>JARDYH010000001.1:213610153-214860153 GCA_029215795.1 Anniella stebbinsi
TAGATCTGATCATACCACCTAAATTCACCAAAAAACTAAAGAAAATGGACAGCATTAAAGGCTCTTTCGTTCACCTTGAGTGCATAGTATCTGGCTCACATCCAATAAGTATCCAGTGGTACAAAGATGGTCAAGAGATAACTGCTAGTGAAAAACACAAATACTCCTTTCATGATAACATGGCATTCTTGGAGCTCAATCAGCTTAAAGGTATAGACAGTGGATCTTATACCTGCGAAGCGACAAACAAAGCAGGAAAAAGCCAGTGCAGTGCATATTTAACCGTCAAAGGTTTGGATACTTTGTGTTTTCTTTTTCTCTTAGGCAACACATTTGGCATTTTTCTCTTATGTTGAATTTGAGTGATTCTCCTCCTTTTCCTGTCTTTCTCCTCACTCTTTGTAGAACCTCCAAGTTTTGTTGAAAAACCACAGTCACAAGATGTCATACCCGCTGCTAGAGTCCAGCTCAAAGCCCTTGTGAACGGCACTCCTCCCATACAAATAAAGTGGTTCAAAGACAGCAAAGAACTCCTTACGGGAGCCTCTCGCTCAGTTTACAAGGATGACAGTTCAAGTGTACTAGAACTCTTTTCTGCCAAGACATCTGATTCAGGAAACTATATGTGCCAAATAAGCAATGATGTTGGGTCAACAACCTGCAAAGCAACTCTCTTTGTGAAAGGTCGGCAGTTTTACATCCTGTGCTATTTGTGCTGCACAATCCTCTATATGTCTACTTGCAAGTAAGCCCCACTGTATTCAATGGGGATTACTCCCAAGTAAGTGCATGCATAGGATTTCAGCCCCCACCTTAGTGTGTGGTTTTTAAATGGCAATTGCTGTGTTTCAATAAAACTATTTTTGTGCTTTCCTCCCACCCATTCTGATTTTAGAGCCCCCCAGGTTTGTTCAGAAGCCTAGCCCTGTAGTAGTTTTGAGAAAAGGGCAATCTACCACTTTTGAATGCCAGGTAGCTGGTACACCTGAAATCCGTGCAACTTGGTACCTAGATGGGAATGAAGTAACAGACCACGCTAAATATGGAGTCTCGTTTGTAGACAACATTGCCACTTTTAAAGTCACCAATGCTAAGGTGGAAGACAGTGGGACTTATATTTGTGAAGTCCACAATGATGCAGGTAGTGAAAGCTGCAGCATCGAACTGAAAGTGAAAGGTTAGTTGGAAAAACCCTTTTTTGAATTCACTCAGCCATACAGTTGGATTTTCTCCCTTTTTTCCTGAGGTCGCTCTGTTTTCTTCCTCTAATTTAGAACCTCCCACATTTATAAGGGAGCTGAAACCCGTGGAAGTAGTGAAAAGTTACGATGCTGTCTTAGAATGTGAAGTTACAGGCACCCCTCCATTTGAAGTAACCTGGCTGAAGAACAACAGCGAGATTCGAAGCAGCAAAAAATATACCATGACTGATAGACAATCTATATTTGCCCTACAAATAATGAGCTGTGATTTTCAAGATGCTGGTGAATACCAGTGCATTATAGCAAATGAAGGAGGCAGTTGCTCATGTAGCACCAGGGTCACTTTGAAAGGTCAGTTCAGCAAACACTGTAGGGGGGGGGGGGAATCTAGAAAATATTCAGTTTGCTCTTCTTTCTTTAACTAATTTTAAATCTTATTCTGGCTTCACTCTGGCTTTTTATTCTTAAAAACACAGAGCCCCCATCCTTCATCAAGAAGTTAGAAAACGTACATGCTGTTTTGAAAAGTTCCGCTATTTTTCAATGCACAGTGGCTGGTTCCCAGCCTTTAACAGTGTCTTGGATAAAAGATGAAAGAATCCTTGAAAATGATGAGAATTTCCATATTACATTTGAGAACCATGTGGCAAGATTGAAAATCAAGAACATTCACCTTAGTCACAGTGGGAGATACACCTGTCAGGCCAAGAATGAGTCAGGAATTGAAAAGTGCTTTGCTTTACTTTTAGTACAAGGTTTGTGGGTTTTGAATTTTAAATTTATCAGCTAGTCTTCTGCATATTATCCATAAGAAGACTTCAACATATTTGTGTTTTAATTCTTACTGCAGAACCTGCTCAGATAATAGAAAAGGCTAAATCAGTTAAAGTGACTGAAAAAGACCCAGTGACTCTGGAATGTACTGTGGCTGGAACTCCAGAACTTCAAGCCAAATGGTTCAAAGATGGCAAACAGCTCATGCCCAGTAGATATTACACCATGAGCTTTGATAATAATGTGGCCAGTTTTAGGATTGAATCCGTGATGAAGGAGGACAGTGGTGCCTACACTTTTAAGGTTGAAAATGATTTTGGAAGTAGCACCTGTGAGGCTGTTCTGACAGTACTAGGTTAGTATTGAGTTTGGCCAAAATTTGTTTTATTTTTCTACCAACTTTTCAAGTGCCAGTGTATTTTCATGAAGATGATTAACAGCAGGGAAGCTGATACTACTTGCCTTTTCCCCTCCTTCTGGACAGATCAATCAATTCCTCCCTCATTTACAAAAAAACTGGCAAAAATGGATAAAATTCTGGGATCATCCATTCATATGGAGTGTAAAGTTTCTGGCTCACTCCCTATTACTGCAAAATGGTATAAAGACGGAAAAGAGATCCCCGACAGCGCCAAATACAGGAGTCTGTGCCATGAAAACACTGTATCACTAGAGGTTAATTACCTGGAATTGACAGATTCTGCAAATTATACTTGCAGCGTGACTAATGTTGCAGGAAGTGACTCATGTAGCGCCGCCTTAACAGTGAAAGGTTTGGATTCCTATCTTCTTCCTATACTCTTTACTTTATTAAGTATAAATCTTTTTCTACTTCAACTGCACAATTACTAACTTAATATCTTTGACTGCAACTGATAGCTAACGTTATCTATATACAACTTTTTTCTTATGATTTTTTGATATCTTTAGTTCTCTTGATTGTTTATTTTGCCTTGCCAGGCTATATTTCTTGTGCCAAAACTGAAATAATTCTTTTGTTTTCTTAAAATCTTTAGAGCCACCAAGCTTCCTGGCAAAACCAGAAAGCCAGCAAGCTGTACCTGATTCAACAGTGGAATTTAAAGCTGCTTTAAAGGGAACATCGCCTTTTAAAATAAAGTGGTTTAAAGAAGATTTAGAACTTGTGCCTGGACCTAACTGTTTATTTGGGATTGAAGGGTCTACTGGTTTCTTAAATCTTTATTCAGTGGATATATCAAAAAGTGGGACCTACACTTGCCAAGTTTCCAATGACGTTGGCAGTGATTCTTGTACAACAACCCTGAATGTAACAGGTGTGCTAATTTGTTCTGTGTTTCTCTTTTCTTATTTGTCTTTTGCTTTCTTTTTATACACGTATCTTGATTACTGATCTTTGTGCATTGCTACATTTAGAGGTTCTTGAACACAGGTTAATTTGCCTGTAGTTTTCTCTTTACCTGTTCCTCTCCCTTCTTATTCTATATACATTTTCTTCCTATTTATTGTACTTTCATGTTTTCCTTCATTTCTTAGAACCTCCAAAGTTTGTTAAGAAGCTTGAACCATCAAAGGTTGTGAAACAGGGTGACTCCACACGACTCGAATGTAAAATCAGTGGCACTCCAGAAATCAAAGTGGTATGGTACAGGAATGACACTGAACTCCATGCTAGTGAGAAGTTCCAGTTGTCATTCACAGATTCTGTGGCAGTAATTGAAATGAGACATCTTGGTGCTGACGATAGTGGCGATTACATATGTGAAGCACAGAATCCTGCCGGCAGAGCAAGTAGCAGCACAAAACTTCTAGTAAAAGGTTAGAAAACACTCTTTCATAGGCTTTCCTTCTTTCAGCATGTGGTCAGGGCAGTGTCCCAGTCCTCATGCTCAATTTTAAAAAAGTATTTTCTAACCTGTGGCTTTTGCCCTATCCTTTGAGAATGCACTAAGGGCTTGGTGGTGGTAATTGTGTTAAAGGAAATATAGACTTAGACAGTAATCATCAAAGCTTTCTATCTGTCACTGAAGGGCTGGGTAGTGAGTAGAAGGGTTGCATTTCATGGGACGGGGGGATAAAATTCCATGCAAAACATTCCTGTGCCTTATTCCTTTTTTTTTTCTAAGTTTCACAAGATAGTGTGATTCTTAGCAAAGATAGTTGTCACTTTTAGTGCTGGTACATGAATTTAGAAAAGGAAACCACTTCTGCTAACTGTATGGCTAGACATTGGAACAGATACATATCTGACAGTTCTTACCTTACATTTGCATTAACATGTATCTTACCATAGCTGTCTTTTAAAAATGGTCCCTGCATCTTCTTTTTTCTTCCTAGAACCTCCTGTATTTAGCAGGAAGCCATCTCCACTAGATACACTCAAAGGCACTGAAGTTAGCCTTGAGTGTGAAATTTCTGGGACGCCACCATTTGCTGTCTCATGGTATAAGGATAAGAGACAAATCCGCAGCAGTAAAAAATACAAGGTCACATCCAAAAACTACCATGCCAGTGTGCACATTCTTAATGTTGAAGCTTCTGACATTGGTGAATACCAGTGCAAAGCTCAGAATGATGTTGGAAGTGACACTTGTATTTGCACTGTAAAACTAAAAGGTAAGCTGTGTTTTAGAATACATGGTATAAAATTGCCTTCTTTATAAGAACTTGACAAATGCTTCTTATTGTAAATCTTCATGCCCGTTGCCTCTTTCCTCTTCAGAACCACCAAAATTTGTGACCAAAATAAACAACCTTACTGTGGTGGTTGGTGAACAAGTAGAGTTACAAGCGACAGTGGAAGGCTCTCAACCAATTTCAGTTCTCTGGCTGAAGGACAAGGAAGAGGTCATTCGAGAAAGTGAAAACACAGCAATAACATACGTGGGAAATGTTGCCACTTTACAGCTTGCCAAAGCAGAACCAGCAAGTGCTGGGAAGTATATTTGTCAAGTCAGTAACGACGCTGGAACCAGGGAGTGTATGGCCACTTTAACAGTTCTAGGTTGGTAATAACATAAACTTGCCTTTTAAAAGGAGGTATTTTAAAAGTTGATAATATACAGGACCCTGAGGATACTATAAATCTATATTGTATTATATTTCACCGTTAGCATGCACAACACTGTACAGGGTACAAGATGAGAGGCCGTCTCTGTCCCAAGGAGCTTATTTAAAGTATTTTACAAAATTAACTTTGATACAATTCATAAAGCCTGACTTCAGGTCAGGAAAATAATATGGATGATTTATTTTGATAAGGAGTGTAAATGCACTGATAAATGCAATTCATGCTGCATCTAGAGGAACTTACCATGAGTCCAGAACATGAACATTATACTTCTACAGATGGTCTGGACATATTTCCCATCTTGTGAGTGTGTACTATGTACACATTCCAGAAACGGAGAGCAGTTAATAGCTTTGTACTGCCTTCACACAGAAAAAATGTTGCTTTAGAGCACTGATTTCTGCAATTGAAATGTCAGGCAAATGTGTCTATGAGACAAAGTTATTTACAGATGGATATTGCTTGTATCTCTTTCCAGAGCCAGCTGTCATTGTAGAGAAGGCAGAGCCAATGGAGGTCACTGTGGGAGATATTTGTACCTTAGAGTGCAAAGTGGGTGGAACACCTGAACTTTCAATAGGCTGGTTTAAGGATGGAAAAGAACTGACAAGTAGCGACAAATACAAAATTACCTTCTACAACAAAGTGTCGACACTTAAAATTCTTGATTCAGAAGGGGAAGACAGTGGCTTATATACCTTTGAGGTACAGAACAATGTTGGCAAAAGCAGCTGTACAGCATCGGTTGATGTTCTAGGTTAGTTCCATTGCTTCTTTTCATAATATCTCCACTAGGAAATGGTTCTCCTTTGGTGGTCATTATCTTGTTTTGTTTACTTCCTCTTACACAGATCAGATTATCCCACCTTCCTTCACAAGAAAACTTAAAGAAACTCATGGTGTACTAGCTTCATCTGTGGTTCTTGAGTGCAAAGTGGCTGGATCCCACCCAATTACAGTTGCTTGGTTTCATAATGGCCATAAAATCACTACTGGGGAAAAACATCAGATCAGTTTTTCAGACAACGTTTGCGGTTTGCAAATCAGTTCACTGAAGTCATCTGATACAGGAACGTACACATGTAAAGCTGCTAATGTAGCAGGCTCCGATGAGACCAGGGCTGTTTTGACCGTGCAAGGTCAGTATTTGATGACTGATTGGCTCTTTGCAGGAATCTTTCATAACGTTTCATTAATCTTTCCTTCTTGCAAAATGCTGTTCTTTTTGGTGATATAGTTTGAGGGAAATGTTCATTTTTGCTTCATGCTTACTTAATCATCCTCTGATCTGTTATTGTGTTTTGTACTTGTTTAGAACCACCCTCATTTGTGAAGGAACCTGAATCTGTGGACATTTTGCCGGGCAGAAGTGTTACATTTTCAGCTGTTATTAGAGGAACACCACCTTTTAAGGTGAACTGGTTTAGAGGGGTCAGTGAGCTGGTACCAGGTGATAAATGTAACATCTATTTGGAAGATTCTGTCACAGATCTGGAGCTTTTTGATGTAGAGCCACGCCATAGTGGAGATTACACCTGCGTTGTGACTAATGAAGCTGGCAAAGTGTCTTGTACAGCACATCTTTCTGTAAAAGGTTGGTACAGATAGCAATTTCTTGCTCTGGAATATTAACTGTTTGCCCAAGGTTGATGCTCAATCTTTGACTTCTTATTGCTCACCAGAACCAGCCATCTTTGTGAAGAAAGTAAGTGACCATTGCGTGGAACCAGGCAAATCCATCATTCTAGAAAGCCGGTACACTGGTAGCCTTCCCATTTCAGTCACATGGAAGAAGGATGGTGTAACTTTGAATCAATCTGCAAAATGCAATATCACCACAACAGAGAAGTCATGCATTCTGGAAATTCTTAACAGTACAAAGGATGACCAAGGGGAATACACATGCATGGTGGAAAATGAGGCCGGAGAAGATATTTGTGAAGCACTAGTATCCACTTTAGGTCTGTCTTTAGTGACATTTCAGCTATCTTTGTTACTCAGGGGTATTGGTTATCTTGATGTTGATACTGATCCTTTGTGTTCTCAGAACCCCCTTCTTTCATCATGCACTTGAGACCTCTTGAAGTATCAGTTGGAGACTACACAACTTTGCAATGCCAAGTTTCTGGGACACCAGAAATCACAATATCTTGGTACAAAGGAGATACCAAATTAAGATCAACACCAGAGTATAAAATGTACTTCAAAGACAATGTTGCCACACTGATATTTAACAAAGTCGATGTCAGTGACAGTGGAGAATATATTTGCAAAGCAGAAAACGTCGTTGGAGCTGCCTCTTCAAAGGCTGTTTTGGCAGTTCAAGGTGATCATTTTATTTTGAGTTGATTAAAAGAGCTATTTAAAATGTGGCTCATCTGTCCAGATGCCGCACAAAGCATATATTCATACATTTATTGCACGCCTGTTTTCTTACAGAGCGAAAACGCCCACCTACTTTTGCGAGGAAATTAAAGGACACGGAGCAAACTGTTGGTTTCCCGGTCAAATTCGTTTGCCGCCTAAATGGGTCAGAACCCATCAGTGTCACTTGGTATAAGGATGGTGTGCCTTTAAGAGATGACTTTAATGTACAAACCTCTTACATAGATAATGTGGCGACTCTTCATCTGTTGCAAACTGAGATGGGCCATAGTGGGCAGTACTCTTGCACAGCTACTAATCCTGTTGGGACTGCTACATCTAGTGCCAGGTTCACAGTCTCAGGTTTGTTGCACACTGAATCTTTCATTTTCAGCGATTCTGTTAAGCCTTTCTTCCTAAAGTGCAAAGCTCAAACGTTTCAAGATTTGGTGATATATTTGTGTGTTCAAAAGGGAGAAAACTCAATCGGCAATATACTCTTCCTTTTAATCCTCAGAACCCAAACAAGCGCCCCTGTTTGATATCACACCTGAGTCCAAAGATCTTCCCGTTGGAGAAAGTGCTGACTTCGAGTGTCATGTTACCGGAGCCCAACCAATACATGTTACCTGGGCAAAAGATGGCCGAGAGATCCATACAGGAGGAAACTATGCAATTACATTTGTAGCAAATACGGCCCATTTAAGGATTCTGAGAGTAGGCAAAGGAGACTCTGGACAGTACACCTGCCAAGCTAGCAATGATGTTGGAAAAGACTTTTGCTCAGCTCAGCTTAATGTGAAAGGTATAGAAATTTAAGTAGACCTTATTGAAACTAGGTGGGGGTTTTTTCACCCAGAAGAGGGATTTCTTGGGGCTTCTTTGTTTCAATTGATTCTAACTGCCTGAAGTCAAAAAGCAATGTGTGGGTATTAAAGACATGAAATCTTTCTTTCTAACCTTCTTGAAACTAAGAGGGGGGAAAAATCAGTATGCTTGTAGAAGTGTGATTTATTTATTTTTCCTGACAAGTAACTCCTCTTGGCTGTGTTGTACATTCAGCAACGTTCGATGTAACTTTGTGGTCTTCTCTAGTTTTTGTTCTTGTAGAAATAAGATGGCATCTTGTTCATGTATATTTTGTATATCATCATTTTGTTTTTTAAAAAAAGTATAGATACCCCAATCCATTAACAGTGACCTGTATGCCCCTTAAAGAGAGGGTCAGCATATTGTAAGGAGGTGGGAAACCAACAACTGCACTCTGCACTTGGCATAACTGTTGGGGATGCATCTCATTCCTCCGACAGACTGAAACTTTCAGGGTTTTTTGAATGCCAATCAACTGGCTCACATTGCCAATCAGCTAATTGCTGAAGTAAAAGAGAGAATGCTGGACTCAGTCAGTCTCTTTTCTCCCCTTCACCTCGCCCTGCATTCAACTGGGAGATTAGTGTTTTCTTTTCTGTGAGAGGCTTATTTCATGGGTATTGCTTCCCAACATATTGTTTTGTTATTGGAGGCACAGGAGGGAGATAAGCGGTCTTCCTGATTGAGTATGGGTGCCATCTTCCATCTGATACCCGTACTTGACTGAGGGTGACTGGGGCTGGGGGAAGTTTCTGTTCCCCTGCCCCGAGCTCTGTGTGACAACATAAGGGGAGCAAAAGGCACGACAACAGCATCCTGCTATACTTCCTGTTTGGGGGATCAGGACCACAGCTTAATAGTGCAGAAATGTCAGGCTTTTTTCCATTAACAGAAAAAAAAACTGTTTCATATCCTTATGGGGTACCTGATGCAATTTTTATTATAGAAATGCTGAATGAAGTAATAATAAATAATAATAATAATAATAATAATAATAATAATAATAAGTGCTGGACTCTTTGATCCTGTTTAGACGACATACTAAGCCATGGTGGTTAAGCATTTTGAGTTAAACACCATGGCTTAGCATGCTGTGTGAACCATGACTTAGCATGTCACATGAACCATTCCTACCCATGACGGCTATATAATCATGGTTTAAACAAGCTCACTAACCATTTGTTGCAAAAGGGTTAGTGGCCTAACCATGGCTTAGTGTGTTGTCTCAACAGGCCCTTTATATCAGGGGTGTTGAACCTCTTTTAGCCTAAGAGCCAAATTCCATTTCAGAGAAGCTCTCTGGGGCTGCATTCCAGTGGTGGGTGGAGCTGAAAGCAAAGGGGTGGGGCCAAAATGCCAAAAATATAATGGCATACTTTGGCCTATAGCTCTTTCTGCGAGTAACTAAGCCTCAGGAGAGTCATTCCACCCTCTTAGAATGGGAGGAAACTGTACAAAAGCCATGAAACCCCCCAAATGATCAGTGGGCAGGGGAAATGGGACAAGGCCAGGAGAAGGGACATGGACATCCAGGGAACACAAGATGGCTAGATCAGAAGCCCAGGATGGCCAGATAGGGACCCCGGGCCTTAGGCCTTGTGCCCTTGCTATATATGATCAGGTTTTGAATGGAAAAGTAATTATTGAAGATCCTTTATAGAAATGTAAAACATATGTAGTCATAAAACAGACGGACTCTGTCTATTCCTAAGTACTTTGGCCCACTATGGGGAGAACCTCTTTAAACCCCCTCTCTTTGTCTTTCTCTCAAGCTTATATTTTGTTGGTTGTCAGTGAACTTACCATCGGTATGATTAACAAATGTGCATGTTCTCAAGAGTTCTTCTTCGCCGTAGTACAGTACTGAATGTTGCTTTCCTTCTGGCTTCTTAGAACCTCCTAAATTTGTAAAGAAACCAGAAGCATCAAGAATGGTGAAGCAGGGTGATTCGTGTCAACTTGAATGCAAAGTCAGTGGTTCCCCTGAAATCAAAATTGTGTGGTACAAAAATGACCAGGAAATCCATGCTAGCGACAAGCACCGCATGGCATTCAGTGACTCCACAGCAGTTCTCATCGTCGTCGATGCCAGCCCTGAAGACACTGGAGATTACATTTGTGAAGCCCTCAATTCTGCTGGCACTGCAAGCTGCAGTACGGTCATTACCGTGAAAGGTTAGAAGCCAATGTTTCTACGGTTTCCCTCCTTCTTCTTCCCTGCTTTCTTTTGTACTCTTAACGGGTTAGATGATTAAACTGCAATATCGGCAACGAACAGTCGAAAGTAATGGCGAAGGAGGGAGACTCCGCAACTAAGCAGTAGTGGAAATGGTGAAGGTGCTGATGCGTAGGGCCATCCACACTACGCAAACATATACTAAAGCGATCTTGGACAATATAAGAGCAGAAGGAACAGCCTTATAGGATCAAGCCCAGTGGTCCTTCTAGCCTTATCTGTTACTTGCTGGCTTTAGAAGTTACAGAACTGCACAGTAACACAGGACAATAATGGGCACAGCCCTTTTCCTGTAATTCAGATTCTAGCAATCTAAAGTTTAAAAACACCCTCCGCCTCAGTCAGGATGTGCTTCTTGAGCATCTAATTAATACCTAGGAAGCTGACAACAAGAGACAACAGGTGGATGGATCAAAGAAGTGGGTGATAATACAAGATATGAGTTACAGGAGTAGGAGGACCAGCTTTCTGTTATCTGTGCCAGCTACAAAACCTGCTTACTGCTTGTCCGTTACCTCCTGGCAACGCTCTGTAGTTAGAGAAGACCTTAGGTGTAGATAGGAATTATATGGAAAAAACAGAGATGCGGGAGTTTTGTTTTTGTTTTTAAATTTACAACGCTCATACGACTAGGAAGGAAGGAAGGAAGTATGGAAGATTGAGAGCATGTGCGATGGAGTATCTGATCTGACTGTGGGCATGGCAAAAATCAAAACACATATTAAAGGTTATGCATAGGCACACGCCCATCCTTATTAACTGCATTTATTTGGAAAATTTAGTAACACATGCAAAAAGAATTTGTGGGAGGATGCCAATACATCCAAGCGAGACTTTACAGCTTTGGATATAGAATGACCACAAAATGAACTGCTATGCATGCAGCACTTTTTCAAAACTAGAATATTTCTCAGGCACCTAAATAGGTATTTACAAGCATACTTTCTGTCTCCTGTTTCTAAATGTCTTGCCCGTGTTAGCGAGAGTCCAATTACATGTTCTCGTATTCTTTTTTAATAGAGCCTCCTGTTTTTAGCAAGAAACCTAGCCCTGTAGACACACTTAAGGGCTCTGATATCATCCTCCAGTGTGAAATTGCAGGCACGCCACCATTTGAAGTTGTCTGGTTCAAGGACAGGAAGCAAGTCAGAAGCAGTAAGAAGTTCAAAGTTACCACTAAGAACTTCAGCGCCAGCGTCCACATTCTTAACCTTGAAGCGGCCGACACCGGGGAATATCAGTGCAAAGTGGCAAATGAGGTGGGAAGTGACACTTGCTCTTGTGCCGTAAAGTTCAAAGGTTAGTGTTTGTACAAATGGATCATTCTTGGGTCGTTCCTTTTCTTACGTTTCTTTCTGGTTATCTTGCGATTCCCTTTTCCTTTTTCATTTTTTTTTACCATAAGTCATTTCCTTCTCTATCAGAACCGCCTCGGTTTGTTAAGAAGCTGAGTGACACCTTCACCTATGCCGGAGAACCCACCGCGCTGCGGGCCGTAGTGGAAGGCTCCCAGCCTATTTCTGTCATGTGGCTTAAAGACAAGGGTGAAATAATACGGGAAAGCGAAAACCTCCAGATTTCCTTTTCGGATAACATTGCAACCCTTCAGATTGCAAATGCCGAAGCCACCAGTGGTGGGAAGTACATCTGCCAGATTAAAAATGACGCCGGAATGCGAGAATGTGCAGGATATTTGCAAGTCCTAGGTTGGTACTGGCTTTCCACCCCCTTTGGAAGAATGCAACCTTGACTGCCTTTGCAATGGCAGCACTTTCTTAATTTCCTTCTCACTCTTGGTTTTGCAACTCAACTTTTGTGGATTGTTTTCCCCTTCATTCCAGAACCGGCTGTGATTTTGGAGAAGCCCGAGCCAATGACAGTTACCTCTGGCAGTGTTTTTACTTTGGAGTGCACAGTGGGTGGGACTCCGGAGCTTATGGCTAAGTGGTTTAAGGACGGAAGAGAACTCACCAACAGCCGCAAGCATCAGATTACATTCTCCAACAAAGTAGCGACGCTTAAAGTTCTTTCCGCGGGCATGGAAGACAGGGGGCTGTACACGTTCGAAGTGCAAAATGAAGTGGGGAAAAGCAGCTGCACCTCTTCGGTTGATGTTTCAGGTTGGCTTGGGGCATCTTTCTTCTCAGTTACCCTTTTCTTTCCCTTGACTCTATCGGCCTCTCCTTAAAATGTGGCTTTTTGTTACCTTTCCCTACACAGACCAGCTTGTCCCTCCGTCTTTCGTAAGAAGATTAAAAGAAAAGTTTGGTGTGCTGGGGTCTTCGGTTGTTCTGGAGTGCAAGATTGCTGGGTCACCACCTATTTCAGTGACTTGGTTTTATGGAGGAAATGAGATTTTCAGTGGGGATAAATACGAAACCGCCTTTTCAGATAACGTCTGCGCTTTGAAGGTGAACGCTCTGGACTCATCTGATACAGGGCCCTACACCTGTGCTGCCGCAAACGTAGCTGGCTCCGATGAATGCAGCGCCTTCTTGACAGTGCAAGGTCAGTAAAAAGATGGACAGGCTGCCTTATACACATGTTTTCTACTCTCTGTTTATCTTGCATTACTTATTTAATGCAAATTTCAACTACCCAGTACATCTGCTAACATTGTAAACTTTTGTGTGTGTGTGTAAATCCAGAACCTCCCTCTTTTGCAAAGACACCTGATCCATTGGAGGTTTTACCTGGAATGAGTGTAACCTTCAGGAGTCTGATAAGAGGAACTCCTCCATTCAAAGTGAACTGGTTTAAAGGAAGCAGAGAACTCGTTCCGGGGAAAACGTGCAACGTCACCTTGGTAGATTCAACTGCAGAGCTGGAATTGTTTGAAGTAGGACCACTCCAGACTGGAGATTACACCTGTCTTGCCACTAATGATGCTGGAAGTGCCTCTTGTACCACACATCTTTTCGTGAAAGGTTTGTCCAAATGTTGCCCTGGTACATATTACGGCATGCACACATGTAAGTATGCGGTGCAGTTTTTGGTCTGACCCTCTCTTTCGTATGACTTTACCTTAGAACCAGCTGTGTTTGTGAAGAAACTAAGCGATTTCAGTGTAGAGCACGGGAAATCCATTATTCTAGAAAGTACATTCAGTGGGACTCCTCCGCTTGCCATTACATGGAAGAAGAATGGTTTAAACATCACACAGTCTCCAAAATGTAACATAATGACAACAGAAAAGTCAGGCATACTGGAAGTTCTTAATAGCACCAGAGAAGACGAAGGAGAATATGTATGTGAAATTGCAAATGATGCTGGGGAAGATGTATGCCATGCCCTGGTATCAATCTTAGGTGTGTTACTGTCTTACATTGGTTGACTATTTTTCTATTAATTGGCATCATACCATATGCTTAGATTGACTGGGTATTGACTATGGTCCTTTCTGCTTCAGAACCACCTTATTTTGTTAAACACTTGGAGCGTATGGAGGTGACTGTTGGAGAGCCAGCATTTTTACAGTGCCAAGTGGCTGGAACACCAGAAATCAAAGTGTCGTGGTACAAAGGAGATACCAAACTGAGATCTACTCAGGCTTATAAAATGCACTTCAAGAACAATGTGGCTTCGCTTGCTTTCAGCCAGGTGGAGCACGCCGACATTGGTGAATATGTCTGCAAAGTGGAAAACAGTGCCGGGTTTGCCACTTCAACAGCAGTGCTGACTGCCAAAGGTGATGGCTCCTTTTTAAAGAATCAACTCTGACCTTCACAGCTATAGGTTCAACTATTTTTTGTGTAATATACCAAGAGCAGAATTTACTTGTCGTAGGGCTCTATTACTCCCGCGCCCTGGTTATGCACAAGGGAGATTGGAAGATCTATGAGCTCCTCCCATAATGCTCCATACAACCTTCCCTCTCACTCCATGACTTGAAAACTATTTATGTTCTGAGCCTGCATCAGTCAGAGAAGGAGGTGCAGATGTGGTTTTGGAAGTGTGCACAGATATCTCATTCCCTTAATGTCCTTTTTCTGCATGTACCCATGTATGTGCATATGTATGGAGGGGGGGGCTCTATCAATACCTTTTGGGAACCTCCATATCTGGGTGCTGTAGTCACAGTGGAAGAGCATCATGACCAAAATGTCATTTTGAGTCTTGTAGATCAATAGTTTAATGTCGCAAATGCAATTTCTTCTTGCAGACCGTAAGCTTCCTCCTTCATTTACGAGAAAGCTGAAAGACGTTCAGGAGACTGTTGGTTCTCCAATCGCTTTTGATTGCCGTATCGTTGGCTCTGAACCACTGGAAGTGTCTTGGTATAAGGATGGGGCGTTGTTGAGAGCTGACGATAACATTCAAGCAACCTTCCTAAACAATGTAGCAACTCTTCAAATCTTGCAAACCGACATGGCTCACTGTGGCCAGTATGTCTGCTCAGCTCACAATGCTCTTGGAAAAGCTTCTTCCAGCGCCAAGCTCCAACTCACAGGTTTGTAAACGGCTAAATCCAACACTGATACAGCTCTGAAGGAGATGTCAAGATGAACAAATTGCAGGGTGCTAACAGCACGTGAGCGAGTGCCATTTTGAAGGACAGGCAGCCACATGAGTTACGATATCTCTTTCCACTCTTTTTTGTAGAACACCTGAAACCTCCATTCTTCGATGTGAAGCCTTTGCCTCTCGATGTTGCCCTTGGGGAAAGTGGCTCTTTCAAGTGTCATGTCACAGGATCAGTGCCAATGAAAGTCAGCTGGGCAAAAGATAACAGAGAGATCCGCCCTGGTGGCAATTACAAGATCACACTGGTAGAAAACACAGCCACACTGATTGTGCTGAAAGTAGGCAAAGGTGATGCTGGGTTTTACACTTGTTATGCAAGCAACAGCGCTGGGAAGGATTCTTGTGCTGCTCAGCTGGGTTTCAAAGGTAATTTATGAAGGTGCTATTTTTTTCTTTTACCCCATTTTATACAACAAACATGCATGGATCTTCTAGCCTTCAAAGTGGGCGCAAGTGGATGGCATCCTTGATCTAGAATAACAGCTGATTTTAAAAAATCTTCTTGAGGTTTTGACATGAAGTTATTTTCGTGGGAAACATAATACCACACTGGGCTTTGTATTTATTGCTTAGAAGGCTGTCTAAAATTAGCAACGTATTAGTCCATAAACAGGCTGAACATAGAATGCCCTTTTAAAATGTGACACTTGAGTGGAGTATCATATTTTTACTTGAGAATAATGTTGGATAATTTTATTTTCTGCAGAAGTGTGATTAAGCTGTAGAAATCTACGGTCCATAGTAAGAAAGGAACGTGGTGTCCCTGGGATGCCATTCCAGGAGCCATAGAAATTGTCACCTTAACGTAGTCAGTGATTCCAGTGTTGTATGTAATGGAGATTGCTTTTTTCTCTTCCCTGTTTTCCTTTTTGTCATACTGCTATGAATGACACAAACAGCTAATTGAATATACGTGCATACTTTTACACCAGAGTACTTTTGAGACAGATACAGTTTGAATTGTTCTTGGGTGCTCCACAGCTTGACTTGTGAGGAATAAAAGTAAGACTCTGGGATTGATAGTAATGTCTTGGCTAGGACATTTCAATTTCTAATGTGGACGACTCAAAATCCTGAGATCTTGCAAATCTAATGCAGCCATTCTTATTTAACCATACATTATGAGTGCATTTCCTTTTTCTTTCCTTTTTCAATAGAGCCGCCAAGGTTCATTAAGAAGTTAGATGCCTCCAGAGTTGTGAAAGAACATGATTCAACTAGATATGAATGCAAGATAGCTGGTTCTCCAGAAATTAACGTTGTGTGGTACAAGGGTGAAACTCAGATTCAGCCCAGTAACAAATATAGTATGTCCTTCATTGATTCTGTGGCAGTCATTGAAATGAACAGCCTGACTGTTGAAGACAGTGGAGACTACACTTGCGAAGCCCAAAATGCAGCGGGTAGTGCCAACAGCAGTACTTCATTGAAAGTCAAAGGTCAGAACCTGCTCTTCCTATGCTTTCTCCATTATTCCTGCTGCAGAAGGTTGCTGGGGCTATTCTCTTTCTCTAAACAAGTCAACCCTGGTTCCCATGAAAGGTCAATACCAGGCCAGCTTATCTGGCCTGGGAAATTTCCTTCCAATATCTATGCTGTCCCATCCATTGCAATTTTGCATTCTTAAATGGCATACTCTTTACTTTCTAATGCTGGACCTTCACATTTAACAGAATTCAAACTTCCTCTCTTGTAGCTGCTCCTGTTTTCCGCAAGAAACCCAGGCCAGTAGAAATTCTGAAAGGTTTTGACGTTCATCTTGAATGTGAGCTTCAAGGCACTCCTCCCTTCCAAATTTCATGGTATAAAGACAAGAGAGAAATTAGAAGTAGCAAGAAGTACAAGATCTTGTCTGAAAATTACCTTGCTAGTATTCACATTCTCAACGTTGATGCTGCAGACGTTGGTGAATATCACTGTAAGGCAACCAACGATGTGGGAAGCGATGCTTGCATTTGCTCTGTGATGATGAAAGGTTTGTAAAGGTCTTTCCGTGATTGTCTTTTCCCCAGCGTTTCTGCATTTTTCATCTTTACTCTCTTATCCGTCACTCACATGTTTTCCATCTTCTGCTCAGCACCCCCAAGGTTTGTGAAGAAACTTCATGATATCACTGCCGTAGTTGGGGAGCCAGCTGAACTTCAAGCTACAGTAGAAGGTTCTGAGCCAATTTCTGTTCTTTGGTTGAAAGACAAAGGTGAAGTCATCAGAGAAAGTGACAACGTCTGGATGTCATATTCAGATAAGGTTGCTGTCCTTCAGGTTGTCAATGCAGAGCCAACCAACACTGGAAAATATACATGCCAGATTAAAAATGATGCTGGAAGTCAGGAATGTTTTGCTACTTTATCAGTTCTAGGTTGGTATAATAAAACAAAAAGTACCTTCACAGAAAGCTTCTTCACATATTACATTATCTTATTTCCAATGTGGCTATGATTTTCATCTCATTCCAGAGCCCGCAGCTATTGTAGAGAAGCCAGGACCAATGACAGTCACAGCTGGAGATTCTTGTACCTTAGAATGTACAGTAGTTGGGACACCAGAGCTCACCACTCGGTGGTTCAAGGACGGGCATGAGCTCTCTTCTGACCACAAATACAAAATTACCTTCTTCAACAAAGTGTCTGGTCTTAAGATTCTGAACGCAGGATTACAGGACAGTGGAGAATACACATTTGAGGTGAAAAACAATGTTGGTCAAAGCAGTTGTGCAGCATCGGTACAGGTTTCAGGTGAGTTTTCTACCTTGGGTTTTTAAATTCTGCATCTATATGTAGGTGTTCAGAACCGTCCTCAGCCATATTGGGAAAAGTTTGCTTGGCCTGATGTTAGGAATCCATGTACCCTTTAATTCTAAATAAATTCCTTAGGAAATTTATTCACTGAGGAATATATGACCATGGGTCAGTCTTATAAATTTATCTACACACTTAGGCTTTCACTTGACTTCTGCAGTATAATTGCTTTACCTCTAATGGCATGGAACAGGAATGGGATGGGATGAACAAGACTTTGTAAAATGAAAAGATAACGTATCCTTGTTTTCAAGACCCACCGCAAATGTGATATTCCAAAAACCAAAATGAAAGAATGAAAAACTTGGAAATCTATTACTTTAAAACTTTGCCTATGAAGACGCACTATAATGTTTTTATCTTTGCTTCATGCTCCACAGATCGCATTATACCACCTTCATTCACAAAAAAGCTGAAAGAAACACATGGTCTCTTGGGTTCATCTGCTGTCCTTGAGTGCAAAGTCATTGGCTCACCTCCTATCTCTGTTTCTTGGTTCCATGATGGAGATGAAATCACTAGTGGAGAAAAGTATCAGGCAACCCTAACAGATAACACTTGTTGTCTGAGAGTAAATAGTCTTCAAGAGTCAGATATTGGAGATTATACTTGCATAGCAACAAACGTAGCTGGATCTGATGAATGTGACGCTTATTTCATAGTCAGAGGTAAATATTGATAAACGTAGAAAATATGAACAGAAGATTTTTTAAAAAATCCAAGTTCTTTATATTCTTTGTTTCTATGGTAAATCCTGCTTTTTATACCTAATATTAAAATATTCTCTTTTTATGTATGTCTAGAACCCCCATCTTTTGTGAAGAAACCTGAACCTTTGCAAGTTTTATCTGGGGCAAATATAACGTTCACAAGTATCATTAAAGGAACCCCTCCATTTGATATAAAATGGTTTAGGGGTAGCGTTGAACTAGTCCCAGGACACAGATGTAACATCTCTTTGGAAGAATCAGTTGCTGAACTGGAACTGTTCGATGTTCACCCAATCCAAAGTGGAGATTATACTTGCATTGTTAGTAATGAAGCTGGCAAAATCTCTTGCACAACTCACCTCTTCGTGAAAGGTTTGTCATTTTTCCATGTTGCAGCTCCCTATGGATAAGCGGGAATGCAACCACAAAAATCTTACATATTTGTTCACATTACTTTTAATAGAATCAGCCAAATTTGTGAAGAAATTGAATGGCTTCAATGTAGAGAAAGGAAAACAGCTAACCCTGGAATGCACATACACTGGTACACCTCCAATTGCAGTATCTTGGAAGAAAAATGGTATCAATATATCTCATTCAGAAAAATGTAGTATTACCACTACAGAAACGTCTGCCATACTGGAGGTGTCTAGCAGCAAAACGGATGATGCCGGATTATATTCTTGCCATATAGAAAATGATTCAGGACAAGATAATTCTCAGGCTACAGTCTCAATATTAGGTTTGTAGCTGAATTAAAAAGTAATTTAAACAACCAATGACAGTTGTGAGGTTTGTGTGGAGGACTGATTGGTTTTGTAACTAAATCTGGTGTTTTTACTCTTTAGAACCACCTTACTTTGTCAGAAATCTGGAACCTGTTCAGGTGACAGTTGGAGATTCTGCATCATTACAATGTCAGATTACTGGAACACAAGAAATCATTGTGTCATGGTACAAAGGAGACACAAAACTAAGAGCAACCCCGACCTCTAAAATGCACTTTAAAAACCAAGTTGCCACACTAGTATTCAACCAAGTGGATAGCAATGACAGCGGAGAGTATATCTGCAAAGCAGAAAATAGTGTTGGGGAAGCTGTTTCTTCAGCGCAACTGTCCGTTCAAGGTGAATAATGCAATATGCTTTTGAAAGCTTCTGAGATTACTTGTTACTCTTTCAAAATATCCCGTGCGTCAGAAAAAGAAAGCCATTCTTATTTGGGAAACATCCATGTCCTTAACATTCAACAGAGAATTTCCACAGCCTCAATACAAACAAACTGAGATGCCATGTAACTGGCTAGAGCTTCTCCGTCATTCTTTCTGTGTTCTTACTAATAGTGAATGATTGGACGTTAGCTAAACATCCCCTTCTATGTCATCCACGATGTATCTGATCAAAATTGTTGGAAAAGACAATGACCGCAATTCTAACTCAAATCCCATTGATTTCAGTGGGACTTAGACATCGCTAACTTTAGCTGGATTGGGGACGTACATTCTTGCAAAAAGAATGCTGGACTAGATAGACCTTTGATCTGACTCAGCACAATTTGTCTTATATTCTTATTTTCTTAAATCTCAATTTTTTAACCTCTGTGGAAAGTCTTATATGGTGGATTCTACAACAGTTGAATCATTTAGCTCATAACTCTTCATTGTACAATATTTGTTCCCTTGCAGAGCGTAAACTTCCTCCTTCATTTTCACGAAAATTGAGAGATATTCACGAAACTGTTGGTTTACCAATTACATTTGATTGTGGCATTACTGGTTCTGAACCTATTGAAGTAACTTGGTACAAAGATGGTGCACAAATAAGAGATGGCTATAACGTGCAAACCTCATACTTAAATAATGTTGCAACTCTACAGATCTCACAAACTGACATGAGTCTTGCTGGGCAATATACTTGCACAGCTTCCAATGCTATTGGAACCGCTTCTTCTAGTGCCAGACTCATCCTTACAGGTTTGTAAGCAATTATATACAGTATAAATTTCTTTTATAACATTGAGCAATTTCTTTTTATGACACATCACTTATATTCAATCCTAAACCCTCTTCATGAATGTGCTTAGACTTAGTCCTCGTCCTATATTTTTGATGTGTTGCTTTTTTGACAATGTAGCTCTTATGTATTAAAATGTACAAAGTTACACATGACTTCTACTTGTTCCAATCTTTAGAAGGGAAGACTCCTCCATTCTTTGACATCCCCATTGCACCGGTCGACGCAGTTGTTGGTGACGGTGCTGACTTTGAATGCCACATTTCCGGAACGCGCCCTATTAGGGTTACTTGGTCAAAGAATAACCAGGAATTACGAACTGGAGGGAACTACCAGATCAGTTATGTAGAAAATATAGCCCATTTGACAATTCTGAAAGTTGGCAAAGGAGACTCTGGAAAATATTCATGTCATGCTAGCAATGAAGTTGGAAAGGAGTCCTGCACAGCTCAACTTAATATTAAAGGTACTGGGTGTTTCATCTATAGGATGAGAATTGGATTCCATGATATCAAAAGAGCTTCATTTAAAGAACTGTGAGCAGATCTCACTTGTGCAATAGGGCTTTCACACCCCTCCCACACTTGCTAAACACCATTCCTGAGGGTCAGGGGATCCTCTATAATGGTGGGTCATGCAGTGCAATAGGGGCTGCAGCTGGTGTTGAAATTCGTGACCCCTGCCCCTTGCCTATGTTCCTTGCACTAGCCTGAGGGCTATCTGGATTCAAGCTGTAATTATTTTACTGGGGCTGTTACTACACTGGGAGCTATCTGGATCCAGGCTATAATGATTAGGTGTTACACATTAAAATAGCTACATTTTAGATACCTTGAGGAATCTGGATATCTGGAGTACTCTAAAGGCTTAGGAGAGCAAGTATGGAAAATATAGGAAAATAGAAGAAACTTGTATATATTCTGGAATCCATAGATAGATAGATAGATAGATATTCTGAAATCCATTCTCTTTTGAATCTTTGTTGCATTGATAGCTTTTTAATTTATATGAAATATGTATTTCATTTTAAATTATGGCATTATAAAAGAGAATGCTCCAAATTTAAAGCGTGGAACAAATTGCCCCCAAATTTTCCTCAACCGTGCACAAACTGGCACGCATTGTGTTACGTCAAGGGAAGCCAAAATGTGGGTAGAGCTGCTATTATTTGAACATATTTCTTTTTTAAAAAATCATTCTTGGCATTCCGTTGTAAGGTTCCTTTTTAGACCTTGAGATTTGTCTTCCTTTTTGACAGAACGACAGAATCCTCCTTCTTTCACTAAAAAGTTGTCTGAAACTGTAGAAGAAACAGAAGGGAACACGTTTAAACTTGAGGGCCGTGTTTCTGGTACTCAACCTATGACTGTTGCCTGGTACAAGAATAACCAGGAGATTTATGAAAGCCATAATTGTGAATTCTCATTCGCAAACAACACAATTCTTCTGCACGTCAAAAATGCAGCACAAACCGACGCAGGCTTATATACCTGCAAAGTGTCCAATGAAGCTGGGAGTACCCTGTGTACTGCTTCTGTTGTTATTAAAGGTTAGTTCAGTTCACAGTTGAGTTCTTCATAGTGTTAACTTTTCTTCATACATTGTTACTTTTTTTCCACGATCTCTAATTGAGTTAAAACACTCATTAATTTCAATTGCCATTCTGTATTTAATGATGAAATTCAGTCCCACGTTATATATTCATGCAGCTGCCAGGAGTCAGGTTACAGTACTAACCAGATAATAGAAAATTCTACCTATGCGCTTCGTTATTTGAAATTTCTGTTATTAAAATATGCTGCTGTTAACTAACATCTTTAATAATGCAATTATCTGCATGTTTGAAGAGGCTAGAACCCTGATTAGAATTGCAAGAAGACATTACCCAAATGTTTTTCTTACTGCATGTAGCTTCGGTGGGCGAGGATCTTCATTTTTTTTTAAAAAAAAGTTCTTCATTGCTGATGCACAATACTTATTTTTATTGAAATGTTTTCCCTGAATTCTATTAAATATTTGAAAAAGGGTTTGCAAGTAAATCCACTGAAGACAACTTCCAATGTTAAAAAGTGTTACGAGCTTTCCAGCACTTGCATATGATGGTGCATCTGTGATTGCTAGTTGGGGCAATCAATACATAGAGTGACATGCTTTTTCTTACATGGAACTGCTATCAGTATAGTATCTTTTTTAACGTTTGAAATGGACTTTGTCTTAACACTAATACATTAAGTTTGTAGTTATCTAGTGCAATGGGCAAAAATGCAGTATTGCCCAGCTGATACTTTCAAAAGCTCTTATATTTCCCTCTCTCTCCTTATGCAAAGTAACAAATTTATGTTATTTTAAAAGCATGATTTTACACCTTTATTCTGACAAGGCAGACTACAGAGGCTCTTTTCTTTTGTACACTACTCTGCTATATAACACACTGAAATGCATAAATATGGAATGCATTATCAGCATTGAGCATTATCAGCATTATCAGCATTTATTGTGGCTTTGTGATTCCTCACTCACAGTAGTTTGCAGATCCTTTACACAATGTCATCCTACTCCAGGACTTCTCCTGTGCTTTGCAAACCATTTTAGCATTGTTTTCCTAATGAGGAAAGTCTGGTATTTCAGTGAATGATGGCATGAGACTTTGCTGCATTTGTGCAATTCTGCTACACCACAGCACCACCTAGTGGTTGTGTAATGGAGCATATAGAAAGGCAGAGAAATAACCCCCCTGAAAAAAAATGTGTAAAGGAGCCGATGGTAATCCCTCACAGTATCCAGAAGCAGATGCCTCAGTAAAGTGGTGGGTTGAAAGCCTCATGTAGAAAAGCCCATTGTGTAATCCTATTCTTACCTGGATCTATATCTTGTTACTGAAGACAACTTGTTACCTAATTACTTTTCTTCTCTTGCTTTCTTAATTTTATCTTTGGGATTACATTTTAGAACCCAAAAAGCCACCAGTATTTGATCAACCTCTTAAACCAGTGACAACAGATGAGGGCAACATCTTGCAGCTCAGTTGCCACGTCCGGGGATCACAGCCAATTAGAATCCAGTGGCTAAAAGCTGGGAAAGAACTAAGATCAACTGACAAATGCAGTTTGAGCTTTGCTAATGGAATTGCTCTTTTAGAAGTCCAGGCAGTTACCAAAACTGATTCTGGCGAGTATGTGTGTAAAGCTTCAAACGTGGCTGGAAGTGATACTTGCAAGTCAAAAGTGTCAATTAAAGGTACAGTGAAACTGAATGTTTATGTAATGAAATGGTAACTCAAAATTGCAGTATCGGTCCATTCAGCACCTCCCAATTCTGGTAACTAGAGGTGGCTTCACGCATATGTTAACATGTCAAACATAGTTATTTTTCCTGGGCACATTACTACATACCGTGCTACTTCTTGGATGTTCATACACATCATGGCACGGTATTGTCTGAGAACACTACACCACCAAGTAGAGTTTACTTCAGTGCCTTAATTAAAGCCATCTTAAGCTAATTGTTACAGGCTACCTACATCACTTACATTGCTATATACAGTCAAATCATACAAAAGGAATCCAATACATGATCCAGACAGCAATTGCAATAGTTTTAGTCAATGTTATTTTGTTTATTTATTTATTTATTATGTTTATTAAATACCTATAGACAGGTTCTCTAGACGTTGTATGATTCAAATTGTAAGATGTATCTATGATATATGGCTGATGGTTACTTGGTTTTAGCATGGTCATTTTCTGCCCACAACTTAATTTCTTCAAATTGCTTTCCAGAAAAAGCAGCAGCTGCACCAGCGGCTAAGGAAGTGCCAACCGATGGAAAGCTTTACTTCATCTCAGAGCCTCAAAGTATCATTGTTATTGAAAGTAAGCCCAGCCTCCCATAAGAATGCATCACGTTTCATATCTGTTGCAATTGACATAAATTGGCTACCGTTTTCCTTTGGCTTATGGCAAATATTTCCTTCACTGCAATTTTTTTTCTCCACCACCAGAGAGCGCCGCGACATTTATTGCTAAAGTTGGTGGCGATCCGATCCCCAACGTGAAATGGATGAAAGGGAAATGGAGGCAGCTCAACCAAGGAGGCCGCATTGTCATTCAGCAAAGAGGGGATGAAGCCAAGCTGGAAATCAAGGATGCCACAAAAACTGATTCTGGGCAGTACAGATGTGTGGCATTCAACGATCACGGTGAAATTGAAAGCACTGCCAACTTACAGGTTGAGGAAAGGAAGAAACAAGAAGTAATTGAAGGAGACCTTAGAGCGAAACTAAAGAGGCAAGTACTGGAGTTGCTTACTTCCTACTAGAATCTAATTTCAATCTGCAGGAGAAAAGGGCTTATTTTAAGAATCAGTATCTGAACTACAAAATAGAATTCAGACTGCAATTGTAAAGCACACTTAATAGTGAGCATGTGTTCCGCTGAGCTCAGTAAGACTTCTTTCTGGGTAAACATGCTCAGGATCGTGCTGAATTCTTCCTAGATTCTATAACTGATCATATGTTCCGGCAATGGGCTGTACCTAACAGTGTCCTTCCACTAGCAGAACAGTCAGACCTAGCAAATCAAATTACCTCTCCTCCTGTAACCTCCACTTGCCCTCCAGTGCTGCTCCAGAAGGTTGGAAGATCCTCTGGAGCAGATCTGGGGGAGGGCCTGTGTGGTGTTTGTTGCAGAGAGATGAGGGGAAGGGAGACACCTGTTGTATGAGCGGACATCTGCTCATGTAATGTTCTGGTAGCCATTTGGTAGATGCAATGTAGCGTTCCGTAGCCTTTTCAGTACTAGGGACCAACAGAATGATTCTCTCTCTAATGCTGACAATAACAATCAGCATTCTAAAGATATAAATGCACATTATATGTGCGAGGGCTTGGACAGTGTGGGAGAAACTCAACAGGAATGCCTCTGAACGTGCTATTTGAAAATACCATAAGCAAAGGGCGTTCTCAAAATGTTCTTCCTTAATGGTCAGAGAATCATGAAATGTAATTTACACTTGTCAAAGTATAATTTATTGATGTCCACAGCAAGCTACATAAAGAGATGTAAATGATATAAAAAGTTAACACTAACAGGGCAAACCTAGCTATATGTGTCTACTCAGAGATATGTCCAATTGAGTTAATTGACACTTAGTCCCAGGTAAATGGGTAAAGGATTGCAGCCTAACACTCTCTTTTATAGCTGTGAGTAATATTTAAGCAGCTAAAGTAGCAATCCTATGCCCTCTTACCTGGGAATAAGCCCCATTTAACTCATTGGATTGGATCTAGACTAGTATTTAGCGGAGTTCTGTTTGCGCTGGAGAAAAGGGGTGGGGACACAATCTTTTCTGTTCCTCCTTCCCCATGAAGCTCCATATTCCCTCCAGAAAAGCTGCTCTGGAGGTCTATGGGACCCTCCAGAATAGCACAGGAGGTCATGATTGGGGGCCATAAGTGGGAAGAGCTATCAATAGAAATTGCTTCCCCACTTCCTCTGTCCAAGGTCCCCTCCACAAGGATTCGCTTTTGCGCCCGGTTAGGCGATTGGGCGCACTATCCCTGAAGCGCCTTTACGCCTAATACCTCTGCACGAGAGGCGGCGACAAAAGGCACTTCCCTCCCCTCCCCTCCCCTTCCCTCTGGCAGGCTGTGTCAAGTGCGCCTTTCGTGGGGGTCCGTTTCCCAGCCTCCCCTCCCCCTTCCCCAAGGAAAACATTATCCCACGGCCCCTTCTCATCCCCTCCCCCAAGAGTTGCTCCCCGTACCTGCGTGGCTCATCTTCCAGAGTCTCCCCCTGCGCAGCTCGCCCTCTCTTGCTCTCCCCCTTCTCGCCTCGCCGGCTTCAAATCATGTTCCCGGCAGCCAGGCGCTTAGACTAGCTCCCTCCGCCGGAGCCCCCGGGGTTGCTGAAGTTCAGGTCTGGGCATGGAGCGATCGGAAAGGGGGTGAGGAAGGAAATCTGCGCCGTTGCAGCCGGGGGAGGGCTTTTGACAGCGGCGGCAGCAGTCAAAATGCACTTTAATGGACGGAGCAAAATAAAACTCGCTAATTAACGCGCATTCGATAATGCGCACAATCGGGGAGATAACGCGCCTCTACGCCCCATTTGCGCTCCTCTCTTGTAGAGGTAATTTTTTAATGAGACTTGAAAGAGCTTTAAATCGCTCTTCTTGTAGAGGTAAATTTTTTAATGCGCCTTGACAGAGCTTTAAATGCCTCTTGTAGAGGCAGCCCAACAGAGAGCCAGTGCTGGATCCTAGTGCCTTTCATGAACAGAAGGAACTGTTCTGCTCACAGAATGGCCAGTCTGGATCCAGCCCTATGATTCTTGCTTCTGAGTAGATATGTATAGGATTGTGCTGTAGGAGTCTTTTTTAACATGAATCGTGTATCAAGATGGGAATTCATAGACTCTTGCATAAAGTTGATAACATTGCATTGGTCCCTGCTTGCTAATCAAATAATTTGGCTATTTCTACAGGACTCCAACCAAAAGGAAGGAAGATGAGGAAGAAAAGGCCATTGATATCATGGAACTTCTCAAAAATGTAGATCCTAAAGAATATGAGAAATATGCTCGTATGTATGGAATTACAGATTTCCGAGGTCTCCTCCAAGCCTTTGAGTTGCTAAAACAAAGCCAAGAAGAAGAAACCCATAGATTGGTAAATAATCATATTTACATTGGTTTCAAATTTGTTTTGGGAATGTATTGTAGTATTATTGCTTCACAAATGTGCTCAGCGTTTCAGATGTACAATGACTATTTATTTTTAAAAAATCATATCCTACTTTGGGCTTGGTTATTGACCCTGACTTCCTGTAGTTTCTTCTCATCATTTAACAAGGATCCTTCTGGCCCTCAAGACAGGCCAAAAAAAATCTTCAGATGCTCCAGGAAAGTGGGGAAGTGGTTTTGCCTGCTGGGGGTGGTGGGGCAGGAAAATAATTTCCCTAAAGTTTTCAGGAAGGGGTTGCTTACCTGAATTAGAAGATGAGGTGGCTGAGAGGGGATCTTTTTTTCACTAAACCTTATTGTAACTGCTCATGCAGTGGCCTCCACCTGTACTTGGGGAAAAATTGTCTTCTTCTTGGCTACCTCATCTTCTGTCAGGTAAGCACCCCTCCCCCTCTCTCTGTCAAACACACACAACACAGATTTTTTTTAAAAAAAACAAAATCCCAAATGGACAGAGAAAACTGGGCTGAGTTTTCAGTTCAGCTCTTTCTTGCTTATACTAGATCTTGCAACGCCAAGTTTTTTTTTGTCATGATAAGCAAACTCAAAGTTATTTCTCCAAAGGATATGAATCATAGATCCTCAAATGAAAAGCATATATTAAGAGTTGTCTCTAGGGACAGCTCCTGACAGCTTTGACTGGACCAGCTCTGTTATGTTTGTGCAACTTTTGACATTTCAGAAAGATTAAGAACTGTGCTGTTTGCACGTAAGCAAAGTTCCATCTGCATTGAGTACATATAACCGATTCAGGCTAATAAGGTTTTTGGCAAAAGGGAATAGACAAAAGTATGAATGTTTTATTTCATATTAATTCATGGTCTTTGTTTCAATAGGAGATTGAAGTAACAGAAAAATCTAGAAGGGAAGAACAAGAGTTTGATGAACTTGTGTCATTTATTCAGCAAAGACTTACACAGACAGAGGTAGATCATGTCATATATCCCTAAAATTAATGTTGTCTATTGACACAGTTATTAAATAAGCCAGTTCTTGCTTTGAAACAGAGATTCACACATATGAAAAATGTTTTTCAGCCCATTACTCTGATCAGAGATATTGAAGATCAGACTGTAATAACAGATGAAGATGCTATCTTCGAATGTGAAATTAAAATAAACTATCCAGAAATCAAACTGTCCTGGTACAAAGGCACTGAAAAACTGAATTCTAACAACAAATATGAAATAAGAATTGAAGGTGACCGACATATTCTTAAACTCAGGAATTGTCAGCTTGGAGATCAGGGAAATTACAGGGTGGTATGTGGACCCCATATTGCCAGTGCTAAACTTACAGTGATTGGTAAGTGCAAAGTTTCTATTTAAAACTAGCTTATGGTTTGGTGTAGCCTTTGCTTGGTATTTCCTAAAATGTGCACTTTAACCTGCTAACAGAACCTGCGATTGAACGACATCTGCGAGATACTGCACTCAAGGAAGGCTTTACATGCTCTTTGGTTTGTCAGTTCTCTGTTCCAAATACAAAATCCCAATGGTTCAGAAATGGAAAGGCCCTTAAAATAGGAGGCAGATATTCAACTGAAGTCTCAGAGAAGGTGCACAGGCTCATTATCAAGGATGTTAAAACAGAAGATCAGGGGCGCTACACCTGCCGCTTTGACTATCTAGAAACAACAGCCGACCTAACAATTGAAGGTTTGTAAAGAGATGCACGTCTTATCATAAGAATGAGCTGCTTTGGATAAATCTTAACAAATGAGACAAAAAGAGAAAAGAAAGAAAAAGAAGCCATGGTGGGAAATCCTCTGGAGCAAATTCTGTTATGCATCTTTCCCCCCGTCAATCAGTTATCATCATACTTAGTCATCTGACATTTGATCTTCTTTTTCTTTTTACATTCTTATAACTGAATCTTCTCTATGATGAGAGGGGTTTTTTTTTATTTAATTCCTTTCTTCCTTCATTTGGCATTCTTATTATATGACTTCTACTATGATCAAGACATTTTTCTTTATCAACTTGTCTTCGTGGCTTCTCTTGATTCTGACACAACAAAGCATTGTACCAACTACCTGATTTTTTCCCAGTATATGAGTTCGCTATCATGGAATGTTAAATGCTATTTTCTTTGAACTTCTTTAGTCTTGATTTCTTTGTGTGTGTGATGGTGAGGGCAGGTGGAGGGTACAAGTCCATGCATGTACGCAAAAGAGCAAGAGGGGAAAAAAGAATAGTAAAAAAGAATAATTGCTATGTTTTTTATTTGTTTCAAAACCAGCTGAACCAATTCAGTTCACCAAGACCATACAAAATATAGTGGTGAGCGAATACCAGTCGGCAACCTTTGAGTGTGAGGTATCATTTGATGATGCAGTCGTCACATGGTATAAAGAGAAAACTGAACTCAGGGAGAGCCATAAATACAGCTTTAGAACAGAAGGCCGTTGCCATTACATGACTATCCATAACGTTACAGCAGATGATGAAGGTAATGTCTATAGAATTGTCCTCCCTTTCCTGTTCATTTTTATGTAACTGCCAGAAATGACATCATACCAAATCTCACCTTTTGATCTCTCAGGAGTGTATTCTGTCATTGCGCGCCTTGAGCCGAGAGGTGAAGCAAGAAGCACAGCTGAACTTTACCTGACTACTAAAGGTAACTCCATGCTCTCTTTATGTTTAAAAATGTAATGTGATGGAAGAACTGAAACAATGTATCTGAAGTCAAAATAATTCCAAATACAAATCTGATTTCTTCTCTTTCAGAAATCAAACTGGAAGTGAAGCCTCCAGGTAAAGAAAGAAAAAATAATAATGCCATTTAAGTCATGTTTTGTTTTTGTATTTGAAACACCAGAGAGCCTCTGCGTTTTCCTAAAGGAGCTGCAGGTTTTTGAGATCTCTATATGTTCTCTTTTACTTGCAGTTCCTTATGCTGGATGTCATTGCAGGGGTTCCCCTGATCTTCAGGAATGGCCTTGTGGAAAATGCAGGAAGGGAGGGGGGCGTTGAACACACACTGGCGCATGCGCAAAATTGTGATCTCTGTTTTAATGTTACAGTTGCATTCAGGGTGCATAATCTCTATGTTCTTACATATTCTGAACAACACAATTACAACCTTTCTGTTGGAAGGATTTCTCATAATAATAATAATAATAATAATAATTTATTTATTTATTTATTTATTTATAACCCACCTCCCCCTCCAGATCGAGGCAGGGAACAACAATAAATATAAACACAAGAACCACAAAATAGATAAAATATTAAAACAAGTAAAAACTAATACATCATTAAAAACATCTGGGGAAATGATTTCCAGAGTTTCTACATCAAGCCTGACAACTGAACCTTTTCTATAGTTTTCTGTAATCGTAAGGACAAATCCAGTTAAGATGCTCTTATTTATTGTTATGCCCATGATGATCGCGATGATGATCATGATTACGGGCCAATGGTATTTTCCACCTGTACATTACTCCTTGCAAAAATCACAAGGAGGAAAAAGAACATAGATCAAGTGAGATGGTACCTTACGAAAGATTGGCCCAATCTACATGGAAACAGTTTCAGAAGTGTTTTCTGGTTATATCTGGATTTTCATTAAATTGCTTTGGTCCCTAAGCGAGACACAGAGCAAGAAAAGTAATGTATAAACTACCTAAAAACCTGCTTTCATGGGTCAAACTGCATTTGAAACCACCATTCTTTGGGGCTGGGTGGGAGTCCAGCAAGTAGACTGAACATTAGGGGTGGCCGAACTTGGTGAGCGCTCACCCTACCACTGCTCTAGCCCGCCCACACAGTCTCCATTAATGCCCCTCCAATGGGGGCCTTAAAGACCCTCTTAATGCAAGGGTAAAGGTTAACCCTTATGTTAAGAGGGCCTTTAAGCCCCTATTGGAGCAGGGGGAAGGGTAACAGTGTACTTTCCAGAGCCTCCGGAAAGTGCGCAATTCGGGTGCGATCCTGGATGCCAGGGTAGACTTGGTCCTGAGTTCTTGCAGAGGCTTGTGAGTGCTCGGATGTAGGTCCTCCCTTGGGCCGGGCATGTCCAGTCGGGTCCATGAAGGCTGGATCCCCTCACGAACCCAACCGGACATTCACAACATCCCTACTGAACGTCATCAACTTCGTGGGTCCTGCTCAGCGAATGAGAGAGGCTTGCTCCTCACCCCTTTCAATGCTCTCCTACACTGGGAAGTTTAATGTAAGAGCTGAATTATGTCCCATGGTTTACCCCACACCACTCCCTTCACATCCACCAGGACTGTGAATTAGCAATATTGAAGCCCTGCTCTCCCCATGAGCTACTACCCCAGTACAACTCAATTCTAACCATCGCGCTAATGTGTCATTGCACAATTATGTGATTGCAGGACCGTGAAAAGTAATATTGAAGCCCTGCTCCCCACATTAGCCCCCTCTTGTACACTTTTCCAAGGGAAACTGTCATTTCTATTGCTTATTCATGCATTCATTTAATTACATTTCTATTCTGCCCATTAGCTGAAGCTCTTGGGTGGTTATATGATAAGTGGTACCTGTAACAAAGTGTTGCAGCATGGAATACTCCTGTTTAGTGTTTCAATTAACCAGCCACACCCACTTTCAGCTTACTCCATTTCATTCCCCTCTCCTGTTTTTGCATCCTCACCCACTCCAATAATCAGACAGTATTCCTTGCCCACTGAGTATGGTCAGTCCTAAGTGGACTCCTCTGGGGTTCCCCCACTCCACCACCATGGGTTTTATTTCCTAAAGATTCTTTGTACTTCTGCAAATCTCGAACCTACTAAAACTTCTCTCTTGATTATACCATTTTGGCTACATAAGGAACCATTTTCTGATAATTAGTACGCTATTAGTGTATAGGATAAACCCAAATCAACACAATCACTTCCTTCCTTGTCTATTGGCTTTCCAGATATCCCAGATGCTAGAGTTGCCGTTCCAGTTGAAGTTCAAGCAGAAGGTAAGATTTATATAAAAGATTCTGCTGTTACGATTGCTGAAGAAAGTATTTTAGAATGCTGCGCCAGATTAATGGATTTTAATGAAAATATTCCTTATATTTCTAAGCTCTTCCTGCTCTTCCTATCTTACTTCCAATGCCAGAAGAGAAGAAAAAGGAAAAAGGTATTATTTAAAACCATAAAACACAAAACAGCTGATATTTAAAACATTTTAAACTTTTAAGCCTGGCTAAAAAGTCAGTTAAAACCTCAACTTAAGCTGTTAAAATGCCTGGGAGAAAAGAAAAATTTTGACCTGTCACCAAAAAGATAACAGTGTTGGTGCCAGGTGGGCCTCATCAGGGAGATCATTCCATAATTGGGGGCCCACCACAGAGAAGGCTATCTCCCTTGTTACATCATTGCAGTTCAGAAGATGAATGCCACAAATCTTTCTGTATTCTTTCACTTGCTGAGTTCCTTTATGTGCTTAATGGGTTTTTGTTTTTTTGTTTTTTCAGTGGTTAAAAAGCCACTCTTGAAGAAAGTCCCCAAAAAGCCAGTTCCAAAAGCTCCAGAGGAAGTTGCACCTCCTGAAGGTACTGTCAGATTGCTTATTCAAGCATTATAAAGCTGAATCATAGAGGACAATCAAATGTGGATTATAGCAAAATGGTAACGCACTTGTTACACTTCAAGTATGCTCTAATTCTAAAGTCCTTACGACATATTCCATCTTATGATGAGAATGTCAGAAGACGTTTTCACTTGTACAAACTGTACATGTGTAGGCTCTGTACATGCGATTTGGTCCCCCTGCCATTTTGTTATTGGAAGTAATTCGATTTCAGCTTTAGTCAATTGGATTGTTGCAGTTCAATTTGACAGACCAGAAGACATATTTAGTGGGATTCGTTCCCAAAACGTGTGCCTGTTTATTTTAAAATGAGAATGACAAAAAGCACACAGCTCAGTCTGCAAACCAGTAAACCAAATCCAATTTCATCTCATTGGGCCTGTTCTGGCTCTGTGGTTAGTGAAACTGTGGTTCTCTGGGGTTAGCACTAACCACAAGCCATGCTGCCGCACACAACACTTTAAGCCATGGTTAGAGCCGCTAACCCTGCTACAGATGGTCCGACTGCAGTTAGTGAGTGAGCAGGGTTTAGCAAAACACATTGCACAAGACTTAAACCCTGCTGCTTAAACCCTGCTGCTTAACTTAAAGCCTTAACCAGCAGGGCTTAAGGTGTCTTCTGAACAGGCCCAATGAAATGACATCAAATTAAATTTAAGCACTATAGCATGGTGATACATCAAGCTCCTTATCAGACATGTTTGTAAATGTTTCAGAAGTGGTAAAGAAATCAGAACTGCCACCTTCTGCCCTAGTCCCAACCCCCACAGTACAGGAAATTATTCCAACAAAAGGCAAAAGAATCAAATACTGAAATGCACATAATAAGAAAATAATCTGTGGTTGGGGAAATAGATCATTGAACGCATGCAGATGTAGTTCTACATTTTTCCTTCAATCATCCTAACTTCATTACTCATCCAAAGATCATCTTGTGGATCTCCTTACTGGCATATCCTGATAATACTAGTTTGAACTCTTTTTCTTTTTTTAACATTTACTTCCTGAGCTTGTCGCAGATGAGCCAGCATGCCAATTGCCTATTGAATAAAATAGCCACTAAAATACATTATGAGATTATTAAAATTTCTCACCGAAGACCAGGGATTGAACATTTTTCCACTGAGCAAATGACTCAATTAGTTCATCTATAATAAATCTATAATAGATACATCTGCCAGCCATGTTGCTGTTGCTTTAAGAATGACATGCCACTGAAACTACATGATCAAAAATGGCTTCACATCTATTATTTCAAAGCATGTGGGCAATGAATTAGGGTGACCAGATAAAATCCAGGTCAGGGCTCACGTAACTTTAACAGTTGTAGAGAAAAGGGCATTTCAGCCAGTGTCATGCAATTAGTTCCTGGTGAAATTCCCTCTTCATCACAACTGTTAAAGTTGCAGGGGCCCTGCCTTCTTTTGTATCTGGTCACTCTAGTATAGTGCCTGCACCTTTAACTGTTGTGATGAAGAGGGAATATCACCAGGAACTAATTGCATACAAATGGCACTGGCTGAAATTCCCTTTTCTCTACAACTGTTAAAGTTACATGAGCCCTGACCCGGATTTTATCTGGTCACCCTACAATGAATGTTCTGAAAACTTCAAACATTCACGCAAGTGTTATTTTTATTAAAGTTCCTGCAAAGAAACCTCAAGAGGTCAAAGTAGCCGCTGTGGCAAAAAAGAAAGAAGCAGTTTATGAGAAAAAGGAAGAAATCTATGAGGTTCACAAAGAAGCATATGAAGAATGGGAAGAAGATTATGGAGAGAAGCATGAATATTATGAAAGAACGGAAGGTTACGATGAAGGAGAAGAGGAATGGGCATACGGAGAAAGAGAAATTTCTTATGAGGAAAAACAAGTTTATCATGAAGAAGGTATTGCTTCCTTTTTAAAATAATATTTCTCTTATTGATTTTGTTTCTCTCTCTCTTCTCTGTTTTCTTATATGATTAATTGCCTAGACCTCTTGTTTAACTGACCTTTCAGCAGAAGGTCTCCAGAGCTTTAGAAAAGCTGCTGTTTCTTTTTCTACAAATTGTATTTTTTGCTGCAGTCAACTGGTTGAAAAGACATAGGATGTCTTTTCATGTAATAACTTTTTATGTAATAACTTAAAACATTTTTGTTTGTGTGAATATGGATCCCACATAGTGAATATAGATCCCACATAGTGATGCTGCAGTATTTCAGGAAAAGATGGTCAGTACTGAATCACACCTAAACCAAGGGTATACTATTGTTACCATTTTCATCATCCACTTAATTCATCATTCACTTTGCTATAATTATGTGGCTCTTGATATTTATTACTTGACATATATGTAAAGTAATTTGATAAAAAAAATATTACTGGTTATATTATTTTCATTATAATACTTTTTTCTTCTTCAACTGTTATTAAATACCTTGAGCAGGGGCACAGAAGAAAACAAAATAAATTAAATAATGCAAACTAACATAGATCTTAAAACTATCCTGAGATACTAAAGAAGTGTGTGTCATGGTCAATCAGCATTGCTGCATGTTCCCTGATATCAATGTTGTTCATGTTACAGTGGTTCAGGTTCCAAGAAGGCCAGAGCCTGAACGAAAAGTACCAGAAATTTCAAAGAAGAAGGAAGAAAAGAAAAAAGTTATCGTCCAGAAAGGTATGAGCTTTACACTCTCAGTATCAAAACATTCCCTGTTGCAGCTTGTCTCATTTCTAATTCTCACAATCACTTTCTTAAAGTGCAAGTTTACTAATAAGTTTGTTTTTAGACATTAAAGGGGCACAGGGGTGCCCCGATAATTAAGGCGAGGCTCAGAAAATAAATGTTTCTGCTATTCTAAGCCTCAAAATTCTATAGTTTATTAAAATGACACGTGTTGAGCTAAGGTTCACCCCCTCCCCTCATGCATGATTGAAAGCACTCTTGCAAAGGGGGAGGATGTGTGTGAACCTCAGCAACGGACATATAGGCCAGATTCAAATATATGATGCCAAATATATTATGGACATTCTCCTTCATTTTGTTCTGCATCGAGATCTATTCTGCTTCATTTCAGTCAATGAAATGTTTGCTATTAATTTCAGCAGGCCCAAAATGTTACCTCACATTTCTTTCTCATTGCTCCAAAGAACTTTCACGGCCATTTTAACTAACACTGAACTGAAACTTCACAGCTATGTACATGTGGCTTGGAATATTGTAGGAGGAGTACAAATGGAGGCCCGAAAACAGAAGGATTTGAGGGGACGCTTAACTTTCCCACATTTTTGAGGGCTTTACTTACCAGCAATTTCAGAAAAGCTCTAGCAGCCACCATTCTAGCAGCCACAACTGCTTCCTCTCCATAACACCCTGGAAAGATGTATGATCATTCGAGGGCATTCGGGATGGGGGGATAATGGCAGCAAAGTGAGGATCTTATAGTGGTTGCAGCAAAAGGAAAAGAAAAGAAATAAAGGAAGGTTTTAAAAATTGTCACCACCCTACCACAAAATGTGTCCCCAAAACTTTTGCATGCCTCTGTCACTGAAATATCCCTACTTGTTTTTGCCGCTTGCAAAAAGGGTGATAAAAATGGTGGTGGTGATTTCACAAAAGCACTAATGTAATCACCCACTTTATGAAGAGAACATAGGAACATATGAAACTGCCTTATATTGAATAGTTACTGGCAGCAACGGCTCTCCAGTGTTTCAGGCAGGAGTTTCTCCAGCCCTGCCTGAAGACACCAGGGATCGAACCGAGGACTTCTGCATGCAAAGCAGGTGCTCTGCCACTGAGCTACGGTACCTCCAATGGCAAGAGTGGACTAGTAAAAGGATACATAATGTCAGGAAGTCCAGGGACAGGAAATTTATTTCTAAAAAAGAAATCCAGCATGGCTTAAAAATCTTTCCCCTTACACAGCAAGGAGCCTGGGTTAAAATAGCCAATTTCAAGCTAACGTAAAGCATCTTAAATCCCTTTTAGTTACTCGAAAACCTGTAACTGAAGAGGTTGAAATAACTTCTCAGAGGCTAGAGGAAGAACACCTTAAACGGACGAGAGGTATTACTGAACAAGATGTAAATTGTATGTGCTTAAGAAGAGTGTATGATGCTATATTGATCCTTCCATTTAATAGCCACAAAACATAAGGAGACAGGAAGCTGCCTCATACCAGGTCCGTCTAGCTCAGTACTTTGTTTGGCAGCATCTTTCCAGGCTCCCAGGTAAAGAGAGGGTCTTTCCCCTCACTTCTCCTTTAAATTGGAGGTACAAAGGATGGAGCCAGGTATGTTCTGTATATAAAGCACATGCTTTACCAATGATCTGTAGTCCCTCCCTGCTGGAAGGAACAATCACCTATGGTTCTATGTGTCCTCCTTGTAGCCATGTAGAGAAAGAAAAACAAATGTAATACTTTTGGGGAGAAAGTGAGAAACATGATTTTAACTTATTTTAGTGTATTTTCATCTTTTAGCCATTCGTGTCTCAAGGGCTCTTAGCGGAGAACATATCTTCATACAATGTTAAGGAATAAGTCCCAAATACTTTAAAAGTGTACCATTTAAACAAACAAAGTATGATGAACTGGCAGCTAATGGGCTTTTAATGGTATTTCCTATAAGCTATGTGAAGAAAGAAAAATGCTATAGTCCATTGAGAGTGAGGGCATTTAGGTATTAGTTTGGGCATATCAAGCTAAACACACGCCTTACTCGACTGAGTAACAGGGAAAAATTAGCAGGATATTAAGATCTTCACTCAATAATAGCTCTAAATCCTCCAAGCTCCTTTCAGAAAACATACTGAGGCAGAAGTCAGACTTATTTGTTCTGCTTAACTCTGTCTTCATTATTATTATTTTGATCAAATGTATACCACTTTTTTTATTTGGAAATCCAAAAGGGTTGCCTTTATGCCCCTTGCTCTGCTTCCAAGTAAGCGAGGCAAAAAATGTGTGCCTATATGAACTGTGTTATGTTAGATGTTAAAGTGTGATTGGTCATGAATAATGACTAAAAAGGCTTTGGTGTCTTTCATGTGTTTGGGACTAACCGTTTATATCCTTAAAGCTCCAGAAGCTGCACCACAGAAACCTGCACGGATGATTGTCCATGAAGAAGTTATAGAAAGAAAAGGTAGAAACCATCATCTTTTCCTTTATCAATATTTATGTATAATACTTGTACGAAATCTTAACATAGATTTTTGTATGTGCTGGTCCACTCACATACTGCCCTGTCCTGTCCTGCAGTGAGCACTGATTTTATAACCTGTTAGCGTATTGGCCTTACATTATTTCCACTACACAACAGCACAAGGCATGGTCCTTCCCCATGCAGAAGCAGAGATCATGCATTCAGGGATCCTCAGATTTCCGTGCTCTTAGAAAAACTCAGTTTTACCGCTGTCTCTCTCTGTGTACGTGGAAGATCAGCAGCAGCATGAAAAGGCATACCTGCAGACAAAGCAACAGGACAGTAGAGGGAACAAATGGGTCCTGCAATAGAATGTTGCAGCATATCCTTGCACATTTGCAAGAGGGCTCCTGTTCAGGATTCCTGCCAGTTAGCCTTGTCTTTTTTCAGGTTGCTGTAAGCTTAAGCAGGACATTCCATCCCACCCTTCCTTGATGTTCTGGTTTTATTTTCTGGTTTTTATGTTCTGGTTTTATTGAGAAACTCAATATTCCATGACTACTGAACATCCTGAATCCTCACAGGGCTATATTGGTGGAGTGCCTCCTTAGGGGTTTCTTTAATTTTTATTATATTATATTATATTTCTGCAAACCTCAGGGCTTCCTCAAAGAAGATGGTACCTTTTGCTTTTTTTCTCAGTAACACCCATTTTGGCTCCAAACCAGTCAGCACTCATGACCTGAGTTTGGTATTAGAGGGAGTGCTGGAAGGCCCTATTCACTGTAGTGTGCCTATATCTTGAGTGGGAGAGGGGAGAAACAGTTTTATTAAGCCCTGTGGGGATCTTGCACAAGTGGACACATAGTCCATATAGACAAGGAATTGTGGCATAGAATTTTTGTTTCCTGCGTTAACTGTTCAGTATTTTTTTATATTCATCTAATACACACTATTTATTGCAATTTAATATAGGCTCTTCTGTGTACTCAAAAATGGCAGTGTATTCTCCAGTGATCACTGAAATTTTGAAGGGAAAAGGCATTTGTGTGTTTCCCATGTAACATTTGCATAGAAAGATGTGATTCTTTAGACTTCTTCAAAACACAATATTTATTTTCTGATCTCAAATCATTATTGTCATAAGTAATATTTATTTGAGTCCCATGCTGGCTAGGGAATGCTGGAACTGTAGGACTCTTTTCTGACTAAACATGCAGAGGATTGTGTCCTAAATACAGCATGTGAACATACCAGTTTCTTAAGAGTAAACCCACTGTCTACTATTTTTTTTACTTTAAAAATATTAAAGTGAATTATTGTTGTTCTTAAAGTACCAAGTGAAGAAAAATGGACTATTTCAGAGGAAAAGGTATCTGTATCCTATCACAAAGAAGAGGAATATACTTATGGATCAGGTAACTATGAATATCTTTAATTTCCTTTCTCTCCTTGCTCTTTTGTCATGTGTGAAAATTGATTCTGCGGTATCTTGTAGACGCGACAGCTCTGTGCATACATGGGACTGTCCCACACAGAATAGCTGGCTCTTTCTTTTTACTAGAGCATATAGGCACGAATGGGCTTTCTTCTGCACGTGAGGATCTGTTCCGTACATTGAAATGCATGGGACAGTTCTCACGCACAAGAACTTTATGAGCACATGGGGGCACAGACAGGGCTCTGGACTGAGGCAACAGTACAAATCTGCTTGCTATTACATTTCAATTTTTGTTTAATGTACCATTTCACTGCTATGTAAAACAGAGTGTGAATATAACATTTAAATCTTGCAATTCTCATTAAAGAACCAGAAGAGTATGAAGAGGAAAGCTTCTATGTGGAATACCCAACTGAAGGTAGAGCCAGTCTCATTTCAAATCAGTATTACCTTGTTTTGTAGTGTGTGAGTAACAGTCTTAACAGTTGAAACTGTGTAGCTGTGTAGTTGTTAGTGAACACCTTTGTCAATCCTGCCCTAACGTCTTTAGCGCTATTCAGATGACCAAGCAGTGCATGGAATGGGGAGGGCTACCAGCTTGCATGGAGAGAACATAAGGATATACATGTTGTACAGAAGATCAGATGAACCTCTAGAGACTGGGGAGAGAAGAGCAGGAATGATTCTGTCTCCCATCTTTCCACACATTTGTTGGTCATCTGGTTTGTGTTTACCAATTTAGTGTTATCTAGAATGCAGGATAAATACAATTTTAATCTCTTTTAAAGAACCAGATGAGTATGATGAAGAAAGGTTCTATGTGGAGGCTCCTGAAGTTCCACCACCTAAAGGTAGATTTTTCAAATCAATTTTTTAAAAAATTGTAGGATGCGAGCTCATCTAAACTCCTAGCTATTAAGAGCTTGATCTCTGTGGTTGTTATTTTACACCTTTGTTGATCTTGGCCCTGGTTTCTGAATGTCCACATTTGCATCTCTTAGCAAATTAGCAAAGCTCACATGATTTTAAAATATAAAATTACAGTAGCATGAAAATTACTCTTGTGGCCCAAAATTGTGATAAACCCAGAATTATTTTCTTTAAAGTTCCTGAGGTGCGTAAGAGAGTAGAAGAAAAAGTTCCAGTTACTGTTCCCAAGAAAGAAGAAGCTCCACCAGCTAAAGGTAAATAGGATATAGAAGATAATAACCTTACATCAGACATGTCCCTCTCTGTGTTCTACTTTCTTCCCAGTGATTGTAACACAACACAAAATATGATTGGCTTTAGCACTAACATCCTTCAGATTTAATGTATATTTGATGGCAGTAATTTAATCTCAAATAACTTTAACTGTCTTTCTAAAAAATACATACATGGTTTGAAATCTTCATTATTTCCTCACTATTATGAATGACTTCAGACCCTTAGCACTTTCCTAAACGTTCATACTGTGTGTCTTTAAAGTGCCCGAAGTGCCGAAGAAACCAGTCCCAGAAAAGAAAAAGCCTGCACCTCCTCCACAAGTAGAAGCTCCACCAGCTAAAGGTACATCAATTGTCAGAAAAAAAGCAAGATCCTTTCATCTTGCTGATCTTCAGTCTTTTGCATTCTCCAGAATATATCCTCATATATGTTACTTACATGTCTCTGTTGTCTTTAGCAAGCGAAATATGTATATATTTATGTACACACTACAACCATGACATAACATACTTTTCTAAGTTTTCCTTCATTACATAACATTTTTTATCTGTCTGCTGTGTATAGCACATACTAATAACGTGGCAATGTTATGTGGGTTAGTTTTAGGTCCCCTCCACAAGGATTCGCTTTTGCGCCTGGTTAAGTGATTATGCGCTTCATCGCTGAAGTGCATTTATGCCTAATACCTCTGCACGAGAGGCAGGCAGGGAGAGGGGAGTGGGGAGGTAGGGCGGGCGGCTGCCTGTCTCTTTAAGGCAGGTCCCTGCGAGTTGTTATGCTGGAGAGCGAAGGAACTGACGGGGCGATTGAATGAAACGGAGCAAGGGGGGAGGAACAGGGCAAGAAAAAGGGAAAAGGGAGCTGGAAGACGGAGCGAGAGGTCAGCAGGAGCCCGGTAGGAGCGGAGCCAGGAGCCGAGCGGGGGAGCCAGCAGCAGCAGCAGCAGCAGCACTACTCGGGAGGCAGGGCGCCGGCTTCACATCCCGCCGCAAAATAAAACTCGCTATTTAACACGCATTCGATAATGCGCACAATCGGAGGGATAGCGCGCCTCTACGCCCGATTTGCGCTCCCTCCTTGTAAATTTTTTTAAGCGCCTTGAAAGAGCTTTAAACCTCTCTTGTAGAGGCAGCCTTAATGAAATGTGTGGTACAACGCAGTTATGTACATGGCTGTAGCCTGAGAATACCCTTTTCTCTTAACACCAAAGGTTTAGAGTGATGCTTTCATCTGTCGTTTATCTTCTATTTCTCTGCGTTTGTTTTTCGGAATCTTTGAATGTTGGATCCCGAATAAGAGTTCCAAATAATAAAACTCTTTTCTTTAAAACAATAATAAAGTGCCAGAGGTACCTAAGAAACCTGTTCCTGAAGAAAGAAAGCCTGCTGCTGTTCCCAAGAAAGTGACCCCACCAACTAAAGGTACTTAACTTTAAATGAGAATTACCAATAGAACCTTTGGTAGTCCAACACTGATGGCAATAACGTTACGCTAGTGTAATCCAATGCTATTGCCATATAGTTAATGTTAGTACTGTACCACCGTTGGGTCCTACCCAATGTTTTGTCGTCATATGTTTTCTCTTCATACATTTGGTCTTCATGTGTAATCACATTTTTTTGAGTTTACATCAACATGTATATGGTTGTCTTTCTGTGGTGGAAATGTCTGTTTATACATATGCACCAGGATGGGTGGCTTCAGGGAATCTTAAGCTGAGGTCCTTCTGAGTGCTGGGCTGGAACATTCATTTTCAGGACTGCCATCTCTTCCTTCATATATGTATATATAATCACTAAGCATGAGATGTCATTGATTAGATGTTATGTGTCCAAGTCATTCTCAGAATCTGTTTTTAATATCTTTAAAGTGCCGGAAGTACCAAAGCCAGTCCCAGAAGAAAAAGTACCTGTTCCCGTTCCTAAAAAAGGTATGATAACATTGCTTAGAAGCAGCTCTTTCTATTTGTTGTTTCAAGCACCATTTATACGTGTTGTGAATAGATCTGAGATTCCTCAACAGTTATTGTTTTTGTGTTCTAACTGTTGTTTTCCTACAATATAGGAAAATAATATCTTCATAAAAATACTCTTCAATGAAACAGAAGTGTGAAAATACTACTAGTTCTGTTTAGAATGTCACATTTTTATTGTTTTACATATACGTTTAGTAATTTAGCTGTGATTGATTTAAAGTATCCGCTTCTAATGTACCTTAATGATCTCGCAAACTAATAATCAATTTTATCAATATTAGTTTTCAATATTCTTAAAACTGATGTTTTTAAAGTGCCTGAGGTACCTAAGAAAGCAGTTCCAGAAGAGAAAGTTGCTGTTCTGAAGAAAAAAGAGGTTCCTCCAGCCAAAGGTACAAGATTCACACCTGGATATTTTTTTAAAAGAAAATGATTTCTTAGCATTCTTTTGTTTGTATTTCCTCTAAATTATATGTATAGTCATTCCTACCCCACTTAATTTGAGTCTTATGCAGGATATGTTTGTCTGTGGTTGTTGATATCAATCATAATTATGGTTGTAAACCCTATATATTCTTATATATGCTTCTTTTAAAATTATTCAAAGTCCCTGAGGTGCCCAAGAAAGTGGTTCCTGAAGAAAAAGTACCCCGACCACGTAAAAAAGAAGAGGCTCCTCCAGCTAAAGGTACACTATTCTCTTTTTAATCAAAACAAAAACCAGGGGGAAACATTGTGTTTTACATCTATCCTATTTTTGTGTTGTCCTGTCATGCCTTTTCAATTATTATCTCCTCTTTATAGTTTTAAGTTTGTAGTTTTGTTATCATTCCTGTCTCTTTGGAAATTCTAAAACTGAATGATCTCTTTAAGTGCCTGAAGTACCAAAGAAAGTCATCCCTGAAGAAAAATTACCTGTTGCTGTTCCCAAAAGAGTGGAACCTCCTCCAGCCAAAGGTATGCTTTTGGGACAAGGTTGCAATAGTCTTTATCACCTAAAAAATGATATTACCTTTGGTTTTTTTCTCCTACGCTACCGCCATTTCAAAATATCTTACTACCTGGTGTGGGTAGGTGGGAAAATCAGCAACTGCAATCCTGCAGCCGCATAGGGGGCCTGCTGTTAGGGGCCTGAGGTTGAACTTGGGTGAGAACAAAGGAGAGATCTCACTTCAGTGGCTCTGCCCCTTTGGCCCTACCCCATCAATCCCACCAGCACTCTGATTGGCTCAGCAGTCCTCTCCCTAGGGAGGTGCTCATGTTGCGGCTGTGCAATCACTCCTCACCAGCCTTTCCTCCCTTCACTGCTGACCTGTGCATCCCACAAATCATGACTCCTTGGTAAGAGGGGATCTCAGTCGCCAGTAATTATTATAGCAGACTATCATCCTGTTAAGAGTATTTCTGCAGACATCTCTTATCAACCCACTGACGAAGGCCTTAAAAAACAACATAGGCCGCAACGCGTTGGGCTTGGAAATAAAGTATCTTAGCATTCTGAGAACCCGCTTCTATCCTTTTTTTGCCCTGAATTGGATGCTCTCCTTCTCTTGGTTTTTAGTAACTATTCAGTATGTTCTTGCATTGATTGTCTGTACATTTGTGGGGGTTGTTTCTGTGTTTGTTTTTCAGTACTGTATTAGCTTTACTTTGTATGTTCCATATTAAAGAACAGTATGCAGTTTACTTGTCTTTTTTTGCACAACCTTCAGTTGTGTAAATCTTTACATAAATATCTGCAAAATACTAGCGTCAGTCATCATTAGGAATATATATTCCAATTGAAACTCCGCACATTTAATGTCTTTCAAAGTGCCTGAGGTGCGTAAGAGAGCTGATTTAGAAGAGAAAATATTTGTTTCAGAAGAAAAAGTATCTGTTGCCATTTCTAAAAGAGTGGAAGCTCCTTCACCTGAAGGTATCTTGCAAATAATTGGAACTGTGAGAAACCTAATAACTTTGAGGCACTTTTTGTAGTCATAAACTAAATGTCTGCTTGTTCTGCTCTTCGCTGCTTCCTGTTAACATGAAGAGTTAACAGTTTTGTGCCTGTGTATACTAGAACATTTTCTACCTTAGAGCACTTTGCATCTGGGAAAGAGCCTAAAAGAAAGTGCCTTTTGAAGTCCTGTTCTATGACCCTGGTCATGCAGGCTAACCCTCCCCCTGCATGCCTAGTGGTGACCCCTTCTCCACCACTTACCAGTCTTGATACATTTGTGTGTTTGTGTGATTATATGTATGTGTATATATATATATATATATATATATATATATATATATAATGCTGTGTGTCTGTGTGTGTCTCCATATATACATCTATCTACTAAATACATCTATCTACTAAAAAACCCTAAAACTATGGCTTGTATCTAAAGAGCCAGAGCAGAAGGAGAAAATGCAATAATGCTATTTTGTGAACTCTTGGGAAGAACCCTAGCAGAAGACGCTTCACAGTGTGGTGGCAAAATGTAGCAGAGGTTGCATTATAGTGTACGAAGCAGAGGAAAGAGGCAGATTGTAGTGTATAAACTCTAGTTGTCCATAAGAAGGTATTGAAAATGAGTATATGCAATGTTTGGAGTAAATGGAAGAATGTCTTTGGATTTTGGACCACCTTTTCACATTGGAAGGGACTTTTTGCTAGTGGAAGATCTGACCTTCATTATCCTTTTGTCCTTCTAAATCCCATGCAAATAAGTCAACATGATTTATTTATTTATTGCATTTTTATGCCACCCAATAGCTGAAGTTCCACCCCAATTTTCTCACAGGACAACTAGCCCATGATGGAGTTACCACATGGCAATAGTGCAGGATTCCATTGATCAGGGTGAAAGCCTTAGCAGGCCAGTTATACCCTTATCATATCTAACCCTGATTGAATTACTTTGCTGTTGGTTCTCTTATATAATCATTGAAATGGGAACATTCTGACATTATTAGAATTGCAACTGATACCAAGCATATGTATGCATGTGTAGTTTTGTGTATACAGTCTAGTTTATGTTGTTTGAATGCATGTCTGTCACAACTATCTTGCCCTGACAAGACTGGTTATAAAACATCCCATTCCACAGCAGTATTAAAAAATAAACCCATCTTGAAAATATCAACAGTGGAAAGATGGACTGAAGAAGAAGAGGAAGAGGAAGAGGAGGAAGAAACAGCTGTCACTTATGAGAGAGAGGAGGAGGTTTCATATGAGAGAGAAGAGGAAATTTCTTATGAGAGAGAGGAAATTACTTATGAAAGAGAGGAGGAGATTTCAGAGGTGTCAGGTATGCCACAATTCAAATGTCAACTAATGTCAGTCTTGGTGCGGTAGAATATTGGTCGTTACATCATTTGATCTGAGTTAAATGTAAATGTCATGCATTTTTAAATCAAATCTATCATATGCTGCTTATGATAAGGTTTGCCTCATTCAGAACTGCTTCATTTAATCCAAATAGAAGATTAAAATAGTAAATTTAAGGATATGCCTTGAATATATTAATTGAACTTGCTCATCGGGTTCTGTGTCTTTCTTAAGCCCTGTTCAGATGAAATGTTGATGTGCTTAATCAAACTCTGAGCAGGGAGCAGGGCCATTCCGGCTAGTTCTGCCTCTTGTGTGTATGCTGCCTTCCCTGGCTCCCTGACATCTGCAGAAAGGAAACCTTAGCATGTACAACTGGATGCATGAAGCCATCCACATGACCCTTCTTGTGCAGAGTGTCCAATCTCTTTTCTGTGGACATTGGTACATGCAGAGATCAGAAGGCAGGTCATACCGGCATCGCCCCATTTTCCATCCACATAGTGATTCAGCATGTCGGCAATTCTTCTGAACAGGGCTTTATACTCCTCTGTATTGTTGTTATTCACTACCTTTCAGTACTTTGGATGGCTTAACTCAGAGAGCAAGAAAATTCTTCAAAACAATGTGAGCCACCAGAAACCATTCATTTAATGCAAAAACCAAGAAACTCACAAAAGTAACCATATATATCTTAAAGAGATATTAGCCACCCATATATTAGCCACCTAGCCTTAAACGAAACAGTAGTGCATGGAATCTCTCTGAAAGCATTGCTTCAAGGCCTATGAAATCACAGGACATGACCTAATAATCCATTTGATGGGCCTCTTTGAATTTATGAAATTAATTTTATTAATTTAATTTATGGGATATGTCCTATGAGACCATCTTTTCAAGGTATTGAGTTACGTCACCTCTTGCTGAAGTCACTAGGCCTAGTTACATTGACTTCAGTGGGAAGTAATTCAGTCCAGGAACTCACCTTGTTTTATTGCATGGCTGGGCATCGTGTGAGCCTTCCAGAAGTGTTGACCTACAACGCCTATCAGTCCAAGCCTGCATAGTAGTGGTGCAGAGCCAATTATTTATATGAGATAAGCAAATAATTGTGTATGTTTTGGGGCCAATTCAGATGCGTCTATTGAATGGCCAATAAACGACAATCTAAATGCAATGGGGCATGGTGCCAAGCCTCAATAGAGAGTACAGAGCGAGTACCCACAGGAAGTAACATGAGATCCAAGTAAATACAAATATGAAGGGGTGTGAATCTCCCACTGAATGTTTGTAGCAGTACTAGTTTTGTTTGATTTATTAATTGTATCGACATTCTTATACCAGCTATTCAACTGTGCATTCTTAACAATATCTTTACATTAACAGAAGAGGCCTACTATGCTGAGGAGACAGTGCATGTTACTGTTCCCGAGGAAGCGCCACCAGTTAAAGGTATACGAGCAAACTCTTCTGTATAAAAGTATAAACTCTTTGATATGAAGGTTTGACAGCTGTCTATCTCATACTTCTGTTAGTATTGTATTTCTGTTTCTTTTCATTGTGGTGTTTGAAGACATACAGACATATTTGGAACTGAGTCCAGTCAAAGCTGTAATACCTTTGCCACCAATGTCCATTGGGAAGCCAGGAACAATTTTTGCCAAATGCTCCCTCCCCCGGAACCCTCAGTGCCATTTCCTATGCTGTTTCAGAGGGTCCACCAATCCTCTGGAGCAGATTTTTAGGAGGGCATAGGGGACTGCAGGGGGAGGGGAGGATCAGCATAGATCATTTTCTCCACTGGTCTACCAGTAGAAACTGTCCACTGGATTCCATATGTGAAGGCAGATCCTAGATTCAACCCAATGGCTCACGTTGACTTTATATAACATCTTGTATATCTTTTAATTCTTCTGGTACAGTTTAGTGTGTCTTAGTGCATCTGTGTATCACAAAGTTAGATTCTGGGCACTTGAACTAGGCTTTGCATTGAGTGATTGTTTAATCTCTGTATGTTTCAATGCCATTTATAAAGGAAATTTGTGACATCTCACAAAATACAGAGAAAACATTACTTATTCTTAAATATTCTTCCTGAAGTTCCTGAGGTCCGGAAGAAACCTGAACCAGAAAAGAAAGTTGCTGTTCCCAAGAAACCAGAGGCTCCTCCAGCCAAAGGTACATAAACTGCTTCTTGTCACCTAGGAAAAAAAGATTTTTGGTCTTCCATAATGTAATCTTGTGTGTATGTTTATGTACGTGGGAGGGTAGGTGAGGGAAAGATAATTGAGCTGATGCTAACCTCTTTTATATTGAGCATGAGCAATTGTCTGTGTTTAGGCAATTAGTTGTGTTTCTTCAGTGAAATCTGTGTGTCATTAATTCTCAGTGTATGTTTCCTAATGTTATTAATGTTGCTCCAACATTATACAATTGTGTAATACTTTTAAGTGCCCAAGAAAGTTCCTCCTGAAGAACCGGTACCGCCTAAAGTAAAAGAACCTCCACCAACCAAAGGTAAATAAAACAAAACTCTTCTTAGTGATGTGTTTTGTCTAAATGTTGTATATATATATATATATATATATATATATATATATATATTGTTGATCAGTTTCACACAGGAACTATTTGTGTTTCATATATATCTTGAAAAAATGTGGCCATGTTTTGGCCCCTCTTTCAATCTTCAGCCAGTGGTGTGATCAGTTCTTCAGTCTCTTTCACAGCCTCATTCACGTTTTTTGATATGGTAAAAATTCATATGAATTTTAAAAGGAACTAATTCAGTTCAAAATAGATTTCTACCTATTTGAAATAGAGCTGCTTGCAATATGCCTACCTTCTTCTTTTTAAGTGACTGAAGTCCACAAGAAAAAAGTAATCACTGAAGAAAAAGTATCCGTCACTAAAAAGGAGGAGGCTCCACCAAAAAGAGGTACATCAAGTTATACATTCTGCAGAAGGCAGCTGTAGCTCCATATGGGTTGGGAACTAAGCAATTTCAATAAATCCTATAGGACTAGGGGCTTCGGTTGTCAAACACCCCTCTTCATGACACATAGCAAACCACTTTGGAAGCTGAGGGAACTTTCAAAAGCTGTTTGTGATATGCCACTGTGGGGAGAACCTGTTGTTCAAACAAATAACATGTTAAACAGAAATTACTGGGCATGCCTAAAGTCGGTCTTTCGATCCCAGCCATTGTCCAGTTGGTCTAATTATGTTGAATCGTCATTGTTTCCTTTTTGATGTATGATATCTATGTCTTCCTATCTGTAATCATTATTGTAATGAGTCTGTATTTGTCCCATGTGAGTAATACAAATCACCTGAAAAAAGTAATATCTTTAAAGTGCCGGCAGTGCCAAAGAAAGCTGTGCCAGAGGAGAAGGTCCGTGTTCCAGTTCCTAAGAAAGAGGTGGCACCCCCAGTTAAAGGTACACTAATGTTCTCTGACCGAACAAATGGCTCTTGTATGAAGCAGAAACAGCAGCCCCTGACGTCCTGATCTGGTTTCTTGTGAGACAAGCATTTAAAGCTGGTTAATCTTTTGCAAAACAGGTTCTTTAAACAAAGGCGGAATATTTGGTTAAATGGGCATGCCGAGGAGTTTCAGCCTCAAAATGCTTTATACTACACATTTTTGTGGCTGTAAGCTTTAATCAGTAACTTAGTCACCTAAAGCTTCCGTTAATTAATTAGTAAGGACCAATTGTAAAAGACAGGCGTCAGGTTTTTGAATGGTCAGGGCAAGAATGAAGGGCACCCTTAATTGAGATTGAGGTTTTGGCATTATGTAAATCCATTCAAATTTGATAGATTAATTAATTGGTTAAAAGGCATTGATCAATCAACTAAAAAGCCTATAGCTACTTTGGGTGCACACTTCAAGCAATTGGCCTGTGCTGATATGCAGCAGCTCATTGCAGTTAGACCGTAAAGGACTTATTGGCTGAATTCGGACAACACAATAGTCAACTGGGGGGTGGGGAAACAATCGTCAGTTGTATTGACTATCATGTTGTCTGAATGCTGCCATAGTCAACTCAGCGCTGACCCTAATCCACACCACGGTTGATTATTTATTACCATGTTGTGTGGGGAGTACTCCCTAGATGAACAACTGTAAATTTGATTATTACCCCACCATTGACTATCGTGTTGTCCGAATTCAGCCATTCTGTAGTATGTAATATCTTTTCAATATTATTTATTCTGTCAGTGAACTTGTCATGCCCATATGTGTCCTCTGTTTTGTGCTTATGAAATTTCTTTGCCTTTGTTGAAACATGTCTTGAATCCAAGCATTCTTCTCGTAATGTTCTACAACTTGTGTAGTTTTGGTCTTTTATTTGCTCTTCTTTCTGGTGTGCTTTAAAATGATTTCATAAATTATTATTTCTGTTAATAAGCATTGCATTTATTATATATGATTCTTACAAAAAAAAAACAAATTCCATAAACTGAAAGCATGCTAGTTGCTAATGTAAGTATAGTGCAGAGTTTTTAATCTCTGCTAAATGTATGTGTGCTGAAAATTATGTTGTGATGTTGGTCTTAAAATTATGTTGTCATGTTAGAAAAAAATGTTTTGATGTAGTAATTGCATATTAGTCTGTATATCTTGTCTATAATCCTCTTATATGATCATCAAAAACACTCCATAGAGAAAGGATTACATTCTCAGCATGGTTTTCTTACAATTATCTTTCAAGTGCCAGAAGTTCCAAAGAGAGTTGTCTCAGAAGAAAAAGTATCTATGATTGTCCCCAAAAGAAAAGCAGCTCCTCCAGAAAAAGGTACTCAGGCTTTCAACTAAACTAAACTTGCTAACAGCCTTCCCATTGGTTCTCAGATCCAACAGATCCACCCACCCCCTTCCAAATATAGTTGAGGAGATAGCAGTTGGGCACCTCTCCTTATTCTTTTTATTTAAATACAGAAAGCTAGCCTTTAAAGTTACATATTTTGTGTAATAGTTGGATCGGTCTGATGGGAAATCTCACTGTGTGCCTCAAAAAGTGTCCTCCCCGTAAGAAATACTGAAGTTAAATCCTCTGTCTTTAATAACAGCTGTGGAAGAGCACTGGGGCTATGCAGAGGAAGTGTCTGTTTCTCTTCACACAGAAGAGGAGGTTTCATATACAGGTACGAAGTCAACTGGAAGAAACACAGAGACCCTAACCAAAGGCACTATGTAGTTTAACTACAGGTTATCATCGCAGTTCAAAGATGTATATGAAGAAAGGGAATAATTATCTTAGGCTTCATCTACAGCAAGCAGGATATTGCACTATGAAAGCAGTATGAAAGCAGTATATAAAAGGCAGGAACCACACCAAATGGTATATGCCAATGGCCCCCAACAGTTGTCAGTTCACTTCAATACTGTTATAAAGCAGTAGTGTGACTCCTGCCTTTTATTTACCGCTTTCATACTAGTTTCATAGTGCTATATCCTGCTTGCTGTAGATGAGGCCTTACATTAACTAAAATATTAATTCTCTCCAGAAAATTAAGGCTTACCCTTATCCTGCTGTTATAACCAGTAGAATGGTAAGCCACTTAAGGGATCCCGTAAAATTGAAGACCTCCCTCATTACAGGGAAACAGTTTAGGAAACAATAAGTCCTGAGAAGATGCCATTTTGGAAGAATATAGAAAATTCTTACGGAAAGTCAACACAGACATGACATAAACCTGCTTAACGAATGGAAGGTTCCATTACTTCTACCCATCTGATGTATGACAGTTTGTAATGAGACAGTTATGTATTTCCTTGAAAAATTAAGTTGAAAAGATTGGTCCTCTTATTAACATATGAGATCTTTCTGACTGGAGTATTTTTCAGTGGTGGCATTGGTTTGAAGAAATGCACAACTGTTCTAAATCGTTTACAAACGCTACCAAGATTTCACATATCTTCTTAAGCCTAGGGGCAAAAAGGGTTTTACACAGCTCATGTAAAAAGACTAATGTATGAAGACTGCCCTTGCAACTACACTAAAGCCGTGCATCTTTCTTGTCCAAATGTTTGTTTATTTTGTCTGGTAGCGGAAATGTTTGTGTCAAATTTCTTGCTGCTTTTTGCAGCCTTCTGTGTATTTTATTTTGAAACCTCTTAAATATAAAAATACTGTGTCTTTAAAGTTCCTGAAGAACCTGTGAGAATTACCAGAAAAGAAAAAGTACCAATATCAATTACTGCAAAAGTGAAGAAACCACCAGCTAAAGGTACATCTGATATTGTACCAATGTATGTTCTTTGTGTGGTTTAACTGTATACAGTATGCCACTCTGGTATTTCTGCGTGTTCTTGTGTTGGCTTAATTCTTACATTGCAATGAATTTTGATTCTTGGAATTCATGAATATGATAGCTAAAATTCTTGAAAATTCATATTTTTAAAGTGCCTGAAGTTCGTAAGACCATCATTCAAAAAGAAGTTGTCCATGTTGAGGTTCCCCAATATGAAGAGGAGGAAGAGGTCCCTCAATATGAAGAAGAGGAAGAGGTCCCTCAATATGAAGAGGAAGAAGTCACACGATATGAAGAAGAGAAAGTCTCTCATTATGAGGAGGAAGTCACCCAATATGAGGAGAAGGAAGAAGCTCATTATGAGGAAGAAGTGCCTCAATATGAAGAAGAGGAAGAAGTTCCTCATTATGAAGAAGTTCCTGAGTATGAAGAAGAGGAAGAAGTCCCTCCTCCACCTCCTCCACCTAAAGGTAAAATTCTGTTTTCAGATGCATTGACAAAAAAAGAATCTTTACAAAAATTGCTCTTATGTTTGAGGTTTGGGCTTTTGTTTTGCTCTTCTCTGATTTGCTTTCAGTTCTGTTTGCTATATGTCACTAATGTTTTGATGATGCTCAAAAGTGATGTAGTGACTGCTCCAAAAATATTTAATTTGTCCATGCTTTGGTCAACATCTTCAGTCCTTATGCAAATCTCTTAGCCAAACTTCTCCCAGTTAAATACAACGTCTAATTAGCAAGTTATCTGTATTTGTAGAATCTGGAATATGGCTGTGCAATCCTGTCCGTGTCGCCTCAGAAATCAGCCCAATAAAATTCAATGAGACTAATTCCCAGATTAGTGTGTATAGGATTACAGACTGAGGTAGTTCAGGTCTATCCCATAATGAAGTAAAAAAATATTTTCCTTCAATATGAAGAAGGGGAAGAAATTTCTCATTATGAAGAAGTATGTCCTCTGTGCTTTTGTGAACTGTGGCAATAGAGAATCGGAAACTAGATGCCTAGCATAACATGATGGTCCCTTACTCCAGCATTGTCAGCCAACCTCCTCTATGTGCCTGGGCAGCAATAGCCATGCATCACATCCTACGGACTGACAGAGAATTGCCGTGTTCCCACCCCCATGCACGAACGAACACGCACACACACATTAAAGCTTATCCTGGCTAAAACCTTTAATTTAAAAGCTGATACTTGTATATCAAGGTAATGGTTTGAAAATGCTTTTGTTATTGGGAGTTTGCATCTGCCCAACCTGCATTCCCACCCACCCCACATATCTCCCCAGTAGCATAGAGGAGGGGGGGGAACCAAATAACTTGTGAGTGGACTTCCATTCATGTAATGGGACTTATTCTCCACTCCCCCTGCAGACCCCTGTGTCCCTACAAAATCTGCTCTGGAGAATCCCTGTGTGAGTCCAGTTGGGCCAGAATGGATCCAATCGCAGTGTACATGCATGCATGTTGAAAGGGTGTTGAAGATCGTTTGCCACCAAGGGGAGGGCAGAGGAAGCCCTTTCTGGCATTCATCATGTGATGGTAGAGGCAGGGTTAGCTAGGTCTGCACAGTGAATACATGTGAGTCTTGGATGAGCAGCAGTGCCCCGAACGACATTCAACCATCACTGCCTGGCCATTCCTGCTTCTAGGGCATCCACACACTGCCTTCTGCCTCCACTGCCACATGCACTGTCACTGTGTAAGACTCTGCCTTAGGTCCCGCTGAAATTAATAGAATTTGTTCAATAGCAGTGTCTGGAGAGCGTGTCTGTTGACTTGTTTCTTCTATCATCTATGCCACTTGTTTGTTATACGCTCATCTCATTGGTTGACATGCTATGAGATGGAGTAAACTTTTAATCCACCTTATCCCACAATAATCAGTAAACTAAGCATTTAGCAGTATCCCATGGCTATTTTACCTCACATCCAGCTGACATGTTGTTTAATTCAAACCATTTGTCACCATATGTCAAAGATTGTATTAATTCACCCAAAGACCCTCAATCGTAAATACATTAATGTCAGTGTAGTTGACTTGAACTCTTTGTCACGTTGATTTCAGTGAGAATAAGATATTTAAGAGGCGATCTTATGCATGTTTTGACAGAAAAACCAGCAGTTGCTGGGGGGGGGGGGGGGGGACATCATGTGCCATGAACATTTGTGAGGTGCAATAGCACTGGAGTAAATCCGCTGTGTAGATGGGGCCCAAGTCCAATTTTGGACAATTCCCTCCTTCCCTGGCACCCCTGACAACTCATCCTGCATTATTCAGGGGCACACATTTCCTGACCCTCTGGAGAGAGGTTTTTCGAGGAACACAGGTGGCTTCCAGTAGGAGGAGGGGGCAGAAAACGTTCCTTCCATGAACTTTCTTAACATATCTTAGGAACTAAGCCATAGCATGCAATACAGCTGAGTGCTTGCTGTGCATGATGTACTTTTTGTGTGAGTCCATTTTTAAAAAATGCAATGCTATCTTTAAAGTGCCTGAAGTACCCAAGAAGCCCATCCCAGAGAAAAAGGCTCCTGCTGTGCCTGCTGCCAAGAAAAAGGAGGCTCCTCCAGCAAAAGGTACATCCATCTCTTCATTGGTGTTCTCAAACTCTTTGTTCTTTTCGTTAAGTTTCTTGATCCAAGAAGGTTAGTTGAGGGAATGGGGAACAGTGGTAGACCTGTAGTGTCCTTTGTTGCCTTTCTGTTTCAATGTGCTGTGAATGGCGCAGCCTCTTCCTCAACAATCTCAAACAATGTCTTTAAAGTGCCCGAGGTGCCAAAGAAGCCTGTTCCCGAAGAAAAAGTCCCAGTGCCTAAACGAAAAGAAGCTCCGCCAGCTAAAGGTAAAATGAGTTTGGGCTTTTTCGTGTGCAAATAAACTTACCACTCCTTCCTTTTGTGCTGTTAAAGTGTATCACGTTGAGAAAGATTGTTTCTCTTCCTTTTAAAGTCTTCTTTGTCTATATGTCCTTGTGTTTTGAATTACTCTTCTCTGTCTTATGTTGAAACAAAATGTCATGCTCAAAGTTTTGTTTTTTTTCAATCTAAGTGCCCGAAGTGCCCAAGAAAGTGGTCCCTGAAGAGGAAGTGCCTGTTCCAGTAACTAAAAAAGTGGAAGCTCCTCCTGCTAAAGGTACATCACCTTGTGACAGATCTCAACAATCCTAACATTGTTTGTTCACCTGGACATTCTTGTGAGCAATCGCTCCTGCTATATTAAATCAGTAACAGATACTTGCTGATTTCAGTAAGAGTAGATCATAGAATCATAGAACAGTAGAGTTGGAAGGGGCCTATAAGGCCATTGAGTCCAATCCTCTGCTCAGTGCAGGTTCTGTAAGTGCCTTGAACTGTGTTGTTTAGATACAACATACTTGAGCTGTTCCGCTTTGGAGTCTTTTGTTATGTTATGCTCCAGTACCGGGAGAAATATAAAGAATACAAACTGATTTCAACATTAATGTTTTTTAAAGTGCCGGCCATGCTGAAAAAAGCCGTGCCAGAAGAAAAAGTACCGGTTGCGGTTCCTAAAAAACCAGAGCCCCCTGCACCTAAAGGTACCTGAAATAGTATTTGTTAAATGTAGATTATAATTACATGTGTAACATGGAAATATAGTACGTGCCAAATACTATAAGATGCAGTATTAACCACATTAAAGCAACGAGAGCATACGGTTTTGCAGCCATAATCCCCTAGACATTGATGCATTTATGTTTTGTCTTCTACTACATTGTGTTCTTTCTCTTTGTGATATGTATATACAAAGTCCATTTCTTAATATCTTTAAAGTGCCTGAGATACCCAAGAAAGCTGTGCCTAAAAAGCCAGAACCTCCACCAGCTAAAGGTATATCAAAATTAAGTCTTCTTGTTATCATATATTTGTTTTTAATAATCTTAAGTGTAGTGCTTGTGTGTGTCAAATATTGTTGCTGTACCTTGACTGTCAACCTTTCTGTTCTGTTCTTTGTGTTTGTGACAATGCACCCTTAAACCACTTCCTTCAAAATTACATCGTTGAAGTGCCTCAAGTACCAAAGGAGCGTGTCCCAGAAGAAAAACCACCTGTTTTTGTACCTGAAGAAGAGGAAGCTGTACCTGCAAAAGGTACATCCAACTCATTGTCCTTATCAAATACCTCTTTTAAAATTATGGCAATAGTGGTATCTTTATTCTTTGCTTTATATTCCCTATGACCCATGTGGTTCGATCCTATGCATATTTATTCAGGAGTAAGACCCACTGGATTCATTGGAACTTAACTCCCAAGTAACTCGGCATAGGATTGCAGACTTCGTTTTCATTGAAGCATGAATTTTTCTCCTTGTAGACCATTGTTCATCTTGTTTAATGTTTGTTTTTCTTTGTGAATGCTTTGAAAATAATTTTTAAAAAACAGCTTCCTAAAGGCAAATAATGTCATTTGGAGATCCGCAGAGAACAGTTTCGAAGTAAAGACATAAATGAGAATAGTCTATGGCTAAAATAAGGCCCTGTCAACATGACTAAGAATTGGGAAGCTTGTTCTATGAGCCAAAGAGGGCTTTAGACTGCAATCCTATGCACACTTACCTGGGAGTAAGCCCCATTCTTTGAGGGAAGGGCCGTAGCTCAGTGACCCGGCACCTTCTTTGCATGCGGAAGGTCCCTGGTTTGATCCCCAGATGGGGCTGAGGAAGAATCCTGTCTGAAAACCTGGAGCATTGCTGCCAGTCAGTGTCAACCATACTGGGCCAGAAGGATCAAAAGTCTGATTCAATATAAGGTCGTTTCCTATGTTCCATTGAACACTGTGGGATTTACCTACAAGCAAACATGCATAAGATTGCACTACATGCTTTATTTACCTTCAACCAGAGCCCCACTTGCCACATAGCCAGCTGTTTTTGAAACAGAGTGAAGTTTCACCCGTCGTTTGTGACATGGCGTGGGAATGGGGTGGGTGTAGGCGGGGAGATGCTCTTCAAAGAAAAAAGTCACGAATTCCACTAGGCTAGTGCAAGCCCGGAAGCGTGAGCTTAATGAGCCCCTTGGATCTAGGGCAGGATCTACACTACTGTTTAAAATGGTTTATACCAGTAGTGACAACTGTTGGGGACCAGGATACTCTCCACATACAGTGTTCAAACCGTTTTCAAAATGTCATATCCTGCTTGGTGTAGATCTGGCCTTGGCTTATATTGCTGCTGACTATCCTCTCTTCCCCTCCCCACTCCATCCACCCTATTGGTGACCTATACTGTATTTCTCTTTCTGAAATGGGTTACAAACAAAAGCCCTAATATGAAAAAAAAATTTTTAAAGTTCCAGAAGTGCCAAAGAAAGTTGTCCCAGAGAAGAAAATTCCTGCAGCTGTTCCCAAAAAAGTGGAGCCTCCTCCTGCAAAAGGTACATTGATTAATACCGCCTACAAAGAATTAGTATACCAGCATTGCATTATCTCTTCATCAGGTGTATTAACAACCTGACCTTTCATACAAAACAAACTTCTTGTTTGCCAATTAGAATGACTATGTCCCGGAAGTATTTCCACGTTGTGTAGCATGGAATTGTCTTTTTATGTCAGTTCTGTCTGTTTGTGATGTATGAAAATTGCTTTGGAATTCTTGGCATCATATGCTGCCTTCTGAGCTCTTGTATTGCCAGGCCCTGTTTCTTCTCTAGTGCCCCCATGTTTTATTTTTTGCTTTGAGAGCACTTAAGTGTCTTTAATGCTTCTTCTTGTTGGTTAGAATTGTGTTAGCACTATATCTTAAAAACATAGTCTTAAAACAACACTATAATGTTTTTTTAAGTGCCTGAAGTTCCTAAACCTGTCCCGGAAGAGAAAGTGCCTGTTCCCAAAAAGGTGCCCCCTCCTCCTCCTGCAAAAGGTACATCCAATATTTTAAAATAGTACGCATAACCATTCATTTGCACATCAATAATCATTTATATTCTTCAAAATTTTGTAATGTCTTATATGTTTGTCCATGATGTCTTGAGACCAAATTCTTATAATAACATCATATCTTTAAAGTGCCTGAAGTTCCTAAACCTGTCCCAGAAGAGAAAGTGACTGTTCCCAAAAAGGTGCCGCCTCCTCCTCCTGCAAAAGGTACATCCAATATTTTAAATTAGTACACCTAGCCATTCATTTGCATATTAGTAATCATTCTTGTTCTTCAAAATGTTGTGATCTTATATGTTTGTCCATGATGTCTTGAGACCAAATTGTGTGGGCAGTGTTTAATTGGGTCCGGCTGGAGAAGGGATGAGAACAAATAAACACAGCAGCATAGCTGGGATGATAAATTGGCCACAACTTTTATTGACTCACTTGAATAGGGCATGGATCCTGTAATCGGCCAGCCCGCCTGCTGACCAGTTCCTCTGGCCCGCATGCCATTCTTATTCTTCAAAATGTTGTGATCTTATATGTTTGTCCATGATGTCTTGAGACCAAATTCTTATAATATCTTTAAAGTGCCTGAAGTTCCTAAACCTGTCCCAGAAGAGAAAGTGCCTGTTCCCAAAAAGGTGCCGCCTCCTCCTCCTGCAAAAGGTACATCTAATATTTAAAATAGTACACATAACCATTCATTTGCACATTAGTAATCATTTATATTCTTCAAAATATTGTGATGTCTTATATGTGTGTCCATGGTGGCTTGAGACCAAATTCTTAAAATAATATAATGTCTTTAAAGTGCCTGAAGTTCCTAAACCTGTCCCGGAAGAGAAAGTGCCTGTTCCCAAAAAGGTGCCTCCTCCTCCTCCTGCAAAAGGTACATCTAATATTTAAAATAGTACACATAACCATTCATTTGCACATTAGTAATCATTTATATTCTTCAAAATATTGTGATGTCTTATATGTGTGTCCATGGTGGCTTGAGACCAAATTCTTAAAATAATATAATGTCTTTAAAGTGCCTGAAGTTCCTAAACCTGTCCCGGAAGAGAAAGTGCCTGTTCCCAAAAAGGTGCCTCCTCCTCCTCCTGCAAAAGGTACATCTAATATTTAAAATAGTACACATAACCATTCATTTGCACATTAGTAATCATTTAGATTCTTCAAAATATTGTGATGTCTTATATGTGTGTCCATGGTGGCTTGAGACCAAATTCTTAAAATAACATCATATCTTTAAAGTGCCTGAAGTACCTAAACCTGTCCCAGAAGAGAAAGTGCCTGTTCCCAAAAAGGTGCCTGCTCCTCCGGCAAAAGGTACATTTATCTATACGCTATATGGAAACATTCATCATGCCATTAACTAATCCTTTCTGTTATTCCATTAAGTACAAATCTAAAACAATTAAGCAGGTTAAGTATTTGTGTCATCCTATAATGTCTGTGTATTGTTTGTAGTCTTATAGTTTGATGTGCAAAAAAGCCCCAACAACATTCTAAAGTGGTGTTATGTCTTTAAAGTGTCTGAGGTGCCCAAGAAAGTTGTCCCTGAAAAGAAGGTACCCACTCCTAAAAAAGTGGAGGAGCCACCTGTTAAAGGTACATCTATTCTTACCAGTGTTAAAAAGAGAAGTCTTCTTTCACGTTACTAGCTTGTGTGTTTTTGCTCTTGGTCTGTGAAATACATGTAAGAAGTTTAACTTATGGGACTTTGTTGTTGCCTTATGGATCAATGGTGTGTTTTTTGTGTTGCTTTCTTATTCATATTCTCTAAAACATTGTAAAATGTCTGCTTAAAACAACAACGCATTTTAAGGTCCCTGAGATATAAAAGAGAGAAGTTGATGAGGAAAAATACTTGCTCCTAACTCAAAGGAAAGTAACATTTCCTTTTTTGCCTCACTGAATCTTTTGTAAATATTTTTTCTTCTTACTCTCTCCTAATATCTTCCAGTCCATTACTGCTGACTGGTAGTATTACACGTCTTCTTTATAAATGTATAGATTAAACTGTGGGTGATTTTACTTGCATTTTTATTTTTGTGCTAGTCTGAGATAATGAAACGTTAATAATATCTTTAAAGTGCCTGTAGTACATAAGAAACCTGTCCCTGAAGAAAGAGTCACTGTTCCTGCTCCCACCATTGAAAAATATAGTTATGAAGAATATGAGAAGTATGAGACTTATGAGAAGATTGAGGAGTTTGTGCAGGCAGAAGAGGCTGAAGAATATGAAGAATATGAGGAAGCTCCAGAGCCTGAAAAATATGAGGAAGCTCCAGAAGAACCTGAAGTTGAGGAATTTGAAGTAGCTCCAGAACCAGAAGAAGTTGAGCCGTATGAGGAACCAGAGGTACTTGAGTATTATGAAGAGGTTCAAGAAACAAAGGAGATTGAAGAATATGAGGAGGTGTATGAGGTTCCAGCAGCAATAGGTATATCAATTCTTTGTTTGTTGTCTCTTGCCTCCTCAAGTCTTATTTCCCCTGGTATTTGTTGCTTCTTTACTTACAAAAGTCTATCTGAGAGAATTTCCAGGGTGGGTCTAACCAACCATGCTTTTGTTTTTGGGGAATTCGAAAATTTAATTGTGATTAAACCTTCTGAACTTGGCAATTGGGTTTCTTGCAAGTAACTAAAAACTCCTTTATAAAATATTTTTCAAGTGCCTGAGGTGCCTAAGAGAGCCATTCCTGAAGAAAAAGTGCCCATTGCTGTACCTAAAAAAGAGGAAGCTCCACCAGCCAAAGGTACCTAAGCTTCAAAAGCTATTCCTTTACGTGCCCTGAAAGCCCAAATGCCCTTTTAGGTGGCCTTTGTGCTTAAATATGGCCATAACACCTATGACTGTGGTATATAGTTGTATATCTTGTAGCAATTCCTTATAGCAGTTTAGTAGTTGTGAGATTTAACAAATTTCACAATAAGGTAAAAAGTAGAACCAGGGAAACAGATCGTGGGCCCATGACAGCAAATAGGTGATATTTTATATATTAAATCAGCTAGTGTATTTATTTATTTTTGGCTAATACAAGATTCACAACCTAAGCCAGTATCCTGTTAAGCTGAAGGGCTTGGACTCAAATTAAGGTTTGAGTATGCAGCCTAGTTTTATATCCAACGCGAAAATTGATGCTAAACTAAGTCATCCTAAACATGGAGGCTTGGAAAGATCCCAGCGGTGGATTACAAGATATTTCCATGTGTGGGGGACAGTTTGCCAATTTCCCCCTTATCTGCAGCCCCCAAAATGCCTAAAAACTGGCTCCAGAAGGTTGGGAGACCCTCCGGAGCAGTTTTTCAAGTGGTGAGGGCTGAACAGAGATCTTGGATCCAAACCGCACAAGTTTTAGTGTAATTAAAGGATCATTTGCCCATTCAGCTTATCCTAAAAAGTAGAGGCAGATCAGTCTAGCTCACTACCAAAGATAGAGGCATTTTTATTTTGCGGTTGGACTCGGGATTTCATCAATATTGCCTGCTATGAATTTGTGTCTTTTCTTCCTTTCGATGATTTTCTGTATGTCCCTTTGAGTTTGGTTTGCTTATTGTTGCACTTAGTTCACAATTCAAAGGATGAACCATTCTTAAAAAGAAATCAATGTTTTTAAAGTGCCTACAGTGCGAAAGAAGCCAGTCCCAGAAGAAAAAGTACCTGTTCCTAAAAAAGAAGTGGCTCCCCCACCTAAAGGTATACTTTGTGAAGCAACAAGCTCTGACTTGAGTCTTTTGTCATCTTTCTGTATATTTTGAATAGAGATGTGATGCACCTTCATGTGTGTCTGTGTTGGTTTTGTGTGTCTGTGTGTTCAGTGTATGTGACTTTGTGTTTTAGGTTTTCTTCTTCATTCAATATTGAATAACATTCTTCTAAGACCCCTAAAAATTACTAACTAAAAATAATTATGGTATGTTTAAAGTGCCTGAAGTGCATAAAAAAGCTCTTCCTGAAGATAAAGTGCCAAAAAGAAAAGACACTTCAATGCCTAAAAGTACCCTAGATTCAACATCAAGGGGGAAAGAATGTTAACATTCAGATATTCTTGTGTCTTTTGATTTTAACACTCATGCCCTAGAAAAGAGTTGTTGTCAATGTATAACATTTTTTAGAGGTGTAGCTTGCTCCATATCAGTCTGAGTACACTCTGTCTTTAAGTGCCTGCCATACCCCAAAAAGCTGTCCCTGAAGAAAAAATATCTATAATTACCCATGAAGCAGAAGAACCTCCCACAATGAAAGGTAGATTCATATTTTTAAATAGGCAAGAATAAAAAGCACAGATGCCTCATGCTGTAGTTTAACACTTATAAAAAATCACAATCAGTTTAGTTGCATGATCAGTGCATCTGGATCACAGCTATGGTTTATATTATGGTATAAGCACACACCAGAAGTCCTACGGAGCTGTAGAAACCTGGAGATAAAATTTCAGTTGCTTTACAAAGAAGCCATTTAACTGCACCATTGGAAGGTATTCCAAATTAACTGATGACATTTACATTGTTTAGAGGAAAAGAGACATATCAGGTATACGAAGTTGGCTGGCTATGTTTTATGATATGTTATTTTTCTAATTCTAACTTGGCTATAATTTTTTATTAAATTTAAATATCTCATTATTCCCTCATTTCCTGGGCAGGAAGCCCTTAAACTGTTTTCCCTCTGAAAAATACTAGGAGTGTTGACAGTGGAATGACATTTTTTAAAGTTATTATTTTCTGTGTGTAGTTGCTGACTAATACCTAAAGCTTTTATAACTAAGAAGTCTAAGAAAAAACTAATATCTTTAAAGCTCCTGCAGTTCATAAGAAAATTGTTTTGGAAGAAAAAGTTTTTCCCAGAGAAAAGGAAGCTCCTCCAGTTGAAGGTACATCAGCATTTCATTTCATTTACAAAAGAAGTACATTTAGAAAAACAATCAATTAGCATCAATTAGCATAATAATTTCAGTTGCACAGAATATAGGAAAAGGTACACCAGTGTGCCTGGTTCATAGATTTTATGCTTTCAGTCACCCTATCAGGTTTTATGTATTTAATCCAAATGCCTCATTTAAAAATATTTGTCCACACACTTTAACTTCAGAAAAGAAAAATATAGTGCAATGAGGCAGCAGCTGATATGATCTAAAGTTAGAATCCTAGGTCTTGTACACATGGGTGTTGCAACGTATCCTGTCAAGCTTCTCGCTTGCATAGCCTGGTCCAAATGTGCCTGGCCAATTAAAAACATAAGAGAAGCTGATTGTCTTCAGGAGAGGATAATAATTCAACTGCGGAGGCAAAAATAACGGCTTGTACTGGTAGCCATGTCATTTTTAAAAGGCAAGAGAAACGATACAGACAAAAGAGTGCAAATCCTAAATGAACTGTTTCTTTCACATTTCCTTAATTCCAGCATTGTTACTGTAGCTTCATTTGTTCACTGTCGTCTTCCTAACCTGTCTTTTTATGTCTTTTTGAAACTTCTCAAATATACTAATATCTTTAAAGTTCTCGAATTGGAAGAGGAAGCTTTCCCAGAAGAAAAGGCTCCTGTTGGCATTCCCAAAAAACCGAAAGCTCCACCAGCTAAAGGTATATTGCCTCTTTCACAAATTCCCAAAGCAATGAGCTCCTTTTAAACGACTTTCCCATTCGTTAGAATCTTTCTTGCTCTGTCCCCTTTCTGTTTTGTCTGATACATTTCATGTTTGCCTGTACACTAAAAAAAAATACCCCCACTAATATCTTTAAAGTGCCTCCAAAGAGAGCTGTGCCAGAAAAGAAGAAACCACTTCTTGCACCTAAAGATGAAGCACCACTTGTTAAAGGTAATATGCTGGAAGGAATCAGATGTTTCTTCGTTTTATTTACTTCACCTCATCTCTTTTAGAATTCAGTGTTTTGTGTGAGGTGGGCTAATTGCCAGATTTTTTGCTAATGTTTTCACGAATTTGGGAGAATAATCGAATTAAATAAAATTCAGATCGCTATTGACAATCTGATATCTTTCAGTTGGATGTGTGTGTAATCATTCGAGACACCATCTGTAGCTAAGCATATTTTGCAATATATCGCTCTCAGTTTAATGCAGAAGCCCAAATGAAGAAATGTTGGAGTTCTCCCAGTGCAGTTATCAGGGAGAAAGCATAAGCAGCAAAATCCCATGCATGTTTACTCCTCAGTAAGCCCCACTGTGTTCAGTAGGACTTACTCCCTAGTAAGTGTATTTGAAGAGCTTCAGAATACTATTATTGATCTAGCCTTCCAGATCATCCAAAGCAGGAATGAATACAGAAGGAACGACTGGCGTTAAGCAAGAAGTGTTGTTTTATCATTGCAATTCTAACAAGGAAGCGATCATATGTAGAAATTATGTAGGATATTTGAAATACGTGTGTTGCAGTAATTTGTTTTGTCTGTATTTGCATTAACATCTTATTTTTAATGCCCATGTTTCTAAAGAGAAAATACTAATATCTTTAAAGCCCCTGAGATTCAGGAAAAGACACGGATTTCTGAAGAATTGGAAACTCCAAAAGCTAAAAGTACATCAGCTCTTCATTCAAAGTAATAATAACTGAGCACATTTCATGGTGTTCAAGCAAGCTACCATCGCCACACAATATCATACATTTCTGAATTTTATGTGCTAACGTCATAAATTGTTTCTTTTGTTTGTCTGATTCCTTATGTGTTATTTTTTTTCAACTTTCCTGCAACAAACTAATATCTTTAAAGTACCTGTGATACCAAAGAAAGTCATCTCTAAAGAACAAGTATCAGTTCCAGTACCTAGGAAAGAAGTTATTGAAGGTATATGCACCTTTCATTAGAATGTTTTAAAATATCTTCTAACCTGTCAATGTTCCATGTTACAGAGCCCAGGCCCAGGTTGTTAGGTATATTAAAGGAATCTATGGTAAACTGATGCTGTATTTATGTCCCATTTATATTATTAATGGGGTCAACATTGAATAAATATTCAAACAGAGCAAAAATACTAGTATTTTGTGTGACCAAGATGTAGGCTAGTAAAATTCCTTCTCATAAAATATTAAGAGAGGAAAAGAAAAACTGATGGAAAAGGAAAAAAGACAACATGAGAACCAGATAGTGCAAGAACTTATAGGTGGCAGTCAGAAAATATGTCAAAATTTAATTGAAAGATGGGATGACTACAAATCAGAAACCATTCAAGCTGGAGCATTTATATTTTAATTGGATTAACTCCACTGGAATTTACAGTATAATCCTATGCATGTTGACTCAGGAGTGAGTCCCATTGTGTTCAGTGGGACTTACTCCCAGGCAAGTGTGTAGATTCTTGCAGCCTTAAAAGCATGCCTAGTTCTGGGTTCATAAGTCAGCTTATGAAAGGAAGCCATTGCCTACTGTCTCCTACCCTTCATGTTATGTTTGGAAGGAAGTGGCTTGTCTTCTTTCCAGCCATAAGACAGACAGTTATTCATTGAGGCTGATAAAAGACCAACTGTTTACACCTTATGTGTACCCAGTCATGTATAATGTAAGGTTTGAGGGTCTGTTTAAAGAAAGAAAGGGCACATGGGTGATGGGAACTGATCCCTTCCTGATCCTATGGGTTACCTCCCTGCAGTTCTCCAGCTGGACTCCCTTCCAGTATCAGGGCCCAGATTGGGTTAAAAGGAGTTAGGCATCAGAGTTCAGGGACATAAGCCAAGGGAAGGGACATAGCTCAGCATCTCTAACTCACATGCCCCTTTTGCTCTTAACAACAGGCACCCGCCCTCCCATTTCATATGTGATTGGGGCAAATCTGAGTTTAAACAAATAGTTCTGTTGAAATTCCATCTAATTCAGCCCAAGTGTAAAGGAGGAAATAGCTGTGAAATCTTTAAACTTAAAATTGGCCTACCCCCGAGGTTGTATAAAAAGAAGAAGCGTGTTTCTTCATAAGGCTGGGCTCTCTGTTTGTTCACAGTCTTTGGTTATGTCTTTTTGTCCTATGATTTTCTAAGTATAATTTTGTATGTCTAAAAGAAAACCCATAATATCTTTAAGTGGTTAAGAAAAGTGCATAAAAAGAATTGTGTTTCTTGATAATTAAGACCGGCACTTCATTTTTTCACAGCGTTGCTTATGTCTTTTTGTCCTATGATTTTCTAAGAATGATTTTGTATGTCTAAAAAAAAAACTAATATCTTTAAGTGGCAGAAACATATGAGGAAATTCTTCTAGAAGAAAGAGAAGAAAGAGTTCCAGATGTCATTCCTAGGAAACAAGTGTTTCCACCTATCAAAGGTATATTATCTCTTCAAGGAATGCATAAAGCAACAAAGACACAAAAATGATTTTTCCCATTATTTCATTCTTGTTCATGTAATACTACTATTTGCATTTTGTGCTTTATATATTCTTACAAGGAATTAATTTTATTTAAAGTGCCTGAGGTGCCCAGAAAAGGAGTGTCAGAAGAGAAGATATCCATTGGTAAACTTGAAAAAACAGAGACAGTTTCCATTTATAAAAAAACAGAACCTACTGCTTTACCTAAAATAACACCGCCTCAAGTGCCCGAAGATAAGAAACTTCTTGCTAAACCCCTTAAACCAGAATCTATTGCTATACCCAGACCAGAAGAACCTCAAGTGCCAAAACAGAGAATAGCTGTTGCCAGACCCAGAAAACCAGAACCTAGTGTCATGCTTGAAACAGTAGAGCCTCAAGTGCCAGATAAGAAAGTACAAATTATGAAACCTAGAAAAACAGAACCTGCTGTGGTACGTAAACCCGAAGCACCAGAAGACAAGCTAGCCAGGAAGCCAGAACATATTGTGATGTTTGAAACAGTAGATGCTCAAGTGTCAGAAAAGAAGGTAGCCATTGCTAAACCTAAAAAACCAGAGCCTACTATGGTACCCAAACCAGTAGAGCCTCAAGTGTCAAAGCAGAAGATAGCTGCCACCAAACCCAGAAAACCAGAACCAATTGTGGTGACACAGGCAGTAGAGCCTGAAATGGAAGAGGAAAAGATAGTAATTGCCAAACCCAGAAAACCAGAGCAAATTGTGGTGTTTCAAACAATACAACCTGAAGTGGAGTATGAAGTGGAATATGAAGAGGAATATGTTGCTGAAGAAGCAGAACATATTGTGATGCCTGAAGAGCCTCAAGTGTCAGAAAAAAAGGTAGCCATTTCAAAACCAAAAAGGCTAGAGCATATTATGGTGCCTAAAAAAGGAGAGCCTCAAGTGCCAAAGCAGAAGATAGCTGCCACCAAACCCAGAAAACCAGAACCAATTGTGGTGACACAGGCAGTAGAGCCTGAAATGGAAGAGGAAAAGATAGTAATTGCCAAACCCAGAAAACCAGAGCAAATTGTGGTGTTTCAAACAATACAACCTGAAGTGGAGTATGAAGTGGAATATGAAGAGGAATATGTTGCTGAAGAAGCAGAACATATTGTGATGCCTGAAGAGCCTCAAGTGTCAGAAAAAAAGGTAGCCATTTCAAAACCAAAAAGGCTAGAGCATATTATGGTGCCTAAAAAAGGAGAGCCTCAAGTGCCAAAGCAGAAGATAGCTGCCACCAAACCCAGAAAACCAGAACCAATTGTGGTGACACAGGCAGTAGAGCCTGAAATGGAAGAGGAAAAGATAGTAATTGCCAAACCCAGAAAACCAGAGCAAATTGTGGTGTTTCAAACAATACAACCTGAAGTGGAGTATGAAGTGGAATATGAAGAGGAATATGTTGCTGAAGAAGCAGAACATATTGTGATGCTTGAAACTATAGAGTCTCAGGTGCCAGAAAAGAAGGTAGCCATTTCAAAACCTAAAAGACCAGAGCCTATTATGGTGTCCAAAAAAGGAGAGCCTCAAGTGCCAAAACAGAAGATAATTGTCACCAAACCCAGAAAACCAGAACTAATTGTGGTGCCCCAAACGGTAGAACTTGAATTGGAAGAAGTACAATATGTTGCTGAAGAAACAGAACATATTGTGATGCTTGAAACAGTAAAGCCTCAAGTGTCAAAAAAGAAGGTGGCTATTGCAAGACCTAAAAAGCCAGAGCCTGTTGTGGTCTCTAAAATAGTAGAGCCTCAAGTACCAAAACAAAAGATAACTGTCACCAAACCCAGAAAACCAGAACCAACTGTGGTGCCCCAAACAGTAGAACCTGGAGTGGAAGAAGAAAAGATAGCAATTGCCAAGCCCAGGAAACCAGAACCCACTGTCGTGTCTAAATCAGTAGTAGAAGCTGAAGTAGAAGAAGAGAAGGTAGTTGTTGCCAAACCCAGGAAACAAGAGCCTGTTGTGGTGCGCAAAACGGCAGAGGCTCATGTGCCTGAAGAGAAGGTGATTGTCACTAAACCTAAAAAAGCAGAACCTTATGCTGCGCCTGAAACCATAGAACCTCCACCATTAAAAGGTAGATGTCATCTCTGGGGGAATAATGCACTCTGTCTTAAATAAATGTTCATCTTGTTTTATGTGGAACAAATGTCTTCTTCGTTTAATATCTGCTTTTATATTTGTACAAACGCTTATTCTCGTAATGTGTAAATGTGAATATCTCAAAATCATGTCAAGGTTTAGCATTAAGTCTTGTTACCTGTGACTTTTTGTTGTCTTGCTGTTATTTGTCTTTGTTATATCTTCTTGAGTTTGTACAATTAATACAATCTAATATCTTTTAAGTATCTGATATACCCAAGAAACCTGTCCTAGAAAAGTAAGCAATAATTCATTTGTCTAAAAACTACAATGGCTGTTTGGTTTTGTCATAAAAAAACAAAAGATCTATTTTTGTTTCCCTGATCATCAACACCTTATGGCCTAATAAGTTTCTATACTACTTATCACAGAAATTCAAATAGGATTTGCAGCTTCTTTCATATCTAGATGTATATGCATTCTTCCCCTTTTCAATACATACCATAATGCATTATAAATCACAAAATCCAATATCAGGATGAAAGAAAAAAGCAAGTATTTAAATAAATATCAATAACAAATAGCATAACTAAATACCCTGGCAAGGGTGGGGCAGCAATAGGATTAGCCTTACAAAATGTATATAGCAGCCATTTTAAAGACTTTTATAGGCTCAGTTGAGTCAACCCATTTCCATCAGCCAATAACAGAACAGTACAAAGGCTCGATTGAAAACATAACTACTTATCTAAATGGAGGATCTACTATGAATGAACTGGAGCTGGAAATTGTAATCCCAGTGTCTTTAGTCACTTGAAAGATTTCTCAGATTTGTCACTGGAGTAGCGAGTATTGTGTACTAATTGGCATTCCTATTGAACATCCATCTGTGTGTTTACACTTCCAATATTATTAATATCATTTTATGTCCTCCTGTCATTTTTTGTCTGTTTGGAAATACAGTGTGTTATGTTTTTTCACTTCATTTTATGTTATAAACTATTTGGAATTCTTCAAAGTAAAACATACTAATATCTTTCAAGTTCCTGAGGTGCCCAAGAAGGCTGTGCCAGAAGAGAAAGTGGCTGTTGCAGTGCCTAAAAAACCAGAACCACCACCTGCTAAAGGTAGACGTCAGCCTGGGTGTCATTTTAATGAAAAATTGTGTTGTCGTCCCCCTTCCGCCGTCCTTGAACACTCTTCATTCATCTTTTTTTCTTTCTAAAAATTTATTTCATTTCTTAATTCAAAATCTTGGAATAGGTAGTAATGTCCACAGTCCAAAGACTTATGAGTGCTTCAGCCCAATTGATATCAATAGGTCTTGAGTGTGCTGTATTGTAGCCATTGTGTGCTTGCCTAATTGGAGATGGGCGTATCTGCCGTTTTTGCTTTCTCCCACAATGGGATTGTTAAAAGCTCAAGTTCTTTCCCTCTTGCACAAGAAGAATTTGGTGAATTTTGGTAAATCCCTATAAAAAATGAACTGAAACAAATTTCTTACCCGCCTGCACCAGCCAAATTCAGTAGGTGTAGCTCTTCCCAGTATGGAGATGACCACAATGTACCTGCCTGCCATATAGCTGCTAGATGAGGAGCCTGTCAGAAAAAAAGAGGTGGCAACTCTAATTCAGCACCACGTGCATTGTTGAATAAACGGATTCAAACCCAGACGTTCAAGGGTTAAGCGCTCAAAGCCATGAGCCTGAATGGACAAACCTGTCAGTTTTGTTCCTCCCACATTCGAATGGTTAAAATCTCAAGTTCTTTTTGTCCCGAATATGGACATTTTTTTATTCTCACCCATCCTAACTTTCATTTAAGATTACCACTAACCTTCCTGATGTTCCTTTAAAGGTGCTTCTTGATTCTTAAGACTTTTACCTATGTTTTAACATTCAGAAATGTAACAGAAAATAATGCTATTTCTTTAAAGTGCCTGAGGTTCCCAAGAAAGCTGTTCCAGAAGAGAAGGTGGCAGTTGCACCTCCAGCAAAAGGTAAATCTCATAAAAGATAGTGACGTGCTGGTCAAGAGCGTAACCGTCACCATCTTGTTCTTGTAATTGCATATTGCACATTTTATATTATAAATTATCTTCTCTGAGTCTTCTTGTTGGATAGATAAAGACAAATGCTCTTTTTTAATAATTATTTTGTTGTTTTTTAACAAATAAAACAGTAATAAACAATAAGATGACTTGGGAATACATTGGCTACCATAAGTCATCAGTATCCTACATTACAATACAGAGATTGCCCCATCTGTACTCTATTAGTTTATCCTACTCCATTCATATCTTATTATCCTAACAAATCTTTCCATACTTTTCCATAAGTCTGTGGTGATTTTAATGTTTCTATGCTGGTTCTCTCAAGAATCAGTGGAATTTGCTAAACAAAAAAGGCCTCAGGGTTCCCCTTTAACCTAATATTGTTTGTTTGTTTGTTTCAAATTTATAGCTTGCCTTCAATATAAATATTTCCAGAATGGCTTACAATAAAGATAATAAACGATATTAAAAGTAAAACAACAGATAGGGCTAACATCATTAAGAAAATCTCCTCAATAGTTAAAAGGCTGGGAATATAAATCGGACTATGCCTGCCCTAAAAAAAAAAAAATCATATTTAGTACTAAATATTTAGTGAGCCTTCCTGAGGAGAGAGGTCTACAACTGAGGTGCCACAAGTACGAAGTCCATCTTCCCAATCCCCATTTGCCTCGGACAGCCTGGGCACTTGGGGGAGGGGCTCCAAATATAACTCCAGTTAGATGACAAGCAGTGCAGTCCCTATGCTTATTTCATTAGAAACAAAGTCCTTCTGAGTTCTGTGGTAAGTGGGCATAGGATTACAGCCTTAAACAGAACAATGTCGTGGGTTCAGATACAATAGGACTTGTTTTCTAGTAAGTCCATTTGGACTTCAGCCTTAATTCGGATTATATACTGCACTGTCCTTTTATTTTTGTTTCTTAAACAGTGTGTGTGTGTGTGTGTGTGTGTCACTCTTTGTGCCAAAGAGTAACCAAAGCCAACAACCTTTCTTTAATAGTGCCTGAGGTACCCAAGAAACCTGTTCCAGAAGAGAAAGTTGTGCCTAAAAAACCAGAGGCACCACCAGCTAAAGGTACATACTATTCATAGAACCAACAAAACAGATGCACTCCTGTCATGCTGTTATTGTTATATTTAGAATCTATACTTTTGTTGTTCTTTTTATACTCTTAATCATACATTTTGTAAGTTCAGTTTATTCAAGCTGGGCCCAACTCAGGCCTGATTGTGTCTATCTGTCATGTATTGTGACAGTTAACTTATTTTTAATTATTTATTAATGCTTGGCATGCATAGTATTAACATAAGCTAATATTTTTAAGTGCCTGAAGTCCCAAAGAAGAAACCTGTCCCAGAAGAAAAGGTTCCAGTTGCTGTGCCAAAGAAGCCAGAACCCCCACCTGCTAAAGGTATGTCAAGAATGACAAGTCATACTACATATTTTTAATAATGTCTGTCAGTGTTAGTTTATTGCATGTCCGCAACACCTAAATATGTTTCAGTACACACGCAGGATAAAACACTTTGAAAATGTTTTGAAAACTGTATATGGAGTGTGTCCTGGACCCCAACAGTTCTCAAAACTGTTATAAACCGTTTTAAACCATTTTAAACCCTTTTAAAGCAGTCGTGTAGATAGGCTGACCATTCTGAGAACTGTTGGGGCCCAGGACACACTCCATATGCAGTTTTCAAAACGTTTTCAAAATGTTTTATCCTGTGTGTGTAGGTAGGCTCTGTATCTAAATATGTGTTTAATTTTCATCCCACATCTGAACGATTAATGTGTGGCTGTGTTTCAGTTTGTTTTCTGGCATCTGCTTTGTATTTGTTTCTTAAACTACTTGTAGTAAAATAATATCATTATTTTTAAGTGCCTGAAGTCCCAAAGAAAGTTGTTCCAGAAAAGAAAGTACCAGCTGAAGTGCCTAAGAAACCCGAAGCTCCACCAGCTAAAGGTGTATATTGCTAATAACATTATGAATCAACTTGTTTTGCTCTTGGGATCAATACCTCAATATCTTTTTTGAGGGAGGGACAGGAGGGTATAGATTTTTCTCTTTATTTATGTTTTTAGTGTGATCTGTCAAGAAAGAGAGAAAAGCATCCCCCCTGTGAATGCTGTCACACTTCTGGTTTTCTCCAGTTTTGTCCATATTCATGAAGTTTTATGAATTCCATGTGTTCTTAGCATCTCATAAACCATCTTTGAAATTTAAGCTATTAAAATAAATTATTTTCTTTAAAGTTCCTGAAGTACCCAAGAAAGTGGTTCCTGAAGAAAAAGTAAAGGTTCCTGAGCCCAAAAAACCAGAGCCTCCTCCTGCTAAAGGTACATATAATAACTCGGAACACCATAAAGAGCTTCTGATTGTAAAGAATGTTTGGCTTGTTTTACAAAAGGAACATTCATTGGTCTTCTTTTCACATAGCTGTTTTTATGAATGCCTATTTCATAGCCTCGTCTTCCTTTGAGACTAATACTCAGAGTGGAAGTCACATCATGTCATCATATGTAATTTATACGTTCCATATGTATGTCAGAAAGATACAGGCTTTTGCACTGTTAGTTTTCCCTTCTCTGGTTTTCCTTTTTCTGATTTCTTTGCTCTTTTTCATCATTGACATACATCTTTGAAACCTGAGATTTAAAACAATTTACTCTCTTTGAAGTCCCTGAGGTGCCAAAGAAAATAATCCCAGAAGAAAAAGTACCTGAGAAAAAGCCTGAACCTCCAGCACCCACAGGTATTTCAGAATATATATATATATATATATGTTCTTGTGGACCTTTAGCAGTTAAATTCTTCTTTCATGTTCACTACTTCCTGAGAGTTCCTTATACAGTTTAATTGTCAAATTTAAAATCTTTTAATTCTATTCTGTCATGTCTAAGTAGCATCACTTGAATTTCTTATGTGAACTTTAGGCTGTTTTTTAAAAGAGTTTTTCTTGATGTTTTGCTCGTCTCTTCTGCATTCAAAAGTTAAAACTGACCAATATGTTTTAAAGTGCCAGAAGTTCCCAAGAAAGTTATTCCAGAAAAGAAGCCACCTGAACCAGAGGCTCCACCTCCTAAAGGTACTTGTCAATATTATTATAACCACATGGAGGCTTCTTTTCTTGTTCTGATGAATATGCTATACTTTGTCGTGCTTGTTTTCCCCTAAGGGAAATGGCTCATCTCCACATGATCTGGAGGGGTGCTGTTTCTATATGCATAGACTCTGTATGCAAAGTGCCTCATGGAGGTCAAGGGCAGGGCCTGTTGCTGTGCTCACATTCTCTCCCACCCATGTGTTGTTTGTAAAAGATTTCACTTGTCTGAACTGGCCTTATCTTTGCAATTGTCATCAGACAGTATGGCAGCTGAGATGTGTTGGAAAAAATAAAAGATATCGTTCTTATTCTTATGAAGAGTTCAAATTAGCCCACACTGAACATCATCCATTTATTGGGATCATTTAGTGGAAGGACTAAGAAATGGGATGGCCATTAAACTGCAGGACGTTAGAGATCTAGGTGATTTTTCTGGAGAGAAACTCTGAAGGGAAGCATAACAATATACAAGACAGGACGTATGTAGAATGAATAATAATAAAGGGCATCATACTATCTGTATTATCCTATAGCCTGCAGGAGAAAAACACATTTGAATGTCATCTTCTGTGTCATTGTTTTTGTGTTTTGTGTTTATTATTTTCAAATCTTTGATGTCTTTGATGTCACAAATTCAAAATCAATTATTATCTTTAAAGTGCCTGAAGTGCCCAAGAAAATTGTTCCAGAAGAAAAAGTACCTAAGAAACCAGAACCTGCTAAAGGTATTTGTCAACGTTAAGATAACGACAAATTAAAAAAATCTTTGGGTACAATTCTGCTCATAGAAATCACTGGATTTTAACGGAGCAGGATTCCAGCTTTTGTCTTGTTTCCATAAATGTAATATCTGTTATTTCATTTATTACTTGTCATTGAGATGTGGCACTGTTATATTCATTCAGCATGATCTAACCAAAGGTAAGGCCTGTTAAGCCCAGTGGGATTTGTTTCTGAATACACATGCAGAGGATTGCTCTGCGTGTTTCATTGATTTGACAGGAAGAATGAATCATGTCCCTAAATCTCTGCCATTGAAATCAATGGGAATTAGAAACGTTTAACTTTGGCTAGATTATGCCTGTAGTTTGACTTGTAGTCCAGGAGTGTATCAAACAGCTTTGATGCATTTTTGACCTTTATTTTAGTCGCATTTGTAAAATGTAACTAAGACAAGCCTGCACAAGTGGTGACCTACCAAAAAGAACACAGCATACTAACCATATATTGGAACCTGCCAAGTGCTACACACACACACACACACACACATACACACACACATTTTTTTACTGTTCCAAGTAGGCTGTTCCAAGCAAAAGTTTTATGAGTCCCCAGTGGGCTGCTATACATATGGCTGATAGGTTGCATTCAACTTGATGTGTCACAAATTGTGGAGTTTTGTTATAAGATTTTAATAAATCTTTACAATACATTTGCAGTTTTCTGGCAAGCCTTAATGAATGAAATTATGACATTTATAGACAAAATAATAGACAAAATTGTCTAATAAATTGGCAAAATGGCAAAAAGGCTGTATACCTGAATGGGTGGTACTTATTGTGACCAAAGGACTAAACATCCAATACATGATTATATTTACTAAATTGCTGCCAATGATAACAAAAAATCAAGAACTTATCTCCAATCTTTTTGCCAATGTCCCCTTTGGACAGATTTACTGTTTATGAGGAGGGGGAACATAATACATAGAGGGATTGTAAATGAAATTTTCCTAGTATGTAGCTGATATCCTTGTTTTTAATCTGTATGTTTCCATTAGTGGTTATTTTAATGAAAGCAAAAAAGAAAGGCTGATCTAAATCTTTAGAGTCAAATGGTACATAACGTTTTATATGTTCATGCTTTATATTTGAACGTGTGTTGATATTTTATACACTTGGTTGAAATTAAGCTTAGTAAAGCAAACAAATATCTTTAAAGTGCCTGAGGTACCCAAGAAAGCTGTGCCTGAAGAGAAAGTTCCTACACTCAAAAAGGAAGAACCACCAGCAGCTAAAGGTATATGTTGTCTTTGATAGAATTTTGGAAGGGAAAAAAAAGGATCTTATTCATTTATTATCTTTGGATATACTTTTGAGAATAAATCTTGCATTGTGTTGAGTGACCTGTGTTATATGTATATAGCAGCTCGGTCATCATAGATCAACTGGTGGTACAAATAAATTGCAATTAACTGTAGATATATTGGCACAGAAGTTTGTGGATGGAAGGATGCATTGCCCACTTATATCTCATTACATAAGCTTTGATATTTTCCTGTCTTTTGTGTTTCATTGCTCTTTCAAATCACGATAGTAAAACTTAACTAATATCTTTAAAGTGCCTGAAGTGCCCAAAAAGACGGTTATTGAAGAGAAAGAACCAACTCCTGTGCTTAAAAAGCCGGTACTTAAAAAACCAGAACCTCCTCCTCTTGAAGGTACATTTCAACATCAATGCATTTATAAAGAACAATGTTTTAATTTGTTTATGAAGCAGATGTCTGAAAATATCTTGTCCTGTCTGTGCCCTGTTGCTTAAAATTCATTTGTAAACAATGCTGTTGGCACAGTTCAGTGAGCTAGAATGCTTAGATGTGCTCAATTTTGTCAGGATTGTTCTCTTTGTGCTTAGTATGAGAATATACAATTGCTGATTTTGTTATACTTGTCCATTGTGTTTCATTGTTCTTCTTCATCTTAGCTAAATATCTTTAACAATTCTTAAAGTAAAACTAATATCTTTTAAGCACTAAAAAATACTTCAGAAAGCTGTGCCTATATAAAAAAGTAACTGTTGTTTTACCTAAAGAGCCAGAATATTTTGCTGAGCCTGAAGAACCAGAACCAGTTGTCGTGGTTGAAGAAGAAGAGCACATTACTTTTGTAGAAGAAACAGAAGTCATTGTTGTTACTGAAGAACCTAAACCTGCCATTGTGCCTAAAAAACCGAAACCTGCTATTGTGCCTAAAAAAGCAGAACCAGCAGTGCCGCCTAAGAAACCGGCAGCGCCACTTAAAAAGCCTGCAGCTCCACCTAAGAAACCAGAAGCTGTGCCTAAGAAACCAGAACGTCCACAGTATGAAGAAGAAATCAGAACCTTGCATTATGAAGAGGAACGAGAGGTACAGACTTTTATTGGATACAGTAAACAAGAATATGTGTCCGTTCACCAAGACATAGATGCCATCGCTGCCCTCGAAGAACCAGAGCGGGCTTCTGCTTTTGAAATCACAGAGCCTGAAGAATACATTCCTGAGGAACCAGAGGTCATTATTCCACCTGAAGAACCTGAACCGGCTGCTGTTCCTGAGGAACCTGCACCTGCTATTGTGCCTAAAAAAACAAAGCCTACTGCTGTGCCTAAAAAGCCAGAACCTGCAGCTCCGCCCAAAAAACCAGAACCCATTGCAGTGCCTAAAAAGCCAAAACTTGCTCCCGTACCTAAAAAACCAGAACCTCCAGCTGCTCCTAAGAAACCAGAAGCTGTGTTTAAAAAACCTGAACATCCACCAGCTAAAGAGGAGTATGAAGAAGAAAGAGAGGTACAGACTTTTATTGGATACAAAGAACTAAAACAGGTGTCTGTTTATCAAGACATAAAGGCCATAGCTGCACTTGAAGAACCTGAACAGGCTTCAGCTTTTGAAATCGCAGAGCCTGCAGAATACATTCTTGAGGAACCAGAGGCCATTGCTCCAGCAGAAGAACCCGAACCAGAGGTTATTGCTGCTCCTGAAGAACCAGAGGGTATTGCTGCTCCTGAAGAACCTGCACCTGCTATTGTGCCTAAAAAAACAAAGCCTATTGCTGTACCTAAGAAGCCAGAACCTACTGAAGTGCCTAAAAAACCAAAACCCATTTCAGTGCCCAAAAAACCAGAACCTGCAGCTCTACCCAAAAAACCAGAACCCACTGCAGTGCCTAAAAAGCCAAAACTTGTTGCTGTGCCTAAAAAAACGGAACCTCCAGCTAAGAAACCAGAAGCTGTGCTTAAAAAACCTGAACATCCACCAGCTAAAGAGGAGTATGAAGAAGAAAGGGAGGTACAGACTTTTATTGGATACAGAGAACGACAACGTGTATCTGTTCACCAAGACATAGAGGCCATAGCTGCACTTGAAGAACCTGAACAGGCTTCGGCTTTTGAAATTACAGAGCCTGAAGAATACATTCCTGAGGAACCAGAGGCCATTGTTCCCTCAGAAGAACCCGGACCAGAAGTCATTGCTGCTCCTGAAGAACCTATTGCAGAACCTAAAAAACCTGAACATCTGCCAGCTAAAGGTACATGGTATAATGTTTGCTACAAGAAAGAATGTGTCTTCTATGAAGCAGATTTTTGACAAGCATTGTTTTGTCAACTTTCTGTTGAGCAATTCAAAAATTAGTCTTGTAGAAAGAGTTGAATTGTATGTATACATTCGTTGCGTGTATGTACGAGAGGGGGGTGAAGGCCAGGAAGAGAGAAACAATAAGGAAATAAGGTTCTTTCTGATTCGCCAAATTAATTTGCTCATACATGTAAGGATATGAAACGTCCATTATTAACAACATTAGTAAATCAAAATCGCAACTGTATATACGGAAACAGAATCAGGAAGAAATATTCACTTGAAGCTGAATGAGTTAATGTCTGATATGCCTGTGGTTTCATGGTTTTCTTCTCCTGTCTTTTAACAAACAAACTAATATCTTTAAAGTGCCTGAAGTACCCAAGAAAGCTGTCCCAGAAAAGAAAGTACCAGTTCCTGTGGCCAAAAAAATCAAACCACCACCAGTTAAAGGTACATGTCGACACCGATATATACACCTAAAGAAGATAATCTCTTTGTTCGTCTTAAAAATTCTTATAATACTCTCTTCTTTATTACCTGCTCTTCAGTGAAATCTTGACAGAAACCCCTAGAGTTCATACTATCATCTAAAGTGTGTCTATGTATTTGTATATTTACATGTCTGTAGCATTAATCTTGTTTGTGACATGTGTTTAACAATCTGCTCTTCTTCTTGGTGTTTGGTATCATTTTCATCAATAATTCTCAAATTAAAAACTGAAATATTATCTTTAAAGTGCCTGAAGAACCCAAGAAAATTGTTCCAGAAAAGAAAATACCAGCTGTTGCACTTAAAAAAGCAGAACCTCCGCCCACCAAAGGTACTTTAGTCATCCACTGAGAAAATAATGACCTCGCTTCTTTTTTTAACATGCTTTCTCTGTGTTGATACTGTTGTTGGATCTGTCTGTTATGTGAATGTGTGTAAAACGTATGCTGAGCATAACCGGAGTGGGGGGGTGGGGGTGGGGTGCAGGTGGAGAGAAGTGTTCGTGACCAAATACGAAAAGTAGCCTAAATATCTTTGGCATCTTTGTTTGTAGTTTTAATGTTTTGTGTACCACACTGGCAATATCCATGAAAGTAAAACAAATTAAAATCTCTTGAAGTTCGTGAAGTGCCTAAGAAAGCTGTGCCAGAAGAAAAAGCACCTGCTGCTGTGCCAAAAGAGCCAGAACCCATGCCGGCTGAAGGTATACACTCCTATTCATGTCAATGTCATTCTTCTCCAGTCCGTCTTGTCTACGTTTGGTCTGGCATTTATGTGAGTGTATGCAGCGGAGACTGGTGGCTCCGATGTCACTGGGGCTGTGAATCCGTTCTAGGTTTCAGTCAGAACCAGCCAGAACTCTAAAGGAGCTAGCCAAGGTGCTGAGCCTAGTTAAGGGATAGGATTCAGCATCTTGGATGGCTCCTTTAGAGTTCTGTCTGGTTCTGACTGAAATCCAGAATGGATTCACAGCCCCAATGAAATTGGAGCCACCGGCCTCCACTGATTATCTTTGTAAATGTATAACATAGAAGGATAGCGTACTTTGTGTTTTCTTTATGGAATGTTATGTTTGTCTGCAAACAAAACTAAACATGGTTAGAAGAACCTTGAAAATCTTCATTACAATACTAAATTTCTTTGAACATTTGCTTTATAAAAGGAAAAAAAAGAAAAAAAAAGAAAAAAAAAGACATTTCATGGCTATCAAGCCTGCCCATACTTCTTTGAAGGGGAAAAAAATCCTCACACATTTAAACAACACATTCTTGTCTATGCGACCACAACAGTCTTAAATAGGTGTGAGCCTAATCCAGGCAAAACTAAGCACTTTTAAGTCACATTGTTTCCAATAGGTGCAATCCAGCCAACTGTTTGCATATGCATAGACCTCCCTGCACCAAACAAGCCCCAAAGGCTTCCTGGAAGCCATGTGGATAGTTTCCTGCTCACACTTTCATCCCGCCCCAGAGCCTACACATATACAAAATTGACACTGTAGCATTGGTGTGTTTGTCTGTGAAAGAGTATGTGGATGTAATGTTCCCGCTTTTTTGTGTAATATGTCTACAGTTCTTCTTTGCCATCCAGTCTTAAATGGCAATCTTATGCTAGTTATCAACATTCTTTAAAGAGCCAGAAGTTACAGAGGAAATTGAACCTGAAGAACCAATCCCTGCTCCTGTTCCAGAAAAAGAAGAGATAATTCCAACAGAAGAAGGTATCTATAGTACTACAGCTGGGATAAAACCTGCAGCTGGCTTTTGTTTTGTTCATCTCCATCTTTCCATATAGGAATTATGTGTGTGTGTTGAAGTATGTGTACATCTCAGTATGTTGTTGTTTACTTGTGTGCATATATTTGTTGTATTTGTGCTGTCTTAATTTCTGTTGAACATTGCCATCATCTTTGTCCTGGAAAACACTCCTTTACATTACCTTTCCCATTTAAGTTGACTAATGACCCTTTCAGAATCATTCTTAACTTTGGCATATCAGATATTTTAATCTGAGTTATTTATTTTTGCACTGGCATTACAGGGAATTTTACTAATGGAGTCTATAGAAGCAGTTTATTTTCTTTGATATCTTGGATGTTTTCAGCTGAGGTTTATATTATACTATAATTACATTTGCATTGAATCTACCACCGTATCATTTAAAGAGCCAGAACCAGAAAAGAAGATACCCGAAAAACCTAAACCCCGTGTACCTTTCCCACCAAAAGAGGAAGTTAAAGAGGAAAAGGTTTTACTTAAAGGTATCACCAGCAAGCCCAAACAGTATTTAACAGCTCTACTAAGTCCCAGTTTTATAACTAATGCATTTTTGTACATAATAGGGTTCTCTGGAAGTGTGAGCTTCAGCCTGCCATCCTATACCTATTTATACAGGAGTAAGCCCCACTGAACTCAATGGGACTTACTTCTGAGTAGACACATATAGGATTGCGCTGTTAATATATTAATGTTAGTCTAACTGAATGTTGTTGGAATGGTTTTTGGTCGAATGTCCCTACTCACCGATGGTTAATCCACTGAGAATATCCAACAATGCCTTGTTCTGTTGGTTTGTGGATTTTGACCCATAGGAGGGATAACCTTTTAAACTCTTCTGTTGCTTTCTATATTTTCATTTTTGTATTTACCTAGAATTATATTTTGGACTCACAATTCAGAGAGTTACTTTAAGCATGCTTCAGGGCTTAGGCTGGCCCAACTTGACTTTTTACGTGGTGTAGCAAACCGCAATGCCAAGCTGTTCAGCATGTGATTCCTTTTAGAGATTCACAAGTTCAAAGCCCACTGAGTGCAGGCTGAAACCAATTTTATAGTTCTCTGAATTGTACCCAGAGTTATTTTAAGGTGCATGTGTCAAGCATGGAGGCAATATAATTGGTGTTTAAAATTACAAATAGAGCAGGTGGAGTGCAAAAGATTTTAAAAGAAAAAAGGTGATGCATTTTTTCCTAATGAAAATTCATTGCAGATTATAAAAATAATCAAATATATGTAGCACTGATTAGCATTTTATTAAAGATTCTGAAACTAACTTCAAATCTCACTTTTTGAGATGCAAAATTCTTATCTCATGACACAGGGCATCATGAAAAGGTAAAATACATTTCAGTCCTTGAAAGTGTGGGTCCTAAGGTCTGGAATTATAAGAATAGCATTTTACTTCTTTAATAGATGGTGTTTTTCCAGCCTCCCCAAACATGACGCCTAGCATAGTATAAAGATTACTTCTGCTCATTAAAGCACACAGTGGCTGAATTCGGACGACACATTAAGCAACTGGGGGAGGGGAAACAATCGTCAGTTGTATTGACTATCGTGTCGTCCGAATGCTGCCATAGCCAACTCAGTGCTGATTCTAATCCACACCATGGTTGATTATTTATTACCATGTTGTGTAATAAACAGATTTACAGATGAACAACTGTAAAGTTGATTATAACCCCACCATTGACTATCGTGTTGTCCGAATTCAGCCAGTGTAATCTATGAACAGGTTTTTTTCTTCAGTTTGCTGTTTGCTGTTTTCTAGTCAGTTGTAAATACATATCCACCACAATTATCTTTAGATTTCAGAAGTTTTTTATTTTTCTCTCTGAAGCAAGTCCTCTCCTCTTCTTGATTTACAATAATTTCGCAATGGGAGATTCAAAATGGGAAAATTCAATTATGTGAGGAAACATAAACAGCTCATGAAGCAAGGAGGAATGTTGTGCCTACAAAAACTTTAACAAAAATGGATGTTTTCCCTGCTAAATAGGTAGACTCCATTGGAAACAAATCATTATATGATCAAGCAATGTAAGGTCCTCAGGCTGTATGCATCCTGAAAAAGGCCTCTTCTGTCACCCATGCAGTCACTGTGTGGTGATGCACCAACAGGCCCATCTTGTCTTTAAAGAGTACGAGATTGTAGTTTTAGTATTTCTCACAGCATCATCCATTTTCCTTTCCATATGTGACTAACCTTAGCTGTTCTGTGTTTGACTCACTTCTCTTTGTTTTTATTGAAGCATGCTTTCATTTCAGATTGAGTATTCTGAGAGTTGTTGATAATGACAGTGATGTTGTGATAAACGGGGGGGGGGGGAAATAAAGTAGAATGCAGGAATTAGATGTTTGTGGTTGTTTTAATAATAAATAAATAAATCTTTTGGGAAAAAAGCATTTGAAAAACAGAGGACCCCAAACTAAGAAAGTCACTGATTTTTCTGTTTTGTCATCATGCAAATGGCACTGAAGGAAGCACCTTTCTTACAAGATATTTTTTCAGGAGCAGCATTTATAATTATCTCCTGACTCTCAATTTTTGATGCATATGAAGTACCTGGTTCATGATATGGATAGCTTTTAGATGGCTGTGATTACTGGTGGGCTTATTCTGAAATTAATATCATTTAAGCACCTGGGCTGAAAGCACGGAAACAACGTCCTGAGGCTCCCCCTCCTCCACCTAAGGAAGAAATTGCTCTGAAAAAAGGTATAGTTATTTGACTATGTACTTTGTAGAAGCCATAGGAATCCAGTACCATAATATTTATGTATTACTATTTATTAATAATACTTATATATTGCTTAATATCAAAATCTCTAAGTGGTTCACATTTATTCCTAAAGGACTGCTGTCCTAACATCAGATCAGATTACAACCAGCAGGAACCACTTATTAGTGCATCAACCTAGTATCACCTCTCTTGAGAAGCCCATAGATTATGGTATCAAGGAGATAGACTTTCTGCTGGTTCAAAGAAAAACTGGTTCTAGTTCTGCTAAATAAACATATCTTAGTACCACTATAAATTATAGACAACACTGGAAACTGCCAGACATCTGGAAGCACTGATGATCACCATGTACAGATTGTGTGTATGTTGTATGTTTTTGCTGTTTTAATTTTTGTATATTGTTTTTAATTGTTTTTAACCCTATGTAAACCGCCCAGAGAGCTTCGGCTATGGGGCGGTATACAAATGTAATAAATAAATAAATAAATATTCTTCAAGACACAAAAGAACCCACTACTACCCTTGCCTCTGGATATATAGCAATCCATGTTTTAATTTCATCTCCCCCATTCAAAAGGCACTCCTTCAGGAAACTGATTGTAGATGATCGTGCAGATTTTATATGATGGTCCTTGAGAAAGAGGAGAGGATTGTTCTCAAAATGCAAAGTCAAGGGATTAATATAACCTTGACTATAAAATGCAATCTGTTTACCCATAAGATATGTGAAGTGGATACTTTATATTTCTTCTTTTTGCCTGTATATTTAAAATAGCAGATTCTTATGAATAAAATCCCTCAGCAGTTCTTCACACTGATCTTGAAAGAAAATTCTTTCTCTTTTTAAAGTCCAAAGAGCAGTTAAGAAGCCTGAGGAGGAAGAAGCTAAACTGGAGAAAGAACCCAAACCTGAACTCAAGCCTCTTGAAAAGATTAAGACGCCTGAAGGTATAAAACAAACTCAGATAGTTATGATGATAACAAATCAGGGCACAATCCTATGCAAGCTTAGATGGGAGGAAAAGTCTACAAGTTCCAGCATTCCTCAGCCACCATGGCTGGCTGGGGAAGACTGGGAGTTGTAAAACTTTTTTCTGTCTAAACATTTATTGGATTGTGCTCAAAGAGACTCTACTTAAAGCCCTATTGTCATGAATATTTTATGAGTTTCAGCACCGGAACCACAGTGTACTATCCAAATTTTCTGCACAATGTTTGTTTCTGAGATCTTCTCCACCCAGGGCTTATATTGAGCAATCAAGATTGGTGGAAGTTTGGGGGCCTTTACACTATGTCATCAGCTTCCAAGGCCCCTCCCGCAGTTTACGAAGTTTATCCAGCTTTCAAAAAGATCGGATATAGCACGTTGAGGGACATTAATCCGATCCATTGGCTGTGTGTAATGACAGCGTAGCGCTATAATCACAGCACCATCTAATGGCTGTAAGATGAAACATAGAAACATATAGACCTTGCTGAGAATGGAAGTCCTCAACTGCAAACTATATGTCCACCTGTGTAAAGGAACGCATCTTAATTTTGCAAAGACTCCGGAAGCAGAAAGCCCTGGTGAAGATGTGGGATTTCAGCCTCATGTAATGAGCCTCTGAGTCTTCATTTTGTGTGAAAGAAGCCATGAAGAAGGCCATCTTTGATTTGTATTCCATAAATGCTTGTCTTATTCAGTCTTTCTCATTCATCTTGTATTGAAATAGATGCATGCCAGCTACTCATCTTTGAAACATATATTAATCTTGGGAAATGTTAACTTTAAAAACAAATCACACCAGCTAGATCTTTCATGATAAAATCTGTTAATGGGTCAGGGAAGTCAACATATTTAAATCCAGCTTCCAAATAAACAAATGTTTTTTAAAGTGCCAGTGATTCAAAAGAAGAAAATTGAGATCCCACCTATCAAGAAAAGGGAGGAAAAAGAGAAACCCGTGCCTGAACCACCCAAAGGTACACAACATCTGGTGCTCTTATCTTTGCTGCTACAACTAAAACTGCATTTGACCTTGAACATTTGACCTTGAACAAGCTAAACTAACCTTTCATATCAGGCAGCCGTAAACACTACCATCTTTGCATTCTTCTCGCTATTTTTTAATTCTTTCTTCCATGCCTAGTCATTTCTTCTTCTTCATTGGGCTCCTTTTATTTATTATTATATGGATCAAACCAGGCGTATTATGAAGCCCTTTAACAAACCAAATCAAATCTTCTGTTAACTGTGCTGTGCTGCCTGGCTCTCTGGCAGGTTTTACACTTTGTTAGTTCTGCAGTATTTTGTCTCACTATAACCTCATTATTTTTGTGTTTACAGTTCCAGAACCTAAACCAGCAGCAATTCCTGAACCAAAGCCTGCTATAGGTAGGACATTTTAAACCGATCATTAAGACATTTTTCTTCAGTCCAATTAATTGTGATGTTAGTATAAAGTAATGTAACTTTCAATGTAAAATGAGCTTGTGTAAACCCCACCCTATGGTTTTATGTGCTGGTGCAGCTCTTTTTATTTTATCCTGCTGCATGTTTATATATATTTTTCACTATATATAAAGATATATTGAAAACTATCCCAGTTAATACCCCATTCTATTTCTACGAAAAAACAAAAGCAGTGAAAGCCCTATTATTGCATGCTTCAATGAGAATCTAAAACAGAGGTAGGCAACCTATGGTCCTCGATATGTTTTAGCCTACAACTCCCATCAGCCCTAGCCAGCATAGCCAGTGGTGAGAGTACATGGGAGTTGTAGGCCAAAATGTCCGGAGGGGGCATATGTTGTCTACCCCTGTTGTAAAAGGCTATCAAACATTCAAAATGCAATGATAAACATCTTTACTCAGAGGTAAGTCCCATTGAACTCAGTGGGGTTCACTCCCTAGAATGTATGCTGAAGAGTACATCCTCAGCTAACAGTTATATCAGTGAACAGATAAAAGAGGGGAAAATACTGTTTCTTTCCACAGCCCTGAAATCTCCTAAGCCTCCTGCAAAACCTACACCTGAAGCCGCTCCTGTGACAACTCCAGTGGTTGGAAAGAAAGCAGGTATGAATACTGGTTCTGTAGTACATTCATTTATTTGCATTGCTGTTCTACAAACTTTAGTTGTATGAATAATCACACACAATAATCAGAAAGCTACAATAGTTCTAATATTTTCTTACTAGCACAAATATGTACAATAAACAGCTCAACAAAAACTCTACACAGATCATGGTTGTTTCTACACCAACCTTTTTTCCAGGGGTTGTTCCTGGGTGCTCCCTGTGCATCCAAATGATGCACAGGGACTCCAGGGGGCGGGGGGGGGGATGACCCAGGGATGACCCAGGGAAAACCCTGGGATGGCAGAAACTGCAGATATCCTGGTTTTCCTGCCATCCCAGGACGTGAAATGGGCACGGAGCCGCATGGGGTGGCTCCGTGCCCATGGGGGGGAAGCAATTCCACCATTCCCAGGATGGTGGGAGGGGTTTCCTTACCTTTTCCGCCGCACTCCCACTGCTCCCTGTGCCTTTAAAATAAAAAAAAATGGTGTCCACGATGAGTGCAACGTCACAGGATGTCACACTTCTGCTTTGGATGCCCAGGGATGATCCTGGAAACAGGTACGTCCGGGATCGTCCCCCCCTCTCCCTCTACACCCTTCAGTGTAGAAAGGGCCCATATGTCATTAAGGTATATAGCATACATGTATATAATCCCCAAACCGTCTGCCACAGATCTCTTTCCCAGGACCCAAGCATAGGAGAAGTGAAATGGGTACAACTAATGGAACCTGACTCAGGCTGCAAAGCCATTACCATGAAAGGGGAAAAAAATAAGGCCTAATTGTAGATCATGCTCAAAATGTTCATGCAGACTTATTTCTTTGCGTTTGTGTGCCTCTGTGGGATGTCCAGAGTTTAGAAGAACTTGTGAGATTTGCTGCAGCTAATCAGAATCAGTAATAGAAGTCAGAACAAAACAAGCAACATTGTGAACAGTGAGTCGCCAACCCAGACTAGGAAAGACACAGAGAGAGTATAGGAAAGTTTCTCTCAAGAACTACAAGTCCCAAGGGTCTTTAGTTCCTGCTAGCATTTCCAGTGCACAGGCAGGAGAAGCCAACAGGTATTGCAGCAGGAGGGAAGGAGAAGCACCAATACCATCAGGACACTGACATCCCAGGGGACTCTGGGAGACATAACTGCTGATGTGATTTACAGGCCCCCAGACTTAGATGTGTTAGGCCTCTGCTCTGGTCACTGGAGTGCGTCAAAGAACTAGCAGTAGATCCCAGGGACTGGAAACAGTGTCTAAAGGGCATTTGTCACTCATATAGAATTAATTTACACGTATGTATGCAATGTATGGCTATAAATACAAATCAGGTGTCCAGAAAAGTAGGCACCTGAAGCAAAAGGAATTAAAGAACAGTAATCAATCCACTTTTTCAAAATGGACAACAGATCAATGGGTAGAGGCGATCCATGGTTGCAAGTTTGTAACTGATCTCATGAAAATGATGCTTGGGCACAAATTCCTGTCTCCGTCTTTGCCCTTTGTGTTGACTGACATCAGCTAGTAATTCATTTTTACTTATCTGCATTAATGCCAAACTGAACAGTATGAAATCTCTGGTCTGATCAGCATTACCTATGAATACAAGGTTAAATATTCTTTTGGTGAAAGAGAAATATTCTGTCCTGTTCCAAGATGCCTCAAGAAGTTGTAATACACTGGTAAAGAGGACAATCGCTCTGAAAATATTATTAATAAAATGGAGGTTCAGTGTGAAATTGTTCTTCGGATTGGTGCCATAGGCCCTTTCTACACCATAGAGGTGTAGAGGGAGGGAGGGTGATCCCGGAAGTACCTAATACACACCATCGGCGCACAAGGAGCAGCCAGGGGCCATCCCAGGCAAAAAGCCTGGTGTGGAAAGGGCCATAGTTGTTCAAAGCTATTTCTTCAGTATTCACAGGCAATGGGAGAATAATGGCTACTAGTCCTGATGGCTCTATGCTACCTCCAGTCTCACAGGCAGTATGCCTATGGACACCAACTGCTGGGGAACATAAGTGGGAGGGTTCTGTTGCACTCATGTCCTGCTTGTGGGTTTCCCATGTGCAGCTGGTTGGCCACTGTGTGATCAGAATGCTGGACTAGATGGACCCTTGGTTTGATCCAGCAGGGCTCTTCTTATGTTCTTCAAGATGCTGTTTCGTTTTAAATATTGATCAGTACATTTACACCACTATGTATGTGCATTTGCCTACCTTCTCAGATGTAAAACTCACAAAGAAAGAAACAAAATTTCATGGAAATAATCACAATTTTAAATTTTGAATATGAGGTTTTGACTTTATATGTAATAATGCTGCTGCTGTTTTATGTCAGAGCCCAAAACTACACCAAAGGAGGAAGCTGCCAAGGGTAAAAGCCCTATTAAAGGTAAGAAAGAGCGGTCGCAAAATTAAAATATACTCCCTGCATGTTTAAACATCTAATAATTGTAAATAATAATCACAGGTTTTATGCTATGAACTGTTAAACATCTGACAAAATTAATTTGCCAGTCATTGAATTTTCTGAATGGCAAAGACCTGAACAAGATTAATATGATGATTCCTCAACTACGACCACCACCAGAGTTAATATTTTCCCAGTCAATACTGCCTCTTCATCCAAAGTAATATTTTTATGGAACCATTTTCAGAAAGTACAAATGGTACTTAAAACAGGCATGAAGCACACAACCAAACTCTGCTTGTTTTAGCATTCCATAATTAACAGGCTCACATCTAGAATCTGGAATAATAGCATCTATTTGGGGGGGAGGGGAATCCATATATGTAAAGTTCTAAATTCTGAGTAAGGAGAGAGAGGATACTTTCCCTTGCTGTGAACAAATATTGCAGTCGAATTAAGGAAAAGGGAAGGAAGACATGAAGAGTTCCAGTCTTCTCCCCACTCTCCCATCCATTGCTACAGCCAGAGCAATACTTTGTCCCACAGAATTCAGTGGGGCCCATTGAGGACCGAGCTTGGCCTGTGCACAGCTCTGTTCTGCATTCATGCTAGAGTGAGATGGATTGTATCTCCAGTGCAAATGGGGAGGGGGAAGGAAGAAGGCAGAAACCACATGAAGTCAGGAGTAGATTATAAATGGCTACAACTTTAATTGGTTACAGTTTACAGAGCCTCTGTTTACAGAGCCTCTGTAAACAGAGGCATAGGGCAAAGATCCAGGCATAGGGCAAGGATCCAGTCACTGGGCAGAAGATTGCTGGCTGATGCTCTGACTGAGCCTGCATGCTGGGGTAATGTTGGGAGTAGTAGCAGTCTTGGGCGCACCACAGCCTGGACCAAAAAGATAGGCCCCTCTTCCAGTCTGTGTGTGTGGCAGGCATGCCAGTCCTTGAGCTGACCTGGAGCCTTGAAGTCCCATCCCAAGATCCCTTATGCCCTCCCTTATTTGGGAAGAGGAGTTCCCCAACCAATGCTTACCTCCCTGAAATAGATTTGGCTCAATACCTCCAATGCCCGCAACAAAGAAATTGTGACAGAGATGTGAAGCAAGTAAACAATAGAATCCACAATATTGCTATGAGGAAGACAAAGTGGGGTGGACTGTTGGAAGAATGGGGCAGATTGTTCAGGAACTGACTTCTATATGGATAGATTCAAACGTTCTTGATATAAATTAGCACTTCCTGCAAGTTCATCCATTGAACGCAAAGAATTGCATGGATTTTTTGCTGTGTCTAGACTTGCCATCTTGAATTGCCTCCATGCTGATTTCTGTCAAATTGGCAACTAATTCCCTGGCTTCAATTCTATGAGTGAGGCCAACCTTCATGCAAAGATCAGTTTTATATGTTTACATATCTACCTTTTAGCCATAAAGACACCTTCGCCAGCGGATGCAGAGAGGAGGAAATTACGGCCAGGAAGTGGTGGTGAGAAGCCTCCTGATGAACCCCCATTCACATACCAGTTGAAAGCTGTGCCCCTCAAGTTTGTGAAAGAAATTAAAGACATTGTGCTGACAGAAGCAGAGTCCATTGGCTCTTCTGCCATCTTTGAGTGCCTCATTTCTCCTTCCACTGCCATTACAAGTTGGATGAAAGATGGCAGCAACATCCGCGAGAGCCCTAAGCACAGGTTCCTGTCTGATGGGAAGGACAGGAAGCTCCATATTATTGATGTCCAGCTTTCAGATGCTGGGGAGTATACTTGTGTACTGAAACTGGGAAACAAAGAGAAGACTTCGATAGCGAAGCTTATTGTTGAAGGTATTTCATGGCTCCTCCAAATAGATTTTCATTTATCTTTGTTCTAAATATGACAAAATTAATTTGTGCTGTAAAACTACATTTGTTTCATTTTCATTAGAGTTGATACAAACATTTCTTAGTGCATCTGATATTATCCATGGAAGGTCTATGCTCCAGGGAGATTATATTCAATAATTCAACACAAGAAGAGGGATATGCTACTGTTTCAGTTACAAATACTTAGGCTTAGCATGAGGACTTGCCTCATAATTCAAACTGTATAAGCACACCCCTATGCAGCAATTTATTCTACCATAGTTGCTCTGATGTATACATAAAACCTCTTGGCCTTGGACAGCATTCCTATATGCATGTGAATCAGGTCCCTCCACTGAAAGGAATACTCAATACTCAAGGGATAGGCACACACCTATGAGCACATCTGGATCTCTCAAGTTAGGGGATTTAAATGTGAATGAAGTAATATGTAAATAAAACCTCTTTATCCTCTTTATTAGAATTACCAGTGCGCTTTGTGTATACTCTGGAGGAGGAACTTACAGTCGTCAAAGGGCAACCCTTTTATCTAAGCTGTGAGCTGAGCAAAGAGAGAGATGTGGTCTGGAGAAAAGATGGGGAAGTTCTCAAAGACCAACCTGGAAAAATTGCTTTGGGTATTATCGGCTTGCAGCGTGCCGTCACTATCATGGATGCCGATGACACTGATGGTGGTATATATACTGTGACTGTTGAAAGTGCTAACATCAGCTGTCAATCGACTGTTAAAGTTGTTGGTAAGTTACATTCCTGGGAGTGTGTGCCTGGGATGTTGAGTATGAAGGAAGGGATAACAGACTGTAGCTAACTGTGGTAAAATACTTCCAAGGAATATTAAGCCTGAGCCATTATATTCTCTCCCTTTTACCATATCTTCACTGAAGCTCAGTTTTCATTTTTTTTTAATACATCTTTATTTCATTTTCATAACTTCCATCATTCATCCATCCTTTTAACATCATTAACTATTATTTACTCCCTTCCCCCCCTTCCTCCCTTTTTTTGGTTAGTTTGCTTCTGTTCTTATCTTCTTTTCTTCCTACTTCCTCCCTATCTCTTCTTTCTTTTCAAGAATCCCATAACTTTTTGTATGCTTCCGCAATATTATTCTTATTCGGATCTTTTCCCATATAATCTATATATGCGTACCATTGCATTCTAAATGTATCCCTCTTCTTTTTTCCTCTATACATTCTAAGTTTCTGTGTTAATTTTTCGTTCATTGCTATAGTCCACAATTTTTTTCCCACGCATTAATTGTTAACGTCTTAGCTGTCTTCCATTTACTAGCTATCTGTTGCCTTGCTGCGGTCAGCATAAATCCAATCAATGTTTTATCCTTTACTCCACTATTTTCTTAAACAAACATATCCAAAAGAGCTAGTTCTGGTGTTCTACTAATTCTTTGACCAGTGACCTTTTCGGTTTTTTGAAAGACCTTATCCCAAAATTTCCTAGTTTTCATTGAATTGGTTGTGCAACTGGTATTGAAATCATTGGAAGGACTCTGGTTCAGAGCTGGCTGGACCAGGATTGTAGTTCTGTGTTGTAGCCCTTCTGATCTGTACATTTAATAGCCAATTAGGGCACAATGCTATGCATGTTTAGACAGAAAAGAAGACCCACAACTCCCAGTATCCCTCCAGCAAGCCATGCTAACTGGGGCATGCTGGGAATTGTAGGACTTTTTTCTTTCTAAACATACATAGGATTGCACCCTTAGAGAGTAATTCATTGACAACACGCACTGCTACGCTCCCAGAAGCTTTAGAAGGAATTTTACAATCTATAAATAGTTTGTAAAATTGCCTCAAAGTATTGATGACTAACTACCACACCAATTTGATTGACAAAATTATCTTTCAACCACATAGTTGAGCAACGGTGTACATTTGTGCTTCCATTTGGGAAATTGTATTTGGGAAATTGTATTTATACTGATTTCCAGATCTAAGAATCCATGGAAAGTGAAATCCTGCCAAAAAAGATAAATTGACTGTCATCTACAAAACATATACTCTGTTTTAATCTCACTGAACTAGACAGGGCTAATGTCAAAGCACACTAAAGTATGTGTCTTGGATATTGCAGCTACTGCCTTCTGTGTTGGGGGGGGGGGCGTATTGAAGATTTAATTGATTTTGTTGATTAACAACTCGAAAGCAAATAACCATGATGCCCCTAAACTGCAAATCACTCATATCCACCTGAATCAGAACAATTGCATTACATGCCCAGTTGCATGATAATACACATGAAAAAATAAAGTTCTGAAAACCCAAGTAGCCAGTTACGTGAAAAGAAGAGATTAAACAAAGAAACTAATAGACATGAATGACAGAAGGAGCAGAATATGTGAGGGGGAACATGGCAACTGCAATGGCATTTTCTGAAATACTAAGACAATCTAAAGAAATTGATGTGCAGTCTGCAAATGCTAATATTTATTTTGTGTTTTGGTATACAGAAATCATAAAAGACTGGCTAGTGAAGCCCATCAGAGACCAGCATGTGAAACCGAAAGGGACTGCTACTTTTGCTTGTGATGTTGTTAAGGATACGCCAAATATCAAATGGTATAAAGGTGATGAGGAGATTCCTCTTGAACCAAATGACAAAACAGAAATTATAAAAGATGGACATCATCTCTACCTCAAAATTAAGAATGCCACACCCGATGATGTTGGGGAATATGCAGTGGAAGTTGAAGGGAAAAGATATACAGCCAAGTTGACACTTGGTGGTAAGAAAATATTAGTACTATTTCTGCATTAATTTCGTACTTTGCCAGTGGTTTCACCTGATATAGGTGAAAATAAACACTGAAGACTGCAAGATGGTGGAAATATTTCATTGATTGCATCTGTTGTTATTCATTCATTTTAAAATGCCAGATCGTGAAGTTGAGCTGCTTAAACCCCTGGAAGATGTTACTGTTTATGAAAAAGAAACAGCAAACTTTGACACTGAGATTTCTGAAGAAGATATCCCTGGAGAATGGAAATTGAAAGGAGAACTACTCAGACCTTCACCTGTAAGAATCTGTACTTAAGAGTTCATGAATTTAAATACAGGGCCTGTTCAGACAACAGACTAAGCCATGGTTAGGCCGCTAACCCTTTTTCAGCAAGTGGTTAGTGAGTGTGTTTAAACTGTGGTTATGTAGCCACACCATGTTTAGGAATGGTTCACATGACACACTATGGGCCTTTCTACACCATAGGGGTGTAGAGGGAGGGAGGGTGACCCCGGAAGTACCTAATACACACCATCAGCACACAGGGAGTAGCCGGGGGCCAACCAAAGCAAGAAGCCGGGTGTGGAAAGGGCCTAGGTCGTAGTTCACACAGTACTGTAAGTCATAATGTTTAGCTCAAAACGCTTAACCATCATGGTTTAGCGTGTTGTCTGAACAGGGCCACAGAGTTGTTTGAATGACAGCTGGTTCTGCATGATACCTTAAGGCAGGATATAAAATCAAGTTAATAGTCAATATTAGTGTGGTTCTAGGAGATGCACATTTTTTATTATGAAACTTAAAAACTCCAAAGCTGAATCATGTCTTCACACAACATAAACAACAGATTACAGCACATCACATATGTTCTGTCATATGCATTTTTACAGTGATTTTAATAATATTTTTGTGTACTCAGAATATTAGGATGATAATTACTAAGTGCTGTAGGAAGTCCCAAGCCTTTTTTTTTTAGCTCAGAGGGTCAAAACATATTGTGATAAGAATTCCACTTTCCTTACCACAAACATCATTTTTTTCCCCAGACTTGTGAGATCAAAGCTGAAGGAGGAAAACGCTTCTTAACCTTACACAAAGTCAAGTTAGACCAGGCCGGAGAAGTTCTCTATCAGGCTTTGAATGCAGTTACTGCAGCTGTCCTGACAGTGAAAGGTAAGTTGTTTTACTAAAAGATGTTTTATATTACCCCAGACATTACTCCCATTGTGGACTTGAAAAAATAATTTGTTCTCTTCATCTGCAGAAATTGAGCTTGACTTTGCCGTGCCTTTGAAAGATGTGACTGTACCTGAGAAGCGGCAGGCAAGGTTTGAATGCGTGCTCACTAGGGAAGCCAATGTAATGTGGTCTAAAGGCAGTGACATAATCAAAGTTGGAGACAAATTTGACATCATTGCTGATGGAAAGAAGCACATACTCGTGATCAATGATTCTCAGTTCGATGATGAAGGACAGTACACTGCTGAAGTTGAAGGAAAGAAAACCACGGCAAGACTGTTTGTAGAAGGCAAGTTCATTACTGTGAAGAACTACAGTGTAAAAATTACGAGAAACAATAATCTGAACGTACCATCCACCATGACTGTATGGCATTCATTGTCATTTGCTCTGTTTCAGGTGTTAGGCTGAAGTTCATCTCCCCACTCCAAGATCAGACAGTGAAGGAAGGAGAAACAGCTCACTTTGAATTTGAGCTTTCTCATGAAGATATGCCAGTGACCTGGTTTAAAAATGACAAGAAGCTCCACAATAGCAGAACAGTTCTCATTTCTGCAGAAGGGAAGAAACACAAATTAGAAATAAGCGAAGTGACACTCGATGACATCTCTGAGATCAAGGCTCAAGTTAAGACACTACACACTGAGGCACACCTGAAGGTTTTAGGTAATATGTTTGTTACGTACTGTTACGACTTGTATCCGTATGTATTTATCTTTATGTATTTGAATCTTCGTGTTCGCTGAAGTTACTAATCTCTTCAAAAAATTAACTACTTCATCCCAACCCCATATCTTATAGAGGCCGATCCATATTTCACTGTGAAATTGCAAGACTATACTGCCACTGAGAAAGATGATATCATTCTGGAGTGTGAACTTAGCAAAGCTGTGCCAGTGAAGTGGTATAAGGATGGTGAGGAACTTGTAGCTTCCAAGAAAATCTCCATTAAGACTGACGGCAAGCGCTGCATATTAAAAATTAAAAAAGTGTCAGATGCTGATAAGGGCAATTATGAATGTAACTGTGGAACTGACAAGACAAATTCTGAACTTAAGACTGAGGGTAAGTTATTGTCCTCCTTCAATAGGACTTCTTCAAGATCTTTTGCACTTACTGATCAAGGCAGGAAATCTAAGATCTTTACGCGTATATTTGTTTTCAGCTCGATTAATAAAAGTAGAGCGTCCTCTGTATGGAGTGGAAGTATTTGTTGGTGAAACAGCACGATTTGAGGTTGAAATCTCTGAGCCTGATGTTCAAGCAATTTGGAAGTTAAAGGGAGAAACTTTAACCGCTTCACCTGTAAGTCTTTTTCAAGAACAAAACAAAAGATAGTACAAGATCGTTGGGTTTTTTTTTTTTTTTTACGAAGTTATAGAGAATGAGTGAGTGATTAGGGCAAAATTGTTATTTTTCCCCCTAATCAAAATCAGGATTGTGAAATGATTCAAGATGGGAAGAAACATGTCCTGGTCCTTTACAACTGCAAATTGGATATGACAGGAGAGGTGTCCTTCCAGGCTGCAAATGCGAAAAGTGCTGCTAATCTGAAAGTGAAAGGTAGGCTTGAGAAGGTGTCAACTCTAAGACCAACATTTTCTTGTCCACCAGGGGGAAAAACCTATAGCTAGAGTAGTTGGTAGAAATCAATTTCTAATGCTCTTCATTACCTGATTTGATTTCAGAACTACCTCTCATCTTTATAACTCCACTCAGTGATGTCAAAGTCTTTGAGAAGGATGAAGCTAAGTTTGAATGTGAGGTATCAAGAGAACCAAAGACTTTCCGGTGGTTGAAAGGAACTCAAGAGATCCTAGGAGATGAGAAATTTGAAATCATATCAGAAGGCACAAAGCATGCCCTTGTCATTAAGAATGTGGCTTTTGAGGATGAAGCTAAATATATGTTTGAAGCTGAAGATAAACGAACAAGTGCAAAGCTAATCATTGAAGGTTTGTTTGTACCACAGGTTGTGCTGACGATATGTTTGGTTTTCATGTTTATATCGCTTTATTCATCGCAATCTAACTTTAATAAGATACTTTTATGATTTAGGCATTCGTCTTGAATTCATTACTCCTCTCAAGGATGTAACAGCAAAGGAGCGCGAAACTGCTGTATTCACTGTGGAGCTATCCCATGACAATATCCCTGTCATCTGGTATAAGAATGACCAACGGCTCCATACCACCAAGGTTGTTTCAAAGAAGGATGATGGCAAATTCCATACACTCACTTTTAAAGATCTCTCTATTGATGATACATCTCAGATCAAAGTGGAAGCCATGGGCAAATCGTGTGAAGCTAAACTCACTGTTCTTGGTATGTGTGACCTGAGTTTGATTTACATAAAGAATCTTCTTAGTTACAATCTCTTCCAGAAGTATAAGCATGATGCCATGCATACAAACTCTTTCCATATGAACCCCCTTGCTCCTTGGGGCAGCTCTTGATATCTTCTGAGGAGGCCCTGTTCCAGAGTCCATCATTTGGACAGCCTAAATTTATTTCCATAAAGAGCAGGGCTTTCTTGATGGCAGCCCCAATTCTTTGGAACTCTCTTGTAAGAGACATCCATATGACCCTCACTTTACTATCTTTTTGAAGCTCTCTTTCAGAAAGCTTTTGAGGGCTGACTGCTGGTTGCTGTTGTGCTCTATTAGTTTACCACTTCTCTGTTGCCGTTTCTTTTGTTATTTCTTTGTTTGGGTGGGGGTGGCAGTTTGCTTTATTCTTCCATGGTAGCCGTTGTCTAACTTGTACACTGTTGTGATTTTTTTTCATGACTAGTTCAGTGTGTGGCCAAAATGGATAAGTTAGTTTTTTAGCATCTTAGTTGCCGTATTTTCGTAAGAGGAACACAGATGATTTATGAACCCCATAGATTGCTGTATTAATTAGCTTCTCAGTACAATTGTTTGGAGTTACTTTATGCTGCATCAGCAGTTATTCAGGCTAATTATTAGACCACAGATCTCTTCCACTTGAATTTAAACTAATTTTGCCCCACTGACTTCAGCTGTTCCTGATTACCTTTTGATTTCAATTGGGATGAACTGCTTGATTGCCCATATAATCCCATGTCCCTTAAGAGGCATAAGTGCAAGCATATTGCAGTAACATTGTCTGCCAATATATTTCCAGACATAATTCAAAGTGTTGGTCCTTACTTATAGAGACCGAAATGGTCTGGGACTAGGATATGTAAAGGGCCACCTTTTCCCCATTCAAGCTTGACTATTGATTGAGTCCTAGTTCAGCACTTGCTTTACACACGAAAGATCCCTGGTTCAGTCGCTGGCATTCCCAGGCAGGGCTAGAAAAGACTCCTCTCTGAATTCTGGAAGAATCCTAAAGAGTTTTTTACACTTGGTGTAGAAAATAATGAGCTAGATGGACCAGCTGAAGTCCTATTCCAATTCTCTTGCTTATTGTTGTCATTTAGCCATTGGGCTAAGGCTGCCCTATTTTCCTGAGTTTTGACTAATCAACAATAGCTTTTATAACTCTGTAGATCATTTTGTGCTGCTATTTTACTCTTGTTTTAGTTTTGTTCTATTGCAGCAGTATTCCTATTGTACATGTTTGGATGTTGTATTGTCTCAGTTTGTTTCAACTTCTTGTAAGCCACCTTCTGGATTTTTTTCTTAATAAATGGAAAGCTGGGTATAAATCTCTTAAATAAACAAAATAATAAAGGACTAAATCTCTTAAACAAAACAAAATAATAAATAAATGACTACTTTGAGGAACACCCTTGAAACATATTTCTTTCAGGTCTATGATGAGAAAGTTTTCTAAAAGCAAAATTAGCATTTTTCTGAATAACTAAGATTTCCTCCGTTGAAGTTGTTAATTTGGTTTTAGAAAGCTTTCTTGGTATATTAGGGGGCGGGGGGACCCTGCTGCTAGAAAGGAGAAAAATTCTTTAAGCTGGCTTGTGTAAATCCCTACAACTTTTGGATACATGAATAATCCTTAGAATGTCACATATTCACCTTGACTTGCAGAGGGGGACCCTTATTTTACTGGAAAACTTCAAGATTACACCGCTGTGGAAAAAGATGAAGTCATTTTGCAGTGTGAAATTAGCAAAGCAGATGCTCCAGTAAAATGGTTTAAAGACGGACAAGAAGTAACTCCGTCTAAGAATGTTATTATCAAGGCAGATGGCAAAAAACGAATGCTTATCCTCAAGAAAGCCTTGAAGAAAGACATTGGTCAATATACCTGTGATTGTGGTACTGACCAGACTTCTGGCAAGCTCAACATTGAAGGCAAGTTCATCTTATTGATTATTTTTACCGTCTATTTTGAACCTCCTTGAGAATCATTCGATTGAATGGTGGGACATAAATCTTCTAAATAAATTACTATGTTCTCAATCCTTCTGTTGTTAAACACTTCCCACCCATCTTGCAATGAAAGCTAATGACGTTAGGTGATCGTTGTTGTTTTTCATTTACAGAACGTGATATTAAGATTGTGCGTCCCCTGTACAGTGTGGAAATATTTGAGACAGAAACTGCCCGTTTCGATACAGAAATCTCTGAGGAAGATATTCATGCCAACTGGAAATTGAAAGGGGAGCCCTTGACTCAGTCAGCTGTAAGCAATGTTTCTAAAACTATTAATAACATTTGTTTGTTACACATATGTTCAGAAAGATGGCTTCTAGAATTGTAATACAAAAACTGGCTTGGACTCAGTGATCCTGGTGTTTGACAACTTCCATTTGTGCAGAATGGAGGTGGGATTTTATCTCTGCAGCCCTTCCCTGAAAACTGACTTCAGAGGGTTGCAGAGGGTGGGGGAATCCTCCAGACCAAGGGGGATACAGAGGGGAATAAACTTACCAACCCTCTCATGTGCAGAATCTTTTGATCCAAGCTCCTGTCTTTATCTAGGACTTACTTTGAAAGTCCTATGTTTCGTTTTCACTATTTTAAGTTAGATTGTACATTACATTGAATCTGAGATTGTATCATATGTAATCATATGTAGAGGACAGGAATTGAAATACCATCATATATCAGTTTAATAGAAAGTTATTTTAAAATATAGTCAAGGTGGCACTTGGTTTTTTAGAGACTTACATTTAAAACTGCTGATCCTGGCGCTGTGAAGCAGAGGAACAGGGGTATCACATATGTGGTGGATCTGCCCACATGTAAAGACATTTTGGAAGCAGATGATTGATGTAATATTTCAAATTAATAATAATAATAATAATAATAATAATTATTATTATTATTATTTGTAGCCCGCCTCTCCCTCCGGATCGAGGCGGGCTACAAATTACAGTAGTTCAGTTCCATTGGTCTTATGTGATAGTATAACAGCAACAACAATAGAAAATGAAATTGCATTAATGCTTTAAGTTGCTTATTGAAGAAAGAATTTTAATAACAAAGAATTAAAAGTGAAGACTTACCTTTGATTTAACGGTGGATACATTGTGATTGATTATTAGTATTTTAAATTAACTTAATGCATAAGGTATAGAGATAGAGGATTAAAGTCCACCAGTATATTTGGAATCTTTTAGAAATTCATAGCACTGAGAAAATAATTATTTATCCACACAATTTAAATTGTTAATTAATTCAGAATTAATCAAAACGTGTGACATGTAGTTGTCCATGTTTTATATTTGCATAATAGAAGATATAGAGGGAAATGTGTTAGGCATATGGGCTATTTTCTTAGTTTGTTTGGATAGACACTTTTATTTCTATATGCCTGCTATGAATGAATTGATTGCAGTTATTAACTCCCAAAGATATAGATTACTATGGGTGAAATCCAACATTGCTTGAGCGACCTTCTGCTTGTGCAATAGGACTTTCACCTCTTCTCCTCCTCTGCTGACCCCCATGCCCTCCCAAAATCTGTTCCAGAAGGCATGTATGGAGCTGCAAAGGGTGAATCATGCAGTTTATGACATATTACTTCTATTCACTTGTAATGAATTTTCAGCACAAAAAGGCTTTGTATTATGCTAAGTATGCTTTGCTTTCCTGAACACTGCTATTTACCTAAACTCTGATAGTAATCCACACTGATGAGTGATCTCTTTGGCCAGCCCATTATGTGATTTTAAGCCTGTGGTCAAAATTTGACTAAAACTCAATGGGTTGTGTCCAATGGTTGCATGAGCAAGAAGGATGTGTTGCACATCACACAAGGTGCTGTGTCCAATTTTTCCCCTCTCTCAGCAGCTGCCTGCAACACAGATCACACTGTTCAGAAGGCCCCAGACCCTCTGGATAGGCTTTTCAGGGGTTGCAGAGGGGAGGGGAAAGATTAGTTGTACAAGTTTCCTTCCACTTACATAACCATTGGATACAACCCAAGGGAATGAAGTTATTGTAAACGTACATATAGGCTCAATTCGGATGACACGATAGTCAATGGTGGGTTGACTAACCCTAACTCTAACCCTAACCCTAGGGGATACTCCCCACACAACATGGTAATAAATAATCAACTGTGGTGTGGATGAGGATCAGCGCTGAGTTGACTATGGCAGCATTCAGATGCCACAATAGTCAAAACAACTGACGATTGTTTCCCCCACACCAGTTATTTATTGTGTCGTCCGAATTGAGCCAATGTGTTTGGTTGTTTTCTGCTGGAGAGATTCAGTATTCACACACCCAGAATGGTAGCAGTATGGTTTCAAAACAGCTGCATCCGGGACAACCTTTTTTTCCCAAAGGAGAACACAAAGAGAAACAAATTGCTGCTGCCGTTTTGAAACCCCCAAGGACTGATAATATGAATGCTGACAAAGCAAGTGACAGTCAATGGGCAATTGTGAAAGAAAACAGTCGTTCCTTTATCTCCAAATAGTTGAGAACTGTCACTGTTAAAATGAAGCCCTGTATGTTGTTTTCTTTTTGTTCGGAAGGACTGTGAGATTAAGGAGGAAGGTAAAAGGCACTGTGTGACACTCTACAATGTGCGATTAAACCAGGCTGGTGGTGTGGACTTTCAAGCAGCCAATGCCAAATCAAGTGCTCACCTTCGGGTGAAACGTAAGTGTCTTCCAGGTGTACCTTTAAGACTATATGGAGTCATATCGGTAGCTGGGCTAAAGTGAAACAAGTTGGTGTTTTGCTGTATCACAGGCTGTTGTTATCCTAGGGATATGAATGGGATGGTGAATATGGAGGAAAGCCAATCAGATGACCCTATGGTAGGCATGGGGGTGATTCGGTTTTGATGACGTAGTTACGCCAGTTCTCCCTATTATATGCCAGTTTATCCCTATCATATGAAGTTTTTTTATGAGTTAATTCCAGTTAATTTGATGTTTCTAATTCATTTTGAAGTTTTTTCTTTTAAGTCATGAGATAAAGTCACTATTATATAAAAAAAGTTTAAATTAATTAATTAGATGGTTAGCAAATACCTATCTATACATTTATATCCCAGTATAACTGATAGATGGCCTTGCATAATCAGTAGTTATGAAATTTAAATGACTGCAAATGATTTAAGATTTGAGAGATAACACCATGCTGACATTTGTGGAAAGTGCTAGTAGCGTGATGGACAGGGACACCCTACACAGTTGGTGACCACTTGTCTCACTATCCAATCATAGGTCTTGCTATTTTGGAAGGCACATGCCTTATCTAGAGAGAGGTATGCAGGGCTTGGCAAGGAGACAGATGCAAAGCAACGTTCTTGCTGATCTTTTCGTTTCTCTGGGAAATGAACCAGGCTCTGCAAATAGGGGATCTCCAGTGACCAGTCCTCCCCCTGAGAATCCCAAGGGTTGTGATCTAGCCATGGAATTTAAATAGCCTCAGTACAATCATACTTCCTCTTTCTCTCTCGGGGAAAGCCATGATGGCAGTTAACATGGGGTGCAAGTGGCTAATCTGAAGATGATTTCTTCTTTTCATCAAGCACGTGTCATTGGCCTCCTGAGGCCTCTCAAGGATGTAACTGTGACGGCCGGTGAAACAGCAACCTTTGAATGTGAGCTCTCCTATGAGGGAATCGTAGTGGAGTGGTTCTTGAAAGGGCAGAAATTGGAACCCAGTGACAAGGTACAGAAGACAGTGTTTCTTTTTTCCCTACCCCTTCGTCATTTCCCCACATGTCTTTCCCTTTTTCTCTTCTCCTCCTTCCTGGGAGTGGGCCCCAGTGAGCTCAGTGGGACTTACTTCTGGGCAGACATGCATAGGGTTGCATTGTTAGAGGCTAAAATATCATTTGAAAAGTATTTTTTTTTAATAAAAGAAATTGATGATAGACAAAAGAAGGTAAAACATCTCAAGCTGACAGGCAACAAGACGGAGATTTGCTGGTACAGAGGGACACGGAACATTCTGATCATTCTAATGAAGTTTATGATCAGTTGTATTTCCTGATTCTTTCTCTCTTCTGAATGTAAAGCTGGAATCCAGTTCGGCATATAAGGGGATTAAGGAGGTTGAAATGCCATTTCAGGCATTTAAGGAGACTTCCAGATAACTTTCTGGGTAGAACTGCCAGCTGAGCATTTCTGACCTGCTATTTTTAACCCTTCATCAAGTGTGCTGTTAGCACTAAGATATGAACAGCCCAGAATGCAATTCATTGACTATTTAAAGTGATTTAGTATCAAGCCATATATTATAAGTGATGGCATGCACAAGTTGCATTCAATTAAGTATTATTTTGATGCCTGTTTTGTTAGATCCTCTGTTTAGATAGAGTGTCTGTTAATAGTGTTATATTTTTATTTGCAAAGGAAAATATACATTTACATGTTAATGCCTAGTTAATGAAAGTTTATAATTTACAATAGCATTTCTGGGCTAATCAAAACTGTTTATTCTCATGTATTGGATTAAAACTTCTATGGAATGTTCAGTAAATGGAGAGATGAATATCCATGTGCAAAATACATTATTGTGTGTGGTTGTTGTTGTTGTTGTTATTGTTATATGTTTGTTTATTTAATTTATCAGCCACCCAATAATCAGAATTTTCTGGGGGATGAACAGATTTTAAATAAATATCCAATTCCAATAGCATGCCAGTCAATAAAAGCCCAAGAATCAATCCTATAAAGCAGAACAATCACATCAAAGCAGAAATTAACACAATATCAGCAACCATCATGTAGGACAGATATATACTATATGCTTGTTAAATGGTTGTTATATTCATCAGAAGTATTTCTCCTTTTATATTTTCAATTCACAAGGTTTTATATTTTATTTCTTCTTTGCCCATGTACAATTTTTTTAAAATGGGATTATGATAATACAATGAATGAAGTTTAGAGCACTCCTGCTACAATCTGGCTAGGAGCACATCTGCACATATTCCCCTCATCTGGATGGGGAGCTGTGGTGCAAACAGGTCCTGTACACGGAGTTCTCCTTTTTTACTGAACGACTGACATTGATCACACAGAACCCTGTGAAACAGGCTACAATTCCACCAATCAGCTGTTTGGCAAGGGGATCTGGAGTTGGATCCATTCCCCCAGCTTTCTTTTCCCTGGGCTAACCCCAATGTGCCATTCAACAAAACTCTGGGAACCTTTGGGGAGTGGCTCCATGTGCAGCATGAAGAGGTGCATCTGGAACAGGAAATCATGGGATAGATGGATGATACTCTTTGAATTGCAGATATGCTAACCCAAATAATTAAGATAAAGTTGCAATATAGTTAACTACCAAATCTGCTCTCTCTTTTTTTTTTAGGTTGTACCCCGTGCTGAAGGAAAAGTTCACACCCTTGTTCTCAGAGATGTGAAGCTAACTGATGCTGGAGAAGTCACCTTGACTGCAAAGGATTTCAAAACTAAAGCTAATCTTTTTGTAAAAGGTAATCTTGCTGGAACCACAACGTACTCCATTAGCAGTACGCTACAGCCTACTGATCTGGACCAGAGAAAATGCTTGGTTGAACCTTTTCTGCAGTACTTTTTACACTGAAAATACTGAATATAATTCTGGCTATATTTCATTCTTTAAAAGAAGATCAAATTGATAGCTAGTGTATCAGTCTCTGGAAGGGAAAACATGAGGCCTACAGCTCCTGAAGGGCATATGTTGTTGTTTTTCCTCAGAACCACCTGTTGAGTTTACCAAACCTCTTGAGGACCAGACTGTAGAAGAGGAAGCTACTGCAGTATTGGAGTGTGAACTGTCCAGAGATGCACCAGTGAAATGGTTCAAGAATGGCCAGGAAATTCACAAAACAAAGAAATATGATATCATCGCAGATGGCAGGGTCAGAAAACTTATCATTCATGGCTGCACACTGGATGATGCTAAAACATATACCTGTGATGCTAAAGATTTCAAGACCTCATGTTTCCTGAACGTTGAACGTAAGTCTACTTATAATGTCCATACAAAGAACTTGATGCTTGCTTGTATGATCCCTAATAGGTGGGCATGTCACTTAGTCAAATGGGTGGCTCCGTGTGATGATACCATTAAGTGAACAGACATCTAGCTGAGTGGGTGGGACATTTTCCTTTATCCAAAAAAATGGGAAACACTATTTTGATTTATTTATTTTTTGTTTATCTATGATTGTCAATAAATCGTAATGGCCTTAGTTACAAGCATTTACTTTAATACATCTATGCTAATCTTCAAATATATATATTTTTCTTATAGCACCTCATATTGAGTTTACAAAGCCTCTTCATGATCTTGAAGTTAAAGAAAAGGAAGTTGCTCGGTTTGAATGTGAAATTTCCCGACCAACTGTTAAGGTCTGTAACGTTCACGATTCTACAATGTGCCCTTTTTAGTAGGTGTTGTATAGAATCACACAGTATTTGTTGCACCTATCAGAAATCCCTTTTATCTCATCTTAAACAGTAAGGTTCTAGCCATTGCGTATGTTCAGAGCATTTTGAAGGTGAAAGCTGTGTCTGGATCAAACCAGAAGATCATCACCAGACCCTGTTTGTAGACAATTATTGTTGACCAAAGCCCTATTCCTGCTTCCTTTCTCTCCATCATTCTGGCACCTGTTTTTTTTAAAACCAACATTTTACACAAATGTTGTGTATTTTATTTTAATTTTTCCAATTAAAATAAAATACACGAATTAGGTATGAATATTAATGTACTCAGTCTGCATATTTTCCTTCAATTATACAGCAGTGATCTAGTGGCTTGGACCCAGAGATGTATGTTTCCACTCACACATGGGGGCTTTTCAGATCCTTCTGGCAGCAATCCCCCACATCCTGCAGAAATCCCCTGAATGTCAGGCACTCTCTGGAGTAGAACCCCATCAGATACAGTGGGTTGCTGCTTTATGGACAAATCACACGCATACACATTTGGAACCACTTTATATGCACAGAGGCTCCTCTGGGGCACATCTAGATGAGAGGTTTTTGCCCCACAGTGGCTTTGGAGTGGCGTCAGCTGATCTACACGATGTTGCCACCATCCTGAAACCATCCAGGCGCAAAGCCCCAAAGCTCTGCTTTAAAAAAAGTCGAGCACTTGTCCAACTTTTTTAGCTGGGAGTGAGGCAACAACAGCGTCTGTCACTCTTGCTCTGGAGCTGCTGAGGAGGCATGCCACAGCCTGGCAACCACTGATTGGTCGTCGTGTTATGGAGGGTGTAGCACCAATGCTGAACAGTAGGAAAAAGACAAAAAGTCTGGTGCTGTTTGACGTGTGGTTTTTTATTATTTAAAGTTAAAAGCTCAACGTTTCGGAGTGTATCCTTCCTCAGGAGCTGTATACCCACACACGTTGTTTAAAAAAACTTTTCCAGAGTGAAACTCCTTCAGTGATTTCCTTTGCAGGCTGCGTTCTCGCTGCGAGTGTCCAGCGAGCGATTGCTGGACCACCTCCGCGCCTCTGCTGACCATAGTTTAAAAAAAATTAAAGGGGGTGGATATTAAGAGTTGGTGTGCTCCATTCCTCCCTCCGTTGTTGTTTTTTTCCTCGTTTCTCTGTAAATGCAATGGATCGCATTATATATATATATATATATATATATATATGAATACTAGAAAAACCCCAACCTTGAGGAAGGGGGGGCACAGACGCTTCCACGCTCCCCAGCACCAATGCTGGTGGGCTTGGATGGACGGGCATGGCTGGAAAGCCCGCGATTGCGCTCCTTCCGATGTAAATGGCCGGAAGGACCGCCAATGTGGGGGGGTGCCACCATAAAGATGAGCCCCTGGATTCAAGCCAATAGTGCCAATCAAAATGGGTATACACATAAAAACCATAACTGTGTATATTAAAAATATTCCCATCAACTATTCAAAGGAGAATTAGCCCTTTCCCCCACCTTAACCAGAATATTTTTTTGAACATAACATTTTATTTTATTTCAAAATAAAGTTAACAATATAAAGGCAAGAAGAAGAAGAAGAAGAATGTACTTATAATTATAAATCTTAGTCTATAACTGATATGCTTATGGGACATTTACAGTAAAATGGCCCAGGTTGGATCTCAATACTTTATGAAAGCAAAAATACAAGTTATACAACATATAAAAGGAGAGTTGCAAGTCTATGTGTGTATTAATTAGGCATGTTGGAGGAATCCATGGGGGAGGGGAGCTTAGTGAGTTTTCAGTTGATGTTACAATCTCGGTGTGTTTGCATTTTACCCAATTGGCTATTTTGTCAAATGTTTTTAACATAGGCAAAGTGGTTTAGGGATGGTGTTGAAATCCGAAAAGGCAAGAAATATGACATCATCGCTAAAGGCGCCCAGAGGATACTTGTTATCAACAAATGTCTCCTCGAGGATGAAGCAGAATATGCATGTGAAGCAAAGACAGCCAGAACCTCTGGCATGCTTACAGTGATAGGTAAAATTATATCAAGTTTTGCTTTTATTTTATGGAAAAGAGCAATGACTTGATTGCTGCACTAATCAAATGCAATTGTGTTTCTTTTGTACAGAGGAGGAAGCTGTCTTTACCAAAAAACTTCCCAACATAGAAGCAAGCGAAACAGATACTGTCAAATTTATTTGTGAGGTTTCCAGGCCTGATGCAGAAGTAACTTGGTTCAAAGGCGATGAGGAGTTGCCTGATGGCGGCAGATATGAACAAATTGCGGACGGACGAAAGAGAATTCTGGTCATCCACAACGCTCGTCTTGATGACGCAGGCCCGTACAGTTGCAGGCTTCCAAACACACGGACAACTGGCAAGCTCAAAGTCCATGGTAAGACATTTTCTTTGGTATCTTTCACGAACGGATGCTGCCATATGACATGGTGCAGTTGAGTAGATGGTGCAGTCCCATTTTGGATTTTTGGTCCATATCTTGAGTAGATATGCATAGTATGAAATCTGTGATGGGGCATGCTCCCATCGAATAAGTCTGGCACAGCTTTTGCTGTTAATTATCCATTAGATCGAACAACCGACTCTCCTCACTCTGAAAACTAAAAACGATACACGCATCTTTTTCAGAACTTGCAGCCGAATTTATAACCAGACCCCAGAACGTTGAAGTACTTGAAGGAGAAAAGGCAGAATTTGTCTGCTCAGTATCCAAAGATGCCTTTGAAGTGCAGTGGCTAAGGGGTGATACTATTCTTGAAGCTGGCGATAAGTATGACATCCTATCTGATGGCAAAAAGAGAGTTCTGGTCATTAAAGAGTCTGCCATGGACGATGAGGGAGGTTATGCTGCAATGGTTGGTGATGCCAAAGCCAAAGCACGCTTGAAAGTGATTGGTAAGTTTTGGGAGATTTTCTCTGTACATTTGTGGGCGTGTCATTTTACTTTTTGTGTCTGTAACTTACAAAAATATATAAATAATATACATATTCAAATTACAGAAAAACTCAGGATTGTTATTCCACTGAAGGACCAAGAAGTTAAAGAAGGACAAGAGCTTGTCTTTAACTGTGAAGTTAATACAGAAGGTGCCAAAGCTAAGTGGTACAAAGATGATGAACCAATATTTGATAGTGCAAAATGCATCCTGGTCCATAAGGATCTAGTTTACACTCTAAGAATCAGAGACGCCCATTTGAATGACCAAGCAACCTACACTGTTGCACTAGCAAACCAGAGAGGAGAACATGTCAAGTCCTCTGCTAACTTAACTGTACTTGGTAAGTGCTTTGCATATTCTAAGTCAGAAGTAGGGAACCTCAGATCTGGGGGCGAAATCTTAGGCACATCTTGACGAAGGGAAAGCCCCGGGGTGGAGCCACATGGGCAGTAGGTCATTTATATGATGCAGCAGCTACTGTAGAGCCATCCCAGGGCATTCCCCCAGAACTCCGCTTTAAAAAGGTCAGGGACTTACCCCGACTTTTTCCTCTGAGCAAGGCACAGATGTGCATTTGCCATCTGTCGCCTTGCTCTGGTTTTACAGCGGAGGCATGGCCCAGCCAATAACAACCCCTAATTGGTTGCTGTTGGCCTGGACAGGGTGCGGCAGCAAGCCAAATGGCTGCAGGGCTGCCTCCGTGGTCCAGCAGAGCGTCACAATTGAATAAAAAGTTTTCAAAAAATTAAAAACTGGAGCCAGGTACAAGTGCGCCAGGACAGGGGAGAGGGGGTGGCCCAGCAAATGACGATCCCTGATTGGTTGCCATTGGCCTGGACAGGTAGAGAGGGTGGGCTGAATGGCTGCCAGGCCACCTCCCTCGAGCTGCACATTACAACAAAAAAGTTTTAAAAAAATAGAGTGAGGAGCCAACTTCCCCCTCCGCGACTCCTTTCTCTTTGGCAGCAGGGAGGAGGAGGAGGGAAACAACGGGGGGGAGGAATGGGGCGCATGGGGAGGTGGCGGCCCCGTGAGGTTTCAAACCCCACATTTGTGCTCCTTTCCATGGGGATTACTTGGGAGGAGCGCAAGTGCGGATTGTCAGATCACGAGGCGCCAATGCAGCCCCATATAGACATGGCCCATGTCATCTTAGGTTCCCAATCCAGCCCTCTGAGCCCTTCCAATTTCCCCCAACTGGCAATGGGTTCCCAGCATTTGTGCACCTTTCTAAAAAGTTGAAATGCCTTTCTTAAGGCTTTGTTAATTGCAATAGGAGCTGTTGGCTACCATTTGCTAGTTTGGCGGGCCGGTGTTGTGGTATTTTTGGCCGCATCCCTTTTGCATTTGGTTCTGCCCTCTTTTCCTTTGGCCCCGCCCACCACCATGATGCGGCCCCTGAAAACTTCTCTGAAATTTAAGTCAGCCTTCAGACTGAAAAAATTTCTCCACCCCTTAGAATCTAAGTGATGCAGACTTTTAGCCATGCCCAAATTTGGATGAGGATATAAACTAACCATTAAAAAATAATAATAATAACACTCTCTTAACAGAGGAAGATCTCAGAATTATTGAGCCTCTTCAAGACATTGAAACCATGGAGAAGAAGTCTGTCACATTCTGGTGCAAAGTGAATCGTCTCAATGTAACCCTCCAGTGGACAAAGAATGGCGAAGAAGTCACCTTTGACCGCCGCATCCTGTACAAAGTGGATAAATACAAGCATTCACTTATTATTAAAAATTGTGGATTTGTCGATGAAGGCGAATACACCGTCACCGCTGGCCAAGACAAGTCTGTTGCGGAGCTTATTATCACAGAGGCACCGGCAGATTTCACTGAGCACTTGCAAGACCAAACCGTCACTGAATTTGATGATGCCGTCTTTTCTTGCCAGCTTTCCAAAGAGAAAGCCAGTGTGAAGTGGTACAGAAACGGACGCGAAATAAAAGAGGGCAAAAAGTAGGTGCAATTTCTTTCACCGGGTGATGGTATGCGGTGGCTGCTGTCTTGACCCTTGTTTCTAAATGTAATACATAATCCTTTTTTTCCCATCTGATATAAAGGTATCTCTTTGAAAAGGATGGAAATTTACACAGATTAGTTATAAAAGACTGCAGACTAGAAGACGAATGTGAGTATTCTTGTGGAGTGGACGACAGGAGATCCCGAGCAAGGCTGTTTGTTGAAGGTATGTTCACAATGGGTATTCATCTTTCTCTCCAGTTTTCAGTTCGTTTGTTTGTTTTAGTAAAGAGCACACCGATATAATATACATTTTTAAATTATTTCTTCCAGAAATTCCTGTGGAGATCATCCGGCCACCGCAAGATGCTTATGAAGCTCCTGGCTCTGACGTGATATTCTATGCTGAATTGAATAAAGATCAGGTGGAAGTCAAATGGTTGAGAAATAACATGATTATTGTCCAGGGAGATAAACACCAAATGATGAGTGAAGGGAAGGTCCATAGGCTGCAAGTCTGTGAGATCAGACCACGTGACCAAGGAGAATATAGATTTATTGCCAAAGACAAAGAAGCTCGAGCTAAGCTAGAATTGGCAGGTAAGCCAGAAGAATCTTTAGAGCAATCGTGTGAAATTCTCCATATTATTTTCCGGAAGTTAATTCCAGAGGTTACTACCATTCTAGTGATAATGAATAATTGTTACATGAATTGTTACAAGAAGAAACATGTAACGATTTTATGGTGCCCACTGCCCTGTGCAATTCTATTCAGGGAGAAAAGGAACATCCTGTTTTGCACAATCCGATCATGGCTCTCTTCTTTTCAATTTCTGCCCACCACTTGTTCTACCTATGTGGAGGCATTACCAGTCACCTTGAATGTGTGAATCTTAACTTTGTCATTGAGATCCTATCAGCAATGCACTCCTGTCGTTTTTATTATGGAGTTTATCGCTGGAACATCTGTGTTTTGGGAAATCAGCATCAGCTTTACTCAGCACAAATGGGTTATCTATGTATAATGGAGGCAACAAAAAGACCTCATTGACCATTGTGGTTCAAAGTGGGGTGTATACAACTGTCTCTTATAATTTTGGCCCACTCTAGACATCAAAATGTTGAAAAGTTGTTTGACGTTCATTGTGCTTTTCTGTATCAGAATCTGTACTGAATGCACAGTTTCTGTAACGTATTTTTAACATGCACACTCTTTTGTCGTTGTTTTCTGTAGCTGCTCCCAAAATAAAGACAGCTGATCAGAACCTTGTGGTAGATGTTGGTCAGCCATTGACCATGGCTGTTCCATATGATGCCTACCCACGAGCAGAAGCAGAGTGGTTTAAGGAAGATGAAGCCCTGCCCACTCAGACGGTTGATACATCAGCTGAAAGTACTACCTTCAGAATCCATGAAGCAAAGACATCACACAAAGGAAGTTACAAGATTATACTCAAAAATAAACATGGCCAAGCTGAAGCACGCATCAATGTACAAGTTATTGGTAAGCTCATCACTTCTTGCATTTTTCTTTTCTTTTCTAATGGCAATTGGTCACCAAGGCGCTTGCATATGTCTCTAGAAAGGAAAAACACTGGTATTATGTGACATAGAACCAGGAAATAAATAGTAGCAAACTACATCCATGTGCCTCATTGAATTATTATTATTTATGTCAGAGTCAAAGTTAAACTTCTGTTTTAAGTAAATAATTTTTTGTTTTCATCTCAGATGTCCCTGGTCCAGTTAGGAACTTGGAAGTAACTGAAACATTTGATGGCGAAGTCAGCCTTGCCTGGGAGGAACCAGAAAGTGATGGTGGTAGTAAAATCACTGGGTATGTTGTTGAAAGGCGTGACATCAAACGCAAGACCTGGATTTTGGCAACTGATCGCGCAGACAGTTGTGAATACACAGTAACTGGTCTTCAAAGGGGAGGAGTTGAGTATCTCTTCCGTGTGAGTGCGAAAAACAGAGTTGGTACCGGTGAGCCAGTTGAAACAGACAAACCTGTTGAAGCAAAGAGCAGATTTGGTAAGAAAAATAATTTAGAATGCTTGGAGGAAAGTAACTGTAAGTTATTTTAAACAGGAACAACATACATCTTTGATTTTCTTTCCACCTTGCAGATGTCCCAGGTCCTCCTCTCAATGTACAAGTTATTGATGTAAACAGATCTAGTGCAACTCTTACTTGGGAAACACCAGAATATGATGGAGGTTCTCCAATTACGGGCTACATTATTGAATTGCGTGATAGAGGTTCAATCAAGTGGGAGCCAACCATGACTACAGGAGCGCATGAATTGTCTGCAGTAATTACAGATGTCGTGGAAAACAAGGAATACTTTTTCAGAGTCAGAGCTCAAAACCAAGTTGGAGTTGGCAAGCCTAGTGCTTCTACACATGCAGTCAAGATCATGGATCCAATTGGTTAGTGTGTGGGTGATAATAGGGCAGTTTTTCATGTAAGCTGGTGATAATATTACTTGTTTTTACAATCCAAGCACAGGAAAGACATGAGGCAAATTAGGATAGGTTGGAAAATCTGGATAAAATTTCAGTGTTTATGATTTAAGAAACCACCATATATGTCCTTTAGACAAATTAGGGTCAGAAAGTGAGAATAACGGAAATGGCATATAAACTCTAAAATAGGAGACAATGCTTTAGATGTTTGCAATGTTCAATGAGGCAGGGTCACTAGATATTATTCCATAATCCGTCTATTGAAGACTATGGCCAGGTTCTAGCAAGCTAGCTTACGGACGTATAAGGGTCTTTTGTTTCTTTAAATAGCTGGTCCCCATGTCAAATGATGAAGTACTTTTTGACACTCCTTTCAGTTTCAAAACTGTAGTTTGCCATGGGCATGGGATGCTGATGTTTGAAGAACTCAAGCTTCCTACCCCATCCTGAGCCTGAGGGATCTGCAGCACCATTCATTCTTTGAATTCTGGTTAATATCCCCTTCCTGAAGTGTGCAATCTTCAAATCCTGTGAATCATTATGTTTTCCAGAAAGACCAAGTCCTCCCATTAACCTTGATCATTCTGACCAAACAAAGGAATCTGTGAAACTTACATGGGAACCTCCTGTGAAAGATGGAGGCAGCCCAGTTTTGGGCTACATAATTGAAAGACGTGAGGATGGAACAGACGACTGGGTCCGCTGCAATCCAAAACTTGCACCTAAGCTTTCTTACAAGGTAGGGCGTTATTTTCTGAAGTAAAATGCTTATTAGGTCTTTGATTTTTTTTAAAAAAAAGAACAAATGGGGATAATTAGTTCCAACAATTACCTCTGCCTTTATAGGTGACTGGATTGACACCGCTGGCTAAGTACTATTATAGAGTATCTGCAGAAAATGCTGCTGGTGTATCAGATCCAGCTGAAGCCATTGGACCACTGACTGCTGATGATCCTTATTGTAAGTTGAATTCATTTCATTGGCATTATCAACCTCTTAAAATAAAATGTTTTGTGCCTTCATGGCATTTGAGATTGTTAATGTTCAGCATTACAAACAATGCTATCATGTATTCGTAAGTCAGGTTTGATACCAAAACCAATTCCCACTCTCAACAATGCCAATCTAAATTAAACATCTTTACTACAGAGCAGTTATATTGAAATGGCAGAAAACCATTAATATGCCCCAAGTAGTTAGGATATATATTTAAGAATTGTCTGAAGACAGCATTACTAATCAAGGAGGCTACCACCTAGTTCAATCTAGTATGCAAATATGCTAGGTACAATTAAAAATCTATCAAACTGGAATTGGAGTAAGGCTTCCTGTAAGTTGTCTACATTGCCATTTCATAAGGTTATAAAATATTTATTAAAATGATTTTGGGTTGCATCCAGGAACTGCCTTCCAGGAGAGGAAGGGCTCCATTCGCAGAAGGCCCCACCACCCTTGAGGATTCCCCCCACCCCACACACCACAGCTCATCCCATTCAGCTGGGTCTCCTGATTCTCTATGTAGCATTTCCAGGGGGCTGGAGAGGCTACCGTAGAAAGAAGGGACCCGGGAAGTACACAGTTGATCCAGTGTAAATCTGGATCCAGCCCTTTCTCAATTGATTAACAGGTTGTGCAGGAATTTATAATAATGCTCCCATTGGTAATTACATTGTGGTTTTATTGATGTTGTACCAAAAAAAAAGTAAGTTCGAAACACAAATTGGCATAACCTCTGCTTGTTTTTCAGATGGACCCACAATGGACTTAAGTGGATTTAAAGATGGACTTGAAGTTATTGTTCCAGAGCCACTCAAAATACGTGTTCCTATCACTGGGCATCCAGTACCAACTGCTACATGGTCTGTAGGTGACAAAGTTTTAGAAGAAGGTGACCGGGTGAAAATTGAGACTTCAGCTGCCTTTGCACAACTGGTTATTGCTCCAAGTGAACGGCCAGATAAAGGCATTTATAAGTTGACATTACAAAACCCTGTGGCATCGATCTCAGGCGAAATTGATGTGAATGTCATTGGTGAGCAATCAGATACGTTTAATGAATTTTAATGTACAGGAATTGCACATAATGTGTTTTGTAAATGACCAAGTTTATACAAATCTGTTTAACAACCAATCTTTCTATATAAATAATGCTAAAAAAAAAACCACCATTAACTTCCATTGTGCCATTTCATTATGAATTTCCATGATATGAGGAATCTTAATAATTAAGACTACATTCCTATCCACACTTATTGGGAGTAAGTGCCATTGAAAACAATAAGACTCACTTCTGATAAGATATGTATAGGAATGCATTGCAAATATGTTTTTAAAGAGATGCATGAAGAAGTATGACTGAAATCCAATAAACCAAAATCTTTTATCAAAGAATTAAAAATAAGTATAAACAACTGTCATATAATGTGATATATAATCAATTTTTAGCTCGCCCAAGTGCACCAAGGGAACTAACAGTTGGAGAGATAACTAGGAACACAGTACAACTAACGTGGGAACCACCTGAAAATGATGGAGGAAGCCCATTGACTGGCTATCTTATTGAAAAACGTGAAGTGAGCCGCAAAACATGGATCAAAGTATGTTATCTTTTTTTTTTAATACAGTACATGTTTGGTTTATGTATGTTTTCATCACGTAATGCTGAAAATCACATTAAATATTCTTGTCCTGTGAAAACAACTGGAGCTTCTCATGTTTTCAGGTTATTGACAATGTCCTTGACCAAGAGTTCACCGTACCAGATCTTGCCCAAGGAAAAGAATACTTGTTCAGGGTTTCAGCATGCAACAAATGTGGACCAGGAGAACCTGCTTACATTGATGAACCTGTTAACATGTCAGCACCTGCGAGTGAGTTTTCTTCATTAGCTATTCTTTACTGGGTTTGTATTTCTGCATTTTATGTACTAACTTGTGCTAAGTGCCATAAATCGGCATGCCTGCTGGAAGAAAGCAAGGCACAGATTTTGAATGAAGAAGGGTTGTGGACGACTCAGGTAAATATTCAAGAAACTGAGTGCTTGGATCCAATTACATGCAAGTGGAATTTTGCTTTCAGAATGAGAAAGACATGCAAGTGGAATTTAGGTTGCATCACCTCTTCTCCACTGCAGCTCTCTGCATCCTCTGAAAAACCAGTCCTTAGGGTTGGGGGACCCTCCAGAATAGTGAGGGATGTGGTCTGCAGGGCTGAAATGGGAAGGAGGAATTAGCAGAAATCAGGTCAACATCTTTTGTAATCAAAAGTGTTTTTCCATCCAGGGAGGGCACTGTTAGATCCAAATCAATGGGGAATGGATGGGGAGGCAAAGGCAGTAAAGAATACAAAAATGTGTAGATCTCACTATAATAAGGACGTCAACATTATTATTCTTTTCCCTCCTTTACAGCGGTGCCTGATCCACCTGAGAATGTTAAATGGAGGAATCCAACATCGAAGTCCATTTTCCTTACATGGGAACCGCCTAAATATGATGGTGGCTCTCGGATCAAAGGTTATATGGTAGAAAAATGCCAACGGGGGACTGACAAATGGGAGCCCTGCGGAGATCCAGTTGTTGAGACCAAGTAAGGAGTTGCAGTCAGAAGAAAACATTTCACAAATTAAACAGTTACATGTAGCAATATTGTAAACTGAAATGGTTTTATAATTAACAGAATGGAAGTAACAAAGCTTCAAGAAGGGGAATGGTATGCTTATCGTGTTAAGGCTCTGAACAAGCTAGGAGCCAGCAAACCAAGCAAGCCAACAGATGACATCCAAGCTGTGGATGCAATGGGTAATTATTGATTTCAGTTACATTGAGACATAGTTTATACTTTATAAAATGGTCTTCCCCAACCTTGGCCATGCTGGCGGGGAATTATGGGAGTTGCAGTCCAACACAACTGGCGTGTGCCAGCTTGGGTCAGTCTGCTTTAAAAATTGGTGGGGGTGGATTTGTTTTACACCCATGTATATTTATAAAATCTGCAGTTGTGTATTTGACATATTCTCTTAATTCTCTCTAAAATCAGAGGCCCCAGAGATTTTCCTAGACGTCAAGTTGCTTGCTGGAATCACTGTCAAGGCTGGAACGAAAATAGAGCTGCCAGCCAGAGTAACTGGGAAGCCTGAGCCTCGGATTACCTGGACAAAGGCTGAACATCTCCTCAGACCTGATAAAAGAATATCCATTGAATCCAAACCGAACCATTCCACAGTCATCATAGCAGACAGCAAGAGAAGCGACAGTGGCACCTATATTATTGAAGCTGTAAATACCAGTGGTCGGGCGACAGCAGTGGTTGAGGTTAATGTTCTAGGTATGTTAATTTTGCTTTGATATAAAATAACTCAGTGTTTTCCTAATTGAAGAGAAGAGGTCAAACTCTTGTTCTGTTTCCACAGATAAGCCTGGCCCACCAGCTGCGTTTGATGTATCCGAGATTACAAACGTATCTTGCTTGTTGACTTGGAATCCTCCTCGAGATGATGGTGGCTCCAGAATCACAAACTATGTTCTAGAGCAAAGAGCTGCAGACAGCGAAATATGGCACAAACTGTCATCCACTATTAAAGAAACAAATTTCAAAGTCACAAACCTCACGCCTCATAAAGAATACATCTTCAGAGTCAGTGCAGAAAACATGTATGGAGTTGGAGAACCAGCCCTGTCCATTCCTATCATTGCCAAATATCCATTTGGTAAGTCCATTCAGTTGACAGCAAGAGCTACTTGTCACATTATGTCTGCCATGTAGAAGCTTCTGGAAATCGCCTCAGTCTGTCAGGCACTCCAAATGGAAAGGAATTTTGAAGGTACCTCCTCACCACATAGATCATTCTAAGCCATCATGTTGCTTGTCTCTGCATTGTGTGGCGATAAACCTTGTGGTAGGGCCAATACACGCACAATGATATAAATGAACAACTTGCTAAGTGGAGCAGCAGCCATACAGAGACAGTTTCAAGCAGCTTCCATGTGGCAGCAATTTCATTAAGTGGTACATTGCTACAGGCGAGTTCTCTTACATTTGCACAAAAGTGGCAAATATGTAATATTAATTTTGATTGTTTTACTTCTTTGTTCAGATCCACCGGGTCCTCCGACACGTGTTCAGCCTGTTGAGATCACTAAAGATTCTGTAACATTAACTTGGGCTGAACCAGATGAAGATGGCGGCAGCCCTATCACTGGTTACTGGGTTGAACGATTTGACCCTGATCAAGATAAATGGATACGATGCAATAAAATACCAGTTAAAGATACAACATTCAAGTAAGATCATTATATTCTCACTGTCAATAAATAGATTTTAGATAGATAGATAAATAGATAGATAGATAGATAGATAGGCTTAGAAGAATATTAATTCATTTGTTTCTAAATAGACCCATTTTTAAATAAACAGATTGCTTTTGTATATTCTTGGCTCAATATCATCATATATTAGAATAAAGAACTGATTCCCTCTAACAGCTTGAAATAATTGTTCATCATTTGGGAACACCTTAGCCAATGGAATATCCTTTCCCAAGCCCTGTTCATACCCATCCACCACTGAATAGGGCAACTGAAGGTTGGCATGGGTGATCCCCAGTGCAGGAGCATCAATTGATGCGAGGTTGAGTCTTCTAAGGGTGATCCTGTGTCAGTGCAATTGTTTGTAGGATTAGTGTTGATATCAGAACGTTTCAAAAGAAGACTAATACAATCTTCTGCCTTTTTACAGTCCTAATAATGTGAACTGCTAATACAAACTAGGGTTGGATCAGATTTTATCATACTTAGAATAGATCCATTGAAATTAATGGGATTTAATTATTACTAACTTAAGTTCCATTGGTTTAATGGGTCTACTTCAAATAGGAAAATATGAATCCAACCCTAGGTATATTTTTCACATCCAAACATTATACCTGCCTGCCTTCAAAAATGACACTTTTACTATTCTACATGTGAGCAACTCACATGTTTTGTTAGGCAGTATATGTAATAAGCTGTCTGCTTCATTATTTTGTTGCTGTCCTGTTACAAACCCAGTGATTAAAGGAACTGCTCAGATTACAAGCATGGATCTTTAGCAAAACTTCAACACATCATGCCATTTTTAACAGATCACTTTAGAATTATTAATCCTTAGAATTTTAAGCAATTCAAGTATAAATTGTTTACTAACTACATCTTTGATGGTGGTGATGCATCTCATACCACCATATATGCATCAGACAAGGAACCCTCTGGACTGTGGGAGAGTGAATAATAATTCTTTCTTTGTACCTGTGGGATGACATAGGCTAACATGTACATAGTATACACTTGTGTTTATACAAATGTTTACTGTTAGCGTTGAATAGTATTTAGCACTAAATATACATTTAATGTATCATCATCATTATTAGGGTAAAAGGTCTTACAAACCATAAGAAGTATAAGTTCCGCGTCTTAGCTGAGAATCTTGCTGGGCCAGGAAAACCAAGCAAACCGACAGATGCAATCTTAGTGAAGGATCCCATTGGTATGTAGATGTTTTTCACGGATCAATTTTATATCTTAAACCAAGTTATAATGTTGAGATTTCAACTCTAAATGTTCAATTTATGCCCAGATCCCCCTTGGCCTCCTGGGAAACCAACAGTGAAAGACGTTGCTAAGACCTCGTGTTTCCTGAATTGGACAAAGCCAGAACATGATGGCGGTGCCAAAATTGAGTCATATGTTATTGAGTTGTTAAAGACTGGTACAGATGAGTGGGTGAGAGTGGCTGAAGGAGTTCCCACGACAGAACACTTCCTCAAAGGGCTTATGGAGAAACAAGAATACTCTTTCCGAGTCCGAGCTGTGAACAAAGCTGGAGAGAGTGAACCCAGTGAACCCAGCGATCCTGTGTTGTGCAAAGAGAGACTGAGTAAGTAGCTCTTCATTGCAACCATGGTATATGTTCAGTATGCAATGGAAGCGTCAAAACTTATTTTTACTTCATTTTCGCTATTGAGCCCCTGTTTTATGGACTCCCTATTTTTCTTTCCCCTGGTCTAAGTACTCTGTCAAGTTCAGCTTAATAATAACAATTTTCTTAATGCCTTTATAGATCCTCCTTCACCACCTCGCTGGCTTGAAGTCATTAATATCACTAAAAACACTGCAGACCTTAAATGGACAGTGCCAGAACGAGACGGGGGCTCTCCAATTACAAATTACATTGTTGAAAAGAGAGATGTGCGGCGCAAAGGCTGGCAGACCGTTGACACTACAGTAAAGGACACCAAATATACAGTGACACCTCTGACAGAAGGCTCTCTGTATGTTTTCCGCGTTGCTGCAGAAAATGTAGTTGGGCAGAGTGACTACTGCGAAATTGAGGACTCCGTTCTTGCTAAAGACACCTTCAGTAAGTTTTCAATGCACATGTTCAGAATTCAGTTTCAAAGAACTAGGCCGTTGTTTTTAAGTTTCGGTTTTCCTAATATAATTAATATTTATTTTAGCTACCCCTGGGGCACCCTATGCACTTACACCAGTTGAAGTGACGAAGAGACATGTTGACTTAAAATGGGAACCACCTAAGAATGATGGTGGCAGACCAATTCTACGGTAAGAGTGATATCTCTGTGTGTGCATGCCCGTGTGCGTGTGCTAGATGATTAGCAGCAATATTTAAAAATATGTTGGAAACAAACATAACAAACTTCTCTTCTGCCGCTCCCAGACTGTGGAATGACCTGCCGGAGACTCATCAACTTAACAGTCTTTTAGAATTTAAGAGAGCTATAAAGACTGTTCTCTTCTGGCAGCCATATCCAGTGGAATTTTAGAATGTTTTAAGGATGATTTTAGGATGTTTTAGGATTTTTTATGCAGTTTTAATAATATGTGTCATGTTTTAATCAGTTTTATGTATTTTATCATGTTGTTGTTCCCCGCCTCGATCCAGACAGAGAGGCGGGTAAGAAATAAATAATAATAATTATTATTATTATTATTATTATTATTATTATTATTGTTGTTGTTGTTATAACATCTGGGGGGAAAGTCAATAGAGAGGGGGTATTGATATCTAAAGGTCCAAAGTGCATTTATGGATAATACAAGTTTAGTAAGAAAACAATGGCCTAAAGCAAGTGACCAAAGTACTAGATGATAAGGTTTTCTACCATGTATTTGATTTACAATATGGGTTAACAGAAGACTGGTGTGATATTTTGCTGACATGCATTCTAATGTGTGGTAAAGATCGGGGGGGTATTAAATTATAAGGCTTTCCCACATTAATCGCATAGTTAGTTGGTCAGAATGAGAGTGGTATTCATTCATTGAACTGGAAAGCTATAGAAAGAGAGTCATTTGTAATGAACAAATGTATGAACTGAATCCAGAAGAGGAAGCTTGAGAAAACGATAGGATAAAAATGGACGTGGTAAGAAGAATGGCATTGATTCGCTAGGGAAGATAATCAAACGACTTAACGGAATACATGGTAGTGATATTAATGGAAGGTACAGTTGTCAGTCCGCAGCATACATCAATGTGGATGCCAAGCCATTCCAGATGTGCAGTTCTCTGCACACTGGGTGGAGACTGATGGGAATTCTGAACGCAGAGCTGAGCACATGGAAGGAAGGATGCAGCAGGGGGACTGGGTCATCTCTTAAATGTTATGTTCATTATAGGCATATAGTATTTATTATATCAGTGATTTTTTTTATCTAAATGCTTTTAATTCAGCCTCTCTGATTCATTTCATTGTGTGGTTTTATACCTATTCTTCATGCAGATACGTTATTGAAAAGAAAGACAAGCTGGGCACCCGCTGGGTGAAAGCGGGCAAGACAGCCGGACCTGACTGCAATTACAGAGTAACCGATGTCATTGAAGGCTCAGAGGTTCAGTTCCAGGTTCGTGCTGAGAATGAGGCTGGCTGCGGCCATCCTAGTGAACCAACCGATATTCTGGCAATTGAAGATCCAACAAGTGAGTTACAATGCACATTAAAATGGAGTAAAATACGTGTTATGCCAAAGGGTATGATAGAAAATAACAACTATTTTCCATTCCGGCAGGCCCTCCTTCACCTCCTCTCGACTTGCATGTGACAGATGCAAGCAGAAAGCACATTTCGATTGCATGGAAACCACCAGAGAAAAATGGTGGAAGTCCCATCATTGGATACAATATTGAGCTCTGTGAAGCAGGAACTGAAAAGTGGATGAGAATAAATTCTCGGCCAGTCAAAGACTTGAAATACAAAGCAGAAGAAGGAATTGTACCTGACAAGGAATATGTTCTCAGGGTCAGAGCTGTCAATGCTATAGGAGCTAGTGAACCATCAGATATATCAGAAAATGTTGTAGCCAAAGATCCAGATTGTAAGTATATTTCTTTTCAAAGCCATCACAAAATAAATGATAATTCTTTTGGCACACAAATTGAAATTGTTTTTCTGTTTGTTTGTTTTTCCTCACAGGTAATCCGACTGTTGATCTAAAGACTACAGACCTTATTGTTGTTGAAGGTGAAAAGTTAAATATTCCTGTTCCCTTCAGAGCTGTTCCATCTCCAACCATTTCATGGCATAAAAATGGAAAGGAGGTTAAAGCAGGAGACCGAACAACAATGAAGAGCGATTACACTTCTGCCTTGCTGGAAGTAACAAATACTGTACATGCTGATGCTGGTGTTTACACTATTACCTTGGAGAATAAATTGGGTTCAACAACTGGTACCATCAATGTCAAAGTAATAGGTAATTTATTATTTCCTGTATTAGCAGACATCTTCATTAGACTCAAATCAGTGATTAGGTGGCAAGATACTCAGTTCTTGGCTTTTGAATAGATACATGTGAACATAAGCCAATGCAGATAATGGCTGCATTCAGACAACACAATAATCAACTGGGGGGGAGGGGGGCAATCGTCAGTTGTATCGACTATCATGTCATCCGAATGCTGCCATAATCAACTCAGCGCTGATCCTAATCCACACCACGGTTGATTATTTATTACCATGTTGTGTGGGGAGTACCCCCTGCAGCCAATGTTTCTTTCTGTAATACCCAGATATCCCAGTTATGACAGAGAGTAAAATAGACAAACTAGTCATCTGATTAGGCATCTGTTAACCTGAGGAAATGTAAATTTTATACACATGATTTGTCACCAGCATGTTTTATGGTCATATGTGTTGTGCATACACACATAATATTTGGGTTAATACAGTTTTCAAGCTTACTGGTATTTACTTAATTAATGCTATATGTGTGCATATTATTTTTCAATTAGGTCTGCCTGGACAATGCAGCTCTATTAAGGCAAGTGATGTGACGAAAGAGTCATGCAAAGTGACTTGGGAACCTCCAGAATTTGATGGCAATACTCCCATATTACATTATGTACTGGAACGAAGAGAAGCTGGTAGGAGAACATACATACCAGTCATGTCTGGTGAGAATAAATTGGCATGGAATGTAAAGGATCTTATCCCGAATGGTGAATACTACTTCCGTGTAAAAGCTGTCAATAAAATTGGAGGAGGTGAATACCTTGAACTGAGAAATCCAGTGATTGCAGAGGATCCAAAGCGTAAGTTTTTATTTTGCTGGATCATCATGTAGACTGAAAATGTAAATCGCTCCTCTGTGCCTTCTATTTATGCATTTTCTTTGCAATTTTCAATATGCAGAACGCCCAGATCCACCAGTTGATCTTGAGACTCACAATCCAACATCGAAGTCAGTAACACTCACATGGAAGCCACCACTGTATGATGGAGGAACCAAAATTATGGGCTACGTTTTGGAAAAACTAGTTAAAGGAGGAGAGAAGTGGGAAAGATGCAATGACTTTTTGGTTCCTCTTTTGACTTACCCTGTAAAAGGTCTTGAGGAAGGCAAAGAATATCAGTTCCGTGCCCGCGCAGAGAATGCTGCAGGTGTCAGTGAACCTTCTAATGTTACTCCTCTGGTGAAAGCGGCGGATCCCATTGGTATGTTTTGCACTTTTCTCCTCCCCATTTCTTTTCAATGATGTGTTGAAACTTCTGTTCTCTGCTGTAGTATCAAATGTAAACTAAAATTATGTTTTTTATTGTTACAGAGGCTCCAAAGGTCTTCCTTGGCACAGGTCTGCAGGCTGGCCTTGAGGTAAAGCAAGGTTCTGAGATTCCACTTGAAGCACGCGTTTCAGGGTCACCTTACCCAAGTATTGCTTGGTTATGGAATGATGACGTTATTAAACCAGAAGAAATTAAGAAGAGAGTTACTAAGATTACTAGGAGAAAGAAAGGTGAAGTTGAAGAAGACGAGCCTTTCCACTTGTCCTTGCCAGAACGTTTGAGCGTTGACAATAGCAGACAAGGAGAGTCTTTGCTGGTTGTTAGGGACTCACTCAGAAAGGACCATGGCACATATACTATCCGAGTTGAAAATGATCACGGGGTTGCAAAAGCGTCATGTGAAGTCAATGTGTTAGGTATGTCCAGATACATAATGTGTTTGGTATGGGGTTTTTTTCTTCAAAATGGATATGTGCAAAGTGGTGCTCATTGTTTTTGTTTTCAAAACAGATTTACCTGGCCCACCAGTCGACTTTGTTTTTGAAGAGGTTCGAAAAAATTCCATTACTTGCAAGTGGGAACCTCCTCTTGATGATGGCGGAAGTGAAATATTGAACTATGTCTTGGAAAAGAAAGACAACACAAAAGCTGAAATTGGCTGGGTTACTGTCACTTCAACACTTAGGCATTGCAAATATAACGTGATCAAACTGATTGAAGGAAAGGAATATGTTTTCCGTGTGAAAGCTGAGAACAGAGTTGGGGTTGGACCTCCTTGTACTTCAAAGCCTGTTGTAGCTAAAGATCCATTTGGTAAGTCTTGTAACGTATCTAAACATATGCAACCCTTCCTCCAAAGACAATGCATTAACCATCATCATCATCATCATCATCATCATCATCATCTTAAACTCATATTGTACTTAAATCATAAAACTTTAATTCTATACAATAATCCAGAATAAAAACCTTGTGGAGAGATAACGGTTCAATTACATCTCCTGGTTATTAGATATGAGTGCAACATGTTAAAAAAGTGAAATGGCTAGGTCAGTCCAAAGTAGTTGGCTGTAAAGCTTACTACATCAAACTTGTAGATTCAATTTTACCTATCTCTGTGAAATAGATGGCTATTATTAGTATTATATCTTTGAGATAAGGGTACCCTAAGCTAGAATGATCATCACTGACAAAAAGCAACTTCTCGAACTGCCCACCAATGCAAATGAACGAAAGGACAGTTCATACATACAAAGTGGAAAAATAAGAATTGTGAAAGATTAGTCTCTTTCCATGGGGCGGTCTATACGCAGGGAAAGCCCCGCGGTGGCTGCAAATCTGTACTGAATCAGTTATATGACACAGCCAGAGCTTCACAGCCAAGCTGCGCATTGAGAAAGTCGGTGACTTACCTCGACTTTTTTAATGGGAGGGAAGTTGGTACAGCTCTTTCGCTGGCTGACGTCACTCCAGAACCAATCCGAGAGTGGTACCTGGTGGAAGGTGACCGGTGATTGGTCACCTTCCACCAGGAAGAGGGTGGAGGTGCAGCTCCGGTACCCAGATGGCCGCCAGAAACCCAGCATTCCCTCCTTGGCATTGGGTAAGCGGGGTTTTTGAGGGAGGCAGCGCTAACTCAGCACCATGAAGACAGCCCCCAGGTTCATGATCATAAATCCCCTCTCCACTCTATGTCAAACATGCAGATCTCTGTGGTTCGGGTGCTAGGTAACAAAATATCTATATGTGGTGAACTGCATTGAACTCAACTTAGTTCCACTGGGGCATGTGCTTTCTGAAGGCTAAACTACATTTTATTACACATGAGAAGCTCTGAATGTGATTGTACCAGTGGTACTGGGGTTAATAGACATTCTCCCAATCTAACTCATGTCCCCCCCACCCCACCCCAAGCATTGCCCCTAGTTACTCCCCCTGGGTAATAAATTAAGTTATTGTACTGATAATTTATCTCTCAGTCTGCAATCCTTTGCAGAATTACATGGGAATAATACTGTTGAAATTAGTGATACCTGCATTCAAGTAACCATGAATAAGATTGGGCTGCTCATTGCAACTTCAGTTGCAAGTAAATATATTATATTTCAAATTTAGTCTCCTAGACAATTTTGCATGTGATCTCTTCATCTATCAAATTGGATTTCAAGTCTATATAACTAGGCATGACCTGCTAAAGCCTGCATATTTCCTTTTTTTATTAGGTCCTCCAGATGCACCTGAGAAACCTCTAGTAGAGGAGCCTTCCAGCAGTAGTATGTTGGTTAAATGGAATGAGCCTAAAGACAATGGTAGCCCCATTTTGGGATACTGGGTTGAAAAACGTGAAATTAATGGAACTCACTGGGCTCGAATGAACAGAGAACTTGTGAATGCCCTGGAAATGAAGGTTGAAGGACTATTGGAAGGATTAACATATGTTTTCAGAGTTTGTGCTGAAAACGCAGCTGGTCCGGGCAAATTCAGTCCCCCATCAGATCCTAAAATTGCACAAGATCCAATATGTAAGTTTTTTTTTATGTATAATATTACCAGTGGGTATGAGAAGGGAAGTTTTAAAAGATTATTAATGCTGATTTATGTATTTACTTTCTTTAGTGCCACCTGGTCCACCTGTTCCAAGAATTATTGATACAAGCTCAACAAGTATTGACTTAGAATGGGATGCTCCGCTATATAACGGGGGTGGAGAAATCACTGGTTACTTTGTTTACAAGCAGTTCATGGGCTCGAATGAGTGGTCACGTTGCACAGAGAAAGCTATTAAAGTTCGAAGCTATATAGTTAAAGGAATTAGGGAAGGTGCTGATTACAAAATTCGGGTGACTGCTATTAATGTTGCTGGAGAAGGACCTCCTGGAGAAACAGAGCCTGTAACAGTTGCAGAACCTCAAGGTACAGTGATAATTGAATTTAAAATGAAATCTAATGTCAAATAATTCATGCAATTATAAATTAATTAATAAATTGCCTCTCTTTTTCCTGTATTCAGAGCCTCCCACTGTTGAACTGGATGTTTCTGTCAAAGCAGGTGTTCAGATATTAGCAGGTCAAACCCTTAGACTTCCTGCTGTTGTAACTGGACGCCCTAAACCTACAATTGTATGGACTTTAGAGGATGGGGAAATTGACAAAGAACGAGTTGAGATTGAAAATGTTGGCACTTCATCTGAGTTGATTATCAAAAATGCACTCAGGAAAGACCATGGAAGATACGTGATTACTGCAACAAATGAAAGTGGTTCTAAATTTGCTGCAACCAGGGCAGAAATATTTGGTAAGAAATACTACAGACAGTGAAATTAACAGATAAGCTATTTGTGTTCTTTCATTATTTTATTTATTTATTTATTACATTTATATCCTGCCTCATTTCCTCCGATCTTCTTTTCCAGATGTTCCTGGACCAGTTACTGATCTACATCCTGTAGTGGTGAATAGAAAGATGTGTTTACTTAATTGGGATGATCCCAAAGATGATGGTGGAAGTGAGATCATAGGCTTCCTCGTAGAAAGGAAAGATGCCAAAATGCACACATGGAGACTAGCTGTAGACACAGACAGATCTAAGTGTGACATTACAGGTCTTGTTGAAGGGCAAGAATATAAGTTCCGTGTATTCGCCAAGAACAAGTTTGGCTGTGGTCCACCTGTTGAACTAGGACCTCTCATTGCTGTTGACCCCAAAGGTAATGTTGTTATGCTGATTGAAATCATGAGAGCACTTTGGGGCATAAGTTCCCTTTCTTTTTTCTTTTTTTATTTGAAATTTAAAAGTAATACAAACAAATTTCTATATAGCCTGCTATCATTAGAAGATCTATTCCAATATACAAAAAAAAGGGGGGGCATTTTTTTCACAATTGAACCTGGGGTATGTTAATCTCTTAATAGAGGACATTTGTAGTGTCAGGAGAATTGCAATTCCTGCAATCCAGCATACTTACAATCCGGCTTTAGGATTGGTGATTGCTCCATGTCTAAATGGTAGACTGAACTCTAGCAGGTTCAACACAGGTAACACAGGTCAAGGGAGTGACTATTGCAGAAAAATACCCATACAACTTTGTATAGATTGCTTCAGGTATCTGTTCATAAGATGTTTCCTGCCCCTGTTCATACAACATTAAATCGTTAGAGATATATGATGGCTCATTCTGACAATGTTTTCCTCCACTGGAGTGCTTCTTGGAATGATAAGCATGATGGGATGCACATGGAAAATGTTCCACGAGGACAGACAATATAATGCTTTCTATGTACATCTTCTTAAAAGCACTCACATTGGTAAAAAGTTGCAGGAGAGGCCCAGAGGTGAAATAAAAATCTTTCTGCTCTACATTTATAGAATCATGCGTGTTGTCCAATTTTCCATCCTCTTCACAATAAGTAATATGACCATTGGTATATTTTTGGGGTAGCATAAGGTCTTTCTATTTAAATAAGAATTTGAGATCTATTTTAAAGACAAGATGTAGGGAAGGGAAATCATTTAAAAAGTCCGCAGAGTTTCCCCCCTATTTTTAATTAATACGTTGTTGCATGTTCTGAGCCTCTGGGAAGTCTCATATACACCCAAATAAATCAGATCATCGCTTCAGTATTAGTATCTTACTGCACAACCATAAACATGTCATAAAAAGGCAAACTTCTCAGTGTGAATGTGTGTGAATTAAACTTGTCACTGCTCCTTTCTTGTCACCAAAGGTCCTCCCACTGCACCTGAAAGGTTTATGTACACAGAGAGAACAAAATCATCCATTACACTTGACTGGAAACCTCCCCGTAATGACGGTGGCAGCCCCATCATTGGCTACCTTGTTGACAAGAGAAGACATGACTCCACTGAATTTGAAAGAGTCAATAAGAGACCCTGTCCAACTACATCACTCCTTGTTGATAATCTTGCTGACTTGCATATGTATGAATTCCGAGTCAAGGCGGTCAATGAGATTGGAGAAAGTGAACCATCGTTGCCTCTTAATGTGGTTATACAGGATGATGAAGGTGAGGCTGTTTACGATTTTACCTATAAATGTGACAATTGGTTTTTTACTCTAGGTTTTACTATATCTTAAACCGCTGCACTGTGACCTTGGTGTGCGCATTTCCTTTTTCAGAGCCACCCACCGTGACTTTACATCTGGCTGTTCGGGGAGATACTATCAAAGTAATGGCAGGGCAGCCAGTCAACGTCCCTGCAGATGTGACAGGTCTTCCAATGCCAAAGATCGAATGGTCCAAAGATGATGTTATTATTGAGAAAACATCCGATGCCCTTAAGATCACCAAAAAAGAAGTTTCTAGAACAGAGGCAAAAACAGAACTCAGCATGCCTGCAGCACTTAGGAGTGATAAAGGCACTTATACAGTTACAGCTTCCAATCGTTTAGGCACAGCGTACCGCAACGTTCATGTTGAGGTATTTGGTAAGTACATGATTTGCAGCTTAAATGAACAACGTTTTCTGTGTTTATTTCTACCATAACACAGTATTGAAATTGGTTCTCTTTAGATCGTCCTTCTCCACCAAGAAACCTCACCGTTTCTGATATTAAAGCCGAATCCTGCTGCTTAACTTGGGATGCTCCGCTTGATAATGGCGGCAGTGAGATTACTCACTACATTATTGAGAAACGTGATGCAAGCAGGAAGAAATCTGACTGGGAGGAAGTATCCAGCACAGTGGTGGATAGACGATTTGGGGTAAAGTTTTGGTCTTGATTTTGTAGATAAAATGTATGGTCTTTAAGTGGAAAAGACTATATGTAGAATTATCCTAGCTGATGTTATACTTCCCATTTCCCAGATTCCCAATAACTGTTTCCCATTTATATGTCTCCCTTCCCTTTAATGCCAAAAGAAATGAAATGTAAAGCTTGCCATTATTTTATTGGGGGGGAGGAATAAAATAGGCAAATCAGTACCCACCCCTTGCTGCAGAGTTGCAAGTTGTCCATGCCCCAGAGCTGAGTTAGTAAGAGTCAGTGGAGATGGGTTAATGATGGATAAAACCCTCAAGTATCACAGTAACATACATGTGGCTCTTTCAGGAATTGTTTTAAGATGGCCATTTCCTCATAGGACTTGTTTTCTATACCTCTGACCCTCTTCATTATCCTCTTCTGAATCTGTTCAATTTGTCTACATCCTTCTCAAATTCTGGTGCCCAGAACTGAATAGAATACTCCAGTTCAGTACCCTTCAGTGATTTCATGTGTATGTCATGGTGTGACAAAGATTGACAATAGAAACAATTAGATCTTGGGCATTTGTCTACCTTTTGAGCCAGTTGTTTTCTTTCTGAGTAATATAACATGGTTTCTGAGATTGGTTTACAAGGTATGCTTTGACTGTGGCAGGAATATAATTTGCAAAACATTGGAAAGCTATGATTGCACTCAGAAAATCAGAATTGTTAAGGAACTGAGTTTATTTGGGTCAGGTCCACAGCTTACTAGATGTTATTGGAAAAATATAAGAACATAAGGGATGTCTGAAATTTTCTAGCATGTACTAGAATTGCACATTATAAATAACAATATGCAGTATTTGAATTTAATTTAAAAATGGTTTAAATCCAGTATCATACTAGTGGAAATCCACTAGCATTACAGGACTTTCTCCCTCTCGCCTTCCCTGTGCAGCTCTCCATGCAGCCTGAAAATCTTCTCAGGAGAGTTCCTCAGCTTTTTAAGTTATACTGGTTTAAAATGTATGTGTATATTGTATGTTTTTGCAGTTAAAATTTTTATATATTGTTTTTAAGTGTTAATCTTATGTAAACCGTCCAGAGAGCTTTGGCTGTGGGGAAGTATACAAATGCAATTAATAATAATAATAATAATAATAATAATAATAATAATTTTCAAATGGATTCTTTTAAAATAATGTTTCATATTTTTGTTTCACTTTTCAGGTCTATAAACTTATAACAAATGGTCAATATCAATTCAGAGTTAGGGCTGTGAATAGGTTTGGAACAAGTGATGAATGTCTTTCAGAGAAAGTAGTTATCAAGGATCCTTATGGTCTACCTGGACCTCCTGGAAAACCAAAGGTTATTGAACACACTAGGTCATCAATGCTAGTAACATGGACACCTCCTCTAGACAATGGTGGAGCTCCAATTACTGGCTATTGGCTAGAGAAGAAGGAAGAAGGAGGTGTCTACTGGTCTCGCGTCAGCCGAGCTCCAGTAACAAAACCTTCTGTGAAAGGACTGGACTTCAATGTACTGCGTTTGATTGAAGGTGTAAAATATCAGTTCAGAGCTATGGCTATAAATATTGCTGGAATCGGCCCTCCCAGTGAGCCATCAGATCTTGTTGAAGCTGCAGATCCAATCTGTAAGTATATAAAGAACATTAGAATGTAAATGACTCCAATGGGAGCTTCTACCCCTTTTTTTAAATAGCATGAGCCTGTCGGACAGTGATCCTGTAATTTCAGTACATCTGAGCTCTATTCTTTAATGAATTTCTTTCATTGTTATATGTAGGTATTTTCATGATATATAGCAACTGTTTAAAATTCTGTGCTATCATATCTGGGGTTTTCTTTCACTTTAGCAAGGGGTATGTGCAATTGTCCCATGCATGCATTAGAATGAGTTATGTGATAGGCACTGGCAATGGAGAGCATATGCCTAATCCAAAATCTGTTACATTTTCTCAACAGTTCCTCCTGGTGCACCATCATGCCCAGATGTCAAAGACAGAACCAAGTCAACTATATCTCTTGCGTGGAAACCTCCACAAAAAGATGGTGGCAGTCCCGTTAAAGGATACCTTGTTGAAATGCAAGAAGAAGGCAGCTCAGATTGGAAGAAGGTGAACGAACCAGACAAACTGTTCCCTACCTGCGAATGTGTTGTACCCAACCTGAAAGAGCTCCGAAAGTACAGATTTAGAGTAAAGGCTGTAAATGCTGCAGGAGAATCTGAGCCAAGTCTTGGTACTTCCGAAATACCATGCAAGGATATTCTAGGTAAGGATTCTTGGAAATAATTCTTTCTGCTAGAATGTGAAGAAAGATCAAAGACACAGGCTTTTTGATGTATTGCCATTTTAACATTCACTCCAATTTATTTTGATGTATTTTATCATGTTTTGTAAACTGTCCTTGAAGTGTTGCTAAAGAGGAATATGTAAACTTTTAAAATAAATACATATACCTGTGAATATTTTCATGAAAGCATTACACAATTTACGATGAAATCCTATGCATGTCTACTCAGAACTGAGTGCGATTTGAGATCATTGGAGCGAACTCCTAGGTAAGTGGGTATAGGAGTGTGTCGTTAGAGTTACGTGATAGATTATTTTCATTATATTATTCATTTCTTGCAGAGGAGCCAGAAGTATATATTGATGTTGGAGCACAAGACTTACTCTCTTGTCGCACTGGCACAACAATCAAAATTCCAGCAGTTATTAAGGGACGTCCAGTTCCTAAAGTATCTTGGGAATTTGAAGGAGATGCAAAGAAAGCTGTAAAGGTCAGTAACAAAAGGAACAAGATTGTTTAAAATTCTAAGAGCAGAATCCTAAAGGACTGCTGGTCTTTAGACGGAGGGCTCTGAGATCGGTGCCCTTCTCCCATCCTGCCAGCTGTGCAGGGTGGAGAATGACACAAATTTTTACAGCCTTGGCATCCCCTTTTGCAGTAATATTTGCTAGATACCCTCCCCTCTTTCCCTCTCTGTCCAGTGGTGAGGAGCCACCATAGAGCTTTCCATAGCAGCTGGGGGGTGCTGGGGAGGAAGTACTGGGGATCCATGATCAGATCTCCTCCTCCAAGCCTGGGCCTCTGTTTCTGGCCTTGGAGAAGGAGATCCGCAGCATCCTTCAGAGCCCCAGACATTGTCTATTGGCCTTAGGATTGCTCTATAACTAAATTTATTGGAACTCCTTTTATATTTACTGTTTTTCCATTATTTAAAGGATGGACATAATGTACCTGAAGATGCAACGGTAAGAAACAGTTTTTATTTGCATTCCCCTTTTTTAGTACCGCCAACTTCTTCAAGTAATTTCCAAGTTACTTTTAATTCTTAGTTCTCAATGAATTTATTTGTATTTTGTTTGTGCAGGTGGAATCAACTGATACCACTTCAGTCATAACGATTCCTGTATGTAACAGAGGCCATTCTGGGAAATATAGTATTACAGCGAAGAATAAAGCAGGACAGAAAACTGTGAATGTCAGGGTGAATGTCCTAGGTAAGACTTATAAAGCTTAATTTTGCACCATATCATCAACATTGTGATTTGAAGATACCTATATCATGATTCTTCCATTGTCTTTTAACATTTAATAGATGTTCCAGGGCCACCAAAAGACTTGAAAGTAAGTGACATAACAAGGTGCGGCTGCAAACTTTCGTGGAAAATGCCAGACAATGATGGTGGAGACAGAATCAGAAACTACATTATTGAGAAAAGAACTGTTGAAGGGAAGGCCTGGACAAAGGTTAATCCAAACTGTGCTGGCACATCCTTAGTTATTCCTGATCTCATAGCCGAGCAACAATATTTCTTCCGTGTACGTGCAGAAAACCGCTTTGGTATTGGACCACCGGCAGATACAATTCAAAGGACCACAGCGAGGGATCCAATCCGTGAGTTATATCAAAGTGCAGCAATTTCCTTTTACTAATGATTATATAATGTAGAGCAGTACTTACTCTACTTTGCTTGTTGTTTTAAAGATCCTCCTGACCCTCCGATCAAACTCAAGATCGGTCTTGTAACTAAGAACACAGTGAGCTTGACATGGAAGCCTCCGAAGCATGATGGCGGTGCTCCTGTGACACATTACAATATTGAGTGCCTCCATTGGGATCGTACAGGTGAAGGAAAGGAAGCCTGGCGACAGTGCAATAGGCGTGATGTGGAAGAAACAAAGTTTACAGTTGAAGACCTTAAAGAAGGTGACGAATATGAATTCAGAGTAAAAGCAGTAAATGAAGCCGGTCCAAGCAGACCATCAGCTACTGTTGGGCCAATCATTGTTAGAGATCAAACATGTAAGTGCTAAAAGCATTAGTAGTTCTTGCTTTTCAAAATAGAGTTCAAAGCATTTTGACTTCTATATCCTTTGTATTGGTGCAATATTATTATTTTTTTGCTTCTTTTTGCTTGTAGGCCCTCCATCTATTGAACTCAGGGAATTCATGGAGGCAGAAGAAGGGACAGATATTAACATTTTAGCCAAAATAAAGGGTGTCCCCTTCCCTACTCTGACTTGGGTTAAAGCTCCTCCAAAGAAACCTGATGACAAACTTCCAGTGCTGTACGACCAACATGTCAACAAGATCGTGGGTGAAGATTCTTGTACTTTAGTGATACAGCAGTCTCGCAGAAAGGATACAGGCCTCTACACTATAACTGCGGTCAATAATTTTGGAGCAGATTCAAAGGAGATGAGGCTGAATGTTCTGGGTAAATATGAACAGCTTTTGGCTTTGGCAGCCCAATTTACTATTTGGTATATAATGCTCAATTTTGACATCAATTAACGTTTTATTATTATGTATTTTCAGGTCGTCCTGGGCCACCGGAAGGACCCATTAAATTTGAATCTATTTCAGCTGATCAGATGACATTGTCTTGGCTTCCTCCTAAAGATGATGGTGGCTCTAAGATAACAAACTATGTTATTGAAAAAAGGGAAGCAAACAGAAGGTCATGGGTCCCTGTAACCAATGAGCCTAAGGAATGCCTCTTCACAGTACCCAAACTGCTGGAAGGCCATGAATACGTCTTCCGCATAATGGCACAGAATAAATATGGCATTGGGGAACCTCTTGATAGTGAACCTGAAACAGCAAGAAATCTTTTCAGTACGTAAATCATTGTCTCAGATCAGAATGCAAAGAATGAGATTAAGTAATATGATAGCTGCTAGTTAAAATTATCTTTTCTATAATAGTTTCTATATTAACATAGCAAATGTATAGGGCAGTTCAAGTACACCAAAGTTGGGGTGCGCCAACCTTTCCTAAGCCCTGTCAGACTCCTTCCAGCAGGATGGAAAGGAGGGAGGGAGGCATGGCATTTGCTGCTCTTCCTTCTTGTCTTTTTCTTTGAACTATTTCAAAGAAATAGGACTGGTTTGAATGTTTCCCCTGGGGGGGGGGATATGCTGTTGGGGGCTGGAAGGGCTTTGGGTCCTTTGGTTCCAAAGCTCCATCCACTGCACTCCACGCCATGTGTCACCGGTCCTTTTCCCTTCCCTCATTTTCAACATCGGAGCTCCAACATCAGAAGAGTGAGGGGTGTGGATCTTTCTGCAGGGGTAGGGAGGGGGGAAGCAAGGTTGGATCTCCCCCTCCAAGCTTGGAGCTCTGTCCCAGGGACCATAGGATTGTGCCTTAAAATGTCTATAATAGTTTTAAAAACGTAAATTAATAGAGACTCTATGGTTAACTCTTTCTCTGTGTCATGTTGACCCTGTTCAGATGGCACACTAAACCATGGTGGTTAAGCATTTTGAGCTAAACATTACGGCTTAGCGTGTCGTGTGAACCGTTCCTAACCGTGGTGGCTACATAACCACAGTTCAAACATGCTCACTAACCATTTGCTGCAAAAGGGCTAGCAGCCCAACCATGGCTCATGTGTCATCTGAACAGACCCATTAAAATGCATTTTTAGTTTTAGAAAACATGTAAGGATCTCAGTGCATCTACACTACTTTAGATGGTATTTAATGTATCGTTCTGGACATTCTTTTTGCCTGTCCTCATCGACAGGCAGGCTGCTCCAACACGCAAGAAATTGTGACAGCTGAGGCTGGAGTAAACAGGTCATTTTAGAATGAAGGTCAGACATGGCTCTTAGCACAAGATCCTAAAAATTATAGAATAACTTTTCTTGACAATAAGGTATAGTAACGAAGTAGGTTGAATTGATATAGAAGTGGAACAGAAATCAACAGCCTTGCCCTCCTGCAGGATGGCCTTCTCCCATACAATCCGCCCTGCACGCTCAGGTCCTCTGGGAAGAACTTACTACAGTCAGCCAAGACTAGGCTGACAACCATTACCCAGAGGATGTTTTGATTTTACACTCTGTGTACCTTTTTTCCTAGCTGTCCCTGGAATTTGTGACAAGCCAACAGTTAGCAGCATCACACACGATTCAATGACTGTCAACTGGGAGGAACCAGAATATGATGGAGGCTCGCCTGTAACAGGTTATTGGCTGGAGCGTAAAGAAACCACTGGAAAGAGATGGACAAGGGTTAACCGTGATCCCATTAAACCTATGACTTTGGGCGTTTCTCACAAAGTAACCGGCCTTATTGAAGGTTCAGATTATCAGTTCCGTGTATACGCTATTAATGCAGCTGGTGTTGGCCCACCGAGCATGCCATCTGATCCAATAACTGCAAGAGACCCAATTGGTAAATAGTTTAGATTTGCTTTTTTAATGTGAAAATGGAAAACATACCACCCAAAAGTGGTATAGACATATTTTTATAAATTATAAATAAATATCCTTATGACAAAATGTTATGATATTTTTCAGCTCCACCTGGTCCTCCTTTTCCAAAAGTTACTGACTGGACAAAATCATCGGTTGACCTTGAGTGGGCTCCACCATTAAAAGATGGTGGCTCTAAAGTCATTGGTTACCTCGTGGAATTTAAAGAGGAAGGGAAAGAAGAATGGGAAAAGGTAGGTGCTATAGGAACTTTTATTTGACATGTTATGCCAAGTTTATTGATTGGATGTACTGAGGAGGTAATGGTGAACACTGGGCTGAATACTTGAAAGAGTCCCCACTTCATCACTATAGACTAACAGGAACAAAATTGTTCCCCAAACCTTCAGGTGACTTAGTGCTGACAAGAATGAAAAACTAGGGAAGTAGTTAGGTAATGTAGTAGGGGCAAAGTATGAAGTAGGGATAAGGAGGAAAGAATGGAAGAGAGAAAGGGAAGGCATTTGTATTCAACAGGCAGGCTGGTAAGGTAGCATGGTAAACTGAAATGGAGGACGAAGAAGCTGAAGAGGGGGAAAAGCCGGACTGCATCCAAAACTTGGCCTATGGGATTCCTGCTGCATTACAATGTGTTTTGTGTCAAAATATTCATCACACAAATTATTTAGTAAAATGTTGGGAATTAGTCGAATAACTATAATTCTTCTTCGTGGTCTCTGTGCATCACACATATGGGCTCGCGCCGACGCCGAGCCTATTTCCGGGAAACCTCACTAGCTAGCTTAGACTTTTGGCGGGAACCCCTCCCCCCACCATCCAACTGCGCATGCTCAGGGTTCCCGTCCTGATTACCTCAGTTCTTCTTCGACCGCTTCGCTGTTAGCCTCGCGGGAGACTTCGTCCAAATCGGTAGTATCTGTTTTGAGACAAAAGAATAGTTATAGTAGTAGTTAGCTTAGGCAGTTCTTAGTTTTTTACATAGGTAATCTAGTTGTTTAAAAAAAAAACAAAAAAACCATATATTTCTATAGTTATTAGTTTAGATAGGAGCGGTCCGCCAGCTTATGGCGCAGACCGCACTTTTCCGACGCTGCTCGCGGTGTAGGGCGAAAATCGCTCTCACCGACGGCCATTCTCTTTGTTTAATTTGTCTGGGAGAAGCCCACGTCGTGGACTCCTGTACGCATTGCATGCGTTTTTCAAGACAAACAAGAAGAAATAGGGCAGATCATCTTCGCAGTTTGTTGTGGTCAAAAGCCCTATCCGCAGTAGACCAGCCTCGTCCATCCATGATGCTGGGAACAGTTTCTGGGGAGAGTAAAAACCTCTCGGACCCAGCGTCTCCGGGTTCTCCCCCTGTGCGGGCGGTAGCCCTGGCATCGGTTTCAGGCGTTTCGCCGTCGTCTTCGCCTCCTCCGCCGAAAAGAGCCAAGAAGTCAAAGCAGGGGAAGGTAGCAAAAAAACTCGCTACAACCTCGAAGACTTCGTCGGCATCGACATCGAAGACTTCATCGGCATCGATGCCTGCTCCGGCTTCGCAGAAATCATCGCAGTCGAAAACCTCGTCGACATCGATACCGGTTCCGACTTCGAAGAAATCATCGACATCGAAGAAGTCGTCGACACGCCCATCGTCGATGCCGTCCTCGACGTCGGTGAAAGTAGTGGCGATGGTGCACAAGGCTGCTTCCTTACCGACGGAATTGTCGATACCGAGACATCGCTCGCTCTCGATCGGATCGTCGAATTCGTCCCAGCGGGCGCTATCGGTGGTTTCACGGATGTCTCCGGTGGCGACGGTAACGAGAAGACGCACCCCTTCAATCACTTCGCTGCAACGAACTCCATCCACGCCGATGGTGCAGCTCCAAACAGCCACGCTGTCACCTCCTTCTCCTGGGCCGATGCCCATTCACATCCTTTCCGACACCGAGCAGCTGCATTCGGATACGGAAAATACTAGGGCGTTACCGACTGAGCCTCCGCCACCGACTCAACCCCCGAGCGCCCATCGGCGGCAATCACATCACCGTCGCTCTCGATCTTCTCGGTCGCGATCTCGCTCGCACTCCGCCTCTCGATCTCGGGACTGGGATGTTTACTCCGAGCATTCTCGTCACGCAGATCAGACTCGGTATCGCTTCGACCCTTACACAGGCCATCGCATCCGGAATAGGCAATCACCACCGCCTGTCCCACCAAGACGAACAACTTCTTTAGCACAGTCATCAGCTCGACGTCGAGAACATTCTACATCGTCGGTATCAGAGCATATGGCTCCACAGACTTCTGCAGGACCTAGACACCGACAGCCGTCACAATCGTTTGACGACTATGCCTCGGACACGTCGTCGGCGCCATCCCCCTGCCCGTCTGAGCCATCTCCTACGGACAATATCGCTACGGAAGACAGAGCATCACCCACAATGGAGATGGGAAGTTTCTCAGATCAAATGTTGAGACTCGCTCAGTCGCTCAACATTGAATGCCAGCAGCCAGTCGATGAGTCAGATGATGGCATTTATGATGTGATGTATACTGAGCCATCACCACAATTAACCTTACCAATGGTTAAAGCGCTATTGAAGACTGTAAACAGTCGTGGGAACATCCGGCCACTATTGGCCCAACTTCGAAACGTTTGGATGCAATATACAAAGTTAAGGAGGCACAAGCACCCTTCCTTTTCCAACATCCTAAACCTAATTCGGTGGTGGTGGAGGCAGCGCAAAGCCGGTCAGGAAAAACGCATTCTGCGCCAACTGACAAGGAGGGTCGGAAGCTTGATTCCTATGGACGCCGTATTTATGCCTCTGCCTCTTTAGGCATCAAGGTGACTAACTATATGGCGCTGATGGCGCGTTACCAATTATTCCTATGGGAAAAAATTGCATCTCTAACTGACTATCTCCCGGACGACCAACGGGAACTCGCAAGAGTCTTCCAGGCTGAGGCGGTACGCTTGTCCAAACAAGAATTGACAACTGCCCGACACCTCACGGATTGTGTGTCCAAAGCGATGGTTGGAGCGGTAGCTTTAAGGCGCCACGCGTGGTTGCGCTCAACCTCCCGCAGGAGACAAAGAATAGAATTGAGGACCTACCATTCGACGGAGAGGGCCTCTTCAATATGGATACAGACACAGCTATGGACACACTCCACAAGGCACGGATGACCGCCAAGAAAATGGGCGTTCAGCAACCACAGCAGGGCTACCGCCCGCGAAAATGGTATAGGCCAATCCCATACCAACCGCGGCCTCAACAGGACAGGACACAACGTTTTCAACCTACCTCTGGGCAATCTTATCAGCAGAGGAAGTCCACGCCACGCTTCCAACACCGCAGCAAGCAACCCCAGCACAATAAGCGTCGTCTTTGACTTGTCGCCGCCTCTGCAAAGCAACGCGACAAACAAATTAGGGCCTTTTCTGCAAGCCTGGGAGTCAATAACATCGGACTCTTGGGTCCTAAACATCATCGCAGAGGGCTACAAAATAGAGTTCGATGTCCCCCCTCCTCTTGGCACCTTGAAAATCACGTCGCCCTCAGAGGCGCTCACGCAAGAGACTGCCACCCTTCTTCGCAAGGGCGCCATTACGAGAGTAAGACAGCACCAACTCCAGGCCGGTTTCTACTCCCGTTATTTTACGGTGCCAAAACGGGACGGGGGACTTCGTCCTATTATGGATCTCAGAAGTCTGAACAAGTTTGTGCGACCCAAAAAGTTTCGAATGGTTACGCTGGCAACTGTCTTGCCCATGCTAAGGAAGGACAGCTGGTTCACGCTAATAGACCTAAAGGATGCTTATTTTCACATCGCGATCCATCCTGCCCACCGGCATTACCTGCGATTCATCATTGGTCACCAGGCGTTCCAGTTTTCCGTCCTTCCGTTCGGTCTCAAATCAGCACCAAGAGTGTTCACCAAGTGCATGTCGGCGGTTTGCGCACACCTTCGATCAAACAACATCGACTTGTATCCTTACCTGGACGATTGGCTGATCATCTCCAAGTCCAGGGGTCAGGCACTGGCCGACGTTCACGAGGTCATCTCTCTCCTGTCATCGCTTGGGCTGCAAATAAATTACAAGAAATCCGTCATTCAGCCGTCGCAGCGTATGCAGTTTATAGGGGTTATTCTCGACTCCATCAGGGGAAGAGCTTTCCTCCCAACAGACAGAGTGATAATCTTGTAGCAGCTGGCAACGAGGCTGCGACAGCAGCATCGAGCCTCAGCATTCGCAATTTTAAGACTACTGGGATTGATGGCGGCCACAGTGTTTGTCGTTCGTTGGGCGCGATTTCGAATGCGTCTACTGCAGCAGCTACTCCTTCAACACTACTCTCCTCTGGACAATCCACACAAATTAATACTTACCATTCCGACTCCTGTCCGAGAGTCCCTACAATGGTGGACAGACGTACACAACCTATCTCAGGGCATGCCCTTTGTGACACAGGGCCCGTCTCGCATAGTGACGACAGACGCATCTCTAGACGGATGGGGGGCTCATCACGGCGACCTTACCACGCAAGGAAAATGGTCACCTTCAGAGACCCGCTGGCATATCAACATATTGGAGCTCCTCGCAGTACAGAAGGCCTTAAAAGCTTTTTCTCCTCTCCTGCAGGGTCACCATGTCCAAATCCTAACAGACAATACCACTGTGGTGTGGTACTTGAACAAGGAGGGCGGAACACGCTCTCACCACCTCCTTCAGTCTGTCATGGACATTCTGCATTGGGCCATCTCTCACAATGTCCTGCTATCTGCGCTGCACATTGCAGGGAAGGAAAATACCAGGGCGGACGATTTGAGCAGGTCTTTCAAGGACACGCACGAGTGGGCACTCTCCACTCGCATACTAAGCCATATTTTTGCTCGTTGGGGATATCCCGACATCGACCTATTTGCTACGGCAATCAACGCAGTATGCCCTGCGTACTGCTCCAGAGCGGGCATAGGACGGACATCGTTGGGAGATGCCTTTCAATGGGATTGGTCCAGAGGGCTCCTCTACCTATTTCCACCGTTTCCAATGGTTGCCAAAACAGTAGCGAAACTAAGACGGAACAACTCAGATGTCATCATGATCGCCCCCTGGTGGCCAAGGCAACCTTGGTTCACGTCGCTACTCAGACTAGCGAAGTCGGAAACATGGCACCTACCGCTTATACCCGACCTCCTCTCCCGGGAGGACGGCAAGATTCTCCACCCCGATATACACACTCTACATCTCACGGCGTGGAGAATCCGGCGTCGTGGAGAAATCTTGACCTCCCAGAGGATGTGAAATCTATTTTAGAGGCTTCACGTAAGCCGTCGACCAGACTATCATATGATAGGAAATGGAGACGTTTTCAAGATTATGCGGCCCGCAATAACTTTAGTTCTTGCACCGCAGGCATGTCGAACATTATTTCCTTTCTCTATTCTCTACACGAGTCTGGACTAAAACCATCTTCTATTCGGGTATACTTGTCCGCGATTGCGGCTAACCATGGGTTTGTGGACGGTTTTTCCGTTTTTACCCACCCTATGACGAGAGCATTTTTGAAGGGTTTACATAACTTGTTCCCAACTATTCGTTCAATAATCCCACAGTGGAGCCTCTCTGTCGTTCTTACAGTCCTTACGTCTAAGCCCTTTGAACCACTGGCGACTATAGACATTCGTTTGTTGACGCTTAAAACTATCTTCCTAGTTGCCATAACGTCTGCAAGACGGGTTTCAGAATTAGCAGCTCTTCTCATTGACCCTCCGTACTTGCAGTTTTTTAGGGACAAAGTGGTACTGCGACCAAACCCCATGTTCGTCCCTAAAGTTTCCTCTTCATTCCACATGAGTCAAGACATTGTTCTACCCACTTTCTTCAAACCCTCTTCGGACCCGTTGTCCTCAACATTACACACGTTGGATGTTAGAAGAGCATTAGCCTTTTATAAATCACGCACTGAATCTTTCAGACGCTCACGGCAATTGTTCGTTTGCTATGGCGGCGTAAATAAGGGTATGGCGGTGTCTAGACAACGCATATCGAACTGGGTTGTGACAGCCATTGCCCTGGCTTACCAAATTGTTAAGAAGGAACCGCCTTTTCATCTGACAGCACACTCCACCAGAGCGCAGGCAACCTCTTCGGCTCTGCTCCATGGAGCGTCGCTTTCTGACCTCTGCAAAGCAGCCACTTGGACTAATGCTTCCACGTTTGTTAAGCATTATCGCCTGGACGTAAGGGCCAGACAGGACGCCTCGTTTGGTAGAGCGGTCCTTTCCTCAGTTTGCCAATGACCAACCAGCGTGCCTACCCACCTCCGGTAAGTCTCTGCTTGTTATTCGCCCATATGTGTGATGCACAGAGACCACGAAGAAGAAATGCAGGTTGCTTACCTGTAACTGTAGTTCTTCGAGTGGTCATCTGTGCAGTCACACAACCCACCCACCATCCCCTCTTGGCATCGCTGTTGTGATAGTCAAGTTGTGTCGGCATGCTCATGATTAGTTGATATACGTATTGCCTTAGTTGCGAGGCCAAGCGGTCTCAGAGAACTGAGGTAATCAGGACGGGAACCCTGAGCATGCGCAGTTGGATGGTGGGGGGAGGGGTTCCCGCCAAAAGTCTAAGCTAGCTAGTGAGGTTTCCCGGAAATAGGCTCGGCGTCGGCGCGAGCCCATATGTGTGACTGCACAGATGACCACTCGAAGAACTACAGTTACAGGTAAGCAACCTGCATTTAACTAGCCATGGAATATAAGTGGAATTAAGAAACAGTTAAGTGTGTTTTAAGTTGCAATGAGATATGTATGCTTAGCTTTTTCTAGAATGCTGTGGGGTGAAAACACAGACTATTTTGTACTGTTCTGTTCCCAAATGTATATTTTCACAGGGAGCACATGAAAACATAAGGTTCTTCCCAAAGTTCTATTTCTTTTTCCTTGGAGGTGCCATAGCCATTTAGAATTTGATTTAGAAAAGTAGATGTGTCATCTTCATATTTTACTGTGTGACAGTATTAAGGCTAATCCACACCAAGCAGAATATAGCACTATGAAGGTGGTACGAAAGCGGTATATGGTATGTGTCAATGGGTCCCAACAGTTGTCAGTGCACTTCAATAAAGCAGTAGTGTGGTTCCTGCCTCTTATATACCGCTTTCATAGTGCAATATCCTGCTTGGTGTGGATTAGGCCTTAGTCTCAGATATGGTGATGGTCATTCATTTCCCTTCTCACAACTCCACACTGTCTTGCTGAAGAAGTGTTAGCCCCCCCACCCCCATATTTTCTTTCAGATTTGTCAATTTTAGGATATCAGTCCTATATAGGAATCATGTTCATAATTTCAGATACACACTAACTCAAAATTACTTTTCGTTTTTAGGCAAAAGATACAGACATCAGAGGAACCAAGTTTGTTTTGGCAGGATTAAAAGAAGGAGGTTTCTACAGATTTAGAGTCAGAGCAAGAAACGCTGCTGGGATTGGAGAGCCTGGAGATGTTACTGAAGTCCTTGAAATGAAGGACAGAATAGGTATGTGTTAGCATAAAAATATCCCTTCTTTCTTTTGTCTTTTGTTCTTGTGTGCATAAAAGAACAGAATCCTACATATAAAATAACATTGTTTGTTTCTCCAGTTGCTCCTGACCTCCACTTGGATGCTCATGTGAAAGACAGAATTGTTGTTCATGCCGGTGGCGTGATCCGTATTATAGCTTATGTCTCAGGAAAGCCAGCTCCAACCATTACATGGAGTCGGGATGAAAGAGCTTTGCCAGAAGAGGCTAAAATTGAGGAAACTGCTATTAGTTCTTCTATGGTCATAAAGAACTGCAAGAGAAGTCACCAGGGCATCTACACGCTTCTTGCTAAAAATGCAGGCGGAGAAAGAAAGAAGACTATTATTGTTGATGTGCTAGGTAGGCAGTGCAAGCTGAGCATCTGTGGAATATTATAATTTATTAGCTCGTCTTCAAGGTTTACCTTGAATACATTTTAATTTTATTTTCCTTCACAGATGTACCAGGCCCAGTTGGCATCCCATTCCTTACTGAAAACCTAACCAATGACTCCTGCAAACTTACATGGTTTTCTCCTGAAGACGACGGTGGTTCAACTATCACCAACTATGTCATTGAAAAGCGTGAAGCAGACCACAGGGCTTGGACACCAGTAACTTATACGGTCACCCGGCAGAATGCTACTGTTCAGGGACTGATTGAGGGCAAAGCATACTTCTTCCGAATTGCACCCGAGAATATCATTGGCATGGGCCCATTTGTAGAGACAACAAAAGAGCTTTTAATCAGAGATCCCATAAGTATGTTTTGTTTTGTTTGTTTCTTTTATCATCAATGATCGCAAGATATGCCTAGGGAAATGTACTTAATATGTTGCAAATGTTTATTTCCAGCTGTACCAGAAAGGCCTGAGGATCTTGAAGTAAAAGCAGTAACTAAGGATTCTGTTACACTGACCTGGAACCCACCTAAGTACAATGGCGGCTCTGATATAACCATGTATGTTTTGGAAAGCCGTCTTATTGGAAAAGAGAAATTCAGTAGAGTTACAAAAGAGAAAATGCTTGACAGGAAATACACTGTTGAAGGACTGAAAGAAGGTGACACTTATGAGTATCGTGTGAGCGCTTGTAATATTGTGGGACAAGGCAAACCATCATTTTGTACAAAGCCCATCACGTGCAAAGATGAAATTGGTACGTTTCTGTTTTGGGGTGGGGGAAATCCAAACCAACCTATGTGCATTTGTTCTGCAACGTTTTATAAGTATCACTAACTTTTCTTTTTCTTTAACAATACCATTAGCTCCTCCACAACTTGAACTTGATATCCGAGAGAAGCTCACTGTCCGTGTAGGAGAAGCTTTCAGTCTGACTGGCCGTTACTCAGGCAAACCACAACCAAAGGTTACTTGGCTCAAAGACGACATTACAGTGAAAGAAGACAAACGGACAAAAATTCAGACCACCCCAGCTACTATTTGCTTAGGGGTATTAAAATCTGTCCGTGAAGATTCAGGCAGATATTGTGTCATTGTCGAAAACAGTTCAGGATCAAGAAAAGGCTTCTGTCAAGTTAATGTAGTTGGTAAGTGCTGTTATACTGCTAGAATATGTTCTTTGCATATGAGATATGAATTAGAGCTGATGAAATAAGAAGACGATGGCATGTCACAAGTTAGTTTGTATTGACATGCTAACATGTGGGGAACTTTGGTGGTTACAGATACTCAGTGTACTTAGGAAAAAACCATAGCTATTTCCCTGATTTAACCTTCACTTCATAAATGTCTTATTCTGAACAAAACCTGAAGCCCATAGGGGTGTAAGCTTATGTTTATATGGAAAAAATGTGCTTAAGGAATGTCCTGACCATGTATAATCCAAAACTATGAGGAAAGAGCAATGGGTTGGCTCCAGAGGGTCCCTTTTGCAAGTAGAAGACATTTCTGCTCACACAAGATGCCCTCCCCTATTTCTGCTAGTTTTCCCTTCCCAGTATACTCTCTGCACCACATGCTGTGCCATCTTGGAGTGTCTCCCAACCATCAGAAGTAGCTTCGCAGGGGTGGGCGGTGGGTGGGAAAGGGATACAGGGGGAAGACGGTAGCAGGACAGCCCTGTTGTGTGAAAGGAGTTCCCCTTCCATATCTCTGGTTTCAACCCAATCAATTCTATATTGTTAACCTCAATCCTTTCATTATGGAATTCTTAAAATTGACCACTAGGTCCTGCAGAAACAATAAAGGCAGCATGGTAGTTCAAATAATGACCCAATCCTATGCTCTTGCAACAACATTAGAAATCAGAATGTTACACTAGCAGTACAGGGATGTTGCTCTAGATACCAGGTTTTTTCCCCTAAATTTCCAACAGCTGAGTTGTACTTCAAGCCTTATGTAGGAAAAGGTTTACTTGTGAATTGTATAAGAGTAAGAAATACCTGCCATGAAAGGATCTCACCTTGCATGGATCATATTTCCGGGAGTGCCTTTTCTTGGGGCAGGCAGTTCTGCTGTGTTTCTGAGCCAAGAGTGATGGGATGAGCCAATTACACCAAATAAAGAGATGTGGCAAAACTAGCAGAAGTTGATTGGGTGGCCAGTCAAAATTCAGGGTACAGCAAGCAGTCTTTTCAGGGCGCTTCTAGTTGAGGCTTTTATTCTTCAATCAGCCCTGCTTCAAACACGGAATTTTATGGGTGGTCCAGACATCATTGACTTTCCATTTGTTCTCCTCTCTCTTGTTTTCTCACTGCTTTTACTTCTTACCAGAAGGGAAAAAAACTGATAAAAAGGAAAGGATGGACTACAGGCACACTGTGCCTTTTGATCTGTAGTGGTAGGAATGCTCCATCTGGAAACACACCATCAGAGGGTGGGTGCTTTGCTGTGATGCCATCAGGGTAGGACTTTAGGACAGAAGTCTAGGGAAAATGAACACAAGAGCTCCCAAATATAGCAGGGCTGCCTTTCCATGTTTTGAAGTAAGTTAAACAATACACATTGCCATCTAAAGAGTCCCCCACCCACCCAGCCCAGTAAGGCTATTAAGTCCAGAGTCTAAAATCCCCTAATTGCACCACCAATGCTTTGGACTGACAAGATACTTAAATTTTTAAAATTAATTTATTTCTCATGGCCCCTTAGCAATTATCTTGCAGTGCACAGCTTGGGAATTACTGTTCACTAGGCAGACTGCAGACAAAGATACCTGAGTAAATATATATATACTATGAAAATATGCCTAAATATATTTGTATTATATTGTATGCCTAAATATTGCATTGTAATAAGTAAGTGGATCAGATTTCTCATCTGTAATTCCCACATTATGAATAGCATTGAATATACTTACAATATAAAAACACAATACAACAGATTTCTATATAAATTTAGTTTGTGAAAAATAAATCAGAACCAGTGATTTATGAGAGGGAAAAATGGAATATATTTCATTAACTAAAAATAAACAAATAACTATTTTTAGTAACAATTTACAGAGTTTTGTACTTATTCTGATGTTCTAACCATTTAACTTTTTAAATTTGCTAGGACTCTTAAACCTACGCATCCTTATTTGAATCAAGGGTATAAAATTTTGCTTTGCTTTTAAACAGACCGTCCTCAACCTCCAGTGGGCCCAGTTATTTTTAATGAAGTACATAAAGATCATTTTGTTATCTCCTGGAAACCTCCCTTGGATGATGGTGGCAGTCCTATTACAAATTACATTATTGAGAAGAGAGATGCAAACAGAGACGTCTGGATGCCAGTCACATCAGCCAGTGTGAAGACAACATGCAAAGTGCCTAAATTACTAGAGGGAAGAGACTACATTGTCCGAATTTATGCTGAAAATTTGTATGGCATGAGTGATCCTCTGGAATCAGATGAAATGAAGGCCAAGGATCGTTTCAGTATGTCACTCATTTTCTAATTTATTTTACTTAATACCTGCCGTATTTTTAATTCTCTTATATTTTAGTATTCCATTTTTTAAAAATAAAATGGATTAAAACATTGAAATATTTCTTTAGGTGTTCCTGATGCACCAGAGCAACCAATAATTAAGGACATCACCAAAAATTCTGCATTAGTTACCTGGAACAGGCCACGTGATGGAGGAAAGCCAATAACAAATTACATACTTGAAAAGAAGGAAACAATGTCTAACCGATGGGGAAGAGTCACCAGAGAACCTATTTACCCAGATGCCCAGTTCAGGGTAACAGATCTTCTTGAAGGCTGTGAATACGAATTCCGAGTTGCAGCACAAAATGAAATTGGTATTGGTGAATTTAGCCCACCATCAAAACCATTCTTTGCCAGAGATCCAATTGGTAAGTTATAAAACGTTTAATCGTGCGTTGTTAAATTAGTTTAGAGCATTTTCCCCCCAGAATCATTATACCACCTTATTTATTTATTACAGTTAAACCAAGTCCACCAATTAATCCTGAAGCAGTGGATAAAACTAAAAGTTCTGTTGCTTTGTCCTGGCAACCACCACGTCATGATGGAGGAGGCAAGATTATAGGCTATCTCATTGAGTACCAAAAGGTTGGAGAAGAGGAGTGGAAAAAGGCTAATCTTACAGCAGATTCCTGCCCTGAGACAAAATACAATGTCACTGGTCTCACGGAAGGTACCAAATATAAATTCAGAGTCATGGCAGTCAATGGAGCAGGAGAATCAGAGCCAGCTTATGTTCGTGATCCAGTGGAAGTCAAGGATAGACTTGGTAAGCAAAATATGATATTTTAATTTGTTTTAAAACTGCCAAAATGGGCATGTTTTCTGAAAATGAAATCTCTGTTTTCAGAACCTCCTGAATTAATCCTGGATGCTAATATGGCACGGGAACAACATGTAAAAGCTGGAAGTACACTGAGACTCAGTGCTGTAATTAAAGGGATCCCATTCCCAAAAGTGAGTTGGAAGAAAGAAGATAAGGAAGTCTCTACAAAAGCAGATATTGAAGTTACAGGAGTTGGCAGTAACCTAGAAATTCGTAATGCTGCCCATGAAGATGGAGGAATTTACTCCCTGACTGTGGAGAATCCGGTTGGATCAAAGACTGTTTCAGTAAAAGTTGTTGTGCTAGGTAATTACTTTAACACTTTTATTGGGAGTAAAAACATACCAAATGTGAACGATAGGAACAGATTTATTTTCAGCAGTAAAGCAGAAAGAAATATTTGTTTTCGAAAATATTTATAAGCTGCCTTTCTAGACCATATCCGCCCAAAGTAGCGAACAAAATACAAGTAAAATAAAAATGAAATGATGTAATATTATAATAATACTTTAAACTACAAAAATACAAACAACAACAACCGCAACACATTAAAATGATATTCAGGCAATATAAAATATATTTCCAGAGCAACAGCAATCGAGCTTGAATAAAAGAGCAAGATGAACAATAAAACTCCTTGGTTAAAGGCCATTTGAAACAGATGGGTTTTCAGTGCTTTTTAAACACCATAACTGAGGGGGCCAACTGCGCATCTTTTCGGAGGCAGTTCCATAAAATAGGACCCCTACTGAGAAGGCCCTGGCCCTACCACCAGTTGATCTCACTGATCTTGAAGTCAGGCCAGCAGTATCTTCCATTATCTTTCAGTAATCTGGCTCTCCACCTTTCGATGGAAATTTCCTAAGCAGTTTAGAAGTGTTTTTAGAATCTTTGAGGATGTTGTATGCACATTTTGATGAAAATTCATTAAAATACAATTTCTCAAAATTTGGTGGGTAAACACCCGGGTTTTGGAAACTAAGATGAACCTCTTCTTTTGGCATTTAGTGAAAATTCATTAAATCATAACCATTTCCCCATATTTGAGAGAGTGTATGCCCTTCCCCCCCCCCCCCCAAATATCTTTTGCCTGGTTTATAGTCACCAAATGTGAATTTACCCTTTCCTTTTAAAGTTTGAGGAAAATCTGTTAAATAAAACTTATTTTCCCCAATTTTGGATGATATAGTCATACTCTATGGAAAATCTTAATTCTTCTCTGAGATTAACAGTTACTGAGGTTCTCCCACACACACTGTGAGGCTTGTGAAAATCTATTGAAGAACAACAGTATTCTGAAATCTGGGGAGGGGAATTTCGTACATAAACTGACATGAACCTACCCGTACACTACGCTCAACATCCAAGGTCCTCCTCTGGGTGCCTACTCCGAGGGAAGCTCAGAGGACAGCAACAAGGGAGAGGGCCTTTGCTGTGGTGGCCCCCCAATTCTGGAACGATTTCCCCGATGAGGCCTGTTTGGTGCCAACATTGTTATCTTTTCAGCGCCAGGTCAAGACTTTTCTTTTCTCCCAGGCATTTACCAGCTTATGTTGAGTTTTTAACTGAGTTTTTTTTAAAAATTGTTTGAAATGTTAGCTTTTTTATGTTTTTAAATTTTGTATATTGATTTCTAATGTTCAATATTTTAATCTTTGTAAACCGCCCAGAGAGCTTCAACTATGGAGCGGTGTATGAATGTAAATAATGATAATGATCCAGTTTGGTTTCTGTGGGGTGTATGCAGATCCTGCCCTACATGAGCAGAAGGTGTGCAACAACCCTTCTTCCCATTGTGAGATGCCATTCTGTTAATGCTAGCTCCTAATCCAGCATGCTGGGTTCTGTGAGCACTAGGCTCGAGTGCAACGTTGCACAACGTATCATGCCACATGCTTTGCCCAATACGGCCGCTCTTACTTCAAGGCCAGATTTCAATCTCTGTTATGTTGTGCTGCCCACATGCACAAGACATTAATGGGATTCTGCCGCAGTTATAACTCTTCTGTGATCGCATGTCTGGATCTAACCCACTATAATTGATTCCAAGCTTAATGTTCCTATTTCAGTAGAAAAATAGTTAGCAATTAGGTCTGTCTATCTACCTCCTCCTCTATTAATAAGAGAAGTCTAGTGCCTGAATTTTGCATTTTCCTGCTCCTTACCAATTAGTTCCCTTTCCTTTTGTGTCATATCTTTTAGATTATAAGGCTATGGGCAGGAACTTATTTCTCATCATTTTCAGCCGCTCTGGTAGTCATTGACAAAAAAATCTTCGAATAAATAAATAAAGAATAATAATTATAGAATAAGGAAAGCAAGGGCTGTAAATTGCAAGGAGGAAACGTAGCCTAATGTTATTTATAGAGATAGATTACATAAATGTGTCAATTGAGTTTTACTGAACTCTTGATTCCTTTTTTTCTCTTCCAGATAAGCCTGGGCCTCCTAGGGATCTACAGGTCAGTGAAGTTAGAAAAGATTCTTGCTACCTGACTTGGAAGGAACCTGAGGACGACGGTGGCTCTGTCATTACCAACTACGTGGTGGAAAGGAAAGATGTTGCTGCTGTTCAGTGGTTGCCAATATCCTCCTCCTCTAAGAAACACAGTTTGTTAGCTAAATACCTGATGGAAGGCACTCAGTATCTCTTCCGTGTTGCTGCTGAGAACCAGTATGGGCGAGGTCCTTATGTGGAAACCCTCAAGCCAATCAAGGCTATCGATCCACTTCGTAAGCACATTTCGGATTTCATTTTATATTTAAAGGAAGCTTTGAAAACTGTGTCCTTGTGTGAACTTGTGTGTTATGCATGAGCTTGTGGACATATTTTGATGTGTTTAAAAGTGGAAATGCTAACCCCATTTTTATCTCGCTTTGAAAAGATCCTCCCGGCCCACCAAAGAACTTGCATCCTGTAGATGTAGACAAGACGGAAGTCTCTCTTGTTTGGAACTGGCCTGATCGTGATGGCGGTGCTGAAATAACTGGATTTTTGGTGGAGTTTCAAGAAGAAGGTGCACAGGACTGGACTAAATTCAAAACAGTCCCTCTGCCAGAATGTGTTGTTACTGGCCTACAACAAGGAAAAATTTACAAATTCCGTGTGAAAGCCCAAAATATTGTGGGTCTTAGTCTTCCAGATACAACAATACCAATAGAATGCCAAGAAAAAATAGGTAACTTCTATGTTTGTGCTATTGCACATAGTTGTAGTATTTACTGCTTAATTTAACTATTGAGATGGGGAAATCTTATGATAATATCTATGTGAATATATTTTTTATTTCAGTACCACCATCTGTTGACCTGGATGTAAAATTAATAGAAGGCCTTGTTGTTAAAGCTGGCAGCACAGTAAGATTCCCTGCAATCATGAGAGGTGTACCTGTTCCCACTGCAAAATGGGTCACTGATGATACTGAAATCAAATCAGAAGGCAATTACAAGATTGACACTGATAATTACTCGACAGTCCTAACTCTTAAAAGCTGCACGAGAAAAGACACTGGAGAATATCTGCTCACAGTATCTAATATAGCTGGAAGCAAAACTGTACCTGTTCACCTAACAGTTTTGGATGTTCCTGGTCCTCCAACAGGCCCAATTGATATTCTAGAGGTAACTCCAGATCACATGGTTATTGCTTGGCGACCTCCTAAAGATGATGGTGGAAGTCCTGTGATTAATTACATTGTTGAGAAGCGAGAGTCAAAGAAAGAAACCTGGGGAGTAGTCTCTTCAGGAGTTAATCAAACTAGAATTAAAATTCCACGTCTACAGAAAGGCTGTGAATATGTTTTCCGAGTCCGTGCGGAGAATAAGATAGGCATCGGTGCACCTCTTGATTCGCAACCAGCAGTTGCTAAGGCTATGTTTGATCCACCATCCCCACCTGGTAAACCAGTAGTTCATGATATTACTGAAAATGCTGCAACAGTAACTTGGACTATACCCAAATCTGATGGTGGAAGTCCAATAACTGGATATATTCTTGAACGCCGTGAAATCTCAGGCAAGTGGGTACGTGTCAACAAATCGCCAGTGCTTGATCTGAAGTTCAGAGCTACAGGCCTCTTTGAGGGTAACACATATGAGTTCCGCGTTTTTGCAGAAAACAGTGTAGGCATAAGTAAACCATCTCCAGTTTCTGACCCAATAAAAGCATCACGTCCTATCACACCTCCTGGACCTCCCATTAATCCAAAACTCAAAGATAAGACCAGAGAATCAGCTGAACTAGTATGGACAAAGCCACTCAAAGATGGTGGTAGCCCTATTCTGGGATATGTTGTAGAATGCCAGAAAAGTGGAGCTACACAGTGGAATAGAATTAATAAAGATGAACTAATCAGACACTGTGCTTTTACAGTACCTGGACTAATTGAAGGAAATGAATATAGATTCCGTATCAAAGCTGCTAATATTGTAGGAGAGGGAGAACCCAGAGAATTGCCAGAAACAGTTCTTGCCAAAGACATTCTCTCCCCGCCAGAACTAGAGCTGGATGTGACGTGCCGTGATGTAATTACAGTCAGAGTCGGCCAAACAATAAAGATCATTGGCAAAGTGAAAGGTAGACCTGATCCTGACATAACATGGTCTAAAGATGGCAAAACACTCATAAAAGATAAACGTGTTGAAATAATTCAGGAATTCCCTCATATAGAGCTGCAACTGAAAGCAGCTACAAGAGCAGATCATGGCAAATACCTTATTTCAGCTAAGAACAGCAGTGGACATGCCCAAGCATCAGCTATTGTTAACGTACTTGACAGACCTGGACCTTGCCGGAACCTGAAAGTAAGCTATGTCACTAAAGATTCTTGTATGGTTTCTTGGGAGAATCCTGAAGATAACGGTGGCTCAGAAATTACAAATTATATAGTAGAATATCGTCAACCAAATCAGAGAGGCTGGTCAATAGTTGCTTCTGATCTTACTAAACGGCTGATAAAAGCACATCTCGTAGAAAATCACGAATACTTCTTCCGTGTTTGTGCAGAAAACAAAGTAGGTCCCGGCCCAATTGTTGAGACCAAAACTCCAATCCTTGCCATTAATCCCATTGATAAGCCAGGTGAGCCTGAAAACCTTCACATTGCAGAAACAGGAAAGACATTTGTGTATCTGAAATGGAGGAAGCCAGACTATGATGGTGGCAGCCCCAATTTAACTTACCATGTTGAGAGAAAACTGAAGGATTCCGATGAGTGGGAAAGGGTTCACAAAGGCAGCATTAAGGAAACAAACTACATGGTTGACAAATGTGTTGAAAACAAAATTTATCAGTTCAGAGTTCAGACCAAGAATGAAGCAGGTGAAAGTGACTGGGTAAAGACAAGCGAAGTTGTTGTTAAAGAAGAAGTGCAGAAACCAGTACTTGATCTAAAATTATCTGGAGTACTTACTGTGAAAGCTGGTGAGCCAATTAAAATTGAAGCAGGACTTCGAGGCAAGCCACAACCAGAAGTATGTTGGTCAAAGGATAATGAAGATCTATCCAAATCTCCAAGAGCCAAAATTGAAACAACTTCAGACTCATCGAAGTTCCTTCTCTCAAAATCAAGGCGTACTGATGGTGGTAAATACGTTATTACTGCCACTAATCCAGCTGGTAGCTTTGTAGCATATGCTACTGTAAATGTTTTGGACAAACCAGGACCTGTAAGAAATTTGAAAGTCTCTGATGTTTCAATTGATCGATGTACTGTCAACTGGGACCCACCTGAGGATGATGGTGGTTGTGAAATACAGAACTACATCGTGGAGAAATGTGAAAGCAAACGGATGGTTTGGACTACATATTCTTCCTCGGTGCTAATGAACTATGTACATGTAACACATCTCATAGAAGGCAATGAATACATATTCAGGGTTCGTGCAGAGAATAAAATGGGCACTGGTCCACCAACAGAGACAAAGCCAATTGTAGCAAAAACAAAGTATAACAGACCTGGTCGTCCTGATCCTCCAGAAGTCACAAGAGTCAGCAAAGAGGAGATGACTGTAGTTTGGAATCCACCAGAATATGATGGTGGAAAATCAATTACAGGCTATATATTAGAGAAGAAAGAGAAACGGTCATTGAGATGGGTTCCTGTTACCAAAACTGCAATCCCAGAGAGACGTAAGAAAGTTCAAGATCTTATTCCAGGACATGAGTATCAGTTCCGAGTCAAGGCAGAAAATGAAATTGGAATTGGTGAACCAAGTTTCCCATCGAGACCAGCAATAGCAAAGGACCCAATAGGTACTGATCTGCTATGTATCATTGTATTAGTAATCTTTTAATTTAAAAGATCTTTCTCTGATTCATTGGAATGCTTATTCCTGTACTTTTATGTCATCTTACAGAACCACCTGGTCCTCCCACTAATCTTAAGGTTGTTGATAGCACAAAGACCTCTGTTACTCTTGGATGGGGAAAGCCGGTTTATGATGGTGGTGCTCCTATCATTGGATATGTGGTAGAAATGAGACCAAAAACTGAAAAAGCAGGCCCTGATGAAGGATGGAAAAGATGCAATGTTGCTGCACACGTTATTCATACAGAATTTACTGTGACAAGCCTGGATGAGAAAGAACTATACGAGTTCCGTGTTTCAGCCCAAAATCAGGTTGGCATTGGCCGGCCAGCTGATTTGAAGGAAGCTGTTTCTCCCAAAGAAATACTTGGTAATTTTGCCAACCGGCCATTAAATTATGTGTCGTTTATTTGATTCCTTAAAATTTACTTTCCAGGTCTAAACTTTTTATCTTTTTATATTCTTTTTCAGAATCACCTGAGATTGATTTGGATGCAAGCCTGAGAAAGTTAGTCACAGTCAGAGCAGGATGCCCCATAAGGCTTTTTGCCATTGTGAGAGGGAGACCAGCACCTAAAGTCACCTGGAGGAGAGTGGGAATTGATAATGTGATCAGGAAGGGCCAGGTTGACCTGGTTGACACAATGGCTTTTTGTGTCATTCCCAACTCTACGCGTGATGATTCAGGCAAATACTCTTTGACCGTTGTTAACACTGCTGGAGAAAAGGCTGTCTTTGTGAATGTCCGTGTCCTTGGTAAGTATCAGAAATACATTTATCACATATTATGGTTTGATAATTTATCAATGTATTGATGATAACATCCTTTTTTCAGGAACCTGTGTTTTATTTTGAAAATTGGCTTAATACTGTACATATATTGATGTTTTTTTAATAGATACTCCTGGACCTGTAGCAGAGTTCAGCGTCTCAGATGTCACAAAAGAGTCATGTCACCTTTCATGGACACCACCTGAAAATGATGGTGGTAGTCCTGTAACACATTATATCTTGGAAAGACGTGAAGCTGATAGAAAGACCTGGGGAAAAATTATTAGTGATGTCAAGAAGACTAGTTTCAAGGTGGCTAATCTTGTACCGGGGACTGAGTATTTCTTCAGAGTGACTGCTGTCAATGAATATGGTCCTGGTGTTCCAAGAGACACACCTAAGCCAATCCTGGCAACAGATCCACTGAGTAAGTATTTCATAATATAGATTCTCTGTTAGTTCATCCAACAGCTTCCAATATTGTATGATTGTTTAGATAGTCAAAATCAGTTGGCATTGCTTATGTTTGAATGGCAACAGATTGTGTATAACCAAGTCATTCATATTTCTGCGTCAGTATTACAAATGGATTACCTGAATGCCTGCATTCAGGAGATTTAGAAATCTGCATGATTAACATTGCGTTGTTAGACATAACCTGGCATTTTTAATGCACTATCTGATGCCATTGTCAGAATCTTCTCATAAGCTTTCACACATTAAAAAAAAGGATTACAGTAAAACTTTATTACATGCAGAAAGTGAGCTGGAGTTGCATAATCAAAAACATAATCTAGATAGCTTGTCCCAGAGTCTATCTTTAATGTATGTACACCAGGCTTTAGCTCTGGGAGTATGTCCCATTGAATAGACATGGATTGTATGGCACATGATGAGAAATCTAGGGCTGTGTATTCTTCTGGCCCTGACTTGGGATCTACTCCATGGAAATGTGTTTAGGATTCAACTGTTAAGTCTAGGTTTAAATTTTGATTAATCATTTTGTGCAGTTCAACAAAAGGTCCACTAAGCATACATACAGCTTTGTTGAGCTGTACCTGAGAGGCAAAAATAAGGCATTTTAATTTAGGAGTCTTTCATGCATTCTTTTGCCACATGGTGGTTATGTGGTAAGGAAATGAGTGGTTCACAAAGAACAAGCAATTCAGAATAGTGTAGTTATTACAACATTTACGCACCACTGCTCTTATGATGTACTTATTCAAAAGAACATTTAAATGAATGAAGTGTTACTGGTATTCTCCATTAGAAGAACAAAGTAATAAATAACAGGAAGATACTATGATCTTAGACATAACTTAATCTAATCATTGTTTGTTAAAAAGTAAGTATCTCAGTATGCCTGCCTGTTTTATTCTTAAGGTGTACCTGACCCCCCAAGGAAAGTTGAAGTGGCTGAAATTACGAAGAACAGTGCTACCATAGGGTGGCTGCCACCACTGCGTGATGGTGGTTCTAAAATAGATGGATACGTTATTGCATATCAACAAGAGGGTCAAACTGGAGATCACTGGACACAGTACTCCATTGTAAAAGATCTCAACATTGTTGTTGCTGGCCTAAAGGAAGGAAAGAAATACAAATTTAGAGTGGCTGCTAGAAATGCTGTGGGAGTAAGTTTACCCAGAGAAACCGAAGGCATGTTTGAAATTAAAGAACAACTCAGTAAGTAACTAATTATTATCATTTGTACCATTGAAATCTATTTTAAATTAGGAGAAATGATTCTGATTTGAGATGCATTTGTTTAGTTAGAGTTTTGGCTGTCACATGATAAAGATATTTAGAACTGTTTGCAGTCACTTAAGATGACTTTGTCATTGAGCTATTCTACATGAGTTATTGTGTGTTCATCATTCCCTACTCATGGTTGTTTACAGGTTCTTTAGACAATGAAGCAACTCTCCAATTTTACTTCCGTGTCTAAAGAGTACTTTCAGCGAGTTTTTTTAAGAGCAGGGAAAATGTGGTATTGTTTTTGAAAGCAAAAGAAAATGTATTTTTCTATTTATGTGATTGTGTTATTCTGCTATAGCACAGAGCTACCTAGAGGTTATGTAGCAGAAAAGCAGGAAAGAAAACGTTCTTTGTGTAGTGCTCGGATCTCAATTCTGCAACAAATTCAAAAGTAGAAACAGAGGATTAAAAGACTTCTGTAGAATAGCCCTTTATCAGCATTCAATAAAACAGTTTATATGAACACTTGCTGGCTCTGCTTTGTTGTCTTCCAAACACTGTGTTAGAAATGAAGATATAGATATACTCCCTCCTAACTGGCTTATGTTACAGAGATATTATGTTTCAATATCACGAGGGGAAGACATCAGGGTTAGTTCCTTGGTGGCTGTTTGCAAACAAGCTAAAAAAAATCCCTCTTTTGGGACATAATGGCAGGATGTACACTACTGCTTTATAGTGGTATTGAAATGTACTGACAACTGTTGGGGCCCAATGTCAAGTTCTTCTGCATTATCCATGCACAGTGTCAAGTTCATGAAGGCTGACAGGAGCCCAAGATTTAGTTTGGAAGCCAAAGCTACTATCAGCATGGTAGTAACAGTGATATCAGCTAAAGATAACGTGGAAGAAAATAATTTGAAATTCTAAATACATTGGTTACACATTGGTTATTTATTTTTGTGTTATTTAAACGTATGTTTCTCATTGTTTGATTTTAATTTCAGTGCCACCTAAGATTCTGATGCCAGAACTTATCAGTTTAAAGGCTGGGAAGAAACTCAGGGTCGAAGCGCATATTTATGGAAAACCTCACCCAACCTGTAAATGGATGAAAGGAAACGAAGATGTGCTTCCATCCAGCCGCCTGGCTGTCCATAAAGCAGACAACACTTCTGTTCTCATCATTAAGGACGTAACTAGGAAAGACAGTGATTATTACAGTCTAACAGCTGAAAATAGCTGTGGCGTGGCTACTCAGAAAATCAAAGTGGTTGTCATGGGTACACTGAATTTTCCTTTCTGTGCTTAATTCTTCGTATTCTTGCATTTAATAGACCCATCAATTAGCATGACCTTAAACTTATATTTTTATATCTTTCTACAGATATCCCTGGCCCACCGCAGCCACCATTTGAAATTTCCGATATCGATGCTGATGCCTGCTCATTGTCATGGCATATTCCTCTTGAAGATGGTGGTAGCAACATCACGAACTATGTGGTTGAAAAGTGTGACGTCAGCCGAGGTGGCTGGGTAACAGCGGTGGCTTCTGTCACAAAGACAAATTGCAGGCTTGGCAAGCTAACCCCTGGAGACGAATACATGTTCCGTGTCCGCGCTGAAAACCGTTTTGGCATTTCTGAGCCACTTCAATCCGATAAGATGATTGCAAGGTTCCCATTTGGTATGTCTGGCTCCAGCAATGATTTAGTCCTTGACAGAACGCTTGTCATACTTAAATGATTAAATACTGTTTTTCTCACTGCTTTTTCTACAGATGTGCCTAGTGAACCCAAGAATGCACGTGTTACCAAGGTGAACAAGGATTGCATTTTTGTGGCATGGGACAGGCCAGATAGTGATGGAGGCAGTCCGATCACTGGTTATGTCATTGAGCGTAAAGAAAGGAACAGTTTGCTCTGGGTGAAGGCGAACGATACACTCGTGCGATCCACAGAATACCCATGTGCAAATTTAATTGAAGGCCTTGAGTACACCTTTAGAATCTACGCTATGAACAAAGCAGGTTCTAGCAAGCCTAGCAAGCCAACAGATTTTGTTACAGCAAGAATGCCAATTGGTAAGCAAAACGCTTACTTTGCAATAATTGTCATATGTACGATTATTATTGTTATTACTGAGCCAACATGTTCCATAAAAGCGAAGTACTTTTTAACCCCATCGATTTCAATAGAAGAGTTAAGCATGTGTTTAAATCTATGAATGGGACTTAGAATTGAGTTTTGCTGGATTGCACCCCAGTTTTTCTCCCCCTTCATTCCTCTGGATTTTGTAAAATTCATTAAAAATACACACTTTGCTCCACGATGACTCCAGCACTTTACACACCTCTCAGAGGAGATGAATCCTGTGTATTACTTATCCTTTGAAAATATTTCTATTGAATGCCAAAACTGTAGGAATAAATTTGACCTCATTTGTTTTTAGATCCTCCTGGTAAACCTGAAGTTATTGATGTCACTAAGAGCACTGTGTCCCTTGTCTGGGCAAGGCCAAAACATGATGGTGGTAGCAAGATAATTGGCTACTATGTTGAATCCTGTAAGCTTCCTGGAGCTAGATGGGTACGATGCAATGCTACTCCCCATCAAATACCTCAAGAAGAGTACACTGCAACTGATTTGGAGGAAGGTGCGCAGTACCAATTTAGAGCTATAGCCAAAACAGCAGTGAACATCAGCTGGCCTTCTGAACCTTCTGATCCAGTTACTGTTCAGCCAGAAAATGGTAAGGAAAGTATTGACTAAATACTGTTAGTATGAAGCAGGAAATGTATCATTTTTGTTAAGTACTCTTTGTAAAAAAATAATATTTTTATTATTATTATTTTTCAGTTCCACCAAAAATAGAACTCGGTGTAGGTATGAAAGCCTTACTTGTAGTAAAAGCTGGAGCCAATGTTTGCCTTGAGGCAAATGTATTTGGCAAGCCTATGCCAAGTATTAGTTGGAAGAAAGAAGGGGAAATTCTAAAACCATCTGAAGGAATCAAGATAACCACCAAGAGGAACTTGTCCACTGTGGAGCTCTTCAGTGTAATTAGAAAGCAAACAGGAGACTATACTATTACTGCTGAAAATGCAAGTGGTTCCAAGTCAGCAACTATTAAACTTAAAGTACTCGGTAGGTTAAAGTGTATTTTAAATTACTGTCTTTAAACTTCAGAAAATGTAACAGTTCTGGGTCTTCACTCTCTGCCTAATATTTTTCCCCAGACAAACCTGGTCCTCCAGCTTCCGTGAAGATTACCAACATGTACACAGATCGGGCAATGCTTTCTTGGGAACCTCCTCTTGAAGATGGAGGATCAGACATTACTAATTACATTGTTGACAAACGAGAAACAAGCAGGCCCAACTGGGCTCAAGTCACTGCCAATGTCCCAATCACTAGCTGCAGCGTTGAGAAACTAATTGAAGGGCACGAGTACCAATTCCGCATTTGCGCTGAAAACAAGTATGGAGTAGGGGACCCAATCTTGACTGAATCCGCAGTGGCTAAAAACCCATATGGTAAGTATATATTAGTAGCTTCTTCTATCCAATTGGTTGATGGTTTATGTTTTAACAGCTGCTTAAGTGCATTTCAAATTATTATTTGTAGATGTACCTGGACCCCCTGAGCCACCTATTATTAGTAACATAACAAAAGACTTCATGACTGTAAGCTGGAAAGCGCCTGCTAAAGATGGTGGCTCCCCTATAACGGGATATATTGTTGAAAAACGTGAAACTAAAGCTGTGAACTGGACAAAAGTGAACAGAAAGCCAGTCATTGAAAGGACGCTAAAGGCCACTGGACTCCAGGAAGGATCCGAATATGAGTTTAGAGTAACCGCTCTGAATAAAGCTGGGCCAGGAAAACCTAGCGGACCATCTAAGCCAGCATATGCTCGTGATCCTCAGTGTAAGTTGGACATATATGTGTGTGTTTTTTCATCTTGTGTGGCTATTTGTGTGTGTGTATGTGTGTCCAAAAGCACGATGTAACTTCCTGTTGCTTTCATTCTTAGATCCTCCTGGTCCACCAGCATTCCCCAAAGTTGTTGACAGCACCCGTAGTTCTATAAGCTTGACTTGGTCCAAACCAGCATACGATGGTGGAAGTCCCATCATTGGTTACCTTGTTGAAGTAAAACGAGTAGACACAGATAACTGGGTCAGATGCAATTTGCCAAGGAATTTGCCGGATACCCATTATGTTGTGACTGGACTCACAGAGAATACAGAATACCAGTTCCGCATTTATGCTGTCAATAAGGTTGGATACAGTGACCCAAGCGATGTGCCAGACAAACACCTAGCAAAAGACATTTTAAGTGAGTATATCCTGAAGAGAAACTAAGTTGCTGGTTTTAGTGCCGCTTGAGGGTAGTCAGTGTAGAAGCTTTAGTTCAAGGCCTAAGGGGAAATAGAGGATCTATACTGAACTGTTTTATGAATTCACATGTGTGTGGTCCATAAACCACTGTCTTTAAACTGTCGACATTAGCACGTTATGCTGCTCTGTTCCTTCTTTAGAATAGAATACTCTGCTTTTGATGCCAGCGCTACTATCAAGATTCTAAATTTTCCTGTTGCTGAAAAAAGGTCACTCCTTTTAAGAAAACGGTCCTCTTCTTCTGTGTGATACTGCAAAAGTATCACATTCTGAGTGCAAGATGAGCACAGTTGACATAATAGGAAACTCCTAAACAGTTACACCACAGCAGGGACCCAAATTTGGCTGGTGCCGTCATGTGCCAAGTATTATGGTTAATTCAGGTGTCAGTCACAAGAAAGAGAGAGAATACGAGAAACTAAATAGTCTTTGATTAGGTGGCATGAAAACTTGCAATAGAAAGGGAGTCTGAAGTAGCTTTCAGAGGGGTTTCCTCTGTTCTTTCTTCTTTAAAAATATTGCTTGAGTTTTATTTCTTTAGATTTTTCTTCCTTTCCATCCCATCCCATCCCACTCTGCCCTGCCGCACCCATTGAGACTGACTTTAGCTGTGTATTTTCAATTGTTCTTTGAAGCATGTATCTTTGTTATTACATATTTCTTTATTTTAAAATGCAGTTCCACCTGAGGGAGAGCTTGATGCAGAATTGAGGAAAATCCTAATATTACGTGCTGGAGTCACAATGAGGCTTTATGTGCCTGTAAGAGGCCGTCCACCTCCAAAGATCTTTTGGACTAAAGTGGATGCCAACCTAAGAGACAGGCAAGGACTAGACATCAAATCAACTGATTTTGACACCTTCTTGCGGTGTGAAAATGTAAATAAATATGACGCTGGAAAATATGTCCTTAATCTGGAGAACAGCTGTGGCAAAAAGTCATACACCATTGTAGTCAAAGTACTTGGTAAGTTCTACAATTATTGCGAAATATACATATATACACATAAGTGTACGCACACAAGACGTTATAGTGATTAGAATGGCGCTCTCTCTCTCTCTCTCTCTCTCTGATTTTCTGTATTTCGCTCAATAACCTGGGTTTGTTCCTTTGTTTTAATACAGACACCCCTGGGCCACCCATTAATCTGATTGTAAAAGAAGCATCTAAAGATTCTGCCTTCATTTCTTGGGAGCCTCCATTAATTGATGGTGGGAGTCCAGTGAAGAACTATGTGGTTGAAAAACGTGATGCAGAGAGAAAATCGTGGTCCACAGTAGCCACGGAGTGTCCAAAAACAAGCTTTAGGATCTCTAACTTAGAAGAAGGCAAATCTTTCTTTTTCAGGGTTTTTGCTGAAAATGAATATGGCATTGGTGACCCCTGTGAAACTCGTGATGCTGTTAAAGCTTCTGGTAAGAAAATTCACAGTCTTGCCCTAACGAGCTATTAAAAGTCTCTTCTGATTCCAATTTTCTTTTGAACCTCATCAATATCATTGTTCCTCCTTCCTCCTAGAAACACCTGGACCTGTTGTAGACTTAAAGGCTCTGGCTGTGACAAAGTCATCTTGCAATTTATCCTGGAAAAAGCCTATTAGTGATGGTGGAAGCCGTATTAATGCATATATCGTTGAGCTCTTGATTGGTGAAAATCAGTGGCAAGAAGTTATGAGGTCAAAGAATCTCCAGTATTCAACAAGAGACTTGAAAGAAGGAAAAGAATACCTTTTCAGAGTGAGAGCACAAAATGAAGCTGGATATGGGACACCTAACGAAATTACAGTGCTGGCAAGGGATGATATTGGTGAGTAGATATCTATGTTCTCACATTCATTAATCCCATCAGTATGTGCCAGTTTAGTGGGGAATAGAACTGGGATAGTCATGTTAGTCCATTGCAGCAAAAGCAACAAAGGTGCCAAAGACACACACTCCACACACACTTTTTTTAAAGAATAGAAATGACTGAATCAAAGTAATTGTATTAACCTGATTAAATCCAACATTGCAGTGGGACTTTCTCCTTCCTTCTTCCCCTCTACCGACATCTGTTCCACCTGAAAATCTGCTGCCAAGTGTTTCCATCCTTCTGGAGCAGATTTTAGGGCACGTGGGAGGCTGCAAAGGGGAAGGAGAATTGCCCCCCAGTTCTGCCGACGGAACTGATTCTGTCAGCAGAATGGCATCACTGTATTCAACCCTCTGTGTTGAGCATATGATTATTCAGTATCTCCTGTTTTACAGTGCCACCTGATCTTGATTTAAGAGACCTGCCAGGCTTGTGCTATCTAGCTAGAGAAGGAAGCTGTTTCCGTCTGAAAATCCCAATTAAAGGCAAGCCAGCACCAACTGTGACATGGAAGAAAGGAGAAGATCTGGCCCTTACCGAGACAGGAAGAGTTGCATTTGAAGCTACAGCAGTTAACACTACACTCCTTGTACGTGACTGCCACAAAGATGATGCTGGAAAGTACACAATCACACTGAAGAACATTGCGGGCAGCAAAGAAGGCACTATTTCTGTGAAGGTTGTTGGCAAACCTGGAATCCCAACAGGACCTGTGAAATTTGAGGAAGTTACAGCCGATGCTATGACATTAAAATGGGCTCCTCCAAAAGATGATGGTGGTTCAGAAATTACTAACTACATCCTCGAGAAGAGAGACAATGTGAACAATAAATGGGTGACATGTGTATCTGCTGTCCAGAAAACTACCTTCAGAGTTACAAGACTTCATGAAGGCAATGAATATACTTTCAGAATTAGTGCTGAAAATAAATATGGAGTGGGTGAAGGTCTTAAATCTGAACCCATGATTGCAAGGCATCCATTTGGTAAGCCCAACATAATATGCTTGTTGTAAAGTGCTTTATTTTAAGTTTTATGATTAAGTCTAATTTTTTATATTTACTACATTTTCTAGATGTTCCTGATGCTCCACCACCACCCAAAATTGTTGAGATTAGGCATGATTCTGCATCTTTAGTATGGACAGACCCTAAAAAGACAGGCGGCTCACCAATCACAGGTATTGTTTTTTGGGTTTAAGATCCTTCTAGGTTTTCTTTCTAGACTCAAGTGCAAATCATGATGTAACACACTTTAACGAACTCCCCTTTTGCTTCCTCACAGTGCAGCACCTCCCTTTCAAGTTCAGCAAACTAAAAAGAAAATAAAAACTATAATGCATAGTACATCTGTATTTAGGCTACAAAATAAACCATCCAGATAGCTTTGGCTATTGGGCAGTATAAAAATATAATAAGTGAATGAATGAAAATAAGTGAACTGGAATCATATTAATGTAAATGTATAAGACTTATAAGCTTGAAGCCATTTGCCTAGTAGGCTGTGGTGGTGACAGATATTTTCTCCTGGAGACGAAGCAAGGAAACTTTTGTAAATGGGAAGAGTTAAGTTTTCTATTCTTTTCACTCAGGTTGTTGGGGTGCCACAAATGGCTAATGTAAGTAACACAAACAGGCAGTCTATATAAAACCCTTTCGACTTGGGACTTCAAGGGTGCTCCAAGGAAAATACTGTTTTTTATTAGGTCAATGCTGCTTTTGCATTTACCATTTAAAATTATAAGTAAATACTTTCTGTGTTTGTTTTCTTCTGCAGGTTACCACCTTGAATATAAAGAACGAAACAGCATTTTGTGGAAGCGAGCAAACAAGACTCCACTGAGGATGAAAGACTTCAGAGTAACAGGATTAACCGAAGGTTTAGAATATGAATTTAGAGTGATGGCAATCAATCTAGCTGGAGTAGGTAAACCTAGTCTGCCATCGGAACCAATTGTGGCCCTAGATCCTATTGGTAAGTTACTCAAAGAAAGAAGTTTTCATGAGTTTTTTTTTTTAAAAATCTGATATCAAGTTTACCATTCCTGCATTCTGTTGTTGTTTTTCAGATCCTCCTGGAAAGCCTGAAGTTATCAGTGTAACTAGAAACTCAGTAACTCTGGTCTGGACTGAACCAAAATATGACGGTGGACACAAATTAATTGGCTACATAGTAGAGAAGCGCGATCTACCTTCAAAGACTTGGATGAAGGCTAATCATGTGAATGTCCAGGAATGTGCATATACAGTAACTGACCTTTTTGAAGGTTCAAAATATGAATTCAGAATTAGAGCTAAGAATACCGCTGGAGCTATTAGTCCTCCATCAGAAAGTACAGGAACGATTACATGCAAGGATGAGTATGGTGCGTATTCCCTGTCAAAACACTCATTGGTTTTGTTCAATTCATGTTTTAAGTATCTTCTAAACATTAGTGGGGTTTTTTGACAAATTAATTTTCTCTTACAGAGGCACCCACAATCGTTATTGATCCTACTGTCAAAGACGGCCTGACTGTAAAAGCAGGAGATACCATTACAATATCTGCTATTAGCATCATTGGTAAACCACTTCCAACTTCAGCATGGTCCAAAGCAGGAAAAGATTTTAAGCCTTCAGAGACTGTTCATATTGAATCAACTCCAACCTCTTCCACGCTTACTGTCAAATATGCAGCTAGAAAGGATTCTGGTGAATATACAATCACTGCAACCAATCCTTTTGGTACTAAACAAGAACATGTACATGTAACAGTTTTAGATGTACCAGGGCCCCCTGGACCAGTTGAAATCGGCAATGTCTCAGCTGAAAAAGCTACTCTCACATGGACACCTCCTCTTGAAGATGGCGGATCTCCAATCAAGTCTTACGTACTCGAAAAGAGAGAAACTAGCCGACTCCTATGGACTCAGGTTGCCGAAGACATTCAGTCTTGTAGGCATGTTGTTACTAAGCTTATCCAAGGAAATGAGTACATCTTCCGTGTCTCAGCTGTGAACCACTATGGCAAGGGAGAACCATCTCAGTCAGAACCAGTTAAAATGGTGGATAGATTTGGTAAGCAAAACCAATGAACAGGTATTAATATAAATTGACTGCAGTATATATAAATATTTAAGTGTTGTTTAAAATCTGTTTCCACCTTCCCCCATTCAGGCCCCCCTGGTCCTCCTGGTAAACCAGAAGCATCAAATGTTACGAAAAACAGTGTTACAGTGAGCTGGAAGAGGCCAACTGATGACGGTGGCAGTGAAATCACTGGATACCATGTGGAAAGAAGAGAAAGGAAAGGCGTAAGATGGGTCAGAGTATCAAAGAAACCAGTATCAGACCTTAGGTGCAAAGTGACTGGACTCCTAGAAGGGAATGAGTATGAATTCCGTGTCAGTGCAGAAAACAGAGCCGGAATTGGGCCACCAAGTGATGTTTCTCAACCAGTATTAACCAAGGATGCTGCATGTTAGTATGATTTCTGTGCTTTGAGAAATCCCTTCATATTGCAGTAATAGCATACTTTTCTATAAAAAAGGACTCTAACCAAATGTCTTTTTGTGTGCCTTTTTTCATTACTATAGATCCACCAGGACCTCCTTCCAACCCAAGAGTAACTGATACAACAAAGACAAGTGCTAGCCTAGCCTGGGGGAAACCTCATTATGATGGCGGACTTGAAATCATTGGCTATATTGTTGAGCACCAAAAAGAAGGAGAAGAAACATGGGTTAAAGATACCCTAGGGACTGCTCTAAGAATCACAGAGTTTGTTGTTGCTAATCTCCAGCCAGGAGCCAAATACAATTTCAGAATTAGTGCAATCAATGCTGTAGGTGTGGGTGAACCAGCACTGATTCCAAACGTTGAAATCAAGGAACGTGAAGTGGCTCCTGATTTTGAATTAGATGCTGAGCTGAGGAAAACTCTCGTTGTCAGAGCCGGACTGACCATTCGGGTATTTGTTCCAATTAGGGGACGTCCAACTCCTGAAGTTACATGGACTAAGGATGATATCCCACTTAAAGCACGCGCCAATATTGAAAATACAGATTCTTTCTCTCTTCTCATTGTCACAGAATGTACTAGATATGATGCAGGAAAGTACTTAATGACTCTTGAAAATGCTGCTGGGAAGAAGACTGGTTTTGTAAATGTAAAAGTTTTGGATACACCAGGGCCACCAATAAATCTTAAGCCCAGAGACATATCTAAAGATAGCATCACTCTGCAGTGGGATATGCCTCTTATTGATGGTGGTTCACGCATAACAAATTATATCGTTGAAAAACGCGAGTCAACACGAAAGGCATACTCAACCATCACAACCAAGTGCCCGAAATGCTCCCTTAGGATTCCTAATTTAGCTGAAGGGTGTGAATATTATTTCAGAGTATTGGCTGAAAATGAATTTGGAATTGGTGAACCCGCTGAAACTCCTGAACCTATAAGAGCAACTGAAGCACCATCACCTCCAGAGAGCCTTAATATTATGGATATCACAAGGAACTCAGTCACCCTAGCTTGGCCAAAGCCAGAACACGATGGTGGTAGCAAGATTACTGGTTATGTCATTGAAGCACAGAAAAAAGGTTCAACTCAGTGGACACATATCACAACTGTAAAAACATTAGGATGTGTGGTAAAAAATCTAACTGAAAGTGAAGAGTATACTTTCCAGGTTATGGCAGTTAATAGTGCTGGAAGAAGTGATCCAAGAGAAAGCAGGCCAGTTGTCGTTAAAGAGCAAATGATGCTTCCAGAATTTGATTTGCGTGGTATTTATCAGAAAACAATAATTGCTAGAGCTGGTGACAATATCAAAGTTGAGATTCCTGTGCTTGGTCGCCCAAGACCAAGTATTACTTGGAAAAAGGAAGACCAGTTGCTTAAACAAACCCAAAGAGTGAACTTTGAAAATACTGCTACTGCAACCATCTTAACTATTAGTGAATGCAGAAGAAATGACAGTGGCAGATATCCAGTCTCTGCTAAAAACATTGTTGGTGAAGTTAGTGAAGTTATAACTGTACAGGTGCATGACGTCCCTGGACCTCCCACAGGACCAATCAAATTTGATGAAGTTTCATCCGACTTTGTCACCTTTTCATGGGAACCTCCACTGAACGATGGAGGGGTTCCTATAAGTAACTATGTTGTAGAAATGCGTAAAACCGACAGTACTTCATGGGCTGAGTTAGCAACTACTGTTATACGTACCACATATAAAGCAGCTCGTCTAACTACTGGAACTGAGTACCAATTCCGTGTTAAAGCTCAGAACAGATATGGTTCAGGCCCAGCTATAAGTTCAGAGAATGTAATTGCCAGTTTTCCTTTCAAAGTCCCTGGGCCTCCAGGCACTCCTCAAGTGATTGCAGTCACCAAAGATTCAATTAGCATTAGCTGGCATGAGCCTCTTACAGATGGAGGAAGTCCAATTTTGGGATATCATGTCGAAAGAAAAGAACGAAATAGCATTCTTTGGCAGACTGTAAGTAAAGCCTTGGTGTCAGGCAACATCTTCAAATCAAGTGGTCTTATAGATGGCATTGCGTATGAATTCCGAGTCATAGCAGAAAATATGGCAGGCAAAAGTAAACCAAGCAAGCCATCTGAGCCAACCCTTGCTCTCAACCCTATTGATCCTCCTGGTAAGCCAGTTCCTCTCAATATTACAAGACATGCAGTAGCACTTAAGTGGACAAAACCTGAATATAATGGCGGCTTTAAGATAACTGGCTACACAGTTGAGAAGAGGGATCTTCCCAATGGTCGATGGCTAAAGGCTAACTTCAGCAATATACTAGAAACTGAATTCACTGTTAGCGGACTCACAGAAGATGCTGCTTATGAATTCCGTGTCATTGCTAGAAATGCTGCTGGTGCTGTTAGCCAACCGTCTGAACCCTCGGATGCCATAACATGCAAAGATGAGATTGAAGCGCCAAGGATAATGGTTGATGTTAAATACAAAGACACTTTAGTATTAAAAGCAGGTGAGGTTTTCAGACTTGAAGCTGATGTTGCAGGTCGTCCTCCACCAACTCTGACATGGACAAAAGACGGAAAGGAGCTTGAAGACACAGCAAAATTGGAAATTAAAATAGCAGATTTCTCAACAGTCCTTATCAATAAAGACTCTACAAGGAGAGATGGAGGTCCATATACACTTACAGCTTCCAATCCAGGTGGCTTTGCCAAACATATCTTCAATGTGAAAGTTCTAGACAGACCTGGTCCTCCAGAAGGACCTTTGGCTGTGTCTGACATTACCACAGAAAAATGTGTCTTGTCATGGTTACCACCTTTGGATGATGGAGGTGCAAGTATTGACCATTATGTTGTAGAAAAACGTGAGACTAGTAGATTGGCATGGACATCTGTAGCCACAGAAGTTCCTGTAACAAAATTAAAAGTCACAAAGCTATTGAAAGGCAATGAATATGTGTTCCGTGTTATGGCTGTTAACAAGTATGGAGTTGGTGAAGCCCTAGAATCAGAACCTGTTCTTGCAGTAAATCCTTATGTAGTACCTGATCCACCTAAGACACCTGAAGTTACAGCTGTAACCAAAGATTCTATGATTGTATGCTGGGGACATCCTGATTCTGATGGTGGAAGTCCTATAACCAATTACATTTTAGAACGTCGTGACAGAACTGGATTACGCTGGGTGAAATGTAACAAGCGGGTTGTCACAGATTTGCGTTATAAAGTATCTGGACTCACAGAAGGTCATGAATATGAATACCGAGTAAAGGCTGAAAATGCTGCTGGCATAAGTGAACCAAGTCCAAGTAGTCAATTCTACAAAGCTGCTGATACTGTGTTCAAGCCTGGTCCACCTGGCAACCCTCGTGTCTTAGATACAAGCAAATCCTCAATTACAATTGCTTGGAATAAGCCAGTATATGATGGTGGCTCAGAAATCACAGGCTACATGGTTGAAACAGCACTACCTGAAGAAGATGAATGGAAGATTGTAACTCCACCCATAGGACTGAAGGCCACTTCCTTTACCATCACCAATCTAAAAGAAAACCAGGAGTATAAAATCAGAATATATGCCATGAACGCTGAAGGCATTGGAGAACCGGCTCTTGTTCCTGGAACACCAAAGGCTGAAGAAAGGATGCTGCCCCCAGAAATTGAACTTGATGCAGACCTACGTAAAGTTGTAACTATTAGAGCTTGCTGTACTTTAAGACTTTTTGTCCCAATTAAAGGAAGACCAGCACCTGAAGTGAAATGGACAAGAGAACTTGGAGAATCCTTAGACAAGGCCACTATTGAATCCACAAGCTCTTATACACTACTTACAGTTGGAAATGTGAATAGATTTGACAGTGGCAAGTATATGCTAACCATAGAAAACAGTTCAGGCAGCAAATCAGCTTTTGTAATTGTCAGAGTTCTAGATACACCTGGAGCCCCGCAGAATCTGAAAATAAAAGAGGTCACAAAGTCATCCGTTACACTTACATGGGAACCTCCCCTCATAGATGGCGGCTCTAAAATAAAGAACTATATTGTTGAAAAGCGTGAGGCAACGAGAAAAGCGTACTCAACTGTTATGGCCAATTGCCACAAGACAAGCTGGAAAGTGGACAACCTGCAGGAAGGCTGCAACTATTATTTCAGAGTCCTGGCTGAAAATGAATATGGAATAGGGCTACCTGTTGAAACAGCAGAATCTGTTAAGGTGTCTGAAAGGCCTCTCCCTCCAGGAAAAATAACTTTATTAGATGTGACAAGAAACAGTGTATCTTTGACTTGGGAAAAGCCTGAACATGATGGAGGAAGCAGAATTTTGGGCTACATTGTAGAAATGCAAAGTAAAGGCAGTGACAAATGGGCCACCTGTGCTACTGTAAAAGTTACTGAAGCTACTATAACTGGACTGATTCAGGGTGAAGAATATTCCTTCCGTGTTTCAGCTCAGAATGAAAAAGGAATCAGTGATCCTCGACAATTGAGTGTGCCAGTCATTGCAAAGGATCTTGTGATACCACCAGCCTTCAAACTGCTGTTTACCACTTTCAGTGTATTAGCAGGTGAAGACTTAAAGGTCGATGTCCCATTTGTTGGTCGACCAAAACCAGCTATAGTATGGCTTAAAGATAATGTGCCGCTGAGACAAACCACTAGAGTGAATGAAGAAAATACAGACAACAACACATTATTAACAATAAAGGAAGCATGTAGAGAAGATGTTGGAAAATATCTAGTGAAACTTTCTAATTGTGCAGGTGAAGCTACTGAAATCCTTAGCATTGTTGTCCTTGACAAGCCAGGACCTCCAACTGGACCAGTAAAAATTGACGAAGTAACTGCAGACAGTATTACCATGTCTTGGGAACCACCCAAATATGATGGTGGCAGTTCTATCAACAACTATATTGTAGAAAAACGAGACACCTCCACAACTGCTTGGCAGATTGTTTCAGCTACTGTTGCCCGAACAACTCTAAAAGCATGTAGATTAAAGACTGGAAGTGAATATCAATTCAGAATTGCTGCTGAAAATAGATATGGAAAGAGTACATATCTCACATCAGATTCTGTGGTTGCCCAGTATCCATATAAAGTACCTGGCCCACCTGGAACTCCTTATGTACCAGAAATCTCCAGGGATAGTATGGTTGTGCATTGGAATGAACCAGTCAATGATGGTGGCAGCAAGATTATTGGATATCATTTGGAGCGCAAGGAAAGAAATAGCATCCTCTGGGTTAAATTGAATAAAGCAGCAATTCCCGACACTAAATTTAAAACAACTGGACTTGAGGAGGGACTTGAATATGAATTCAGAGTTTATGCAGAAAATATAGTTGGTATCGGAAAGGCAAGTAAAGGTTCAGAATGCTACACAGCTCATGATCCTTGTGATCCTCCAGGTCGTCCCGAGCCTATAATTGTCACAAGGAACTCTGTTACTCTTCAGTGGAAGAAGCCAGAGTATGATGGTGGAAGCAAGATCACAGGCTACATTGTTGAAAAGAAGGAGTTACCAGATGGCCGCTGGATGAAAGCAAGCTTTACAAATGTAATTGAGACTCAATTTGCAGTAACTGGCCTAGTTGAAAATCAAAGGTACGAGTTCCGTGTCATTGCACGTAATGCTGCAGGTGTCTTCAGTGAGCCGTCTGAAAGTTCAGGGGCAATCACAGCAAGAGATGAAGTAGATCCACCTCGTATTAGTATGGATCCCAGGTTTAAAGAAACCCTTGTACTGCATGCTGGTGAGTCATTCAAGATTGACGCCGATGTTTATGGCAAGCCATTACCTTCTATTCAATGGCTAAAAGGTGAAAAGGAACTATCGAACACAGCACGCTTGGATATCAAAACTACTGACTTTGCCACAAGCCTAAGTGTAAAAGAAGCCATTCGTGTTGATAGTGGACATTATGTATTGCTAGCGAAGAATGTTGCAGGTGAAAAAACAGCTTCTATTCATGTCAAGGTTCTTGACAAACCTGGTCCCCCTGAAGGGCCTGTTGTTATAACAGGAGTTACTGTTGAAAAGTGTATGCTATCATGGAAGCCCCCATTGCAGGATGGTGGCAGTGACATTTCACATTATGTTGTTGAAAGAAGAGAAACTAGTCGCTTAGTTTGGACTTTAGTTGATGCCAACATACCGACTCTGAATTGCAAAGTTACAAAACTTTTGGAAGGCAATGAATATATCTTCCGTATCATGGCTGTAAACAAATATGGTGTCGGTGAACCTCTTGAATCTGAGCCTGTGGTTGCAAAAAATCCTTTTGTAGTGCCACTTCCACCAAAGGCCCCAGAGGTTTCAGCTGTTACCAAGGATTCTATGATTGTTGTATGGGAGAGACCAGCTTCTGATGGTGGCAGTGAAATTTTGGGATACGTACTAGAAAAACGTGATAAAGAAGGCATTCGATGGACAAGGTGTAACAAGCGTTTGATAAGTGAACTTCGATACCGAGTCACTGGACTTATAGAAAATCATGATTATGAATACAGAGTTTCAGCTGAAAATGCAGCTGGCCTCAGCGAACCCAGTCCACCTTCTATTTATTATAAAGCTTGTGACCCTATATACAAACCAGGTCCTCCTAATAACCCCAAAGCAATAGATGTTACAAGATCATCAGTCTTCCTTTCCTGGGGTAAACCAATCTATGATGGTGGCTCTGAAATTCAAGGATACATCGTTGAAAAATGTGATGTAAGCGTTGGAGACTGGTCAATTTGTACACCACCAACTGGAATTAAGAAAACCAATACGGAAGTAGAAAAATTGTTGGAAAAACATGAATACAAATTCCGCATTTGTGCTGTTAATAAAGCCGGAGTAGGAGAGCATGCTGATGTTCCTGGAACTATTCTTGTTGAAGAAAAGATGGAAGCTCCAGACCTTGATCTTGACATGGAACTGAGAAAAGTTATAAATGTAAGAGCTGGTGGTTCCTTAAGATTATTTGTTCCAATCAGAGGACGCCCAACACCTGAAGTAAAATGGAGTAAGGTGGAAGGTGACATCAGGGAGGCAGCTATTATTGACAGTACTAGCAGCTTTACATCATTGGTACTTGACAACGTTAACAGATTTGATTCTGGGAAATACACTCTTACTTTAGAAAACAGCAGTGGTAAGAAGTCTGCTTTTGTCAGTGTAAGAGTTCTAGATACCCCAGGTCCTCCAATTAACCTAAAAATTAAAGACATCACCAAAGACTCCGTTTCACTTGCATGGGAGCCTCCTTTGATAGATGGTGGAGCTAAAGTTAAAAATTATATTATTGAAAAGCGTGAAGCCACAAGAAAAGCCTATGCAGCTGTTGTAACAAACTGTCACAAGACATCGTGGAAAATTGATCAACTGCAGGAGGGCTGCTATTATTACTTCAGAGTTTCTGGAGAGAATGAATTTGGAATTGGACTACCTGCAGAAACAAGTGATCCAGTTAAAGTTGCTGAAGTTCCTCAACCTCCAGGAAAGATAACAGTGGACGATGTGACAAGAAATAGTGTTTCATTGAGCTGGGCAAAGCCTGAACATGATGGTGGAAGCAAAATTTTGCAATATATTGTGGAAATGCAAGTTAAGGGCAGCGAGAAATGGTCAGAGTGTACACGTGTCAAGATTCTTGAAGCACTTGTTACTAACCTAACTCAAGGTGGAGAGTACCTCTTTAGAGTAATGGCTGTAAATGAGAAGGGTAGGAGTGATCCACGGTCACTTGCTGTCCCAATAACTGCCAAAGATCTCGTTATTGAACCAGATGTAAAACCAGTATTCCACAGTTACAGTATACAAGTGGGACAAGACCTAAAGATTGAAGTACCAATATCTGGTCGACCTAAGCCTACTATTACTTGGACCAAAGATGGCATGCCATTAAAGCAGACAACTAGAGTTAATGTCATTGATTCAGCTAATCTTACCATCCTAAATATTAAAGAAACCAATAAAGAAGACAGTGGAATGTATGAAATTGCAGTTGCCAATGTTGTTGGACAGAAATCTGCATCTATTGAAATTATAACACTGGACAAACCTGATCCTCCAAAAGGTCCTGTTAAATTTGATGAGATTAGTGCTGAAAGTATTACATTATCCTGGAACCCTCCGACATACACAGGTGGCTGCCAAATTACTAATTATATTGTTCATAAGAGAGATACAACAACCACAGTTTGGGAGACAGTTTCGGCTACTGTTGCAAGAACTACCCTCAAGGTGATGAAGCTGAAAACTGGGTCAGAATATCAATTTAGAATATTTGCTGAAAATAGGTATGGCCAGAGCTTTGCCCTGGAGTCTGATGCAGTTGTAGCCCAATATCCCTATAAAGAACCAGGCCCTCCTGGTACACCATTTGTGACAACAGTTGCAAAAGATTCTATGATTGTGCAGTGGCATGAACCAATAAATGATGGTGGAAGCAAAATTTTGGGTTATCATCTTGAGAGAAAGGAAAAAAATAGCATCTTGTGGACAAAAGTAAACAAGACAGTTATTCAGGACACACATTATAAGACAGCTAACCTTGAAGAGGGCCTTGAATATGAATTTAGAGTTTCTGCAGAAAATATTGTTGGCATAGGCAAAACAAGCAAAGTTTCAGAATGCTACGTAGCACGTGATCCATGTGATCCACCAGGATGCCCTGAAGCTATTGTTGTTAAAAGAAGCTCAATTACTCTGCAGTGGACTAAGCCAGAATATGATGGTGGCAGCAAAATTACAGGCTATGTAGTAGAGAAACGTGATTTGCCAGATGGTCGCTGGATGAAAGCAAGCTTTACCAATATCACTGAAACTCAGTTTACTGTAACAGGCCTTACTGAAGACCAACGATATGAATTTAGAGTAATTGCAAGGAATGCTGCTGGAGCAGTGAGCAAGCCTTCTGATAGCACAGGACCAATAACAGCAAAAGATGAAGTTGAACTTCCAAGAATTTCTATGGATCCAAAATACAAAGATGCAATTGTTGTAAACGCTGGAGAAACGTTCAGACTTGAGGCTGATGTCCATGGGAAGCCAATTCCTACTATTATGTGGTTGAAAGAGGATAAAGTGCTTGAAGATACTGCTCGATATGAAATAAGGAATACAGACTTTAAGGCTTTAATTACTGTAAAAGAGGCTATACGTGTTGATGGTGGGCAATATATTTTGCAGGCCTCCAATGTTGCAGGAACAAAATCAGTACCAGTAATAGTAAAAGTACTGGACAGACCAGGGCCTCCAGAGAGTGTTCAGGTTTCGGGAGTTACTTGTGAAAAATGTTCCTTAGCATGGGCTGCACCAATCCATGATGGTGGCAGTGACATTTCTCACTACATCATTGAGAAGCGAGAAACAAGTCACCTTGCTTGGACAGTCGTTGCTTCAGATGCTGTAGCTACAATGCTGAAGGTAACAAAACTTCTGGAAGGAAATGAATATATCTTCCGCGTAATGGCAGTTAATAAATATGGAGTTGGTGAACCTCTGGAGTCTGCACCAGTATTAATGAAAAACCCATTTGTTGTTCCTGGTCCACCAAAGTCCCTAGAAGTTACCAACATTACAAAGGATTCTATGACAGTTTGTTGGCATCGCCCAGATAGTGATGGTGGCAGTGAAATTGTGGGTTACATTGTAGAAAAAAGAGACAGAACTGGTATCAGATGGGTGAAATGCAATAAACGCCGAATTACAGATTTGCGATTAAGAGTCACAGGACTTGCAGAAGATCATGAATATGAATTCAGAGTGTCTGCTGAAAATGCAGCTGGAATTGGTGAACCAAGTCAAGTTACTCCCTACTGGAAAGCATGCGATCCTATGTTCAAGCCTGGCCCACCCACTAATGCCCATGCTGTAGATACTACAAAGAATTCAATTACAGTTGCATGGGGTAAACCTATTTATGATGGTGGCTGTGAAATCCTGGGATATATTGTAGAAATCTGCAAAGCCGATGAAGAAGAATGGGCAATAGCTACTCCCCAGACTGGTCTAAGAGTCAATCGTTTTGAAATCAAAAAGCTCATTGAACATCAAGAGTACAAGCTAAGAGTGTGTGCCCTAAACAAAATTGGAGTAGGTGAGGCTGCAGCAGTTCCTGGTACAGTTAAACCAGAAGATAAACTTGAGGCTCCTGAACTTGATATTGATTCAGAGTTAAGGAAGGGAATAGTGGTTAGAGCTGGTGGATCTGTCAGGATAAACATACCATTTAAAGGACGCCCAACTCCTGAAATCACATGGTCTCGAGAAGAAGGAGAATTTACAGATAAGGTTCAAATTGAAAAGGGCCTGACTTATACACAGCTATCGATTGATTACTGTGATAGAAACGATGCTGGAAAATATATACTTAAACTAGAAAACAGCAGTGGCTCTAAGTCTGCATTTGTTACAGTTAAAGTACTTGACACTCCCGGACCACCACAACATTTAGTAGTCAAAGAAATAAGGAAAGATTATGCTGTACTGACATGGGAACCTCCAGCTAATGATGGTGGTGCAAAGATTAAGAACTATGTGATCGACAAACGCGAGTCAACCAGAAAAGCATATGCCAATGTGAGTGCCAAGTGCAGCAAAACAAGCTTTAGAGTTCTAAATCTTACAGAAGGGGCAATTTATTATTTTAGAGTTATGGCTGAAAACGAGTATGGAATTGGTGTTCCAGTTGAAACTGCAGATGCCTCCAAAGCCTCAGAACCACCTTTGCCTCCTGGAAAAGTGACACTAACTGATGTGACTCAGAGAAGTGCATCATTTATGTGGGAGAAGCCTGAACATGATGGAGGTAGCAGAATTTTGGGATACATTGTTGAGATGCAGCCCAAAGGATCTGACAAATGGAATGTTGTTACTGAAACCAAAGTATGCAATGCGGTTGTGTCTGGCTTGAGTTCTGGACATGAATATCAATTCCGTATCAAGGCATATAATGAAAAAGGCAAAAGTGATCCCAGACCACTGGCAGTTCCTGTGATTGCAAAAGATCTGACAATCCAGCCAAATTTCAAACTGATGTTCAACACATATTCTGTACAAGCTGGAGAAGACCTTAAAATAGAAATACCCTTTATAGCACGACCAAAGCCTAGTATCACTTGGGAAAAAGATGGTCAGCCCCTAAAACAGACAACCAGATTACATGTTGAAGATACACCAACATCAACTACTTTGTATATTAAAGAAAGTAACAAGGATGACTTTGGGAAATATACTGTAACAGCAACCAATACTGCAGGCACAGCAACAGAGCATCTTAGTATAATAGTGCTAGAGAAGCCTGGCCCACCACAAGGACCTGTCCGCTTTGATGAAGTCAGCTCAAATTTTGTTGTCTTATCATGGGAACCACCAGCATATACAGGCGGCTGCCAAATATCCAATTACATTGTAGAGAAACGTGATACAACTACCACCACCTGGCAGATGGTATCAGCAACTGTTGCAAGGACAACTATTAAAGTAATGAAACTTAAAACAGGTTCTGAATACCAGTTTAGAATTAGCGCTGAAAACCGCTATGGAAAGAGCACTGCATTAGATTCTAAGCCAGTTCTTGTACAATATCCATACAAGGAACCAGGACCACCAGGCACACCATTTGTTCCTACAGCTACCAAAGACTACATGATAGTACAATGGCATGAACCAGTTAATGATGGAGGAAGCAGAGTTCTTGGATATCATCTAGAACGTAAAGATAAAAACAGCATTCTTTGGACAAAGTTGAATAAGACCCTCATTCAGGACACTAAATACAAAACAGAGGGACTTGAAGAAGGTCTTGAATATGAATTTAGAGTTGCTGCTGAAAACATTGTTGGCATTGGTAAGGTTAGCAAAACATCTGAACTGTATGTCGCTCGAGATGCTTGCGATCCACCAGGCCGTCCTGATGCACTTGTTATTACTAGAAACTATATAACACTAAAATGGAAAAAACCTGAATATGATGGTGGCAGCAAAATAACTGGATATATCGTGGAAAAGAGAGAATTGCCTGAAGGTCGTTGGATGAAAGCCAGTTTTACAAATGTACTAGAAACTGAGTTTACAGTAACTGGTCTTGTGGAAGACCAAAGATACGAATTCAGAGTAATTGCAAGAAATGCAGCTGGTAGCTTAAGTGAACCATCTGAAAGCACAGGACCAATTATTGCTAGAGATGAAATTGAAGCACCAAGAGCTTCACTGGATCCAAAATACAAAGATGTAATTGTCGTTCATGCTGGAGAAACATTTGCCCTTGAGGCTGACATCCATGGCAAACCTATTCCTGATATCACATGGTCAAAGGATGGGAAAGAATTTGAAGGAGCAACTGCAAGAATGGAAATTAAGTCTACCCTTGAGAGAACAACCCTCACAGTCAAAGATTGCATTAGAGTGGATGGAGGTCTTTACACACTTAAACTGAGCAATGTCGGTGGCACAAAGTCTATACCGATCACCGTAAAAGTGCTCGACAGACCTGGACCTCCAGAAGCTCCTTTGAAAGTTACAGGTGTGACTGCAGAAAAATGTTACCTAGCATGGGGACCACCCTTACAAGATGGCGGCGCTAGCATTTCACATTATGTCATAGAAAAGAGAGAGACAAGCCGGCTTTCATGGACACAAGTGGCATCTGATGTGCAAGCTCTGAACCACAAAGTAACCAAGCTTCTTCCAGGCAATGAGTACATTTTCCGTGTAATGGCCGTTAACAAATATGGAATCGGTGAACCACTGGAATCTGAGCCTGTGCTGGCATGCAATCCATACAAACCTCCAGGCCCTCCTTCAACACCTGAAGTTTCTGCGATCACAAAAGATTCTATGATTGTAACCTGGGGTCGTCCAACAGATAACGGTGGAGCTGAAATTGAAGGTTACATTCTAGAAAAGCGAGATAAAGATGGCATTCGATGGACCAAGTGCAATAAAAAGAGGCTGACAGACTTGCGATTGAGAGTAACTGGACTTACAGATGGCCATTTCTATGAGTTTAGGGTTTCTGCTGAAAATGCTGCTGGTGTTGGGGAACCTAGTGAACCATCTGTTTTCTATCGTGCCTGTGATGCACTGTATCCACCCGGCCCTCCAAGCAATCCAAAGGTGACAGATACCTCCAGATCATCTGTGTCACTTGCATGGAACAAGCCTATTTATGACGGCGGTGCTCCTGTTAAAGGATACATGGTGGAATTTAAAGAAGCGACTGCTGATGAATGGACAAGCTGCACACCACCATCTGGATTACAAGGGAAACAATTCACAGTAACAAAACTTAAAGAAAACAGCGAGTATAACTTCCGCATCTGTGCTATCAACTCAGAAGGTGTTGGAGAACCAGCAACTATACCTGGTAGTGTTGTTGCTGCTGAGAAAATTGAACCTCCCGAAATTGAACTTGACGCAGATCTCAGAAAAGTTGTCACAGTGCGTGCTAGTGGCACGTTGCGCTTGTTTGTCACTATCAAAGGCAGGCCAGAGCCAGAAGTAAAATGGGAAAAAGCAGAAGGCACTCTGAGTGACAGAGCTCAGGTTGAAGTTACCAGTTCATATACAATGTTGGTCATTGATAATGTCAACAGATTTGACAGTGGTAAATATAACCTGACTTTAGAAAACAATAGTGGCAAGAAATCAGCGTTTGTTAATGTGAGAGTGCTCGATACACCAAGTGCGCCTGTGAACTTGACTGTCAGAGAAGTGAAGAAAGATTTAGTGACATTAGCTTGGGAGGCTCCACTTATTGATGGTGGCGCTAAAATTACAAATTACATTATTGAAAAACGAGAAACCACACGAAAGGCCTATGCCACTATTACAACCAACTGCACCAAGAATGTCTTCAGAATTGAACAGCTACAAGAGGGGTGCAGTTATTACTTCCGTGTCTTGGCTGCAAATGAATATGGAGTTGGTTTGCCAGCAGAAACATCTGAACCAGTTAAGGCTTCTGAGCCACCCTATCCACCTGGAAAAGTCACTCTTGTTGACGTTACACGCCACAGTGCTACTATTAAATGGGAGAAACCTGAGAGTGATGGTGGCAGTAAAATAACTGGCTATGTAGTCGAAATGCAAACGAAAGGAAGTGAAAAATGGAGCACCTGCACACAAGTTAAGACATTAGACGCAACAATATCTGGATTAACTATGGGAGAAGAATACACTTTCCGAGTCTGTGCTGTTAATGAAAAAGGGAAGAGTGATCCAAGACAGCTTGGGGTTCCAGTAGTTGCAAAGGATATTGAAATCCAGCCTTCAGTTGAGCTTCTTTTCAATACTTTCAGTGTTAAAGCTGGTGAAGATCTTAAGATTGATGTGCCCATCCGAGGAAGGCCAATTCCGTCAGTTACCTGGAAGAAGGATGGACTGCCTTTAAGAGAGACAACTAGGGTAAACGTCAAAACATCAAAAACATCAACATCACTAGCAATTAAGGAAGCTACAAGAGAAGATGTAGGAAGTTATGAATTAAATGTTTCAAGCAGTGCAGGTTCTACTACAGCTTCTATCACTGTAATTGTCCTTGACAGACCAGGACCACCAACTGCATTACATATTGACAATATCAGTGCTGATAACATAACCATATCTTGGAACCCCCCTGAGTATGATGGTGGCTGTCAAATTAATAATTATATTGTGGAGAAGAGAGAAACAACTACAACAACATGGAGTATAGTGTCTGCAGCAGTGGCACGGACTTCAATTAAAATTGCTCGCTTAACCACAGGATCAGAATATCAGTTCCGTGTTTCTGCAGAAAATCGCTATGGCAAGAGCACCTATGTTGAAACTACACCTGTTGTTGCAGAGTATCCATTTAGTCTTCCTGGTCCACCTGGTACTCCCCGAGTTACACTTGCAACTAAAACCTTCATGATAGTAAATTGGCAGGAGCCAGTTAATGATGGAGGTAGCAAAATACTTGGTTATCACCTTGAGCATAAAGAAAGAAGCAGCATCCTTTGGACTAAAGTAAATAAAATCCTTATAAGTGACACACAGATGAAGGTCACAGGCCTTGATGAAGGACTGATGTATGAATACCGTGTGTATGCTGAAAATATTGTAGGAATAGGTAAATGTAGCAAATCATGTGAACCTGTTGCTGCAAGGGACCCATGTGATCCGCCGGGCCAACCAGAAGTGACTAATATTACAAGAACTTGTGTCTCGCTCTCATGGACCAAACCAGAATATGATGGTGGTGCAAAGATCACAGGCTACATTATTGAGCGGAAAGAGCTACCAGATGGTCGTTGGCTGAAATGCAGCTTCACTAATGTACAAGAAAGATTCTTTGATGTAACAGGGCTTACTGAAGACCAGCGATATGAATTCCATGTTATTGCAAGGAATGCTGCCGGACAATTGAGTGAGCCATCTGAATCAACTGGACCAGTGACTGTAAAGGATGATGTTGAAGCACCAAGAATTATGATGGATGTCAAATTCAGAGATGTTGTTGTTGTTAAAGCTGGAGAGATCTTGAAAATCAATGCTGATATTGCTGGACGTCCCTTGCCTGTAGTTTCATGGTCAAAGGATGGCAAAGAGATTGAGGAAAAAGCAAGAGTTGAAATTGTCTCCACAAATCACACTACTGCAATAACTGTTAAAGACTGCATTCGACGTGATTCAGGACAATATGTACTAACGTTACAAAATGTCGCTGGAACAAGATCACTAGCTGTCAATTGCAAGGTACTTGATAGACCTGGTCCACCAGCAGCCCCACTAGAAATCAGAGGACTTACTGCTGAGAAGTGTCACCTGTCATGGGGAGCACCTCAAGAAAATGGTGGTGCAGAGATCGATTATTATATTGTGGAAAAGCGTGAGACCAGTAGAATTGCATGGACTCTTTGTGAAGCAGAGTTTCCAACAACATCCTGCAAAGTGACAAAACTGCTTAGAGGAAATGAATATATCTTCAGGGTGATGGGTGTTAACAAATATGGTGTTGGGGAACCTTTGGAAAGTGTTGCTGTCAAAGCCCTAGATCCTTTCACTGTTCCAAGCCCACCTAAGTCTTTAGAGCTTACTAGTGTAACAAAGGAATCCATGACGCTCTGTTGGGCAAGACCTGACAGCGATGGAGGAAATGAAATTTCTGGATATGTAATTGAAAGGCGTGAGAAAAATAGCCTCCGGTGGATGCGTGTCAACAAAAAGCCAGTTTATGATCTAAGAGTAAAATCTACAGGCCTTCGTGAAGGATGTGAATATGAATATCGGGTATATGCAGAAAATGCTGCAGGTCTTAGTCTACCTAGTGACGTTTCACCACTAATAAAAGCAGAAGATCCAGTTTTCCTGCCATCACCTCCATCTAGGCCCAAGGTTGTGGATTCTACAAGGTCACATATAACAATTGGATGGATGAAGCCATTATTTGATGGAGGTGCCCCTATTACTGGATACACAGTTGAATACAAGCTTACCAGTGAAACTAATTGGTCAACTGCTATTCAAAGCTTAAGAGGCACAGAATATACCATAATTGGTCTTACATCAGGAGCTGAATATGTTTTCAGAGTAAGGTCTGTCAATAAAGTTGGCACTTCTGATCCAAGTGATATCTCAGAACCTCAAGTAGCAAAAGAAAGGGAAGAAGAACCAGCCTTTGAGATTGATAACGAAATGAGAAAGACGTTAGTTGTGAAAGCAGGTGGATCGTTCACAATGACTGTGCCTTTCAGAGGAAAACCTATCCCCAATGTACTGTGGAGCAAGCCAGATACTGATCTCCGTACACAAGCAAATATTGATTCCTCAGATAACCGCACTTCACTTACTGTTGAAAAAGCAACAAGGAATGATTCTGGAAAGTATACACTAACATTACAAAATATTGTAAGCACAGCTACTTTGACATTAGTTGTTAAAGTTCTTGACTCACCAGGACCTCCAGGTAATATTGTTGTAAAGGATGTAACAAAAGAATCAGCTGTGTTATCTTGGGACGCTCCTGAGAATGATGGCGGTGCTCCTGTGAAGAACTATCACATTGAAAAACGAGAAGCAAGCAAGAAAGCTTGGGTCACTGTAACCAACATTTGCCATCGTCTTTCCTACAAAGTGACCAATCTACAAGAAGGTGGAATTTATTACTTCAGAGTCTCCGGAGAAAATGAGTTTGGTGTTGGAGTACCCGTTGAAACTAAAGATGGAGTTAAAATAACAGGTTAGTTCCTTAAAATATGTTTATTTTTATGCTCTATCCATGATCTATTGAGTTCCTTAAGCAACTTAATTTATTATGAATGACTGATATTAATTTATTGTAACTCGGTAATCAAAGGTGTTTGTCTTGAAAACACCTAAGTACTCTCTTTTTGTAAACTGCCCAGAGAGCTTTGGCCATGGGGCGGTATATAAATGTTATAAATAAATAAATTACAATTGGTATTCAAGTATATCTGTGCAAGATAAAATATACCACTTTCCCATGTAAAATGTACAGCTGCTGAATATGTTAAAAGTAGAATACGTCTGGCCTATTTTGTTCTCATGTCATCTTCTTATTCTTGTTCTTTCTCAGAAAAGCCAAGCCCACCAGAAAAACTGGGAGTATCAAGCATTACTAAAGATAGTGTATCTCTTGTGTGGCTCAAACCAGAACACGATGGTGGAAGCAGAGTTGTAGGCTACCTTGTTGAAGCTCTGGAGAAAGGGCAGCAAAAATGGGTCAAATGTGCAGTAGTGAAGACAACTCATCATGTTGTCCAGGGTCTCAAGGAGAATATGGACTACTTCTTCAGAGTATTTGCTGAAAACCAAGCTGGTCTAAGTGACCCTAAAGAGCTTCTTCTAGCTGTTACAGTTAAAGAACAACTTGGTATGTCTTCCAGTACTAGTTGGAGAGCTTATATGAATGTAACTGAAAATGCACTTTTACATCATTCTTTTTAACATATTGTAAATGTATTTTTCAGAATCTCCTGAGGTTGACATGAAAGGTTTCCCGAACCACACAGTTTATGTACGAGCGGGTTCAAACCTAAAGGTTGAAATTCCACTTTCTGGAAAACCATTACCCAAGGTGACTTTATCTAAAGATGGCATTCCTCTCAAACCAACCATGAGGTTTAACACAGAAACCACAGCAGAAAGTGTCATAGTTCACCTTAAAGAAAGCATGGCTGCTGATGCTGGTCGTTATGACATAACCGCTGCCAACTCCAGTGGAACGACTAAATCTTTCATTAAGATTGTGGTCCTAGACAGACCAGGCCCTCCTGTTGGCCCTGTTTTTGTTAGTGATATTACTGAAGAAACTGTTACACTGAAGTGGGAGCCACCACGTTACGATGGTGGAAGTCAAGTTACCAACTACATTGTGCTGAAAAGAGAGACAAGCACCGCTGTGTGGTCTGAAGTGTCTACAACGGTTGCCAGGAATATTATTAAAGTCACGAAACTAACAACAGGAGAAGAATATCAATTCCGTATTAAAGCAGAAAATCGCTTTGGCATAAGTGACCATATTGATTCAGCATGTATAACTGTTAAGCTGCCTTACAGTAAGTAACTTCTTGTTTGCCCTTGTTTCCTGAATTTTTCAGACATATGGTTCGGATTTATTAACTTGTACTTCATATTTATTTAGCCACACCGGGACCACCTTCCACACCATGGATCACCAATGTAACCCGAGAAAGCATCACTGTTGGATGGCATGAACCTGTTTCCAATGGAGGCAGTGCTGTCATTGGCTACCACTTGGAAATGAAGGATAGGAACAGTATATTATGGAAGAAAGCAAACAAAATGATTATACGCACAACTCACTTCAAGGCCTCCAATATTACCGCTGGACTTATTTATGAATTCAGGGTTTATGCAGAAAATGCAGCCGGTATTGGAAAAGCAAGTCATCCATCTGATGCAGTACTTGCTATTGATGCATGTGGTATGTATTCCGTAGGAAAGCATCACATTTCAAATCATGAATTGTAGTGGAAATTCACATTGCGTCTTTGGCGCGCTGGTATTGAGTAATGCAACTGCTAATTGCAAATGCTGTTGTTTTTCATACTGTGCAGAGCCACCAAGAAATCTTCGTGTCACAGATATTTCCAAGACGTTCGTCAGCCTTACTTGGCTACAGCCAGCTTTCGATGGTGGTAGCAAAATCACTGGATTTATTGTCGAGAAACGCGATCTTCCAGATGGAAGATGGACAAAAGCTAGCTTCACCAATGTTATTGAGACTCAGTTTACTGTCTCAGGATTGACTCAGAGTTCTCAGTATGAATTCCGTGTTTTTACTAAGAATGCTGCAGGTTCAATTAGTAATCCATCGGATGTCTTAGGACCTGTTACATGTGTGGATACATATGGTAAGACATATATAATTGCATAAACATGAATATCGGTTTTATTTTTGGGATTAAAGTTAGCACTGTTTACATAAACCCTTATCTGAATTCAAGGTTTTTAGCCTGATAGTACAATACTGATTCAAATTTCATTTGCCTTTTGCTATCCGAATATATAGAAAATATATTAATTGGTACTGAATATAAGTCAGTACTGCATTAGTCTTCTTAACTAAAAGCTTTAAGTCTGAAGATTTGAACTCTCTTAATACCTTTTTTATTCAATTTATTTTTCATTAAGGTGCACCTGAAATAGACGTACCACCAGAATATACAGAAGTAGTGAAATACAAAGCTGGCACAGCAGTTAAGCTGAAACTTGGCATTTCAGGAAAGCCTGTGCCTACAATTGAATGGTTCAGAAATGGCAAAGAAATACAAACAAGTGCCCAGATATCTATTGAAAACACCACCGAATTTGCATCTATACTGATCAAAGATGCAACCCGTCTTAACAGTGGAAGTTATGAACTGAAACTAAAGAACGCCATGGGTTCTGCATCTGCCACCGTCAGAGTACAAATACTTGGTATGTTTTAAAATATATATATTGAGTTATGCTGCAATATATTGAGTTGTGCTGTAAATTCAACCATTACTGTATATTAAAACATATAATTTCCTCTCATATCAACAGATAAGCCAGGACCTCCAGGTGGACCTATACATTTCAAAACAGTCACTGCTGAAAAGGTTACCCTTATGTGGGAACCCCCAGCAGATGATGGAGGTGCCAGTGTAAACCATTACATTGTTGAAAAACGTGAGACAAGCCGCGTGGTATGGTCAATGGTTTCAGAAAAACAAGAACAATGCATTGTCACTACCACAAAAGTCATAAAAGGAAATGAATATGTATTCCGTATCCGAGCTGTAAATAAGTTTGGTGCTGGTGATCCATTGGAATCTGACACTGTTGTAGCTAAGAATGCATTTGGTAAGCTAAAAAAGTTGTTAATTTATACATTCTCGGAGGTCTCTATAAATAACAATTTTGTTATTCAGTTATGCTGACCTGACATGATTTTTATTTGAATCAAAATACAGTTACACCTGGACAACCTAGCGTGCCAGAGGTCACCATGATAACTAAGCACTCAATGACCGTAGTTTGGAGCAGGCCTACGGTAGATGGTGGTAGCGATATAAATGGATATTACCTTGAGAAACGTGATAAGAAAAGTCTAAGCTGGTTCAAGGTCTCTAAGGAAACCATCCGTGACACCAGACAGAAAGTGACAGGACTAACAGAAAACAGTGAATACCAATTCAGAGTTTCTGCTGTGAATGCAGCTGGCCAAGGTCCATTCTCAGACGCATCTGACTTCTTCAAAGCCGCAGATCCTATTGGTAAGAAACTGTGCATGTGGATGTCTACAAGTTGAAGTATCAAATTATAGACGTTCTTGAAATTCCATGATGGAAAATGACAGCATGTTTTGTTGTTCTACCTGATTACTGTTAGTGGTTGAAGTTTTGAAGTCACATTTTTGTTACTTGAATTTTATAGACAAACCTGGACCTCCTGTTAAGCTAAAGGTTGTGGATACTACAAAGACATCTATCACACTTGGCTGGACCAAACCAGCCTATGATGGAGGAAGTGCGATTACCAGCTATGTCATAGAAAAGAGAGAAGGAGATGAAGAAGAATGGGCTGTAGTCAGTGCAAGGGGAGAAGTGAGAACCACAGAGTATGTTGTTTCTCGTCTTCAGCCAGCAATCAATTACTACTTCCGTGTAGCTGCTATAAATTATGCTGGACAAGGGGAGCCTATTGAAATGACGGAACCTGTTCAAGCTAAAGACATACTTGGTATATACATCTCTGGGTTTTTTAATTATTATTTTAAATATTTTATATACAGCTTGTCCCAAATATTAATAATTTATCTTGTTCACATTTTTTTGTTTTTGCAGAGGAGCCAGAGATTGATCTGGATGTGGCCCTCAGAACCTCCATTGTAGTTAAAGCCGGTGAAGATGTACGAATAATGATTCCGTTTAAAGGAAGACCACCTCCAACTGTCACATGGAGAAAGGGTGAAAAGAATCTTGGCGTTGATGAACGATACAGCATTCAGAATACAGAATCATCCACACTTCTTAGTATTCCTCAAGTCACTCGCAATGATACAGGAAAATATGTCCTCACAATTGAGAATGGAGTTGGGAAATCGAAAACGTCATTTGTAAATGTCAAAGTGCTTGACACTCCATCTGCTTGCCAGAGACTGCATCTTAAAAATGTTTCTCGTGGAACTGTGACATTGGTATGGGAGCCACCACTTATCAATGGCGGTTCTGAAGTAACAAATTACGTCATTGAAAAAAGAGATGCTACAAAGAGAGCTTGGTCTTCTGTTACAGCAAAGTGCTCTAACACATCATTTAAGATAACTGACCTGTCAGAGAAGACCCCATACTTCTTCCGAGTTCTGGCAGAAAATGAAAACGGGTTGGGTGAACCATGTGAAACTTCCGAACCAGTGAAAGCTGCAGAAGTCCCTGGACCTGTACAAGATCTGACCATGAAAGATTCAACAAAGACTTCTGTCACCTTACAGTGGAGCAAACCTGAATTTGATGGCGGTAGTATCATAACAGATTATGTTATTGAAAAGCGACTGAAGGAAGAAACTGAATGGTCATTTGCAGGGACTAGTAAAGCATGTGAATTTGAAGTTGAAAAACTAAAGGAGCTTTCTGTTATGGAATTCAGAGTGTCTGCAAAGAACGAAAAAGGAAGAAGTGATGGTGTTTCAACTGGGCCTATTACAGTGAAAGACTATGTAATAACACCTGACGCAGACCTTTCCGATATACCTGGAGGACAAATAACAGTGAGAATAGGCTATAACGTACACGTTGAATTGCCATATAAGGGAAAACCAAAACCAACTATGAGTTGGCTGAAAGACAACATACCTCTTAAAGAAAGTGAACAGATTCGCTTCAAGAAAACAGAAAACAAAATCACCTTAAGCATTAAGAATGTGAAAAAAGAGAATGGTGGCAAATACACCTTAATTCTTGATAATAATGTTCACAGAAAGTCATTCCCATTTACAGTTATAACACTTGGCCCTCCATCTAAGCCAAAAGGTCCTGTAAAACTAGACGAAATCAAAGCAGACAGTATGGTTCTTTCATGGGGTGCTCCCGAAGATGATGGAGGAGGAGAAATTACTGGCTACAGTGTTGAGAAGCGGGAGACTTCACAAACCAATTGGAAAATGGTATGTTCTAGTGCAGAAAAGACAACTTTCAAAATTTCTAATCTCATTAAAGATGTAGAGTACCAGTTCAGAATCCGTGCAGAAAACAGATATGGAGTGAGCCCACCGCTTAACTCTGTAGAAGTCATAGCAAAACACCAGTTTAAACCACCAGGTTCACCAGGGAAGCCTGTTGTTTACAACATAACAGCTGACGGAATGTCCCTATCTTGGGATGCTCCAATGTATGATGGCGGTGCAGAAATTACTGGATACCATGTTGAAAAGAAAGAACGAAACAGCATCCTGTGGCAAAAAGTAAATGTTTCATCAATAGCTAATCGAGAATACAGAGTTCTTGGATTAATGGAAGGCTTGGACTACCAATTCCGTGTATATGCAGAAAACTCGGCTGGATTAAGTGCTGCTAGTGATCCAAGCAAATTTGCCTTGGCTGTCTCTCCAGTCGGTAAGTGACTGACTACTCACTGTGAAGCAGCATGCCAAAGCAATTGGAGCTGATCTGTCTGTCTTACTATGCATGCATTTATCTTTCTTTCAGATCCACCTGGCACCCCTGATTACATCGATGTGACTAGGGAAACTATTACTCTGAAATGGACTGCACCTCTGCGTGATGGGGGCAGCAAAATTGTGGGTTACAGTATTGAGAAACGGCAAGGAAGCGGTGATCGCTGGGTCAGATGCAATTTTATGGATGTCAGTGAATGCCAATACACAGTTACTGGACTTAGCCCTGGTGATCGATATGAATTCAGAATACTTGCAAGAAATGCTGTTGGAACGATCAGTCCTCCTTCTCAGTCTTCAGGGTATATCATGACCAGAGATGAAGCTGGTAAGCCTTATTTATGAAAAGCAAAGTATGTCTATAGAATCTCAAACTATCTTAAAGTTTGTGTGGTGCGCTAGATTATTACAATCAGACCAGAGGACTGTGAACGTTTCAGGATTAACTCATTATGTACTAAATGATTAGTTCACACTATTTATTCCTACTTCGAAGTATTATAAATATGAACTAATGAATTCAATAAGCAACATAAATTTGACTAGTTGTGCATTTAATGTGATAACTTTAAAATAAAATAACTAATATACCTCTTTATATTATTTTCTGGGAATATATGTTGGTGATCATGAAGTGAGTATTATTTTACTTTTTTTATTCTCTAGTTGCACCAAATATTGAATTTGGGGCCGAGCATTTCGAAGGTCTTACAGTTAAAGCTGGAGAAAGCATAAGACTTAAAGTTCTCATCACAGGCCGGCCAGTTCCTCAGGTGACCTGGTTTAAAGACGGAGAAGAGATTGACAAGAGGCTAAATATCGAAATAACCGATGCCATTGGCTATAGCACCATCTTTGTTAGAGATGCTTCTCGGGACCATCGTGGAGTATATAGGGTAGAAGCAAAGAATGCATCAGGCACCAAACAGGCAGAAATAACCGTAAGAGTACAAGGTAATTTGGCACTGATTTCCTTTACATCAAATTGAGCAACTTTCATTTAACGGTATATTCATTCTGTATTAAAATTAGCACAATACAAATAATTGATAATGTAATGTTACAGATACTCCAGGAAAAGTGGGTGGGCCAATACGGTTCACCAATATTACCGAAGAGAAGGCAACGTTATGGTGGGAGCCTCCAGCGAATGATGGCTGTGCAGCAATTACTCATTATGTGATTGAAAAGCGTGAAACCAGCAGGGTATCCTGGGCGCTAATTGAAGATCACTGTGAAGCCTGCAGTTATACTGCACTCAGATTAATAAAAGGCAACGAATACCAGTTCCGTGTCTCTGCAGCCAACAAGTTTGGCGTTGGCAGGCCGCTGGAATCTGATCCATTTGTAGCTCAAGCGCATTACAGTAAGTTTACTTTAAATTGATAAATCCTAATCACCCCCTTGTCAACCTTATCCAGAATGTTATGAGATATTTTTTCTTTTCTTTTACAGCTGTTCCTGATGCTCCTGGCACTCCAGAACCTAGCAATGTAACAGGAAACAGCATCACACTCACATGGGCAAGGCCAAAGTCAGACGGTGGAAGTGACATTGACCAATATATCTTGGAGAGAAGAGAGAAGAAGAGTATTATCTGGGTTAAAGTGTCCAGCAAGAGGCCTATCGCCGAAACTAGATACAGAGTCACTGGCCTAACAGAAGGCAATGAGTATGAGTTCCAGGTCATGGCAGAAAATAAAGCAGGAGTGGGGCCACCAAGTGGTATCTCAAGGCTGATAAAATGCAGAGAGCCGGTTCACCCACCGAGTGCCCCTACTGTTGTCAAAGTGACAGACACATCCAAAACAAGTGTCAGCTTAGAATGGACCAGGCCTGTTTTTGATGGAGGGCTGGAGATCATTGGCTACATCATTGAAATGTGCAAAGCTGATTTGGGAGAGTGGCACAAAGTCAACGCCGAGACTTGCATTGCTACCAAGTATACTGTGGTTGACCTGGAACCAAACGAGCACTACAAATTTCGAGTCAGTGCCGTCAATGGTGCAGGCAGAGGAGAAAGCTGTGAAGTTGCTGCGTCGGTGCAAACAATAGATAGACTCTCTTCACCCGAACTTGATATTGATGCTAGCTTCAAGCAGACTCATATTGTCAGAGCAGGGGCAAATATCCGTCTCTTCATTGCCTTCAAGGGCAGACCCGTTCCCACTGCTATATGGTCCAAAGCAGATTCCAATCTTAGCCTGCGTGCTGACATTCATACAACAGATTCATTTAGCACATTAACTGTGGAGAACTGCAATAGAACAGATGCTGGCAAATACGTTTTTACGGTAGAAAACAACAGTGGTAGCAAATCTATTGCTTTCACTGTAAAAGTACTAGATACTCCTGGGCCACCAGGTCCTATTACATTTAAGGATGTGACCAGAGACTCTATAACTTTAATGTGGGATGCCCCTATTTTGGATGGAGGTGCCCGTATACATCACTATGTTGTGGAGAAGCGAGAAGCAAGCCGCCGCAGCTGGCAGGTTGTTAATGAAAAATGTACCCGGCAGATTGCTAAGGTCACTGACCTTGCAGAGGGTGCGCCCTATTTTTACCGGGTTTCAGCAGAAAATGAATATGGAGTAGGTGAGCCATGTGAATTGACAGAGCCAGTTGTAGCCACTGAAGAGCCTGCGCCACCTAAGAGATTAGATATTGTTGATACCACTAAGTCATCTGTGGTCTTAGCTTGGCTGAAACCTGATCATGATGGTGGCAGTCGTATCATTGGATACCTACTAGAGATGAAACAAAAGGGATCTGACGTTTGGGTGGAAGCTGGCCAGACGAAACAGCTAACTTTTACAGTTGAAGGTCTTATAGAGAACAACGAATATGAGTTCCGGATCAAAGCAAAGAATAATGCTGGATACAGTCAGGCAAGAGAAGCCTTCTCTTCTGTCATTATTAAAGAACCACAGATTGAGCCCACTGCAGATCTCAGTGGAATAACTAGGCAACTTATAACTTGCAAAGCTGGAAGCTCCTTTACTATTGATATACCAATTAGTGGACGTCCTGTTCCAAAGGTAACATGGAAACTTGAAGAAATGAGACTTAAAGAAACTGATAGAGTGACTATCAAGACAACGAAGGATAGAACCACACTGACTGTTAAGGACAGCATGAGAGGTGACTCTGGCAAATATTATTTGACTCTCGAGAACACAGCTGGTGTGAAAACTTTCACCGTCACAGTTGTTGTCATTGGAAGACCAGGTCCGGTTACACGCCCCATAGAAATATCATCTGTGACAGCTGAATCCTGTGTATTGTCATGGAAGGAACCGGAAGATGATGGTGGCACTGATATTTCAAACTACATTGTTGAAAAACGTGAATCTGGTACAACAGCATGGCAACTGGTAAACTCCAGCGTCAAACGTACACAGATTAAAGTAACTCATCTCACCAAGTACATGGAATACACCTTCCGTGTCAGCTCAGAAAACAGATTTGGTGTCAGCAAGCCAATAGAATCGGTACCAATAGTGGCGGAGCATCCATTTGGTAAGGAAGCATTGATTCAAAGCATAAATTCGAGCATAAATTTCCATCAGTTTTGTTTTTCTATGAACAGCAATATCTAACATTTCCCTTATGTTTTTTTTTATTAGTCCCACCAAGCCCACCCACTAGACCCGAGGTCTACTTTGTTTCTTCCAATGCCATGTCTATTCGGTGGGAGGAACCATATCATGATGGTGGCAGCAGAGTGGTTGGATACTGGATTGAAAAGAAAGAACGCAACACAATCCTTTGGGTAAAGGAAAACAAAAGTCCATGTATTGAATGCAACTATAAAGTTACAGGGCTTGTGGAAGGTTTGGAATATCAATTCAGGACATACGCATTAAATGCTGCTGGCATCAGCAAAGCTAGTGAAGCTTCCAGGCCTGTAGTGGCCCAAAACCCAGTTGGTAAGTATAAGTGGTAAAGAAAACATGTTTTATATTATTATTATTATTATTTAAGGAATCATAAAATAACATTTTTTTCATCATGTTGTTCTCTTACAGATCCACCAGGTCGGCCAGAGGTAACAGATGTCACACGATCTTCAGTGTCATTAAGCTGGTCTCCCCCTCTTTATGATGGCGGAAGCAAAGTTGTTGGCTATATTGTAGAACGCAAACCATACAACGAAACTGGAGATGGCCGTTGGTTGAAATGCAACTATACCATTGTCTCAGAAAACTTCTTCACTGTGACAGCTCTCGGTGAAGGAGAGGAATATGAATTCCGTGTATTGGCAAAGAACACTGCTGGTGTGATTAGCAAGGGTTCTGAATCTACTGGTGCTGTTACCTGCAAAGATGAATACTGTAAGAGACATTCATGTGGTTTTTAAAATTATGTAGATCATGTCAGTTTGTTAAGTTATCAAAATATAAATTTATTTCTCTTGTTTTCCATAGCACCACCTAAAGCTGTGCTGGATGCCAAATTGCAAGGAGATATTGTAACGATTAGGGCTGGATCTGACCTTGTTCTTGAGGCATCGATTGGTGGAAAACCAGAACCAAAAGTCTTTTGGTCTAAGGGTGACAGAGAATTGGACCCGTGTGAAAAGATCTCTTTACAATACACAAGCAAGCATGCTGTTGCAGTCATCAAGTTCTGTGACAGAAACGATACCGGAAAATACACATTAACTGTTAAAAATGCCAGTGGAACAAAACAAGTTGCTGTCTTGGTCAAAGTGCTTGGTGAGTATTTCTTAATAATGTTCACTGTTAATTTTCTGAGCCATAATTTATTTCCTTCAAAGTCATTTTAAAGATAAAAGCAGTAATTATCCTTTTACTCCTTGCCTGCAGATTCTCCTGGTCCATGTGCTGGCAAAATCACTATTAGCAGAGTAACAGAAGAGAAGTGTACCTTGGCTTGGAACATGCCTAAAGAAGATGGAGGGGCAGAAATTACCCATTTCATCGTAGAGAGACGTGAGACCAGCAGGCTGAACTGGGTTATTGTTGAAGCTGAATGTCCAACCCTGTCATGTGTAGTAACAAGACTTATTAAGAACAATGAATACATATTCCGTGTAAGAGCTGTCAATAAGTATGGACCAGGCGTTCCACTTGAAACTGAGGCCATTTTTGCTAGAAATTCATTCAGTAAGTATCTCCCTAGCCCAATTAGGGATTTGTGTTTGGAAGTGGGCAGCAAAGAGAGTTGTTCCACACATAATAAATGTGAAATATCTGATTTTTCCCTCTCTCCTTAAAAAATATTTGCAGCTATTCCATCACCCCCTGGAGCACCTGAATCAGTGGGTGTTGGCAAAGAACATGTCATTATTCAGTGGCTGAAACCGGAGTCAGATGGGGGCAATGAGATCAGTACCTATCTTGTAGACAAACGAGAAAAGAGAAGTCTACGCTGGACACGAGTTAACAAAGACTACATCATTTATGATACAAGGTTGAAAGTTACTAATCTAATGGAAGGCAGTGAATACCAATTCCGTGTCACTGCTGTTAATGCTGCTGGTAACAGTGAACCTAGTGATGTTTCTCCATACATTGTGTGCAAAGACCCATCATGTAAGTTCCCAAGATCACAATATATATATAATTGCAGATTAAACAATATGGGGGTCTCATAGGCGAAGGGTCTCTAGAGCAGTCTGTTCACCAGAAACTAAATGAGTGTGTGCTTTTACTTTTATTTGTTTTAGGCATTTATATGTCACCCAGGGACCATGTTTTCAGAACCGCTTATGCATTTGCATCTCACTCAGTTTCTCAATGGTTACCTCCACTGTATTTAGATAAAACTGGATATCTGGGACAGGCAGATTGAGGAATCATAACTGAGGAATCACAAGTATTTTGGAAGTTGTGCCAAACATGTAAATGGATACATTTGTGAAAAAAATAATTTAATTTTTATTCTGGTGTTCTAGCTGGCACTTATTTGGGTCAGAAAGCATTTTTTTTCTTTCCTAAATTCTTGGCCAAAATTCTTTGCTCTAGACCATCACCGTTCACAACAACTACAGATACAGCGTTGATTGGGATTGTCTTGTACCCCAATTATATTTCCTGCCTGTTGGGAAAAGAAGAATTGATGGACAGCTTTTGCTTGATACTCAGGATCTCTGATTGCTGTATCTAGCTTTAAGAAGAATTTCTTAATCTATAATCATTTCTTATCCCAGGATCAGATAAGCTAGTGGCCCTGGGGTTTTGTTTTGTTTTGTAGAGGGCTTTTCTCTTTGCCTGTAACAGCAGCTTTTCTCATCTACTCTGCACTTTTTGTCCCCGCTCTCTGTTTGCAATAAAGTGTAGGATGAATTATGACGTCAAGAGATAAGAGATGACAAAAGGAGACAATTTGGGGAGACACTTGCTATGGAGCAGAGAGTTGCACTGATGACCTGCCGATCCTGTCAAGCCCTATAGTTCTATTATATCACTTCCTTGCATACCAGAGGACTACTTGTGACTTAATAGCATGTTTTCCCAGTAGGGCAAAACATACTGAGGCCTCCCAAAATCTAAAAGTCCATTTTAGCTAAAACGCTATCCCAATTCAAGTACAGGAAGGATTAAAAAGATATCATCATAGTTACTGCAGACATGTCAACATTGTAATTTCTTCAAGTGTTAAGTTGTACTCTGTGATAATGTGAACATGTGTCATTTCTTTCCAAAGACACTCCAGCACCACCTTCACCTCCAAGAGTTGTGGACACTACTAAGACCAGCATAAGCTTGGCTTGGACAAAGCCCATGTATGATGGTGGAGTTGATATATTAGGCTATGTTCTTGAAATGAAAGAAGAAGGTACTGAACAATGGTATAGAGCACATAGTACCGCCACCTTAAGGAATGCTGAATTCACTGTGACTGGTCTTAAAACAAGCCAGAAATACTGCTTTAGAGTGGCTGCCACCAATATAAATGGTATGAGTGAATACAGTGAGTCATCTGCTGAAATAGAACCAGTGGAACGGCTAGGTAATGTCAAGATCCAGTATTTATACATCATTTACAAATGTCACTTTACAAATTTGCTTTAGAAATAATGAAGCACTACTTAATCTTTTATTTTTACCCCCATCTATAGAAATTCCAGATCTTGAGCTTGCTGAGGATCTGAAGAAGATTGTTACTGTTAGAGCAGGAGGCTCTTTACGTCTCATGGTGTCAGTATCTGGCAGACCAGCGCCAGTGATTACATGGAGGAAAAAGGGTGTTGACCTGGCAAATCGGAGTATTATTGACACCACAGACAGCTATACGCTGTTGGTTGTGGATAAAGTTAACCGGTACGATGCTGGAAAATACATCATTGAGGCTGAGAATCAATCAGGAAAGAAATCTGCAACCATTCTGGTAAAAGTCTATGGTAGGTACAAAATGTTGTTATTTATTGTTACAGCAATAGCGTTGCCTATTTCATCACAAGATGATTGCATAAAGTATTTGAAATGTAAATAAATGGGGAACAATTAATTACCAGGAGAGCCAGACAAATAGCAAAGGGGGGAGAGAGAGAGAGAGAGAGAAGACACCAGTGGTAATTGGTTTCTAGAATAATGAATAGTCTGTGAGTTTTATTTGAGTAATACAGAAAAAAATGAACAAAAACGATACAGAAAAATATAAAAACTGTTTATTTTGTCTTTTTCTCATAAAGACACTCCTGGCCCACCAGGATCAGTGAAAGTCAAAGAGGTCTCAAAGGAGTCTGTGACAATTACTTGGGAATGTCCTACTATTGATGGTGGAGCCCCGATCAACAACTATATAATTGAGAAACGTGAGGCTGCCATGAGAGCTTTCAAGACAGTGACTACTAAGTGTAACAAAACCATTTATAGAATTTCTGGACTCATCGAAGGAGCTCTATACTATTTCCGAGTACTTCCAGAAAATATCTATGGTATTGGTGAACCCTGTGAGACATCAGATGCGGTGCTTGTGTCAGAGGTTCCAAGTGTGCCTCAAAAACTGGAGGTGGTTGATGTTACCAAATCTACGGTATCACTTGCATGGGAAAAACCACAACATGATGGCGGCAGCAGACTAACTGGCTATGTGATTGAGGCCAGTAAAGCTGGATCAGAAAGGTGGATGAAAGTTGTAACACTGAAGCCTACAGTACTTGAGCACACAATAATTTCCTTAAATGAAGGTGAACAGTACTTGTTTAGAGTCAGAGCACAAAATCAGAAGGGTGTGTCTGAACCAAGAGAGATAGTCACAGCAGTGACTGTACAAGAACTAAAAGGTAAGAGTCATAGTTATAATGAAAACTGAAACATTATTCAAAATGTTGATACATAGTTAACAAGGATTAATAATGTTGGGGTTCATCTTCTTCTGTTTTTTTAGTTCTACCTGCAATTGATCTTGCTGGAATACCTCAAAAGACTGTTCATGTACCTGCTGGTAAACCTGTAGAACTATCTATTCCAATTTCTGGACGACCACCTCCAGCTGTTTCTTGGTTCTTTGCTGGCTCTAAACTAAGAGAATCAGAACGTGTCAAAGTTGAAATAGTGGCTAAGACAGCTAAATTAACTATACGTGAAACGACAATACGTGACACTGGGGAATACACACTTGAACTGAAGAATACAACTGGAACCGCTCTTGAAAGAATCAAAGTTATTATTCTTGGTAAGGATTTGTTTTGAAAATCTAATTGTCCATGGTTTTTCTTGCATATTCCTTCCCAGTTTCAGCTACACCGTTTGTTTTTACTATTTCTTCACTTCTTTGCCTATTTTCCTTTTTCACAGACAAACCTGGACCACCCATTGGACCTATTAAAATTGTTGATATTGATTCAACTTTTGTAACAATTTCCTGGGAACCACCTGAGATGGACGGGGGTGCAGCATTAAGTGGCTATGTGGTGGAACAACGGGATGCTCACCGTCCAGGATGGTTACCAGTGTCTGAATCTGTAACTCGGACAATGTTTAAGTTTTCTAAACTTACTGAGAGTGCCGAGTACGTGTTCCGTGTGGCTGCCACAAACCGCTTTGGCATTGGATCTTACTTACAATCTGAAATTATAGAATGCAAGAGCAGAATCAGTAAGTATTTCCCCTAATTTTCTGCATTAAAAACATTAGATCGGTTTATATAGACGCATACCTAAATATTTGAAGACTTGATGCTACACTACATAAATTCTGTTTTTTTTTTTTTTCTTAAATAAGTCGCTGAATTGTAGCTAGTCGCAATATAGTTGTAAAACAAAGTATAATACCATGTCTCTGCTTATTAGGAACAAAACATGATTGTAAACAGAATTAAGTTCTCTTTCCCCCCCCCCTTTTTTAAACATAGGTATTCCTGGCCCTCCTAGTACCCTAGAAGTGTTTGATATCTCCCGTGATGGAATGACCCTTACTTGGTATCCACCAGAAGAGGATGGTGGTTCACAGATCTCCGGTTATATTGTGGAGCGCAAAGAAGTTAGATCAGACAGATGGATCCGTGTAAATAAAGTTGCAGTGACTATGACACGCTACCGATCTACTGGGTTGATAGAAGGACTGGAGTATGAACACCGTGTCACAGCTATCAATGCTAGGGGCACTGGCAAACCAAGTCGAGCTTCCAAGCCTGCAGTTGCTATGGATCCAATTGGTAATAATCTATATTCCTATATCCATATTTCCTATAGTCATAAAGTACACTAGAGGCAGAGAGAAAGTACAAAAGAGGCCTAGAGCCAGACAGAAGATGCTCTTGTTTAATCATGTTATCCGCAAAATATCTGAGAGATGGTGGGTATTTTGGACTGCCTTTTAAACAGCAAAACTATATGTGTAGCCACCTTGAATGTGTCTAACTCTGCTCTGATCATATATTCCAGCTCCTCCAGGCAAACCTCAGAATCCAAGAGTTACAGATACTACAAGAACATCTATTTCTCTGGCTTGGAGCCCACCAGAAGATGAAGGCGGGTCTAAAGTCACTGGCTACTTGATTGAAATGCAAAAGGTTGATCAGTTTGAATGGACCAAATGCAACACCACTCCCACCAAGATCCGTGAATACACTCTAACACACCTTCCTCAAGGTGCAGAGTATAGATTCCGTGTTATGGCCTGTAATGCTGGGGGCCCTGGTGAACCTGCGGAGGTACCAGGAACAGCCAAAGTGACTGAAATGCTTGGTAAGATACTTGAACTCTTCTTAATGAAATCCTTAAACAAAACGTATACACAAAAAACACTTTGGGACCATTTTTAATACATAACATGTTTTCCCCTTCCTAGAATATCCTGATTATGAACTTGATGAAAAATACCTGGAAGGTGTCTTTGTAAGACAAGGTAGTGTAATTAAGCTTACAGTGCCAATCAAAGGGAAGCCCATTCCGATATGCAAGTGGACTAAAGAAGGGCATGATGTCATCAAGAGAGCGATGATTGCCACCTCTGAATCAGATACCGAACTTGTGATAAAAGATGCAGAAAGAGAAGATTCTGGTACCTATGATTTGACACTTGAGAACAAATGTGGCAAGAAGGTTGTCTACATCAAGGTTAGAGTGATTGGCATTCCAAATCCACCAGAAGGACCACTTGAATATGATGACATACAAGCACGCTCTGTTAGAGTCAGCTGGAAACCTCCAACGGATGATGGCGGTGCAGATCTACTGGGGTACATTGTCGAGAGGCGTGAAGTACCAAAGACTGCCTGGTACACTGTTGATTCCAGAGTAAGGGGAACATCCCTAGTAGTGAAAGGACTCAAAGAAAATGTGGAATATCACTTCCGAGTTCATGCTGAAAACCAGTTTGGTGTAAGCAAGTCCCTGAAATCTGAAGAGCCAGTTGTGCCAAAGACACCACTGAGTAAGTATACCTTTCAATCTTGTTTATTTTCTTAAAGAGAAAAAGCATATTGTATTTTATGTTGCCTTTGCTCCAAGTAGCTCAAAACAACATATCCTTTTTCCTCACTACAAACCTATGAGGTAGCTTAGGCTGAGAGATAAGAATTGGCTTAAGGTCATTTAGTGAGCTTCATGGCTGAATTGAGATTTGAACCCAGGTTTCCATTATCTTCATCCAACACTACACCACACTGACCTATGGTTATTTTTCTCTTCGTTTCATCAGATCCTCCAGAGCCGCCAAGTTATCCACCAGAGATACTTGATGTCACAAAGAGTTCTATTAGTCTATCTTGGTCCAGACCTAGAGATGATGGTGGCTCTCGTGTCACTGGCTACTATATTGAACGTAGAGAGACATCTACTGAGAAATGGGTCAGGCACAACAAGACTCACATCACAACTACAATGTATACAGTCACAGGACTGGTTCCAGATGCTGAATATCAGTTCCGTATTGTGGCCCAAAATGATATTGGGGAAGGTGAACCAAGCCCTGCTTCTGAGCCAGTTGTGTGCAAAGATCCATTTGGTACGTAAATGTAGTTTCCGTGTTAGAGGGCATCAGGGTGATGGTTTTGAAGAAGACACATTTTAATTTCTTACGAAAATATTTTAATAATAATAATAATAACAACATTATTTCTTACCTGCCTCTCCGTTTGGATCGAGGCGGGGAACAACAGTAAATATAAAACACGATAAAATACTTAAAACTGATTAAAAACATGGCAAACATTACTAAAAATGCAATAAAACATTTTTTTTTACAGACAAACCAAGCCAGCCAGGAGAAATTGAGATCACATCTGTATTTAAGGATAGTGTTACTTTAGAATGGGAGCGTCCTGAATGTGATGGTGGCAAAGATATAATTGGATACTGGGTTGAATATCGCCAATCTGGAGAATCTGCATGGAAAAAGTGCAACAAAGAACGTATCAAAGACAGGCAGTTTACAATGGGAGGCTTATTGGAAGCCACAGAATATGAATTCAGAGTTTTTGCAGAAAATGAGACTGGAATTAGTAGGCCACGTAGAACAGCGATGACAGTAAAGACGAAACTGACATGTAAGTTTAAATATTCAGTCATATTCATTTACACTTTATGTTGCTATTCAAAAGATGTTACATGTCACAGTAAACAGTGGCATGATATAGATACATACCGTTGATTGTCATGAAGCAATTTGTCAATTGTCAATTGAAACAACTTGATCTTAAATTATTTTGTCAATTCCAAGATATAATAAAATAAAGCTTCATAATTATATTTACTCTGTTGAAAAGCCCACAAGGAAAGAAATAAGCTCTTTCCTCATCCCATGCTGTTGAAACGAAAGATGACTATATTACACTGGAAGAATGCAAATTATACTTGGTACCACTGTATTTTAGTTTGAAAGTCAGGAGGATGCACCGAAATAAAGAAACAATATAGAGAGCTTAAAGTATTTTTCCCTCCCTTAATAAATACAGCTGGAGAAGCACCAGGAGTAAGACAAGAGATGAAGGATGTCACTACAAATCTGGGTGAACCAGCTCAGTTATCCTGCCAGATCATTGGAAGACCTCTTCCCGATATTAAATGGTATCGTTTTGGCAAAGAACTGGTACAGAGCAGAAAATACAAGATGTCATCAGATGGACGCACCCACACCCTGACAGTACTCACAGAAGAGCAGGATGATGAAGGACTTTACACTTGCAGGGCGATCAATGATGTTGGAGAGATTGAAACTAGTGGCAAACTATTGTTGCAAGCTCCTCCGCAGTTCCATCCTGGCTTCCCATTGAAAGAGAAATATGTTGCAGGAGTGGGTTCCACTCTTCGCCTCCATATTGTATACATCGGTCGTCCAGTACCTGCTATCACTTGGTTCCATGGCAAGAAACTTTTGAAAAACACAGAAAATATTACTATTGAGAACACAGAGCATTATACCCATCTCGTCATTAAAAATGTACAACATAAGACCCATGCAGGAAAGTACAAAGTGCAACTTAGTAACATATTTGGAACAGTTGACACAGTACTCAATGTGGAAATACAAGGTAAGCATTGGCTTTTCATCATTTCTGAAATCATATAGTTGGATATGTTTTCTGGCATGTAACTTAAAGCATTGCCTATTCTTTTTTGTAGATAAGCCTGATAAACCAACAGGACCAATTGTTGTGGAAGCTTTGCTGAAGAACTCTGCGGTCATCAGCTGGAAGGCACCTGAAGATGATGGAGGCGCCTTCATTACCAATTACGTTGTAGAGAAGAGAGAAGCAAAAGAAGGCACAGAATGGCAGCTGGTATCTTCAAGCATTTCTAGCACAACCTGTAGAATCGTCAATCTAACAGAAAATGCAGGCTACTATTTCCGTGTCTTTGCTCAGAATACATTTGGCATGAGTGAAGCATTAGAGGTTTCCTCGATTGTTGTTATCAAGACGCCATTTGGTAAGTGTGCTCAATAATCCATGTTTGATTTATCAGAAATTTAGTGAAGCAAGCTGACTTCATGTCCTTAATTGTTTTCTTCTTTACAGAGAAACCAGGCCATCCAACTCAGCCAATTGTATCTGCCGTGACAAAAGATTCCTGTGTGGTATCTTGGAGGCCACCCGCTAGTGATGGAGGCTCAAAGATCAGAAATTACTACCTCGAGAAACGTGAAAAGAAGCAAAACAAATGGATTGCTGTAACAACAGAAGAAATTCATGAAACCGTCTATTCTGTCACCAATCTTATTGAAGGCCTTGAATATGAATTCCGTGTAAAATGTGAAAATCTAGGTGGTGAAAGCGAATGGAGTGAAATTTCACAACCCATCACTCCCAAGTCTGATGTACCAATTCAGGCACCACATTTCAAGGAAGAAATCAGAAACCTGAATGTGAAATTTAGAGGTCATGCCACATTTGTTTGCAAAGTCACCGGTCATCCTAGGCCTATTGTAAAATGGTTCAGGCAGGGCAAAGAGATTATGCCACATGGTGAGAAGGTGAAGATACAAGAATTTAAGGGTGGATATCACCAACTGGTAATTACAGATGTAACAGATGATGATGCCACTGTATATCAAGTGAGAGCAACCAACCAGGGAGGATCTGTGTCTGGAACTGCCTCTTTAGATGTTGAAGGTAAATAATGTGCTTTGCTACTTAAAATTAGTTTTTTTATTTAATAGGAATATGGGCCAAAGCAAAAAACACACACAACCAAAACAACCCCCAACCCTCTGTATCTTATGTTTAGAATCGTGTCTTAAAAGCCTCAAACTGTCAGATAGTGAGAAGCAGATAGTGAGAAGTATGCTTTAATGTGGATTCCTGTATTAAGCAGGGGCTGGACTTGGTGGCCTTATAGACCCTTTCCAACTCTATGATTCTATGATTCTAAGACCTTTGTATAACAGCATCAAGGCTCATCTACACACAGCAGGGCTTAGTCATAATTCAACTATACTAGGATACATAGATGTAAAACAATATATGAAAGTTAAACACAAAACCTTATCTATTTAAGATATTTTATGCCACCTTCTAGCATCAAAAACTTACAAGGTGGCATCCAACATATAAAAATACAATGTAAAAATGCAAGAGAAAAAAATGGCTGTGCCTTCCTAGCAGTGGTGTGGTGAAAATTTTTGTTGAAGCTTTTATTAGACTATAAGATAGCAATAGGCTCTTGAACACACTTGTCTGGTAAAGGATTCTAGCATTGTTGTAGACAGAAGAACTATTACTGGATTAATAATCTCCAAAGATTATAATATGACCATCAATTTTTGCTGAGCTGGCACTGTAACCATGGAAACAGTTAATTCTAAATATTAGCCAATACACTACAAATGCCTAAGCCTTTGTGAATCAGTTTTCTCGTATCTAAAACAGTCTTTCAGTCTTTTTTAAAGCAGTAGTTGGCACTAATTTTATTTTTCATTTTTATTGTGTTTTTTCCCCTACAGTTCCTGCCAAAATCCACTTGCCTAAAAATCTTGAAGGCATGGGAGCCGTTCACGCTCTCCGTGGTGAAGTTATTAGCATCAAAATCCCATTTAGTGGCAAGCCTGATCCGGTGATCACATGGCAGAAAGGACAAGATCTCATTGATACTAATGGACACTACCAAGTCATTGTTACACGGTCATTCACATCTCTTGTTTTCCCTAATGGTGTGGATAGAAAAGATGCAGGTTTCTACATCGTCTGTGCTAAAAACAGGTTTGGCATTGATCAGAAAACTGTTGAATTAGATGTCGCAGATGTACCAGATGCACCAAGAGGTCTGAAAGCAAGTGAAGTTTCAAGGGACTCAGTCAACTTAACATGGAACGCTCCAGCTAATGATGGTGGAAGCAGAGTCACACACTATACTGTTGAGAAACGTGCTACCACAGCTGAGAGATGGATCCGTGTTGGACAAGCTCGTGACACACGATACACTGTAGTAAACCTATTTGGTAAGACAAGCTATGTATTCCGTATTATAGCAGAGAATAAATTTGGGCAGAGCCAACCTTCTGAACCTACAGATTCTGTTATAACAAAGGAAGATAAGACTAGAGTATTAAATTACGATGAAGAAGTTGATGAGGCCAGGGAAGTCACAACAGCAAAAGCATCTCACTCTTCTACAAAGGAACTGTATGATAAATATATGATTGCTGAAGAACTTGGACGTGGACAATTTGGAGTTGCCCACCGCTGTGTTGAGATAACTTCGAAGAAGACCTATCTAGCCAAGTTTGTCAAAGTAAAAGGTGCTGATCAAGTACTAGTAAAGAAAGAAATTTCCATCCTAAATATTGCCAGGCACAGAAATATCCTATATCTTCATGAATCATTTGAAAGCCTAGAAGAATTGGTCATGATCTCTGAGTTCATATCTGGAGTTGACATCTTTGAAAGACTTAGTACCCCTGCATTTGAACTGAATGAAAGAGAAATCGTAAGCTATGTACGTCAAGTATGTGAAGCACTTGAATTCCTACACAGTCATAGCATTGGGCACTTTGATATCAGGCCAGAGAATATTATTTACTTTACCAGAAGAAGCTCTGTAGTTAAAATTATTGAATTTGGCCAGGCAAGGCAGCTGAAACCTGGTGATAATTTCAGACTTCAGTTTACTTCTCCTGAATATTATGGACCTGAAGTCCATCAGCATGATTTGGTCAGCACAGCCAGTGATATGTGGTCACTTGGAGCTCTAGTGTTTGTACTTCTAAGTGGCCTGAATCCTTTCATTGCTGAAACAAACCAACAGACAATTGAAAATATCATCAGTGCTGAATACAACTTTGATGATGAAGCCTTCAAAGATATAAGTATTGAAGCCTTGGACTTTGTTGACCGCCTGCTAGTAAAAGAAAGGAAAGCTCGTATGACTGCTGCAGAAGCCCTTGAACATACTTGGTTGAAGCAGAGGACAGAGAAAACTAGCACTAAAGTAATCAAAACATCGAGACACAGACGTTACTACCAAACCTTAGTGAAGAAGGAATGGAATACAGTTGTATCAGTAGCCCGCGTTTCATGGGGTGGCGCAGTCAGATCTCAGAGGGGTGTTACAGTTGCTAAGGTTAAAGTGGCATCGATTGAAATTGGACCCATAACTGGGCAGATAATGCATGCTGCTGGAGAAGAAGGTGGTCATGCCAAGTATGTCTGCAAGATTGAAAACTATGACTCTGCCACAGAAGTGACCTGGTACTTCGGAGTAAGACAGCTGGAGAACAGTGAAAAATACGAAATCAACTACCATGAAGGAGTGGCCACCATGTATGTCAAAGATATTGCAAAATCAGATGATGGTACCTACAGATGCAAAGTTACTAATGACTATGGTGAAGACAGTTCCTACGCAGAACTATTTGTTAAAGGTGTGAGAGAAGTTTCTGACTATTACAGATGCAGAACTGTCAAGAGAGTGAAGCGCCGAGTAGATGCCTTGAGACTCTTGGAGAGGCCACCAGAATTTACTCTGCCTCTGTATAACCGTACAGCCTATATTGGAGAAAATATCAGGTTTGGCGTAACTATCACAGTCCATCCAGAACCTCGTGTAACCTGGTTCAAATCTGGTCAGAAGATCAAGCCAGGGGATGACGATAGGAAGTATACTTTTGAAACTGATAAGGGTCTTTATCAGCTTTTCATCCATAATGTCAACGAGGATGATGATGCCGAATATACTGTGCATGCACGCAACAAATATGGTGAGGACAGCTGCAAAGCTAAGTTAACTGTTGTTCAGCACGCTCCTTCAGAGGATACCACTTTGAGACCCATGTTCAAGAGGCTGTTAGCAAATGCAGATTGCCAAGAAGGCCACAGTGTCTGCTTTGAGATCAGAGTATCTGGTATACCAAAACCAACACTAAAATGGGAAAAAGATGGTCAGCCTCTATCTGCTAGCCCCAATATTGAAATTGTGCATGAAGGATTAGACTATTACGCTTTGCATATCAGAGATACTCTGCCAGAAGACAGCGGCTATTATAGAGTTACTGCTACAAATAGTGCTGGATCCACAAGCTGCCAGGCTTATTTGAAAGTAGAGCGCTTGAGATATGTCAAACGTGAATATGCCACTGTAGAAGAGCAGCAAAAACATGTACAGAAGAGAATTGACAAAACAGTGAGAATGGCAGAAATCCTTTCAAGAACTGAATCTGTTCCACTGACAGGTGTAGCACAGGAAGCTCTGAGACAAGCTGCCCTCCTGTATAAACCAGCTGTAAGCACAAAGACTGTCAAAGGTGAATTTGAACTTAAAAAGGAAGAAATTAGAGAAGAGAGGAGACTCCGAATGCCTTATGAGATCCCAGAGCCTCGCAGACGTGCAGGCGCTGCTCTTGAAGAAGATCAGAATATCAAACTGTTTGTGCCGATGTCAGACATGAAGTGGTACAAGAAGCTGAGAGACCAGTATGAGATGCCGGGAAAACTTGACAGAATCGTTCAGAAGCGACAGAAGCGCATTCGCCTTTCCAGATGGGAACAATTCTATGTGATGCCACTGCCGCGCATTTCTGATCAATATAAACCTAAATGGCGCATACCTAAATTAACACAAGATGATCTTGAAATAGTGAGACCAGCACGCCGGCGTACCCCATCTCCTGATTACGAATTTTATTACAGACCAAGAAGGCGGTCGCTTAGTGACCTGTCAGATGAAGAAATACTTCTGCCTGTTGATGATTATTTAGCCATGAAGAGAACCGAAGAGGAAAGGCTGCGGCTTGAAGAAGAACTGGAATTAGGCTTTTCTGCTTCACCTCCAAGCAGAAGCCCTCCACGTTTTGAACTGTCTTCCCTTCATTACTCTGCAGCAGATGCACAAGCTGCCACAGAAGCATCTAGGCAAAGAGAGCTGAGATATGCAACCTATCATATACCTTCTAAAGAAGATACTGCTGCAACTTATGCCCAGCTCCGACAACGCCATGACAAAGCAATTTATAGATCATCGAGACAGAAAGAGAGGATTATGGCTGAGAAAGAGGATGAAGAGCTGCTACGACCAGTTACTACAACCAAGCGCCTCTCAGAGTACAAGAGTGAGCTTGAGTATATGTCACAAGAAGAAAAGCAACGATTGAGAAGGAGGAGAGAACGAGAAATAACTGAGATCACATCAAAAGAGGAAGAAGAGGAAATAGAAATGATGAGACACGTTCACAGGGAATTTTCACCTCCCTCAAGGTTACTAGGAAGAAGACGCTCTCTTTCTCCAACTTACATTGAACTAATGCGCCCTGTATCTGAATTAATTCGACCCCGTTCACACCCTGTGGAAGAAACTGAGAGAAGATCACCTACACCAGAGAGAACTCGGCCACGCTCACCAAGTCCAGTGACCAGTGAGAGATCTCTCTCTCGATTTGAAAGGACAGCAAGATTTGATATATTTTCCAGATATGAGTCCATGAAAGCAGCTTTGAAAACTCAAAAAACAATGGAAAGGAAATATGAAGTTCTGACTCAGGAACCTTTCACTCTGGATCATGCCCCACGCATCACTCTGAGAATGCGCTCCCATCGCGTACCATGTGGCACCAACACCAGATTCATTTTGAATGTCCAGTCCAAACCAACTGCTGAGGTGAAATGGTATCACAATGGCATTGAAATACAAGAAAGCCATAAAATACATTTCACTAATACTAGTGGTGTATTAACCTTGGAGATCTTAGATTGCCATATTGATGACAGTGGTACATACCGTGTTGTGTGTACAAACTATAGAGGAGAATGTTCTGATTATGCAACGTTAGACGTTACAGGCGGAGACTACACTACTTATACCTCCCAACGTAGAGATGAGGAAGTACCCAGATCCATTATCCCTGACTTGAGAAGGACCGAGGCATATGCAATCTCCTCATTTAAGAAAGTCTCTGAAACAGAAGCACATTCTTCAGTAAGGGAAGTCAAGTCAGAACTGACAGCAACAAGAGAATCACTATCATCATATGAACATCATGCCTCTGCCGAAAAGAAAGTCAGTGCATCAGAGGAAAGATCACTAGAAGAAAGAGCTGTGCACCGGAAATTTAAAACCACTCTTCCCGCTACAATCTTAACAAAACCACGGTCAATCACTGTTTCTGAAGGAGAAACTGCAAGATTTTCTTGTGACATTGATGGGGAACCAACACCAACAGTGACATGGATACGTGCAACTCAAGCTATTGTTTCTGCTGGGCGCTACCAAGTTACACGTACACAATATAAATCAACCTTTGAGATTTCATCTGTCCAGAGCTCAGATGAAGGAAGCTACACTGTTGTGGTAGAAAATTCTGAAGGAAGGCAGGAAGCCCACTTCAGTTTGACCGTGCAAAAGAAAAGGGTTCCAGAAAAAGCAATTACATCACCTCCAAGGGTCAAATCTCCTGAGCCTCATGTGAAGTCCCCAGACAAAGTAAAATCTCCAAAGCGAGTAAAGTCCCCTGAACCATCTCCTGCCCACTCAAAAGCCAAGTCAACAGCTGCAGGGAAAACAACACCAGCAGAGAAAGTAGAATTGCCAGTTGCTGTTCCTCCTAAGATTAAACAGCAGCTGAAGGTGGAAGCTTCAGGTGATAAAGTAAAATTATTCTGTTCAGTTGAAAGCAGTGTTTTAAGTGTCCGGGAAGTAGCCTGGTACAAAGACGGCAAGAAACTAAAAGAAGATGGTCACCTCAAATTTCATTACGCAGCTGACGGCACATATGAAATTAAGATCCATAATCTTAAGGAATCTGACCAAGGTGAATATACATGTGAGATCATTGGAGAAGGTGGCACCTCTAAAACCAACTTCCAGTTTGTTGGCCAAACTTTTAAAAATGTCAGTTCTCAGGTTTCGAGTTTAGCCAAAACCGAAATATCAGGTCAGAGAGTAGCTGAAACACTTGAAGTATCTACTCAGAAGAAAGCTACAGTCACTTCCCAAGAAAAGGCAGTAGTCCAGGAGGAATTGGTTAAAAGGTCTGTAGTGGCTGAAGATGTTAAAAAATCTTATGCAGAAGTTAAATCTACTACCACTAAAATGACTGTGTCAGAAGGTCAAAAGGCTACCCTTAAAGCTAGTATTGCTGGTGCTTCTGATGTAAAATGGTTGCTGAATGGAATAGAGCTAACTAACTCTGAAGATTATAGATATGGTGTGTCAGGAAGTGATCATACTCTGACCATCAAAAAAGCAACACAGAAAGATGAAGGAATACTTACCTGTGAAGGAAAGACCGAACAGGGCATCATCAAATGTCACTTTGACATGAGTTTTTCAAAAGATGATTCAAATATTCCAGTTTTTATCATGCAACCCAAATCTCAAAACATCAATGAAGGACAAGATGTGTTGCTTACGTGCGAAGTCTCTGGAGATCCTTCTCCAGAAATCAACTGGTTTAAGGATAACCAACCCGTGAGTAATCATTTTTGTTAGCGTTAAATACTTCATTCCTAACCCTTGGTTATGCTTGATCATAATGAAGCTTTTCTTTCTATGCTAGATTTCTCTCTCATCCAACATCCGAGTAAGTCGTTCCAAGAATGTTTATTCTCTCGCAATTCACAATGCCGCAGTGAGTGACAGTGGGAAATACACAGTCAAAGCGAAAAACTTTCATGGGCAATGCTCCGCAACAGCATCTGTGACTGTCCTCCGTAAGTTCTTTCTATACGTCTTGTCTTAATATGAATAGGGCTTATCGGATGTGATGAAACCAGTGGATTGTGTTGATTCTTTACCATGGTGCTATTTTCATTACTGAACCTAAAGTGCAGTATAAATTACAACATATTGAATTAAAAATGCATGATTTATTTAAGAAAATGTTCCTTGCCAGCTCAGTATTACCAGAAGGCTTTGGATATCCCAACTTAATACCTTGCTATTAACCCCTTGGTTCTGGTGATCACTGCTTAATAAACTATAAGAATAATTAATTCCCAAAGATGTAGTCTTCTGGATTTTTTTAAAAAATATGTTTCATTAATCTTCTTAGACAAAACTTACTTATTTTCATTTTAAGAACATTTCAATTCCTGGAATCGTTGGGTTACTCTATGTACTGCTGTTGATGTACTTTGTGAATGTGCTTGTGTTTAAGGAAAGCTGTATTGGTTTTTAATGATGCTTTGAAGCAGGGCTACCTGTTCAGCTGTGGGTGGTAAACAGGGAAAACACCATACCATTCAAAAGGAGTGTCCCTTAAATCCACCTCCCTCAAAACGAACTTTAGACTATTAGCTCAGCAATGTTAATTGTCTTATATTTTTCTTCTTATTGGTTAACAACATACAAATTTAAGAGAAATGAAAAGAACAAAATATATTATTAGTATTAGTATTAGTATTTACCCAAATCCAGTTTTCCTTGAACAACCAACCAGTGTCCTCGTTCTCTTTCTGTAAAGTCAATATATGGATCACATGACTTCACCAGTTAACGGGATGTCATCGGTTTTTCAATCTATGTTTGCTATGCTCCACAGCTCTAATTGAAGAACCTCCAAAAGAGATAGTGTTGAGGACAAGTGGTGATGCGAGCATGCAGGAAGGTTTCTCCGCGCAGTCATTTCAAATGTCTGCTTCTAAACATGAAGCTTCGTTCAGCAGTAGCAGCAGTAGCAGCATGACTGAAATGAAATTTGCAAGCATGTCTGCCAAAAGCATGTCTTCCATGAAAGAATCCGTTGTAGAGATGAGCTCCAGCAGTATAATGGGGAAATCTAGTCTGACCCAACTGGAGAGTTCAACTAGTAGAATGATTAAACCTGGTTCAAGAGGTGAGCATTACCATTTTATGTAGAGCTAGAGAAACCCCCACGATATCCTGATATGTAAAATAACTCTTGTTGCAGTGAAAATGTAACTATCTCAGAGAACTAACTTTAAACTTATTTTCCTGTTTCGCCAAGGAATACCACCCAAAATTGAAGCTCTTCCAAATGATATCTCCATTGAGGAAGGAAAGGTTCTCACCATATCCTGTGCCTTCTCTGGTGAACCTACTCCTGATATAACATGGTCCTGCGGAGGAAAAAGCATTTCTAGTCAGGGTGGTAGATTCCACATTGAGACCAGTGAAGATTTAACCACTCTCATTATCATGGATGTGCAAAAAAATGATGGAGGACTTTATACATTGAATTTAGGAAATGATTTTGGCACTGATTCTGCCACTGTGAATATTAACATTCGATCAATTTAGAAGGCCTGACCTATTTTATTTGCACTTGACTTTTGCCAAGTGATTCATATGGACTGAAATAACTGATCTGTAAATATATATTTAAAAGAAATATTTTTATACCTACCTGACCCAGACAAAGTCCAAGGAAATACACTATGACTTATAGTCATTATTGTTTGACTTTGAAACAATTTTTCATTTGACATGTACATACTGTATATAGCCGAAGATAACGGTTATGGAGTTTTGTACCATTTATTTTAGGACAATTTTAAAATGTAACTTTTGGAACAGTTGGTAGGAGAAAGTTTCTTAGGGAACGAATACCCTGCTCAGCATTTAACTAATATTTGTGCCTCAACAAAACGTTGATGTCTAAGAATACCTCAACAGGTAGAGAGGCTCCCTGTTGAAGACTTATTTACCTACATCTAAGAGATTATGCTGTGCACGGTTTCTTTATACGTGCACGAATTTATTTTGAATCAGAAACATAAGGCATTGGTGAGGTTTGCACATACCCTCCTGTAAGCCACACTTTAATATCTTATGTTCCGTCTGATCAATGTCAAACTATATTTTGTTCATGACCGACTCACAATACTTGAGCAAAGTGCAAACGGCCAGCATTTTGTTCACCACCTGTTAACGTATTGTTTCTGGCACGTTGACTGCCTGAATAGCTTTGCAATAAAGTAACATCACCTGGCCATCCCCTTGATTAAGAAAGCTATTTGGGTACTCAAGTCCAGAAGCAGTACCAACCAACTCTTGGAGGTTCCTAGGATGCAGTGATTGTTTGGTAGCATTAGGATTTTACTAGATACTGTCAACTCCAGGCAATTAAGCTTTGAACCACAGTTTAAAGAAAAATTTAAAACTGTTGTTATAACATCACATTTTGCCCTGAACTTAAATTTGAATTAGTTTAATTAATGTAGTAGTAGCCTGTACTGTTAGCTGTTTTGTTGAACCTCCTTGAAATAGTATTGTTCATTTGAAATAAAGCATGCTACCTGCACTTCAGCATGTCTGTATTCTGGTTATTATATTCTTTGCTTCCAACAGCTAAGTTCTGGCTCTCAGCCTTTATCCTTCTGTGGAGTCGAATTTTCCTCATCTACCTTTTACACTTATACCTAAGCAAACTTTAATCTGTTTAACGTTACAATATTAATTACGGGAATAAATTTAGAATTCCTAATTTGTAAAGGGAGCAGATTAAGATAATTGATGAAGGTAGGTGGCCTGACAGATTTTTGCCTCAAACATGCCACTGACTCACAGGCAATCTCCTCCCTTTATTGTAGTAGAACAATTCCGCCTTTTATTGTACTTCCTAGGTGAACTTCCTGCACGGTCACCAGGTGAAAAAGAGGACAGGGCCCTGGTATCTTTAATAGTTGAGTAGAAGAGGGGATTTCATCAGGTGTAGCTTTCATGACAAGCTTTCTCGCATTATCCGAAAAGAATTCCCCCACTCCAACAGTTTTTCACTTATCCATCACGTGTTTGTCAGCATTTTTCACTAAATGCCTAATTTCTATTAAACTACAAAATGACCACCTACGTAAAGTTTGACATTCTGAATACGTGAGTAGTTTGGACAGGAAATGTTTTCAAAGGGTCTTTGGCAGGGGATGCTGTCAGAACCCACAAAGTCACTACTTTATCTCAGAATATTTGGAGGCTTAGGAATATAGGAAACTGCTTTATATGAGGCTAGACCATTGTCCATCTAGCATGGCAGCAGCTTCTACTCTGACCAGTAGCAGCTCTCTAGACGGACATCTTTCACTACATATTTTACTTTCCTCCACTCCTCTTGTCACACTCCTTCAGATCCCTGAACTTGTCATTTTTCTTTCATTTTTCACCACAATATATAGGTTGGCCATTTTGACCACTGGTGTGTACCGTTCAGTTGCAAACCTTTGAACACGTTAATCAGTTATACCATTTCTAAATGGTGAATGAAGTAAAGTTGCATTCCATACATTAGACTAGGCTGTCTGGGATGGAACGTTGTTAAAACAACCAATGGAGAAAGGCCTCTCTCATGGACGCAACACCATGGACTAAAGAGATCCTGTTGCTATAAGAACAGGGCTAACCAAGCAGCAGGGCCCTGGAAAGGAATTCAGTGCACTGAGGACTGTGTGTGATCCTTTGCGTGTGACACACTGGTGTCCAGGCTGGGGAACAGTAGGGCATTAAGGCCTTCGGTCAATGTGGATGGGGAATGCAGAAAATGGATGCAATGCTGGCTATTAGCATTGTAGGAAGGCAGATAGGGAGTAAAGTAGCTGGTATCATTCTATCAAGTTTAATAATCCACCAGAAATCAGCGTGTGAAAGCCAGTTTGCCACGCCTATTATTATTATTATTATTATTATTATTATTATTATTAATTACATTTATATACCGCCCCGTAGCCGAAGCTCTCTGGGCGGTTTACAAAAATTAAAAGATTGAACATTAAAAAGTCAATATACAAAATTTAAAACCATGAAACAGAAAACAGCTGATATTGACTAGCGCCAATGTGGGAGGGTCAGGGTAGGCTACCATTTTATGGTTATTGAAACTTATATGGCTACTGGGATGCCTAATGCTGTCCCTGATGCTAAACCCCAGGTGGTGCTATTGCTAGCACCAGTTTGACCCTTACCACCAAAGTCCCCTCCCCACACACACATAAACCCAATAATCACTTGTCTATTTTGGTACTTTTCCTGTACTTTTGGGACTTTTCTTTGTTTCCCAAATGGTGAAAAGTATCATGTAATAGAGCTGTCACGTGGCACTCTCTATAGCTAGTTGGATCTTTGCAGCTTTTTCACAGCCTTACACAAGACAAAGCCAGACAAAATGTGAAAGTTGGTGATTACTACAGTTCAAGGCGGTAATAGCAACACCTAGCAGGGAGGAATAGATCTGCAATAATTCCAGCAAAAGCTCAGCATCAGGCAGAAGCTACTGAAACTTTTTTAATATACAAAACAATGGACCAATTATAAACCAAAGTTACTAGAAATTCCCCAAAGATACAACCCTTTTCCAGGATTTTGTTAACATATTAAACTCCAACATAATTTATATCATGTATCCATTAAGGAAAACAAGTTCAAAAATCAAGATGAAAGGGGAGTGGATCTGAAGAGTTTTGATGGGCTCATCACCTGGTAAAGAGGCCAAATACCTACAATATCAGCGAATCTCACCACCATACAGAAAAAAAGTATTATTATTCAAGTAGCACCATTAATGCACGGATAAGCATGCAAGGCACACAGCGAAGTCCCTGAATGAAACTGGTTTTGTAAAACAAAATGGAGGAATAGAAGTATGCTGTTGCACTTGAGTTTTACCTGTTCAGTAAAGAAAATGGGACGGATTTCAGAAGAGTGCAATAAGGCACACACAATGATTTTGGCAATGGTCAAGTTGTAAAAATAAATGCATCCATGTGAGACTGGCAGCAATATTTTGCAGTGTATCTCCACAGCCTAGCAGGAGTACTACAATTCAGGGTTCCAGGAGTGCCCTCTTGCAGTATACTCCATCCCATACCACCTGCAGGCAAACGTTTTTCAGCGCTCCATGGCTATTGAGAATGCTCAGTCTTCATTGGGCTGTTTTGAGCAGGGGCTGCTGCAGTATTTAAAAGAGATGATTATAGATAGATGATAGATAGATGATAGATAGATAGATAGATAGATAGATAGATAGATAGATAGATAGAGATGATGATGATGATGATGAAGATAGATAGATAGATAGATAGATAGATAGATAGATAGATAGAGCTTTGCTTTCTCCCAAGTGTACTCATATCCACCTCGTTTCCCAGTCGCCATTTTCAATCCACTTCTATCATTAGATAGCACCTGAATTTGGTATTATAGGAAATGATGTAAGAAAAGATGCACTGCAGCTTACTGATCATTACTTTTAATAGGAGGCAAATATGCGCTACCCACATATTTTTTTATCTTCCTGAGGGCTTGGGAATTCTGAGCAGTTTTAAATGAGTCAGGGTAATGTCAGGGTTAGACCAGGACTGGTGAGATCCAAGTTCAAGTTCTCACTCAGCCATGAAGCTCACTGGCATCCATGGACCAAACACAATCTCGCCAACCTTTCAGATGGTCAGGTGGGTATAATGTTCCCTCTTCTGGTCTTTTCCCAGCTCAAGTTGCCCTACCAATCCAACCATCAAGCCTGTGGTGCTGTCGCTTAATGTGTTTGGTCCACAATACAACCGTCTATGACTTTATTGTGGATGAGGGTGCCTGAACAGGCTTGCACTCATGAATCCTGGGTGGATAAAGTAGGGAGAGAGCCTCTCAAGTGTGTATACCCGATTTCCCAGTGCAGCAATCATTCTGACTTAGTAACGGGACTTGCAGTGTTCTATACGAATTTCACCCCTCACCAACGTGTCTTTATGAGTGCCAATCTGAGGATTTGTATTTGGCACTTTGGACAGGTTGTAGCTTATTTTAGGGGGCCAACAACCCCGCTGCCTAAGTCTCCCTAACTGAGCTTACAGAGGTGGATTTGGACTTGGTATTAAGGAGCCAGGTGTCTTGTCCTGGATTTCAATAGTCATGCTGTGTCAGGGGTGGCTGTGACAAATATAATGAGCCCAATGCATAGTGCCAGTCATACGCTGGATGTGTCCTTTGCAACGGGTAAGATGATGGTGATCTGGTTGTGGGGAACATTTTTGCTACTCCCTTGTCATGGTCAGATCAGCCCATAAACTGAAAACCAAGACAGGTTGGTAGGGCGTTTCTCTAATCAATGGGATGGAATTCAACCTTGATAGGGTGTATTCCCCCTACAGCAGGGCTAGGCAACCTTTTTGACCCATGGACACAGTAGGCCATTTGAGAAACTGTCCTGGGCACCAACACAAAATGGCTGCCATTGGAGGTTTGGCACAGGACAGGTCACCTGCCCAAAAGACTGAGTACAAGGCAAAGGGGGGGGGGGGTCTGAGACCCAACACACTAAATAACTCCGCTGAACCCACAGTTATCAGCACCAACAGAAACCTATTTCAAGGAAAATGTGTCAATTAAATAAAAAATTGGGAGGGCATTTGGTGTCCATGGGTACCTTGTTGTTTAACCTTCCCCTAAAGGATATGTGTCAAGTGTTATCACTGAAGGCCCAAGTAGTGCCAATGGTTGAACGTCTGTCACAACTTGAAGTTGATGTATTTGCTGCAGCCCATTCTGGATGAAAACATGGCCACAATTAACCATCTATTGGAGATTAGACTATTACAATTTGAGACACTGCTTTTAAAGACTACTGATATGTTGAACTTACTGAATATTTTGAATTTACTGAAGTTTCCAGCCATGGCTTTTGACCGGGTCACCGGGAATATACCTCAACATTTCTTAAACACTTTCACTGGTAAATTCCAAGATCAGTTCCAAGTACTGTGGCACTTGGGGCCAAGATCAGCCTCCACACAAGTTGCTCTCGCACTTAATCATCAGAGACCCTCCTGCAGGTACCCCAACACCAGAGGTGAGGTGGGTGGGGTCTGAGGATGGCCTTCCTGTTAGGAAATTCTCTCCCTAGAGTGGCTTGCCTGGTGCCTGCTGTCCTATCTTTTCAACACCTGGAGAAGACCTTTTATTCCCCTTATCTTTTAACTGTTGGTTTATGATATTTCACACTGCCAACTTAATTGCTTTTTAAAAATCTTTAGATGTTGTATTGTTTGGCTGTTCCGGTGTTTTAATTATGGTTTTGTTTTTATCGTTGTGAACTACCCTGAGGCTGAAGGGCAACATTAAAAAGTGAAATAAACTAAATATATAACTAAATCAATGTGTAGGTGTAACACAGGACATATATGCATAAAACCCATAGGCCAGGATTGCACAGATGATATGCTACATGCGATCTGGGAATGTACCATACAATTTATCGTGCACAAATTGGATTTTCTATGCAAAGGTTACATCCACAGGTGGACTCTGAAAAAGCACGTGAGTGGGTCAGACACACATAGTTGGTGGAACACAGAGGTGCCTCACTCCCTCACTATTCTTTATGAGGGAGCCCTATGACTACCATATTAAAGCACAATCCAATAGATAATCCACTCAGAAGTCCAGTGGGACTTACTCCCAAATGTATACAGGGTACCATGAAGGAAAGCAGAAGAGGGAAGACCAGGCCAGACAGTTTGTGTCATCAGTTCCTAAAGGGACCATCAACAACATGATATTTTTGGGTCACATTTCCTTGTTTGCTTCAGTATTTAAAAACCGTAAACTGCCTTGGCAGAAAGACAAGATAGAAATGTATTAAATAAATCAAGAAAATAGGGTTGCAACCTAAAATGTGTTATCAACCAAAGACAGACGATCAATATATTTCTTAAATTGCAAGATTTTACTAGAAAAAAGAGAGCTGTTCATGCTTGTGTGTAAAAACTGTATTTATTGAACACTTATGTAACTTCTAAAAAAAAAGCAGTTTTTTTTATTTTTTAAAAAGTGCTCCATGGCCAAGACATTATTTACCAAGTTTATCCCAAAGTGAATACAAAAACAAACAAACAAAATTACATTTCAAAACACTAAGAACTTAGGGCACAATCCTTCAGAAACATCTGTGCAAACCTTGCTGAAATATAAGCTACATATTTTGTATTTGTTCGTCAAAAAAATTAAATAAAAGAGCTTGTGCAAGAGAGATTTCTGATGAACTGGGCCCGTAATGTACACCAAGCAGTGGCTAAGCTATATGGTTAATTCACTAGCTAGAGCACAATTCTCAGTTCTATTAGAGGCAAGTTAATGTTTGACACAAGTTAATTCAGAGGAGAATATCGCTGTACATATTCTGAAGTTATAGGACTCACAATGATAAAATCCACCCTCCCCCTTTGGTATAAATACATCATAAATAAATGTACAGCTTCAAATATGAATACATTACAACGGCAGCTCAAGAGCATATTTTAGAAACCAGCGCTAAAATAACACTTTGGTAAAAAGACACATCAGGGACAGTTTGCTTTTAACTCAAAAGCAAGGGCACAAACCAGCCAAGGTCACGCATCTTTTAGTCCCATTCATTCAAACAGGAGAAAGTTACGCATGTGCTTTTTATTCCTCCAATCAAATCAATTAGACTTGTAAGTGCTAAACTTTGGTTGGATCATGCCCAATGATCTTAAAAACAGTGCTGCAATGCATTTAGTGATGCAGTACGCCCCAACAAGAATTAAGCACACCTTCACACCTCTTACCCCCCCACCCCCCCCACCCCCCCACCCCCCCACCCCGTAATGACAAGTAGGCATTTTGTGGTGCAAAAACGAATAAATACATTAAAAATGTTAAAATACCTTTACTCCATGTATTGTATAATGCCTCACAATCAGATAATTCATATGCATGTTTAGAAAAATACTGCACATCTATCAATTATTATTGATTGACTAGATTTTGGGTACAACCCCCCAAAAAATGCAGGTGTTCAAAGTCTCATTAACCCCCCCCCCCACACACACACACACACACACACCAGACTTTAAGCCTTTGGGGCAAGATCTAGCTAAAACTAAGCACTGTCAAATCTCACTGAATTCATTGTTTTTACATCTCCCTCATTAAAGTCAACGGGACTTAAAAGTGCCTAATTTGGGGTAGAATGTGCCCTTAGCATGGTTACACCGATTTCAAAGGAACTCAAGGTATACCTAAAACTCCATAGATTATGCCCTTTTGTAAACCACTGCTTTTTAAAAAGAGGGAAATATTAAATACCAATAAGCTCTATTTTAGGAATACTGCCTCAGTCTAAATGCAAGAACCCCCCCCACTGAAATGGAAAGTGCCCACCTGCCAACAGTAGCGTTTCCACTGACTAACAGGAGGTGAAAAGTACCCAAAGGGATAGTGCACTTACATTGTGATCAAGTGAGCAGTCAGGTCTATGGCACGTGTTTTCCCTACCCCAAATTTGAAACCTTTTTGTCAAGGTTTAGAATGTCCAAACTGAGTTGCTTGACCATCACATTTTGTAAAAAGAAGAGCTACTTTTACAAAGTTACATACCTATCTGTTAAAAATGCACAATCTGAAGTAGTTTTTTTTCTTTTTAAGAAAATACTCTTGCAAATAAACTATATAAAGGTAAAATACACTTCAAAGTTAGTTTTTACATTATTCTATAAAGTGCAGAGAAATCCTTCACACAGGGAACTAGTTACTCTCCTACAATAATAGTAGAATTACAGCAGCTTTTGCATAGCATTGCTCAGAGAAAGTTGATCCCTCTATTTATTCAGGAAGAAGGTGGAAGAGTCACTTCAAGTTCTGATTGTTCCTTAGACACTGATAGAATCGCCTCATGAATAGTCGAAGATGAGAAATCTCCGTTGAGAGTACCTCTGGAACACAATGCTGGCCCTACCAAGACATTGATCAGGGTATTTATTTCACAAAAAGCTCTGCTCAGTCGTTTTTTACTTCACTGCATATTACACAAACAGCCCCTCTAACACACACACACACACACACAGCTCAGAGTTGCACATATTTGGTGGGGCGGGGGGCGGATCTCCATACAGCTTAAAGAAGCCTTTTACTTTTTCCATTAGGCCTTGGGCAGGTGTGAATATACTGTAATAAGCTGCCTTATGCCAGGACACAGCATTTGGCCTAATATTATCTACTTGGACGGGCAGCAGCTCTCAATCTGTGCTCTCAGCTTTGCAAGAGGGGAAGGTATTTTCGGCATAACTACGAGTAAAACCAAACTGTCTCTTTAAACTTCCTGTACAAATATTATACCAAATGTCTATTTCAAACTGCAACCAATAGATGAGAACCCTATAAGAAAGCCATGATACGAAACCCTATAAGAAAGCCATGATACGAAACCCTATAAGAAAGCCATTACTCATGGAAAGTATCTCCCACTGGGAGAAACCTAGCACAAAGGACAGAATGACTTGTCACCTTGGCAATCAAACATAGGTAACTGTGTGGAGGTAATTGTGACAGCAGCGTTTCTAGGGAAGAATCAGCAGGAACGAAGAGACTGGCTGTACTTATTTATTATAGAATTACTATCCCGCCCTTTAGCCAAAAAGGCTCTCGAGGCAGCTTACAAAAATAGTTCTTAAGCCAGGGTGTGGAACCTCAGGCCCAGGGGCCAAATGCAGCCCTTTCGGAGTCCCAATATGGCCCAATTGGTGGTTTCCTGGCTTTGTGCAGCTTTTCCTCCATTCTAAAAAGTTGTAATGCTTCTCCTAAGGCTCAGTTAGCGGCAGTAAGAACTTGAAGCTAAACTAGGTTGGTGTTTTTTTGCCCCATCGCTTTATCTTTGGCCTCATCCTCTTTAGACCCACCCACTACTGGAATGTGGCCCCAGAGAGCTTCTCCAAAAGGGAATTTGGGCCTCGGGCTGAAAGAGGTTTTACACCCTTGGTATAAGCCATCCCATCTCCACTGTTTCTTCTCAGGAAATATGTGCCATACCCATACTTTAGCCATTTTTCTCCCTAGTCAGGCTGAGGTCTGGTCTTAGGAAAAGATTTTGGGGAGGGGGGAAATTAAAATTGACTTGAGGGGCATGGTGAGGGTGGGGGAGAGATGAACAGGTTGGGGAAATGTTAAGCCCCCTCCTCCCACCTGCTGATTACTGCTTGCAAATATCCCCCCTCCCCAGCAATATAAAGCAGATACAGAGTTGTGAATCCCATGTTTGTCTGGTAACATCTACTCTCTCCCAAAATATGAGATCATAAGTCTGATGGTCACTCTTGGCCAGGCCTTTAACTCCAGCCCTATTTTTCACTGTCACAATTTTGCAATTAATAGTGGACGTGGGGTTGTAGGTGCTGTTTAGCATACATTAAGAAGCTGAAAAATCAGCAAGAAAAAAAATCAAAGAAAAACAGGCATGATTCAATGAAAATTAAAGTAGCTTTAAGTACTATTAATTTCAAAAGGGGAGATTTGAGCACTAGCTTAATGCTTCCTTTTCAACTTGAAAGTGCTTAGCTGGCTGAATCATGCGGAATAGATTACTCAGCTCCTCAATTTATATTCTTTAGTCACTTCCACCACCAACTTCAATGACACAAGGAAAGTGGATAAGGACTACAAAAATAACAGTTTAAATAAATCCTCTTAGGTTAAACGTGATTTAAAACAGGGATTTGTAAATCAAAGAAACTCTAAATTTAGCCTACCTAAATTGACTTTTCTCTTAAGGATAAACAACGGAAGAACAGATTAGGGTGTAAATATTAGTGCTGATCCAAAGAATATCAGTTTTGAATGCTCAGCTCAAAATTCAGGGCCACTATATCATAGGGCAAATTTTGATGGGAGGGGCTAAAATTAACAGGAGCATAGCACTGCCAGAGCCTTGTTTTCCCCCCAGAAGTCCTTGCTGGAGCAATCGCTGCATCATCACATAACACTGATTTGGGGGCTTTGGGGGAGACTAATGGTAGCTGCCAACTGACAACCAACTGCTGAGATGTGTCCCCCCCCTCTCCACTCCAAGATTTTTCTGCCTGCAAATGGGTGGGGAAATGGTGGGAGTGGTGCTTCGGCTTATCCCAGTTTGATATTGCTATGATTTCAATGGTTCTTAAAAGTTTAAAGCAACCCTCCGAAGGAAGCATAAACTCACTCAGTTTTGGGCTTGACGGCCTGACTCGGTACAAGGCAGCTTCCTATGTTCCTAGTCCCAACCCTGCTCCCAATGAGTACCAATTGACAAATATTCAGATTTGGATACCAAAAGTCTCTGAATGCAAACGGCAAAATATATGCACAGCGCTCCCCATTGCAAATAGCACATGCATGTTTAAATGGCCATGTTTCCCTCCAATGAACACAGAAGCAGACTGATTACTCCAGTGTCAACCACAGAGAAGCTTGCTCCCATAAACACACACACACACACACACACACACACACACTTCACAATTGGCAGCTCCATGCATGCATTTGGCCATTCAAACTCATCAATTGACCCTGAGGGCCTTCAAACCCTCCAGAAGGCTGAGTGCCTAGCCCCCCTGTGCGTTTGGTGCAATGCAGGGAGACTTTGTGTCACTCATTCCTGCATTCATCGTCATTCTAGCAGAGATAATGGCTAAGGTGCAAGTGCTACTACTTTAAGAAACAAAGAAAAATCAATGGAATCATAAAGTTCATAGATGGCGTTGTTCTTGGGTCAGAACTTACTGTCTGTATCTTCGAGGGGAATATCTAGAGGAGGTTCTGTATCCGAGACTGTTCTTCTCCATCTCTGTGATAATCGGTAGGAAGACGAATTCAGTTCTTTCATAGAGTGGCTGCTCCTACAAATTAAATAGCATTGCCGGTTTTGTGAAGTGTTTTTAAAACCCGCAGCCCTCTCCAGTGTATCTAATTTTCCTTTTCAGTGGTGTTTCTTTGGGATATAACAGCATTTTTCTGAAATACTGAACGGCAAAATATTAGAAGAGTGGGGCACTACGGCAATCCACTGTGGGGCAAACTAGAATTATGTGTAGCTAGCAACTACGACAGAGGATTTTAAAAATGTATTTAATACTAGGCAAATGGCGGTGGGGGGGTCATTAGGATCACAGAGGAGGGGAGGACTAACCCTTCCCTCCCCGGCTGCAACCATTACAAAAATCCCCCCATGCTGCAATTAGCTTTAGATAAAAAAAGTTCCCATTGGTGTCAATAGGAGCTGTTTTCTTAAGGCTTATTTGGGGTGTGGGTGGGTGCATTTCATTAGGATTGCAGCTGAGGAGAGAAGGGTTGTGTCTCACTGCCCCATGAGCTACAGTCCCAATGAAAGTCACTCCCCTGCCTACTTCTGCATTCTTTTTCATCCTCTAATGTAGTCGCTAGACCCACATTTAGTGAAACATGCAGTGTGACTCTGAGGCATAAGGCTTATGCAAGTTTCAGTCTGCTCCCGTGAGGGCTAAAAGTGGGGAGGGGACATGGCCACGCCCCCAACATCCCTGACCCTCCCGTCCCTAACTTCCCTGTATTGAGGGGAAAAGTCTGAATGGAGCTTCTACTTGTGTTTGCCTGAACATGAGGTGAAGCCTCTGGACAATCGGAAACCCTTGTAAAGCAGGCCTCACATCCTTGCAGGGGCTTCTACTCTGGTTCACGTGAACGCAAGTAGAAACCCCCTTCGCACACCGTTACCCTGAACGTGGGAACGTCAGAGAGGGAGCAGGCAGGGACGTTGGGTCTGCATGGATAGCCATGTCCTGGTCCCTCCCACATTTTTAACCCTAACGTGAGCAGTCTGAATACCCGTGGAGGGCTGCACATGCGCTCCTTTCATTCCCAATAAAGGAGGCCATCTTACGCAGCATACTTCTGCTCTTTGTGAGTATTGCCTGCAAGGCAGGGCCTTGGAGAGGAGGTGACTGGTTAGACATATATGAGGCACAGAGTGGTTTCACGTTATCTGGAATAGCTGGGGGCACTGCAGTAATAATTTTATTTCTAAGTAAGTTTATATCACACTTTCCCACTAAAGGCATCTCATAGGAAACAAAACAATAAATTAAACAATGACATAATCAAAATCATCTCTGAAAGAAGACCAAAAAACAATGCAACGGCGAAAACAGCAAACCAACCATGTACTAATCTGGGTCCTCAGCATACATGCAGTATGCCCAGTTGGTGGTCACTATAGGAGAACTCAGCAGAACACCTATAGGGTGAGCCCCACTCTTTGCGGAACTGCACATGGGTAGTTTGGCAGACAGATCAGCATGGCAGTAAAAAGGCAAGACTGAACCACTTACTGGAATATATTTTAAGCAGTTTGCATTCTGTTGCTAAGCATAGAGAGCTCTTCACACTCAGACGGGAGATGGATTGTGCATGAGAAGTTAAAAGTCATTCTGAACTATAAAATACTATTAGTGCTTTTCTTCCAACCTTTATGTATTCCCATAGCTTTACACAAGTGGATCTATCACAGGGAGTTCCAGCCACTCATGTGCTAAGCTTTAATTATATTGTACATGATTAGCTAAGTAGAAATGGATTTCTCCACAGGCACATACTCATATTGAACAATATGGGGGCAACATACAGTCTGGGCCTGTTCAGACAACACGTTAAGCCATGGTTAAGCCGCTAACCCCTTTGCAGCAAACGGTTTGTGAGCTTGTTTAAACCATGGTTATGTAGCCATCATGATGAAGATTGGTTCCCACAACACACCAAGCCATAATGTTTAGCTCAAAATGCTTAACCACTGTGGCTTAGCATGTCGTCTGAACAGGGTCTTCATTTGAATAACAGCACTGAGGAGAAAGATTTTTACTTGAGATGATATGGGGTTTCATAATGTGAGGAATACTGAAGAACATTTCATTTATTATTTTGTTTCCAAATCTTAAAAATGTATATAATCACAATTTTATACTTACCTCTCAGAATTACAAGTACCTGGATGGCTAATAGAACGTTTCATCTAAAGAATAATTTAAGAAACAAAATAAGTTATTATATACTCCCCACGCTTTTGTTAGTTATATCTGCAGGACAAATCTTTTTAAAAGTGAAAATATTTGTTTGTATTATTATTATTATTATTATTATTATTATTATTATTATTATTTTGGAAGAATGTAATGGGGACATACAAAGTGATTGTCATCAAGAAATGAATATCTTTAAGTTAATTACGTTTTATCCCATCATAATTCAAAAAATAGTTGGGCGGCATTTACACAGGTGTTTTATGTCGGTTTTAATATCTTGCTTATCTGTTGTAAGGAGACCTTAAAGCACTGTACGCTATGAGGAAAAATTGTATTTTGACTAATTGGAGCCATTGGGTTGGAACCAGACTTTGAGGCCTACAGAAAGGCTCTTCTCATCTATGGAAGGCTTTTGAGCCAACAGAGGGATCAAGATGTTAGAAAATGGGGCTGGGAGGCACTTTAGGCCAATTCCCCCTCCCCCTGCAGCCCCCTGGTCCACCTCCCACAACGTTCTGGAGGGTCCCCTAAGCCTCTGAAGCACTTTTGGAGGATGCAAGGGAATGCAGTGGGAGGGGAGGAATCAGCAAAAGTCACCTCTCACCCTATTCTGCCAGTGTTCTCTGAGGGGAACTCCACTCAGGGTATCCAACCCATTCATCTCAAACTGTGATATGGGGCTCAACATAGGAGGGGGGCATCTCTCTAAAATACTGTCACCTGCATCCCATTCTTTCTTTGGGCCAAGCAGCTGTTTCATCTATCTTATGTCAAATCTGCATGGCAAAGGGTGCTATGCACCTCTTAGAAAATGGAGGCAGGATAGAGGGAGAGCACTGGAGCTCTGTGGAGAAACTGTTTTTTGCAGAGTTAACTGTTGTTTCCCTTTTTCCCCCCTGGAGCCTGGTCTTTAAGGCTTTCAAAGTATGCCCAGTTGCCACTCTTTTCCATTGATCAAATTGGCTCCGTGTGATCTTACAAATGGATCCTTAAAGAAAGTGTAGCTTAATGCTTAGATTATTGGACTAGGGCAGGGGAGAGCAGAGTTCAAATCCCCAGTCAATAATGAAGCACCCTGGGTGTTCTTGGGCTCTCAGCCTAACCTACTTCACAAGGGAGGAAGACTCATGTATGCCACCCTGACCTCCTTCAAGGAAGGGTAGGATAAAAACATAATAAATAATGAACATTTTGCTCACAAATAAATCGCACTGAGTTTATTGAACACTAAATGCATTATCAAATGCCTCAAACATATGCAAGTTTGCGACCAGGTGTACATTTAAGATGCAATACCTGAAGTTGCTCTTATTTTCTGGTAAGGATTGTAGCTTAGTTACTCGTGGAAGAGGCTCTACTCACTGTCTTGGGAAAGCTTGCTATGGCAACTCTGGGAGAGCTCTGCAACAGATCATACCCCACCAGTACCTCCCCCGCTTCCTCAAACCCTCAGGAAAGTTTGACGTTAAAGGATGTCCAACCATTTGTACAGGTGAAGGTGACACAGGAGAAACTAAGGGATCAGGATGAGGCAATTGAAACATCTCTGGCTTAAACTTGGCATTAGCTATTTTCACACATTCTTCGAGTGTCGTGATAAACGTGTCACAGGTAGCACTGAGCAAAGAAGAAGCTTCATTCATATTCTGAAAACAAAAGGACGAAGCACGTATAAGCAACTGCTTAAGAACAATGAGATAATTGTACGCTTTCTGTCCGATAAAGCTTTTTGCTGAAGCAAGAGCCGTTTACTCCCCAATTTAACCGGTCAACACATCACTCTTGAATTAACTGCAAGTCTGTGTAACATTCCGCTTGGTTGGTAGTTTAGATTTACTGCGATGAATGCTGAGCCCTGCAAGCCCCTGCCGAGCACTCGCACGGTTCGTGAGTGCTCGGCACCCGCCTGCCCGGCTTCGGCCCTTTCCCCCCGCTGCATTAATGATGGCCAGCACTACTGTAGTGGGGGGAAATTGAGCACTTTCTGGAGGCTCCGGAAAGCACACTCCCCCCCCACACTCCTGGTGCCGATGGTGACCTTAACACAGTGGGGGGAAAGGGTGCGATCTGGAAGCCAGGGCGGACCCGCGCCCAAGTGCTCCTGGGGCAGGTCCGTCCCAGCACCAGGCATGTTCACCTGGGCCCTTGAAGGCTGGACACAGGGGAGTCTGTTGTCCTTGAGGACCCGGCAGACTTTCGCTGCATTCCTAAACCTCCATGCTGCAATTGCCAATTTGACTTGTCTAACCCATTTTGTAGGCTCTGAGGTAGAATGATACATATATATCATCAGTAAATAAACCGAAGGTGTTTTATGTAGTCTTTGAAATCAGAGCATTGATGTTGGGCTCATTTGCAGCACACTGGTGTACATTCGCCCAGGACTGAAAGGGAACTTCCTACACAGCGTTTAAGACTGTGCTCCCCTTGCAAGGAAAACTCTGACCTTCAAGGCTTCCATGCACCCAACGGCCTGCTGAGATATTGCCGGAAGGGCAGGAGGGAGCAATTTTTGCCTCTCCGTCCTCCTTTTTATTTATTTTTTGCTCTACACAGGCCTCTGAGCCCGACTAGAGGAGATGTACTGGTGGGGGCCGGGCCAGAGCTGGAGAGGCCATAGGATTCCTTTCCCCCCCTCCCCTCCCTTCCCCACCCACTGGAACGGCCAGGCTTGGCCCAAGCTCTTTCGCCAACTGAGGCAGGAAAGAAGAAACGCTGCCGCCACACTGTGCTCCCCCTTCCCCCTTCCTTCTGCTGCCTCTATGGAGAGCCCCGCGGATGGAAGCAGCAGCCGTGGGGCTATCACAGGACCAGGGCGAGCTCCGACGAGAGCCCCACAGCCACTTCTTCTGGCTGTGCGTCTCTTCATGGAGCCCACGCGGCAGCTAAAGTGGGGGGGTGAAATGAGGGAAACAGGGCGAGCGGCTGCTCCAAAGAGCCCTGCTCTCTCGATAAACCCCCCTTTCCTTCCCTCTGAGGCTGCATTTGTGACCTTGGGAAGCAGCTGTTCTTTCCGCGGAGACTGCAAGGGAGCAGGGGAGGGGGATTGGATCTCAGAGTCCCCCTTCTGAGGTTGTAGCAGTGTCTATGGCCTCTCAGGGTGGGGGAACTCTGAACAATGTTATGTTCCCTAGGACATTCCCCCAGGGCCCCTAGGAGTGCCCTTTAAAGGTTGAAAGAAAGTTCCCCAGAAGAATAATCTGATACCTCAGTGGTGGGCGATGAGCGATTCTCATCATGGTGAACATATTCTTGTATTGTATGGACCTGCTGCATTAAGAGGTCACAGTAAAGACGAAGCTCAGACATTTTGGTTTTCAGAGACTCATTGGTTTCATTAATTTCTGCAAGAACATCAGAAAACGGAAACTTCACTGTTCAGGGACAGGAGTTCTCTTGACAAGTTTTAAGTATGAACATTAACATTTATACTGCTTTAAACAAAAGGAATGAGACACTCTTCAACTGTCTGCATGCTGAGAATCATCAGATTTCACTGTTGATTCCCAACAATTTTCAAGGGCATGGACAAAACATTTTCCCTCCTCCCACTACCCTGTCTGGCACTGCTGTGTGCCCAGTCACCCTCTCCCTTCTTCTGGGTGATTGGGCTCACTTCAAAATGAACTCAGCATTTTTGTTTTTCTAAGGATGCCTCTGGGGTCCATGTGGGGCCAAGAAGCATTCTGGGAAATGAATATGGTGCTGGAGGCCTGCACTGTGTTCTGCAGCATGCCTGCTTCCAGTTTAAAAACACACACATTTCAAATCCCTATTTAAAAAAAAAAAAAAATCAGGAGGAGGAAGAAATCGAGTGGGTGCCAAGGGAGGCGATGCCCAGGGGAACCATGTTGGGGAACCGAGCATTTCATAACTAAAATGAATTTACATTTGATAGAACCTTGGGCCAATACCTGCAACAGTTAAGAACTGCATTTTGTAAACAGGTTCATCGTATTTTAGAAATAAGCCCGTACCTTTCTCTTTCTTTGCTTTGGTGTCTGTCAAGCAGGCTTTTGAACTCCCCAGTGCTACGAGCCACCTCTGTCGTTCGGCTGCATTAACAGCTTTCATGTAGAAATGCTGTTCTCCCGGGATTATTAACTCCATTCTTGTGCTATCAGTTGGATGAACTTAGAACAGAGGAACAAATAAAATAAAAGGATAGGTTTTCAAAAACTGCCTAGAACAGGGCTGCGCAACCTGCAGTCCCACCACCACCACACACGGTGGCTGCTGCCACTTCAAAATTCGCCACTAGCAATCCACAGCTCACCTCCATCTCTTTTCAACTATTGCCACCCTTCTTTCATGCTGTACAGCATCTTCCCACTCCTGGGAGGATGCTCTAGGAATGGGACTTCTATGGCAGGAACCATAGAGCCCTGTAAAAGTGGTTCCCAAAGCAGCTACATATGGAAGGAGACATTGCTTTAGCAATTCTGGCCCTCAAGCCGTTTAGAGCTTTAAAGATCAAAACCAAGGCTTTGAACTGGGCACGGAAACCAACTCATAAAGTTTCACATGGCTCTTTATTCTCATAAAGTTTCACCTGAGTGAAGGAAGGGGAAAAGAGCACCGGCCACTTTTAGAGAGCAGGGAAGACCATATCAAATGAGCTGGTGAAAGGGTGGGAAGAGACATCTCCAAAAACGAAGGAGCAAAAGGAGAACCAGAGCAAAAGCTAGTTCTTGAAAACAGCCATTTGTTTTGTAAACATTACCTACTCCTAGGACGGGAGAATGAGCAATTTTCTTTTTTTCTTTTTAAAAAAAATATTTTTATTATTTTCAACATATAATACAACACAATCATACAAAAAAATATACTAACATACCCTTAACAACCCCCCAGTGCTCCCTCAACCCATTGAGACCTTCTTTCCATTATGTTATACATTCTTCCAAAATTGTAAAGAATATTTGAAAGGTGTACTCCCTTTCCCCTTTATTAAAACAAACTCTAACAACGACCCCTATATATTTTCAAAATCATTCTTCTTAGATAACCCCCTTTACTTTTATATTACATGTTAATTTATCATTAATCGCGATATCCCACACCTCTCTATTCCATTCTTCTATTCTATAATTTCCTTGTGTTTTCCAGTTCTTAGCTATCATTAATCTAGCAGGTGTCAGGAGGTTTTTAATCAAATCCCTCATAGTTTGATTTCCATATGCTTTACCAAAAATTGAAAGTAAAGCCAAGTTTGGACTTGCTTCCACACTGCTTCCCGTTATTTCACTTATTTCTTTAAAAACCCTTTTCCAAAAATTTTGAACGTACTCACATGTTCACCACATATGAAAGTATGTTCCAACCTCCAAACCACCCCTCCAACATAGAATGAGCAATTTTCCAGCTCACTGAGGTTCTCCTTTGTCTACGTCCATGCTCATCTTACCTTGTTCTCACTCCTGAATGCGAGCATCTTTTTTTTCCCCAAACAGGAAGGGTTTGCATTTTTAAAACAAAAAAGATGCACCTTTTCAAGGACATGCCCCAATTTCCCCTTCCCCCATAGGCTAAAGCTTGAAAATGCAGTTTTGGTTGGGAGGAATGCACATTTTCAGAAGAGCACACTTGCGCAAGTGAACATTTTTGAACGCAAGCTTGGAAAACTGTGAAAATTTCCTGAGAATTCTGCTCCTGCTCATATTCAGCGTTGTGAATGGGAGATGGTTGCATGATTCGCAAACTGGAACAAAATTCTTGTTCATCTCTACCCACTCCATCTTATTCTGGTACCCCAGTTAAGGCAGTTTGCTCAAACTATATACTTGGAAAGTCAAATAAGTTGCTGCTCCCAAGCGCCAGCTTGAAGACTGTCTCTGCCTTTGCTTACTCAGAGACATTAACACCCATTTCACCATATAAAGTGGACCAAGCTAACCAATGAATCCACCAGGTTCACGTCTGTATATTCAAAGGCAGCCTAAGGTATGTCATCATAATGCAACCTAGAATGGAAGACTGCTGGTCTTACCTTTGATTTCACACACTGCCATCTTTATGCTGCCTTTGCTGCCTTTGCAAACATCATCCTGCGAGTCGTAGTAAGACAATATCCCATTATCTAAAACAAACCAGCGAGGCTGCCAACCTAGGAAACAGCAGAAAACATTAATCTCTTTTGTGACAAATGAAACCTCACACAGGTAACAAAAACGTGGTCTCCACTTAGATCAGGGGTGGGAAACAACGGGTGGGCCGCATGTGGCTACGGAGATCCCAGCAGAATTGGGCTCTAGACAGCCTGCCAAACATCTTCCTAGCTGACTGATTCTGCTGGAAAACAGAGGGTGCAGGGAGGGGTCCTGTTTTTCTGCAGGATGGGGCTCCTGTTGGCCTGCCAAACAGCTGGCTTGTTTCCCAGCAGAATTGCTGGTCTTTTGTCAATGGCAGCCAGTGCTGCTGGTAGTGGGGGGATGGGGGTGGCCCCTGGTTTCAGGGGGGGCACAATGTGGTTCCCCCAACTCCAGGAAGTTGCTTACCTGACTTAGTGGAAAGCAAGATTTATACATATTCAAGTAATCTTCAAAAATTAAATACAGATATAATTTTAATACAGGTACTAATCCAGATCCATGGTCTTCGCTGCAAGGCCCACAATCCATGGGAGGCTTGCAGAGACTCCAAGTGTGGTTTCAAGTATTGTAGCATTTTCTTATATGTGACTGAAGCTTGTGTTTCATATCGAAACGTTTCATATTTTAAAATCTGTATATATATATATATATATATATATATGTATATATATGCACACACACATTTTTAAATCTATACAAATTAAAATTTTAGTTTTTTAAAAAATCAAATCTATCAAAGTTCATAAACTGGATATGCTACTGGTGGTCATTGGTTTTGTGTTCAGTGAGTTCCACAACACACTGGATGGAATCCAAAATTGTGCAAGCGAAAGTCTGCTTGTGCAACACAACTTTCTCTCTCTCTCTCCTCTCCCCTGCAGTTTTCTGTGGCCCCTGCAAACCTCCAAAGCATTCCACAACCCTCCAGAGCTGATTTTGAAGGGACTTGAGGGGCTGCAAAGGGGAGGGGGAATCGCCCCCAACCAGTTCTGCTGATGGAAGGTGTTCCGTCAGTTCAAAAACATCATTAGGTTCCAGCCACTGCCCGTTAGTTCTTATGCAACAAAGCAACGTCAAGGAAAAAGGACATCTCACATTTACTGGTTCTTCTCAGGAACATAACAGATTGAATACCTAAGTATATTTTAAGCAAAAAACCTCATGAGATTAATAACCCAAGTGGCTTCTCTCTTCCAGTCATTCAATATCTTTGTCAAAAGCTGCCTCCCTCAACCTATCATCCCACAAGTTGTTAGACTACAACTCCCATTGCTCACAGCTGGCAGGGCCATACTGGGTGTGGATGATTGGAGTTCTAGTCCCTCAGTCTGGAGGGTGACAAGTTGAGGAAGGCTGATCTAAAGACAGGCTCCATCCATATGTTATGACAGGTACAATTTGACCAAGTAGCAATGAGAAAGAAGTGCTATATTTGGAATTTAATTTGGCATGCCATGATAAAATACACAATTCCTATAAGAAAACCAAATACCATAAGCAAGGACTGCCCCCTTTACAGCTGAGTGTTTTGACTAGGGATGTGCACTGGATCGGACCCGATCCACGATCCGAGTCCGGTCCAGTGGGAAATCGGATAAATTATCCGATTTCCGATCCCGCAGCTGGATCGGCCGATCCAATCCGAACCAGTCCGAAAAGGCTCCGAACCGGTTCGGCGGATCGGCGGGCGCCCACTGGCGCCCACCGCCGCTTCCATTGGCGGGCGCCAGCGGGCGCCCACCGATGAAAGTGGACAGCGGGGGGGGGGAGGAGGGGGGCGCTTACCTTCTCGGCCCGTCCGCTCCCGTCCGGCACTAGCAGCTACTACCAGCGGGCTCCGCGGCCTGCTCTAGGGTGGCGCGCCGGGTGATGTCATCACCCGGCGCACTACTCTAGAGCAGGCTGCGGAGCCTGCTGGTGGTAGCCGCCGGCCCCGGACGGGAGTGGACGGGCCGAGAAGGTAAGCAGGGGGTGCGTGGAGGGGAGGAGGGGGCGCGCGGAGGGGGGCGCGCGGAGGGGGGAGGGGGGCCCTTACCTTCCCGTCCCGGCGCCTACTACTACCAGCAGGCTCCGCGGCCTGCTCTAGGGTGGCGCGCCGGGTGATGTCATCACCCGGCGCGCTACTCTAGAGCAGGCCGCGGAGCCTGCTGGTAGTAGTAGGCGACGGCGCCGGACGGGAGCCGCCGGGCCGGGAAGGTAAGCAGGGGGTGCGTGGAGGGGAGGAGGGGGCGCGCGGAGGGGGGAGGGGGGCCCTTACCTTCCCGTCCCGGCGGCTCCCGTCCCGGCGCCGGCGCCTACTACTACCAGCAGGCTCCGCGGCCTGCTCTAGGGTGGCGCGCCGGGTGATGTCATCACCCGGCGCGCTACTCTAGAGCAGGCCGCGGAGCCTGCTGGTAGTAGTAGGCGCCGGCGCCGGCTGGGAGCCGCCGGGCCGGGAAAGTAAGCAGGGGGTGCGTGGAGGGGAGGAGGGGGCGCGCGGAGGGGGGAGGGGGGCCCTTACCTTCCCGTCCCAGCGGCTCCCGTCCCGGCACCGGCGCCTACTACTACCAGCAGGCTCCGCGGCCTGCTCTAGGGTGGCGCGCCGGGTGATGTCATCACCCGGCGCGCTACTCTAGAGCAGGCCGTGGAGCCTGCTGGTGGTAGTAGTAGGCGCCGGCGCCGGACGGGAGCCGCTGGGCCGGGAAGGTAAGCAGGGGGTGCGTGGAGGGGAGGAGGGGGCGCGCGGAGGGGGGAGGGGGGCCCTTACCTTCCCGTCCCGGCGGCTCCCGTCCCGGCGCCGGCGCCTACTACTACCAGCAGGCTCCGCGGCCTGCTCTAGGGTGGCGCGCCGGGTGATGTCATCACCCGGCACGCTACTCTAGAGCAGGCCGCGGAGCCTGCTGGTAGTAGTAGGCGCCGGCGCCGGCTGGGAGCCGCCGGGCCGGGAAGGTAAGCAGGGGGTGCGTGGAGGGGAGGAGGGGGCGCGCGGAGGGGGGAGGGGGGCCCTTACCTTCCCGTCCCGTCGGCTCCCGTCCCGGCGCCGGCGCCTACTACTACCAGCAGGCTCCGCGGCCTGCTCTAGGGTGGCGCGCCGGGTGATGTCATCACCCGGCGCGCTACTCTAGAGCAGGCCGTGGAGCCTGCTGGTAGTAGTAGGCGCCGGCGCCGGACGGGAGCCGCCGGGACAGGAAGGTAAGCAGGGGGTGCGTGGAGGGGAAGAGGGGGCGCGCGGAGGGGGGAGGGGGGCCCTTACCTTCCCGTCCCGGCGGCTCCCGTCCCGGCGCCGGCGCCTACTACTACCAGCAGGCTCCGCGGCCTACTCCAGGGTGGCGCGCCGGGTGATGTCATCACCCGGCGCGCTACTCGAGAGTAGGCCGCAGAGCCCGCTGGTAGTAGCCGCCGGCGCCAGACGGGAGCGGACGGGCCGAGAAGGTAAGCAGTGGCGGGGAAGGGGGCTTACCCCCCCCCGGAGCCGTCCGCTTCTATCCGCTGGCGCCCGCGGGCGCCAGCGGATGGAAGCGGGCGGCCCCAGGGGGGGTAGGGAGCGCGGGGGAGGGGGCTTACCTGCCGGGGCCGTCCACAGCGGACGGCCCCGGGGGGGGGGGAGGGAGTTAGGCCCCCCCTCAGCCACCCGCCGCCATTTTTTCCTCATAGACTTGCATTGCAATGCAAGTCTATGGGGGAAAAAATGGCGGCCGATCCAAAAATTTACGATTTTTGGGTCGGGATCGGACTCGATCCGGTCCGGGGGGCCTCCGATTTTGTCCGAACCGGTCCGGGACAAAATTGGAGGTCCCGATCCGGGTCCCGATCCGATCCGGGGGGTCCGTGCACACCCCTAGTTTTGACTTGCGTCTCTTTGTTGTTGCTCTTGCTGTTTAAATGTAGTCTCATCCTACGGCACAGGAAAATGCTTTATATCGAGTCAGATCATTGGTCCATCTCGCCCAGTATTGTCAACACTGGCAGCAGCTCTCCAGGGTTTCAGGCAGGATTCTTTCCTAACCCTACCTGGACAAGATGGGGATTGAACCTGGGACTTTCTGCATGCAAAGCAGGAGCTCTGTCACACTGAGCTGAGGCCCCTCCCCTGCAAAGCTCTATCCATTAAAAGGGCATAATGGCCTCCCTGTAGGACAGGGCATGGGTGAGGCTTACTGAAAATCGCAGAAGGGCTAAAGCTGATAACTGCCACCCTGAAACAGGAGCCATTTGACCCAATGGAGTGATTTTTTGCCATGGGCAAGTTTGCTTTGGTCAATATTTTAAATGATGAGGAAATTTCATCAGGAATGTATAAGTAAAAGATTGCAAAGCAAACCAACTCATAAATCCAAAGAAGACAGATTTTGCTATCTAAGCATATTAGAGAAATTTGAAATCGACTCAAGCTGAGCAGAACGAGGAAATAATTGCAGAATCAAACCAAGCCAGAGAGACTGCAATTAAGCTAGAGAGGCCTGATTAAGTAGTTCATGGAACTCAGACAGGATCTGCAACAATGGAACAAACAGTCTCATTTTCTGGCTGACCCCGTAAAATGGAAATGGGGAACAAAAAATAAACCATACAAACTCCACATGACAGAGGAGTGAGATGGAGGCAGCAGGAGAGTAAATGGGGGAATAATGTGTGATTATTTCAGTTACTGTATGTGGTGACCATATGGAAAGGAAGACAGGGCCCCTGTATCTTTAACAGTTGTATTGAAAAAGGAACTTGAGCAGGTGTAATTTGTATGCATGCAGCACCTGGTGAAGTTCCCTCTTCATCGCAACAGTTAAAGCTGCAGGAGCCCTGCCCTCTTTTGTATCTGGTCACTCTAGAGCCCTTTGAGATAATATACCTGATCTGTCTACATTCCACATAGCACGTTATGGTTAAATGAAGTTTCTCAAGCTGCAAATGCATCTGCTTATAATTAATGTCATATGAATTATAGTATGAGCAAATAACTCCCAAAATACCAGATAGCGATGTATTGGGAATTTAAATAAGAGTGAGAACACAAATTAGATGTTATGTTTGAGTCTTAGGAAATTGTTTCAAACCAAACTGTACCTTTAAACATTTTTCAAACCTTTTCAGTGCTGCAAGGCAACTTCAAGCACTTCCTTTATTATCTGCTGGTGGCCATATCTGCCATTATCTTTACATGCAGACTTGTTTACGTCATTGAGTTGCTCAATTTAAAGGCAAAGAAGCCATATTTAAAACACACACACACACAGAGGACAACCTTAAACAGGTCTGCAGGCAACATGTATATTGGGTAATCTGTCTCTCTTGACATACAGCTAATCTCAGATAATAAAAGAGAGAAGTTGGTTCTATAATAATAATAATAATAAATTTATTTATTTATTTCTTACCCGCCTCTCCCTCTGGATCAAGGCGGGGAACAACATTAAATACAAATATAAAATACATAAAACTGATTAAAACATATAAAACTAATACATTATTAAAATAACAATAAAACTCTTAAAATTCAACTAGCTAGGCCTGCCGGAAGAGATCAGTCTTTATGGCTTTCTTAAAGTCAGAGAGACTGTTAAGTTGGCGAATCTCTCCCCTCAGGCCATTCCACAGTCTGAGAGCAGCAGAAAAGAAGACCCTCTGCGTAATGGTTGTCAGCCTAGTTTTTGCTGACTGGAGTAAGTTCTTCCCAGAGGACCTGAGTGTGCGGGGCAGATCGTATGGGAGAAGGCCATCCTGCAGGTAACCTGGACCCAAGCCACGTAGGGCTTTAAAGGTAAAGACCAACACTTTGTACTTCGCCAGGAAACTAATTGGCAGCCAGTGAAATGATTTTAAAGTTGGTGTAATGTGGTCACCCCTAGGTGTACCGGTGACCAACCTGGCTGCCATATTTTGAACTAGTTGAAGTTTCCGAACTAGGTACAAACGTAGCCAGGCCCTATGTACAGTGCACTGCAGAAGTCGAGCCTTGTAGCTGGTTGTTATGTAAAGGCCAGACTAAACATGATAAAGGCAGGTCCTCGGGTTGCAAACACTGTATACTCTGGAATAAGCAGCTAGCAAGTGTGATCTCTGTATTCTCCCTTACACACCTACCAAATTCATGGAAGTCTCAAAAGAAATATATTTTAAGAAGCCATGTGTGTGTTGAGGAGATAAATAAAGAGGAGGGACACGAGCAAATGTAAAGATAAAATAAAAGGCAGGCAGTGCCAGTCTGCGGGTGAGTTTAAACACTTATCAGCAGAGCAATCAGAAGACAAATAGGTGGAGAACTAGTCCTCAGGACTCAAAAGGCTCTCCATGCCTTAGCACTTAGCAAATCACTCCCAGCATTATGCTACTAAAAGCTTATTTGCTTATTACAGCATAGGGCAAAATACCACATGGCAAAGAAGAAAATATTGACCTATTTTATTACATTTCATCTTTAGAATTACTTCTAGAAAATGATTTGATGGCTACATTGCTAAGAGAAGCATGCCTCAGCCTGGTTTTGGTTAGCGACTACATGGATGAGTAACTGGAAATCCCTTTTAAGAGGCAATGAGTTTCTCCAAGCAAAAATGAGATACAGGTGTGTAATCAAATTTTCTTAGGTTACTGATAAGGTACTACGAGAGGTATTTCTCAAAACTACACTGGCAGCTACAAAGTGGGATATGCCTGATGTTTTCAGTCTGCGACTTTTCCCTTACCTGTGCTACTTTATCCCTAACATCCACTACTGGCAATCTGAAGTCCACCTTTAAAGCTCCCGTAACTGGCCATTTGGGAATTGCAACAATATTCCATATTTTTCCTCTGTCACGATTGAGCCTTTTCCCTGGACATTATAGATTCCTGGGCAATCCACCCAATACTTTGTTTTCTCACATTCACATCATAATTATTTTCAAATTAAATATGGAACAGCTGCTTTATTCATGTTCTGAAATATATGTATTAAAACAAGCTGCTGATGCACATAATATAAAATTATAAGATGCGAAGTTGTCAGAGGAACTATTTCATCCACAGAACCCAAGGCCTATCTAATTTTATTGTATTCTCTGAAAATTGTAATTGCCAGCAAATTTGGGCACAGGGCTGAGATGTTCCTTCTCCACACTCCATCAAAGGAGATGTTTTGCAATCAGGGTAGCCATTGTAGTTAGGAATTTATTTTAGAATAAGAGATAAGACTTTTAAAAGAAAGGACATCTAACTTCTTTAGCAAACTCTTCAGAACAGGAATCTACTTCCCCCCCCCCCTTTTTAAATGTCAAACTGAACATAGTTGAGAAAGAAACAGCCCTGAGTGGTACAATATACAGTTTGCACTTGATGGGAAGGTTCACTCTTAACGTTAAACCAGGGCAGAATCTACAAACATTTTATAACCATTTTGACAACTGTTGGGGCCCATAACACACTCCATACGTAGATCTGGCCCAGGGATGGACAACACATGGCCCTGTTGGTCCAACAATCAGCAAAAAGGAGTTTGTTGTCAAAATTCAGCAGCAAACCACTACAGGAGCTTATTAAGGACAAACTGATGCTCGGAGGGCCTGAAGCTGCCCACCCCTGCACTAAACCGTTTTCTTGTGCTACATGCACAAGCAGAAAGGAACACAAGCAAAGCTCCAGGTCACACACTCTCCTCTGTGCAACCAGGAGGAGGAATAATCTCAATTCAGTTTCGCTTTAGCAGGTTCTTGACTAGTCATTACATGCTAATCAAGAATCATGATTGAAAATAAACTGTAGTCAACTGCTACATAAACCAATTACAAACACTAGCTCATTTAACAAACTAGAGTTCATTTGAAACTACAAATCTTAGTTCGCACGTAACAACAAGGTAGGAATCTGTCTTGTGAAAACTTAATTCTGGTTTATTCTTCAAAGGAGGAAAAGACAGGAAGAGGAAGCATGCTTTGCATAGGCTCCTTTCTGCTTGTGCATTGTGTGAAATTCTGGTTTCATTCAGCCTTCCCCAACCTGGTGCCCTCCAGATATGTTGGATTGTTACTCTCACCATTGCCAGACAGTCTGGTCATACTGGCTGGAAATAATGGGTCTAGTAGTGTTTAATATTACATGCAGGCATACTCACGTAGTCTATGGTTAAGCCCCAAGCATCTCCAGTTATTGATATAAGACTGCTAAAAATCTCTGCCAAAAGGTTTACTGCCAATGATTATGGAGAAAAGAGATTCTAAATGGCAACAGTGAATCAATAGTGAATTATAGAGAAGTTGAACCGAAGCCACCGTATCATGGAGTGTGTCTCTCAAGCAACATCAGTTTTCTTCTGCGCATGTAGAAGCAAACCTTGCCATCTCCTTCTTTGGTGAAATACTTTGTGGCTGCCCCTGCCCCTTCAGGCTTCTGACCAGATTTGATCGGAAGAGGCCAGCCGGAGCCGTACTCTACGAGGGTACGAGACGCCACCTGGCATTAAGCATCTTCAAACATGCAAACGTTCCTGTCCTGCCAAATTCCCACTGGGCCCATCCTCACTGATACACAGAGCAGCACCATGAGAACTAGCATGGGACACTTCTGACTGACAGTCAGGGTGGGCCTGATTTATTTTCCACCATGACAAGCCTACAGAACACCATCTGGGGAGCCTGCAAAAGGAAGGGCAGAAGTGGAGGATGCAGGCTAGGAAGATTAGGGGGTTCTTAGTGTAATGACAACTAGGCCAAACACTGGGACATGCTTTAAGCCAACCTACCCCAACCTGATTGACTCCAATTCCCATCAGACCCAGCCAGCACTGGTCAACTGTCAGGAATGCTGGAGTTGTCATCTAAAGCATCTGAAGAGCACCAGGTTGGGGAAAGCTGCAGCCATTTTCCAGCTCACTCAAGCATCATTACTTTATTCCAGCCTGTAGCAAACTAGGGCCCCCCAGACATGTTGGTGTAGTCGGCTGGGGGGGGCAGCAGCTTGGGGGCAAGGGGGGGGGTAATTTTGTCAGCCAGCAACCGCCTCTTTTATCCACAACATCTTCAAAGGCAAATCACTGAGGAGGATGCGGGGAAGTGGGCTGGCCCAGCAACCTAGCCAAGAACTCCGGTTATACGGGCTATATGTGCAGGTGTGGTTCTTAGAAGCAGGGCCCTTGCCAAAGTATGGACAGGGACAACCCACCCACTCACCCACCCAGTCCACGCGCAGATGTTTGGAACAGCCCGCCCGTACCTGTGATATAGTTGGTCCACTTGTACAGAACTCCCTCCATAGTTCAAAGCAGCGCTTTGCACAGCATCCTGCTCTCCCTCTTCCTGGGAAAGAGCAGCAGAAACGGCACGGACTGCCCGCGCGCCCTCTTCCCTTCAGCACCTCTAAACAGAAGCGGCGGCGGCGGCGGAGACAGCAAGCCCCTATGGACATGGACGGCTGAGCGACTTCGCTCGGGCGGAGGCGGCGGCAGCAACAGCGATTGCAGCCTTTGGAGCCGGCTGGCTCTGGAGATGCTGCCCGGGCTGGGTTAGATAGGCGCGTGCAGCAGCAGCAGCAGTGGAGTCATTCATTGCCTATGCACATCGCAGCCGCTGGGGAAAACAAAGTGATTACCAACCCCTCCTGCCCGCCCGGGCTCCGACGGCTGCTTCCCTCTCCTCCTCCTCCGTCGCCTGCTCTCCTTCCCCTTCCCCGGGCCTTTGCGTTTAGTTCCATTGACCCCGACGTCTCATTTACTTCCTGGATGAAAAGGGGCTGCTGGTTAAAAAACACACACAAAAACCCTACGCGTTCACGCAGAGCTGGGCGTGCTTGCTCCAAAACTCCCGAGGAAATGACACAGGAACACGCACCCCCTCCACTCTATAGGGCCTTTTCTCTATTCCACCCACGCACCCCCTCCCTAGGCAAGATAGAAGTGTCACGCATGCAATAGGTCACGCGGTGCCCTTCCCCGACCTCTCTAATGCGCACCCACTCGCCTTTCAATTCTGTCTCATTCGCTCCGTGCACCTTTTTGAGCTGCAATCCTAACCCTCCCCTACCCGGGAGTAAAGCCCCAGTAAGATGCATCCCCAAATAAACATGCACGGGATCGCGGGCTGCGCGGGGGCATCGTTTCAAAGGGTTGGATCCAATGTTAAGTCCCATTCATTTCAGTGAATCCACTCTAAGTAGGGCCAACGTTGGATCCAAGCCGAAGGGCTCGGCTCCTGCTATCTCCCCGTCTCCGGCACGGAGGGATAAATGAGGCATTCAAGCAAAATCGGAACCCGACGTGGATTTTAAAAAAAAATCGCGTGGTGTGTGCGTGTCATAGGGAACTCCTCTAAAATATAATCGGGGCCTCATTTTCACAGCATGGGAGGGCGAAGGAGCACTAACCCGTATCCCTAGGCGGCGGGGACTCTGCAGTCCTCCGCCCCCCAATCCCCCCCTCCCGAGACCATATGTTTAAATGGGGAAGGAGACCTTCCGCTGATGCATGACATTAAGCAGCTCCGCGCCTCGCACGTTCCAAAGAGTCTGAAAAGGGGGGGGGGAGTGAAGCGAAGGGGTGGGAGGAGGGCGAGCAGAGGGGATCCACGCCAGCCGCTCACCCGCCGGAAGACGGCGAAGCAAGGCGGCGCCTGTTGTCTCTGTGGACACGCCCCTGTCGGCTCCCGTGACGTCGAACAATGCTAGTGCCACGCAGCCCCGGGACGGAGCACTGCTGGGCTGGTTCGAGACGCCCGCGGGTCCCCTTTGCAACCCAGCAGTCCGGCCGCCACGATGCCTTTCGGCGCCAAACTATGTTTGGTCCTGCAGGCTCTCGCCCTTCTTCCCCTGCGGGCCGAGGGTGCGTCCCCTGCGGACGAAGTTCAAATCGAAGTCTTACACGTCCCCGAAAACTGCCAGTCCAAGAGCAAGAAGGGGGATCTGCTTAACGCCCATTATGACGGGTACCTGGCCATGGATAAATCCAAGTTTTATTGCAGGTAAGATAGTGGCGTTGCTGTGGCCGTCCTACGCCTGGTTTGTTTCGTTTGTTTCGCCCCACCTTGCAAATACAACGCCGTAAACAAATACTCCGTTTGATCGGTTAGCACGATTTGTTGGCAGCATGAATGTATGCTGTGCAGCGCAATCCTAGGCAAATTCACTAGGGAATAAAGCCCTGCTGCCATTGACGGGGATGACTCCCAAAGGGTTGCAGTGTCAGAAATGTACATGCTTCCTTGCTCATCAGAATTCAAGGTGCTTTCAGCATCGTTTAAGAACATGTATGTATGTGTTACACAGTGTGTACATACATATTCGGGATGTGCTTTACTTGTATGTCCAAGGCCCCCTCTACAAGAATTCGGTTTGACGCTTGGTTGTCCAATTATGCGCATCTTCTCGGAATCGCTTTTACGGCAAATCACTATACGCAGGAGGCAGTTAAGCGCATAACTGGTTGCCTTAATGGTTGTACGAAACACGCTTTAGAGGTGTTTAATGCGGAGAATCGCTTGTTTACATGGTCATAAGGCGCTTTAGCTGCCGCGGTAAATTAAAACTCGCTATTTAACACGCATTCGATAATGCGCATAATCGGACAGAAAAAGCGCCTCAACTCCAGATTTGCGTTCCGCTCTTGTAGAGGTAAAAATTTTAATGCACCTTGAAAGAGCTTTAAATCGCTCTTGTAGAGGCACCCTAAGAGGGACTAGAGGGACACTTTCCACATTTTCTTAAAGAGGCATGTATGGAGTAAGTAGCCCTTAGGCCGCAGCATGCATTTGCCTAGATAGATACAAGGTGCTTCCCAACAAGGCTTTTATTAAACAATTGTACTGCCTCATTCACAATTTTTTTACTGGGTGATGGTGTGCGTGTGGTTCAGATGTTGTCATCTTCAATTGGTAGCTCTCTTGTGCTTTCTCACCGCTTCTTCCAACTTTTTTCTTACCAGAAAAAAAATCTGTTCAGGCAGAAATACTAGAATAGTTGCACGGTACCTTTTGATTGAAGTGTTAAGAGCTTCCATCTGGAAGCACTCACAGCGTTTCCCCAATCTTGGATCCCCAGATGATGTTGGACTACATCTCCCATAATTCCAAACCTTTGGCCATGCTGGCTGGGTGTTGTAGCCCAAAAGCATCTGGGGACCTAGGACTGGGAAATACCGTGTTAGAGGCATACATCTAGATACATGCATGGAGCTCCTTGAGGTGTGTACATATAAGGAGCTTCTCCCCTCCACCCCTGTTTTGGATGCAGCAGGAGAGAGGAATGCTTTATATCAGGTTTTTCTCCTGGGTTGTGCACACTGGAATGACTCCTATCTCCATTCAGCAACATCTCTCCCTACTTCCTTCTCTGTTGGCCTGACCTTCTGGGTATGGAGCTATACTGCTAGAGTCCCTAGATTGTGCAGAACTGTACCAGGCTGCCTCTACAAGAGGCATTTAAAGCTCTTTCAAGGCACATTAAAAAATTTACCTCTACAAGAACGGAGCGCAAATCGGGCGTAGAGGCGCGTTATCTCTCCGATTATGCGCATTATTGAATGCGCGTTAAATAGCGAGTTTTATTTTGCTCCGGCCATTAAAGCGCATTTTGCCTATGTGAACAAGCGATTCTCCGCATAAACTACCTGTAAAGCGCATTTGAAACAACCGGTAAGGTCACCAGTTGAGTGCTCAATTACCTCCTGCATACAAGCATTTCCGATAAAGCGCTTCAGCGATTATGCGCATAATCGGCTAACCAGGCGTAAAGCCGAATTCTTGTAGATGAGGCTCCAGTTGCAGTTGAGCTTCTCACTGGAGATGGTACAATGGCAGTTGCCCACTGTCCACAATATGGCACAGCAGTGTTTTATAATAGCACATTTGCTCTCAGCAGGGTGGTAAAGCTGCTAGTGGCTCTTGGCGTACCATCCTGTAGTCCAGAGAAGCTAGTACAGGGATAGGCAGCTGCAGCCCTGGCACAAATCCTGCTGTGGCCAAAATATTCCTGCCTCAAAATGGCCGCATTAGCCCTATAGAGTGCTAAATGGGCCACATTTAGCTTGTTCTTCCTGAGTGTAGCGCTCTGTAGCTACAACAGGTCAAATTTAGCTTCAAAACATAGTGGCCATTTGGGTGGGGGTGGGATGTTGGGCACCTTACAGCATGCAATCAACAAGGGCAGGATCTACACTACTGCTTTATAACGGTTGTGACCCAGGACACATTCTATATACCGTTTTCAAATCATTATCAAAATGTTATATCCTCATGGTGTAGATCTGGCCAGGGGGTCCAAGGGGGTCCTCCAGATTGCCCAAAGGAGCCCCCTGCTGGACTAGTAGAACGCTGTGCTTGCCTTGGATGAAAAGAATGGTGTGGAGGGAGTCTGAATTGCATAAACCATATTGAGCATTTAATTGTTTAGACCATCTCTTATAACTGTTACTGCCACCGACCAGGACCAGGATATCATTAACACAAACGCCATCTGAATTGTGATAATGAAAGCGATGTATTAAAATCAATTGCGTTCAGTGGGAGTAAATATCAAAAGTACTAATAAATATTCATGAAAGATTATTCTATGTTGATATATCAAATTGGTTTCTTAAAATTTAATGGTATAATTTAAAATGTCTCTTTCTTCATCCTCTCCCCTTTGTAGTCGAACACAGAATAATGGCCATCCAAAATGGTTTGTCCTTGGTGTTGGACAAGTAATTAAAGGCTTAGATATTGCAATGCTGAATATGTGTCCTGGAGAGAAACGGAAAGTGATCATTCCTCCTTCCCTGGCCTATGGAGAGCACGGATATGGTACAACAAGGCTAATAATATATGTTCTCTCAACTTTATATTGTTTCAGCTAAACTACAGTGAAAGGAGTGTTGAAACTGATTGATTCACAAACATATTACTCTAGAAAACGCAAAACAGAATTGTGTTTCTTTTTCCACCTTTTTCTTTAGCTGTTATTATCCATTAGCACCTTTTAATTGTAGTGACACTGAGAAATTGCTGCTTGGATTCAGTCCAGGTTTTGTTGCATTTATACTTTATTTGAATGTTGCCAAATGTAAAATGGAAACGCATGTGGTGGTGGTGATGCCATCAATGTGCATGCCATTTTATACAGGACAAGTCTCTGCCCCAAGGGCAGCAATCTAAAGTTTGCTGTGGGAAGCAACAGAGGAAGGGGTTGGAAATGGAGGCAGGAGTAAATAGAGGATGAATATATGATTGTTCCATTTACAAGGCTTAGTATCACGAGTAGGACAGGCAAAAGCAGTCTCTACAGTCTATAAATCAGATCTATAAACCATCTGAATTCATATAAAGCCTGAGTTGGATCCAGACTTAAGCTAAACCAACTGAGCTGTCAGAAGTGGAATTCCCCATCCCCTCCTTTCCACAGTAGCCGCTCCTGTCCCCTTGAAAATTCTATACCGAGAGTCAGGGAACCCTTCTAACGGGGTGAGCTGTGGTGTGGGTGGGAGGTGGGATCCCTCAAAATTTGGCAAAGGAACCTTCCGTGAGAGGAGCTCTTCCTCTTGCAAAAGGCAGATTCTGAATCCAACCCAAAATGTTTGATAAATATCTGGTAACAGATATAACAGATAGTGTCAAGTTGCCAACAGTAACTTGTGTGATATGCACTGTAAATGAGTCAAGAGGGGATACTCTGCCAATTATGCTGCTTTTTTTACCATAAAAGCCCCACATAGCCTTCCTGAGCGGATCAGAAACTTTGAGGTTCTTCAGACAAGCGTTTTATCGCACGCACGCTACTTCCCACTTACGGATGAGCACGTGTCCCTTAGGCGACAGACATCTGCCTCCCACACGCCTCCCGCTCCTTCTGCTCATTTTTCCGTAGACCCTTTTTAATTTGATTTAAAAAAGAATGTGGCATGATCTCCTGATGTGTGCAGGAAAAGCGGTGTGATAAAAACAGCCCCTGAATGGGCCAGATGGTCTTTGTTTATCTCCTCTTTCCTCTCCAGGAAGAAAGAGGCAATAATGAGGGACAAAAGTGGGGGTGGAGAAGCACCGGTAAGGAAATGTGATTTTCCCCCACGTGATGATGCTCTTTGTCAAAGGCCAGCGTTGGCCTTGACCCTTTGCAAATCAGCCTCTTTGTTGGCGCAAGGGGAAACCCTGGAGAGAAAAGAGCCTCCAACGATCTGCTGAAAATATTCAGCAGATCAGGGCAATCATGGAAGACTTCTCTCCATAAGGGGTCAGAGTTGTGTGTGGATTGTGTAGTTTATTCATTGTTCTTTTCTTTTTTTAAGTGATTGTGGGACAGCTGTAGAAGCAGTCAGAGGATGAAATAATGTATTGGATTTCTTACAGATGGCTGAGCTAGTGGACCTGTTGGAAAGTGCTTCCAATTCAAACATAATGACTTGGTGGTCACAAGTAACTCCACAGGTTCGGGCACAGGCTCCTTCTCTCTCCCTCCTTCTTCCTCTTTCTGATTTTTTCTGACCATTGTTTGTCATAGGCCTCATCCACACCAAGCAGGATATTGCACTATGAAAGCGGCATATAAAAGGCAGGAGCCACACTACTGCTTTATAGCAGTGTTGAAGTGCACTAGCAACTATTGGGGCCCATTGAGACATACCATATACCACTTTCATACTGCTATATCCTGCTTGGTGTAGCTCCTGCCTTTTATTTACCTCTTTCATACCACTTTCATAGTGCAATATCCTGCTTGGGGTAGATGAGGCCATAGTGTCCCAATTCGCAAACTATAGTTAGTGCCTCGCCTCCAAATCATGGTTTGTTGCCACTGCTTGGAATGGGTTTGCAAACAATGGTTTAGAGGTTAGCACCAACTGAAGTTTGTCAGTTTGAACGCTACAGCAAACTGTGGTTAGCAAACTCCAGGAGTTGGTGGAAGGAATCCACGGGGTTAGGTTGGAATAGAGCATGCCAGCCTGCAGGAGGACTCCCAATCACTGAAATACCATTTTTTTCTGAAATCAGCCTATATTTCAGACCCAGACCCATATAGCCTGACCCTGGAGCATCCTGCTTCTAGGTTTACTGACCCCATAGAGAAGATTGGATTCAAAAGAGAATCAGCTCCAAGGACACCTGTCTCCCTGTCTAAGTCCTAATGAATAAATCTTCACCATGGCCCCAATCTAGCTAAAGCTTCTTGCAACTGAGTCTCAGTAGGACTTGGGATAGTTGCAACTGTCTTGTTCCAATGGAACAAAGTCACAACTGACGTCATTGGGCTGGAGCCTGTGTCTTCTGACTTTTAACTGGAACTAATATTGCTTTAAGCAGCCAGAAATCAGGCTGCTGTAGTATTGTGACTTGATGTCTGATATGTATAAAAGATGGGTGGGGAACCTTAGGCCCAGGGGCTGGCTGGCTGTTTGGTATTCCTAGATAGACACACACCTTTCTCCTGGCCCCACCCCCTTTTACTTCAACCACTGGTTTTTGTGATTTTCGTAGGTTCCCAGCTTTTGTACATTTCCCCTCCATAAGGGTTAATTAAGGGTAGTAAAAGCTTTAAGTACAATATGCTAGTATTTTTTGTATTTTTGGCCCCCTGCCCTTTTGCCTTCGGCTCTACCTCTTTTGCATTTAGCCCCACCCACCACTGTAATGCGGACCCCCAAGAGCCTCTTCGAAATTGAATTCAGCCCTCAGGTTGAAAGAGGTTCAACTAGTGCTGTGCTGAAAATTTTAACCATTTCCATTTTTGGCATTTCGTGGAAGGGGTGGAATGAAAACTTGGGTGAAGGAGGCTGGGAGGGGTGAGCATTTTCTCCTTGGGGAGGGGGACAGGGTTTCCACATACTTTTTTAAATGTAGCCAGCTGTTGAGGAGTCTTCTTTCTTTTCTTTTTTTAAAAACACCCCCAGCATTTTCAGGAGCCCAGGAGTTCTTCCTGAATGCTTATTGGAGAAGGTGAAGTCACATGGTCTCCAATAGGCATCCACTAAGAAATGCTGGGCTCCTCCAAATGCCAGGGAAAGGGGGGTGTTTTATTGAAAAACTAAAAGATAGGAGGAAGGCCCCTCAGCAACTGGCTACACTTGAAAAAGGTATGTGAAAACCCTGTCCTCCTCTGCAAGGAGAAAATTCTCTGAATTCCCCCCCCCCCCCCCCCGTGAAAAAGGCAGAAAAAACAATGCCTCTTTTGCAGGGAGAGAGAAGTTCCCGAAAATAGGGGGCAGGAATTGGCCCAGCACTAGGTTTAATACTCCTGGTATTAAAACTTCCATAGGCCAACTTCACCTGTGTTTCAAATTCTGCTGAAGCCAGCAATTCATTTGGCATCAGTTCAACCAAATTAACATGTCTTGATCTGCCATCACATATTCTGAAAGCGGAAATAAGCATTGCATGATTACTGAACACTAACTATGACTATTTGTTTTAGGCTGCAGTTGAAGAAGGTATTTTCCTTCCCTCCCCACTCCACCTAGAACTCACTTCTTCTCTGTCAGAGCATAGCCCTGCATGCTGGGCAAGATGGCACTAGTTCTGAATGTCAAGAATGCATGTGGCTTTCTAGATCTTTCCGTGAGCTTTCCTGTGGTATGTATTGTTCTCTGAACTGGGCTACTGAAGCAACATCTGAAACCTTTTTTTTTTAAGATTAGCTACTCAACCTAGAAACGGAGCCATTACAAAATGTAAGCTGTATATGTTGCTGCTGCTACAGGCGTCTAGGCTTCTATAGAACAATTTTATGAAAAATATCTCTTGGACCAGCCTCGTGAAATTGGTGACCTATTGTACTAGATGTATCCCTCCAGTTAACATATACTGAGCCTCCCCGCTGCCCCGGGATTCTGTGAGCATTGAGCTTTTGCTTCTCAGGGCTTTAAAAAAAGAGGGTCTTGGTCAGTCAACCCCTTGCAGGCTACAATACAGGAATAGTGAGCCGGGTCAGTTTAGCAGGGGTGGGCAACTTGGGGCCCTCCAGATGTTTTGGCCTACAACTCATGTCAACCCTATCTAGCATACCCAGTGGTGAGGGATGATGGGAGTTGTAGGCCAAAATATCTGGAGGGCCATAAGCAGCCCACCATTCGTAGAGTGATCACAAGAAATGCAGAGCTGCCTCTGCATAAAAGCTTATCGTTGCCTTGTTATTTATTGTGAATTCCACATATGATTTTTGATGTTTCCTTTGTTCGTGAAGGCCGTGATAGCTTTTATCATTCAGTGCAGTTCATCGACACTCAAAATAAAATTCTAGGAATAACAGGAAGCTGCATTATACCAAGTCAAACCTTTGGTCCATCTAGCAGGTAGATTCTAGCTCAATACAGTCCACACAGAGTGGCAGTAGCTCTCCCAGATTTCAAACGAGAGTTCTCCCAACCCTACATAGATATGCGGGGGATTGAACCAGGGACGTTTTGTAGGTAAAGCAGGTGCTCTACCGGTCAGCTATGGCTCCTGCTTGTCCTAATTTTAGATTTGGTAACTTTAGATGTCTCTCCAAATAAAGAGGACCAGATTCTCTACTTATTAATTGCATGTGCATGGCTTGCCAAATACTTACTTTGGAATGATTTTGGAAGCTCACTCCTTCATTATTGTTACCTGTCTTGCCATTTTCAGTGTCCTTTTCTCGTCAAAGATGTTAAACTTTTTAATACAAGAAGACATTGTGGTACACTAAACATGGGTTTTCCTTCAGCCCTCTTTTCTTCCTTAAAGCTTAGATGTTTTTATCGCTGAAATCTTGACCCTGCTGTTCCCTGTACTCCTAAAGCAGAGGGTGGGCAGCTTGTGTCCCTCCCAATGTTTTGGCCTACAGCTCCCGTCATCCCTATGATAGCAGTTTTAGGCCAAAATATCAGGAGGGATACAAGTTCCTGCCGTCCTAAAGGCATCTTTTAAATTATGCTTTATTTTTTCTGAAGTAGCTGTTCAGGCCTGATTGATTAGCCATTTCATGTTTCTTAAGGAGCTTTCTAATACAGGTGAGGAAAACAGTGTCCCCCTTGACAGAGGGCTGAATTTATAGCCCAGAGTGGACCAGAGGGACAAAGTTCCCCTTCTGGTCTGCCCTGAGTTCCCCTTCTGGTCTGCTAAATTGGCCAACAGCCAGCTGAGGCCTCCACAACATGGCCAACAGCGCCGGGCTTAAGATATTTTGCTGCCTAAGGCAAAGATGGCACTCCCCACAGCCCATTCCATGTACAACAGCTAAATGAAATCTCTCTTGAACACTAGCAATGGGACAGTATCTTCCACCACACCAGAAGGCAGCGGGCTAGGTTAGTGGGGTGCGAGGCAGGCTGCACGGCCCACAGCTCTCTCCTCTAGCACCTTGTTGCCACCTACCAGCATCTGCCGCCTGAAGCAATTGCCTCACTTTGGCTAACAGTTGGCTGGCCCTGATGGCCAAGACAATGAGAGCACCAGTGCCCATGCCAGGCAATCCATCCTTCTGTTTACTGGGCGTCCTAGGCTCTGGCTGGCGCAGTGACAAGTGTTAGCAAGATGCTTTCTCAGATAGTGGACAGTAACCAATGGTGCCTTTGTGCTAGCAGGAAAGACCACTAGCACAACAGAAAGCTAATGCTTGCTACAGCGAACAGAAACTAGCCCAAACTAGCATTTCTGGAACATAAGTCAGCAGTGCTGGTGGAAGGGAGTTCCGCTGGTCTGTCCAGTTCCGGAAATGCTAGTTTAAGCTAATTTTCAGGGGTTGCTGTAGCAAGCGCTAGGTTCCAGTTGTGCTAGAGTTCGTTCCCTCTAGCGCAACCTGATTCAGCACACTAGTGGAGTGCCGGCATTGGATACTACTCTATGAAACTAATTCAGAGCATCTGTTTTTCGGTGAGCGAGTAGTTAAGCAATTTAGAATGACACAATCCAGCTTGGAATTCTATGGCACATTCCTATTGGGCACATGTTCTTCTCCATCTCCCATTAATTTGGAGGCGTGCAGAGGGGAACATCCACTTGGATTGTGCCCCTAACGATCAGGAGAGCTGCCTCAGATTCAGGGTATGGTATCTTAATAACAAGTATATCTGACACAGAATCCTTCATTGCTAAGTGTACTGTTTAGAAGTACTGCTGCCTTTGGTAGATTATCTGTCATCCCAGTGTGCATGTCCTAAAATTCTCTTGTTATCTTCTTAGAACCAGCAAAGATTCCACCGAATGCGACATTGATCTTTGAGATCGAACTGTATGCAGTAACTCAAGGGCCTCGCAGTGTTGAAGCATTTTCTAAAATAGATGTGGATAATGACAAAAAGCTTTCAAAACATGAGGTAATATGAGTAATAGTCTGAAGCACCCCATTACAGTAGCTCACCTGCCCTTATTTCACCTGCCCCTTATTTGTTTATAGGCTGTCTACAGGTGGTCTTTTACATTCTGTTCTTTCATATGGTAACACTGAAGTCTTGCTTCCCTCCATCACCACCCCTTTTTGGTGGGAAGGGACCATAGCTTCATTATTTCAGCAGATAGTTCAGTTCAGTCTGTACACCTTTGTTATTTTTCCCCACTACCACGGTGGCAGCAAAGGTGAGGACAGGCTCCAGTTGTTTTATGTAAGTGTCAGACACTTATGTAAAACAACCAGGGCCTGTCCTTGCCCCCTCACATCCCTGCTACTGATATTTCTGATATTTCTAGAAAGGTAAATAGTGGTCATTTTTAATGTTATTTGTCTACCAGTACATAAGTTGAAAGCAGCAACCAACTTGCCTTCATTTTATGGCAGTGCTGGGCAACTTGTGGTCCTCCAGATGTTTTGGCTTAGAACTCCCCTCACCATCGGCTATGCTGGTTAGAGCTGGTGAGAGTTGTAGGACCAAACATCTGGAAGGCCACAAGTTGGCCACCCCAGGCTTGAAGAGTGTTTGGACACACCACATTTCGCCTGCCCCTCTCTGTTCAGCACATTGACAAAGCAAAGACAAACAGCAGGAGTGTACCGAAGTAGCCATGTCTAGCAAATGCTCTGGGCGATATCCAATCTGCCCTTGGGCTGGCAGGACCACGTGACCTCACCTTCTCCAATATAGATTATTATTGGATATATAATTTCCTACAATGGATGGAAATGAGCTAAATTGTACCACCAAACCCCAATGAAATCTACCTCTGCAAAAACTAAGGAAAAAACGATTAAGGTGCTTCAAGGGTGGTATCTCACTCCTAGGAAATTGTTATATTTATAAAAAGACTTTACCCAAGTGCTGGAGGAAGTATAAGGAAATGGCAACTTTTTTTCTCATGTGATCACGTGTGGCAAAAGGTGTTAAAGGAGGCTGCTTTAGGCCTCATCTACACCAAGCAGGATATTGCATTATGAAAGCGGTATATAAAAGGCAGAAGCCACACTACTGCTTTATAGCGGTATTGCACTGGCAACTGTTGGAGCCCCTTGACACATGCCATATACTGCTATATCCTGCTTGGTGTGGCTCCTGCCTTTTATATACTGCTTTCATAGTGCAATATCCTGCTTGGTGTAGATGAGGGTCACAGGTCAAGTGATTTATATCTCCCCAATGGTGGGTTTACTCTCAATATATGACAGTGAAACATACAACTAAAAACCCAGCCTCTTCTGACTTTCTGTTGGGTAGCAGCAAGGATGGAAATAGCAAGGAATTGGAAAAGCACTCACGGCCCAGTTATTCAACAGTGGAGACCCAGATTATGGTTGATAGCTGTAATGGGAAATTTAACCAATACTCGATGGGCGCACAGAAATGTGCAAGAAGGCGATAACGTCAGTGCAACTTGGTGGATTTTATGATCCAACACAAAGAGGTAAATCAACCACCACAGTCACATAGTCTTTTATGGAAAGATTTATTAGGTTATCAGAGTATAAACTGATAAAGAGATCAGTCAAGCAACACCATTGTATGTGACAAGGATCAAGATAAATGTGAAAAACCAGTAACAATATATTTAAAAATAATTCTGGTATGCTTACTTTTAACTATTCCTTCAGATAAACCATTATTTGAAAAAAGAATTTGAAAGAGATGGCAAGAAACGTGACCCATCGGTTCATGAGGATATTTTGGTTGATATATTTAAAAGGAACGACCATGATGGAGATGGCTTCATTTCTGCCAAAGAGTACAATGTCTACCAACATGATGAGCTATAATAGAACATGTGGCTAAAGGGTCTGAGTGTTGCTTTACGGACATCTGGCATTTCCTCCCCTATGCCTGTGGAGCTTCCACAAATACTTCCCCAATCCTCACTTCAGCAAGATGGCTGCGCCCAGAATGCTGCCTGCTCTTTTGAACGCAACATGAAATTCTACTTGCAGAGGAGTCCTGAGTACAACATCAGAATGAAGATGAAGCTGTGAATCTGGTACTAGATCTGTAACACCCGAAAAAACAGCTTTGTATGCCTCAGCCCATTGATTTCCCTGGGACTTACGCATTAGAGATTTCAGGCATCCATTTTGAAATGGAAATCATTTTTTTTTTATGTCACATACCAAACATTTTGTATACCTTTGTTGTGGTAGGTTTTTATACTTTTTTAAAAAATCAAGATTAAAATTAATTACATTCCAATAATCAAGGTTGATAAAACTGTGCAAAAGAAATAAAATGTGACAAAGGGGACTAGTCCTCGTGGTTCATAACCCTTACGGAACGACTCATATGGAACGCTGTGAATTTGGCATGAAGGAATTACCACGGTACTAATAAGACTAATTTTCTGCCAGCTTCGTAAGCTGGTAATTATACCAGCTTCATTTGACTTAAGTTATGATAGGAAGGAGAGGTCTCTGGAGCAGTAGTAGCAATGGCTGATAAAAAATTTATCCCGCCTTTCTAAGATAACCAGCTTTTGTAAAAGTAGATGTTTCATGGCAAAGCACTCCTCCAGCACTATCTCTCCAGCCGTAGATCTCCCTAGGGCAAACCATAGAGTGGTCGCAACATGTTCTTCCACAGAGATGGCGTCTCACATTATCATTGTCTGTCTCCATGGTGTTCCCCAAGTCATGCAGAACTTAGCCATTGTTCATCATCACAAAATCCAAGGGCCTTGTCTTTCTACTTCTAAGGTACACTCAGCACCTGTGCGGAATTGCTGTACATTCTGAGATTGCAGCAGTTGAGGCATCAGAAGTAACTTCTTCTGTTAGCCCAACCCTGCAGAGTCTCATCCAGTTAAGCCTTCGCCTAGTCCTGGAGGTGCAGTCCTGAACCGAAAGGAACATCACGTTCCTCCAATGCTGCTGCCATCTCTGGTTCTGCAAGAATGACAGCTAGGAGAAGGTGTAGCTTCAGCAAAATGAGCAAAGTATAGTGATCCTCCAAAAGTGCCAAAAACAAAAAATTGGAGGGGTCACATACAGGGAATATCAGTTCAGATTTACCTTGATGCGTGCCCACTCGGCAAACATATCTGTGGGGGAGGAAACAAGTGAGGAGGGAAGGAGTGAAAAGAGGTACTGTCACTACAGTCAGTCAGGACCACTGAAATGTTGCAGCTGGGACGACATCTGGGAGACTTGAACGGAGGAGGTTGGTGGGTGAACAGACCCACAGATAATGACATAGTTCATGTTACCACACCCACAACAAAAAAACTGAATGTTCACAGTGAATGATCCACATTAGTAGTAGGTACCGCTATTACTGTGCAGGTCAAAAAATTATAAAGGATTTACCCCATGCTGAGAAAATACAGGAGAAGTTGTGGGAGAAGATAGGTGGAATGTGGAACCATTATGGCGGCTTGTGGACTACCCCCTCGCATACTGTTAAGTCCTGCAAGAAAGCAAAGCTGAAATACATTTTTAAAAAAACACATCTGGAAGAGCCCTAACGAACATAACCCCATTTAAAATGTATGGACAAATAAAAAGAAAGCTTTAGAGGTGGATATTCCAATATGGGGGAGCACTATAAAAAAAGGTTCTGTCCCTTGTCAGAGATGGGATGATTCTAACCTTTAATGGGCTCACTGAAATGAAGTCATGATAGACAACTTCTGAAGTGCTTGAGGGTAGATTGCTGATTACTTAAGATCTCTCGTTGTGCTGGGATCTCTGTGCTGTTTGGCAGGCTTTAGGGAGAATGAGTTAAATGGGACAGCCGGAGCACAGAAAAAGTCACCTCTGCACAATGTCCAGTCTTCCCTCATTTAAATCACCTCCCTCCCTCCCTCCCCTCCAGCTGATTGGTGCTGGGAAAAGCTGTTTGTAATATTAATCAGCTGGGGCAGGTAAGGAAAAATGCAATAAGATCTCAGTGTGTACGAAGGGGAGGTTTTTTCCTTTTCTATTTTTACATATATGCACTGGCAGATAACTATTCAGCATGAATTCTACAAGGCCTCAGCAGTGCCAAGTTTGACATGCAATTTAAATGCAGAGGTGAAGAGTACCACCTAATGGCCATGTCTCAGTGGTGTTAGATTCTGTAAGTATTACTTTACATCAGAGTATGGAATTAGATAAAAAAGAGAGTTACTCTTTTTTTCAAAATGGTGTATCTTTATTACAAAATATATGTATATATATTCAAATACATCAAAATACATTAAAAATAGAAAGCCTTAACATTTTAAAAACAAACTGAACTTGTACGGTACTAATGAAAAACATGGACTAAATGGGAAAGAGATGTGAACGGTGAGACATTGGCAAATTTAAATTGAAACATTTATGTCACACTAAGGTCTAGCCTTTATTTCTGTTTCAATGTATCTTTAACCAGAGCAAACACAAACATGTTCTTAATCCGATACTGCAATTAAATATTTATACTATTAATAAATAATGCATGTATTTCCTTACCGTCTTTCTGTGATGTAGTTAAGGTAAAATATATTCTTCTCTTTAAACAAAAGCAAATGTTTCCAAATTACTCCTAAAAATATACAAATTACTTCTATGCATCAATTTAGACACTTTTAAATTTTAAAAAAAATACTATTTCCAGAGTCTAATTCAAAAGTATATATGTTAGCTATTTTGCATTATGCAATTAGAAAGAATTATCCGAGAACACAAGAAATTTTGTAAGTAATGGGGATATTTTTAAATTGGTAAAATGTGAAGTATAGAAAAAAAACACATTGCATTAAAAACATGAAAGGAGAAACAAGCGTTTGTGGCTCCATATTTTATACTTTTGCAATCAACACTCAAAATTCTATGGCACGATCACACCAAAGTATACATGTAGGATTGGGTCCAGACTAAATTAGTTGCACTTGGGCCCCATTTAAATCAATGTGAAAGTTAGGTTAAGGTATCACTAGGCACTTAAAAGATTTGGGGCATAGGCCCATAGAATGAAAATCTTAATAAAGTTTGCATATTCTAATTGATACCTATATATGCAAATTTAGGGTGAAAACCAGGCTTTATTTAAATTTCACAGAAGGCAAAGCCAACCAATTAATTTCTCAACCAAACCATTTGAAATAAAATAAATTATTCCATTAACTTGCACACACACACAGATCATCCCAAATCAGTGGTTCCTCTTCAATGACAATTAATTTGCAATGGTGTTGGGGGGGAATCAAAAAAGAGTGGCTAATAGATTTTTCCCATGAGCCTTTGCTCTCTCTTTTCATTACCCCCCCCCCTAAACATAGCATCTTTTCCATCAAAATGGAGTTTCAAAAATTTGACAGAGCACTGATCTAAAAGCAAGCCAAGGGTAAAACGGGGATACCCCCAATTAATGTCTCAGTTCTCACTCAGATCCTGCTTCAAAATGTAATAAATTTCCCTTCAGTTAATCCTCTCATCCATCAATCATCAGCACCTCTATAAATTAACATTGTACCCAATTCTGTTCAGGGATGGGTGAATTCAAAATGCTGGATGGGTGGGTGTTGGGAAGAATAAAGAACTGAAGAGTGGGATCCAGGAGGTAGAGGAAAGAGATCAAGGAAGAAGGTTCCTCCCCCCCCCCCCCTCTCTTTCCCTCCTGGAGGAAAATTGTCCCCACACCATGCAATTAAGTGCAGGAAAAATGCTACCATTGGTATCAATGAAATCAGGGTTTTTTTGTCTCAGTTTATCTGCCATGTGGGATTTTGTGGGTCATACAATGCAGGATGTGATCCTCTGGAAATACCCCCTGCATAACAATTAAGCTTAGAAAAAAGCTTAATTGGCATCAATGAAAATGTTTTTTCTAAGCTTAATTGCCATACCAGGAGGAGAGGGTGATTTTTTTGTGGTGTGTGTGTGTGTGTGTGTGTGTGTGTGTTGCAGTATGTAAGATCGTAAGAAGAGCTATGCTGGATCAGACCAAGGGTCCATCTAGTCCAGCACTCTGTTCACATAGTGGCCAACCACCTGTCGACCGGGAACCCACAAGCAGGACATGGTGCAATAGCACCTTCCCACCCATGTTCCCCAGCAACTGGTGTACATAGAGCTCCATCAGACGAGCGTTTATTGCACACTCATTACTGGACACTCACAGATTTTCACGGGTCTCTCTCACAACATTGTCTGCCTCCCGCACGCCTCCCACCCCTTCTAGCCTTTGTGCCACAAAAAACACCCCAGTAAGTCTGACTTATTTTTAACGATGGAAGTTGCCGCTATCTCCTGCTGAATGGGCCACAAGCACATTGTTTACTTCCTCTTTCAAAAGAGGAAGTAATGAGGGACAAACGCACGGGCGGAGAAGCGAGAGTACACAAACTCAATTTCCCCCCGTGTGATGACGCTCATAGGCTTACTGCTTATATACACTATTGGGAAAGGGAGGGTTAACACTTCCCACCTCTTTGAAAATTGCCCCATCATGGCAATTAAGCTGGGGTGTGTGGAAACGTCTAATGGCACCAACGGAGACTTAGGGTTTTGGGGAACGGATCTGAGCCTGGAAATTAGATCTGGGGCTGGGGGGGCCATGGGTCCAGGTCTAGCAACGTTCACAGAGTTCCATAGATTCAAAAGGAAGCAAAATGCAACTCACTTAATCTGGATCCAACCCTTAGGCATTTATAGAAAATGTTACTTCACTCTCTTATGCCATAGGTCAAAACAAGGCACAGCATGTAATCGTACAAATGTTTGTCCATTAAAAGAGCACTCAAGACAACCATAAACTGTTTCCCTTCTGGAACTTCCCATTCCGCATAGGGAACAAGGACCTTTGGGGATATTGTTATTAAGTAGATTCACTCGTACATGAGCCCCTTCTCGGAAATAGCTTGTGGAGATGTCAGTCACGCTTGCAGTTTTGTCATAGTAGTCTGCAAAAAGGTCATCTAAGTAATTATCTGGGTGAGCAATGATATCCATTACCCTTTTGTCTGTAAGAAAACACACACACCAAAAGAGACAAAGAAAAAAGGTTGCTGTATATTGGTCACTCACTGAAAGAAATATTAATTCCTCTTTCAGTTCATAATCTACAGTAATCATTAGGATTTAACAAATTAATAAATATTTGTAATCTGCACATGGTAATAGCGTAATTTTTCCTACTAGGAAAAAAAAACATCGCAGGTTTCCTTTATCTTTTAGCACACACAAAAAATAAAGTATTTTACTTCTTGTTTTCTATCAGGTAAGAATTCCGACATCATATTATAACATACAAATAAGTATCAAGCAATTTTAAAGCATTACTTTATTCACTATAATTTCTCAGAATCTCTACTTCAAGAAAGATGATTGATGATATTCTGATTCCAGATTGTGAACTTGGAAAGAAACTATTTAGGGCTTGTTCACATTTTATATTAATTATAAAGACCATAATTCTCTGAAAATAAACCACATGGTTGCTCTTTTTATTTCAGGTAGGATCTGGACATAATCGTATTTAGAGTAAATCAATTGGAATAAATGGGTCTATTCTAAATATGACCAAGTCTGGATCCAATCTACTATGAAAAGTTCAGTATGAAAACCCTCTACTAATCTGGAGATGTTTAACCTTAGAATCATTCAGCAATAAGAAACCAACTATTTCTATAACATGATCTATACAAGATCCTGGTAAAGTGTCTTCTAGTAATGTACCAGGTGCTAGGATAAAAATACGTAATATTTCTTTCATGCATATAGGCGCTCCAGAACTGGATTGAGCCATAGGTTTAATAGCAGGCACAAGGACTGAAGTAGGTTAGACTTAAAATAATGTAATATGGCCATATTATAAGATTAATATAATATTGGTGTGCATTATAAAATACTAAATACAACCTTACTGTACAATTAAAACAAATTAAAATGTGACATATTTTTATATTAAGCCACACCATTTTTATGTTAATTATAATTTAAAAATTATGCACCCAGCGTATTTTAGACTGCTAACAGCCATATTGCCATGGCTGTGACCCAAAATAATAATAATAATAATAATAATAATAATGATTTGATTTTTCTCTGCGCTGTTAAAAACTTGACCTTCCGCACCAATCATAAATAAATCACCAGTCAAACTAATTAGTGTAATGCACATAAATATCAAACATCATACTTCTATGAAACAGATGATTCTTTAATCTGGTTAGTGAAAATGATCTTGATGGCTCTTTTTCAAATCCTCCTTTTGATTCTGGAGTGACGCAGAGCTCTGGAAAACACCCACAGAGAATATTTGAAGTAGTGATATTCAGAAGCAGAACAATTTCAAAACACAGTGAATGAATGTGTTTTACAATTTTAATAAAAAAGTTATGTTTAAAAATTGTTGGGAAAAGAACATAATAAAGTGAAAACCAAACATGCTGTTCCACCAAGGGAGAGTTTGGATTTGAAAACAAATTTCCAAGCGGATTCCTTTGCTGTATTGGAAACACCAATGGATCCAAATTGTGATACAAATCCAGATATATATATTTTAAAAAATAATGCAATCCCCATCAGCCTACACAGTATGGATAGTGATCCACATTCTCATTCGTCTTGCAATCCAGATATGAACTTGTTTCCCCATTCACAGTCTCCATCTACTAGTTGCATGCAACACAAGAGTTGCACATTACTATCTCTGGATTGGGACCTAAGTGGGTGGCTGAGAAAAACATGAGATGAAGGCAAAATTATGTCATGCATTTGTAATCATTTTAAGAGTTATCATTCCAAATTGCTTCAATTTAACTCTAATCCCAACCTAGCAGAGAGAGATGTGAACATTGAAATGGGGCTTTCATGCAGATGGCCCTCTCCACATGCACAGAAGACTGTTATGGGCTGTGTGAATTTTTTGGCATCCAGCAGTCATGTGGAAGGCTCTTGAACTAGAAATCCACATACAGAAGCAGAATGTATCTTTATCATGGCTAACCCAAGACATTTTGCTGCCTGAGGTGGAACAGCAAATGGCACTGTGCCCACCAGCACCCTCCCCCCCAGGTTAAGATGTATAGTACCCAAGGCCAGCCAAGTTATTTTGGCAACTGAGGCAGAAAACCTTTGCCATATTTTCATGGCACCCCAAATCAGCTGCCTCAAGCAGCCAACTCACTTTGCCTAATGGTAGGTCCGGCCCTGATCTTTATTGCCACTGTTGAGTACCAGACTTTAATTTACATAAGTGAAGCCCATATGTACTTCAGCCTGAGCACTACTTAGCACAACGTTGGTTAAATAAATGTGGAGTAACAGTACAATAGGACTGCAACTGTCAGACAACTCAGCATAACAGACTTTTCCACATGTGTCATGTCCCATAGAATGTTTCAGTAGCTATGGCTCAAAAAATATTAATGGCAGTAGCAGACACATTTATTTAAATCCATCTGCCTCAATCACATACAGGGGCTATCCAATTTTTAGAGCAAAAGTGGAGGTTGCTAACCTCTCAGCTTTCTACAACATGTCTCCCTACTGTCTGTTTTTCCCAAGTACTTTTTAATGTATTTATTTATTTATTTCTTGCATTTCTATACCACCCAATAGCCGAAGCTCTCTGGGTGGTTTACAAAAATTAAATCCATGAAAACTATTCAAAATATAAAACAAACAGTATAAAAACATAATATAAAATACAGTATAAAAGCACAACTAGGATAAAACCGAGCAGCCATGCAGAAGTTAATAAGATTTAAAATACAAAGTTAAACAGCAAAGTTAAAAATTAAGCTGATGAACTGTTAAAATACTGAGAAAATATAAAGGTCTTCACCTGGCGTCTAAAAGAGCATAATGTAGGTGCCAGGGAAACCTCTCTAGGGAGCTTATTCCACAGCTGGGATGCCACAGCAGAGAAGACCCTCCTCCTGGTAGCCACCTTCCTCACTTCTCCTCAGCCAAACTTCAATACCAGAAGTCCGCTCAGCTGGGAAGGGGGAGGGGAGGAGGTTGAAGGGGGCTATGGGGAGGTAAACAGCAGGTGGGGGAGGGTTCAGCTCCCCTCACCCAAATATCCCTTTTGGTCTAAAACTCATCCTCTCACTCCAACTCTTTAAAATGACTATGTGTCTATTGCCATCATGCGTCGTGTGAAACTGTTGCAGCAAGCTACTGTGCATCCCACTACAGTTACATGTATCTGTAGGGTAAGGATATAAGGCTCTGATAAAGTGAACAGGATTGCCTACATGCATATTATGCAGCATGTATATCACATTTATAGATCTGTAGACTGTGCAATCACAATACCAGAAAAATAACAACTTTAATAACAGTAGCAATTATGATTGCAAAACTAGAAAACTACTTACCAAAATTACCATCCAAGCGAATATAAAGTTCAAATATACTAAATGCAATAGTTGTATGTGCAGGAAACACAATAGCTTTGTCACGTCCTTTGTAATTATGGTCATCAATAATATGGAACTATTTTAAAAAGAAAGATATTGCATTAATACCCATCTTAAAAAAATAAACGCATTTTGAATAAAAATGTAGATTAAGCTGTTGGGAAATTTGATACGTAGTATGATTCTTTTTAACCTTCAAATCAAACCCAGACAGTGGAGAACTACTGTCGGTGTTGGTGTCATTACATTCTAACGAAATGAGGACAAACTTCTCCGTTTACAGTACTATTAAAAAAGGCCTTTCAAAAGTAACATAAAAATCAGGTAAAGGCGATCCACAAGCCAATGTGTATACAAAATGAACTTCAGTGTATACAGGAGTTAATTTCAGTAGCAGATTCGTGGATGCAAACAAATGCACACAACATGGAGCTGCCCTGATCACTGAAGTGAAGAGGACAGCTCTAGAAAGCAGAGGAGTTCCATGCATGCATCAGAACCTCTCACCCACTGCATATCAGTGGATTGGGAAGGAGAGCTTTAACTGGACAAACATCTATTGATGTGAGAATATGTGAACCTTTGAGTTAAATAAACCCTTGTTTGGCAGAAGTGATCAATCTGTGTACTGGCTTTTATTAGTTCAACTATGTAAACTAGAACAAGAAAATATTCTGCATTCTATACTTTTTGGTACTACAGCAACTAAAATAGAATTAATTTCAGTTGGGCTATTGCTTCTACTTCTTTTGTGAATTTCAGTGGATTGGATCCAGGTTCAGCCTTCTGCAAGAGAAAGGGTTGTGCTCGTGGCAAATCCCACTGCCCAATTTTGGAGAACCCCCCTCCCTCACACCACAATTCACCCCATTCAGCAAGGTCTCCTGACTCTCGTGTGACATTTTCTGGGGGCAAGGACAAGGAAGGGGCAGAGTCTGCCAGCACAGTTGTTTCAGCTTAAATCTGGATCCAATTCTATCTTTAACGACCCTCAATCCTAGGGTAGAAGATAGGCAACAAACCAGTATAGAGTCAGGTGTGCTTAAAGCCACAGGCAAGCATTTCACTATACTTAAGGAATTTTGTGAAACATGTTCACTCACCCGCATTGTGTCACCTCTCATGCCAGCATGCACAGACAGCGAACATTGCCGCGTTGTTCGAATACTCTCCATGACCACACAGAGAACCGTCCTCTTACTTTCATGGGACTGACGGACAAGGCAGTGCTCAAAATTCATTTTTCTAAAATAAAGGGGGAAATCGACATGGTCTCATGTTATTCCTACTGGTAGTACTTAAAACCAAGCTCAATGATGCATTTGTGAAATATCATGTAGGGTTTCAGAGCTCATTTGTAAAATGCAGCTATAAGGTAGGAGAGCAATAGCAAAACACTTAAAACTATAATACCAACCTACTAGTTAGTTCTCTGAGTAATGTTGGTACCTCAACCTCATGTTTAGTTACAATACCAAATGAAGCCTTCACTGCAAGGGAATCTGATCCAGCGATATTGACCCCGGCAGAGTTCATGATGTGATTTCCTCGTCTACCATTGAGTGCTACATCTGATTTGTCTTCATAATTCAGTAACTGGTAAGATGAAATACCTAAGGGAAAGAGGCTGTTTACTAAAGTCTAAAAACAGTCTCATGGTCATATATAATATTGATCCAAAACATGGTTTGTAAAGTTGCTTACCCATTAGATTCTGGTTGGTTCTACTCTGTGTTCAGATTCTATTCTTATAGCCTGCATGTCTACTCAGAAGTAAGTTCCACTGTGTTCAACATGGATTATTCCTAGATATGTGTACATAGGATTGCAGCCTTAATTTCTTTGTGGTTTACCGTGTGCAAAACTATTTATTGTATTTTTAATCTGCCCAATAACAAGTATTACCAGGGCAGATTACAAAAAGATAAAGGAATAAAAATTACAATACAAATATAAAGCAACAAAAAGCACCAGCATAAATCTTAACACAGCCATACAGTCTAAACTCTACAACGCTAAAATGCCTGGGGAAAAAAAAGAAAGATCTTGGCTTGGTACCAAAAATATAACAATGTAGGCATTAGGCAAGCCTTCTTGGGGAGGGCATTCCACAAAAGTAGGCTGACCATATGAAAAGGAGGACAGGGCTCATGAAACTTTAACAGTTGTAGAGAAAAGTTAATTTCAGCCAGTGTTATTTGTATGCAATTAGTTCCTGGTGAAATTCCCTGCTCATCAGAACAGTTAAAGTTGCAGGCACTATACTAGAGTGACCCTATACAAAAGAAGGTAGGACCCCTGCAACTTTAACCACTGTGATGAAGAGGGAATTTCACCAGGAACTAATTGCATACAAATGACACTGGCTGAAATTCCCTTTTCTCTACAAGTGTTAAAGTTACATGAGCCCTGTCCTCCTTTTCATATGGTCAGCCTACACAAAAGAGGTGCCACAACTGAGAAGGCCCTTTCTCTCATAGTCACCCGCATTACGTCCTTCGGTGGGGGCATCTCGAAAAGGGTTTCTAAAGATGAGCTAAGGGTCTGGGCAGATACATATGGGAAGAGACAGTCCTTTAGATACTGGCAGGATCTACACTGCTGTTTTAAAGCGCTTTAAAGCGGTTTATAACAGTAGTGACTAGGCTGACCATATGAAAAGGAGGACAGGGCTCATGTAACTTTAACAGTTGTAGAGAAAAGGGAATTTCAGCTGGTGCCATTGGTATGCAATTAGTTCCTGATGAAAGTCCCTCTTCACCACAACAGTTAAAGTTGCAGGGGCCCTGCCTTCTTTTGTATATGGTCACTCTAGTATAGTGCCTGCAACTTTAATTGTTGTGATGAAGAGGGAATTTCACTAGGTACTAATTGCATACAAATGACACTGGCTGAAATTCCCTTTTCTCTACAACTGTTAAAGTTACAGGAGCCCTGTCCTCCTATTCATATGGTCAGCCTAGTAGTGACAACTGTTTTGAAGTGTGTCCTGGGCCCCAACAGTTGTCAGTACTGTTATAAACCGCTTTAAAGCGCTTTGTAACACTACTGACAACTGTTGGGGCCCAGGAAACACTCCAAAACAGTTGTCACTACTGTTGTAAAGTGCATAAAAGCACTTTAAAACAGCAGTGTAGAACCGCCCACTGTCTTGCACATTTTTCTTAATATAAAAGTGAACTAGGTAGAAGTTCTGCTGTGATCTAGCTGCACCACTCTTCTTTATTTATTTTTATAGCCTGCCTCAGGCAGGTAGCAACTCAAAAGGCAGCTGAAACAAAATACTTCCAAAAGATTTTCTGGCATGGCCATCAGCAAGTTTCCTGGGTCAGTGAGTTCCATCTTTGGAAGACGTCTCCCTTGGCATCTTTTGCAAAGCTTATCCCACTTGTCTTCACTGGGTTGGATCCAGCTGCTTTTCCGCTAGTGGAAGCATTGCCTGAGTGGAATTCCAGTCAGAATGTTCCCACTGGCAGAAGCTGTGTGTATGATCTTTGCAGATTTCCCTCTCCCTCTGTAGCGTCCAGTGCTACAGATTTGGATGGGGCATAGGGGACTGCAGGAGAATGGGAAATCAGAGATCGCCTTAATCTCCATTCCACTAGCGGCATTCCTTTGTTCAATCAGAAGCCTCCCATGGGAGGCAAGTCTAGATCTAACCCAATGACATTAACATTCTTAGGAATCTCAGTTTAGAAATAAACATTTTGACAAGAAGGTTCCAGAACAAACAAGGAAGCAATTGATAAAGCTCTAAATTCCAGGAGGCAGACCAAGCATTCAACCCTAACCCATGTCTGAATCTCTGGTAGGCTTCAAATTAAACGATCACAACTGAAACATCCTAAGAAAGGTGCTTTATTTCATTACCTTCCTTCTAAACTTGTCCTTTCAAATATAGGCAAGGAAAAGGATTGTGTTTATTATTTTTATCCCATTAGTTTTTCCCTATTAAGAGCACAAAATATTAAACGTGTTACTTATTACAATTTTAATTGTTAACATCAGAAATTGCAAGCAATTGAGCTGCCTTCACACGGAACAAAATAGCATCCCATCATGAATAATGTAATAACTTAAAATGTTTGTACATAATCTCAGAATGCCAATGCTGTGTGGAGGTAAAATAATTTGGGTGGATTCAACCTAAATTTAGGCTGCAATTCTATATTCACTTACTTAGGAGTAAGATCCACTGAACTGAATAGGACTTATCTGAGTAGACTTGCTTAGGACTGCACTAAGGTCCCCTCTACAAGGATTCGCTTTTGCGCCTGGTTAGGCGATTATGCGCATAATTGCAGAAGCGCATTTACACCTAATCCCTCTGCACGAGAGGCGGCGAGAGGCGGCAAAGTGCATTAACAGATGTCCAAAATGCGCTTTACAAGTAGTTAATGCGCATAAGCACTTATTCACACAGTCAAAATGCGCTTTAACGGACGGAGCAAAATAAACCTCATGATTTAACGCGCATTCGATAATGCGCATAATCGGGGAGATAACGCGCCTCTACGCCCGATTTGCGCTCCATTCTTGTAGAGGTAATTTTTTTAATGCGCCTTGAAAGAGCTTTAAATGCCTCTTGTAGAGGCACCCTAAGTCACACTTAGGCCCCTTGAAAGAAATGGATTTAACTATTGACATCGATTAAGTGTGACTAATGTAAAATGGCTCCTTTGCATAAAAAAACATTGCCAGAAATTGCTTTTGTACTTGAAAAGAAAAAGCAATTCAGCCTTAGTTTCTTGTGTTATATAAGACTGCATATACAATAACCATGACCAACACAATGCTGTTATATAAGGCCTATGAAGCGCACTCTCTTCAAGCAATTCCCTGCCTACAATGATGTGGGTAATGCGTTTTTGGAGAACCTCAAGCATCCCACTGCCATTTTATTTAAAATTAAATATGACTCTGGGATGCTACATATCCCACATAAAAGGAGGAAGCAGACAGTTGTGGAATTGGTCTTTTCCTGCAGTGAACTGACTCAAACGTGGCTGTGATTGTTTCACAGAAATTGAAATAAAATTTATGGTGTGCTATCCTAGAATATTATGGCTGCATACATACTACAAGGAAGTACGTCCAGATCGATTGAATTCAGTGGGACATCTTCTAAATAAACCTATTTAGGACCATGCTGCAATTAACTTACGAGTGTGATAGAATAGATTATTTTTTAATACAGAACAGAATACACAAAAAACAAACCCATTTTAATAGTGACAAATACTCGATATATTAAAATGCAAAACTTCTAAAATGTGTCTATTTATAGCATATTAATTGATTTCCCTTATGTTTTTATACAATCGAATCACACGTTTACTTCAGTCATTTATATCTCTGAAAATCAACAAATAATATTTTTTAAAGCTCTGATGACTTAAAACAACAACTTACCAGCTGAAATTTCTTTCTCTCCTTGAAGAATGTCTTTTAGACTGAATGGTGTTGAAACAAATTTGGACCTTTTACAAAGAAAACAGCTTTTCTTCTTGATTACAAGACTGAGGGGTTGATATTTATCAGCTTCACTGAGGCTACGAACAGGAACTAATCGACCTCCATCACCGACCTGCTTAACAAAACTTTTGGTAGCAGCAGCAAACATATTATGCATACACAATAAAAAATAAAGCTGTTAGCAATGGCAGTTTTCAAACCTTAGAGCCATATTAAAAAGCTTTTAACTTTTCCAAATTGACTAACACAGGACAAAATCTTTACTGTGTTTTAAAGCTTACATTTATCCCTGAAGGAAGCATTGGCCTTGTTTTAATCATCCAGCGTCTCCAGTCTATTATTCAAGAACTCCTTTTCATTGTCCTGCCACGTTCAAGCTAATTAATAATAAATTAACAAAGTAACCGGATAGGGCCACATTCACCTGTGTTAGAGCAATACCCTTCTGTCGTACCAAACTAGCATTCACATGACTTAGAAAAACTCCCATCTTTCATCAGAGTTGATTTTTTAAAAAAATTCTTAGAATTTCTAACACACTGGTTTAGTTCGGACGACACAATGATCAACGGGGGTGGGGAGAGGCAACTGTCAGTTATGTTGATTATTGTGTCATGTGTCAGACAACACACAACAGACACACAAACTGACAGTATGCTATTTAGGTGCATTAAACAACGGGGGAAAACTATGGGATGCTCCGTTGTTTATACCAAAACCAGTTGCTTAAAATGTCGTGTGTTGGGCTCCACCCCCCATCTTCATGCCCTATTCCAGTTGGTCACAGTTCCCTGGCAGGAGCAACCGAAAACCCCCGGCCGCTCCTATACAGCCAGCAGAACTTGAAGTGTATGATGGGATTGGGCCAGAGGACTGAGGGAGGGAGGAGGGGGGAGCACCAGCAGCCCAGAAGGACACCGGGACTTTCAGACACACGATGGGGGGAGGGGCAACATGTTATGTGTTGGGCACCGGGAAAATAACGCACAGTGAGTGTGTTATTCCCCCCTCCATTACCTAATATGTCGTCCGAACTCTCCCACTGTGAAAACTGTATATTTCAGTGGAATATAAGTGTTAGAATTTAACCTAATTCACTGGAGTGTGTTCTTATGCAGTCTTTCCACACTATAAAAACAGAGGTTGCATTCAGACAACACTTTAGGCAACGAAGAGGGGAATAGGCAACTCACAGTACGTTCTGTTGTTGGTACTCCCCAGGTGACATGTTGCCCCGCCCCCGTCGAGTGGCTGAAACTCCTGTTGTCCTTCCGCCTGGCCGTTGCTCCTCCCTCCCTCCTCCCAGGGCTATTCCATCAGCCATTGCAAGTTCTTCCGGCTGTAGAGGAGCAGCCAGGGCGCTTTTCTTCTGCCGCTCCCAGACTATAGAATGACCTGCCGGAGGAGATTCGACAAATTAACAATCTCCTTGAATTTAAGAGAGCTGTGAAGACTGCTCTCTTCTGGCAGGCCTACCCAGTTGAATTTTAAGATGTTTTTAATAATGTATTAGCTTTTATTTGTTTTTACTTGTTTTAAATGTTTTATCTATTTTATGGTCCTTGTATTAATATTTATTGTTGTTCCCTGCCTCGATCCAGAGGGAGAGGCGGGTTATAAATAAATAAATTTATTATTGTCATTATTATTATTATTATTATTATTATTTTGGCCGCTCCTACCAGAGGACTCTATGGGCTTTTGAAATAGTGCACTCAACACGTGAAATTAAGCAACAGAGCCTGCCACATGACACAATAAGCAATGGGTCTCCAGATGAGCAACAGAGCAGCCCATTGTTGTTCTCCATTGCTTAATTTGAGAAAATAGTGGGCCATCAGTTGTCCACTTCCCATCAGATGACACGGTAAGCAACGTAATGGATGATTGCCTAATCAACCGTTGCTTATCGTGTTGTCCAAACCAACCAATCTGAAATGAATGACATGAAAAGCCTCATTTTAGAATGGCAACTTTCTACATTGGTGTCTTCTGTTATAGAGGAATAGGAGATAATCAGCTTTATGAAAGTGTACAGTACCTCAGGTCTGGGACCAAAATCACCCTTCTGGGATTCCCAGTCCAGCCCTCCAAGGTTCCCTAGAATTTCATGCCCCCTTTCCCCTAACATCAATAGTTTGGTATTCCACCACTGGAATGTGACCACCCAGAGCTTCCCTGAAATGTAATTAAGCATTTTTCACAGTATGGGGTTATATATATATATATATATATATATTCTCAATTTAATTTTCTTTTCTTTTTAAAGTTACTTTTGTGCTGTCTTATTGTTACATGTTTTTGAAAAGCTTTCATTATTTTTAAAAATGAAATATGTCTTTAGGAATGTACTGACAACATCATAAAAAAGGGAAGTATTTGTCCTATGTCAGAAGCATGGGTCTTAATCATTTTGATCTATGTTTGGATCAGTTCTTATTTTAATTTTGAGTAGTTCGTTCATAATTGTACAGAAGAGACAATTCTGTACTTCGTGTCTTTAAATCTTTATGTTTTATATTAAAATATACAAAACACTGGAGGGTTGCAAATGGAAGATTTAGGGTGCTTACAGACGATGGCTTGGATCCAGACTCGTTATTCTGCCAGCAAACTACCATTCTGGAATGTGTATAGACCTGGAGTGGTATATAAGTGTTGTAAATAAACCAATTAATGCATGAATGAATACCGCTGGTGGAATGGGACTTCTGTGCTGTCCTCCTCTCTGCAGCCCGCTGCTCCCCACATGCCTCCAAATCTTTGGAACAAAGTTGAAGGGTTTGTAGGGAAGAGAGAATGTGGAAGGCTCATTCCGCTAGTGATGTCCTCCCACTGCAGCAATGGTGCAGCTAGGTCTGGACCTCGGGGACAAAGTCCAGGGCCTCACAGTCTAGGGACCCCCCCCCCCAAAAGCAACAGGTGATAGGGACAGCACAAACAGGCCTGGCTCAGCATCTAGGTCAGCATGGGCATGCTGAGACCCAGCAGGGCTGACACTGCTATCTGCAGCATCCTTTTCTTTATTTATATATATATATATATATATATATATATATATAGTCATGGGCAGCCAGCTGGTTATGTAGATGGCTACAGATGCTCATTTTTTACTTTTAAAATACACTATGCTTTCCCACAACAAAATAGTGCTTATCTAACCCCAGGAATTTTAGTGTGTATGTGGCGGGGTGTTTTCAGACTTTTCCTCTTCCATTGATATCCCTCCCATATTTTCCCACTGCTTCTGCCGTGTGAAAGCAACTAATTGTTAGCACTAGGAGCCCTGCGGCTAGAAACATCCAGTCATCTGGACCCGCAAAAAAATCTGTTTCAGGCAGGACGACTGAATTATAAAAGCCTTGGCAGAAAGCACCTTTATTCCCAAGTGTTTATACGATTGTGAAAGAATTGAAACCCAAAGGGGTGTGTGTGTGTGTGTGTGTGTGTGTAAAGGGCACTCGAGGATAGTGGTGGAATGTGTTTATACAGAGTTGAGACTGCTATGGTCGCCTTAGTGGATGATCTACGCCTTAGTATTGACAGGTGGAGTGTGTCCCTGTTGGTACTTCTGGACCTCTCAGCGGCTTTCGATACCATCGACCATGGTATCCTTCTGGAACACCTGAGGGGATTGGGAATCGGGGGCACTGTGCTTCAGTGGTTCTGGTCCTACCTCTCGGGCAGGTTCCAGATGGTGATGCTTGGGGATAGCTGCTCTGCAAAGAAGGAGCTGCTGTGTGGCGTACCGCAAGATGCCATCCTTTCCCCAATGCTGTTTGACATTTATATGAAACCGTTGGGAGAGATCATCCGGAGACATGGGGCGGGGTGCTATCAGTATGCTGATGACACCCAAATATATTTCTCTATGCCTTCGATAACAGCGCCAGCTAAGGATAATGTGTCTCCTCTGAATGAATGCATGGAGGCGGTAATGGGCTGGATGAGGAAAAACAAACTGAAGCTGAATCCAGACAAGACGGAGGTGCTTGCTGTCAAAGGCCACAACCTGGGTTTGGAGGTGTGTCAACCGGTTCTGGATGGGGTTACACTCCCCCTGAAAGACTGTGTTCGCAGCTTGGGGGTGCTCCTGGATCCATCACTCCAAATGACAGACCAGATAGATGCGACGGCCAGGAGTGCCTACTATCAGCTTCGGCTGATACGCCAGCTGCGCCCCTTCCTAGAGTTGGAAGACCTAAAAATGGTAGTGCAAGCGCTGGTAACTTCGAAGCTCGACTTCTGCAATGCGCTGTACATAGGGCTACGTCTGTGCCTAGTCCGGAAACTTCAACTAGTTCAAAATATGGCAGCCAGGTTGGTCACCGGTACCTCTAGGGGTGACCATATTACGCCAGCTTTAAAATCGCTCCACTGGCTGCCAATTAGTTTCCGGGCGATGTATAAAATGTTGGTTATTACCTTTAAAGCCCTACATGGTTTGGGTCCAGGTTACCTGCGGAATTGCCTTCTCCCATACAATCCGCCCCGCACGCTCAGGTCCTCTGGGAAGAACTTACTGCAGTCGGCCAAGACTAGGCTGACAACCGTTACCCAGAAGACCTTCTCTTCTGCCGCTCCCAGACTGTGGAATGACCTGCCGGAGGAGACTCATCAACTTAACAGTCTTTTAGAATTTAAGAAAGCTATAAAGACCGTTCTCTTCCGGCAGGCATATCCAGTGGAATTTCAGAATGTTTTAAGGATGTTTTTAGGATGTTTTAGGATTTTTTATGCAGTTTTAATAATATGTGTCATGTTTTAATCAGTTTAATGTATTTTATCATGTTGTTGTTCCCCGCCTCGATCCAGACGGAGAGGCAGGTAAGAAATAAATTGTTATTATTATTATTATTGAAGCCTTCCCCAACCGGGTGCCTTGCAGATGTGTTGGATCCTGGGAGTTGTAGTCCAACACATCTGCAAGGCACCCGGTTAGGGAAGACGAGTTTCTTGACAGCGCTTCCTGGCTTTGCTGGAGGACCGGCTTCCTCCTCCTCCTCCTCCCCTCAATGGGCCTAATCCTGCCCCATTCCAGAGGGAGAGGACAAGCAAGAGAGGGCAGCGGCTGCTCCTTTCAGCCTTTACCCTCTCTCGGTGCGCTCTCTCTCTGGGCGGCACGGCGGCTGGCACTGGGCCTACCTATCTACACGACTGCTTATAAAACGGTTTATAAACCGTTTTAAAGCAGTCGTGTAGATACACCCGGAGGGCGAAGGCAAGCGAGCTCAGCGACCTCAAGGACCCGCGGGTTTTACTCCCCGCTGAGCGCACGGAGGCAGCCAGTGCACGCTCGGGTCGGTGGGTGGCTCCGCCCCGAGCCGGCCCCCCGGAACCACACGTGACAGGCGAAAGGAGGCCGTGCTAGAAGGATGCTGCTTCCCGGGCAGGAAGAGGTGGAGATGGCGGCCGGGAACAGCCTCGCTCAGCCTCAGCCTCTCCCCTGCCCGGCTGTGGCCCAAGAGGGATTCCCGGCCACGGAGCAGCGAAACTCCCCGGTGGCGAAAGAAAGAACCGTCAGGTGGGCCGGAGGGGGTGACGGGCGAGGGGGGCTGGAGAAGGATAGCGCGGAAAGAGGGCGGGCGTGGAGCCTTGTGGGTAATAGTGGTCCGCGCACGCCGCCTTCGCAGCCGCGCGGGAGCATCCGCCGCCAGCAAGATGCGGGGCACAGAGGTTAGTCGCCTCGCCGACGCCCGCCACCGTGAAAGGCGATGGCTATGACTGTGCAATTCAGGCTGCGGGTCCCGTAGCCCAGGGAGTGAGCCCTGTTGAACTCAGTAGGGTTTACCGTCGAGAAGACAGGTGTGCGGTCCGTGCGTCACACTTCATGACCCTGGTCCAGATGCCTGGGTGTTCTGGGCCGCCCATAAATAAAGAACCCCCCCCCCCCGCCCTGTTGCTGGCTGCAATTGGGAATAAGCCCTCTTGAACTCAGTGGGATTTACTTACCAGTAAATTTGCGTGGGATAGCACTGTAAATTTATCCCCAGAGAGGTCGCAGGGTAGTAGGCTCCTGCAGCAGAAACAACTAAGAGTCTTGCATCACCTTAAAGGCAAACATTCTTATGTCCACTTGATCCGATTGCAGTGAAGTGCTAACTTCAAATTTTAAGTAATCTGGACCAACTACCACCTGCCTTCCATAGTTGTGCCCATTGAGAGTTTCGGTCCATTTAAGAATGTGCACATCTTGTTAAATTTATACTCTCTTTGCTTGTACAGTACACATAGCACTGGGCCAACATGCCTAAGCAAATTTTCCTCTCCCTTCTCTGAAGCTTTTTTTAATGGCCTTACAATCCTCAGCAATGTGCTTTGAAAAACTTTCTCACGCTCTTTCTCTGTTTTTGTGTTAACAGTACAGTACAACTATGTAGTATTACTTTTCAGATGCACAGTTCTGTACTAAATTTTACACTACCTGAGAATTAATAAATGCTTTTCCTTTATGTCAGCCCCTGGAAGGGGGGGGTTAGGAGGGGCTAGGAAGGAAAGCCAACAAGACATTGGAGATCTGTGATCATATCTCTTCCCTAGTTAATTTTTGTGAAAGCCAGAATGGGAGAGAGAATATTAGGATGAGGTTAATTCTTTCTCTTACGCTGTTTTCCCAATCAAAATAAGTCTCTCTCTCACACACACTCAGGTTTGGGGGTGGGGTGGGGTGGGGATCTGTAGGTTTTCCCTATGAAGCAAATAGTAGTTTCTGAAGGGAGGATTTTCACCTGAAAAATGACATGGGGAAAGGGTAAAATTTCCCACTGCCACAATTCTTATCGAAATTCTCTCCGCTTCCCCGTGTTCAGGAGATCTAATTACAGATCTTCAACGTCTTGTCTGATTCTGGCCCTCGGCCCACTAAATTTTGCTATAGTTGAAAATGAGCAGGAGTAGTGTGCAATGGATGGGGCTTTGTGTTTTATAATTAGGCCTGCAAGAAAAAAAATGAAATTAAGGTGTCGTTCAAGGCAAGCGAGCAGGCTGCTCTGGCGACTTCTAGTTTTCTGTGTAGTCTGCTATGCAAACATTACTCTGTTGTTGGCCTCCTCCACACGAGACGTTTAATGAGCCTTGAAGGCTCATTAAAAAATTTACCTCCACAAGCACGGAGCGCAAAACGGGCGTACAGGCGCGTTATCTCCCCGATAATGCGCATTTTCGAACGCGCGTTAAATAGCGACTTTTATTTTGCTCCGGCCGTTAAAGCGCATTTTCGCGGTGTGAACAAGCGATTACGCGCATTAACTGCTTGTAAAGCGCTTTTTGGACATGAATTAATGCGCTTCGCCACCTCTCGCCGCCTCCGGTGCAGAGGGATTAGGAGTAAAAGCGCCTCCGCGATAATGCGCATAATCGCGGAACCGGGCGCAAAAGCGCATCCTTGTGGAGGGGGCCGTTGTCAATTCCATTTAATCTCACAATGGCTTTCCACATTACAGCTAAACATCACAGAGGAAGCAAATGTCAATGTGCTTTCTCTTCTCATGTTTCTGGTGTTGTATCCAAAACATGAACTTCACATCTCTGCTGCTTGTATTATCAGTGTAATTTCTCCATGGTTACTCATTCGTATGAGTTGAAGTACAACCGCAGAAGTGTCCTTAGCTTTATCTGGGTGTCACTTACTGAGTTTCATGAATGAAAAATGCAGCATGATACCTTCAGAAGCAAAAATGGAACCTTCACTTACTAAATCTAATTTCCTTTAATATTCATTAAAGTCTTGTCTATCTTTATGAACAGCTTGGAGGAAATTATTGCAGCCAAACCAGGGAAAACACCAATTCAGCTGTTACACGAATATGGCACCAAGGCTGCCCTCAATCCTGTGTATGAATTTGAAAAAGCTGAGGGACAAGTACACATGTCAATCTTCACCTATAAAGTCACCATAGGTGACATAACTGCAACAGGTGTGTAACAAATATGGATTCTGATATGGTTTATGCCTTTGATTTCTTAACTGCATGTAATGTAAGTTTAATGAAATAATGATTTTGTTTGTTTAGCATACCACTCTTTCTTTTAGTAAATTGGGTAGCATGAGTTTGTGCTGGGCTCCAAAATGTTAGCTTAGAGGGCAGAATTGGGTCACTGCCAATGGGGAGAACCACCACCCCTGCCAATAGTATGCAGGAAAATACGCCCCAGCAAGTTGGAATGAAGGGAAGCAAGTGGGCCTGAATGTGAGGGCTTGTGGGGAACTGTGATGGCCTCTTATAATCTATCATGGAGCAATGCCCCATGCAGTTTAAAGGATCTTGCTAGTGGTGGTGGTGAGTTGGGCATGGATGAAATGTGCTAGAGTGGAAGAGGGAATTGGTCTCGAAGTGTGTGTGTCCTCCACGGTCAGTTCCCCAACAAATTTCTTTAATCTGCAAGGAGGGCAATCCCTTTGCCATTTAAAGGCTCTTTGGGAGGATTTGACTTGGAGGAAGAGCACTCTTTTTGCCCAATTCTTTCTCCTTCCTTTCTCCCAAGTGGAATAGATGAGCATACCTCCCCATGAATCTAAGTCTCTCCTAATCTCAGAATCCAAATGTTTGGCTGCGTTTGGACAACACAATAGTCAATGGTGGGTTAATAGTCAACTTCACAGCTGATTATTGAGGGAATACTCCCCACACAACATGATTATAATCAACCATGGTGTGGATTAAGGCCAGCGTCGAGTTGACTATTAGTCAATGGTGTGTTTGATTGACACATTTCCTGCTCTCTCTCCACCCCCTCAGTCCTCCCACTGTGTATCTCATCAGCCATTGCGAGTTCTGCTGGCTGGACTAGAACGGCAGCTGCCGCTTTGATCGCTCTTGCCAGGGAACACTGTAGTTGCCAAAAATAACCAACTGTGTGCAACGAAATAATCAACAGTGCCCAACATACGACATGATAACCAACGGTTGTTCAAATAATCAACTGTGCACAGCATTGGTTGTTTGCGTTGGTTATTTCGGCTGAATAACCAACCATGATGTAAAAATGTCCCAACAGACACAATAACCCACCATTGACTATTTAACCCACCATTGGTTATCATGTTGTCTGAACCTAGTCTTTGTCTCCTTTCTCCTTTTTAGCCTCCCCATGAGCCTAACTCCAGAGTCCAAAGCTCTCTCCCCCAGATCCTAACCTAACTGCTCTCACTTCCCCCCCAGCCTAATCCCAGAGTCCAAATATTACCTACATCTCCCCTTTTCCCCTCTATCCTAAAACCAGAAATTATCCTTCCTTCCTTCATTCTAATCTCCTGCCCCTTACCCTAACTTTAGAATCCAAATTTCTTTTTCCCAGTTCTAACCCTAGAGCCCATTCATCCCTCTCACACAACCTAATACCAAAGTGCATTCTCCCCTGATCCGATCCCCCCATAACTCTTATTCTGCCATTAAAAATCCATTCACAAATATTTTTATTTTTTATTAATTTAGGAGAGGGTCCCAGCAAGAAAGTTGCAAAACATAGAGCTGCAGAAGCTGCGCTGAATATTTTGAAGGGCAATTCTAATATTTGGTGAGTTTGGTTTTGATCACTGTCGCACAACAGCCCTATGCAGGCATTCAGTCTGCTCATGGGAGGACTAAAAGGGGAGGAGATGTGGGGCTGTGCACAAGCCTTGCCGCAATGTCCTCACCTCCCTGCACCTCTGCCTGAGTCCCCTTTTTGAAGAATCCAAATTGTGCAGAGGTGTCTACTCTGTGCTCAAGCAAACATGAGCAGAGTCCCCCATCAGACCGTCCCCTTCAGTGCAGGAAGGTCCGGAACATCCCCTTCCCACTTTTAGCCTTCACATGAGCAGAGTGAATGTCTGTATAGGGCCACAGTTATTGCTGAACAGGAACTACCAGGACTTTTGCACCATGTGGCAATTTCTTTGACTTTTCATGAAACTCTATATGAGTTTTGACTGGATGGAAATTTTATTTTACATTGAAATACCTATGAGTATGGAAGTTCCTCTGTTTGTTTAATTACCTGTGTTTCTATCCCAGTAGTGTTATCAGGCTTAGGGCACAATCCTGTGAATGTTTAGACAGGAAAGAGTCCTACAACTCCCAGTATTCTCCAGTTGTAGGACTTTTTTCTGTCTAAACATGCATAGGATTGTATCCTTAGAATCTAAAGTTAACCCTTAGACCCTGCCAACAAACGATATTAGTTTTGTTTTATTTAGTGAGGATGTGTGTAAATATTTTCAGTGTAAAGATAGCCACTTTGTACTAGTTTTCATTAGTATTCTTGAGAAATACCATTTTTGTAGCTTTCTGTCTTGATCAATGGCAAATAACAGTAATATACAATTTTCAAATAACTATGGTCGCAATAGATGTTACTCCTTCCATACTGTTTTTGAAAATCTCAAGAAACTCCTTGAGTTTCAAAAGCAGTCTGTGAGGCAGCACAGGAAACTGCCAATGTAGGGAGAAAGAGAGTAACCCTCTGGATATACATGTATAGTCACACTGGCTCAATTCGGATGACACGATAGTCAATGGTGAGTTGACTAACCCCAACCCTAGGGGGTACTCCCCACACAACATGGTAATAAATAATCAACTGTGGTGTGGATGAGGATCAGCGCTGAGTTGACTATGGCAACATTCGGATGATACAATAGTCAAAACAACTGACGATTGTTTTCCCCACACCAGTTGTTTATTGTGTCGTCCGAATTGAGCCACTGAATTAGAAAAGCATGTAAGAATGCAATCCTATGCATGTTTAGACAGAAAAAAGTGCTACAACTCCCAGCATCCCCCAGCCAGCCATTGTCATGCTGACCGGGGAATGTTGGGAGTTGTAGCACTTTTTTCTGTCTAATCATGCATAGGATTGCACCCTAAGCTATCTCCACTTCAGAAATCTTTTAGACTGAGGTAGTTTCTTCATCTGGGGGTAATCTTACGTTTGAATTTAGTAGGCATTTGAGATTAAATCCTGATTTATTAGTGGAATGATGCCTGAAATTATTTCTAAACTGCCAATTTTAAGTTTACTGTGTTCATTTTAGTATTTCTATGCCAGACCACTTAATTCCTGAACCTTTCAATCAAGCTCAGAATCAGGCCAACCCTATCGGATCATTGCAGGTAAGTTACAATGTCACTTCAATTTTTGTTGTTGTTGCTTTTAGGGCTTAAAGTTGTTTTATACTTAATTACATATTTATACTGAATTACATAGATCCATGTGTACAAAAATCTTTTTCCTTCTTATTTTCTGATGACAGAAAGCAACACAGGCAGCCAAGAACAGGTAGCATTAATGAGAAAGAAGAAGACAGTTCATGTCACCACTCAGGAAAGAATGTAGAGTAAGCAACATAAAGCCAAGTATAGTGATTACAAATGGTGTGGTGAAGAGAAAGGGGGGGGGGGGGGGAAACAGTTGATACATTGGTCAGGATTTCTCATTCATTAACCCCTTGCTCTGTGATAGATAATATGAAAAGCTTTTCTTTGGCCATGGAGTCTTGATCATTGAGAGCATCCTCACATCACTGCAATGGAATGTTTTCATTGGAGTCCTATTCTGGCTTCGTGAGGTGCTCTGTTCTTAGAAGCCCCTTCAGGTTTATCCTCGACAGAGATCCAGAGAGCTGTCTGGGAAGCTTTTGCATGGAAGGAGTGTTTGGTCCCCTCCCCTTGCAGCTGCAACCAAGGCCATCTGCTCATAAGGGCAAGGTGGGGCACCTGTCCCCCTCCAGATTCCAGTGATGACATAATTCTGAGAGCAGCAACACCAGCTGCCCGTGCTGCGCCTGCCCCCATCTATCTCTTCTTCCTGTTTCCAGCCACACAGGCAAGGTTGAGGACAGGATGCCCATGTGTTTAACTGGTACTGTAGCAGGCAGCAGCACAACCAGGCTCCTCCACACCCAAGTAGCTCCATTTTGAAAGTGGCAACAGCATCTCATGCCGCACATGCTTGCTCCGTCTATTTCTACTTTCCAGTTCCCCGCAACATGGGCGGGAGGGGCCCAGCCAAGGCAGGTCAGTAAATTAAACCCAAGGTGGGTGTGGGGTGGGATTCCATTGAGCTTAGTTGAAAGTGGCTGCAATGCAAATGGTAGAATGTGGACCTGGAAGGGGCGGCAAGGGCTGCTTTCCGGCAGGCCTAGCCAGGCAGCACCGAAGCCTGTTAGGCCTTTGGTTTGGTAACCTGTCGGAGCTCTTGCCTCAGAAAGCATTCCTTGTCGTTTGACTGTGGAAATCACTAACTTCCAGTCCTGTTCCACCTGATATGAGTCCCTGGCTGAGTTCACTTTGATTTAAAGTGAACCAATGAGTTGTTTTCCATCCCACAGATGAGGTAAGGTGGAGGGAAAACACAGGAACGTTAGCTGTCTGAGAAGTGGCGGGGCAGGGAGTTGCTTGAAAGGACAATCCCTGCCAGCCAGTCCCCAAATCACAAGGGAAGATGTACTCCTTATGTACACTGGTTTTTTGTGGCTTCACCTCACCTGGTAAAGATGCACAGGATTGGGCTGTTAATGTTGGTATGTATAAGCACCTTAAAAGCCCTTGTGCTTTCACTCTCAAAGACTGGGAAAGTGCTGAAAACGAACATAAAGGCAAGGGAGAGATGTGAACTGCCACATTATGAGGATAGCCATTCTATATTTCATCCATGCTCAGGGGCATCCACGGAAAGGGGCATGAAGGGGCAACTGATCCCTATGGGGGTGAGCCATAGTCTCCAGATTCCTAGCTTTCTTTTTTTTTTAAAAAAAAAAGCAAGTCTTTAGCCTTTGTAGAAACTAAGATATGAAGCAAAATATAAAGCCGATATTCTGGCTATTCATTTTGTGAGAAGCTAGCTGTCTTCCACCTTTTCGTGTTTTTAGCTGATGCGTGAATTCATAGGAATGGTTAATATATGCACTATCTGGGTGTATTAACCCTTACAAATGCAGGAGTATCCTGTAGCTGGGTTTAGATTGTAGTGTGTCTACCAAAAACAAAAAGACAGGAGCCCATAATCTTACTAACTCAGGCTTTTGTTAATATTTTTTTCTGAGTCTATAAACATTTAAAGAATTACCTTGACAATTTGTGCCGATAAATCCATCATTATTACACCCATGTTGCAGGAGGCAGGGCTTTGGTTGAGAAAGTGCGGATTACACAAGTCCTACAAAGTACCCCGGTGTTGTTATTCTTTATTTGCAGAAGGGTTGTGTAAGAGTAGTGTATGACAACTCTGCAGTGTAGTCCCGTGTTGTTGGTGTTTCGCTACCACAAGACATTATGGGTACCAATTTGGGTGGCTATAAAAGGGGGTTAGGCAAAGTCCTGTAGGAGAGTCCTGATGGTTATATTCTACTTCCAGTATGTACACCAGTTGCTGGGGAACATGGGTGGGAGGGTGCAGTTGCATTCCTGTCCTGCTCATGGGCTTCCTGTGGGCAGCTGGTTGGCCACTGCGTGAGAACTAGGTGGACCCTTGGTCTGATCCTGCATCAGGGCTCTGCTCATATTCACTGGAGAGCCCTACCATTTTTAGCTCTTGCAGGAGGCCCAAATGGAACCTTTACTCATCTCTCTCTTAGTGTCAGCTTTGGAGCTGAGACCATGTGACACACAGCTCCACAGTGTTTTCTTACGGACTGTAGAAATAAACAAACCTCTTGTGAAGGTACCTGACTCTGTTGTGTGCTGCCTGTAGAGCAGAGCCTAGCAGTGGGCTGTAAGTTGACCAGATCACCCTGCCCCACCCCATCATGGCTTCTCCCCCCACCCCTGCTGCAGCACGGATTGGCATATCGTGCGAACCTGGCACATGGTGCGGGTGGCTTCACATCCACCTTACAACCTCTACTGCAAATTGTGCATTGTAGGGTGGGTACAAAGCCACTCCCGCCATGCCATGTATTGGGTTCACACGACACATCAACCCCCGCTCCAGTGTGGCGAATTATGTAAACAACCTGTGCGTGCGTAACATGCAGAGGCATGGCGGGTGAAACCACAATTCTTCCTTTTCCCCCCTGTGATTGCCTGAGCCCAGTCTGTGTCTGTTCCATTTCAAACGCATTTGAGTTGCTTTGCTTTGAGAAGGCCAAGCAATTATGGGTTCCTTCCTTCATGTACCCCAGCCTTTCTCCAGGGAACCTAGTGGGCCTGTTCAGACAACACAGTAAACCATGGTTAGGCCGCTAACCCTTTTGCAGCAAATGGTTCACACACCACACCAAGGTTAGTAATGGTTCATAGAACACGCTAAGCCATAACGTTTAGCTCAAAATGCTTAACCACCTTGGCTTAGTGTGTTGTCTGAACAGGGTCAAAATCAAATATTGGAAAATCCTGTTATAAGGAATATCATTATTCACATTTACTTTCCTCTGTGTAAGAATAAAAAATGGAAGCCCATCTTTCTGTGAAAGGATCCCCCCTGCCCCAACAGACAGAAACTTTATGGAAGAGTAGTCTTGCAAGATAAGTGTCTTATTTTAAAATGGCAAGTTATACTTCACGAAATAACTACTTCAGAGTAGATCCCCCAAACCATAGAGGCTTTGTTTGTTTTTGTTTTTAAGTATAGGGTTGGATCCAGCATTTTCTTCTATCAGTGGTAGTAGATTCTAAGCAGAGTTTCACCCAAAAATCTACTGGCAGAAAGAAGGGAGAGAGGTAGTTCCCTCCTCCCCTTGGGATCCTGGCACCTCCCCCAATCTGTTCTGGATGGTCTCACAACCCTCCAGAGTTGATTCTCAGGGTTACACAGGGAGGAAGGAATTAATAAAAACTGACTTTTGCACCATTCTGCCAGCAGGATTCCTCCACTTGATCAGAAGCCTTCTCTGGACAGAAGGAGCCTTTCCTTCTGTGGGAGGCACATTTTGGATTCAACCCAAAATAAATAAAGTTATTGGTTATTCTATTATTTCATTACTATAAAAACTGCTAGCTGTTTCTGATAGATGGCACTGAATAAAAATAGTCTATACGTATTTGACAGCCTTAAAATACTGCACTTGTGTGTCATTTTGCAAAGCTAGTAAAAGAAAACCATGATTGCGTGTAGAAAAGTGTACCATAAAATCGAAGCCAGTAGTTCTGAAACTCACAGAATTTTTGATTTTTTTATCCAGCTTCTAAGTATAAATATTCCTCCCACCAGTTTTTCTATGCAAGTTACTATGACATTTTTGAAATAATTATGATTAATAGGTATGTTCTAAAGAGTCTTCCTGCAATAATGATGGTTACTAACTGGATATGTGACTGTTTTGTTGTAGTCAGACCGAACATCTGCTACTCTGTCTTCTTTTTTCTCTAGGAGCTGGCTATTCAGAAGGGTTGGAGACTTCCAGAGTATTCACTGGCACAGGAGACAGGGCCGCCTCATAAGAGAGAGTTTACCATAACTTGCAGAATAGAAACATTTGTGGAAACAGGTGGATATTTCTTTTTATTTCTTTCCCCCCCCCCCAGTATAAAACATAGCATAGCCTGAATTTAGCCAAAGGGTTAATAATCCGTAGCAATTTATTGATGTTTCTTTTTTTGATGCATCTTTATTGTGTTTTATGTATTTCTTTTTGTAAGCTGCCTTTATGGTTCTTTAACTGAAGAGTCAGTTTAGTAAATAAATAATTGTATCAAGTCAGAGTTGTATATTTTTATAAAAATGCAATATTTGTACCTACTAGTGTTATTTTGGTTTAGCAAATTTGTAAAATAGGATGTATAATAAGAACATTTAGGGGCAAATGCACAGCCGATCCCCATAGGGCTCAAGAGAGCGCTGTCTCTCCCTTCCCACCATACATGTGCACATGAATGCACGCAAATTGTGCAACAGGCCATTATGGGGAAGTGGAGGTCTTTGTATGCCTGCCTTATTCCAATTTGACCTCCCTTGCTGTTTGGTCAAGTTACGCAAGCTTCGGAGGGGAGAAAGCTGCTGTTTGATTCCCCTCACCCATCAACCCAAGCCGAGGGTGATGGGGGTTGCAGTCCAAGAACATCAGGACAGCCGCACCTTCCTCATCCCTGCTGTATATCCTTCCATCAGTAGCACAGCAGCTTCTTCTGTCCCTTTTCCCCAACTGAGATTCTCCCTTAGATCACTTTGTGGGAGACACCTGCTCAGCCAAGATCTTGACCTCTAGTCAGCCTGGTTCAGCTTAGGTCCTGCATTCAGGTCTGCTTTCAGCATCCTTCTCTCCCCTTTATACTCTTCCTCAACTCTGTGCCTCCTTATTCTTCTTCATGTGTTATGGGACAAAGGCCCTTTCTACACCGGAGGGGTGTAGAGGGTTCAGGGCGGGGGATCCCGGATGTAGCTACTTCCGGGATTGGCATGCCCAATACACACCAGGAAGCGCAACGGCCCAGGCTTCTCCCGGTTCGTCACAAGTCCCGGCAGCCATTCCCCCCCCCCCCCCGCTGGATACATGGAGAGAGCACGAGTGCTCATCTGAAAAATGTAGGCTTGAAAAAAAACAAAACACAGCGGGCGCGGGGGGCCCTGCCCTCCCAGGGGTGGTGAAACGGGTGGTACCCCTTCCCCTGCTGGGCACGGAGCCGCGCAGTGCGGCTCCATGGCCAGCTTGCAGCTGATCTTACTCGCGAGTAAGCAGGGCTGCGCCTGGGATGGGTGGGCACATTCTTCAGAATCAGGATTTTTGTGGTTTGGGTTTTTCCAGAAAAACCTCGTGCCCACCTCACCCCACCCCTGGGACTCCCTGTGCATCATTTGGACTCATAGGGAGCAGCTGGGGGCCATCCCAGGTGTTTTGCCTGGTGTGGAAATGGCCAAACTCTGACCTGGCAATGGCTAGAGGGAACCACACAAGTTAATAGTTAAGCATTTGTGTTTATTGCGAAAGTTAATCAGAACCAAACATACAAGGAGAGAGCTCCAAATTGATGACTGGAGTAGAAGATGTGGAGACTATGAGGCTTAGTTGCCTTGTAGGGTTGTATCCCAATATGGCTGTTTTGCTTTTGTATGAATGTATGCCAATTCGAGTTTTCTGTTTATTTCAGTAATTCTTGCTCTTGTTTCATTATGCAGGGATGGGGACTTCTAAAAAATTAGCCAAGCGAAATGCTGCTGAGAAATTACTTGATAAATTCCACAGTTTTTCTGGAGATAGTATTTCTATTTCTTTAGTAAGTAATTAATTACATTTCTTGGAAACTATTTCAGACATAGCAAAACATTCTTTATTCATTCTCATTAATACCTTCCTTTTATTAAACATACATAGAGGAGGTGGAACTTGTGCCCTGACTGGCTCAATATTTACATGTCACTTCCCATTTTCCTTCATGTAGTCAACAAGTTGTCTTCTCTCCCCCTCCCCCCCCCCCCGGGGGTGGGGGGATAGCTTTTCTCACAGGATGCAGTCTTATGTGCAATTACTTGGGAATGCGTTCCATTGAATATCATGGTACTTAGTTCTGAGTAAACAAGCACTGAATTGGGTTACATCCCTGCTTCCGACATCTAGCATATGTTCCAATACATTAATGGCATACCTCTCCTGTTGCCTAACAACCACTTTCTCCTCTAAAAGCTAGAAGAAGACTTGATTTCCTCACCAGAGAATTAAGTGATAAGGTTCATAGAAAGAAACCCCAGCTGCCCACTCTCTGTCAATGCAGAAATCTGCTTTCCAGTTAGGGTGGCCAGATGCAAACTAAGACAGGCCTCCTGTGGCTTGAATAGTTGTGTAGAAAAAGGAATTTCAATGCTTTAGTTTGTATGGTGGGCTAGAAGATGCATTAGCCCTGTTCTTTTTTTGCATTTGGCCACTCTATTTGCAGTGGTGGAGGAAGTTTGTCTGGGGTCAGTCATTTTCACAGAACCCAGGTGCAAGTTGTCTACTAATAAAAAGTCTCAGGGCCCTCACTTGAGGAGCAGCTACTTTGTGCTGTTTTACTCAGTATTACTTCTCTGAAGAGTATAAGAGGTTTTTGAGTGATAATTGACACTTCAAAATCCTGGAGTTAAGGGATGGTGGATAGTTTGCTTCCTGGAAATGGGACTTTAAGTGCTTCCTCAAAAGTAGCCCTGCACTCACGCTGCACTTGTAGACTTTTACTTGGTTAGCTTGCCCATTCAAGCAGAAATTATTTATCATGCCAGCCATTGATGGCCCAGGCAAGTGCAGAGCTGGGAAGCTTAGAGGCCAGCACATGTGGTAAGCACATTTAAAGAGGACTAGAAACATGTGGAACGCCTATACAACTAAAGTTTTACCTGTGGCCTGTGTGCTTTATAAACCAGGCTTTAGATTGTCTTTAAATTTTCTTGCAGACATGTTCCAGGAAATTCCTCTTTGGAGCATCTGCCCTCTTCCTCAGTAGAGTCCATCAATCTACCAGAATACCTTTGTTGCTCACCCTAAAAGAGCCTCTTTCCTTCCCCCATTCCCCCCATTCCACTATCACCCGGAAGTGATAACATATAGCATCATTGCTTTTAAATTATCTCTGGGCTTCCCGTTTCTCCCTGCTTCCCCAGGCAGCAGCAAAGGGAGAAAGGGAGTTCCAGTGATTACTGGTGTGCCAGATAGCAGCCTTCTGCAGGCTGGGAGATTCAGGACAAATAAAAGGAAGTACTTCTTCACACAGCACATAGTTAAACTATGGAATTCACAACCACAAGATGTAGCAACGGCCACCAATTTGGATGGCTTTAAAAGGGGGTTGGATACATTTCTGGAGGAGGCGGCCATCAACGGCTACTAGTCCTGATGGCTATGTGCTACCTCCAAGATCAGAGGCAATAAGCCTATATACACCAGCTGCTGGGAACATGGGTGAGAGTGTGCTGTTGCACCCGTGTCCCTGGTCGACAGCTGGTTTGCCACTGTGTGAACAGAGTGCTGGATGAGATGGACCCTTGGTCTTATCCAGCAGGGCACTTACGTTCTTAGGCTGAATTTGGTCAGATTAAGCGACTTCTTAACATTGAATATAGCAGGAGAAGAGAGGTTCATTCTAAAGGTTTTGAGAATACTCCTGTTGAGTAAAGGAAAAACTGGTATTGGCTGACTGTCAACTAGCTGATACACAATTATAAGAGAGAAATATAAGCAAGGTGGGATCATTAAACTGGATAGAGCATGGTGTGACATGATAGCTTGGTACCTCCCTAACAGATTATCAAGGTGTGGGGAGGGGAACGGGAAGTAAAGGAGACTGTTGGCCCCACATTAAAGGTGTTGGATAATTTCCTAAATACAAAGAAAGATAAAATCTAAAGCCTCTTAATTTGTTTCAGGGAAATGAACAGAGTCATAATTTGGAGTGTACATGGGATACCTTAAAGAACTCTAATGGAGAAAAAATTTCTGTGTTGAAGAGAAGCCCCCTCAGTATTCCCAATACAGATTATGTCCAGCTTCTTGGAGAAATTGCAGAAGAACAAGGTTTTAATACAACATATTTGAATATAGGTAAGAACTGCTGCAGTTGGTGAGACAAATCCTCTTCATTGGTATGTTTTCTCTCAATGCTGGCCAGACGGAACCAATAGTTTCAGACTAAGTGTACCAAAAAATTGGGAATTATGGAATTATCCTTCTCTTCCATCTTTAGCATGAATTTAGTGTTAATAGCAATGAGAGAACCAACTTTCTGCACAATTCTACAACTAGCTTTCAGAACATTAAATCAGTTAATAGATGCAATAGGTATAGAAAAGAGAATGATACTGCAGAATTTCAGCATGCTCAGTTTTCAGGGATGTTATGCTTAACCTGCTGTTTTTCTACGGTGCTTTGACAAAATAGTTCCTGAACAAGAATTTAGAGACCCCAAAGTAAATAAATTATGGCCTTGATGTACTCACTGTGAACTAGAAGCTCTGGAGAGAATTACTGTGATCGTGCAACTGTTCTAATCCCTATATTTACTTGTATGCAGAACTATAAAAAGTATATAAGTCCTGGGTTGGATCCAGACTAACTGTGCAATCCTAGTCAGAAGCAAGTCCCACTGAGTTCAATGGGCCTTATTTTCTGGTGAGTATGTATAGGATTGCAGCCTAAGTTAATTGCACATAGGTCCCATTGTAACCAAGTCAGTCATGACTTAAGTCCCATTGATTTCAATGGAAATTAAGTATAACTAATTCAGTCTAGATTGGGCCAACATCCCCAGTGTTGGGGCAACATCCCCAACGTGTGTAATAACAAAAGGATGTGCGTCTACGTCTGTCACCACCATAGCTCCAACACTATGAAACCTAGACATCTGAAACGTAGTATGCGCACTAAGGGGACCCAAGGATTATGTTGCTCTTAAAACACATCAGTTAATTTTAATTAATTTAAAAGTATCCAGCGTGTCCATCTGGTTGAAACTTGCAGTACATCTTCAGCCACCAGAGGCAGGCTTCCGTAACCAGCACATACCTTTTCAGTCCATAAAATATGAAGCTAGGGTTAGATTAGCAGTGTGAGAGACACAGTTATATGCCCGCCTCTCCTGCCTGCTGTGGGGCAGCCCACCCCCTGAGTAGAATGGAGTGGATAGGTCCCTCCCTTACAGGGTTGGGTGCACCTGGCATGGGATGTGCCTACGGCTGGCAGTGGGTGTGCTTGCTTTCAGAAAGTTTGGGTGTAATGTATCCAGCTCTTTGACAGCTGTGAAGGTATGCTTGAAGGCTTCGCTGTATCAAATTAAGGACTATTTAGTAGGCCGAGGATCAGTTATATGCCTGTTCTCTCTCCCTTGCTGTGGAGCACCCCTGCCCCTGGAATGAAGTGGGAAGAAGACCTCCTTCAAGAAGCTGCACCATGGCAGAGACCATGGCTAGAGGTGCCAACAGGCATGGGTTCACATAGACAGGGCAGGTACAATGTGTCCAACCTGACAGCTTTGTAGGTTTGCTTGCAGCCTTTTGTTTTTATCATAGTAGGAACATAGGAATCTGCCGTATACTGATCAGACCATTGGCTCATCTAGCTCAGTAATGTCAACAATGACTGGCAGTGGCTCTCCGGGGTTTCGGGCAGAATTCTTTCTTTGCCCTACCTGGACAAGTCAAAGATTGAACCTGGGACCTTCTGCATGCCAAGCATGTGCTCTATCACACTGAGCTATAGCCTCACCCATGTGAAGCTTGGTCTGTTTGCTAGTTCACAATATTTGGAAAAGAGAATAAGCAAAATGACTGTTTTCTAACAGATAATAATATTCCATTGATCAACATCTGTGTTTGTAATTTCAGAGGAGCTGAGTGTCAATGGACAATTCCAGTGTCTTGCAGAACTTTCAACCAATCCAATCACAGTTTGCCATGGAACTGGAATCTCCTGGGGCAATGCTCACAACGATGCTGCTCACAATGCACTACAGTATTTAAAGATCATGGTTGGAAGGCAATAAGCTTCAAGCAAAGGGAAATGTTTTGGAGAGAGCTGTAACTTAAAAGGATATATGTATCCAAGCGGAGCAGTTTCCAAAGTATTGGAGCTATTTTTTAAAGTCACATCACAAAACCCATAGATATAATTATACATTATAATGAAATAATTTAAATCCATTATTGCAAGGCTTTCGTTTCGGGTAGCTAGACTCAGGAATCCCAGATACCTACATAACTACATGCATGGAGTGAGACACAGAATTCAGCTTTCTAGAGTCTGATGGGTTAGAATCCTCAGGGCCAAAGTAGACATTGCTCTAAACCAGGGGTGGGCAGGTGAGATTGAGATCTACCAGTAGATGATTTGCAGTACATCAGCAAGGGCTTCCGACTCAATGCTTTTACAATAGTGACAACAAAGAACCCGTTTTCTTCCTAAATTAGGTTGCTGAAATTAAGAAAAGTTGGGGGAATTCAGGAGTGGGTTTGTGTGTAAATTATTTGTGTGCAAGGTCCAATTCCGGTACTGAAAACAAATTGCTAGTCTCAGCTTGTGCTCAAAAGAATTCTATGTCTTCCTCAACCACTATTTTGCACCCAGCTCGTTTGTAAGGGGTCTAGTGAAAACCAAAGTAGGATCCATAAGCCTAAAGTCTACCTTCCCCTACTATAAACAAACAGCTGTCCCCAAAAAAGCAGCCACGTGTCCAGTTCCTTCCTCCTCCTGATCTTCTTGTATGGCAATACTTATGTCATGACATCACAGTGAAAAAAGAGGAATGTTATGACATCATGATACGAAATAGGTTCTATTAGATATTACAGAGGGGTGGGAGGGGACAGCAACCACATATTTAGAATGATGTCTACTTTGGTCCTCAAAAAGCATACCTCCAAATTGACTTCTGATCACTACACACTCCTTTCCCTTGAAAGCATCCTTATATGCTGGCTTTAGTTTGACACTGCATGTCTTTAAATGTCTTGCATTTCATGACAAAATTACAAGATCTAGGAAGAAGGAAGTTTTGGAATCAGATAAACTACTGTAATGAAATATTTTTGACAGAAAAAGGTTTAGCTTTGTGATTATGCTGATTACAATAAATTCTTTTTTTTTTTGGTTGCTGAATTGAGGGCAGGATTTCGCACAGAATGATAGTACTATTGTATTTACTGTATTCAGCTTTAGTATCACGAAATAGCTTTGAGCCTACACGGCATACATATTAAAGCTCCATCATGAAAACCTTTGTATATAGAACCTTGAAACCAAAGTTGCTGGTATCTGAAACTCCCCAAGGAAATTGCTGTTTGGAAAGGCTTTATGTGATGGCCATGGTGTATTATAAATGTTCTGGTATTTGGATTTCTCTCTCAGTGTGTGAACTGTGGCCTTTTTAAACCTATGGTTTGAAGATTGATTTTTTATAGAAATAATGACTATTAACATCACTGCCCTTTTTTCATAAGAAATCAGTTTCATTAGTCATTCTTTAATAAATTGTTTTAAAGAATAACTGCAGTAATAAGTTTTTATTTTAAGACTTATATGAATGAATAGAGGGGCATTGTTCACTCGATCAATTCGTTATAGCAAAACATTAATGCAGATATCTTATTTTTCCTAGAGGTAATCTATGCAAGTTAACTGCTCAAACAGTGGTCAGCATTAGTGGCCAGCGTAACATGTGACACAGGAACTCTTGCAAGACAGTGGATTGTCTATTTTTTCCCCTTGTGCAAGCAGTCACCACAGTCTTCTTCCAAGTGTCCATGTCATATGGTGCTCTGGACTCATGTTGACCATTGTTTGAGAAGTGGCTTACATGGATAATAGCAGCACCAGTTCTTTACGAGAGGGGAGAGCTACATGATCGGACATCAGCGTTGAGCATCCCGTTCTCAAGTCACATAAATTGTATTGGGAAAGGGAGCCTGCACTACTCCACTAGGTAAGAGCTAGTGTTAGCTCAGTATGAAATAAAGGGGCTGTGGGTTGAAAGCAACACTGGTTTGATTAACACTTTTAATTTCTGTTAGTTTCCTGTCATTACAGATATTTTTTTTCCTTGTCAGACAAGGATTCTTATTTAGTTCTTGGATATTTCCATTAATGCATTGCGGCAAAAACGTATGAATGGTTTGCTTACATCAGTGGTTTTTATACTCGTGGGAACTTTCAGAGTAGATAAGAGTTCAACCAAGACAATCCTGCTAAGCATGTTTACTTAGAAATAGGTCTTGCTAAATCGAGTGAGGCTTACAGTCTAGAAAGTTTGCTTCGGATTTCAACCTAATAGCACAGGGTGTCTAACTCACTAGTAAGTCTCACTAGATTCAAGGGGGCTTGCATGTAGGTGTATATGGGATTGCTGTCTAAATCATCCTTTTGGTCTACCAAGGGTCTACTCTATGTGAAACAAATAAGCTTATAATCTGATCTTCCTACCGTAAGCTTATAGCAACATAAAACACATGTTCAGTTCAGATCTGAGGGTCGCAGGGCCACTTTTACACCAGGTTTTTAATACATAGATTTTAAACCATATGCCACACATATGCAAATAAACACGAGATTTCCGCTACTTGTATAACATAGGTAAATGTACTAAGACGTCACGATTGGCTATGCTCTGCCACAAGTCATTGTAAATGTGATTGCCACTGCATAAAATGTGTGAAGAGGCTTGAGCTCTGGACACAAATTTTGAGTCAACAATCTAGTAAATGGAGCTTCTGAACAAAAAAGCACAGTAACTGGTTATGTACTTTTTTAATACCAGAAGCCCTGCTCCAGTGAGTTTCTCACAGAATCTGCCTCTTTTGAGAAATAGTTTTTTAGCCACACTGTTATCATCTGCCTTGTCTAGTTCTTTACAATGTGGCAATAACCTATATAATCATAACTGCCAAAATTCCAAATTTTGCACGAATGTTTATATTATAACATACCAATATTGAACAAGTTGATACCAGATAAAGAATATCATGCTTATTTCCATCTGAAAGCCTGTCCCCAGTTTCCACTGGTATCTTTCTTTCAGTAATTAAACATACAAAATGATCTTTTCTTGGCTTCCATTCTGATAGCACCATTTTATTTGGTTTCAAGGAGGCACAATTCTTTAGTACCCAAGGGCACAGGTCATGTTTTGTATGACATGTATAGTTGTATGCAAAGCAGTAACCAATGCATTCTGGAGGGCTAGAACGCAATGCTCACAGTTACTGTCTCTGCATCACCTACAGGGGAGTTGTTTTGAGGATAAAATGGGGTAGGGGAAGCATTTAGACCACCCTGAGTTCGTTGGTAGAAGGCTAAAATAATAAATAAGACTAATAAAGTTAACCAGAAAACTTAAAAAAAAACCAGTGACTTTAAAAAGTAGTTGGTGTGAATTTATTGAGGCCTGTTTTCTTACAAATGGAACATTCCGCTGTACAACATTCATTTGAAGAGGCACAGTTCTGCTTTTTGGTAGCACAACATAACACACAATCCAGATAAGTGATACATACATGTTGAAAAGAAACATGAGTCTCTGGAGGAACACATTTTGTTCACTGCCACAATTCCCTCTGTCAGAGAGGGGAAGACACTTGTCTAAGTAAACTGTTGTGTTTTTTTGGCAGTGCAAACAAGCAGATTAACCGTGCATTCCTACACATGCTTACTCAGATGTGAGGGACCGCTGGATTCAGCGGGGCTTACTCTCATAAAAGTATGCATAAGATGGCGGTCTAAGTGATGCTTCAGGTTCACATGCTGTGGCCCCATTCAGAAGACACTTTAATCCACAGCTTTAACCACGGTGGTTAAGCCAGAAAGCCAGGCTGTGTTCAGAAAATACCTTAAACCATGGCTTTAACCACAGTGACTCAGGCTTTTTGCCTTAGACACCATGGTTAAAGCCGTGGTTTAAGGTGTCTTCTGAACACGGCCCAGCTTTCTGGCTTAACCACCGTGGTTTAAGGCGTTTTTTGAACAGGGCCATTCTCATATACCCTGAATATTTCAATTAGGGCCATAGGACACAATCTAGTAAATTGTGACTCTATGGGATTTGTTAGGCATGATCAATGCACCATTCCACTGCTTTCAACATTTGTCAAACTTCAAATGAACTTTTACTGGATTGTGCTCATGGCTATTCTTTTTAAAATACAATTCAATTTCCATCATGGCTCTTCAGCTACAAATTTTGTTAGAATGAAACAAAATACTGCACAAAATATAGTTTGATAATGTTGCCTTCTATTAGAATAAGCATAAATTAAACTGAACTATTTTCTTTAAGGCATATTATTTATACCTTTCTTTACAAACATTTCCTGGTAGATAGGCTAAGCAAAAAACAAAAAAGACAATGAAAGGTATTTTACAGGAAAGCATTTCAATGCTTAATTTGGGTGGGGAACAGGAATCACTGAACAAAGATTGGTAGTACAATTCACTTTCCACTGAAATAAATAGGAATGCACCTGTGCTTTTTAGGCAATTTGATACACACTAACTTGGGAATCACTCCCACTGAACTCAACAGGATTTCCTTCCAAGTAGTTGGGCATAGTATTGCACTGTTAATAGCTGTTGCTTCTCACATGCCATGGAAAGAAATGATTCCCCATTTGGCACCATTCTCGAGAAACAATGATGGCTGATAGGAAATTTATTGACCTCAGAAGTGTGTACTGGTAGCCAAAATGTCGTCTTTGTTCACTCACCACCCATATGTTTTGTAAAATGTAATTCAAAAGTACCTTTTTGTATCCCCAGCCACTATTTGCAAACACTTTTTCAAGCTGTAAAACTAACCTGCTAAGACTTGGGAACCCAACAGAAAGTCTGTTTACAGCATCGAGTGCCTCACATCCTGGTTTTACTTTTTCCCTATTGGAAAGCTGTTACAGAACACCTAAAAATAACCCTTTACTAACCTCAATGAACATCCGTGCACCAGGCCTTGATCTAGCAAAGGGTGGTAACTGCATGCCAAGCACTGGTGTGCAGAGGCGGAGGGGGGGTGCTCTTTGGACTTCTGCATGCTACAAGGCCTGGATTTAGTAAGCCCAAGCACCTCGGCAGGCTTTCTAGGCCTTTCCCATAATCTAGAAACCTTGCTCCCTGCCCCGCAATCTGCTGGAGTGCCCCCAAAAATCTGTCACTGAAATGTGGTTATTGCCAACTTTGGGGTGCATCACTAATGGAAGACATGGAGGGGAGAAGTCTATTGAGCAACAGGAGCATGTAACGGGCTCAGTTAGGGAACATGATGGTGACATTGCTTAATGTAGTGGCTGCCAGTGAATAAGCAGCAGTATAACAAGGAAGCAAATCATACAGAGTCAGACTGTCTTCTGGAGATTTTCCTGAAGCTTGTAGGAGAGGGAAGAGGTGCAGGGTACAGAAGAGCTCAATTTTCCAATCTGGAAATTTAATAAAGAAAAGTCTTCATCATATGAGTTCAATCATTTGCAGAAATACATGATATTTGCATTTCTGCCTGATAGGATGTATAGTCCCTTCTTAAGTGAGTTACATGTTCTTTATTTTTAAATGTGTTATTTTATTCAGATCTATTTTGCATATTTATTACTAGTGTATATACTGTTTGTGTTTTTTTTTCTTTTTAAAAACAGTCTGCATGGTATTTTTGAAAAAAACCAAAAAATATATATAAATGCTTAAAGAAAGAAAAGCATGGTAATTCATGACTCTGAGGCCAAATTTACATGTTATCTCTGCAGTGTGGATGATAGTAAAACCACCTACCCTATGACTGGCTACCACATTGCATTGGCAATATATAAAAGGCCCAATCACATATGTTGCTTGGGTCACATGGGCTCTTTCCACACCAGCTTCAGTGGACCCTGTGAGTCGTGGCGGGGAGGGCACTACTGCAAGAAATACACAGGTGTTTGGGGCAAACCGTGTGATAATGCTCCTCCTGTATATAACCAATGCAATGTGGAAGGGGAAAACCGTTTTGTGGCAGCAGCCTTGCTACAGAGACCCTATGTGAATTGGCTCATGATTGCTTTGCATGATTGGAATTCATGAAGTTGTAGTAGAGTGGCTCTGTTAATCTAGCATAAATACTGTATACTTTGTCTAGACTTAATTTAGCCCATTAAAAGCAGCAGCTCAACTCAAGGCTACACTGACACGGTTTCAAGAATCTCCCAAGTTCTGATGGAAGTGGCTCAGAGCATCATCAGACGGGTGGATTTTTGCATTTCCCTACCGTCACTATGGCCTCCTGCTGCTTTCCCACAATAGTGACAGTCTCTTTACATGGGGAGAGAAAGAGGAAGCAGCAACGACCACGTTACCCATTCAGGGGTCATTTATATTGCACCGCTTTTCCTGCACACAGCAGGAAATGGCGGCACATTCCATTAAAAAAAAAAAGACGGATTAAAAGGGGTCTGTTTTGTGATGGAAAAATGAGCGGAAGGAATGGGAGGCGCGCAGGAGGCAGGTGTCATCTAAAGGATGTGCAAACATCCATAAGTGGGCAGTAGTGAGCATGTGATAAAACACTCATCTGATGATGCTGTCAGTGAACCCAAGGGTGGTATGTCCCTGTGTGTGCGTGTGTGGGAGGGGAGAGCATTAGGCAGCGGCCACCCACCCCTTGTATCACATAGAAAACTGTCTTTAAAGCTCAGGGGAAGTGCAGAAGCAATTTCTGATGTGGCATGCAGGGGTACTGCAGATGTTCGGGGGGGGATACATCTTAAAAATAATCTACTGGGCTAGCTCAGGCCTGTTGCATGAGTCCAAGTACCTCTTTGGATCTCAGAAATATACTTGCTGTAGTTCCATCTCTAAGCTAAGCAATCTGGGCTCGGTGAGAGACAGCCTGGGAACTCAACTAAGCAGAGCTGGATACAAAGGTAAACAGATTATAAAAAAATGATTTATTTATTTTTTTAAGTAAAAGGGACAAGTCCCTGGAAGGAAGGTATTTTTCAGACAGAATTCAAATTACGAACTAAACAGTATTTTCCTCTCCCAAATGTTACCAAACTAGAATGAACAAACTTATTTTCAAGTGGTTGTTATTATAATATTAACAAAGGGCGGTATGAAATGGTGTCCTTCCACAAATTCAAATAGCGCTAGTGAAGTTCCCCCGAACTTTTCTCTTGCGCAAGTGGCTATGCATTAGTCTTGCACGATGGGATGTGCAAGCATTATGCACAACCAGTTGCAGAACCGCACTTGCGCAAATGTAACTTTAACTTGGATTCTCCTCTTGTGCATAATTTGGAACCTAGTTTCCAATAGTGCGATATCATTTGTGTTAATGGAATAGCAGAGTTGGATACTGCCCAAACTGCATCAAGACAATGGCATTATACCATTATACACTGCTGCCAGGTTTAAGGACCATGTGTGTAGGAGAGAGGGAGAGAGAGAGAGAGAGAATGCATTGAAAGAAAGAGAGCATTCTATCTATGCACTCTCAGCACAGAGATACAATGCCCTCAATATGGGAGTTCTCTCAGTGGAACCAGTAAGCAACATGCCAGCCTGTGTCTGCATAGATCCACCTCGTCTTGCTAGTGTGCGCCAGAAACTGGGGAACTGGCTTTTGTAAAAATCAAGTTTGACTAAAACTGAATCTTTCTGCGGATGACCTGGGACAAAGGGACTGAGGGGAACCTATAGTGAAAACAGATGGAATTCAACGAGAGGACTCAGCCCTTCAGCTGCTATAAGCCTCCAGCATTATTTCATCCTTGCAATTTGAACGAGGTGCATACCAGCGAACACTGGTCTAGTCATTTCTCTTGCTCTCCTCTCCCTCGTGCTTCAGGGGGGTTGTCTGTCTTTTCTTTAATTTTTAAAAGCATTTCATGTACATTAACCTCTTTATTCGTTATTTATTTATTTAGTGGAAGTGTTCTTTCCAAAATGAAAAACTTCTACAGGAGTGGGCGAGGGGAATGACATTTCTTAGTGACATCATGGTCTCCAACCACCCAAGCTGTGCATAGTTAGCTTTTGTTTCAAAGTTACAAAACTGTTTCCTTGTCCCATTATCAGAGACTGGCCTCTAGAAAGAAAAGGAACATTCAGATTGAATACAGTCATTGTGCTTCTAAAACAGCCGTACTTACTACTCAATGGCTGCATTCAGACAACATGATAGTCAATGGTGGGGTATTAATCAACTTTACAGTTGTTCATCTAGGGGGTACTCCCCACACAACATGGTAATAAATAATCAACCATGGTGTGGATTAGGATCAGCACTGAATTGACTATGGCAGCATTCGGACAACACGATAGTCAATACAACTGACGATTGTTTCCTCCTCCCCCAGTTGATTATTGTGTTGTCTGAATGCAGTCTAAAAATGTTATATCTGTCTCCAACCTTACTGTATTTGTTTGCTTTTAATTATCATCCCCATAGCAAAGAGTGTTTGGTTGGATTTGGAGAATAGCAGGGAAGATGAGCAAATATACAGAATACAGGAGATTGTGACTTGCAGTCTAGAGAGAGGAAGAGATGGCCCCATGCTAGCCCCCTGGAAGAGTCTACCAGCACTTCCCAGTCTTTGCATTACAACCCCAACGGCTGGAGAGCTTGGTCTTAGAAAATGAAAGCTGATATACTGAACTATTAACATAACTTTTGCTAGAATGCACTTTTACATTCAAGATGTGATCACTGCTATATAGAGTTCTAGACATCCTTGGATATGTTTTAAGCCTTGGTCAAATGCAGGAGATCCCAAGCTGCAAGTGAAGCTCGGAGAGAAGTTGTGGTCAGATGTTTAATCCCCATACAATGTTGTATATCCAAATTGGCTGTAACACTGGGAGGGAAAACTATACTTTTTAATCTATCTGTTCCTTTGATAGATGTTCTCATAGAGAAGAAATTAAGAGCTTGTAGGAAAAAAAGATAATATGTAGAATATTTGTGTTAAATATAATTCATTTGGTTTTGGGAAATCATAGTAAAAGCTAGTGTCGTGTGTCACGTGCTTCATGAACAATTCACTAAGCGGGCTTAGTGAATTGTAAACTGAAGGTTTGGCATTTTGTTGTGAGAAGAAACTGTGTCTGTTCTCTGCTTATCTCTTACTGTGGGCCGAAGCCTTGAGTTTTGTGAGAACGAAGGAGTTATTTAAGAAAGGTGGGTGCTATCATGCAGCCTGTCCCTCACATTGTGTCGTCATCAAGAGGAGGTTGAACTGTGCCGCCCTGTTGGCACATGAGTTTGGATTACAGGCCTGAAGCCCTGTCTGTCAAAGTACCTTAGAATTAGCCGGCCTCCGTCCTATATTAGCATCGTGCGAAGGAGGAGTCCTTCGCTAAGAATTATACTGTCGTGACTCTTAGCTCTCTTCAGAGCTTTTGCTCACGAACTTTAGGCAAAGTGACACACTCCAACAACAGTGAGATTTCTTTTATTGTAAATCACACGGAATTCAAAGCATAACGGTTTCATTTCTGCAAACACACACTTGAAGCTGAAGACGGACCAGACAGCTTTCAGGTAGAACGGCTTAATGCGAACAGCACTCACTCAGGGGTAGACATTTAGAGTTAACCCTAGTCCTTAGAGGTCAGGAGCGGCCACACTGCACTGGAAATCTTCTGGAACAAAGGGAGACTCAAGGAGAAGGCCTCCTGACAGTGGATTAACGATCATCTTGCAACTAAATCCTCACTCAGCCTGTCAGGGAATGCTGAGCTGACCACAGAAACAAGATGTCAGGAAATGAACCTCTTTGACCTAGGGAGCCTTCCCAATTCACGTAGCTTTAGCACTGAGGAAGGTCCTCTCACAGGTCTCACACACACAGAATTGTAGAACAACAACGAATCAGCCTCAGTTTCTCTGTGCCCGTAACTTTGGCTCTATGCAGGGAAACAGCAGGCTATAGAACACGAATCCAGAACAGTAATCTCAAGTCCAAATCTATGAAAAGCTACAGGGCACTTTTCATGGCATAGCTCTTAGAAGTTTCAAGTCTAAATAGCAACAGAACATGTACAGAGTGCATCAAGCATTTCTAAATCAGATAGAGTCCCAAACACAAGTTTCTTGGCAAGCATAGCGAGCAGCAAACAGAACAGCAGAGAAACAAGAGCAGCAGACGAGATAATTCTTAGCGAAGGACTCCTCCTTCGCACGATGCTAATATAGGACGGAGGCTGGCTAATTCTAAGGTACTTTGACAGACAGGGCTTCAGGCCTGTAATCCAAACTCATGTGCCAACAGGGCGGCACAGTTCAACTTCTTCTTGATGACGACACAATGTGAGGGACAGTCTGCATGATAGCCTCCACCTTTCTTAAATAACTCCTTCGTTCTCATAGAACTCAAGGCTTCGGCCCACAGTAAGAGATAAGCAGAGAACAAACACAGTTTCTTCTCACAACAAAATGCCAAACCTTCAGTTTACAATTCACTAAGCCCGCTTAGTGAATTGTTCATGAAGCACGTGACACCCGACAGCTAGCCACTTCTGTGTCTCCATGGAGGCCTGCCAATAATGTATGCTTAAGAAGCATTATATAAAGAAAAGATGAAGCATTTATAGATTACATGCCATGTATATACAGAAATATTGTTTTGAAAATATATACAAGGAAATCGTTTCTGTCATAAATGCCCAAAATATGCAAGTAGAGTTAATTAAGTCACTGGGCATGAATGAAAGACAAGATTCCATTAAAAAGCATTAATATTTTTATCTAATAATATTGATATCGGTAAAACATGCCAACTTGACTTTGCTCTGAGAGAGAAGTCATTCAGGCTCTTTTCACATATACATCAAATGTGCTACATAACAGCCATTTAGGTTTTGCTTCTTCATCCAAAAATATAATTGCTTTATGAAAAATGGTAAAATATAATTTTGCATAAAAAACATATTAGCAAGAGGCAATCAAGAATGTGTGTGTGTCACATCGCTTCTCCCACCAAAACCGCATATAGCCGTGCGACAAAAGTATATCATGTACATAAGGGAACATGAACATATATGTGTATATATATGTGTGTTATCAGGATGAGCCTTCACCCCCAGGAGAGAAACGAGTCACTTTTCAAACATCGTTTTGTGCTTAACACTCGTGAAAAGCTTTGGGGAATTCCAATTGTATAAAGACTTATGAGAAAATGAGACAAAATGTGAAGCCGTGGGAAGTCATGGTAAGAGATGGTATATTTATCACAGCATTAGGCATTTAGAATACGACCTTGGATTCATTTGCCAAGTTTGTTACAAAATTAGCCAGTTTCCTTTCAGCTTGTCCACACAACCAAGTCCCCCAAAATTAAAGCATGTTGCAGTTGATCACTTTCCCTTTACAATCCATTTAGGGTTTGTTTTCTTTTAAATAATACACCTCCTCCAATATTTATAATATGAACAAAATCCTAGTGCTTTAAAAATCTGCCTTTCACAAATGTCTAAGAAGAATACATATTTTAAAATGACAATGTACAACTTCACATTGTTTTTTAAGGCATGAACAATGGCATATGAATGGGAAGAGCTTCCAGAAAAGCATTATGTCTTTTTTCGACATGACCAGTCCAAGCACATCACACCAAGAAACTAACCTGAAGCTAGAAATGAGCAAGTATTGTGACTTAAGATTCAATCATTGTATGTGTGAACATTCTAGACAAGTTAGTTAAAAGATAACTTGTTTTATTTGGAACTCTCCGTGTCTATTTTAAGCACCAGATACTCTTCAAAGTACCTTTGGCTAACTCAGTACATGCTTCTCTTGTGCTGAATTTCCTGTGTCTGAATTGATAAAGAGTGTGTAATTCCCCACCCCCCCTTAATTTAATGACTGTTGCAGAAATGTTCAGGGTATGGGCTAATGCACTTTTGGAAGTCCATTATAAAGATGAATATAAAAGCAAATGGAAGGTTTCCTGCAGACCCACAAACCACCCTTAGCTCTAAGAAACATGTTGTGCATAGTTTTTCTTTTTAAGAGTGATATGTTACTAGATCTACATTCTCAGTTTACCAGAGATTGAGGGTTTCTACTTTGCTAAAGCCAGGATCCTTTCGGAGTTCCCAATATGTGTCATTAGAAACCCAAGCTTCTCTTTGATTGGCATCGATAACTTTTCTGCAAATGTAAAACAAAGGAATTGCTGTTAGTCAAAATATATTCAGAAATTGAAAACAAACAAACATAGAATTGCATTCTCATTCAGTATATTGCATTCACAATCCTTTTTAAAAAGCCAAAATCCCACCAACAGGTTATTTGGCAAGGAAGAGGGACCAGAGGAACTAAACTGAACATAATAGACAATTGGCAGCATTTCAGCTTTGCTAAGCGCAAGCAGCTTCTGCCATTGGATAGGAAATGGGACCTGCACACATGCATACCTATTTGTGCAGTGTTTCTCATCGAGCTAGGGACACACTCATGGAAAGCAGCTTCTGCACGTATAAAGCACCAAACTGGTTCAAAGTGTTAATGTTCTACCTCTGAAGCTCAAGGATTTTACAATAATTTTCAATGTATTACGGTTAAATCCAGCGTCACATTAGCAGATGTCTGTTAGCACAATGGGGCTTTCCCCCCCCCCCCGTCCTCTTCTCTGCAGCCCTCCATGTTTTCCACCCCTCTAGAGTAGATTCTGATGGTCATGTGGGGCTGTGGAGGGAGAGGGAATTGCCCCCACCCCCTGGTTCTGCTGAGGGAAGCAATTCCCTGAGTGGAATGACACCATTGGTTCCAGCCCACTATAAACAAACACAATTTCTTTGCCAGTGTTTAAACCAAAAGAGTAGAAAAACACATACACTTCTCATCTGAACCTTCAGCCCAAAACTATGTGAGCTACAAGGCCCCAGTTCAACAGGGCCTATTATCAATCATAATCCATAATCAATTTTCTCCCTTAACGTTGTTTCCTTTTTGTCAATTTCTCACCATGTGAAGTAACTCGTATTTTTCACGTAGCATAATGAGTTTCCCATGCTGAAGGAAAAGTTTTTTTGAATTGTTGTAAATATTTTATTAATATTGTTACAATAATGCCTCTACAGCTACCATCTGCTTACTCCAATTAAAAAGGCATACTGTGAATAAAATAAAGAATCATATGTTTAAACTAGGGCTGGGCAACTTTGGGGACCATTTTTGTGCCCCTCAGACCTCCCTACCACCACAGGCTGCTGTCCTGCCACAGCAGAGTTGCTGGCTAAAAAATTGGCAGTTTACAAATTTTGGCAGCAAACTGCTATGGAGCAGTAAAATAGTCAAATTTAGCTTGTTTTCAATTAAATTTGCCCTTTTTACCACCAAACCACTTGTTGTTATTGTTGCTTGCAACACAAATTTTGGTGGTCAAGCCTGCATGCGACCTGCCAGCTGTGTGTTGCCTGCTCCTGGTTTAAATCTCCCTACTCTATTGCCAAGCTGGTGATATATCTGTTAGGAGGAAATCAACATATTTCTGAATTTACATACTTAAAAAATTTTGGTACATGTTCCATATTGTTTTCTTCTAAGTAGCGTCTCCGACTTCTCTGGAGTTCTTCTATTCTTTGCTTTTCTGATGCTGCTGCTTCTAAATCCCCTTCTTCTAAAAGCCTTCAGTAAAGGAATTGGATCATTTAGTAGATACCAACAAACAAGCAGTGGAAGAAAAATAACAAAATCCACAGGCAATGAACTCACATTCCAGATAAAACGAATAGGACTGTCACTCTGTTAAAGAAATCTTAATGGATTAATCTTGACTTTTAATTCATTATTTGTATAGCAATTCCTTTGTAAATCAGCACAAATGCTTACGAATAAATCTGATTATTTTGAACAGCCAGCATATTTATTTTGTTTTTACAATATGCATTCACATGTCAATGCCAGCACCATCTTAAAAGAGGCATTCCTGTGTGTGTGTGTGTGTGAGAGAGAGAGAGAGAGAGAGAGACAGACAGACAGACAGACAGACAGAGACAGAGACAGGGTGGGTGGGATGCCTCTTCTAAGATGATGCCTGGCTTAAGCACTTTTAATAAGTACTTATATTTTAAAAACGCTTCCTGATTAATTTGGGGGCAGCCTTTTAGTCAATCAAAAGGATTTTAAGCAATTCATGTACCAAATTAATCAAGTGAACATTGCAGTCATGACAATTAGTACTCTGCCATCACTACTCTAAAATACTGAACATAGGCATTGAACAAAGAATATCCTTCTTGCCTTTGATCTGGCCTGAATCGTGCATCTGTCGTTGGAAGAAGATCTGTCAATGCAGGATCTAATTCATTCAGCTCAATAGCAAACCTTGTAAAGCCATAATAACGTTCATAGTTGGTTGGCATGGAGCCTGCATTAATAGGCAAGATAAAGTTAGTAGTTAATCTTTGTGAACATCATCAACAACTAAGAGGTCCTATATGCAGAAGGAGGTGCCCAAAACAAACCTACCTGCCTGTTACTTCTGATGGTGCCTCTAGCTACTGGTGATATGCATGCATTTGACAAACACCAAGCATACACTGCCAAAAGATGGCTGGCATGGTCGATTCTCAGAGCTCTAATCACTGGTTATGGGGCAGATTAAGCCCTGTTCTATATGTTACTGAGCAATCACTGGAAATGGTGTCTTACACATAGGCTGCATTCAGACAACACGATAGTCAATGGTGGGGTAATAATCAACTTTACAGTTGTTCATCTAGGGGGTACTCCCCACACAACATGGTAATAAATAATCAACTGTGGTGTGGATTAGGATCAGCGCTGAGTTGACTATGGCAGCATTCGGACGACATGATAGTCAATACAACTGACGATTGTTCCCCCACCCCCAGTTGATTATTGTGTTGTCTGAATGCAGCCATACTGTTGCCATTATACATAGACAGGGCCTGAGCACCACATGGCTCTGACTAGCCATGGCTCTCCCAAAGTCTCCAGCAGCAACCTTTTATATCCCTTATCTTGGCCATGCCGCCTGGGAATTATAGGAGCTGCAGTCCCAAACATCTAGAGGGCACAAGGTTGGGGAAGGCTGAGTCAAGTGATCTCACTACAGGGACTGAATCTTGGACCTTCTGCATACAAGGTAACGTGGTCTATTGCTGAGAGATACAGCCCATTCCCGCGCCCGCCCTGCTGATGCTACTGTGTGCGAACATCTGTGGACTGGGGCTATGGACATTTCTTTAAGTAGTGGCTCTCAAAAATACAATCTATATTGATTTGCACACAACATTAATTTTAATATTATGTGGAACAACAGGTGCGCCAGAGCAATATTCTTTGAATGAGGTAACCCCCATTACTGCTGTGGCACAACATGGGCTTGTTGGAGGTGAGCAAAGGAGTGGCCAGAAATCCCCAAATTGCTGTTCTTAGAAGAGGAAATGAGGAATACTCATTCATTCATTCATTCCACCCTTTTCGAAGATGCTTAGAGTGGCTTATAATGTTTCTTCCACCGATCCATTTTATCCTCATAACAATCCTGTGTAATAGTATGGAGATGGTATTTAACGTCGGTAAGATTTCATCAGATAGATAAAAAAGTGTCCAAGAATTGTTGGAGGGGATGTCAGGAGGTTGGAACTTATTTCCATATGTGGTGGAGCTGTAAACATGTACAAAAATTTTGGGAAAGGGTGTTTAAAGAAATAAGTCATATAATTGGAAGTAATTTGGAATTAAACCCAAAGCTGGCTCTACTAGCAATATGGGAAAAAGGTATTGAGAATATAAATAAGAGAGAATTAATAAACAACCTCCTGGCTCCCGCCAGAATAATGATTGCTAAAAATTGGAAAGGGCAAGGGATATATACCATAGAAGAATGGTATAAAGAAATATGGGACATGGCACTTAATGATAAGCTAACGTGTAAAATGAAAATAAAGAGGGGAATGTCCAGTAAGAATGATTTTGGAGATATATGGAGTTTATTTTTGGAATATGTATTAAGAACGGGGAAGGGGCAAATGCCTTCAAAAGAGTCTTTACATTTTTGGAAAGAAGAATAATGTATAATTGAAGGTCTCCTGGGGGGAGGGGAGCACGGGCGTATGCGGTATGTATTGTATTTTATGTTGTTTAGGTTTATGTTGTATTATGTTATGTTGAAAAATAATAATAATAATAATAATAATAATAATAATAATAATAATAATAATAATATAACAATCCTGTGTGCTGGGTTAGGCTGAGAGAAAATGGTCAATATCCAAGGACGTCATCCTGAAAACTCTAATAGCAGTAGTAGAGCTCCGCCGAATCTTTCCATCGCACAAGCGGTTCCCCATTACGCTTGCACAACCACTGTACAAACCGTTGTGCAACTGGATGTATGACAAGTTGCACAACTGGAATGTACAACAGGTTGCGCAAAGATAATGCACAAGCACTTGCGAACCATGCTTTTGCAAATGTAACTTTAGTTGGATTCTACTCTTGCTTACAGTTTGGAACCTAGTTTTCGCTAACACAACGTCATTAGCGCTAATGGAATTACAAAGTTGGATGCTGCCCAATGACTGCCTCACGGTCACCCGGTGAACTTCAACCTGAATACTTCCAGCCTTGCCTTACCTAGTTTTCAAGTTTCGGTGCTTTTATTTAGAGAAATGTAGAATGCCAGGTAAAGCTTCCAGCACTTTTCTTTCCTCTACCCACATCCAAATGCCTGATGTTGCAGCTGATACTGATAAGCCACCCTTGATTAAGCAAGATGAAGCTGGCTGAAATCCCTTAAAATAAAGCCACTCATTTTTCGTGATGTCATGAAATCTTGAATTACAAGGGCACCGGAGAAGTCCAGCTCTCCTACTGCCCTTTAGCTAATGTTTTAGAAAATCGCTTCAAGGACTACATAGAGTTACCACAACCCATACTGATTTCCCATTATTTTTATCATTCAACATTGCAAATCCATCCACAGGTTTGGGAAGGAAGGGCATATATGCTAGTCATGTTGCAATAGCCAACAGGTGCCCACCACAGGGCAACACCATCCCTGTTTACTTCCCTTTCAAAAGGGGGAAATGCAGGTTGCTTACCTGTAACCGTAGTTCTTCGAGTGGTCATCTGTGCAGTCACACATATGGGCTTGCGCCGACGCCGAGCTCAGTTCGGGAAACTTCCATAGCTAGCTTAGAGTTTTTGGCGGGAACCCCTCCCCCCACCATCCCATCGCGCATGCTCCGGGTTCCCGCCTACCTCAGTTCTCTGAGACCGCAAGGCCTCGCACCAAGGTAAACGATAACAGTATTCTCAGGTGAAGAATATCATATTGAAGCAATATTGAAGCACGAGCGAAAACTCTAGGCTAACACAACAGCGTTGCCAAGAGGGGATGGCAGGTGGGTTGTGTGACTGCACAGATGACCACTCGAAGAACTACGGTTACAGGTAAGCAACCTGCATTTCTTCTTCGTGGTCTCTGTGCATCACACATATGGGCAAATAATCAGCAAGACTTACCGGAGGTGGGTAGGCACGCTGGTGAATCAATGGCATATAGAAGAGAGGACAACCCTTCCGAATGAAGCGTCCCATGCTGCTCTGATGTCAAGCCTATAGTGCTTAACAAAGGTTGAGGCATTTGTCCACGTTGCCGCCCTGCAGATATCAGGGATGGATGACCCATGCGAGAGGGCTGCAGAGGTGGCTTGCCCTCGCGTGGAATGTGCCGTGAAAGAGGCAGGTGGGTTCTTACCACCGACTTGATAGGCAAGAACAATAGTGTCCACAATCCAACGGGAGAGATGCTGTGTAGAAACTGGTAAACCTTTCGACTTTCCCCCATAACATACAAACAGTTTACGAGTCTTACGATAAGCCTCAGTTCTGGACTTATAAAAGGCTAACGCACGCCGTACATCTAGGGCGGGTAATGTAGAACATAAGGGGTCATCTGAAACCTTAAAGAACGTAGGGAGAACAATATCCTGGTTGACATGGAAATCATTAGAAATCTTAGGAATAAAGGAGGGATCAGGGCGTAACACAACTTTATTAGCGAAGAAGTACGGGGGGTCAATGAGCAGTGCAGCTAGCTAAGATGCCCGTCGAGCGGACGTTATTGCTACCAGAAACACTGTCTTTAACGTAAGTAAGCGGAAATTGATTGTTGCTAGTGGCTCGAAGGGCTTTTTTGTTAAAGCCGTTAGAACCACAGACAGGCTCCATTGGGGGACTAAGGGACGTAACGACGGGAACAGGTTGCAAAGGCCCTTCAGAAAAGTTTTAGTGACAGGGTGGGTAAATACAGAAAACCCGTCCACTAAACTGTGGTTCCCAGAGATAGCAGCTAAATAAACCTTTATGGAAGAGGGCTTTAGTCCCACTGCGTGGAGAGAATATAGGAAGTCAATGACATCAGATATGGGTCCAGCGTCACAACGAAACCCTTTTTCGAATGCAAATTCCTGGTATCGCTTCCATTTTCTGGTGTATGATGCTCTTGTGGAGGGCTTAGTGGATACCTCAAAAATAGAGCGTAAGCCAGGCGGTATTGTTAGGTTCTGCCATCTGGTTGGATCCTCCAAGCTGTAAGGTTTAGCGACTGGAGGTCCGGATGTAGAATTCTGCCGTTGGTTTTGGACAAAAGGTTCGGGACGCTGGGCAGGTGCCACACCCAGTGATGTGCCAATCGAAGAAGATGGGTGAACCAGGGTTGTCGTGGCCACCAGGGGGTGATCATGATGGCGTTTGTCAGGTACCTGTGCGCCCTCGCGACCATCTGCGCTATTAGAGGGAAGGGGGGAAACATGTACAGGAGCCCCCTGGACCAGTTGCATTGGAAGGTATCCCCCAGGGAGTCGCGACCGATTCCTGCACGTGAGCAGAAGTTCTGGCAGACGGCATTGGCAGGAGTCGCAAAAAGGTCTATGGAGGGCGTACCCCACCTGTCGAAAAGGAGACGTAGAACATCCCGTGACAACTCCCACTCGTGGGTGTCGCGGAATGTGCGGCTGAGGTCATCCGCTTTCTGATTGTCTATCCCCGCAATGTGTAGTGCTGAGAGGCAAATGTTTCTCGGGATCGTCCAATGAAGGATATCTAGTGTCAGGTTGAGTAGACGAGGGGAGCGAGTCCCTCCCTCCTTGTTTAAATACCATACTGCAGTGGTATTGTCTGATAGGATGCGGACATGATGGCCGCTCAAGTGGAGCTGGAAGGCATGGAGAGCCCGCTGCACTGCAAGAAGTTCTAGAACACTGATGTGCAGGAGGCTCTCTGAACGTGACCACCTTCCTTGCACGCTGAGATCGTCTAGATGTGCCCCCCAACCGTCTAAGGATGCATCTGTTGCGATGGTGCGAGACGGCCTGGGGTTGTGGAATGGCATTCCTTGCGATAGACGGTCTGGAGTGGACCACCAGACGAGAGACGAGTGAATGTGGTCCGGAATGGTATTACTCTGCGTGGGTTTTGGCCAGGCGAGAAGTGCTTGAGGAGAAGTTGTTGTAGAGGGCGCATATGTAGATGAGCCTAACGCACTACAAACACTGCTGAGGCCATGAGGCCTAATAAACGAAGAACTGTGAAGGCAGTGGTTCGGGAGATGAACTGGAGCCATGTGGCGAGGTTTAGAATTGTGTGTCTTCATTCCATGGGCAGGTAGGTTCTGCCCATGGTGGAATCGAGGATCACACCTATGAATTGAAGTGTTTGAGTTGGCTGAAAGTTCAATTTTTCTCTGTTTATTTGCAGGCCCAGCGTGGAGAGGAGGGAAGAGACTGCATGGACATCTTTCACTGCTTGGGACCTGGACGGGGAGACTATCAACCAATTGTCCAGGTACGGGTACAACTCTATGTTTTGGGGTCGCAGGTGTGCGCACACTGCCGACATGCATTTTGTAAATACTCGCGGCACTGTTTTTAGGCCAAACGGAAGCACAGAGAATTGGAATGGCTGGTTTCTGACGAGGAAATGCAGATACTTCCGATGAGAAGGATGAATCGTAATGTGGAAGTACGCGTCCTTTAAGTCTATCAGAGTAAACCACCTGTTTCGTTTTAGTAGTGGTAAAACTTGTGACAGGGTCACCATGCGAAACTTCTTGGGTTTGATATATCTGTTGAGATCTCTGAGATCCATAATAGGCCGAAGGCCTCCGTCCTTCTTTGGCACTGTGAAGTAATGGGAGTAAAAGCCTGCTCTTAGATGGTAAAGCGGAACCCGTGTAATTGCGTTCTTTTCGAAGAGAGATGACGTCTCCTGAAACAGTACGTCCGATGGTGGCGTAAACTGCACGGAGCCAAGAGGAGGGAGGTCTTGGAACTCTATTAGGTAACCGTTGGCAATGATGTCGAGTACCCAATGGTCTGTGGTGATGGTCGACCACACTGACAGGAACGGTAGAAGTCTGTTGGTGGTGTTGAGGATCTTTAATGGAGGTGGGAGAAAGTCAAAGGCGCCGTTTAGAACCCACGTCCTGCCTCCAAGGTTTGGTGAAACGAGTAGACTGTTTCCTGGCTTGGTAGGAAGTTGAGGTGTGCGTTGCTTGGTAACGCTGTGAACGTTCTTGCTGTTGCCTAGGCTGGTAAGGAACGGGGCGGTACCATTTATGGGACCGGTAAGGTTGTTGTTGCTGAGCCAGAAGACCCATCTTCCGTACCATCATCTTAGCTTTGTGTATTGTGTCCATGGTGGTGTCTGTGCTAGAATTGAATAGTCCTTCGCCATCAAATGGCAGATCTTCAATCTTGGATTTTGTTTCCTGAGGCAGGTTAGATGATCTTAACCAAGCGTGGCGACGTAGAGCAACTGCCCCAACCATCGCTTTTGCAGCACAGTCTGGTGACGTGATGTGGTAAGCTGCTGCTTGGGGAGTCTAACAGCCTCTGACTGGAATACCCTTGCCAACTCTCTTTGGTCGTCCGGAAGGTAATCAGTAAGCGTGGAAACTTTTTCCCAAAGGAAGAGCTGATAACGGGCCATCATGGCGTTGTAATTTGCCACTTTGATGCCCAAGGATGCAGAAGAGTAGATGCGACGTCCAAATGCATCTAGCTTTCTACCCTCTTTATCTCTCAGGGCAGAATGGCCTTTTGCAGTTTTACCTTGGGAAGCCTCTACCACTATTGAGTTAGGCTTTGAATGTTGAAAAAGGAACGGAGCATCAGTCTCCTGCACTTTGTATAGCACGTCCAGCCTCTTAGATGTGGCACCCATCGTCACAGGGTTACCCCAGGACTGCTGAATGGTTTTCAGAAGCGTAGGCACCATTGGTAAAACGGGCTGAGGAGACAGGTCAGCATACATCACATCGAAGATTTTATCTTCCACTGCCTCCTGTGGCTGCTGGAGCTCAATGCCCAAGGACTGTGCCATACGCAGGAGCTGCTCCGAAAAACCGCCTAGTTCCATCGAAGGAGAGGCCCTGTCGGAAGTCCCTACCCCATCCGGGGGCAATGGCATTGAAGGCGCCGGAGACGGTACCGAAGAGGTATCCGACGCGTAATCATCTATCGATGACAGTGAGGGGGCCAGCCGTTGCTCCGGTACCGAGGGCTGCACCGATGTCGAGGATGGTGGCCGGCATCGAGGTTGATCTTCGAAAGCAACTGCAAGATCCGAGGCGGCCGGCGGATAGGCGTGCGGCAAACGCTTACCAGTGTAAGGATTGAAGCGGTAGCGAGGCTCCCGATGTCGGTGACGTCCGGTCAAGTAGGAGCGGTCGGAGTAAGTGTCCAGTTCCTGGATCGAGATCATGAGCGCGACCTGGAGCGGTTGGTACTTCTCCGAGACATTCTCAACGCCGGCGAGGATCTAGATGCCGGCGAGGCTGGTTGATCCCGAGGAGCCATCGACATCGGCGAAGTAGGGAAGGCGGTCCCAAAATCCTGTTGCTCGGTACCGAGGAGATCTGGCTGCTCGATCGGTATCGTCTCCATAAGGTCAGCGTCTGAGGAATAGTCCACCGGTACCAGTGACAGCATCGAGGATCTCGGTGGCAAAGACGACGCTCGGATGAACATCTCAGGGGGATGGCGGGCTTCCCGTGGTACCGAGGAAGGCGGTGCCGGTGAGGAGATCACCCGAGCCGAGATCGGTGTGGACGGTGTCGTGGTTGGTATCGGCGGAGTCGATGTCGGCATCGGTATCGGCGTCGGTACCGATGACTTTTTCTTTATCGATTTCGATGATTCTGAGGATGTCAACGACTTTGTAGATTTATCCTTGGCCTTTGCTTTTTGGGATTTTTGGGTAGAGGTTGCCAGAGATGGCGAAACAGCCCGTCTCAGAGATTCCTTAGCTGCACCCCGAATCAGAGGAGAGCTGGGCGATGCTGGGCTTGAGCGATTTAATGGCGTAGGCTTACGCTCCGCAGAAGTAGACTGGTCCGTTTCCATAGCCGGACGAGGTTTGTTGACCGCCAACAGAGCCTTGCTCCAAAGGAGGCTACGGAGGCGATCCGCTCGGTTCTGGCGAGTTTGGTGGGAGAAACTCATGCAATGGGGACACGCGTCTACGATGTGAGTTTCTCCGAGACACAACAGGCATAAAGAATGTCCATCAGTTAGTGTCAATTTTGCCCGACATTTCGAGCAGTGTTTGAAAAGCGGGGACTGCTCCATAAGCCGGCGAAGGCCGAACAAAATAGCCTATCTAACTAGAAAATATATATATACATTTTTAAAGTATTTTTATAGAACAAACAAGAAAACTAGGTAACTACTAACTAACACTATTTACACGTCTATTTAGATACGATTTATACGAACGGACGGAGGAAGTCTCCCGCGAGGCGATCAGCGAAGCGGTCGAAGAAGAACTGAGGTAGGCGGGAACCCGGAGCATGCGTGATGGGATGGTGGGGGAGGGGTTCCCGCCAAAAACTCTAAGCTAGCTATGGAAGTTTCCCGAACTGAGCTCGGCGTCGGCGCGAGCCCATATGTGTGATGCACAGAGACCACGAAGAAGTTTTTGTTTCTTTTGAGAGTTCAATCTGAATTAGGCTGACCATATGAAAAGGAGGACAGGGCTCATGTAACTTTAACAGTTGTAGAGAAAAGGGAATTTCAGCCAGTGTCATTTGTATGCAATTAGTCCCTGGTGAAATTCCCTCTTCATCACAACAGTTAAAGTTGCAGGCACTATACTACAGTGACCATATACAAAAGAAGGCAGTGCTCCTGCAACTTTAACTGTTGTGATGAAGAGGGAATTTCACCAGGAACTAATTGCATACAAATGACACTGGCTGAAATTCCCTTTTCTCTACAACTGTTAAAGTTACATGAGCCCTGTGCTCCTTTTCATATGGTCAGCCTAATCTGAATGATGACAAAACCTTGCACAGCCCCCCAAGGAGGTTGCCTGGTATAGAAAAAGAATCATTTGCATTTTAATGGCAACAATGGTGTTAGCAAACTGCCTCCACAACTCTCTACAAATATTAGATCTGTTTTCACCTGATCCATATACCATATGCCAACATGTAGCATTTTGCATGATCCTACATTCTGGAGATAACTGTTCACACTCTGGAGCAGAGGTTGACAATTAATTGGAAAACATACAGATATCTGATGAGCGGAGGTTGGGCTTCATCTAGATGTGATAATGGAAGGAAGCAGTGCCAGAGTGGGGGTGGGTGAGCAGAGGCTAACCATGGCTTCATACCCAGTCTTTCTAGAGCCACTCCAGTCTACCATTATTTGATGTAGTGATGTAGCACAAATTCTGGATCCACTGTACTTCTCCCCATGAACTGTTTAACCATATGGCCAATACATTTTTTACCTGGCCTCCATATACATTTTGCTGAAGGCCCAACCCCACAGTATAGTCCTTCATGCCACTTTCCAAAGAGGCGATGCACCACTTTCCCTTCTTGGTCCATGACAATGCCTTGAACTTCATTCACATTCGAATTCCAGTAATTCACCTAAAAATGATTGATACAATAATTCACCTGAAAATGAATAATTCATCTAAATCGCCCTGTTTTTAGGTGTTCAGACTATCATTACCCATGCATATTCAACAAGACCAAGACAGCTAACACAGATCTACATCCCCTACACCCTCTGCCCCCACCAACACTTGGACAGTACCAATTAGCTGACAGAAAGGGGGAACCAGGATGATTCATTCCCCCCCTGCTAAAATAATAGTGCCACACAACTGTTCAACTCTTCACATGCTGCCCTAAGAGAAAGATTGAAATAACACACATAGCTCATCATACTCTGTGTGTGTGTGTGTGTGTGTGTGTAGCTTCAGGAATGCCCAACTCTGTGTTGTGCTGGATCTCTGACCCAGAAAGGAGTCTGCTTCCACACGCAAGTTACACTTTCTAGATTAGGACAAAGTTAACATTATTACAAAAAACTAAAGGGCAGTTGTTGTTATTATTATTATTATTATTATTATTATTATTATTATTAACATTTATATACCACCCCCTAGCTGAAGCTCTCTGGGCGGTTTACAAAAATTAAAAGATTGAACATTAAAAAGTCAATATACAAAAATTAAAGCCATAAAACATAAAACAGCTGATATTTAAAACATTTTAAACTTTTAAGCTTGGCCAAAAAGTCAGTTAAAACCTCAACTTAAGCTGTTAAAATGCCTGGGAGAGAAGAAAAGTTTTGACCTGGCGCCGAAAAGATAACAGTGTTGGCGCCAGGCGGGCCTCATCAGGGAGATCATTCCATAATTGGGGGGCCACCACAGAGAAGGCCCTCTCCCTTGTTGCTGTCCTCAGACAGGGTTGTTTTAAACACTATTCAACATTATTTTAATCTTCTTTGTAAGGGGAAGCATTTTGTAGAACAGATTCAGTTCTTCCAAAATATCAGTTAGAGGCTGTAGAAGAAAAGTGTGTGTGGAAGAGAACACTGGCTACATCCCTCCTCCCTAGAGTTTTTTCCTTTTTGTTTCTCCGTTTTGTCCACTGATGGTAAAGTTGTCACCTGACTAAGTAAATCTTAAGACACAACCCTTTACATGTTTAGACAGCAAAATATCCTACAACTCTCAGCATTCCCCAGCCAGCCATGCTGGGAGTTGTAGGACTTTTTTCTGTCTAAACATGCATTAGATTGCACCATTAGTTGAGCTTTAGTCAGTTAACTAATGGATTACATCTATTTAGATTTGCATATGAATAAAACAAAGCTTCTGAGGGGAAAAACATACATTATCTGTTTTTAGATAATGCACACAAATGTCACAGCAGACAACAATTTAGACTAGGGTGGCCTTCCAGATGTTGGACTCCAATTCCCATCAACCCCAGCCACTGTGGCAATGGTCAAGGATGATGGGAGTGATACTTGAAGGCCCACAGGTTCTCCACCCCTGTCTTAGAAAACGCATCCTCTGTATTCTTTTCATTCATTACATTTCTATATTGCCCATTAGTCAAAGTTCTCTGGGTGGTTTACAGAGATTAAAATGCATCATTTAAAAACAGTTGACATACAAACATGTGAACAGACAGCAGATACACACAACCATATAATACACATACATGGTATCTCGTGACCTGAATAAGAGACTTCATCAAATGCCTGAGACTAGAGGAATGTCCTAACCTGGTGCCAAAAGAACAGAAAACTGGAAAGAGCAAAACACAGGTCAAAGTGGGAAGGGGAAGGTTTGCAGATCCAGGACTAAAGGTGAGATGGTCTTAAAATTCTTTCACTAAAACATTGAGCTAGTTCGTACATCCAGCGGCCGTCTCCAGAACCAAATTCCAGAGTCAGCTGATCAACTGTTAGTGAAGCTTCAAGATCAGCACATTGCAGAACATTACAGTAGACATGATTCTCTCTGGTTTCCTTGCACCAAAATCAGATTTCACTGCAAAACATCAGAAATATCCAGGGTGCTTGCGAGTTTGTGACCTAACAGCAACTTCATAGAGGCACTGGCTGTACGAACAGTGCATCCAATGTAGAAGATAGAAAAGTTGCCACTGCAATTTATATGTCCAGTGGCAGCTAGTGAAAGGGCCATATATTCATCTCCTCCCACCCCTGATGAAGCACCAGTTCATACAATTGTTCCTTCTATCAATCCCATCCAGCTAGTGAACCTGCCAGAAACCACTGTGTGTGGTCCACCAGTTGTATGAATAGCCTTTCCTCGGTTCATAGTGAGATTCATAGAAAACTTACCTTGAGAAATGTGAGTTTACAAATACAGACACTGCTTTTTGTGTTCCTGATGGTTATTTCTCCATAATGTTCTATCCATCTCCTTCCACTAAGGATATTGTGTATGCAAGTAGTGACTTTGTTCCACACATAGCAATCACCATACCTAGAAAGAAAATTAAGTGCAATGACTACGCTTCAAAAGTACCCCTTATCACATGGCTTCTGATGTTGGTCGTGGTTTACAAAAACTAACCTTAGTTATTGTAAACCACGATAGCTGGTTCAGATGAAATGGGAAGCCATGGTTAATAAAAAGGTCTTCCTCTCAGTTGTGAGGCAGAAGGAGATGTGGGGGCAAGTATCTGGCAAAGAATGGCATTCCATAGTGTGGATGTCAATACTGCGAAGGCCCCATCCCTGGTAGCCACCCCACCCACTGCATTTCTGAAGGTGATGGCAGCGGGAGCAGGGCTTCTATAGATAATTTTAATTGATTGGCAGGTCCAAATGGGAATAGACTGTCCTTTCGGTACCCTACTGATGAAATCCTTCTCTCATCGGTATTCAATGTAGATAAAATGTGTTCCACTTTAGAACTTCAAATGAACTCCATGGAGAATTATAGCCCTGTATAATGAAGATCGAATTTGGATTATAAGCTACTATCCTAAAGCTGTTTAAGAAAATCAGCAGAAGAGTGGCCTGCTATGGTGGCACTGAGTTCCACACAGTATTATAACAAGCCTATTTTGTCCTCACAAAAATCCAAGGAGATGGATTAGGCTAAGAAATAGGGAGTGGTTGAAGGCCAAACAGTAAGCTTCATGACTGATTAGAAATCTAAACCAGGTCCCCCCCGCAACTTTTAAGTCCATTGTTCTGTTTGTTCCATCACACAGGTTCTAGGTAAACCAAGCTGAGTGGCAAATATAAACTCCGGGATCAGTTGATCAACTGAAAATAAACTTATTTATTTATTTATTACATTTCTACACCACCCAGTAGCCAAAGCTCTCTCCAAGATGAGCACATTACAGAATGGCATGACTGAAAAGGTTCTCTAGCTACAATCCACTGAGAGAGGGCCCACCCATATTTCATGTCGTTGTGAAATCTCAGGCTTTACAAGGATACCACTCACTCTGAATTACCAAGATGCCTTTCACCTTTACTGTTCTAAGGGAAACTGTTTAAGAAAATCCAAGCATTACTACAGAGGGATCTGAAAAATGTTCCCTTCCGTTGTGCAAAACAGGCATTCAGTACTGAAAAACCACCCCTCAAGGAACTGCCATGAATAGCTAGCATGATTTTCACAGCTGCGTGATTAAAACATAACTGCTGCATCCGGTATTAGTAGGGCAGGGAGTACTGGCTCTTTCAAGAAAGGATGGGGAAAGCCTCGGACTATAACTCCCATCACCCCCCCACTGCTGGCTAGGGCTGATGGAAGTTGCAGTCCACCAACATGTGGAGAGCTACACCCTCTGCATTAGAAGTTCCAGTTTCTTTATCTGTTACATTATTTCTCAGTGTACACCTGTGATTGAAGCATCTAAACTAGTTCCATGACATGCTTGTTCAAGGGTGAAGAAGGAATCCGAAGTAAAGAACAAAGAATCTGCTTACTTTGGAATCGTCACATTCAGTGTTCCAATTGGCAGTATTTCCATTGATTTCCCCCAGAATTTGTTTTTCCACCGGATATCTGAACAACAGAGCAAAGATTCAGAAACCTGCAAATTACTGAAGTTCTACATATATAGTGATCTACTCATCTCCCTAACATATCATGTGATCTAACACAGCCCCGTTCTGAGCAAATATTTTATGCTATTCTAAAGTCAGAAAATTATTCATTTTCTCATTTCTTGTTATCAAATAAGAAAGTGGAAGACCTAAAAACAGCAGGCTTCACAACTATCTTAATCTTTTAGGAAATTTTCAAAACAAAACTATACATGTAAGTATAATCTATGCTTCGTTTCTTTTAAACTAAATTTGATCTTAAGGCTTGTGAATTAAAATATATACCTTGCCAAAACACAAAATTCTTTGATTCACAGTGACAGGCAGAAATGGGTGGGTGGTGGCTAACCTGAAAAAAAAAATTAGGGTGGCGAGGAATTGTAACAAAAAAAAAAGCAAAAGACTTTCATTTTTATCATCACTGTAACAGATACCAAAGATCTAAGCAACTGTGTAAAGTACATGAATACAAGTCTGCAATATTCCTGCAAAACTGGATTTAGCTTTACAATGTTGAATTATACCTAATGCTTTAAAACAAATATATTTTAAATATATCTTAAAATTAAAATATTTTAATTCATATCAGCAAATTTTCATAAGTCAAGATGAAACTCCTTAACTAAAAAAGAAAGACACAAATTAAAATCACACTGCTTTTTAAGGGCCTCTTTTGGAACAGATTTTACCTGCTCTGAGAAAAATCGAAATCCTTTGTCTTCCCTAATCGATTCAAAAGTCTCACCAAGCACAGGGTTAAAGGGCTTGCTTCCAGCTCTGTAATAAGTGGAGGCATATCCTGAAGTTGCAAAGGCAGCGATAAGGACCTAATTAAAACAATAAAAATCATAGTTAAGGAACTAGCTGAAAAATTGTTCTCTGAATAATACTGTATTGAGAATTGCAGGGATTGTACATACAAATGTATTTCTTTTTCTTTGCCTTTACTGCTTCAATGGCACTAGCTGTGTTGTTGCAATAGTAGTATAATTGCTGTTCCAACATAACAGAGAAAGGGGAAAGTATTTTTGCGTGCGAAAAAATGTAGGAATGCTAAGAATATCCATTGGGATCTGTTCCTAAGGAAAACACAGTGGCTGTGTTTGCATGCCCCATAAATCATGACTTATTCATAATCTGTACAAGCTTCAGGCCTGTACATTTTCTTCTCCCATTCCTTGGCCCTTTCTACACCACAAGATGTTGAGGGCGGGAGGGTGAGTGATCCCGGAAGTACCTTTCCTCTGAAGTCATACTACTCAAGTAAAGACCAGCTTGGTGCAAAGGAAGGCAGCTTGGTGCAAGGGGTGTATTACAATCAGAAATGGTAACAAGATTATTTCTTTTCTTCTTTACTCTTCAGAATTCAGTTTCACTTATTTGTGGCAAAATCCACCCTCATTAGGTGAGGTTACAAGAAAGGAGAATTAGAGCTCTAGGGGAAGGTAAGGACATTATAGAACAAGCAATGCTGTGCTCTGTCACAATTATTACCATGCGTTCATAGGGGTCATCAGATTCAGCAGCCTTGTCCAAGAGTTCACTATATTCTAGTTCTTCACAAAGGTGCTGCAAAGTATTCAGAGGCTCATTTAGCTCTACCGGCATGGATACCTTGGAGAGATCCTTCCCAATGTTATTTCTCAAAATGTTCCACAGGTTGATATTACTAGTATCAGGACAGGGGGTTGGGAGACACGTCCTTCGCCCATTTCTGAAAGCACCTCCTGTTAGTTCACCATTAAGTACTGGAAGAGAAACAGAATAGCATGAATGTGAAATTTGTCCATAAATGAAAATCGTTCAGTCAATAGAAATTAAACTACTGTTGTCTAGTTGAATTATATCTATATCCTATTAGTGCAACCTAAGGCTTGTAGGCCAACTGCAGTCCTCTCCGTATTTGTGGTCATCTCACTTCTTTGTAGGAACATCTTAGTATGAGGTGTGAGGTGGGTGTATGTGTGCGGATTCCTGTGTCACTACACTCATGTTGTTGTTTCTCCTCTGTAGATTCAAAGGTTTGTGGCGGAGCTGGTATTACCTTTTCCAGCCTGCTACAACCAGCCATGCTACATGGCCTGCCTATATCTGAAGCTGAGCCAAGCACCAAGCACCTAAGAAAACATTACACACAAAAGAATTCCAGTTAAACAAATAAAAGGCAAGGAAAAACCAGGTTGAAAGGTCGGGTGCTTCCAGATGGACTTTTATTGTGAAATTGCACCGTCTTTCATGGAAGGTTATGGGGGCGGAGGTCGTCCAGATGTCACCTTCCATTTGTAACCACCCCATGTTTTCCTACCAGTTTGTCCATCTATTTTCATACCACATAAAATCTCATACGGGGGACAAGATGGAATAGCTGCACAATGTCTTTTGATTGGTAATGGTAGGAGCCTTTTGGAAGCACCCTAAGAGCAAAAAAAGGATGCGTGCATGTGGTTAATCTTTTCTGTTTGCCATTTTACCACTCCAAATGGCTCCCCAGTAGTTCTTCCCTCCAACGGGGTACCAAATGTGTGTTTGGGAAGAGCTTTCAACATTCTGCGTCTCTGCTCCAAATAACCTCTTTTCAACCCAGATGTCCCTCCTTTAAAAAGGGCAAGAGCATCAAGGTTCTGTCATATGCATTGGCATATAATATGTAGTTAGATCATTGCCTGCTTAAAAATGAAAGCCTTGTTCTCCTGTTACCACTGAAGGATGAAAAGTAAACACACAGGGATATACAAAAACAGCACAGAGAGAGGAGGGGAGAGTCACAATAGAAAAAGAAAAAGGGGGAGGTAGGAATGGGGAATAGTGACCTGTGGTGGAGCAGAAAGAAGAAAGATTCTGTGAGGTTACAGGGAGAAGTATGGGGTGGAGATAAATAGAGCAGGATATGCTAGAAAACCTGTTAGTGGGGAAATAAAACCAGAATGGTAACTGAGAAATGTTAGGTGGAGAGAAAGAGAGAAGACAATCTGCACTATAGCCTGGAGAGAGAAAAAGAAGGAAGATTAACACAAAATGGGCTAAGAGACCTGTATGGGATGCAGACCAAAAAGGGGATTAAAGAGAATGTTCAATGGAAATGAATGAGTTAAAATTGAAAGAAAAAGTGGATAACAGTAATACAACTAACTTGAGTTAGTAAAAATGCAAAAATGGTTCTTAGAATGATTTGAATCATGTCTAAATAAAGTCTTTTTATTTATACATGCATACATTGCCTAAAAAGCACTCTTGTTTTCTCAAACTTAAAAAAAGTCTACATACTTTGCCGAGAAATATTGTCTGCAACACTGGTGTTGTCCTCAGATATGTTGTCACTCACATCACTGATGTATGATTCATCATCAGAAGCCTAAAGAAGAAGATGGAGATGTTGTTGTTATTATTATTATTATTATTATTATTATAATATTATCATCATCATCATCATCATCATCATCATCATCTCTTCTTGCTCGTGGCGGTTTTTCTAGACAGACGTGACGGTCTTTGCCAAGTCATGCTGTCTTTTACTGATTCAGGAACTTCCTGACAATTGAGCATGGTTTAAGTATGACTGCTTTCTGTATGTTGGTGTGGATATATTTTGATAGGCCCAGTTTCTGAAGGTTTTCTGTAAAGTTTTTTGATGTGATGCCAATGACTGATGTAACTAAATAACTGCAACCTTTTCCTGTTGCCATAGTTTTTAACTTCCATGGCCAGTGGTATATATTTTTCTCTCTTTTCCTCTTCCTTTTCTACAACATTTTTGTCTTTCGGTATTGCTATGTCAATGAGGTACGTGTGTTTTTCTTTTTTTTGTCTATAACTGTCATGTCCGGTTGGTTGCAAGGTATTGTCTTGTCCGTATGAATTGTTCTGTCCCAGGATATTTTATGGTCTGCACTTTCCAAGATTGTTTCAGGTCAATATGTACAGTATGGTGTAGGTTGAGGCTGAATTTGATGGCCAGATGTTGGTGAATTATTCTTGCAGCTGTATTGTGTCTGTCCATATAGTGCATTCCTGGCATAATTTTACATCCTCCTATGATGTTGATGATAGCAGGAACATAAATTAATTTATATATTCATCTATTACATTTCTAATCCTTCTAATAAAAATGTTCTTTAGGTGGATTACAGTTAAAAAACTAAATAAATGTTTCACTCCATAATATATGTTCTCTCTCCTGCAACTATTCTGCCTGAGCAAGGAACCTGTTCCTAGGACTCATTCTTACTCCAGACGTCCAGTGCTCCTATCTAGCATGACATGCAACTCAATTTTGAGAAGCCCTGGTATGGCCAGTATCAACCATTTTTAAACTGGTGCCTAAAAATATACTCTCTCCATTTATAAGCCCTTTCCACACCAGGCGTTTTGCCTGGGATAGCCCCTCGGTGTAGAGGGAGGGAGATCCCAGAAGTACCTAATACACACCATCGGAGCACAGGGACCAGTTAGGGGCCATCCCAGGCAAACAGCCTGGTGTAGAAACGGCCAAGAAGGAGCAAGCTATAAAAGAAGTGCCTGTAGGCACTCTCCTATTCATGTTCCCCAGAAACTAATATTCATAGGCATACCACCTCTCATACTGGAAGTAATATATAGTCATCATGACTACTAGCCATTGATAGCCTTATCATCCATGAATTTGTCTAGTCCCCTTCTAAAGTCATCCAAGTCAATGGCCATCACTACATCCTGTGGAAGAGAATTCCATAATTTAACTACGCGCTGTTTGAAGAAATACTTCACACAGTACTTTGCAAACCAAGCTTTGCAAACACACTTCAAACCATAGTTTTAAGGCAAGGCAACTAATTTGTTTGTCACAGCAAATTAGGCTAGAGAACACTAGTTAGTGCAGAAGATAAATCACGTAGAAGCCACATATATGAGGCAATGACAAATTCCTAAGCCTCTGAGATGATCAGGTTTTCAACATCTGAACTGGGCCAATGTGGAAACCTGGGGTTTTATCTTTTGACCCTTTAAGATTAAAGGCTGCTATAGATTATTACAAAACTTTGCTCTTTTCAATTCAACGAGCTTGTGGAGGGGGAACAGTGGCAATCCCTGAATGCTAACTAAGCTACAGTATAAACAAGTTTGACACAGCCTCCCCTTTGGACATCTGGTGGACAACATGTGGCCCTCAATATACTTTGTCCTACAACTCTCCTCATCCCTCGCCATTGGCTGATGGGAGTTGTGGGCCAAAACACCTGGACAGCCACCAGTTGCCAGCCCCTGCCCTCAGATGTATTCGCATAGCCACAGCCTGCGTTCACAATCTAGTGCTGTGGCATGAAACGGGGAGCAAAGGAATTGTTTCTAGAAAAGGCAGGGATGCTTTGCCCTGACGGTGGAAAACTATATCTGCAGGCTAGAGATCTCATGCTGGTCTTGCAATCATCTCTCCTCAGCTATGACAAAACACCAGGGAAGAATGGCCTCAGAGCCTAGCTAGTTAACAGCCTAGGAATATCAAACAGCTCTACTGAGTCAGGACTAACTTGAACTTTAAGTCTTGGATATGTGTTCAGGTCTGGATGGACTGAGGAAGGAGACAAGATACTATTGACTCATTTAACTTCCTGTATGTTCTGCCCTAAAGGGTATTTAGCATCAACTTTTGACAGGTGGATTTTTACTAGTGCCTTGAATTATTCATTACATTTTCTATTAGGTTGATAAACACTGATAGACTGCCCCCCCACTGTGTCTGCCTCCTAATTAAGAGGTAGTTTTCAGCTGAGTTTGGCAGAACTTTGGCCTTGATGAGAAGGCAAATAGCTCCTTTACTTTTGACTAACCCAACCAAAATCAATGGTGTTGCTCTTGGGAGTAGTAGTAATAATGCAATGCCACAGGTATTTAACATTTCAGAGTGTTCAAATGGCTTGGCATACATTATCTCAATAATTCTTACAACTCTGTGTGAGAGGTTAGAATCATTATATTGTTGAGGGTAAGAAATAGTGGCTTGCCTAAAGCTACTGATTTACTTCATAGCTGAGGTTTGAACAAGGATTCATGTAGCGTGACCAGATGAAATCCAAGTCAGGGCTCATGTAACTTTAACAGTTGTAGAGAAAAGGGAATTTCAGCCAGTGTCATTTGTATGCAATTAGTTCCTGGTGAAATTCCCTCTTCATCACAATAGTTAAAGTTGCAGGGGCCCTGCCTTCTTTTGTATATGGTCACTCTAGTGTAGTGCCTGCAACTTTAACTGTTGTGATGAAGAGGGAATTTCACGAGGAGCTAATTGCATACAAATGACACTGGCTGAAATTCCCTTTTCTCTACAACTGTTAAAGTTACATGAGCCCTGACCTGGATTTTATCTGGTCACCCTAACTTCATGCCTAAGCCTTTCTAACAAGGATCAAAAGTTCAGCATCTTAGTGTCCTGTTACTTTATTCTAAAAGTATTACAGTGATATGACATCACAGAATAAAGACTAATGCTTCTCTCTGCTTCTAACCTCATTTTCTGATGAGCTTGCAGATAGAAGCACCTCTTGTGCGTCAAAGAACTCAGAGACCGATTCAGACATGGAGAGCCTGCTCTCATTAGAAACTTGCTGGGAGAGTGGGAGATTGACATGGATCTTTTCACCCGTCTGTAAAAGAAAAAAAAGCAAACACACATATGAACTCCAAATGTTGCACGAAGGGCCTGAGAGCTCACGCAAGACAGAGAAAACTCAAGATCATGCCTAGTCAAAATAGTTTAGCGTATATACACACTGTTTCTTCCCTGCATAACCTGTCTTTCCTTCCCTGCATTTTCATTCGCAAAAAAAAGCAGAGATGCCCCCACGAGCCTGTCTAGCTAACGAACAGGGAGTTTAGGATGAAAAGAAGCCAAGACAACAATAAGGGCTTGTGCAAACAATTCCTTTTTCAGGATGCACTCATAACACTTTGGTGGCAGGGGACAGAGATAGATGCCTTCCCTTGAGATAGTTCCTCTGCTGCAGGGGAAGCCAGCTTTTTCTAGCATTCAAATGTATGTTGAGTTTGATGGCGAAAACATAACACTGCCCTTATCTGCCAAATTCAACACTCAAGTGAAAGGGGAGTATAACTCTGTGATGGCCATAATTCCTTATTCTACATCACGCAGGTTTGGTTCTTGTTTTTAATACACACACACAGATGTGGGATCTGCAACAAAATGTTGCAGTGTATTCTCAGTCCTGAAAGGCGTGTTCTTGTTCAGGGGTTGAGCTAGCCATTTCTACTACACTGGGCAAATTCATTCTCCCCCACTCCCCCACCCATGATGTGTTCCATTGTTTTATTTTCCCTTTTCCAACTGTCACTCTATATTCCATGGCTGCTGCACATGTTTATTTCTCATTGGGCTGCATTTTGGATCAAGACTGATCATCCTGAGGAAAGGATAGGGATTAGGGACTCTAATTAATCCAGAGAAAGGGTAGGGACTAGAAAAGACCCCAAACTTGAAGGGTGGCCCAGGGCACTCCTGGCCTCTGCAGCCCATAGCACGTTTTAAATAGCAGTTTCATCCATTTATATCAATTTATACTGTGCAAAGATTCTTGTTCCAGCTTCCCACTCTATGCAGCTGGATTTAAATGAAAGAAGCTGAAACAATTTTAAAATTGTGTTCATGTTAATAATCAACACACATGGTAATGTCATTTGTGAAATGGTGGGAACACGGCAAAAAAAAAAGTGAGGAGGAGGGAGGACATCACAACTTCCATAACAAAAACAGTAGATGGAAAGAAAATGCATTATAAAATCCAGGGAATTCAGTGAGACTTGTAAGCATTATCTTCTCATGTGTCTCAAGAGCTGAAGTGAAATTTACTTTGTCTAACTTGGGAACTGAATTCTCCTGCATGAAGGTGCTCAATAGATGCTAAGGGACAATAGGAAAGGAAGAAGGCCAGACCTTTCAAATGTTTTAGCGTGGGTTATGGGCAAAAACATCCATTAAGCCATTTGGGCAAGGAAGCATAATAAACAACAGGTATTCTTGCAATTCTGATACATGGAATAATACATTTAACCTTTCATCTTTCAAAATTCAAAGCATAAGAATCAGTAACTGGTTACAGAACAGGAAGCAGAGTCAATATAAATGGATAATTCTCACAGTGGAGGGTGTAGGAAGTGGGGTCCCCCAAGGAACTGTACTGGGAGGGACTGGTGCTTAACTTGTTCATAAATGATCTAGAGTTGAGTGAGCAGCAAGGCGGCCAAGTTTGCAGAAGACACCAACTTATCCAGGGTGGTGAAAAGAAAATGGATAAAGGATCTCTGCAAACTGGATGAATGGGCATTAAAACAGCAAATGAGGTTCTATATAAGTAAATGTAAAGCGATGCACATTGGGACAAAAAATCCTAATTTCACACCTGCACTGTTGGTGTCTGAACTGGCAGTGACTAACCAGGAGATAGGAGTCATTACATGCAAAGGATCATTAGGAAAGGGATCAAAAATTGAAAAGAAAAAAAAACTGCTGCCAATATCGTGCAGCCACACTTGAAATACTGTGTACAGTTCTGATTGCCACATCCCAAAAAGGATGCTGTAGAGCTGGAGAAGATGCAGAAAAGGTCTACCAGAACTATGTGAGGGCTGGAGCATCTGCTCTATGAGGAAAGATTACAATATGGGGGGGGGGGGGAAGAAACAGTTTTTTGGGGAAAGGTAAGTTATGGGAGGGCATAATAGAGGCTTACAAACTTATATATGGTGTGGAGAAAATGGGTGGCAAGATTTTTTTCCTCCCTTTCTTGTAACAATAAAATCAGGGGTCACCAGGAAAGCTGAGTGGCAGGAGGTTCAGGACAAACAAAAGGAAGTCCTTCTTCACACAGCTTCCCCAAGATGTGGTGACTACCACTAGCTTAATGGTGTTAAAAAGGGGGTGTTATTTATTTTTATTTATTTACTTAAAATATTTATATACCACTCTCCATCCAAAAACTACATTTTTAAAAGAACACAGTTCTGATAAAACCAGAGCCAATCATTCAGGGAAAGCTTCCTGAAACAACAATGTTTTCAGGAGGCACTGGAAGCAATTCAACATTGCCGTCTGCCTGACCTCCAAGGCAGGGAATTCCATAGGAAAGGGGCCACTACACTGAAGGCTCTTCTCCTGGTGGACTCTAATCGGACCGTAGGGTTAGGAAAATTCATGGAGGATAAGGCTCTCTATGGCTACCAATCGTGATGGCTATATGCAAGATGCCTCTGAATACCAGTTGCTGAGGAACAACAGTTGAAGAAGGCTATTGCCCTCATGTCCCGCTTATGAGCTTCTATAGGTACTGTTTGTCCACTGCGGGAAAAGGCTGCTACACCAGAGAGGCCTTTGGTCTGATCCAGCAGTGCTGCTCTGGTGTTCGTATGGGTTCTACTGCTTGCCCATTATTTAAATATGCACTAGAAGCAGGGCTAATTCATAGTCTTTGAATGCTCACGCCAAACCTTCCACTTCTCAGAGGGAGTTCCAAAGGGAATCTCGCATGAACCGCTGCTCATTAATTTCATGAACGAGACCAGAAAATGATCTAAAATGAGTTTGACCCACTACGTGCCAGATTTGTCAAACAAAATGATTTAGTCATTAGTGATAATTAGTGGGATTTGACTACTGTAAATCCATTGGAGCAATGCCAAAGTCTTACCTCATCAGGGCTAGGGATAATATTTACGCTGACAACCTGATCACAAATAACGGCCTCTGAATGTATTCTGTTCAAGCGACTCCTTAGTTCAGCATTCTGGTTGAGAGCCTTAAAATAACAAAAATTGAATATTTAATTTAAAATGAACATGACAGCATGAAGTAGAGTCAAACTACTGCTGTACCATATACTCGGGCCAGAACCACAATGTCCCTATACTATGAATGGTACTTTTCAGAAACTAACATCTCCTCTGACATTGTGTGTTCAGAAGCTCTCTTTGGGTATGTTTCCACTACAAATATATATCAGTGTAAATATTAAGGCTTTCTCCCAAAGAATGCCAGCAGTTTGATGAGGATCATGAGAATTCCTTGTTAGTGATCCATAAACCCCCTCAATGTTAAGCAAGTTTAAGACCAAAGACAAGATGTGGGAAATGTATGGACAATCTCCCCCCCCCCCCTTTTTTTTTTAATGAAATACAGCCATGTTGGGCTTTGAATCTGATGGGAGCAGTGGTGGATGGGAGGGCAGCTCTTAGACCTTTCCCTGTCAGACATTTTTTCAATCAAAACCACCTCCCAGCTGCTCCTCAAAATTGTAATCAGCAAAACTGGGTAAAATTAACATGCGGTGGGTCAATTGGATTGTTTCTGCCTCATTTCTATGCATTGGACATAACACATTACTGATGTGTAGATTTTATTGTAAGTTGCTCTAAGTGCCCTGAATGGATTGAAAGTTGTGAGAAAGAAAGAGAGTTGGGGCTATACACATGTTTTTGCCAATTACACGTTACAAACCACCTCATGATGGTGAGACAACCCCAAGTTGGGCAGGCATATGGGATCCTGTTGCCCCAAACGTTAGTATATACGGTTTTGCTGATATGTGTGTAAGTAGACATCAGACTACTTAGTGCACCTAGGAAAGCAAGACTACCAAGTTAGCACTTTTGCTTGGCTCACCTCTACAGTTATATCCATGCAAGTAATATAAAAGCAGAAGGTAAAGAAATGCCTGAAGCTGAACTCTAGGCAGTATGGTAAACTAGTGATATTATACTGTTCTTTTAGTTGATTAAACAATTTTTTCATCAGAAGTAATATATGGACACAAGGTTATAAATGTCCTTCATTTTTCTCCACAACACATTTTTGTACCCTTCCGATATGTTCCAATATGTTTTGTACCCTTCCAATATGTTCGAAAACGTATTTTTCATGTTTGAAAACATGAAGAAGATCAGGATAGGAATTCATTAATATTATCGCATTTTATTTTATTATTTATTGTTAGAAAGTTACCAAGTGTTTTACGCGTGACAAAAACAAAACTTTATGAATTACAGGCAACTCCAATGTCAAAACTAACCAAATACGGCAAGTGCCCATATATGAGCTTACCTGAGAAAGTGATTGTCTGAGACGAGTTATCTGTGTAGTGTGTCCTGCGAAATCATGCTCTGAAACCATCTGCTTAAGCTTTTCTTTCTCTATCGCTATGCTGTTGAAGGCAGACTTCAGAAGAGAATGCACTGGGGAGAAAACAGAAATGTATGTTCCTAAAGTGAGTTGTGTGCCTGCTCAGTCTGCTGTTCAGGTACTAACTGTTAATGGGCTACTTCAAGGCCCCTATTCTCCTTTCGTATGGGAGCCCCTGCTTTACATGCAGAAGATCTCAGGTTCGATCCCTGGTAACTCCAGACAGGGTTAGGAAAAAATCCTGCCTAAAACCCTAGAGTGCTGCTTCAGATCAGTGTTGACAATATGGGGTTAAATGGACCCATGGTCTGATTCTGTAGAAGGCAGCTTCCTATGTTCCTATGTTCTAAATGTCTTCAGTCCACCCGGCAGAGCTTTGCATGCAACTTGTAGAACCTCAGTCCACAATTTTTGGAACATTATGCCTTCATTATAGAAATAAATTAGATGCAGATTTTGCAAATGCTGCTTGTCACAAGTATCCACATATTCCATTTGGGATTCCCATGGACAGGACTTTTGTACTCATACCTGTATTGGAGTCTGCAGTCCTTTTTACTCTTCATAGAACACAAAATCAACTTGATTTTCCTATTAACATGCAGGGTTGGACTCAATGGCCTTACAGACCCCTTCCAAGCCTACTATTCTATAATTCTATGATTCTATGCAAGCCATCAGCATCAACCCATGTGCTTGAAGTATTCACACATATACCACATGGAGAAGCCACTCCTATGCAGTTTTGTGTGAAGGGGGCCTGAAAGTGTAGGTGAAACATATTAAAAATGTAACACAAGGATTCTTCTGAACAAGATGAAAGAGAATCCTTCAACAACTGCCCTTTGAACTGACTTCTTCCACAAGTGAAACAAGCAACACGTGCGCACAAGGCCTTGGGCAAACTGACTATATAAAAGGCTACTTCCAGTAAGAGGCAGCAGGTACACAGGCAATTACCTTTCTGTGCCATGAGGCAAAACTCTTCTTGGAGTTTTATGTAGTCTGTGGAGTTTTCCAGGGGGTCAGATACATGACTTGGAGGAGCCTGAAATTCGATGTCTGCGCAAAGGTTAGGATTGGATGAATGTAGGCGAACAGGAGACATTGTAGTACTGAAAGGAACCTAAATTGAAATAGCAACAGATAACACGGCACTGAATCTTTCCTCCATGGAACATCAGATACAGCATCATAAAACATTTCTCACATTACCCAAACAGTATTTACAAGTATTGACATTTTAGCCAAGAGGTGGGTTTTTAATCCCCTTTGCAGTAGGGGTGCTTCCAGACAGCTGGGTCAAAGTGCTAATAAATCATTGCTCATCCATTGCAAGCTACGAGTGGAATTGCAGTTGACTTTCCATGATATCAGGGTATATTGTGTATTTTCTGTATGTACGTTCCACTCTGTTCCAGCCACACGAGTTCCAGCATTGCTTTTCCATCCTTTTTGAAGGGGTGTGGTTTTTGTCACAGCGGATGACTTATTGGGCAACTGAACCATACCTCAGCACACGTTCACTATACCCTTTGCAGTGAGCACCATTTTTACACATTCTTTTAAAATAGATAAAAAGATAGGAAACAATCCCTTTCCCAGTCTCCGCAGTTTTAACAAGGTGGGAAATGGTGGTGACTGGAAAGGGTTTTTTTTAAAAAGGGATTTCTCCCCATCATTTAAAAACATGGATATTTTTCATTATAGGGGTATAATGCTATAACACTCCCCTTTAAGTATAACTTAAAAGATAAAAATGGCACCCACCACAAAGGTTATACTACCACAGGTCGACTTGAACATGTCAAAAACACACCTCTTTGAGAAGATGGAAGAGTAGCATTAAGGGCATTTACATCTGTTGAGACTGTGTTACTCTTCATCCTTCTCAAAAAAAAAGTTGGGCTTTCTTCAGTAAGCATAAAAGCACCACTGGGAAAACATGGAAGGATTACAAATGGATAATGACATCATGTGGACCTCCTGTAAAATGTGAGTGAATAAGCCACGGCAATTCCACAATAAATCCTCACCTGGAAGTTCTGCCTATGTTGCAAATCAAATTTCTTCCCCTCAAATCAAAGCTGATGCATTCTGAGCTTTAATTTAAGTTTCCCTTATGCCATACGAGGAATAGATATCATTTCAATTCACACATACAGTTATAATTTGAAATGTACAAAAGCGAAAACCTTCTAAGTAAACCAAAATATAACCAACCATATATTCTGAGTGTGGGTGTGAGGATTACATAAGGATTACATTTTCAAGTGATGATGTAAGATGTGTTCCAGAACCATTCAGTGAAAAACAAAAAAGTGAAGGGTGTCATTTCAGGAGAAAGAACATTACTTGATTTCTAGACATTTAGCTTTTCATACTTACATGAATGATGTGTTAATGGCTACAGTAAAAATATTTATTTAAAAGATTTATGAGATGGCTTTTGGGTAAACCCTCCCAAGGAGGCATAAAAGAAAAGTTAAAAGTTACACAGTATTCAGTTTCTTCACCAAGCTAAAAATATAGTTAAATATTCCCCAAAGAGCTTTGGACAGATTTATGAACATGTAGGTATGTCTGGAAATGGATATTAATATTGCATTATAGTACATCTACAAAAATCATACTGTAAAGCTATATAGACGCTTTTGGCGCCTCTCTTTTAATTTAGAATTACAGATTAATTTAGTGCATTTATCACAAAACTAGGTTGTCTCTTGAATGATGTCTCCAAAAGACACCATTTATTATGCCATCTCCACTTTTTGTTCCCTTCTAAAAATGTGTTTGCATATACATTAAGTGTATGTTTTTATACATGCATATTTTATATACAATGTATATGTACAGTTTTAAGATGTACACACAATATATATCTATATCTGCATACATACATACATATACATTCACACACACACACACACACACATCCATGGCCCTTTTTATGTGGATATATATGCTATTCTATTCTACACACAGACATGCAAGACAAAATGCATATGACCTTAGGTAAGCTAAGCAGCCCAACATTCAAGCATTTCTATTAATGAAGCAGTAACCCAATTTATCACTCCAGTATAAACTTAAATGCTAAGTTACATTGTTATTCAAATAATTCATATAACTTAAATGTCAATATCTGAAAAATTATTGCAAAAATATGGTGCATGCTTTTGAAATCCCCTAAAAAGTATGCACAAACGAAAAGTCATATTACTTTATGACCCAGTTCATAAAGTAACCCAGTTCATATGGCCTGTTGTTGGGGCATTAGTGGGTTGTTTCCTCCTCAAACTAGCGATGCTACACAAATTCGGACGACACGACAAGCTGAGCTTGGGTGGGTAATTAGGCAAATAGCGCCCAGCACATGCCACGGCTTAAGCAAGCCACCGTGGTTTATTTAAGCTGAGGTGATTGTGCGAACTGGGTCTATATTTCCACAGAATATGGATTTCTTTTCCATAATCAATGAGTACCGGCTTAAAATACAGTTTGCCCCAGTCCTTTCAGGGACCTTTGCCTGATGAAAGTTCTCATTCATCAGCTAAAACATATTTTGTGAGGAATTCGACATCTTATTCCATGCAAAGTATTACTACAATTCTCCTATATTTTCTCCTCTGTGACTGTCTAGGTCAGCCTTCCCCAACTTTATGGCCTCCATATGTTTTGGGCTACAACTCCCAGCATTGCTGGCTACTGGCCATGCTGGCTGCACCTGATGGGAGTTGAGGTCCTACAAGATCTGGAGGGCACTGGACTGGGGAAGTCATGGCTAGGTGTCCCCTTAAAATAACTGGCATTTTATGTTCATACATTTCTTCCATTCAGTCACTCACTCAACATTAAATCTGAACCTAGATTGGAAAAATGGCATGGTTCTTTTTTGGCTTGTTTACACACCAAAAATCAGAGAGAACATTTCATTCTCCTGAAGGAAACTTCCAGTGATTCTTGCTTTGGGGAAGAGAGAGAAGGAAGTTGGGGACAGCTGGGGATACCTCGTATTCCCATGTCCCCAGTCTCCTCCCCTGGGAACACCTACTTTCACCCCCTAAGAGTTCGCATTTGTGAGCTTGTAATAGCAGCTTGGAGCCAGGAAACTGAAATATCCTATTTCCCCCCACCACTGACTTTATCTAGGGAGCATAGGATTGCTCTCTCTGATGATCCTTTTGGCAAATGAGTTTTGATCTCAATTCTCAACCCGCTTAGTCCAAGTTTTAATTTTACTATTGTTGAAACCAACAGTAGTTTATTGCTAGAACAACTCTTGCAAGGAGCGTTGGTAAAAGTTACTGTGAGAAAGCTCAGGGGAGGATCTAGAAACAGCTAAACTTTGGGATGGGGGGACTAAATCTATATTCAATCTTTTAAAATGGTAATAGGACACTTCTGAAAGCCCAGCTCTATAAGGCAGTGTGAGAAGAAAAGAAGTCATAAGAGGGAGAGCTAGGTCACACAGAGCACCTGTTCTCTTCTGCTTGCACTTGGGCCTGATCATGGGGGAGTCAACTGTCATCAGAACATGAATAGCTCTGCTGAGGGTGTGGTGGGAAGAGACAAGGCCAGGAGAAGCTCATGCATTCCCAATCTGCAAAATTCCATTGGAAAAAGGGCAAGTGGGAATATTTCTGGATCTTGCAAGGCACCTTGGCTTCCTTGCAAGAGGGAAAAAAGGTGAGATATAAATGTAGTAGCAGTAGGTAATAATAATAATAATAATAATAATAATAATAATAATAATAATAATAGATGCTAATTTAGCATATACAGATTGTGAACACTCAGGATGCAAAGGACTGGTGAAAGGAGATCCTGCATCACTCCCTGTAAAGGAAACACTCCATGCTGCCAAACAATTCTCTCCCCATGCTTAAGAGAATATGAGAAGTGGCCGCCTAGGTTGCACAAGGATCTGTGGGTAAGAAGAAAACGCAGGAAATCTCCAGTTTGCCCACAAAGCACAAGCACACTTCTAAGGGGCACTTTGAATTCCTGCTAATGCATGTACATTTACAAAAAAATGATCTGAAGAAATGAAAATTTGCATGGGGAAGAGTCTATATGTGTTGACCAACCAATATGCAGATAAAGTACAGATTACTTTACTTCCTAGAATGTAGTGTGCACAACCCTGCCCACCAAGCTTAACAGAAGGTAGATTATATATTTTAATAAAGAATAAATAAATGTATGCTAAAGCAGTAACTCAAAACCACTTCCTTGTGGCAATTTCAAGATTCACTGCCTTCTAAGCATGAGAGGCAGGGGCAAAGGATATTTACACAGCACCCCAAAATTAGACCAAACATCTGGAATGAAGGTAGGACTACAGTAGAGGGCATTAAGCAATTAATTTAAATGATTAATAAAACAATGGAGGCTGAAAGATGGGGGGGGAAATTAAATTCAGAACTAAATTTGGAAAGAAATAGGCAAAGAGAGGTGTATCACAATAATGTACATGGAAAGTATGTATGGGGAAAATGTATCTAAAGCCCCATGCTCGCACCTGGGATGGGAGAAAACCTGGCTGTGGCAGGTCTGAAAAGTAGACATAATATTATGTTGAGGTGCATACTGATGTAGGTGTAGTGTAAACGCATGCTTGCCATTCACAATACATATGTGTGTGTGTGTGTGTGTGTGTGTACACAAAGTTTTCGGGGGGGGGGGGGTTACCTGAAAGTTAACCAGCCAAAATTTTGCCTTTGCTTTTAATTGCTATTACCCACTCACCCATTAATACCTTGAAGCTGCAACGACCACCTTCGTTTCTTTCTCCACATTGTTCACCATCTACAACATGCCTCTGAGGTGTACTGTCCACCTCTTCTATGTTCTTTTCCTCATTCATTTCTTCTATCACAGACTCTATCTCAAACGTTTGTTCACCGTGTTTTTACCTGGGTTTATTCTGCTTTTTCACTGAAAACCTAGTTGTTAATTAAGTTGCACAATTGTCCACTTAGACTTACATTCATGCCCGAAAAGCTAATTCTCCTGTACTAGCACACCCTTCTGTGTATCCACTCATGTGTGCAGCCGGTCCATTTCCAGGCACAATTCAAGTGCTCATCATTACCAACTAGAGCACGCAGCCTGTTTTTGTGAAGAGGAGGGCCATGGCTCACTGGTGGAGCATATGCTTTGCATGCAAATAGTCCCAAAGTCAATCCCTGGCATCTACAAGTAGGGCTGGAAAAATTCCTGCCTGAAATCCTGGAGAACTGCTGCCTGTCAGTGTTGATAGCGCTGGCCTAAGGGGACCAATGACCTGACTCAGCAGAAGGCAGCTTCCTATGTTCTTATGACCACCTTACATTCTTCATCAGAGGCTCTCCTCTAAGTCCCAATGCCTTCTGAGGCTTGGCAGGGGCTTTCCAGGGAAGTTTGCCTGAAGCCAGCTCTGATATCCTTTTGGCACAAGGCAAAGATTTTGTCATTTGCCCAGACATTCCAGTGTGTTCAATTGCTGATTTTAATTGCTGATTTATGATTTGATGTGGCTTACTGAATGAACCTTGCTATATCTATGATTTATATCATTTTATTGCCCTGCTTTATTTGTTTTAATTATAAACTGCCCTGGAATATTGTGCTGAAGGATAGCTCATACATTAAAATAAATATTTTAAGTTTCTTATATATTAACATCACTATCCAGTAACATACAGATTAGCTTGAGTGGCCATTTGTTACTTGAGTGAAATACCAGAGAACCTTTTACTAATTAACTCTCAGGCATTCTCATTTCGTGGCAATCCAGTTTAATTGTGTATCCCCATGTGATCATGTCAGCATACACCATTGTAAACAAGCCTTCTTTTATATGGGCTGTGTCTTGATGGCACCAGGCGTGCTGCGCAGCGGTGGCTCCCCGGCAGCACAGCGCACATTGACGATCCTTCCGGTGATCTACACCGGAAGGAACGCCAAGGAGGCTTTTCCTGGCAGGGAGCATCAGCTCCCCTACTCTAAGGTAAATGTTTTTTAATTTATTTTTAAAATTAAGATTAGGTTTTATTTTATTTTTAACTTAAAATGGGTGGAGTACAGTAGAGGTTAGGGTAAGGCGTAATTTGTTTTTTTTATTTTAGTTTTTAGAATGGGGGGAGGTAGGAGGCGAGAAGGTGGTACAGCAAACTTATGGCTTGCTGTTCCACCCACTTCCCTGCCCAGCCCATGGTGACCATTCAGTGGTCACTATAGACTGGGCAGGCCTCCCAGAAGCGGCAGAGAAAAAGCGACAGATGGCAAAAACAGTCGTCGCTTCGCCGCAAACTAAAAAAGTCACACTAAATGCCCGACTTTTTTAGTTTGCGGCAAAGCCCCTAGATGGCTCCGGATTGGCGGCTGCGTCATGTAACATAAGTGCCGCCATTCCGAAGCCACAGCTACGGATACTGTCCATCTAGAGGTACCCTTGGACTACTGAATTATGAGACTATTCTGCCATTCCCAGCTATTAAGAAATCCAAGTTGGACACACCCCTATTTTTTCCCTTCCACCATAAGAATGTTACTTATTTAAAATTAGTAAGAATTAAAATGTAACTGGTAGTGTTAGTAATATGACTTTTTGAGATTATGGAACAGAAATAAAACTTATGCAATAATATAATATAGTGTGATGGAATTCCATGATGGACCTGGTAACCAACTACTTCTCTTCTGTTTTCTGGATTACCACAGCCTAAGCATCTTCACTCAGAAACAAGGCCCTCTGAGGGTGGCTTAAAACACACACACACACACAAACACACACACACCTTGTTCCAAAGTGAATAACAGAATCTTAAACACATTGCTGATTTTCTATTATTTATACTGCATGGTATGGATATAAAATATCTATCAGAATGTGATAGTTTGATTGTTATGATGCTGTTTTTTATATTTGGTATTAGTCACATTGGACTTCTCCATTTGTAGGGGGGAAATGGTATATAAATTTATTATAAATAAATATAAAATAATTATCCTAGGAAGCCAAGGCCTGATTCTGACATCTTAGGCTGGTTTCATGGGTCCCCTTTCTCTGCCAACGTCCAATTGTTTTGATATGCATGGTGCCATATATTTTATTTATTTGTTTGATTATTCTACTCCACCATTTATTTCAGTGGAATTCCTAATGTGGCTTAAGTAAAATAATAAAATACAACCAAATTAAAGCTCTTCTCATTCCTTTTGGGGCACTGCACTGATATGGGGTAACCCCCTGCTCAATGGAGGTGGATTCCTGCATTGAGCAGGGAGTTGGATCATACAGGTCCCTTCCAACTCTACTATTCTATGATTCTCCCCAAATTCTCACTAGGATGCCATATCTGCACTCATCCTCCCTCTCAATCTTGAGTGCTGGAAACTGGGAAGTCGGTTGCCTGGTTTTGTATTTCTTATTCTTCCCCCAGACCTGCAGGTCTATCCCAGGGTAGAAATAGAGGAGCCATATGCAACTGTGTCTCAGGTGATGTTGAGGGACTTGCCTCACCATACAGGACCATATGCAAAAGGGTTAGTTGCAGTTATTATGGTATGGAGCAACACTTCCAACACCATATTGCAAAAAGCAGTGGTGAGACTGTTTTTCATCGACTTCATTTATTTATTTGAGTTAAACTCCGCCTTTCCAGCAAAGAAATGGCGCTCACAGAGGCTAAAGATAATTAAATTAAATTAAAACAAAAATTTAGTAAAACAGCCATAAAACAAATACATTAAAACACAACTACAAAAGAATAAAACAGCACCTAAACCAAGGGACTCACTTGCACGCCAAAGGCCTTTTGAATAAAAAGGTCATTACCTGCTGGTGGAAGGCCAGCAGAGAGGGAGCCAACCTAACTTCCCTTGGCAGGGAGTTCCAGAACCTGGGAGCAGCCACTGAGAAGGCCCTCCTGACATGATAGACATGCTACCAAAGTTAACAACGATGAACCCTTTTGCACATAACGCTCATCTGAGGTGCACCATACATTCAAAAACAGAGAATTCAGCTCAGAAAGTATACACAAAGCTACTTTTATGCTTATGTGAGAAGTGAATCTAAAGACACACACACACACACACACACACACACACACACTGTTCAATCCAGCTACATTTGTGCATTTTAAAGTCTCATTTGTTAAAGCCGTAGCCTCACTCTCTCCCACTGAAATCAATAGGACCTGAGAATGCTTCAGTTCAAGTAGATTCTGTACAATGTCATTAAAAACACTTATTTGGTCGCACTGTAAACATATGTAAGTTAGATGGTTTGTGATCCCACAGCATTTTTTATTATGTGGCAGAGCTGGCTTGTAACCTTCTATCTCTCCCATGCCCCCCAAGTGTCACCGGCATCTGGAGCGCCATTTAAACTCTCAGTATCACCACAACATATTCAGTGCATACAGTGCCCCATCTTTAAAACTCTATGGAGATGCCTTGACTGTTAAATCCACTCACTGTTGTAGCCACTGCTGCTGCTAGTCTCTGCCGGCGCCGTGCAGTACTGAATTGGCCTTTCAGCGCTGTCCCTTCCTGACAGTGAACAGGAAAAGAACAGGGAAGCAGAAAGAAGGGAAAAGAATGATGGGATGCAGGAAGATGAAAGACGGTCAGAGAAGGGAGGGGGAGATTCTTTAACTGAGATTTAATGTCTATAAAGCGCCAATTTCCATAACTCCGGGTGAGCTGAAATGTGGATTGCCTCAACCTGCATTGTAACTTGGTGCAAGCAAGAGGTAGTGATTCAATTGCTCCTATATTCATCTCCACCCCTGGTTAGCCAATGATAAGCTGAACGAGGACTTTTGTTATTTTTTTTTACTTGGCTCATCATGCCTGACAGGCAATTTGAGAGCATGGTGAACACCCAGCCATAATGTGACGAGTCTTTTTCCTCTTTCTTGTTTGGTCCCAATTCTTAGGAGTAGGTAACCTCCTGGTATTAAACATTGTGCTTTGTTTTCTCATTCAAGTATGTGTGAGGTGTATGCTATAAGATTTTCTCGATAGTATCTGATGCTTGTGAACTACAAATGCATATCTAAAACTTTCTACATTATTCAGCATCCAAATAAAAAGCAGAGGCTATGCAATTCAAATACAACAAAAATCCAGACTTTAGATACAGTTTATGCATTGAAATAGAAATCGCCTGGAATGCGGTTCTCAGCATGTGGGTCTATTACAGTTTGCAAGCTAACTATAGAAAGTGTGGACGAGTACAGTGTAAGGGTGTTTAAGAACTAAATATTTATCTTTGTAAAAAAATTATGCCACCTCAGGTTCCACCTGTTTGGAGTTTTAATAGCACATGTTTTAAAGCACAGAGTAGCTATTCCCTATAGTCAACTTTTTGCATCTACATGTTTTTGGATGATTAACCTGTTAGTTCCTTTCCTTTCAAACATATTCTGCATAATTCCTAAAGCAACAAGGACTGCAGACAAATGCATATTTAATAACTGTTTGCATGCAACATCTTCCAAAAGGAGTGTGATAATAGTCCTTCAACATGCCATTTAAAATCCAAAGTGCCACTTCAGAGCATTTAGTAAGCAGTTTTACAAGTTTACCACTAACTTACATCCTGTCCGGTTTTCTTTTACATGTCCATGGGGTACTGCTAAGGGGTAAGTCCTGAAACCTCTCACCCCTTTCAGGTTTGCTCTGACTTGGTCAAACATTGTTTTCTCAGTCAAGGAGAGAGAAGCAAGTTGTAGACTTGAACAAATCCTTGCCTCATCCTCCTTGCCCCACTCTTTCATTTTTTTCCTGAAGTGAAAGGGGAATAGGAAGGGGTTCCAGGAGACCGCGGCTACAGGTGACCCATATATAATGCTTGGTCAGATGCTGCTTTTTAATGGTGGAGAACAATGATGGGAGAAGAATGAAACAGTATGCAAGAGCCAAACATTCAATCCCTTATCATGTCCGGTTGAGAAATTAAGTTTAACCAGGCTCTCAGTTGTAACCAGAAGCTTCTCTGTCACTTCTTGTAAGCCACACAGGAGAAACAACCTGCTAGAACATCATGCATCGTGGTAAGATATATGTTAACAGGCTGTACATACAGATATACAGATACATTATTTCACGTGGCTTCTAAGGTATTTCATTTTCTTCTTAACTTTAAGGTGGTTTCCACTGATAAGCCTCCAAATCAATTTCATCCAGCATTAAAACAAACAAACAAAACTTCAGCAAATTGTAATTATCCTTGGAACTTAGCACAGGACTTGGAGCAGAGACAGTGAGGTTAAATTTTGGTTGCAGACTTTCCTGTTCTATCCCCATCTCTCTCACATCAGTGCTCCCTCTTCTTAAGAAAAGCCAGATAATAGTTCAAGCAATCTAGCAAGCAATCTACTACACAAGGGCATAGTAAAGACTAAGAAGGACCATGCCTTCTCAGAAAATGCTATATAAATATGCCAAGATGTATGAAACTTACACCATGAAAAATACAAGTTTATGTTTTAAGATGCTGCAAGCACCCCTTCTACTCATTGCCTCTTCATTTTTCTGGTTATTACTGTAAAGCAATTAGCCTGACTATTGATGGCCTATGCAAAACCTTGTGTCATCATTTCCAAAGCATATGGCAATCTAGGCAGGCAAACCAGCTTCTTGCTTTAGAAAGTTTCTGAAATCCTGGAACTTTTACGGAAAATTCCCTCTGAAGGGATCCACTTCTTTAGTACGGAAAGACTTTCTCACCCACAAAAAGAAAGGGGAGGTGTTTTTATGAGTATCATTTGGTAAAAAAAAAGGACTATGAAGTCTCAGGCCCTCAATGGTGTTCAGGGTGTTCTCGGTCACCTTTCCCCAGGATAATGGTCTTGCTATTTCAGCCCCAAGTTAATAGAAAGATGGCAGAAAAAATTAAAACAGTAAAATCTGTTTCACAAAAAAGCCTACATCTAGTGATATATATGCACATGTAAAGCATAGCACAAAATCAAGGTGCAACATGAATGAGGGAAAGACTTGATTTGTCAGGTGTTATTTTCTTTAAAGCACTGTTTCCAGTAGAACATAATTGGTATAATAATATTTCAGACCTACTGTTCCCCCTCTTTTTTATTTGTTCACCTGGTAACTAATGGTCCTACCTTGCAAATGAAGGTTTCCTATTGACATACATTCAACTGAGCTCTCTCTCTCTCGCTCTCACACACATACACACACCATGTACACTTCTTCCCAACTCCTATGGGAAATTGCCAGGAGGAGCAGCTGCCATTAAATCTAGGAGGGAGAAAAAACTCAATAGGCAGGGGCAGAGCATGGACTTGCATTTCCCCTCTCTCTTTGACACACACAAACAGCTCAATCTCACCTGAGGAGAGGGACAGAAGAAGAGGGACAGAAAGACAAGCAGAAACTGGCTCCATTGCATTCATCCTGCTGGGCAAATTCTCTCTCCCTCCCTCCCAAGCAGAAGGTGAGGCAGAAAGAGAACACAGGAGGAAGGAAGGAAGTTAGATAGAAAGAAAAGCAGAAATTAGCTTCTCTGCCTATGCCTGGCTGGGAAAACATATCTGAGCTAGAACCAACTGTGCTTCTTGTCCCTCCTTCTCTGCTTGAGGCAAAGAGGGTCACTCCATCCAGAGAAGGTGCATTCTTTCACGGAGAACCCTGTAATATAGAACTCCAGTCTAGATGAACCATGTGGGACTGTTCCTTTTCCCTGCTTCAGGAAGGCGAAGAGCAGCAGTAGAGGAAGGTATTTTCTCTTTACTTTCCAGGAGGGGTCAGGAAGAGAAACAGCCCTATATGCCACTTTCAGAGCTGAAGGGCAACTGAATGCACATGGCTTTGTTTCAACTAATTGCCTGGAGGCCGTTCTTGCTTGTCCCAACTGACAGGGCTAGTACATAACTTTCAAGCCTGCAATAGACTCTTCATTCAGGAAGTGTCATTTTAAAAATGCAAAGGTATCAAACTTTAACTTCTTCACAGAATGATTTATGATGAGCATGGCTTAAACTCTTTCAAAACAGATCATGGGTCTATTTCTGCACATGGACAGCTTCTGTAGCATACAAAACATGGGTTTCCAGTAGAAGTCTCCTTTTCCAGGAAAGGCTGCATCTATGCTCCAACTGGCAGATCCATTTGCTTGCTCATACAGGCAGGATCTATACACATGTAGCAGAATAAGGTGAAAAAGTCTTGAAGGGGTAGAATGGATTCTATCACTTTTAACTTCAGATGAGGGAGTCACATTTTTTAAGGCTGGCCTTTGTAAAAACAAACAAAGATATTCCCTGAAAACAGAAAGCTTCTAGCCCAGTTCCATCTCTGCTGTATTAGGTGGGTGAGAATACAAAAGTGGCTACCCACATTGCATTCTGAAGTGCTACAGTCTATCACTTTAGAATTCTATCACTTCATTTCCTCCTCATTCTGGGTGCCTCTACAAGAGCGATTTAAAGCTCTTTCAAGGTGCATTAAAATGTTTACCTCTACAAGAGCGGAGCGCAAATCAGGAGTTGAGACGCTTTTTCTGTCCGATTATGCGCATTATCGAATGTGCGTTAAATAGCAAGTTTTAATTTACCGTGGCAGTTAAAGTGCCTTATGACCACGTAAACAAGCGATTCTCCGCATTAAACACCTATAAAGCGTGTTTCATACAACTGGTAAGGCAACCAGTTATGTGCTTAACCGCCTCCTGCGTATAGTGATTTGCCGTAAAAGCGATTCCGAGAAGATGCGCATAATCGGACAACCAGGCGTCAAACCGAATTCTTGTAGAGGGGACCTCTGTTGCATGTATAAACCCAGCTGGTGAAGGGGTTCAGAAGCAAATAGAGCACAAGTAGAACTGCTGTGTATAATTTGTTACTTATGATCCATGATTCCTGGGAAATGCTGATTATTCCTGGGAAATCTAAAGCAAGTTGTCACATCTCGGGCTAGCTCCATGATTTCAACAAAGTGCTGTTGCAGTTTTACTTGTAATGGCACAGAAAAAAAAACACAGTTACCTACACTAAGGCTGCAATCCTATGCACACTTACTGGAGAGTAAGCTGCATTCAACGCAATAGGATTCACTTCTGATTAAACATGCATAGGATTGCACTACAAGGCATCTATGATTAAAAAAACCCCCAACATCCTTGACTCTGGGCACCTTCACACTGGATGACTTCACAGATATCACTTTTATAGAGGCAAGCGATGTAATGCACACTGTTGCATGTAATTACTGTATGTACATGCAATGATTGGTTGTGGCTTCCAAAAACACACAGCAAAATAAACAAACACGCAGTGTGCACATGGCTTTCCTAGACAGAAGAGGAATCTTTACTAATAACACAGTGGCTATGATCCAAAGAACTGTATAACTAGTTATGCATTTCCAAGAGGACTTTTTGGTGTTAAGTTTGTCAAACTGTTGGCCCTGAATATTGCATGGCAAACCATTTTTGAAACTGAGAAGGCTTTTCATAGCAAGTTGTGATATGGCATGATGTTTGTCAGTTCAAAGGGAAAACAGCAAAATAAATAAATAAATTTTAAAAAGATACAATGAGCAGAGCTTGGAATATACCTAAATTAGTTCTTTGGATCCCAGTCAGTAATGTTTTTTAACCTCACAAAGTGGTCCCACCCCACCCCAGCTTTCTGTCCGTTTCTTTCTTTATATGAAATGGCCTTCATGTATTACTTCTCTTTCTATCTAATTTAATACAATTAATTTAATTGTATTTAATTGTATTAAATCAAATCTGTGAGCATCAGGCCTTGCTCTTCAAATTTTTAATAGCTTGCGAAAATGAAAGAGCCAGTGCTTCAAAACCAGCTGGTTTCTTCTGTTTTTTAAAATAAATATTTATCGAAAATAGAAGAGAAAAGGGAAACATCGTGAAATCAGTACCTGAAGCTGTATTTTATTATCTTTGCTGACACTTTTTGTTCTCCATCTTCTTGTGACACGCTTGTCTTTCTTATCAACACAGTTAGCCTACATCATAAAATAGTTAAAAGCAACAAAGCATTGTATTAAAAGCTCACACAACGGACACAGAGAATATTGCAAAAGTTAGTAACAATAATCTTAAGTGTTAGCTTTTTGTAAATAAAAATGTAGTAAGAATGAAAACCTGTTCTACAAACAAAGCAGACAATATGCCCATTGAAGACAATTTTAAAAGCAAATAAACGTCACAGCACAATCCTAAAGCCATTTATTTTAGAATTTTGCATCTAAAAGTCAACAAAAGAAGGGTTTCATCTCTTCTTTTACATAACAGTCCAACTTCTTAACAAAACAAAGAACAAGTGAATATTAAATTGTTGGAACACATATACAAATTAAGCAAACTTCTGCAAATTTGTGTTGGTTGCATAATTTATAATCATCACGGAACTTGAGTCTGGCAGTAAGTTATTCTGCACATCAGGAGCATTAGTTTTTGGTGGGTAGGCAAGACTGCCTATACTAGGGTCTCTAATTATGGTGGGACTTTGAACTTTGGGGACTGTCTGTGAAGAAGAGGGCACTTCTTTATCATTTACCAGTTTCTACACTTGATAAAGCGAGACCTGTTTGCAGAGTGACAGTTGGTACCCTTTGGCAAACACATGGGATATTTCAAGTACAAAACCTATTATATGTACAACCATCATTATTTAACCTGGTTTTGAAAAACGTATTTACCTGCATATCAGTGAAGTTTGGAGCTGACTGGGTTCTCTGAAGTATTTCTAAATTTTGAAGAATTTTACTCAGTTCCACAAGGTTTGACTGACAGTGTGAAAGATCTGACACAAATTAAGAAAACAAACAATCATTATAATCTTGACTAAGATTTTATTTTGCTAGGATATCTCTTGCCTTAGATGGGACTAACTATAGTAGCATAATCACACTGCTTGACGTAGCAAAATACAAACACATTTAACAACACTCTTCACAAGCATAAAGAGGTAAGTGTGCATGCATGATTCTTCCACACTTCTGATCTTCTTAATCTATACCAAGTTAAAGGGACAAGAATTAAGACAAACTGAGTCTCAATCAATCCCTGACTTGGTTTTATCTGCGACTACTAATTCCTTCATGATTGCTTAGGATATAACAACTCTTGTTCTATAGATAAGAGCAGAGCTAGGTGATACGGAAATGTGGTTAGGCTGGTTATTCTGGACAAATCATGATGTTTAAAAAGGAGGACTTTAATTATAATAATTTGATTATAAATGTTTAGGTAAAAGTTAAAATTGCATTTCTCTCTAAGAGAAATCCTATGAGTTGTGCCCTGATTAGGTAGAAGCCAGTTGGAAAACCTCATGTAGTTAGGGAGGCAGAAAATGTCGCATCTTTTAAACGCCTCCTGAAGACTCACTTATTCACCCAGTCTTTCCCTGGGCTGTAAATTAATTAATTAGGCCACTCCATTTTACTGCTCCTTTTAATGCTGTGTTTTAGTGTGTTTTAATACTATGTTTTAATATTGTATTTTAATGTTGTTAACCACTGAGAGATTCTATCATATTTAGCGGTATATAATTAGAAATAAATATTGCCCTGCTGGGCTGCAGCCAGCAGGACAGGAGGTGTGACAGAGGTGGGGTTTGCCTCTCCATCCTTTTTCCCTCCAGATGGGCCTCTGAGCACATCTAGAGTAGTCGCACTGGCAAGAGTGGGTCTGAAGAGGCTAGAGGACACATCCTACCCTGGCCTTTCCTCTCCCCTCCCTGCTCACTGGTACGAGGCCTCTGAGGCAGCTTTTGTAACCTTGGGAAGTAGTCGGCATGATTCTTTCTGCAAGGTGAAGGATGAGGGATTGGATTCCAGGGTCTCCTTTCCACGGTTGTAGCAGTATCTACAGCTTCAAAAGGGGGGACTCCAAAGAATCCTATGGTACCTGGGATGCTCTCCTGGGACCATAGGATTGCCCTGGATCTTGCTATGTTTCACCTTGATTAATTATGTTATCAAATTAGCAGTACACGATTCCATGAGCTGACATGGTATGGTCAGGAAGCAGGCCTACCCCTGACATAACTCTTCATCAGAATGCAGCCTTAGAGCACCTTTGCTCCAGAACTAGGTTATCCATGCTCTAGACTAAAGTAGAGCTTAAAAGAACTAATAAGGAATCTTCATTGCAAACAATAGTGTCCAGATACCTTGGTATATGACAAAGAGCAGCCGTCCCCAACCTGGTGTTTTGAACTACAACTCCCCTCATGCCTGACATGCTGGCTGGGATTGATGGGACTTATAGTCCAAAACATCTGGAAGACAAACAATTGGGCAATGCTGCCATAGAGGGAGAACAAGGTATAGAAATTGTTAAACAACTTGAACTTCCAATTTTAACTTGAAAGTCACATTGGCCAGGACTCTCTATGGCCCCATTCTTCACTGCAAAGCCCGAGAGGCTCTGATGGCTCCCAACCACCTCAGGTGTGGCTCTCCGCCTCGCTCTCTTTCTCTGTGCCTTGTTCTTTGCTTTAGTGGTGGGCTGGCTGCTGTGATCTGGGCTACCAGGGGGAATAAGGAGACCTGCTGCTCCTCAGCTGTAAGGAGAGGAGAACACAGGAGCAATTAGCTGGGGAGGGGCCCAAGAGTCAAAGAGCAACATGACTGGCTAGCTGCAGTGATGGGGGTGGAGGGAAAATCAAATGCGCAGGCAAGAGAAAAAGAGAAAAGGAAAGTAACATGGACCTGTGCTGGGAGATTTTACAGCATTGAGAAAAGAACTCACTCAGTGATGAGAAAAAGATCCATCCCAGTCCAAGGACCAAGTGAGCCTGTCAAAATTTACCTGCCTAGTGATTTGGTGACTGACTGATGAGGCCTTGGTTGGATGATGTGGAGTGGGAGGGGGAACATAGGCCTCCAGCTGAGTCTAGTGCACAATGGCACTGCTTGCTGCCAGGAGGGGGGAGAGGAAAGGCCCCCAAGTGGTGGTAGTGCCTTAGGCCCCACGGGCGGTTTTAAGCACACTCACCGCGACTTTGACCCAGATCTTCAGCGAGGGACTCGCATGACGTCGTCCCCCTCGCACTGTTCTTTTACCCTGAGTGCTCTGTTTTAGTTTCTGTTTCGATTTAGCCCTGAACAGGCAAAGTCCGTTTCAGGCAAGGTTAGGCAAGTTCAGCAGGCTGAGCTGAGGTATGGGAGCAAAACCGACCACATGTGATTCAAACGGCTACACTCGCATAGGAAACGGAGGGGAAACCCACAGAAGCAAACCAGATAGGTGTGACAAAGGCCTTAGAGCCAAAGTGGCTCTTGTGTGAAAAAAAGTGAAGATCACTGCTTTACAGACTGGAAGTACCAATCAGGATTACACTGGTATTGTACCTGTGGGCGAGTTTCAGCCAGAATTGTTGGCAGGGAAATAGGGATATTACATGAGAAGTATCTATTAGGAAGCAGCTGAGTTATTTATAAGTGAAAGGGAACTATGGATTATTTTCAGGAAAGACATTTGATGAGCCACTGTGAATACAGATCCACCACAGTACTAGTCTGTTATTGAATTAAATTCTATATCATTCAAGAGCAGAAGGACCCATTATGAATTGAAAAGCAAGACACGCCATTAATTGAAAGAGGGACTGACCTTCTGCACACCTGTCCATCTCCTCAGAGTCCTGCAACCAAGCAACTACTTTACTTTGGCCTGTGGTGCATGTTGAGGGTAGGCTGTTACTGCAGGGGATAGATGGTTGCCATGGGAAGTTATTCTGTGAAACCTAAAGGAAAACATATATAGAAAATTATATTACTGAACATCAAGGGAAAAACTGTCTGTGATAAAAATTGACCACCAAAGAAAGGACAAATGTTATGCCCTCTTGAAAAAGGAGGCATATACAAATTTGGCACTCTAATCTAAATAAAACAGAACAACAAATTAATTCAGTAAATGTGGTAAAATGAGGAATTCTTCAGTTATACATCTTCCTCCTTTCTATGTTAGCCCTGCCTATGAAGGCACCCATTTCCAAGGTGAGAACAACAGCAAGGAACTGCAATAAATTATTAAACAACAACTATATATGAACTTAAAGATGGGAGTTGTTCCATGTCAAGGACATTTTATACCTTAGCCTCCAGCACAGCAACATTAGCAGCAGGTGAAGTTTCATTGGTTGAAGTTGAAGGGAATATGTGAAAGCTGGCATCTCGCGGTGATCGTACAATCTCATTCTGACGGTATAATCTGTGGTGCCGCAGCTTTGATACCCAAGCATCAAATGCATCCTGGGACTTCACCTAGTGGAAGGGTTGATGTGAATGGGGAGTTCAGTAATGGTATGTGACTTCCGTCATGCCACTTGACTGCTACAAGCGAGAAAGAAAATGAGTGGAAACATTCCTTACTTTCAAATGGTAGATGTGCTCTTCGGTGTCGAGGTCTATCCTTCGAGCTTTCTTTTTAATTGACATAACTGATAAACCAACATCTATGCTCCCATGGACCTTCCCTTTCTGAGTCTGAAAAAAACAAGACAAAGCATTATCTACAAACTAGAAAAATAAGGCAATTTAATTGTTCTTTATTGTGTCCTGTGGAAATATATTGTTTAATTCAGGAATATCACACTAGTTCAGGAATATCAAATAACTGAAGAAAACATTGTTAAATAATTTAATAAATGGAAATGGAGAGAAATACTTAAGAGGACTTTATTGGGAGGAGCATCTTGAAGCTGGCAATGCATTATCCTTTGATTTTCCCAAATCTGATAGGCTGAGCTGGATGAAAAGAATGGGGCAGGCAGAGCTTCACAAAACTACTTTAAATAGACAGAATAGATATTCAAATGTGCGATTCTTTTTAAAGTCTGAAACCATGGGAGAGTACTTCCAGATGAGGCTTATATTGTGCAATTGCTCTGCCTCATCCACAGAATTTCATGGGGGTCCAGATGCCATGGTCTTCTATTTGAAACCCTCCTGTGTTCTCCCATTACTTCGTTCATCTTTTTTCTTTCCACAGAAAATCCGTTTAGGAGCAAAAGACTAAATACCTGTACACTGGTAGTGGTAGAAGCCCTTCATATGGAAAAACCCTAAGATTCAAATAGGCTACACATACGTGTGGGGGAGAGTGGTGCTTGTAACTACAGTTTTCTGTGGCAGCTACTCTCACTGCTGATGAGGCAAGCCACAGTTCAGATTAAAATTAGCTTGTCTCTGCAGCAGTGAAAGTAGTGTGTTGATAAAAACGTATAAGGAAGCTCTGGTAGCATGCACAGTTCACATACATATACATACACACCAAATCTTTGACTTTCAGTTTCAAGGATCCTTGTTGTTGCTAATATCTATGATCAACTTGAGGCCAAAATAGACGAGATGTGCAAGATCCATGATCAGATCTCCTTATGTATTTTTTTCAAGCATAGAAGTAGCCATTTGAGAGGTGAGGTGTGCACATTCAGTGTACACTTATTTTCAAACAGGAGTAGAAAAAGATCCAATCCCAGAATTCCAAAGATCATAGTAAAATAGCTGAAATGGTCAGGTTAAGTATTTTGCCTTTGTAATGGGCAGTAGCCAATGCTTGAAATGTACCAACACCAATCACGTTGCACTAGCAGGGATCACTGCTAGCACAACTGGAAGCTAGCGCTTCACAGCAGAACTCCAGAAAGAAGCACTTCTGGAATAGGACAAGAGATTGGAGCGCCCTTCCATGAGCTACGCTGACTTGTCCTGCTCCAGAAGCACTTGTTTGGGCTAGTTTCTGGTTGCATTATCAAGTGCTACCTTCCCATTGTGCTAGTGCAAGGGCAGCATTATATACTGCCCAATGGTTCCCACCAAAGCTATTCCACAAAAGTTTTCTGAGATCCCTACCGACTGGAGGCAGGAACCTTTGGTACAAACGAATACGCCTAATCCCTTAAACATGGCAAATTTAGAGTCTGGCAGCTTTTAATAGACTGCAAACCCTCTCTCCTCCCACAGCCCTTTCTTGCTCAAATTGGACAACACACAAAGGCCCTTTCTACACCACAGGGGTGTAGAGGGTGTAGTAGCCACTTCCGGGATTGGTGCGCTCAATCCACATCATGGGCGCGACGTCCCAGGTTGTTGGACATCACACCCGCCATTTTGGGTTTTTTTCCAGCTAAGGAAGAACGCTCCTGCACTCCAGCGCAAAGGTGAGTTTTTAAAAAAAGGCACATGAAATCACCCAGCCCCCCCCCCCGCCATCCTGGGGATGGCGATTTTGCTTTTCCCCCCTCTCCTGATGGCCGTGGAGCCACATGGTGCGGCTCCGTGGCCATCGGTGCTGCCGCGCTTACTTGTGAGCGAGCGTGGCTACACAGGCGGGCTGGCCATATTCTTCCGCGGTCCTGGGAGGTTCCCGGGACCACAGAAGAATCGGGATTTTCGTGGTTCCTGGGAACCAGGAAAAGTTCCGTGCCCGCCCCACCCCCGGGACTTCCTGTGCATCTTTTTGACACACAGGGAGCAGCTGGGGGCCATCCCAGGCGTTTTGCCTGGTGTGGAAAGGGCCTTAGCCATGGTTAGGCCGCTAACTCCTTTGCAGCAAATGGTTAATGTGCTTGTTTAAACCATGGTTATGTAGCCATCATGGTTAGTAATGGTTCACCCTACATGCTAAATCACGGCTCACATGACACGCTAAGCCATAATGTTTAGCTCAAAATGTTTAACCACCATGGCTTACTGTTGTCTGAACAAGGTCATTATCTTATTTGCAATAAACTTAACCATGGTTAACACTAACTAGGATTTGCTATTAAATAGGTTTGAAACCAGTTTGAAGATGGCTGTAAATTAATCATAACAACCAGTGATTATGATTAATTGTGGTTAAAAATGACATGATTAAGCCTTAGTCATTCTTTTTTTTTTTTTTTTTTAATAATTTTATTAATTTCAACATAATAATAACATAAACAACACATAAAATACATACATAATCCTCGACAATCCCCCGTGCACCCCCAATCCAGGAGACCTTCTCTTAATCTTTTATTCTATCCAGAAATTTATCGACTCTTTTGAAGGTGTTTGTCCCTTCCCCGATCTTAATACATATTCCAACAGGGGACTCCATATTTCCCCAAAATCATTTTTACCGGACATTCCCCTCTTTAATTTCATTTTACAAGTCAGCATATCATTCAGTGCCATATCCCATATTTCTTTATACCATTCTTCTATTGTATAGCTTCCTTGTCCTTTCCAATTTTTTGCAATCATTAATCTAACAGGTGTCAGGAGGTTGTTTATCAATTCTCTCTTATTTTTGTCCTCGTCCCCTTTATCCCATATTGCTAGTAGAGCAGGCTTCGGGTTTAATTCCACTTTACTTCCCATTATTTCACTTATTTCCTTAAATACCCTTTTCCAAAATTTTTGTACATATTCACAGCTCCACCACATATGGTAATAAGTTCCAACCTCCTGGCATCCCCTCCAACAATTTTTAGATATTTTTTTGTCTATCTGGTGAAATCTAACCGGTGTTAGATACCATCTCCACAATACCTTAAAAAATTCTCCTTAATTCTGATCGATAGCAATTTTAACATTCTTGCATTCCACAACCTCTCCCAGTTGTATTCCTTAATTTCTCCATTTACATCCTCTTCCCAAACCTTTTTTATTGCTTTAAGTGAATTTTGAAATTCCTCCTCAATCAATAATTTATATATCTCACTAGTCAACCCTTTCTTATTTTTCTTTTCTTCTTTCCTACCTTTTGACTCTATTAAGTCTTCAAATCTTGTATTATTTCTACACTTTTTATTTTTCAATTTCCATTCCTGAGTCCATTTCCCTAATTGTATACATTTAAACCATGCTGATTTTTGACCTATCAATAACTCTTTAATTTGCTCATTATCCTTCAGATTTTCCATCCACTTCCCTAATTTAATTATTTCCTTATCTTTCAATCTCGCTTCAATCTCCACTTTTAACACTCTTGGGAAATTCTCCACTACTACCACCGGGTCAAGTGGTGAATCTCCTGGTATCAACTTCCCCCAAAATTTCTCCCAGATCTCCACTATATTTACCAACAAAGGGTTGTCCAGTCCCTTTAATTCTCTCTTTTGAATTTTTTTAAAATATATATTTTTCAATTTATAATCTATTTCCCCCGTTTGCGTCTCCAACCACTCCAAGTCTTCCTCCCCTAGAATACAGCTTATAACATATCTTAACTGATTAGCTATATAATAATACTTAATATTTGGAAGTCCTAAACCTCCCTTCTTTTGAGCCTTATACCATAACCCTTTATTAATCCTAGCTTTCTTATCCCCATTACAATATGCGTTAATTATATTTTGCCAACTTTTCAGCTCTACATCTGATATTTTAATTGGTAACATTCTAAACAAAAAATTAATCTTAGGTAAAATCTTCATTTTAATAATTGCTATTCTACCAAACCAAGAATGTTTTAATTTCTTATATACTTCTAATTTCTCCCCTACTTGTTTTTTTAAAGCTACCAAGTTAAGTTCCTCTAGCCTTTCTAAATCTCTATCAATGTTAATCCCTAAGTATCGTACTATATTTTTAAGTCTAAGACCCAACTTAACCTTACCTTCTTCCAGCTCTTCCTTATTATAATTAAATAACATCATTTCTGACTTCCCCCAATTTACTTTTAATCCCGTAATTTCTCCAAATTCTCTTAAATGCTTCTTAATCACCTCTGCACTCCCTAAGGGATCCTCTACTGTCAATAAAGTATCGTCCGCAAACATATTCATTTTAATCTTCTCCTTTCTTCCTATCCCCTTCACTCTTTCATCTTCCCTTATTACATTTGCCAAAACTTCTATTACTATTGCAAATAAGATCGGTGAAAGAGGACATCCCTGCCTAGTTCCTCGGGCTAGTGTAATCTGTTGTGTTAACCCATCATTAACCATTATTTCCGCTTTATTGTTTTTATACAACTTATCCATCACTCCCATAAATTTATCTCCAAACCCAAATGTTTTTAATATTGTTTTGAGTGCTGGCCATTCCACACAATCAAAGGCCTTGAATATATCCAATGCTAACAAGCCTGCTTTTAAATTCCTTTTTTTTATAATACTAATTATATTTAATACTCTTCCCATTAAATTAGACATTTGCCTGCCCGGAATAAATCCACACTGATCTTTTTTAATATATTTACAAATAAATGTGGCCATTCTTTTTGCCATTATTGCTGTAAAAATCTTTGAATCTTGATTTATTAAGGAAATTGGTCTGTATGATGCAGGATCGGTTAAGTCCTTACCTGGTTTCGGAATTAATATAATCAGGGAATGATCCCATGATGGTGGGGCCTTCCCCCCTTCTATTATAGTATTAAATAATTTCTTTAATCTTGGTATTAAAATTTCTTTAAAAAGCTTATAATACTCCGACCCCAATCCATCCATTCCTGGTGATTTTCCTCCTTTCAGTTTATCAATAACTCCCTCTATCTCTTTTTCAGTAACTAAACCTTCCATATAATCCCTATCCTGCTTCTGCAATTTTAATTTCCAATTCCTCTCTACATATTCCAATACCTTATCTTGCGGTCCCGATCCTGATGTATATAATTCACTATAAAATTCCTTAAATATATTTAATTTATCTTTCATTAAATTACAACTATTCCCTGACTTGTCTTTTATTGTCCCTATCATATTCTTAGCCTTTTCCAACTGTGTGGATCTGGCCAGCATCTTAGAATTCCTGTTGCTATATTCAAAAAAATCTCTTTTTAGATACAACAAATCTTTTTGAACCTGTTCTAATTCATCTTTCTCTAATTCCTTTTTCTTAGCTTGAATTTGGGCGATTAGGCGTTTATCTTTTGTCTCCTTTAACTTATCTTCCAAACTCCTTACCTCCTCTTCAATCTTTTTATTTTGAGCTTCCTGTTGTTTTTTTAATGTACAACTTTCCCTAATACAAATCCCTCTTACCACAGCTTTCATTGTATCCCATAATATATCTTGCCGGTTATTCTCTTTTTCATTAATCTCCCACATTTCCTGCAGTTCTTTCTTTATTTTCTCCCTTATGTATTTTTTATTCAACAACCTTACATCCAATCTCCATCTCTTCGCTTGTCTATAGTCTTTCTTGGTTTCCATGTCCATTGTCATTAACGCGTGGTCAGTAACCTTAATAACTCCAATATCACAATCTATAATTTTGGGTAACATATTTTTTGATATAAACATGTAATCTATCCTTGAATAACTCTTAAATCTCTGTGAATAGAAGGTGTATTTCCTTTCTTCCCCTCTTAAAACTCTCCACACATCCAATAATTCTTTCCCTTCCATTAATTTGCTTAACTCTGTCTTCCCCACCCTCTTAATATCTTTTAATATGTTATCCCTATCTTTCCCTATATCTAGTACCATATTAAAGTCACCTGCCATCACCATGTGCTTTTTGCCCACTTCTCCCAGCACGTGAAATACTTCATCAATAAATTCCATTTGTTTCCCATTTGGAGCATAAACATTCACCAATACATATTCCTCTTCTCCCAACTTGCAGAACATAATAAGAAACCTTCCATTTTTGTCTTTCTTTACACTTTGAATAGTTATACCACATGTCTTTGAAATTATTATTGCCACCCCTCTCGATTTCGAAGTTCCATATGCCTTCTCATAAACGCCCACCTCCCTCATTCGAAGCTCATTAACTCCATCTTTGGCCTGATGAGTTTCCTGTAAAAAAATTACATCTATTTTTTTTCTTTAATAACATTTCAATCCTCTTTCTTTTAATTACTGTTCCTAGCCCTTTAACATTCAATGTTGCCAATCTAAGTTTATTTTCCATCTCTTTCTTTCACACAAGTCTTTAAGTCGGTCTCCCTCTGTGTGACCCATTCCCCCCCCTCCCTAACCCTCCACCCCACATTCACCCCCAATTTCACCCCCCTCCTCACCAGCTTCCTGGGCATTGGTCCCAATCTTCTTAGAACTCTTAGGGGGGGGGGGAACTCGGCCCAACATTCCGGAATAACGTCTACCCTCCCCTCCATATCTCTTCTTCTCCCTATCCCTCTTACAATATTTATTAAGGTCTATTCATTACTCCCTCCTGCCGCGCCTTCTTCTTGCTTCTCTTCTCCAGCCGATGTGGCATCCATTATGCCCAGCTCCTCCAATAGCTCGATGCCTTGCTCACAAGATGTTATTCTTTGCTGCTTCCCATTCCACTTAAATCTCAAGAAAACTGGATATCCCCAATTGTAGGAGATCGATTTCATCTTCAATGCCGCTGTGCATATTTTAACGCTCTTCCTCCACTGCACCGTCTGAGGGCACAAATCCTGGAAAACCTGAATTGGTATTGCTTGAAGCGTTGGTTGACCTTGACTTCTAACTGCTTGCATTAATTTTTCTTTTTTGTAGTAATTAGCAAATTTCACAATAATGTCTCTTGGGTGCTCTCTTGTCTTTCCATATCCCACCCTATGGGCCCGCTCAATATCTTCCATTTTCCAATCTTCCTGTGGTACTAATTGTTTGACCCATGCCAAAATTAACTCTCTTATACTGTTGAGGGTCTCCCCTTGCTGCTCCTCAAAAGACCTTATGCGTAAATTTGCTCTCCGGTCCCTGTCTTCCATCGCTATAAGCCGTAAATCCTGTTGCGTTAGTTGTTCTTCTTGCTTCTTATATAAAACCTTTAGTCATTCTTAAGACTGTTGTGGGTGAGGTGGCAGAAAATTCACACACATGAGAATACTTCACTGTGTATATTCATCATAGCTGTGCCATTGATTTCTTCATCCACAGGAATGCATTAGCCTGGAATTAGCCATTTCTTCTGATTTCCGTTTTCTCTACTTCCTGATTTCCATAAAGTGCACCCTGAGAAATCTTTCACAGAAGATGACACTTTCTTTCTTTTTTAGATCCTAACTCCTGACTGAATGTTTTATGCTTTCGTTTGCATTTTTTTCTTCCAGGCAATGTCTGCATCAGGATTTTACTTCAGGTTGTTGTTGCTTGGCTTAGTATGTGGCAAGCGATCTACACTGAAGTGCCCATGTACCATGCAGAGTCAATAATGCCCACAGCTTTTTGCTGGGAGTAGATATAAGTGCAGCATCAACACTGGATTATCCCAAATAAATGCACAAATCCCAGGAAGTTCACAAACCTGGTTTGCATGAGCAACCAGAAATGGCCCTGGGATACATATTATCAAAGGTAGTATGCAAATATTCTAAATAAATAAATAAATCCACACATCCCTTTCTGGCAACCACTCCTCCCCAGACATCCAACACAAAGATGCCGTCCCCTGAATTCTCTCTGCATTGCAGAGAACTTCAGAGAGCGAAACAGTCCTGTCTCAATGTTTGCTGGGCTTTAAAGAAAGGCAGAAGCAATGAGAGACTCATTTATTCATTCATTTATTTAATGTATATCCCAGCTTTCCATAAAAATGACACACCCACCCCGGTCCTGAACTCAATCAGGGCCCCTGTGTTTATTCTAGAGTAAAACAAATAAACACCAAAATCATAGCTGCTGGCTATATCTTTAACACAATGTGTACTTTAGATCTAAAAGTGAATGTTTAAGAGATACAATAGGAAACTCCCAACATTAAAAATAGCTCCAGATTTACTTACATCAATTGGTGACTTTGAATATTTCAACATTCCATTATCCAGGACAAAAAAGCGCTGCCGAAAAAACAATATGTAAGTAAATCAAGTAAAACCTGGAATACGTAAAATAATATATCTAATGAAGACAAATCTATATCCCCTGTAGTTACTTAATAACCACCACAGAGCATTTAATTTTGAATTAATTAATTTGGATTAAGGTTAATTCCTAAGTATTAATTCTGAATTAAATGTTAACAGAGTTCCTTTGGATTGACTTTTTTCCCCCAGAGTAATGAATTTGTATCTCTAGCAGTCTTCAGACCATTAGGCAGATACAACAGTGACGTAAGTGAGCTGACGGACAGTGGAGCTCATGAAAGAAATGTATCACTAAACCTATAAAATAAACGAATTAAATATAAATTTTCAGGAGAACTGCTTCTAGCAAATCCAAAACAAAGATTTTTTAAAAAAACAAAACCTGGAGCACAAGAATGACACTAAGTTACTAAAGTGAAATATTGCAACTATTTATGAATATTTATATATACTACTTAATATAATAAAAATTTCTAACAGCTGTACAGCAATTTTGAGCCCTTTGACCAACTCTGTTATCCAACGTTAAAATGTCTTGTGTGAATTGGAGCCAGACTATAATGGAGCCAGACTATCAGCCCAATCTTGTGAGACATTTTTTAAGTACAGCAGCTCACAGGATCGTATAAAGAGTAAATGTAAACTCTTGTACGAGGTCTTAATTGCCATAGCCAATAGCAAAATATGCAACCTGGTATCCTCAGATGTCTTGGATCACAACTCCCACGATCCTTGACCACTGGCTATGCTGGGTGGAACTGATGGGACTGAGTTGTAACCAAACTATCTGGAGCACACCAGGTTGCCTATCCCTGGCGTAGCAAAAGCCAACACCCATCCACAACCCAGTCCAGCAAATGTCTTTATTTTCTTCATTGCCAGATAATGAGCAGCACTGCTGAACTGGTGCTTGCTCTTTTGATGTAAAAATTTTGAAATGCTACACACATGGCATCAGCAGGATTGTTCTAGTCATCTTGCACTGCAACATACAGTCCTTTCTGGATCCCTGGAGGTGACTCTGCTTCATTTGCCAGAACTGGATCCAGGCTTGGATGAAGTTACTGTTTCTATTAAACTCTTGTAGCTAAAGGACTGGTCTTCTCAAACACAGAAGCTATGATTCTCAGGAAGTATACTTGGAAGCAACTTGAACTAAAAAAAAGGGGACTTGATTTTCCACAAAACAATGTGTTCAGGATCAGAGTTTTAAAGTGAGGGAGGGGTCTGTAAGCCTACCACCTATCCTGTGTTCTTTTCCTCTCTTATAAATCCCTTTGCTTCCCCCTATCCTTTTGGTATAGTATGCATGTGAATTAGATCTGTCAAACGCTCATACATTTCTCCTGACTCAGAGTTACTGGGTTTAACAAAATACCAAGAATATACCCAGACATCAATATACTAATGCCAGATCTACACCAAGCAGGATATGACACTTTGAAAACAGTTTGAAAACTGTATGTGGAGTGTGTCCTGGGCCCCAATAGTTGTCACTACTGTTATAAACCGTTTTAAAGCAGTAGTGTAGATCCTGCCCTAGCGTTTCTGTACCATCACACTGCAGTCTATATCTGATTATGCCTTGCCTGTTTCATTCTATAGGTTGCAAGGAAGGCTTCCCTTATTCCAGGGGCTGATGGGCACCAAACTGTAATACTTCCGCTGATAAACAAATAAGCATTAGAAAGAAGGCATTTTCTGTTCCTGACAGGAAACATATTTTACTTCAGAACATATATCCTCTAAGGAAAGTTTTATACAGATAATACAATAAACTTGCATTGTACATAAAATGTATTTTAAAAATTCCGAAGAGCAAATCAATTTGCCACAGCTCACAATGCCCCTTTAAATTTAATCTGAAGTAATGACCACTTGAGTGTTTTATGGATATTTTACCTTGTGCCAGCCTTTTAAAGGCCATTTCCTTTTCTTCAGCATGAATCCTTCACGTTTGTCTGGCTTCTGAACATTAGTCTGACCAATTTTCAGGCCTTCTATAATTTCCCAGCTGTCTGGCTCCTGAAAGAAGAGTGGCAGGAGGTTGGGGGAGGGGGGAAATACACCAAACAAACCCATAATTTCAACATTGTCTGAAATGCCTCATGTTGTGTGAGCCATGTTTTCAAACCACCAAGTCCAATGTCAATCCAATCCAATTTCAACCCGTTAAGATGACAATACAAAGGATCAAGTCTCATTGAACTCAGTGAGACTTACTTCTGAGTAAAGCTTCATAGGCGTGGTTGGTAAATGTCCAAGTTCTGAGACAAATGAAGAGAAATAATAGGTTGAAGTCCCTCTTAGTCATTAAACTAAGTACACATATTTTATGAGATATCCTTTTAACAAAATAAATTGCAATTCTTGGGACAGAACTATACATAACAAGCGGCATAGGGATCCTCAAGTTGAATTTTCACCCTCTTCCCTCATTCCAGCTAGGAACGTCTATCCAGCGTCATGATGCCATAACACTGAACATTTCCCTGCCAGTCAATGATCCCCCCACACCACCCCATCCCACTCTAATTGTTATTAATCACATGATTAGAACATGTATGCATTACTGGTGTGATGTGGGACTAAACATGGAGATAGGGTGGTGTGTGTTGTTTGGCTGCAACCATGTCACAATGTATGAACTCTGCCTGAGCTATCCTTCATTATAAGGTTTCTTATTATATAATTTGATGATCTACGGCTTCTCGGTTGGATCCAGCGCTGTAATTCCACTCACAGAAATAGTTCTGCCAGTGGAATTGGGAGGGGGGGCATTCCCCACCACCACCAACTGGCACCCTCAACATTTGCTCTGGAAGACTGGGAAATCTTTCGGAGCAGATTTTCAGGCGACACAGAAGGCTGCAGAGGGGAGGAGAGAGGAAGAAATTCCTGTTGCGACTGGATTTAACCCTCTGTAGCCTCAAAATCATTTCATGAAAAATGATGACTAATCACATAAAATTAATACAAAATGAAATAAAGAATTAAAAGGTTGGCTCTGTTCAATGAAGCAACCAGAACTAACTGCTAGTTCATGACCTCCCATATGTGTATGCGATCAGTATTTACAATGCAACAATAATTAGTTATATAAACTAATTATGCCTTACGTGAATTTTACAGACTAATTATGCCTTTATTGTTGGTTAAACTTGCAGTTGTTCAGTTTCATTTAAATTGCCTTTATTATTTTCTTACGGAAGAGACTAAAACAAGAACACCACATTAATCGTCTCGTTCAATTTAGTCCTTCCAGGACAGAATATATGTGGAAAGTAGTTCCTAATGCTGATGAGAACTATGTTGACATACCTTGAGAAAATTACGTATTGGTTTTATTTACGTATACATTACTAGTTGACTTCTTTCAAAGATTCAAAGTAGCTTATAATATATATTTTTTAAAAACTATCATAAAGTATCAATAAAACAACATTCAATAAAATATGTATCCTGAAGCAGTAAAGCTACACATACAATCCAGCTCTGGGTTGACTGGAGGACATGACAAAGTTCCAGATGCAACACCAGGCTCTCAGGGTGTAAGAAATCAATGGGCAAGGAAAAGACCCAAGGATGAGGTATATCCCATTAAAACCAATGAGATTTAAAATACTTTAGTTAGGTCATGCCCTAATTTTCTTGAATTACATTGCTTTAAAAAAAGAGGCTATATATCATTTCCCTTAAATACTCCCTTTGAAGAATTTCTCAGATTTTCTTGGAAAGGGAATTTCATAACACAGAAGCCCCCACTGAAAAGGCCCTACTCTATACTTTCCTAGTAGAAGCTCTTATTCCCTAGCAGATGGAATCCAGAGCAGAGCATGCATCTGAAAAGGCTACATGTTTTTGTTGTCTTTATTGGTGCCCCTCAGTGGCTGAATGCATCGAAGTATAGATCCAACAGAAGGAATGCTCCTATGGCCTCTAGACAGCCTCTGAGGGGCCACAGGATAGTTCAGATTCTCGCAGCTCCAACCCCCACGCAGCCAGCATAGAAAGAAATGTGATGGCTGCCTCTCTGAGGTCAGAGAGGGAGAAAATGGGACACTTCAGGAGTTGGGGAGGGGAGGAAACTGGAAAGGCCAGGATATGAGCTAACTTGAGGCCTCTCCAGCCTCCTTCCCTCCCACTCTGAGACACTTTTGCTAGACTGGCAAAAATGCCCATTGAGTGTAGGGCGGGAGCATGGGGAAGCAAACATCCTCCTGACCTGCATAGGATGATCATACGCCTCCTAATTCGGAGGCTTTCAATTATTGCATAGAATTGTGCCCTTAAAATGCTACTTACTGTGCCTATGTTATAAATGATACTCCTTATGTCTTGATACTCATAGCCTAAATAAATGAAGGCAAATGAATGGATATTTTAATTCTTTGTCCTGTTCCAAAGATTCTCACTTTCAGTAGTGGGTTGTGCATGCTTCTGCTTTACATGGTGACCTGCATGTATGCAGATACCAAGTAAATGCTCAGCAAAGTCAGCTTTCCAGTACTGACCACCCAGCTGGAGGGACAGGAGGATAAGGAGAATGGATTCTTCCTTTCCACATGACGGCTTGGATCCCAGACCCCCTCTAGAAGGATTCGCTCTTGCGCCTGGCTGCCCGATTATGCGCATATTCGCGGAAGTGCATTTACTCCTAATACCTCTGTATGAGAAGCAGCGAAGCGCATTACGGGACAACGAAACGCGTTTTAAACTTGTTGACATGCGGAGAATCGCATGTTTACACGGCGGTAAGGCGCTTTAACTGCCGCCGCAAATTAAAACTCGTGGTTTAACGCGCATTCGATAATGCGCATAATCGGATGTTTAAAGCGCCTCAGCCCCCAATTTGGGCTCCTCTCTTGTAGAGGTAAAAATTTTAATCAGCCTTGAAAGAGCTTTAAACCTCTCTTGTAGAGGCAGCCCAAGCCCCATATGAGTAGAAGTCTGCTCATGCAACAGGACTTCCCCATCCTCTCTCCCCCTACATGCAACCCAAATCTGCTCCAGAGGGTCCCCCAACCCTTTGGATCAGATTTGGGGAGGCACAGGGGACTGCAGGAGGAAGGGGAAATCAGTTCCGCCAGTGATTCCCTTTCACTGGTGGAACAGCATCACTGGATACAACCAAAGACTGACACTGTCAAGACTGACACTGTCAACACTGACCACAAGAACTGTCAGGACAAAACAACACCTTATGCAATATCCTTTCACTTACATGGAACCCAATCCAGCAAAGGGATCTATGACATAACTGGCTTCCATGCACAGATAGGCCTTGCCGGATCAATGTGAAAGTGTATAAATGGTAACCTAAAAACAGGATTGGTCACTCTGTTCACTGAAGGTGTTTGCCAGCAGAACAGGAACGGATGCAATTTTCAGTAATTCCCTCTTCCATTAGCCTTCCAAAGGGTTAGGAATCACCAAAAATTGGCTCCAACCCAGCTGACATCATAACTGGATACAACCCATCGCGTTTGGATCATTGCAACAAAGGCTATTCACTACTTTTTTATTTCTAAATCCTGGTGACTCCATATTGGTGCTCCGTACCTTACTACACAATGAGTCTGTATATCCAGGCAATTACTGCATTACAAACAACAACAGACTTTTTTAGAAAGATGAGTCCTCATTAAAATTGCTTAAAGATTTATATTTCCCACTCTACTTTGATCTACATTAAGTGGCTAACTAGCAGCAGACCAATGCATATTGTTTCATATACAGGAGTTTCACATTAAATATGCATATCTGTTTTTCACACTAACCACTGGTGAAGACACCATGCCCATACTTACTTTAGATATACTGACTGGTTCATTTTCTAGGAACTGCTTGCCAATTACCAGATCTGTGCTTCCAGAAGAAATGTTCCGTTCTAACACATGGCCACTCTAAAACAGAAACAGAAATGGAGTAAATCCCTTCTTGATGTGATTTCGGAGGCAGGCAATTTTTTTCTTGTTCCAACAGGTCTTTGGCAAATAATCTGGACCTCCGCCTATGCCTAGGACTTTTAAAATTGTCATATATTTTAAATGTTTTAATATTGGAACATATTTAATATATTTTTTAACTTTCGTATGTTTCTATTTACAGGTTTTAACTGTATATGTTTTAATTTTGTAAAGCCACCTTGAGGCCCAGCATTGGGCAAAAGGTGGGATACCAATAAATTATTCATCATCATCATCATCTCCACAGAAAATATATTTTTGCCTAAAAATAGAGGCTGCCACACTTTGGAAAAAATGTACCATGGTCCCAGAAACAATTTAACAACCATATTTAACAACAGTTGGGTTTCTTCCTGATAATTCAGAAATTTAAAAACTAAGACTCCTAAAGTATTTCATATTTTAATGCCATCTCAAGGCTGTGAAGTCCTGCAAATGTTAAATACACCACCTAACAGTCACAAGACAATATATTGTTGTTACCCTATGATTAACTGTCCCATGTATCTTCAGATGGAAAGGCAAAATGTAAATCAATTCAGATAAATGGAATAAATAAATAGACAGGGATATATTATACAGTTGACTTTTGTTGCATTATTTCATCTAATAACTTTACAATTTGGCAGTTTTTCTTCTATCTTCCTATGGTGCCTCCTTTTTTAAAAAAACACACATTATTTTAGTTTTATTCCCAGATCAACAGAAAGAAAGACAAACAGACAAACTTAAAAGTAATTGTTCTGGGGAAAGGGATTGAGTCTACTGTCAACTTTCTTTTTCACTTGGTTCCCTGCAAAAAAGCATGATATCACCATTTGTCATTTTCAGATATTTGCCATCAATTAAATCCCTGTTTGGGTATTCTTCTTCCTGCAATTAAAAACTGCATGAGGCAGGGAAGGGAGCTGCACACATCGGGCCCACACTAGTATGTCCCCACATACCATCCACACATGAGGGGGCACATCTATAATAGAGAGCCTCCTCTTTGCATGTAGGCTCCCCTTGTGATGTGGGACCCTGCACAATCAGGGTTCTACATCATAGAGTGAACTTGCACACATATAGAAAGTTCTTCTCTAAAGTTGTCCCCCAACAACACGCAGGCAGAGGAAGCCACGGCCAATAGGGATGTGAGAGAATGATACTGGTCATTTGATTTCTAATTGGATGAGATGGAACTCCAGGATGATCTCCAGATCTGTTATAAGCTCTTTGGGTTTCATCATGATGGGTGGGGTGGGGGGAATTATGCCTTTCCCTATCTTGATATAAATTTTAATACTTATCATTCTGCATATTTGTTCATAAATGGTGTCTTATGCATTGGTACGATACAGAAATCTGTTAAATTGCAACACTGATGCCATAAACATTTTTTATCTATCTTTACTATGTGTATAGATATGTCTTCAGCTGTACAATAGAAATTTTGGTATGTGTTTCTACAGCTGCCTCCTCAAGAGGCTGTAACTGTACAATACTTGTACTATGAAAATGCCAAGTACACAGAAGAGTTTATTTGAACTCTCTGCTCTAATTTTATAACGCAGATGCCAATTTATTTATTTATTTATCATTGTATTTATATCCAGCCTTTTTTTCCTCCAAGGAACCCAAGGCGGCGTATGTAATCCTCCTCCACCTCTCCATTTTACCCTCACAACAACCCTGTGAGGTAGGCTGAGAATCTGTGACTGGCCCAAAGTCAACCAATGGGTTTCCATGGCCGAGTGGGGACTAGAAACCGGATCTCCTGACTCCCAGTCCAACACTTTAGCCACTACACTACACTAGCTCTTGATATGGTGGATACCCTTAAGCATCCTTTGAAAATGAAATGTTGCAGAAATACATCCTGAATACATAATGGATCTTTCAGAAGAAGATTTGCAAATCTACATGAAGGAATTTATTTATTTATTTTTTAAAAACATTAAAACTGTATTTTGCCTGTTTAATAGTTCATACCAATTGATTTCCACATAGAGAACGTAGTGACAGTTTTCAGTTGCTTTGAACTAAAATGTCTTGATAGATTTAACCCAAATCAAGGAAATAAAGAAATTGACATATGTATCTCACACACAACTTGGTTTTGGTTAGAACCAAATCCTTCTCACAAATGCCTAAAGTGAACATGCTCAGAGCTTTTTCACAGGGTTGCTAATCATGCCTGCAGAGCATAAGTACATAAAGTTTATATGCAGGAATGCGCACACAGTGGGCACACATTGGATGGGAGTCACCACCATCATGATCCCACATTTAACTTCACATATGTTCATTCTACATGTTTTGACTACATCAAAATGGCTATAATTACAATTAAAGTAATAGATACAACTTTTCTTTCCTATCCTATGCCAGGCTGATGAACTCAAAAAGAAAAATGAAGGAAATTATCAGATAGAAAATAAAAAAAATTACCTATGGCAAATTCTCAACACAGTGGCTATGATTCAGCACAGTAATACAGTCAAAAAATTACACACAATGCAGCTGTTCACACGACACAAGAGTCCAACATTATTGAATATAACCCTCCCAGTCGAGGGTTATTATGACATGAAAACCCGGCAAGCATGGGTTATGTGAGGATTAAACAACCCTCACATAACCCATGTTTTAGGATCAGTTTTAGATTTATGAGAGAATTGTTTAATGACAACCGCCGAGCATATGCAACTCACGACAGCTGCAGCGTATCGTCTGAATCCTGTCAATATGGCAATTTCCCACCCAGAACCACCAAACTCCTGACCACAGTTATAACTGTGTTTGTCTGCTGAAACAAGGAAAGGCATTATTGCCATTATGAATGGAGAAGAGAAATATGAAGGCCTGCTTTCCTGAGCAAAACACCAACTCTTTTTTCTTCTCTTCTGTGGGGAAAATTAGGAGTGTATCCTCCCATCCTGCTTGAGACAAACTGGGCCTCGAGATAAGCCACTCTTCCTCATTTTGGGGAAGGGTGGGTTAATAAGCACATAACTCCCATCCTGCTTTTGACTGAGAGGAGGGAAGGAAAGAGTGCTTTGCTCCCATCTGGCTAGCTGTATCACTGTGATTACCCATTCCATAACTGCATTGTGGGTACTCAAGCTGTACAGTTGAAATAGTCACAATGAGTATGCATGCATACTGGTTCTAATTACTGTTTCATGTTTTGTGGGAGGAAATTAACTTTTAGCAAATACTTTGGGACAAAGTAATTAGAATATATGACATAAACAGCAAGCCCCAAAGGAATGCAAAACTCAGGAAAAAGTACAGAATAAAGCCAATCATTAAATTAATATGAAAGTTATATAATGTTCCTTACCGGAGAACAATATATTAAATTTATATTGGAACATATCTCTCTATATAAAAGATGTATTGAAACAGGTATCCCTCTCCTACACAAACACTCAATGGTTTCAATCCGAAGATAAAGTAAAGTTCAAGGGGTCCACCAAATTTGGAGTAAATCTCTCGTCCCCCATCAGCCCCCACTCCCCATCCCACATTATTGTTTTATTGGTGTTTTATTGGTATTTTAATGATGTATTGGTTTTATGTGCTTTAAAATCAGTTTTGTATTTTATGATTAATGCTGTTCCCCGCCTCGATCTGTTGGAAGAGGCGGGTAATAAATAAATATATTATTATTATTATTATTATTATTATTATTATTATTATTATTCAGGAGGGCCCCCCAACTTTCCATAGGGGATTTTGAACAGGGGTGAAGGTGAATACAGGGGAAAGGAGGGAACAGGTAATTTTCTTTTTGTGAACTTCCTTACAGTTAACTTATCTTACGATGCCAGCCGATGTCTGTTGAGCAAGATAAGAAGACTATGGCACAAATACACTCACACCCCATATCTTCTGTTAACATTTTCCCTTCCAAAGATTAGAAAATTGACACAATCTTTAAAAATGCCTTTGTCTTTACTCTCCCTGATTCTATTTTTAGTTATCATGTTCACCTTCAATTTCATTTTCTGAAAATGACTCAATCCCACTTATTGGCTTTTACCCAACAAAGAACTTGAGTTTCTCAGTTCTCCTTCACATGCTTAGTTCCCTCTATCAATCGTTCATTGCTTTTGGGCCCCAGAACCCATATGAAAATGCCTATTATTTCCCTCTTATTCGATATTATTTTCTTTCTGCTTGCCTTCATTTTTCATAGTTGCTGGTAAGCTGTGACCATCATCATTCATCATCCATTCACTGAAGTGGTTACATTTGTGCTTGGCCTATACAATTCTGACTGTAGGTGGAGGTTCATTTGGCTGAATGCTCTTCCATCTAAAAAGTCCTTCCAGATAGTAGAAGTCCCTGACATTATTTTCTATTATTTTCTCAGACATTTGGTCTGCCTTTACAGATGTTTTATATGTAATTAATGCTACTTTTTTGTTCTTTTTTTATCTGTTTAGACATTGTGATATTTGAAACTGAGGCTTTTGAAGTATGTAGCTGTAGCTGTATTTGTTTATTTGCTTATTTTATTTCTTATGGTTTTGTTCAAAAATTCACAATAAAAAATTGATACAAAAAAAAAACCAGGGAGACAAGTTCTACCCTAACCTCATCCCTTACACATCAGGAGTGGGCAAAAATGTGGCCTGTGGCCCTCTTGTAGGATGCCTGTCCAGCCCACCATGGGTGCACTGGTCCCCAAGGAGTTCCTATCACCCCAATTCCCCCTTGGACATGTTGTTGCCCACACTACAAGGCCATGCACAATAGTCTTTCCCGCATGCCATGTGCAAAATTGGGCTCCTGCCAGCCCGCCAATCAGTTGTTTGGGAGGCTGGCGGGAACCCAATTCGGCTGGGAAATGAGTGTGTAAGAAGGACTTTCCTGACGCGCCTGTTTTCCAGTAGAATCTGTTTGCACTGGAAAAGGGGAGCCACGAGGAGAGTTATTCCTCACACACCTTCTTTCCCAACACAATTGCTGGGAAGGTGATGAGGTTAAGCTCTCTTCCTCCTCCCAGCAATCATGATCTAAGTTACTGGAATGGGTGGGGTGGGGGAAGACACTTTTCATGGTACCCACCAGGTTCCCTGCCCCTCCTGGTTTTTATTTTATTAGATATTTAAATGTTTAAAAAGGCTTTTTTAAAGTGGGAGGCTGGCATGGTGCAAAATAAAATGCTGCCCCCCAGCCCCATCTTATTTATAATAATGTTTCTTGGCTTCATGTGGGCCCCAGAGGCATTCTGAGAAAATAACATCCCAGCAATCCCAAAATAAAGAAAACTGGGTGGTGGTAGTAGGGAGTGTCCCGGGAGGCTTCAGGGGATGGCAAGGACCACCTGGGAGGTGGGGGGGGCAGAGGTTACTTCCAAATTTTGCTTTTACAAAATAGAAATAATAATTAACAATCTAAAGAAATTGGGAGGGTTCAATGTGAACAAATAGAAACAAATAGGATTCTTTCACTCACCTGCCTACTGTCCCTCTGGGAAGAGGATGAAGAAGAGGCACTTTTATGCGATGGTGTAGAGATTTTGTGAGCAGGAGATATACCTTTCTCCTCTGAACTCATCACTGCAGCTAGTTTCTAGTGATCTCCTTCAACGGTTACGAACACATCAATCTCATTTCAGTCTTCCACACAAAGAAGGAGCCAAAAGTTTTTCAGCATCATTCCAATTCACAGTGTGTCATTTACATGAAAGGGTAAGATGAAAAGGCATCCAAGCTAGACCTTGAAAGAGAAGGAAAAATTCGGAGACTATATATGCTTACACACACACATATATCTATATATTCCATTTATAGCAATTGAGAAATATCAGGAACTTGCATGGTCCATGTGGGTACCACAAAATAAATGGTGATTGTTCTGGAAAAAGAGAATGCATTTTTTTTCAGAGGCATTTGTCTTCTGCAGGATTTCAAACTAGTATTTTCTTTGGTGGCAGAACACATTTCCTCCCTTACATGATATTGATCGCTCTCTCTTGCCTGGTTTCCCAAGTTACAAGTTACTTTTCAGCTAAAAAAATTGAAATGAGCTTTCCCTACCTCCTGCTCACCCCACCACAGCTTTTAAAAATAAATATGTGTGCATGTGCTTACTTAAAGAACATGTCGGATGCCCAGTATCTACAGTAACCACAGCATCTTTATCTTCTTCACATATGAATGCCACTGATATGAGTGTAACCAATGTACGGTTATCTGCCTGACATTCCCAACGCATTTTGGAAAGATGGTATTGAGTAACATAGTTATAGTTTGCATTGGAGTCTGAAAAGATTTAGAATGAGCAATTTCCAGAGATGGAAGAACGGGCTGGTAGACTTGCCAAGGCTTCCTTTAAGCTGTCTGTTATGGAGGACATACCTTTAAATATGGGAGTTGAGTGAGAGCTCCAAGACAGTGGGCAGTTTTGATTTGACAGTTGGAACAACCTATACATAAATGTGTGTTGCAGAGAAGCTCGGCCATAATGACTGTGTGTACATATCTAAAGTGTGCGATGTTTTTGGTTAGTGTCACAGGAACTGAGCCAGACTATTGCCGACACTGATTGCCAGAGACTCTCCAGAGTTTCAGGCAGGAATTCATCCAGCCTTACTTGGAAATCCCGGGGATCGATCCTGGGACCTTCTGCATGCAAAACAGGTGCTCTATCACACTGAGCCATGTCCCTTCTCCAGTTTTTATGTGAAAGACAGCAAAAGCAAAAGCTTGAAGGCTGCCAGGAACGAGAGAGTTCTGGATGGTAGCAATGCAGGCTGTTAACTAATTACTGGTGTCTGGGAACGCTGGGCACATACAAATGCCTTCTTAACTACCAAATCACCACCCAAGCCAGATATGAGGGTATCTTTAAATTGGCCCAATTCAAGGGAAAGAGGGGAGGACACTGATAAGAGTCAGTTCAAAGCATAATAGCAAGAAGATAACATTGCCAAATTGAGTTATTAACACACACACATCTTCCGTGCTCCTTTTCGGAGCAATTACGTATCTTGCCTCCCCCCCTTTTCTGTGCTTCTGCACTGCACAAACGGTTGTGAGGGAAATTGACATGGCAAGACTACACACAGCTGATAGGTGATTGTGTGCTCTTTCATTCTTGCAGAAGACTGGGGGGGGGATAATAAACATATGATTCCATTTGCATACTTCTTAAGCACTGAGGGGGGGGAGGTGGCAAATGAGCAAAGTAAGTGCTCCGAAAAGGGGTAGCAATTGAAGCAGGGAGGGGGCAATCATCATTGGCAAGGGAGGAGGGAGCTGGTACTGGCAAGATTGCAAAGAGTGGCAAGGGTGCCATTTAAGTATTAAGAACAATTCCATTAAACTAATACATAATTATTTTATTTTTCCTAATGGTTACATGTCAGCATATATGTACACTTTGTATGAATAATAATAATTTAAAAACCCATTCTCTTTCACACATATTTTCAAATTAAACATTGAAAACTGCAAGCCATTTTATATTTGGACCCTTACAAGCTATGGAGCTATGTACATTTTGATAGTACAGTCACATACTGCAATCCTCTGAGATTATACAGAAACATGCTACACTGCATTTACAAATCCATAACTACATGCAAGATTGCATTCGTAGTATAAATACACGACCAAGGAACCTGCTACAAAGATCTATAACAAATGTGTTATTTCAAGATGTACACACCCCTCTTGATTTCGCATAAATAAAAAATCAATTCCAGTGTTTAAAATAGTTGTACCTTAAAAGGTTTGGCACAACATAGCAAAAGGACAAAATAATAATTTCAGTTCACTGAGCTGCACTCACGAGCTCAACAGCTCAAAAGGAAAGGGTTTCAGATATTTATGGTGAACAGCAGGCATTAAAAACAACTTGCTGACTAGACCTTGGGTAAATGAAAATCTAAAAGATTTTGGAAAATATGAGCTCCATTGAGTTGATCCATGTGAAAAACTTTATTTTATATTTAGCATTCAGTGTGTGCAAGAGAGATAAAGACAGGGAGATTTGACACTCTGGCTGCGTCTTAGTCTTTGAAAAGGCATTGATGATGGGTAAATATCATTGCCAGATCCAGGCATGATATTTGCCAATGGTTTAACAGAAAACAATATATTTGAAGGACCGTATGTGGGCGAGGGGGGGTCTGTTTGTGCAAAGACAAACAACACTCTGTTCTATAGTGCATAGTGGAAAGAACAAAAAAAAATGCCAAAAGTAGTTAGATTATTGGACTAGGACAAGGGAGACCCGGGTTTAAAACCCTACACAATGCAGTTCGCTGGGTGATCTTCAGCCAGTCACCAGTCTAGTTCCCATGATCAATTAAGCCACAGTAGGCTGTGAGGCATGCCGGAACCCATTTCGAATATTGAAAATATTGTAGGGTGGTGGTTGTTTTTTAGCAGCTAGCAAGCAGACAGTAAGAGGGGGTGGGAGATCAGAATAATAAACATGACATTTGGCATTTTGTGATGACAAGGTACAGTTAACAGACTCTCTGAATGGAATGGCAAGAAGGTACTTGAAAAAAAGTGATTTAGTCCAGCCCCCTTACTGAGCCATTTTGCTTGTACAGTAATAGTACACAATGTCACAATCCTCTCTCTCTCTCTCTCTCTCTCTCTTTCTCTCTCTCCACACAACACACACACACACAGAGGGTGTGCTTGATTCAGGAGATATCTGAATCAAATTCAGGTCTCTGAAGCAAACCAAATCCAAATCTGAACCCCTGTGAAGACTTGGGATTTTGAGGGACACAGGTCCCTTCTACAAGGATTCGCTTTTGCGCCCGGTTAGGTGATTATGCGCATAATCGCTGAAGCGCATTTACACCTAATCCCTCTGCACGAGAGGCGGCGAGAGGCGGCGAAGCGCATTAACGGATGACCAAAATGCGCTTTACAAGTAGTTAATGCGCATAAGCGCTTGTTCACATAGTCAAAATGCGCTTCAACGGCCGGTGCAAAATAAAACTCGCTATTTAACGCGCATTCGATAATGCGCATAATCAGAGAGATAACGCGCCTCTATGCCCGATTTGCGCTCCGTTCTTGTAGAGGTAAAAATTTTTAAGCGCCTTGAAAGAGCTTTAAACCTCTCTTGTAGAGGCAGCCAGAGAGATACAAGTGTCCCCAAAACTGGACACTTTTCTTCCCAAACTTTCCATATAATGAAAACATCAAGGGAAAGAGAGGCAGAGGGGGGGGGGGGGTACATTTGTGACTGGCGTCTCTAGTTTCTAATCACAATGAATGGTTTTATCAGGTCTCTCCAAATCCTATGCTTTAGGGGAGGAATGCTGAAGTAATGGATCTCAGGATGGATCCCGTATTCAGCGCTCTTTGCTAGTTCTCTCTTCCAGGACCAGGAACCTTAAAAGAGTTTTGGTGAAGTCTGTGGGACCTGGGAGTATGCAGCGTTGGGTGCTTGCTTGGATATTCAAGTTCCTCTGCTGCTGTATGCTCTATCATCTACCCTGTCCTATTGCACTTTCTGTGACTTTGCTGCCAATTGAGCAGAAAACAAAATTCTTAAACTGTTTTTCATTCATCATACATCTCCAGACACTGCACCTATTCTTCTGAAATGTTTCAGGTTTCTTGTCTAGGGCCACCTCTATGACATATCCATTTTATGACATGTGCCATTTTTATACAAATTACCAAAAACCCAATGGAGTGGGATAAGGGACTTATCCCTCCAAAATTTGAACATTTTCAGTCCTTCCATAAAAAAATGCTACACTTATCTTTCTGAAATTAGGCCAGTATCTTAACTAGGGCCACCTCTATGCTGTATGTCATTTTCTTAACAATTGCCTACAAAAAAACACAAGGGGATAAGCATATCCTTTTTTCTTTTTCAAAAAAACCCAATCTGTAAAGACTGTTCTTACACAAAGCTCTCTGTACTTATTCATTTGAGAATTGCCAGGCTTGATCCCCTCAGAATTATCACTGTAGATTAAATCCAGTTCTGTCAAAAAATAATTAAAAAGTCATTGGCTGTTCTCTTTTGTAAAAATCAATGTTTAAAGGCATGTAGCATAAAAACTCCTGCACCTATAAACCCCTCATTAGGACTTCTACTACTGTTCATCCGATTCTGACAAAAAGAAAAAAAGGATAGCTATGTTGATTTGTAGTGATATTCCACAGAAGATTTCACAGAATTATAGAATAGTGGAGTTGGAAGTGGCCTATAAGGCCTTTGAGTCCAACCCCCTGCTCAATTAATTTCTGAATTGAAATTCAGATCTGAGTTGAAGCAGGTGGCCTCTGAATTGGTCTGAGACAAATTGGGCTGTTTTCCAGATGGCTGAATCAGGATCCGAACCAAATCTTGTGGTTAGTGCACATCATACATACACACACACACACACAGAGTATTATTAGCTGCTAATATTATTAGCAATAGCCAGACATCCAAACTACTCAATAGTGTTTAGGGTGAGGGTAGCAATTAACCACAGCTACTGCAGATAGCAGATTTGGTCAATAGTACATAGCTGTCCAAAGTAAACTTGTAAGCAAACACTGGTAAATTGTTTGCTTGTTTCTATTTTCCATTTTATTAACTTCTTAGAAAAACATATTTCTTAGTATGGATGTAATGGGGTCTTCCACATCCAGACCTACCCACCATCTAACACTGGCTAGGGATAGAATAGCACATGTGCTATTCACATGTTAGGAGTTTTGGTAATATAGTTTGCAGTCCAAAAACGGGTAATTCTGACTTCTCTAGCCAGGCCACAAGAACTATAAGCAGATTTTTTAAAAAATAGGGAAAGAAATACCACCATTGCCAACCCAAGCAGATTTAAAAAGAAAGGTGGCAGATGTTCTGGACTACAACTCCCATCAATCATCACAAAAGGACTTTGGGAAGTTTGGCCAACAATCTGCACAAAAGGGCTTGGGGTGGGGGGAAAGATCTCCCTAGCTGCAGAAATGGTTTCTGCAATAAAATGGCAAGATCCCTAACCCTGAATAAAAGCAAGTAAAGCTCTATATACACACATTCCTAGGCGAATTCAGTGGGGCTTACTTCTGAGTAGATATGCATAGGATTGCACTGTAATTAAGTTTAAGTTACATACGGTTGGTTGGTTTGCAGATTATTCTGGATGACTCCTCTCAGGAAAAAAAATGTAATAAGGGCTCTCTTGCTCTCCCTCTTCAACTCACACACTCACTTATTTGTGGACAAACTCAGGAAAATGAAACTAATAAATCTTTTTTGAATGCTCTGCTCTCAGCTCTCAAACTACACTTCTGCTAAATTAATCACCTTGATTTAGTATATCCTGCTATTTTTCCTTATTTCTGTATAAGTAGGTGCAATGCCAAACCAGATCAAACCTTGGTGGCCCGGGTCCCCTCCCACCCACTTTTACCCCCTAAATTCTTCCCCTGGCTCTTTTCTTCTTTTAATTCCCCATTGGGTGGAATTTGGAATGGGTGGCAGAGCAAGCTTAACCCACCCACCCCATCCCAAAGTGCCATGGTCCCGATCTGGATTGGGAATGCACATGCTTACACAGAAGAAAAAAATGGCAGGCTGGTCTAAAGCAACACAACTGGAAGTGTGGTTTGGCTGTCATTCTTTGCACGCTTTCCTCCTCTCTGTCTCAGTCAGACACATTGTTCTGGCTCTGCTGCTGCTCTAGAGTAGACCAGGTGACCTGCTGGTTACTGAGCTTGAAGCTGAGTGTGTATTTTAATAAATCAGTGGCCCTGTTCAGTCAACATGTTAAGACACGGTGGTTAAGCATTTTGAGCTAAACATTGTGGCTTGGTGTGTCATGTGAACCATTCCTAACCATGGTGGCTACATAACCACTGTTTAAACACTCTAACCATTTGCTGCAAATGAGTTAGCAGCCTAACCATGGCTTAGCATGTCATCCGAATAGGCCCGTTGATGTCATTTCTCCTCCCTGCACCAGGAATGAAGGCTACTGTGGTTGTGCTGGCCAGTGGGCGGCTCAGCATCGCCCAGTACACCCCCCTCCCTTGAGAAGGCTCACTCAAGCCCAAGTCAAATAGCCTTTTTCAAAACAAAATGTTCCCAGTCTGAGGGAACATATCCTCCCTCCAGGAAGTCTTTCCCTGCAGGGCAAGGCTTTGCACTAGTGCGCCAGTGCACACATGCCCAATTACAAAATGACACTGCTGCTTGGACTGAGGTCGCTATCACACACGCGGTTTTAAGCACACTCACCACGACTTTGATCCACTTCTTCAGCGTGGGACTTTCATGACGTCGTCCCCCTCACACTGTTCTCGTGCCGAGTGCTCTGTTTTTAGTTTCTGTTTCGATTTAACCCTGAATGGGCAAAGTCCGTTTCAGGCAAGTTCAACAGGCTGAGCTGAGGTATTGGAGCAAAACCAACCATGTGTGATTCAAAAGACTACACTTGCATAGGAAACGGAGGGGGAACCCGCAGAAGCAAACTGGGAGAAAAATAGTAGGTGTGATAAAGGCTTGAGAGGCGCTGCCCAGATTTCCTTAAACAAATCTAGGCAAGCTGGCAAGAAGACAGAAGGGGCAAGCAAAACTCTGGCAGAGGAAGCGTCTGTCTCTCCTTTTAGCTTTGTTACCCACATCTTTCATATCTCGCTCTGTATCACCTCTCTTCCCCCTGCCCCCCGCAATGCTAAGCTTACATACTTGGGGTGCCTCTACAAGAACGATTTAAAGCTCTTTCAAAGCGCATTACCGATTTTACCTCCACATGAATGGAGCGCAAATTGGAGGTTGAGGCGCTTTTTCTGTCCGATTATGCGCATTATCGAATGCGCGTTAAATAGCGAGTTTTAATTTACCCGGGAGTAAGAGTGCCTTATGTCCGTGTAAACAAGCGATTCTCCGCATTAAACACCTTTAAAGCGCCTTTCATACAACTGGTAATGCGCTTCACCGCCTCCCGTGTACAGGGATTAGGCATAAAAGTGATTGCGAGAAGATGCGCATAATCGGACAACCGGGCGTCAAACCGAATTCCTGTAGAGGGGACCTTGGAGAGAAGTTTCCCCAAAATCCGTCAGACTGGCTGCTGGGATAGAAAAAGCTGCCACAATCGAAGAAGCCAATGCGCAGCGCACCGTGCCACAGTGGTTTTATTTTTTAAAAAGATTGGGGAGAGGATTGTTGCGGGTGGGCAAGTTGGTGCATACCATACCATCTGAATGTCACCAAAGAGACTTTCAGCTGGTGATTATAAAGGTTAGACTTTGGACCATATGCAATCTGTATTTTGCACTGAACTATGGCCACTCCAATGGTTCTTCCCTAGTGCTGGGTTAAAAAATATATTTGATCTCAGGTGATTGGTTGAGGTGTGCTGCATATACACTTTAATAATATCCAAACACCCCCCCCCCCAAAAAAAAAACTGGACTGAATAAAATACAAAATTGGAGAGAAATAAGCAATTTGAAGAAAAAAGTCATAAAACAAATTATGATTTAGCTCACAGGGTATATATTCCCAATTTATGGGTATCCTTCATTATTATTATTGTGGTGGTGATGATGATGATGATGATGATGATGATGATTAGATTTTTCTCTTGCTTCCTGTGTTGATGGGTGATTGTGTCATTCCTGTTGTATTACTAAAGGGAAAGGTCTATTTACTACTTAGGATCCTCTAGAGTCAGGGATATGCATTTTGTAGAGTTCTTTGGATCTGCAGTGCTCTAAAATAAGAGCAATTCCCCTAGAATAAAAAACTATTGCTAGCTCTAGCTGATAGTCCCATTATTCATAATCAGAAGGATTTTGGCTTTTCAGCTTGAGCAGGCATAAGCCAAATGCAGTCAAGATGAGTTTTCAGAAGAGTCTGCAGCTTTGGGATGGCTTTCTGTATTTTGATAGATGTTTGCTTTGAGGCAAGGGAAAAGTATGCGTATGTATATGTGCATGTGTATATGTGCAAGGTTGCTATACATTGGCATTTCCAACATGTATTGCGTGTACAGGTATGCTACTGTGTTCCATCAAGTGTTTTTTAAAAAATTTCTAAAGAATATGTTAAAAAAAACCCTAAACAATATCAAAACAACACTAAAACCCAGTAGCTGCAACGATCTCTGTCAAGATGTACAACAAGCAGATTAGTGTCATCATTTGACTCTAGTTCCTTCAGTCACTGAGCTGGTCCTAAGAGAATGAAAAAGAATTGGATACATCTTTCTAAATTATCATCTAAACTGGCAATTTGAATGCATTGAAGCTCTCCTAATTACCATAAATGTTTCAGAGCTTCTAGAAGGTTAGAAAAGTGTGCTTAATCATGTAAGTGAACAGCAAATAGGAAAGGCAGATGTCATGTTGACCTCCTGTCACCAGAATCTGATTATCTGTCATTTGACCTCCTCCATCCATTTGAGGTCATAATTGATGAATTCAGTTATTAAGCTTTAGAAATTTAAAGCTAGCATACTCCTACAAAAAACATGATGTCTGTATTTTCCAATAGGCAAATACAGAATCTGGTGTGTCATAATTACAGAACATATGAGCACAGACAGTGTATGAACAGTGTATGAAGTACCATAAACAAAACAAAACCCCTCTTAATTCTTTTTACAGATTATATAATCTGTTTCAAAGTGCAACATTTTCTGAATTAAAGAATGTGCAAATGAGCACCATTCGAGTACCGCCTGCATTAACAAAAAGTGTTTTGCTAATTTAGTCTGACAAGTGTCCGTTAATTCAGATAACTCTTGATGCTACCTGGAAAGGTGCATTAAATTGTAATAAAAATACATTTCACTCAGATGTTCATGGTGGTCTTTGTAACTTTGCATAGGTTCTCTTTCCCAGCAGAATTTGGTAGGGCGTTTTATTTTCACATTGTTCTTGACTTCATGAGCTATTTTCCCCCCAGGCTGACCTACTTTAATGTAGCGATGGCATGGCGTTTGTTCTTTACTAATATGTTTGCAGTTAACTAAGTGGCTGTAACATCTCTTCAATGTGGAATAGAATTAGCTCATGTGTTCCAGCTGAACTGTACACAAAGTAGCACTAACAATGTGCATCAAAACCCAAATATTCTGAGCTTCCTAATTCAGTTAATTATGTATTCTTAAATTATAACATTATGTTAAACATACAGTGAAGTATCTGGTAGGTCATCACAAAATCAATATGTGAAATTGGTTGTCTTCATGCCTATTAGGCCCCCCTCAGTATTGCTTGGTAAACACTCTGACAGGCTTTCCTGCACTAATAGGTCGGAATTCTTATGCACACCTACCTGAGAGTAACGCCCAGTTCAGCGGGATTTAACTCTGCATAAACCTGTATAGCTTGGCCTGCATAGGTTGTATAGAAAAAAGAATTTTCTAGATTCAGTTTGTCTCATAGAGATGGTGTTGCGATGGAAGAAACTGCACCTGGAGCAATCTGTAAACCCAGTCACCCATAGCTTCATATTCCACAGATCACTAACTCCGAAGATAGCTTTCCTGTCCATAATCTTCTGCCAGCTGCTCACAGCCCCACCCCTTGTGTGAGATTACCTCTACCCCCAACCTCTAGGTTCTTCTTTGTTCCTCTTTTCTTCAATTCCTTCTGTTGACAACCCACTGAGTTTCAACCCATCAACTACTTGTCCCATTTCTTTTTACCACTCTTGGCAGCATCCAATACCATCTCTGTGTTCCCACTCATTCCGTTGTGCCCACAGCACCCACTGCTAATGGGGGAGTTAGCACTTCCTAAAGTAATCCTGGAAATTAGTGGAAATACTAGTTTCCATATCAGGACATAACAGTGGTCCTCTTTTCTGTGAGCACTGCTGACTGGCCCATTCTGGAAACAAAAAATTCCACTAATTTCTGGTTGCTTTAGGAATCACTGGCTCCTCATTGTGCAGTCGGTAGATCCTGCTGGACATGGGCAGCATAGGATACTGACCTCTTACCTGCAACTAGCCTCACTAAATATGCCAAGTACCCTACCATCTTCACCTTTCCATGTCATTAGCACAAAGCCTTTCCTTTCTGTAGGACCCCAGTATGGTTTTCAAACAGTCCCCTTGTAGGTTATCCTCTTTGTCTGTTTCTGCAGGCCTCTGTCTTTTTATTTCTTATTATTTACCATTTTAAATTTATTTTGTTTATAAATTTGCAAATCTTAGAGATCATGCATTTTAGTAACTGTTGCTATTAAGACAATATTTTTCAACAACCATTGCTATCACTACATGGAAAGATGGTTGGTTGTAGTCCAAATTATTTTAGCTAAAATAGGCAAGGTGGAGTATCTAATGTTCACCCTCAAAATTGGCTGTGCTCCCTATTGCCTCCATTGACACATTGTGGAATTTATTGTATTGCCTATTGCTTCCTACTGTGATGAAATAAAAATATTATATTACTGCTTGGGAAAAGAGCAGAAATACACAGCAATATGTGCTGCATTGTGCTACAGAAATACTACAGTTGATTGCATGGCTCAATTCGGACAACACGTTAAGCAACGGTTGTTAAGTTAAACAACCGTCAGTTGGTTAGCTCAACGTGTCGTCCGAATTCAGCCACACAACGGATAAACAATCCACGGTTGGTTAAGTTGGAGTTTTAAACAATTGAGTTAAACAACTCGCAAGCGAGTTGTTTAAAAGTTAGTCAATTGACTAACGTGTTGTCCGAATTCAGCCACTTGAGGTGCGTGGGTTAAACAACTGAGGTGAGTACGTTAACACAAAAGACCACAGAGGACAGCGGCAAGAGCGGCAGAAAGCGAGCGGCCACTCAGGCACGCTCGCAACAGACTGCTGGTATCGCCGCCATAGCAACCAGGATGCCCGCCTCCCCCACCAGGCAGCCGGCACGGAGCTCAACAAGGGGCCGGCTCCTGCACGAATTCATGCAGGGTGCCCAGTCAGCTACCCAAACAGAAAGGGAAGCGCACCAGAAGGGCAGTACAGCAAAGGGGAGGGGGAGACGGAATAACCAAAAACCCCAGGCACCCTGGAGCAAGAGGCAGCCCACCCCACCAACTGGGAGAACCGCACTCCACCCAAAGCAGACCCCCACCGCACCGCCACCTCCACCCTCGCTTCACCCAGAAGGACGAGGGCAGGGGTAGCGGCGACCAGAGAGCCCCCCCCATCCGCCCAACACGGCCGGACAGCGAGCCTTTGCCGGGCCCCGAGAACCCCGTTGGGGAGCGGCACGCCCATAAGGAGGCGTCCCGGGTGCGTGAGAGCATCAGTGCCTGGATCTGGCTGCGCTACTCCCACCCCCTGTGAGCGTTGGCTGTGGAGTTCCATCTGTGGACTGGCATCTCTCCCTGGCATGCCGCCCCTCTCCACCACATCCCCTTGGCACGTTCCATGCTTGGCTCCCTGGGGGTGTGGACTTCGCCGTCCACTCTTCACCGCTGTGCCTTCCAGCCGCCTCCTCCCTTCCGGGGGCGACTGTCCTTTCCGTAGGTTCTGCCCCGGCATAGTGGTGCCCATGTGCCTTATTGCCCATGTCTGAGCTCCCTGCTGAATAAAGTTTTCTACGCCACCCCACTCTTGCCTTCTTTCCTGTGTGTGCGAAAGATGCTCTAGGAGGGAGGTGGGGGGGGGGTTGGGGGCTGGGGCGTGGGTGCCAACGTTGGAATTGCAGTGCTGGGCATGGGGTGCGAATGTTGTATTGGTGCTGCCGTTCCTCCTAGCAGCCTCTTTGCCCGAGGCTGCTGAGTTCCGCCCACTGACTGAGGCAGCCAATGGGGTTTGGGAGGCGTGTCCTGCATCGACTACAATGGCGGCGCCCATGGTTTTCGGCCGCAGTGCCTGCTGCAGCGTGTCGTCCGAACTGAGCCCACCTTTTTAACACACCGTCAGTGGGCTAATTCCCCTCAGTTGCTTAACGTGTTGTCCGAATTGAGCCCATATGTTGGTCTACAGCAATAAAATAATGCACTTGCAAGGTTAGTACAATTCAAGATTTAATAATTCAAGAAGTTATGACAGAGTTGCATATTGAATGTTCTATATGAGTAGGACAAATGTGTTAGCCATGCTTACGCCTGAATAAGCCAATTCTTCTGGTTTTAGAGTAGGCATTTATACGACTGATTTATGTTTATACTGTGTGTGCTGCTTCTTGCTGTTGCTTCTGAGAAGTTTTGGAGAGGGGGGCTGTTTATGTAAAGATAGGGTTGCCATACATCCCGGAAAACCAGGAATGTCCCGGAAAACTGGGAATGTCCCTATTTCCATGTGATTCTTACATCCCAGATTCCCAGTCCAGCCAGCTGTAGAAATTCTGACCTCCAAAATGGTGCCTTGAGCCTGTTCAGCGGAGCTGCTGCAGCAGAGAAAAAGACATGGCAATTTGCTGCCTTTTCTAGAGCGCTGCTGCTCCTCCACAGGCTCAGCTGAGTCACTCACTGCGACTCATCTTATTGTGCCTGCAGCTGCGTAGAAGAAAAAGAACAGCAGGGAAAGACGCACATGCTCTCCTCAGGCTGCCTGAATTTGGTGAGTTTGCCTGTTTGCGGTCAGAGCTTTGGAGTAAGCTCCGGGCAGAGACGCTGGGTTTGTGGGGGAAGAAAGAGAGTTTTGTGGGGGGAGGTGAATGAGGGGGGAAGGAGAGGAAAGGAGGGAGGGGAGAAAGAAAAGAGAAGTCCTTCCCCAAATAATGACCCTTCAAAAATCCACCTCCTTAGATTTGGGGTGCAAGCCTCAAACCTGTTACTTGGAAGTAAGTTGCAGTGAATGTAAGATGTCTGGTTGATGTTTTAATTTAAAATTGCGCTTTGCAAAAATGTGAAGTAGCTTTCCTGTTATGTGTGTAGAAAAATATTTCTCAACTAAAAAGAAGGAAAACAAAAACATTACTTTGCAACAAAGCACAAAAGCAAACTTTCATGTTAACTGAATAAACTACAGTAAAGGAGATTTTCATCTGGATTTTAAAAACAAAAAATATACACATAATGGTACGATCCAGCTACTATTAAACACTTTTAGCTACCTCAATGTATGCATGTTTAATTAGAAGTAATTTCTACAGAACTCACTAGGACTAGTGGAGAAATGTAATTTAGTGTCACTTTTTTTGTTTGATTGCTTAAACTGTTCTTTGCCTATTATTTATTTGCAAATGCTTAAATATTTTAGGCTGCAATCCTATACATACTTATCTGGGAATAAGTCCTATTTAACTCAATAGGATTTATTTCTGAGTAGACACACATAGGATTGCAGCTGTTAGATAGCTTTCTGTCTTTCCCTAGACCTTTACATATTGCTCAGTATTTTAAAAAATTCTAGCCAAAAAGCCAATTTGTCCCAGTTTTGTGGATTTAGAATATGGCACCCCTAGGTAAAGAGATGTATGTTTGGATGCTCAGAATTTGTTGGCCATGTTTACCAGCATTTTGGATACTTTTGTGTATGGTTCTGGGGCTATCACTATCATCATCTTTTGGTGTTCCCTTTTGTAACCTCTTTTGGGTTGCTCCTGGGTTCCAAAGACTGCTTTTCTGTGCAGCTCTGAGGAGTTCATTGTCATTTTGTATGACTGTGTGCATTTCTCCTGCACTGTTTTACACGAATGATCTTAAAGGCACTTGATTCTCTGGGCAATGGGAGTTGTTGCTGGAACAGGAGAATATGGGTCCAAATAAATGTCTTTGTGTGGCTGTGTGAATCCTCCCCCCTCCAAACCCCAATTTGCACTCATGGTCTTTAAGTGATGGGGATGCTTGTTGCAAAAGGTGGATTCTGATTTTGGATGCAATGTGATGACTTGCAGCAGGATAATGTTGGTTTAAAGGAATGTTTTCTGGTGTAATTCAAAGACACCAGCCAGCCTTTTACCTTTTGTGACCCTTTGGTCCCCGCATCTCATGCCCTGTCTTCTGCCCCACCAACTACACTGACCATAAGCCTCCACTGGTAGTAGGCTTCAGGAGACCTGGGAGAAAAAAAACTCTGCCCAAATGCTGCTGCTAGTGAATGAAGCTGCATTGGACTCGAATGGGCCATTGATATGGCAGATCCTTACCTTATATACTAAAGGATGGGGGAAGTGAGAAGATATTTCAAGACCTTTGCAAGTGACTAAAATAACTGATGATTAGTAGCACAAAGTATTGCCCATAAAGCTATTATTCCCCCATGATTGTTATGAGAGTCAGGTGGGGGGGGAGGGGGGGGAAGAGAATTATCCTAACCTTAATTTCCCTATTACTGTAAATTGCTAATTTCCCGCTTAAAGTAAGTCATAGCCATGTTTTCCTGTGGCCAAATTTTAAGTTTCAAAATCTCTTTTAGCTTTCTTCAAGTTTACCCCCCCCCCATAACTACGTTGCAGCCCAATTACATTATGACTGCTTCTATCAATGTTCCCTTTACCCAGCAAAAAATATCTTTGCTGAGCGTCTCCTTGCATTTGTGCCAGGTTTAAATTTCAGAACAGTACAGAGTATTCTCAATTATGTCAATCTGTATTCTATACAGAGGCAGATATGCTCCCTCTTCCTCTCCTGTGTACTTTGACTGCATTGTCACCTTGTTTCATCCTAACAGACATTATATTGGCTTTTGAAAAGATTCATCACATAAGTAGCTGAGAATCCACCTTCCACCACCTCAAAATTATGGATCTTTATGAGCCATACCAGAATCAGACCTCAGCATAGAACAGTGTTGATCATCACTAGGCTTTGTGTATAGCCCCATTACTGTGCCCTTTTAAAAAAGATTATTAATGAACGTCACAGTGTAGGCTGACCAGATAAAATCCAGGTCAGGGCTCCTGTAACTTTAACAGTTGTAGAGAAAAGGGAATTTCAGCCAGTGTCTTTTGTATGCAATTAGTTCCTGGTGAAATTCCCTCTTCATCACAACAGTTACAGTTGCAGGCACTATACAAGAGTGACCATATACAAAAGAAGGCAGGGCCCCTGCACCTTTAACAATTGTGATGAAGAGGGAATTTCACCAGGAACTAATTGCATACAAATGACACTGGCTGAAATTCCCTTTTCTCTACAACTGTTAAAGTTACAGGAGCCCTGACCTGGCTTTTATCTGGTCACCCTATCACAGTGACATTACAACACACTATTATTCTCATTGTGTGAAATGTAACTATTTTGACAGTAAAGAGAGAGAAATCTTATTTTTACATTGTCATTGGGGATGTCTTGGTACAGTGCAAATGTTCAAAAATGGACAGAAGTTGTAAAAAGCATTACCCCCCCCCCCCCACTTAACTCAGAGATCTTGGAGCATCTATTGTCCATCCATCCATCTCTTATATAAAGAGCCTGCCAAGAGTTTAAGAGAAAGGTTCAAAGGATTTCCACCATAATCAGCTCTCCAGAAGAAGCACTCACAAATCTCATCCAGAATTGTTTTCTGCCTTGGCTGGCTTTCCTGCTGAAAGCTTATACTGATTCTTGACCTGCGAAAAATAGCTTCTGCTGTGCAGTTTTCTAAATAATAACTAGCCATTATGCAGCTGGACTTGCTTTTAATGGCATCGCAGACAGATGTATACAGGAGCCACTCTACGGAATAACATATAACTTGCTCATGGCAGTATCTTCATAGCTCCATGAGGTTCCCAGAAAAGGCCTCTCTCTCTACTATTTCTGGAAATTTAGTATTCTCAGCTCAGATTAATGGAATTGTAACCAAAGCAACTACTTTTAAAACTGGCTAAACTGCAAGATTTGCACGTTCTAATCCAGAAAGGAATGCAATGTGCCTGCTTTCAGATAGTTAAATACCATATAATAAAGCATTTCAGTATCCCTTTACTGCAGGGATGGGCAACTTGTGTCCCACCAGATGTTTTGACCTACAACTCCCATGATCCTACATCACTGATGATACTGACTAGGGATGATGAAAGCTGTAAGACAAAACACTTGGAGGGTCAGAAGCTGCCCACTCCTGTTTTATTATAATGACTCAGAACATATGTATTTATCTTTGGTAAATATTTAGAACTTTATTAGAAGAAAACATTTGATGAACTACTTACTTAACATTAAAAACTAAACACAGGACTTCAGAAATTTGAACTTCAGAAAATCTTTGAAATAAAATAATGAAATTTAATCCTTTTTCTTTTTAACCTTAATGTGGATTTCAGAACCAAAACAGAATCGTCTTTAAAAAGTTAGCAATAGCTTAAAAATTGTGCTCACATTTTGTGAGGTTTCAAAACATTAATACATTTGGATGGTGCCTTTATTTTGTCCTCAGGATTGGAAGTGGATGGATAAACAGTTTAGAAGCTATCCTGTATTAGTGTAAACTTAAGATATTCACTTTAAGAGGATTAAAAAAAACCCATGGATATCATCACTTTGCTAAATAGGCATTTAAGAGCTACTCAAGAGGGGGGGAAAGGCTGACTTACCACAGAAAAGGACTCTCATAGCACAACAACTAGGGAAGAGGGTCAGTCAAGTTTGTGTTGGAGAACAATGCCTAATAGAGAATAGCCCTCATTCTTAATTTCAGATGGTCTAACACAGGCTTGCTGAGTGAGCCAGTCTTTAAAACATTGTATCTAGGATATAAAAGAGCCTCTGTTTCCAAAGGGCAACCCAATACCTGGACTACCATGAGGAGAATCAGGCACACCTATAAAAGGTTTAGGTCAGAAGACACCAGAGACGAAAGATTTGGTTATTAGATCTGATTCACATTCATAGATGGATGGTATAGTGTTCAGTGGAAAAAGAAGGGATCTGCTGTCAATAAGTTACTCTGTTACTTAAAACCTGTTTAATAGCTACAAGAAAACCTTGGCACCCTCAAAATCTGTAGCCTGAGAGGTATAGCTACATTCCACTGTTCAAAACCATGCATTCTGTTATTTAACCAACAGCTCTTCAAAGCTGGTAAACACCCAGGTATTACAGATTTTGCACTAGCATAGATGCCATTCCGAATGGCTTGAACCAGCAGCGCTATTATGGTTTGGCAAGCAGCCAAATCCATTTTGCCATCCTACCCGTGAACTGCAACCCAGTGATAGAAAATGACTAGTGATTATCACTTCTTGTTGCTCAGATGTAGCTGGCATAATGGTGATATGGTGAAACCCACCAGCAGTTGAGGGTTTGTTGTAGCATAGTGACCAACTTTATACTTAAAAATAAATAAACTCCAGCATTTTGCTATCTTGAGAGACAGACTGCTCATTCAAGGCATGGTGGCAAAATTTCTGGACTGTGCTAACAAAATCATGACAACAAATCTGGAAAGTACTTTTGCCCAAGCATAAATCGATAAGATTTAAAGCTGTAAGTATAGAATGCAGGAGTGAAAACGTCTGTGCCCTCAACAAGGAGAAAGACCAGGCAGTCAGGGAGGAACCTGTTCCCACTCTGATCCACAAACAAGCATATGGAGACTGGATGGAACGACAAAGATTTAAAGAGAAAGCAGAAGTGAAGGGCCAGATGGACTCTCTGGGGTAAGAGTTTCAGAAAAGGAAAGTATATTAAGTAGTCTGTTGGTTGTGATGGCTATAGAATTTGAGGAAACAGATACTGAAGAGATTTTCAAAGGACAAAGACATGATTATATACATATTACTATTATAACAGTGATAATAATTATAATAATAGTGTTGTAAATGAATAGCCCTAGGTCAGCCTTCCTCAACCTGGTGCATTGGACTATAACCCCACTGGCCATGCCAGACGGGGTTGATGAAAATTGGAGTTCAATACATCTAGAGGGTACCTGGTTGGGGAAGGCTGCCCTGGGCTTCCAACTATACCAATTGTAGTGGAAAACTACTGATACTGGAAAACTACTGATCCATTTCTCTTTTACTTCTGAAATCTATTGCAGTTGACCCAAACACAAAACAATTAACCACAGATTGGTAAGAGACATGGATTAGAAACCGAACAGGGTCCTTCATCTACTCCTACTATGCTCCCTTTAACATTCTGAATCATGACATAGTAAGTCAGCAAATATAAGACCTCAGAAGAAGGGGCTGCTTTAACGCCAAGCTTTTGTTTGATAAATTATACTGCAAAGTCTGCTTCACATCTCTTTGCTATATACACCCCTCCTGAAAGATTGTGTTCGCAGCTTGGGGGTACTCCTGGATCCGTCGCTCCAAATGACAGCTCAGATTGATGCGACGGCCAGGAGTGTCTACTATCAGCTTCGGCTGATACGCCAGCTGTGCCCCTTCCTAGAGTTGGAAGACCTAAAGACGGTAGTGCACGCGCTGGTAACTTCGAGGCTCGACTTCTGCAATGCGCTGTACATAGGGCTACCTTTGTGCCTAGTCCAGAAACTTCAACTTGTTCAAAATATGGCAGCCAGGTTGGTCACCGGTACACCTAGGGGTGATCACATCACACCAGTTTTAAAATATCGCTTCATTGACTGCCAATCAGTTTCCGGGCGAAGTATAAAGTGTTGGTTATTACCTTTAAAGCCCTACATGGTTTGGGTCCAGGTTACCTGTGGGATCGCCTTCTCCCGTACAATCCGCCCCGCACACTTAGGACCTCTGGGAAGAACTTACTCAAGTCAGCCAGAACTAGGCTGACGAGTGTTACCCAGAGGACCTTCTCTTCCATCGCTCCCAGACTATGGAATGGTCTGCCGGAGGAGGTTAGACAAATTAGCAGTCTTCATGAATTTAAGAGAGTCATGAAGACTGCTCTCTTCCGACAGGCCTATCCAGATGAATTTTAAGATGTTTTTAATGAAGTATTTTTTCTTGTTTTTTTTTTTTAATTAACTGTTGTGATTTTTGTGTTTTATATTGTTGTTGTTCCCCGCCTCGATCCGGAGGGAGAGGCGAGTTAATAATAATAATAATAATAATAATTATTATTATTATTATTATTATTACTACTGTAAAGCTCAATGACACTGGCTGCTGATCTCTACATAAAATCACTTTTCAATTCAAAAACAGTGAATGGTAAGGGTGCATATTTTATTGCAACTAAAATAAATATTGTTGTCAATATAACTTCCTTAAACATTAGTAAAAAGTCTATAGTGTTGATTTCCGATTATTCATCTGGATGTGTGGTAATAGAAGCAAAACAGCAAGCTGTATTTCTTGCTCCCTACTCAGGGCTTCTCCTTCAGTGTTCTAGACTGACAGAAGACATAAGTTATGCCCTAAGAAAGCATAGAGAACCTTCTTGTCACAGAGCCTATGGTTAGAAAGCACTCCCAAAGCTACATACAATAAGGTACAGGTAATCCTAGGGTGCCTCTACAAGAGCAATTTAAAGCTTTTTCAAGGCACATTACAGATTTTAGCTCTACAAGAGCGGAGCGCAAATGGGGTTGAGAAGCTTTTTACCTCCGATTATTCGCATCTTCGCATGCGTGTTAAATAGCAAGTTTTAATTTACCGCGGGAGTTAAAGCACCTTATGGCCATGTAAACATGTGATTCTCTGCATGTAAACAACTTTAAAGCGCATTTCATACAGCCCGTAATGAGCTTCACCGCCTCTCGTGAATAGGAATTAGGAGTAAATGCGCTTATCCATATATGCGCATAATCGGACAACCGGGCGTCAAAGCAAAATCTTGTAGAGGGGACCCTATTGTGAGGAACCCAGAGCTCAAAGGGGTCTATTATGTGACCAGGGATTGTGCATGAATACACACATACACACACAAGAGCGTCCTCAATATAAGCAGTATACCAAGCCCAGAAAATCTTGTCAGCAGCGCAGCCTAACACATCAATAACACTTTTAATCATGGACTGACTGTCTGTGACCTATTCCCTTCCTTTCTTGCTTCGAACACTCCAGCATACCACCTAAAAATGTATGCTTTGAACAGCTACCACCTCCACAACTGTTCAACTCCTGCACAACGGATTGCTTATGCACAGTGTGTTTTCTTAAATTAATTTCTTTGTTTTAAAAAAAGACATACACATACAGACACCCTTGATGCATATTTTCAAGCAGCAACATGACTTCTGCGTTAGCTTGGGTAGGAAGAGCAAAGAAATCTGCTGCAGATACAATTGAGTCAGCAATGACTTTGCATTATTTTCACTTCCCCTTCTAATCCAAAGGATTCAGGGCAATCCATGAGAGAGGGAAAGGCAAATTGGAATGAAAACAAATGAACTGAGACATTTTTCAAATCCACTGTTTTAAGCCACCTCAAATCCCCAAAGCCATAAATCGATAATACTCTAGAATTGTTCTATCAAAGAAGTGTAATGTAATTTAGTACTATATTTGCATTTACTAAATCTAATATTCTAGATTTTAAAATATTGTAAATACTATATTGCTAAATGGATGCACAATACAGTATTACTATGCAATGACATTACACATTACTATAAAGTGTTGCAAATGGGATTCAACAGAAATAAAAGCTAAAAGGTGCAGGCAATGTCATGCTCTCCATTTCCCTGAAAATCACACAGTCAAGTTTGATTTCTCTGACCAGTAAATTGTGGATCTCAAGTACATATGATTTAAGTCAGAGGTGGGAAACCATTTTGGTCCAGGGACTGGACTGCCAACCTGGCCCAATCCAAAGAGCTGGATGATACCAAGGGGGCCTCACCCCCAAAGCCCCCACCTGACATAATCTACCCCAGGCTGCCTATTTTTCCTTTCTATGTACAGAGAGAGCTCCGTGACTCTTTCTGCACAAAGGGGCTAGGCTGGTGCTTGGAGTTGGGCACCTCCTTCATGTGCCATGCGTCATCCTGACTGGGGTGATGAAGAGCGCACCAAGGAAGATTTTGGCAGCCTTTGGAGGAGCCATTCCCCAAAGGGTAGCCAAGTCAGGCACCTCCTTTGCAAACTGCTCATTGTACCAAACGGGGTGAGTGGCACATGAAGGGGAGGAACTAGAGACAGAGCTTGGAGAAGTCACACCTCCGAGCCACAGCTGAATAGTGTGCCTCCTTTGCACACCATGCACTGTCCCAACTGGGGCAGCAAGCAGCGCATAAGGGGGAAAACACTTTGCACAGCTACTGCAAGCACCTTCTGACTGCACAGCCAGCTTCACTCCTGCTTCCATCAGCAGACACACCCTCAAAACCTGACCTGGAGGGCTGGGATTTTCTTGCAGTGTGGAAGGTTGCAGGGGGGAGGAGGAGAATGCTATTGCATTAAGAGACTTATGGTGTTGGTGTCTCACACACCTGCCCTTGAAAATCCATTTCTCTAAAACTTTAAGCATCTTTGACCAGGATGCTGGTCAAAACCCCCTCTGGTTAACACAAGTTTTCCCCAGGCTTCCAAATCTACAAAACAGGAAGCTTTTTGATATATTACCCCTTAAATTAACAGTTTTCTAGCTTCATCTCCCAGCCCAAAAGGTGAGAAGAAGTATCTTCCTGCATCTGATTGGTGAACTAAGTTGGGCAGTTTCTTCTGAAAAAAGTAATCCCCTGGGCAAACCTAATAAATCTGTAATATATCTTTGGTCACACTACAGTGCCTCTCCCAACCAGCCAAAAATACTGCATGTTTTGCAACTCTGCAGTTGTACCGCTGCATTGTATGTTATCTCAAGGAGTTTAGCATAGGTTTGCAAGCTTTGTTTTACTTTGGTTATTTTTTTCCAGTGTCTCCTATATTTTTCCTTCTTGTCTCTTATTCCTCTAAGAAACATCTTCTTTTTGGAGTGTGATTTTCTGACCAAAGAGAGACTTTTTCATATCCTACCTACCTAACCGCTTGGTTCACTATCAGTATTCTTGGATTTACACCTACTGGGAAGTAGGGAGAAGCAGGCTATCAGCCTGTGGTCAGGAGATTTTGGCTGGTCACTCTCCCCAGCCCAGGCAGATAACTGGCTCATACCTCTGGGTTCCCCTTACCCAAAGTGACAGACCAACAGATAGAGCCGTGTGCATCTGGCCCACCCTCACAAATTAATGTGACATAGGAAAATAATTATTTACATTTGTATTTAACCCTAAACATAGAAGACAGGTATAGGGTGACCATATGGAAAGGAGGACAGGACTTCTGTATCTTTAACAGTTGTGTAGAAAAGGGAATTTCAGCAAAAATTTCAGCCCTATTGACAGGGCTTCTGCAGCTTTAACTCTTGTGATGAAGAGGGAATTTCACCAGGTGCTGCACATATACAAACAACACCTGCTGAAACTCCCTTTTCCATACAACTGTTAAAGATACAGGAACCCTGTCCTCCTTTCCATATGGTACCCCTAGGTTACAACATTTAAAGATACATACAGTGAAAAACTGAAGTTGTAGTCAAGAATCTAGATGAGCTGTTTTTGACTGGGATGGGGGATAAAGAAACAGGAAGACAGATTGTTGCTTATCTTTATTCACCTTGAAATATGAAATAAATTAAGTGAGGGAGTCCCAAAGCATGCAACCACTGAGAAGGCCTTCAATCTTGAGCTCATCTATCTTACTTTGTGCAGCAGGGGCAAGGAACTCAATAGATCTCAGCTGGCAAACAACACATTGCCCTAACATAAACTGCTTCAAACAAAACTAGGGTGACTATATGGAAATGAGGACAGGGCTCCTGTATCTTTAACAGTTGTAGAGAAAAGGAAATTTCAGCAGCTGTCATTTGTATGCATGCAGCACCTGGTGCAATGCTCTCTTCATCACAAGAGTTAAAGCTGCAGGAGCCCTGCCCTCTGTTGTATCTGGTCACTCTAGTATAGCTCCTACAACTTTAACTCTTGTGATGAAGAGGGAATTTCACCAGGTGCTGAATGCATACAAATGACACCTGCTGAAATTCCCCTTTCAATATAACTGTTAAAGAAACAGGAGCCCTGTCCTCCTTTCCACATGGGCACCCTAAACAAAACAGTCTGTGTTTAGAAATGGCAATTGCCTTTGGGACCAAAATTTGCTCCAGGTATTATGAACAGTGAGAGAATAACAGTGTTGCACTAAAAAATTGATTAGTCTGTCTATATAACAGATTATAGTTACTCAGATGCCATGACTAAAACAGCTGATTCCTTTTCCAGGAACAGTGTAAAAGAGCATATACATTTTAAAGAATCAATACATGGAAATAATCCTTGAACGACAGCTGTTAGCAACAGGTAATAACAGTTTAAATTGTAAGGGCTCAGGAAAAAAAGGATGTTCGAACTATTATGTAAACCAATCAAATGGAGACTGTAGCACTCACAGTTGCACGATGGTTAATCAAATTAAGGAAAAATTGATATGGTTCTCTTTTATAGCAACAAGAGGGCAATACCCGATATACAGAACTTACATACTTTTGTGAGTGTTGCCAGATTTATTAGGCATAATATTCCCCAATGTGTTTAGAACTAAAAAGTGTTTTTTTTTCTTCAGGGAACGATGCTATTCAGCATAATAGAATTCTGTGAACTTGCTATTTCTGTTCTGGAAAGCATAGCTAACCTCAAAAGCAACAAATCTATAGAGTTTTGTTATACTGAAAACTGTTTTCATTTGAAGAAGAAATGTTCAATGCTAACCATATTGAAAACTATTATTTTGTTTATCTCATCCTTTACTAAATCATTTAACTGATGGATGTAATTTACCCACTGAATTCCAGGGAAATACAGTGAGAGTATTCAGATTTAACCATGGTTTAGTGTTAGGAGAATAAGCAGACATGAGCCATGGGTGGGTGCATTCCTTCCTCCTCTTGTGTGCAGTGATTGAAAGCTTCCAATCATAGTTAGCAGCAAACCATACTTTGCCATTTCATCGGAACCTAAAAAATTATGATGTGAACAAACCATAGTTTGCCAGGTTTGGACAAAACAGCAAACCATGGTTTTCGGATTACTATGATTCCAACATGCAAAAGGAGGGAGGGAGAGAGGGGTAGAGGGAGGAAGATGGAGTGTGCAAGCCTCAGACATGTGCCTGCTGATTCCTGTAACATTAAACCAGGCTTGAAAATTAAACCGGGCTTTTACATCTCAAGAGCTTCAATGAATGTGATCCAGGCCCATTCAAATCAGTGGGAGCTCTGCCCTGACTTCAACAGGATATGAATTCCATCCCAATTACCAGAGGTTACCTTCCCCTGAATTATTACAGGTCTGATCGAACCAATATTAAAATTACTCATGAACATCTGCTGTCAGAGATAAAATAGATCCATAGCATCAGCCTATACATTTTTATTATCCCCGAAGACCAGTGTCTTTCACTGGACTTTATTTTTATGAACTGACAGCTGAGTCACAATTGACTCATCAGAGATGATGGCTTCAACTGTCAATAAAATTGTATGAAATACCCAAAAGGGGTTTTGTAAATAACTTTATGTTGTACTTTTCAAAGCCATCTTCAGCTGTGCTTTTATTAGTTAACAGTTTAATACCATACAATAATTGTTCCAAACTCAGCAACACAGGTGTGTTATAAACTATGTGCCTGTACAAGCAGTAAGAAAAAAGATATCCTACATGGAAAAGTCTGATGTAACCCTACCTTAACTAGAATTCTGCTGTGTAAGCAGCAGTAACTGAATATAAGCTTTTAATAAAATGAGGAATACTACAAACAAGAGTACATTTTTTAAAAAGTTGCACACTGAATACACAATATTTCGTGACTTCTTAGGACTATTTCACTTATTACATTTTTCTTTCATTTTTTTTCCCATGTAGGTAATCAAATGCACATAATGCTTTCTAAAGAGCAGAGCTAATGTTCTTCTTCTTATTGATTTGGTGACATTATAGCTGGGGAACTGTGGCCCTCTAGATCTTCTTGAATCCCAAATCCCTTCAGTTCCTACTACTCAGGGATGATAGCAACTGTAGTCCAACAATTGGAAGACTGCAGGTTCCCTACCCCTGTTACAGTGCAAGAGTTAAGGCCAAAGTGGATGTAACACCCGTCACATAGTTTGTCCTTGCATTGCTATTTTTTAAAATTTAAAAATGAATATTTATTTAATCATATAAAACAAAATTTAAAAATTAACTTAAAAGAACTCATCCAATACATGTTATCTTTCAACAATCAGATCAGGAAAAACAACAAATACGGGCGAACATTATCTGTAAATGTATCATTCCAAAACATGGCAACTTTCAATAAACCTATGCACAAATGTTTGTTCTGCTCTACTTTAAACAAATTAACATTTTTTTAAACAAACAGCCATCTCAGAGGCGAATGTTCATGTGTTTGTGTAGGGTGAGCTAGATCAGCTCTGTGGCACAGGGGGAAGAGGGCTTTGACCCTGCCATGGTCCCAGCTGGAATCCCACCTCACACCTGTTATTATTTTTATCTGTTTTAATGGTTTATCTATTTTGTTGTTTTTATATTTATATTTATTGTTGTTCCCCACCTTGATCTGGATGGAGAGGTGGGTTAGAAATGAAATAAAATAAATAAAATAAATAAGGTCCCATTGGAGCCAATGAACGTTTTCCTCCCACTGGGAAGAGCAGGATGCACTGGCAGGGAGACCAATTCCAATCAAGAATCCACCCTCCCTCTATGATCCCAATCCAGTGCACGCTCTCTCTCTCTCCCTCTCTCTCTCTCCCTCTGTCTCTCTCTCTCACACACACACACAGGCTAGGTGGTAGAAAAAAATATTAGCTACACAAGGGCAAACATTTGGCTCTTAAACACTGCTGTTCAGCCACGACAAAATCTAATTGAAATAAATAAAGATTATCAGAACAGAGACAACTATTTAAATTGGGATGCAGTTACCATTGCATTATTTTTGCATCATGAGGGGAAGTAAAATAAATATTTTGATAACATTTGCTAAGTTTAGCCATGAGTGCAGAGTGACCAAAAGGCTCTTTTTAGCACATAGTCATGGAGAAGAAATAATAAACTGAACAAAAATAGTTTTCCCAAACAGTACTGCGCAAATGTCTTTCAGCAGAGCACTCTGGTAATAACTTGTTAAAACAGAAAGGAATTCAGGAACTGAACACAGTATAGCAGCAAGAAGAATCAAAACAAGGTCTAAGGATGGGAGAGGATTAGCTTTTTCATTTTTGGACTGCAAGTAGGAACTCCATCAGCTGTTTGCCTTGATTGCTTGCTGTGAATATAGTCACATTGTTCAAAGGCTTGTATACACAGAGTTGATCCATATACATAATAAACCTACGTCTTTGTGTTGAAGTTTGACTATAAGTAGAATTTATTTTATTTTATTCATTTATTATTACATTTACATCCTGCCTTTTTTCCTCTTGCAAGGAACCCAAGGTGGCTTGCATGATCCTGATCCTCCTCCTCCTCCTCCTCCTCCTCCTCCTCCTCCTACAAGAATCCTGTGAGGTAGCTTAGGCTGAGAGCCAGTGACTGGCCCAAAGTCACCCAGTGAGCTACATAGCCAAGTGGGGACTAGAACCTGGATCTCCCAAATCCTAGTCCAACATTCTAGCCACTACATGGCACTGGCTTCATCTGAGTCGTAAACTGCAGGTCCCAGGCTGCAGAAGTGGACTATGTGTGTGTGTTGTTGTGCTTGAGAATGCCCGTGTGTCTCTGCCACACACCTACAGTTGGCGCAATCAAATTTAACAGCACTAATCAAACGTTGGGGAAGCAATGAAGTGGAAACCTGGATGCAGCCCCCAAACACATCCCCCCATAGTTCTTATGTGAGTACCCCGAGTATTGCAGAGCTTTTTGCCACACCAGCACCTTTCTGTATACAAAGAATGCTATATAGCAGGGGTTCCATGTGCAAATGTCTTCTGCACATAGATTACTCTTACAGGATTGAGTAGTTGAAGATTATTTCCCCATCTCTCAGATCCACTATATTTCAGTTGACACGTTCAGTTTAATCATCATCCAGGGACAATTTTTCAGAGTAATCTGATGCTGCCTTCTAGGATTTTAAAGACAAAAACATACATCAAGATGTTAATGTGTGCTCATATATGTCTGCTGGCTTAACGTAACAATTGATGATGCTGTTCAGACCTACTGGAATGGTGGACCACCACATCATAAAAGCTAGTGGGTATTATTAATAAGTAATAAAGCTATGAGACAATCTCAGAAAAGATCAAGGCTCAGGGGGAAGCAACATATTTCTCCCTCAAGGCTAGGACAATGTTATGCTAGGGACATTTTGCCGTTGCAAAGTACCCAATAGATCTCGGCATGCATTGATTCCGCACAATACAACAAATTAAGAGGGAAATGTGAATTGTTGTTACATCTAGACCCTGGAAAGGATATGTTGGAACCCTTGAGAGTCAGCTGTGAGATTTTGCTTGGCAGTGTGAGGGTACAGTTGTTAATATTCAGTCTGACCTAGACACCATCATTGATTCAGTTCCAGACAGTACTATCTGGTCTAGTTTGGTGGGACCAGTTTCAGTTAAGGATGTGGATAAGGTACTTGGAGAAGTATGCCCTATCACCTATATTCATGATCCTTGCCCATCTTAGTTTCTTACTCTAGCCGAACCAGGTTAGCCGGGCAGGAGGTGATTAATGCGTCTATGGTCCCCTCTACAAGGATTCACTTTTGCGCCCGGTTAGGCGATTATGCGCATAATCACTGAAGCGCATTTACGCCTATTACCTCTGCACGAGAGGCAGCGAGAGGCAGCGAAGCGCATTAACGGATGTCCAAAATGCGCTTTCCAAGTACTTAATGCGCATAAGCGCTTGTTCACACAGTCAAAATGCGCTTTAACGGCCGGAACAAAATAAAACTCGCGATTTAACGCGCATTTGATAATGCGCATAATCGGAGAGATAACGCGCCTCTACGCCCGATTTGCGCTCCGTTCTTGTAGAGGTAAAAAAAATTAAGCGCCTTGAAAGAGCTTTAAACCTCTCTTGTAGAGGCAGCCTATAAGAGAGGGAATGGTCCCGGTTAAGCTGAAGGAGATCATTTCTTAAGAAACCCTTGCTGGACCCAGATAATCGTAATAACTATAACCAAATTGCAAAATGCCGCCTTTTGGGACAAAGTGATCAAGAGAATGATGGCATCCAAACTCCAGGCAGTATCGGATTAAATTGATTATTGAGACGCTTTTCAATGTGAATTTAGGCCAGGGGGAGGTAATCCAGAGGTGTGGGCTGTCTCTACTTTTCATCAAATCCAGGTGAGGCAGTGGCTATTCTGAATCAGTACCTGGGCACAGTAATGGATTGGGTGAGTGCCAATAAATTGAGACTCAATCTAGACCGGATGGGGGTGCTGTTAGTGGGTGGTTCGTCTGCACAACTAGGTGATGTTCAACCTGTTCTGGAGGGGGTTGCACTTTTCCTAAAGGTTCCTTAAGGGAGAATGCAGAACCAGAACTGTCACTTGAGGCACAGGTGGACTGTTAGCATGGAGCACCTCTTATCAGCTCAGGATGATATACCAACTATGTCCTTATCTGGTCAGAGATGGCCTATTTACAATTATTTATTCTCTGATAACCTCTTGGCTGGATTCCTGCAATGCATTATACATGGGGCTGCATTTGAAAACAGTCCAGAAACTTTAGCTGGTCCAACATAGGGCAGCGAGATTGTTAATGGGGATTGGCCAACTTAATCATATTATGCCAATATCTGCACCGGCTACTAGTCCATGTCTGGGCCCAATTCAAAGTGCCTTGGAGGAGGCACTTGGAAGAGGGCCTTGGCTACCGAATGTGGTGTACAGTTCGGCTCATGCTGGGAGAGGCGCTCCATCAGGTATTGTGGTCCCGAGCCAAGTAAGACTATATAGGTCAAAACCAGCTCCTTGAATTGGGATCAAAAACATACAGGCAGCCAGTGCAAACAGGCCAAAACTGGTGTGATATGTTTGGACCTTCTCGTCCCTGTTATCAATCTGGCTGCCACATTTTGCACAAGCTGCAGCTTCTGAACCATCTTCAAAAGCAGCCCCACATAAAGTGCATTGCAGTAATCTAACTTGGAAGTTACCAGTGCATAGACAACTGAGATCAGGTTATCCCTGTATAGATAGGGACATAACTGGGCCACCAACCAAAGTTGGCAGAAGGCACTACATGCCACTGAGACTACTTGAATGGCCACTGAGGCTGCTGCCACTGAGGCTACTGAGACTACTTAAGTCTCAAGTGACAAAGATAGCTTCAGGAGGCCCCCCAAGCTACAAACCTGTTCCTTCAGGGGAAATGCAACCCCATCCAGAACAGGCTGAGCACCCTCTGTCCAATCAGGAGTACCACCCACTAACAGCATCTCAATCTTGTCTGGACTGAGCTTCAGTTGATTAACCCTCATCCAGTACTAGGCACTGAAGAGCGAGCTTCTTTCTATCAATTACCAAAAAACAAAAGTTATGATATTTGGTAAATCTAAGAAAATCCATAACTGGTCACTTGATGGGAATAAACTGGAGCAAGTATTTTCTTTTAAGTACCTTGGTGTGGTGTTTCAGTGGACAGGTACATGGTCTTCGCAGATTCAATCAAGCACCCTGTTAGCTGGTAGAACTTTAAATGGACTATTACGGTTCTATCGCACTAAAGGGGGGCAATCTGGTTCAGCCCACTTTAGAACTGTATAAGATCAGGGTTCTTCCAAAATTGTTATATGGAGCACCACTGTGGGCTATGGCCAACCTGGATTCATTAGAAAGAGCTCAAAATAAATTTCTGCGTAGACTCTTTGCAGTTCCCATTTCTACAAAATTGGAATTGCTCCGTGCAGAACTGAGTGTAATGATAATCAAAGCTGAAACTCTCAGACTAGCCCTGCTCTTCTGGCTAAAAATAATTTTCAAGCAGGTATCAGAATTTCTTCTGATGGTTTTGGAAGAGATGGGCCCCTGCTCATGGAACCATAAAATACAGTTAGTTGCCATGAATCTGGGATTTTCTTTCTCTTTTCTCCTAACACAAGGTTATGACAGAGCTAAAGTATTACTGCTCCAAAGGCTTAAGGACACTGAGATGCAATCTCAGCTAGCTGAGATCATGACTTGCCAGTCTAATAACTTCTATGCCTCCTTTACTCCTTTGTATTTATCTTTTCCAAAATACCTTGTAGATTTACCAATTATTAAAATGAGGGTAGCCTTTACTCGGACAAGATTAAATGTTCTTCCGCTGGCAGATTGGGTGGGTCGGCATAAGGGGGTTCCTAAGAAGGACAGAGTATGCAGTTGTAATTCTGTATCAACTGAAGATATCATTCATGTACTCTTAGAATGCTCATTGTATAACGATCTCAGAACCAAATATATGTATCCATTGTTAAGTTCACTAAAGGGTAGGCCATCTCTTGTTAAGGTTTGTTTCTTATTGTCTGATGTTGAGAAGTATGTATCCTTTAGAACTTCTAAATTCCTTGTCAATGCTCTACAAATACGTGCCACAAAGTTTAAAGATTGTATGGAAAATGATCCAGCTCTTATTGGTTTACTAGCAGAGTTTTAATTGTATAGAGTGTTTTTTTCCTCCTTTGTAATTGTGCATAATGGCAATTTGCTAAGACACAATAAAGTATGTTCTGATGTTCTGATTTAGCACATCCACAGCCTCACCTGAAGAAGATGAAAAGGTTTCATGTAGATATTGAATAGATGAGAATCACAGCAGATACCTTTGCAGTGCATACATTAACAGCATTATCTATAGTTAAAAGTATCTCCATCCCTACAGTTTGGCTGGGTTAGTGTAGTGAATGTAAAAATAACAGTTTGATTATTAAATGAATAGGCTTAGGTGCTTACTGTCCTTTATGACAACTGCAACTTTAAATAATGGAAGGTAACCTTGAGGATCTCTCTTCCTCTGAGCATCAATGGTAAAACAGTGTTAAAAAATGTTTCTACAGTCCAGGATGCCTTGGCTGCCATTTTGTCTTCTGAATGTCATTGGCATCCATCATAACTTAGCTTTGAAAGCAAAGTTGAGGCTTTGTTTACAGACTGCATTTTATTTCAACTATTTTATAAACCCTTCTTCAACATTCCTTTGCTAATGTAAACTCTTTAGCAGCATGCCAACAGTTCCCCCACTCTCTTCCAAATCTCAACCAAAGAAACCCCTATTGGATGTATACAAGTATTCTCAGGGAGAGAGAAAAAAATGTTACACTACTTCAGCACTTAACTGAAGGTGTTAAGAAAATACCATACTTAGCTTCAAGGAAATGCTGACATGGAACAGCATACATGCAGCAGTTTTCATTACTATGACGTTCTGAGAAGGCAGTGGCAGCGCTAATTCACCAATGCATATTGAAGCACACACTGAGCTTGCTTCTATTATTTTCAAAAAAACAAGCTACTTTTCTATGCTTAATTAATCGGAATTGTCCTTGAAGATAATGACGAAGAGACATTATGACATAATTACTATCAAGTCAGAGAGCTGAGTATGCAGAGATTACTGACATCATGCACTCTGCAAAAACATATGTGGACTAGCAGATTCTTTTAAACACATACACACACACACTGAATAAGCACAGAATAAACAATTAGGCCCTCTCGTAACAGTTAAATGAATATATCAATATAAGCCCTGCAAGCATACCAAATGTCTCTGAATTTGTATCTTCCTTTTACTTAAATCTCACCAAAATGTATTTATTTATTCATTAACTTTTTATACTGCCCAACAGCCAAAACTCTTTGGGCAGTTCACAAATAAAGCTAAACCCATAAAATAGAAAAAACATAAAATAAAGCATAAAACCTGAAAATAATAGTACAAACAGCTACAAAATAAAACCAAAGTAAAATCAATAATTTCACGTTGCTTTACATAGCCTGACTGATAAAAATTGCTTGCTTTGCGTCATTTCAGGCTTACTATATGATGAGGACGTTAATAAAAGGAATTATAGTATTGCTTGGACAGGAGAATCAATGACATTGTATCATATGCACTTTAAAATGTTGTTGTTGTTTCATGTTATACTATCTGTTCATCTACAAGGGTTATAGATATATGTTTACATTTAGCATGGGAGATGTGTGTGTGCAAAAGCTGCTTCTGTATGTGAATTCTCTTGTTGGGATTGGCAACTACACACATACGCAAGAGGTAGAAGCACATCTGCATAACAATTGCGCATTTGGATATGACGTATCTGTTGCAGCCACCATTTTCTCTAAGCCATTTGGATGGAGTAATTGTTACGCACACTGAAATACGCACCAGTGTTTCAGGTTGGTTGCACACAGAATGCTGTATACAATTATATCTGGATCAGACCTATACTCCTCTACTTAGGATTATTTCTTTTAATCACTGGATTTTCAAGCAGCAGCTAAAATTTAACATTCATAACAAGTTTACTGTACCTGCCATGGTGTACCTCAGCTTTCATGCAGAATCACTGAGACCTAGAGAGCAAAAGGAAGGAAGAAATGAGAAGTGAACCATACTTAAAGCAAAATAGCTTTAATATAGCTTTTCATACACATGTCATCCAAGTTATGTTTATTTTGAGAATGAATCCTTATTCACTACCCTGATTTGAAAAGCAGTTAGGGAAAGAGCTAATGTAACCTTTTGCGTGTGTGTGTATGTCAAACCAGGGCATCCAGCAGCCTGTCTCCCACATCTGATCTCCTGTACACAAGAGCTCATCTTGTCTCTCAGTAAACCAGTCATAGTAAAAAAAAATATCGATCAAGAACAGCCTCTAGGTTACAATTCCAACCCAAATACCACATAAGACAAATGGAACACACCAGCCCTTACGTCCTCATCAGTTCCTCACTGAGTAGTCACAGGAAACCCCTTGTCTTGTCCCTCCTTGTCTGCTAGGATCCTGACTACACCCACCTTTAAAGATGTCATTTGCTTCTTGCTCTTTGGATTCTCATCAGTCTGCTCTGGAATTTGATCCCCCAGCTATGGCCTCCTTCAGAGCTTGGCTCAGGACTGTACAGCTGAGTGCTGAAAATATATTCAGCATATATCACTACAGAGTGCTAATGTAGCTTCCAAAATGCAAGCTTCTCCTTGCACTACTATAGTAGCTATAAACAGGGCATAGGAATGGACTGCCCGTTTCACATATTTAATAGTCTACTGTAATGCACTGGCACTTATTCTGTTGTCAGAAATGACCTCTGCAAAGCAATTCATAACTCCAGATTAAGAGTAGCACATGGTATATCCTATGTTATTCAGTGGTGACAGCAGTTGCCAGTATTCAGTTCTATATGAATGCCTCAATGGCCCAATCTTATATGCTGTATTACAACTGCAACAGGATCCCAAGGTATAATTTTAAATGCCATGTACCAATGGAAATTCCTTACTAACAAGACATAATTCTATGGGACAAGTGCATCCTGCATCATTTCCTGTAACAAAACCTGCAACTGGAATGGATTAATGAACCACTTTGTGACCGAGCTAACACAATTCCAGAACTGCACTATGTTATTTTTGTCAATGAGGTAAGCAGAAATGACTCAGAACAAGAAAGAATCTGAGTAAGATGCTGATACGTTTCCCTCCTTTTTACTATATCTGCAAGGAGACAGTGACTCACCAATGCACTTGCTGTGCATACAAAACAATGACTAAGTGCCCCCAAACATGATAAAAAATATATATCCTGGCTCATAGAATCCATTTTCCATTACAGTAATAGAATCAGCAAAAAAAAAAAAAAATCCTGTAGAGGTTTTACTGTAGTCTAATAACAACAATCTATTAGAAAATAGATCTGAAAACGGGTCACCAAAGTGGAAAGAAGATTAAGTAGGACGTAGCTGGGCTGGATGAGTTGAAACAGGGAGAGAAAAAAGTAAAAAAAAAATCTCTACAATTAAAGAACGGTTGTTACACAGCCAGAAAGTGACTCAGATAAAAAGGGGTGGGGGAGAGAAGATAAGAGATTCCTTTTGGGTGCAACGGAAGGCAGTAAGCATGGCATCCCCTGAGATGCCACAGAGCACTTTTCCAACACTGCAGTAACTCTACTTCTTTGAACTCCTTGGCCTGCAGAGTCGTATTTGAAAAGCTGAACAGGCAAGAGTACTGAGAGCTAGTTCATGGGATGCAATGCCCTTCTGCTACTCACTTGACATTTGCATACCCCAAAGAAGAGATCTGTGCCCTCCCATGAGAGATGAGGAGAAGAGGCAGAGACTGCAAAAAGAGAAGGAGACACACACCCATTGCGCACCCGTCTGCCATTTTCAGGATACTTTCCACATTGGACTTCACATAAATTTACAATCCGAACAGATCTGTATCTATTTTAAGTGGGTCATAATAAGTATTGCTTGGGTTATTATAATTTATGTTTCTTTTGCATAAATGTGAGTAATTTTTAGAATCCAAGATTTGAGACCCATCACTGTGACCAGGTGAACACATCCCAAAGCCAGCAGCTGATATTCAGACCCCAACCCTGTTTTAGTCCTACATGCACATCACATCCTGCTCCAAAAGGCTCTCTCACCCCTCTTGAGAACAGCTTTTTAAGGGATGTGAGGACCTATACTGGAGGGGGGGGGGGCAACAACTCCAGCCATGCATTAACTAAAGTGCCTCCAGCCATACAAACAAGGGTTTGAATCTAAGCCCACAAATGTATCCAATACATTTTAGTGGCTGTTTTAAGCAATTTCAAAAGTTGCAATTTGCTTTTATTTCCCTCATAGTATTTCTTATTCTGTTTTTAGAAGGATGCTCTGCATACACTTGCTTAGAGTTAAATCTTACAGATTTCACTGGAGCTTAATTCCAAGTAGAATTATACACTTTTCCTCCTTTCCCCTCCTTTTATTTGCTATGTTTGCTCCTGGTATTCAGCAGACTTTCAGCAGTTCAACATCACAGCTGGAAAACAAAGTGAACAAAATCTGGCAATAATTGATTTAAAACATTCTTTGGCTCCTAAAACTGTTTGCCATTTTAGCTGCAATGCTCCAATTGGCATTTTGGCTGTCCCTTCGGTATGTACCAAGGATGTGGCGTTGCTCTAGCAACCATTCCTAATTATGCTGGGCAAACAAGATTTCCTCCCTAGGCTCTGTGAAGGTCACCCTCCTATTGTGACGCTTGAGCACAGGTTATCATTGCAGCAAGCCAAGTGATCAAGCACAGAGTTCTCCTAACATTTCCATCACAGCATAGCATCCTTCTGAGCCGCAGTTAGGACAAGTTAAAGGGGTTCTGCTTACAAACATTGATCATCGGTCACTGTAATTGCAGTTTCAGTTTTCACACCTTGCCAAATCCCCCATCTTTCAGCCAGAGCACAAACTGATATCTCTATTAATAATATTGTCAATCACTCACCGAAAATACTAGCTTGCACCAAGTGAAGAAAAAAGTACAGGGATGTGTAAGGATGTCATTATGGCTCGTTTTGACCAGAACTTGCCCCCTTCACCCATCCTGAACACAAATGCATTTTGAGGGCAAAGTTCACACATTCCTAAATTTGTGATACTGGTTCAAAAATGCATACTGTAGAAAAATACACACTTTAAAACATCTATTTTTTTCTCTAAAACACACAATTTTAGACAATACAGGGTAGGGTGAAGCATACCGTTGGGTGCACACTTTAAAAAATGTGTACCCAAATGTGCATTGTTCCCATTCGATCAACAACAAAAAAGCTCACCATGAGGTGGATCAAGCTTCGAGGTGGAAGAAGACAAGCTCAAGCTTTGCTGATTTTCCCATCCCTATAGTTAACTATCCAAGAAGACTTCAAAAAGGGACTAGGAAGACAGAAGAGAGAATTCTGCAGCCAACGAGTCCAAGAAAAGTCTTTTTAGGCTTTTAAGCTGGATACAATCTCAAAATATGCTGAGGGTGGATCTTCTTGCAGTCTGGCTATATCAGGAGGCCCCAAAGTAGCAAACAGAGGCACTCTGATCCTAAGAATTTTTTTTTGTCACAATGGTGCAATCAGGCCTGATTGTATAGACAGTGGGGAAAGTCAAGTTTGGAGAACAGCTGAAGGGGCATGATGGCCAATTGAGGTAGAACCATGCAGCTCTGTTCCATTTATTACTGGTAAGTTTTTTAATCCCACAAAGCATAAAGATGTTCTAATGCACGGGCTCTGGAATTGCTTTTAGGATACTGGATAAGGATACTGGATTTCCTCCATTCTGCCCCCACCAGTAACAGCTGTGGTGGTGTCAAGAGGAAGCAAATATCCTAACCCTAATGACTGCTTCTGCAACCAAGGCTGAGTCTGCAGTCCCAATACTTATATCAGAGGCACTTTTATCAAGCACTATAAACTGCTATGCCCCAACAGGATGAAGCTGGTGAATTAATTTACATGGGATTTACAGCATGCAATCGGAATCGCCAAGGCTAGCCCAATATTTTTTGCTGCCTGAGGTGAAGGACACCACCCTGAGATCCTTGTGATAGGGGCGGGATACAAATGCTTTAATAAATAAAATAAAATAAATAAGAAGGCACCCACTCCCTGTTCCATGTACAGAGGCATGGCAGTTACATCTTATTTTAACACTGGCAACGGGATAGCATCCTCCACTGCGCCTAATAGTAGTTTAGGAGCTCTGTCATCCAATGAGAGGGATGGCCAGGGACTCCTGAAGAACAGCCACTGCCTCCCAGCATCTGCTGCCTGAGGTGTTCACCTCACTCTACCTAATGGTAGAGCCAGCCCTGAACTTCCTATATAGTTGGAGCCAAGGTATTACCTTTGCTCTGTTATACTTGGCTAACAAGAATCTTGGCTTTTACTACAGGAAAACCTGTAACTCGCTATGAAGGCTCCTGGCAATAAAGCCAAAGAAAAGAAAAAGAAAGAGTTACACCATGAATGTTGTACCCTCTGATTACTTTCAAAGAGAAAAATATATACAAAAGGGCCATGGGGTTACATTTGTGAACCCATTAATCAGGAGATATCAAGGGTTAACCAGATGTGACCATTGTATAATGAATTGCCAGACAATTTATACAGACACCAGGGAACATCAAGATTATTGAACAGATGTCGTCTCTTCATACCACAGAGAAATGGCAGGACTTATATTCAGGTCAGATTTCTTCCTGCATAAGCAAGACTCATAAACAAAAAATGGTGAAAAGGAAATATTTCCAAAGTTAATCGTCTTTCTAGTCCTTTATCATAATGCCATCCTACTTTTCTTCCAAGGAGATCTGGGCAGTGCACATGGGGTTCATCCCCCTTTATCTGCACAACACTTTAAGTTAAAGAATGGTGCTGTCAGGGTACAGTTTGGGGCAGAAGTTCAGGGAGCCACTCAGCAAAAGAGCAAGAGGAGACCCAAATGCACCAGGGCTAGCTTGACACATTTTCAAGTAAGTGAATAATATGCATTACCATCTAAAGAGGGTGGGTAGGCAGGCAATAAGACTATTAAGCCCAGAGTCTAAAATTAACTAAATGCACCACTGAATGTAGGTATATTCCCTTTGGTGCCTTCCCTTCTTTCCTCATAGGCATTTTCTAGAGTTCACTATCTGTTCTTTTGGGGCACTCACTGTGCCTATTGGACCTCACTATTTTCTAATATATAGACAATACATACAAAAATATAGAGAACATGGCCCTGTAGTTGTGCATTGCACAGGAAGACAGGTAGTGGGAAAGATGTCTTCCAGATGAGTTGTTTCACCATTGTTGGTATTCCCAAACTTCAGGATTCTCTGGACTAAGGTTTGAAAATCACTGATATGACCCTGCCCAGAGCCTACGTTCTTTATCTGAGACCCTGCTATGTGACCCAGCTCCTGAAGAGGTGATGTTGCTATGAACCCATGTCAGGGACTTTTGTATAGCAGCACTCTTTCCCAGGGAGGTTAGGTTGGCTCTCTCTCATTATTGGAGTTTATAGTAGATGGCTGGTAAGAACTATACCGATCCACCCAGCTTTTTACCGATTAAGGCTGTTCCTTTTGTTTATAAAGCTCCCCTGCTGTAATGTATTTTATCAATTTTGTTTGGAATTGCTGTATTTTATTGTGTTCATGATTTTATTGTAAATTGTCTTGGGGGCAATTTGGAAATATTTCAAATAAAATATAGCACAATATTATATTCAGGCCCTTTCCTAATAATCCCTAGCATGGAATCCCTATTTTTTGTTAGCTTCTGCATACTGGGTCATCATTTTCATTGAGCTAAAGACCCTATCCCAAGACTTTTCCTCATTGTTAATCATTGCCAGTTTAGGCCTCGTTGGTGTATATGTGAAGTTAAGATTGGTTGCCCCAATGTGCATCACATTGCTTACTTACATTAATCTTCATGTGTTAATTTGTTGTTCTCCCAGTTGTGAGAGCCCATTTTAGAACTCTTCACAGTCCATTTGGGTTTTCACTACCTTAAATAACTTGGTGTCATTTGCTAACTTGGCCACCTCACAACATTTTGTTTATGCATTGTCCCTTCAAATCTTGTGTTCTCTAATATGCAAACAATTCCGCAGAGCCAGGATATTTGCGTTGCTTGTCACACCAAACTTCTGATTTGCATTTTGAAATAAGTTATTTAGGCTGCAATAGATACTTCCCTGGGAAGATGTTATATTGACCTCAATATGTCTTACTTTGGAGTACATGTACTCTGAGCAGCTGAAGAAGACGCTGGCCCTTTCTACACTTAAGGGTGTAGAGGGAGGGCCTGTGGGCAATCCCAGACTTACTTGCTTCTGGGATCGTTGCCCGCTTTCTACACAGGGATTACGATGTCCGGGAAGCAAACAGGGACATTGCGCTCGTTGTGCCCACCATTTGTTTTAAGAGGCGGAGCCAGGAGTGCACTTGCGCTCCAACGCAAAACTGAGTGCAAAACAAAAGCCCCCACCCCACTCCCCCCCACCCCCGATGCCCCTAGACTCTCCCCGGCCCGGCTCCTATTCTCTTGCAGACCCCCACTACTTGAGGGAAAGAAGGAAGAAACCGGGATGGGCGCCAACACCGCCCATGGTCCTTGGGATCGTCCTGGGACCACGGGGAAAATTGGGTTTTCCTAGGGTTTCTTTATCCCTGGGAAAACCCGTGGACCCCTCTTGCCCCTGGGAGTCCCTGTGTATCATTTGGATGCACAGGGAGAACCCAGGGACAACCCTGAGGAAAAAAGCCAGTGTAGAAACGGCCACTGTCTGATAATGAATATTAGCGTATGGATCTTAAGATAAGTTTTAATATAATTAATTACAATTCTCCTAATGAGGATTGTAATATCAGCACCTATAGTGAGAAAAAAATGTAAAGGTGACAATGATCTGTGTCATGAATATCATGCAGCGATGGAGTCCCTAATATAATAAACACATAATAATGAATCTGGATGGATCAATGCTATGTGATGTTCAGCATTTTTCTCTGGGCTTTACAGGCAAAACTTTAGCAAGTATTTGAGTATCTCAAGTTTGACCGCTTGGGAGCTTTCTCTACCTCATCAGTTCCAAATAAAGTATCCTCTTTCTACTCCTCTGCTCCTTCCTTAATGGTTGTTGTGCTTGCCTCTGGGCTAGAGTCTTAAAACATTAATATTACAGTTACAATTAAGTGAGTCTGTGATCATAATACAAGTAATAAGGGGAATGTTGATGTTCATGTAAACTGGGTAGGATTTCTTCCTGAAACAATTCTTCTTGTTCCTTGAGGCATGCTGTCTCAAGGGTAAGATTTATACTGTCTACAGTTTCTTGTACAGCTTAAAAGGCAGACCTCTGAACAAAGAAGCCTTGGATATGCATGATTCACCGTAATGCAAAATGAAAATAAGAAAACTTAATTAACAGGAGTGTGAACGGGCATGGATTCAGGTTACTATATATAGCTGCATGGTTCAGATGGACTTGCTACACAATAGCATGCTATGAGATGGATATTCTCCCCTTGTTAGGCTGACCATATGAAAAGGAGGACAGGGCTCATGTAACTTTAACAGTTGTAGAGAAGAGAGAATTTCAGCCTGCATCATTTGTATGCAATTCGTACCTGGTGAAATTCCCTCTTCATTACAACAGTTAAAGCTGCAGGGGCCCTGCCCTCTTTTGTATTTGGTCACTCTAGTATAGTACCTGCAACTTTAATTGCTTTGATGAAGAGGTGATTTCACCAGGTACTAATTGCATACAAATGACTCTGGCTGAAATTCCCTTTTCTCTGCAACTGTTAAAGTTACATGAGTCCTGTCCTCCTTTTCATATGGTCAGCCTACCCCTTGTGCACTCAGATCATGGGTTTTGGCAAACTATAGCTTGCTGTTACACCTGAACCTGTTACACTATAGTTTGCACTTTCCATAAAAACCAAAGTTGCAAATCCTGCTTTGCAGGGCAAGTGCAAACAATAGTTTACTGTTTGGATATAAGGGCAAGCTATCACTTGCTGAAAACCAACAAGTTATTCTGAATGGTAAGGGAGAGCATGCAACCCTGAGATTTATTCTGGACATATTTGCTGAGTGCCAAACCATGGTTTTGTGTTATAAACCAATGTGTACAAGATTATCCCAGCCACTTACAGGAATGAAATACATTCCTGTAAGTGGAATGTTACAGTCCACAATGGGCCAATTCAGACATAATGTGCTTGTAAATGCTCACCGCTAAATCAACCATGAACATTCCATCTGTAGTTTGTTTAGCATTATAGTTTTAACATTAGGTGTGAACCAGTAACTCTGGCTTGTCTCTCCCACAGCAAATTAGAGTCATAAGCCAAGGTCAGAGGAGAGAAAAGCCAGAGTCCCTGATTTACACATAGTTCTAAACTAAGTATGGACAGAAGGTTCATGGTTTGTTTAGCCACTCCCATTTACAGTAGGATCCATCAGGGAGCATTATGCCAGGATTTCCCCAGAACCATAGTTATGTGCAAACCAGGCCAGTGAATAATGCCGTCCAAACAGATTTGTCTGCATGAAACCCCCAATAAAGAATTTCATATAGTTTCAGGAGTTGTCTGATTGGTGAGGTATTAAAAATATAAAACACATCTGGTTAGCCACTATGAGAAACAAGAGACTAGAGTAAATTGATTTTGGTCTGATCAAGCAAAGCTTCTTCTTATATTGTACCATTATTAGATTTACAATATGGCTGTTTTAAAATACAGATGATCCTGTCACAGTAGCTTCTGACTAAGAGCCCTTGTCCAAGGTCATTTCACCTGAAGGAAGGATCCTAATCCACATCTATTTTTATTCAGGAAGCAGCTGAGATTATTCTTTAATTATTTGCAGTATAACATTTGGGAAATGACTGCATGATATGAGCCTGCTTGAGGCACTATTTGGATGGGACACCCACAGTTATATTCAGCAAGACAAGAAGTGGGACAAGTGCGCCCAGTGGGCAAGTCATCCCAACCCAAGGTCATCCAAACCAAACCAATTTGTTAAAGGTAAAACTAGCAGTGATAACACAACTTACTCAATGAAGACAGCTTCCACTGACATCACAGTGTAAAGTTCCTTAATATTCCATTCACGATTAATCCCAATTCTTTTATTAGAAAAAGTCACTCCTGCAGTTAAAATACTGCACATTAGATCATTCTTCATAGCTTAATTTGCATATTCTGTTTGGAGAATTGGTGTGATTTTTATTTTATTTTTTCACAAGGTGTGAAATATTTTGTTCCTCTTTTGGTTGTTGTTGCAGATTGGGAAATGAGAAATGGGAATTAAGAGCGTTGGTGGCACAGAGAAAATAGACCACAGGGAGGGACAGCAGGGTCCTATTTTCTGACTGCTCAAAGTAATTGATGTAGCCACTGTTAAATCTTTCAAATTTGTTAAGACAGCAATAAATACCAGTTGCGAAGATTACTGTTGAGGTTTACAGAACTGTCAACTGGGGAACAAAATGTAGCCAAACTCACCTCAGAAGTAGGAATGAATAAGTGTCAGTCACCATTTAACTGTATCTAGCCTGGAGGTGGAAGTCATTTGTCTTTTGAAGCCATCAAGTCCCTCTACTAGTCTACAATTTAATTTGAAGTTTCAATGTTTCCTGAGGGATTGCTGAGGGATTTCCTGGCATTACCTGACAGCATTATCTACATAGTAAGTAGCTGTCAAGAATTTATCGCATGCAAGAGACAGCTAAAAATATTTGTGATAAAAATGTTAGTTTATTACCAGTAACAACAACAGATAGGACAAAAATGAACACACAGCTGTAATTCACTCTACCTTCTCCTACTGATTCATACCCCCCTATCTTATGAACATGTTGTTCTACACCAGCAAATCTTAGAGGGAAAACTGCATGACAGCTTCACTTTGAGCCATCTGTTACTTAATCTGTAGATGAAGGTGATAGAGTCAATAATCTAACAACAGTGTTGGTTTAGGAATTGGTGAAAGAGAAAGGTACTGTATTATGAAAGCCACTTATAACAATTTCACTTCTACAGCAGCCACCTGTAATATATAATAATGAAGCCTTGAGGAAAATAATTTTTGAATTCCTTCATAAGAACTATGGATAAACACACAGTATCTTTCTATTTAGTGTTTCAAAATTAACCACTGAAATTTAAACCACTGTTTTTAGTCACTGTTTTATTAAGGAAAGATTAAATGATGATTTGCCAAACTTCCCTTTTAGAAACACAATATTGGCCTTTCATCAGTTGTTGGTGAGATTTTAATATTTCATCAGAAAACAAAAACAAAACAAAACAAAAAGGACTTGTTCTCACAAGTTTCTGACTATAAGGCTATAAAATTGGGTAGTCACTCCCAAAGAACAAATAAGTCAATTATTGTCATCTTCTGGATTTATGGTCACAAGAAGTCTTTTTTCCCATTTCTGCCATCCTTTCTGAATTGTGCATACTGTCTTTCAAAACATGAGGAACCCCTCAGCTTATGGGATCACTGCATATCCAAAGGTTTTTTTAAAAGAGAATATAGGCTTCAGAGGATAATTGGAGCACAATTATGGCTTTGGGTAAAACATTCTCTTGCAACCTCACTTTCCCATCTGTAAAATGGGGATAATAATAAGGCAGGAGAACAGAAACAGATAACACAACCTATTTCTCCCTCCTCACTGCAGTCTTACACATGTCCCCCAAATCTACTCTGGAGGAAATCCACTCACAACATTGGATTTAACCCAAACTGTAAAACACTTTGCCAATTAGAAGTACCATGTCATGTTAATAAATGGAAGACTGGTATTAATGACAAATGGGAAAATTCTGCTGTTGTAGCAATAATTCTGAGAAACAAAAAGTCTAAAAAGTTTTGTCAGTCAGAGATTCACACATGAACTAAAGAAATGGAATGCCAATGCTAATTTCTCTTCTTAACATATAACATTTCTATTAGTTGGATTCAAACGTTGCCTCCAACAGCAGGATCTTCTCCTGAGTGGAGTTCTGCTCAGGATAACATGCAGCCACTGCCCAACTATTCTGGATGGTCTCCCAATCCTCCAGAGCAGATTTTGGGGGAGCATGGGGTGGTGTGGGGGAAGAGGGAATCTGCTAAAATTGCCTCATCTGCACTTTGCCAGCAGGACTTCCCCACTGAATCAAAGGCCTTCTGTGAACAGAAGGGGCCTTTCCATTCAGATATGGCAGCATCCGGATCCAGGCTATTGTACTGAATTTTATGAGCTTACCATCTTCTGTGTCAACCCCAAAGCTCAGCTGTGCATCAAGCAGTTGTTACTAATGTATATAGACTGGGTTTGAAGACCTGTTTTTTTTCCCTTTCAGCTGCAGTAGAAGAAGCTTTTGCTATTTATGCGTATGACACTCTATTTCTGCTTGACACCTGAGGCAGGTGAGGCTGTGCAGATGCTGATCCAGTGACTGGATTCAGTAATGGGTTAGATAGGGGCCAATAAACTGAAGCTGAATCCTGACAAGATGGCACTGTGGGTAAAAAGGCTCATGTCCAAAATGTGCTCTCTCTAAGGGAACAGGTTGCCTCTTGGGGGTGCTTCTTAATGTAGTTTTGCAACTGGAAGTTAAAGTTCCCTTGGTGCAACCTTTTACCGGTTTGGATGATTTGCCAATTGTGTCTGTTTGTGGACAGGGATAGTCTGACTACAGCAATCCATACTCTAGTAACCTAACTCTTGAAGACATTTTGGATGTGTCAATTAATGCAGAATTCGTCAACCAGAGTTTTTACTAGTATATCCAGGGTTGTTGTTTTTTACCTCAGTCCAAGTCTAAAAGAGCTGCATTGATTGTCTATTTATTTCTAGGTCCAATTCAAGATGTTTGTATTTACTTTTAAAATCCTAAACAGCTTGGAACCTAAATATTGGAAGAGGCATGCCCATTTCTTAAGATATTCTGCTGAAGCCCTGCTCCTTCTATTTCAGAAGTACACTGTGTAACTATAAAGGAGAGGGCTCTTTTCTTGATGACAACCAATTCTGGAAAGCCCTCCCCAAGGAACCACACCGTACAAGCTTTTAAATGCCAGCCTGAGCCAATGAAGGGTGATATAAAAATGATTATGCTGTTATTTTTTACAAAAAGCATATTTTATTTTTCTCCTATAAAATAAAAATATATAAATAAAATGTTCTATTGTTATTTTATTATTATTTTCTTGTAACAACATTGTAGAATAGTCCAGTGTCTTTTGTCACATACAACAAACAATGCTCAGTGAAATCCTTTAAGCATTTTTGGACGTTTTACTAATGTGCTCTTCTTCATAACCTGGAGCGTCAGCCCACAACAAGAAAGATCCAGTGTATGTTCTAGCACTACTGCTAAAGCAAATAGGATAAACCAGCCTAGCTCTGAATGTTGAGAGAGCATCTGGAAAGCACCAGGTTGGAGAAGGATGGAATAGACATATGACTATTTTGTCTGAAATGAACCTGTGTTCAACACCTGAGGTCAATAACACACCATCTTCAAAAATGCACTTAGTGTGGACACAAGGGCAGGGCCTTCTTGACAGCTTCCAGAATGTGAGATTTCCTCCTAAAAGAGGCCCAATGGGCCCTTCCCTCTTGTGTTTTAGTGAGGTGGCAGAGACTTTTATTCTGCTATGGCCTTTAATCTGTTTCAACCTCCTGCTGTGGCAATGTATTTTTAAACTGACTCCATTGTTTTATGCCCCTCTCATGCAGCTGTTATAACAATTTAATTGATGTTTTGCATTTGTTTTTAACTAATTTTATTATATGTTTGGGTTTTTAATCTGAAAGCTGCCTGGAGTTGTGTGTTAAAAGGCAGGGTAGAAACTGTCTAAAATTAAAAATATATCTATTTTAAGTTTTTTAATTTTGCAACCCAACAAACCCTGACCTATGATATTCCTTTTGTACAAGTTGCTGATGACAGGCAATTAAAAAGATGAAAAGACTGCTAAGCTAGGCTGACCAGATAAAATCCAGGTCAGGGCTCATGTAACTTTAACAGTTGTAGAGAAAAGGGAATTTCAGCCAATGTCATTTGTATGCAATTAGTTCCTGGTGAAATTCCCTCTTCATCACAACAGTTAAAGTTGTAGGCACTATGCTAGAGTGACCATATACAAAAGAAGGCAGGGCCCCTGCAACTTTAACTGTTGTGATGAAGAGGGAATTTCAGCAGGAACTAATTGCATACAAATGACACTGGCTGAAATTCCCTTTTCTCTACAACCGTTAAAGTTACAGGAGCCCTGACCTGGATTTTATCTGGTCACCCTATGCTAAGCATATGTATACCATAATAGGCCATTTTCCCCTCCATCTTTGCACCTTTCAATAACCCACATACCAATTGATCCTGCTTATGCATTCCACATACAGAGCATGTACCTCTGTATGTGGATTCCTGAGAGCTTCATCTTAACTTTTAAAAGCAATATCTGCAAGTTATGCAAAACTTGTCCAACAAGGAAGGCTACAATTTAATCTATCTACCCTTTTGCTCATAACCTTTATAAGTTTGCTCAATAACAATTATTGGGAGGCTGGCATCCCAAACCATTTGAAAGCCCATCCTGCCATCCATTGTGCCCTGACAGAAATTGCTCGTACTTAAAGTATCCTAAAATTAAACATGTACAAATGTCGCAACAGCCTATTTTAAGCTTATTTCAAAAGTAGCATCCAAACATTCATCTCATCTCTTAATTTCAAATGTGCAGTGGACAGGGCATTGGGTTTAGACTGGGGAGTTTAAAACCCTGCCCACAAATGAAACTCACTGGATAACTTTAGGTCATCATTATCTCTCAGCCTAATTTATTTTATTTATTTACTAGCTGATATACCCGGCGTTGCTCAGGCCCCCTAAGATATATGTCTGCAAGATAATCATCTTAAAGTACTAGGCCGGTGTTAGGCCTGTGGGTTAACTTTTAAAATAATTAAATTTGTATCTTTTTTTTACTTCTCTCACCCTCCCAACAACTCTGCAAGGTAGGTTGGTGATAGACCTATGATGTTTCCAAGACCTTTTAACTTGATGATCTTTTTTATGCTGTGCTTTTCTTTTCTGGTATAACTAAACCACAACATTCCAAGACAGATGCAGGAATTACTGAATAAAGTGTATGATTTTTATGGAAATGCCTGACTATGCCATTGAAACAGAAGAGCGAACGGAGGAATGACTGATAGCTGAGGCTAGAATGGAATGGTGGGCAGGGTTAGAGGCAGCTGGAGAAAGTCAAGTAAAAGGAGAACAAAGACAGTGAGAGGTCAGGAAAGTGGGAGCTGAGTGATTTAAATCATGTTTTAAATCCTGATTTAAATCAAACTGATTAAAATCAAATCCACCCTGGTTAGGATTGAGAGATAGTGATCTGGTTTGCACACAGTAACCTGGTTTGCTAACCCATGCTTGATTTAAAATCAGTGACTCCACATGCCAGTACTACACTTCCCAGCATGCCTCTGGTAGCCCACAGATGCCTGTGTCCTCTGAGAGGTGCTTCCCTCCTCACCTTGTCGATGCTGCTCTTTGATAGAGTGTCAAGGAATAGCATCGTCAAAGAGGGGAGGTAAGCTGCTGTCAGTGGATGCACCCAGCTCTGACCAAGTCTTGCTGGGACTGCTTCAGCCCACACTACTTGCCCACCAAGTGCTCCATCAGGAGCCTGTACTGAAGCGCCGGAGCCGAGCTGGGCACTTGCCACCCTTCGTCAGGTCTGTTTCTGGGCATGCCTAGAGTGCCTCCACTAGAGTGAAGGCCGCGCATGCACTTCCCCTAGATTCTGAAGAAACAGTGAAACAGTGATATCAGGACGGGGTGCCTTTGAGCATGTTCACAGTTCAGCCTCTCAAAGTCATGCTATTCTATCTAGTTATGATTTTAAAACCATGCACGGCGGATAGGAGGAGGCACTGCAAATGGATGAAGTCCATTTATATAGGTTGTTTCCTTTTATGTGGAATTGCATTAAATACTTGAGACCAATATTAGAAGTTTGGGTTGTGAAAGGCATGCAGCAGCCACAAGCCTGCACACTCACAATGGCCATCAAAGGCCGGTAAGACTGGCTTCCCACCCAAAGCATGCTGGGAGTTCCACCCAAGTCATGCTGGGAGCTGTAGGCATAAGCCTAGGGTTTTTTTTTTATTAAATGCTTTAAAAAGAACTTAAAACCCAAAATGTCATGTTTTTAGATTTTTCTGGTACATTGTACAGCCAGATGTATCAGCCTGCCAAATTTCAAGTTTCTAACTCATCTAGAAGTGGGTAAACATTTCCAGACATACATCCCACACACATATTTTCAGCTTCATAGGTAGAAATTAAAACAGTTGTATCCTGCCCTATATCACCGAGATCTCAGGGCAGCATACAGATAAAATAGATTCAAACAGTATAAAACAATAAATAATTTACATAGCTAAAATGTATTAAACCATTAACAAACTAATAGCAATAAAAAAGTAATTAAAAGCAATAAAAACAAATACAACTATGTGCCACTTTAGGCAAATTTAGCCCTCAAAGGTTTTGGTAAAAACTTGGTGCTGAAACAAAGCCAGCATTTGCACCAGTTGAGCCTCCAAGGGAAAGTCATTCCACAACCAGGATGCCACAACAGAGAAGACCCTCTCCCATGTCCCACCATAAAGTATGTCTTGCACTGGTGGGACTCAGAGGACAGCTCCTCTGACAGATCTCAAATCTCAGGCAGGCATATATAGGGACAGGTGCTCCCTCAAGTATCAAAGTCCCAAACCGTTTTGGGCTTTAAATGTCATCGTCAGCACCTTGAATTCCAACTGGAAACGTATAAGCAAATTCCTTAAAGACTAGTGTTATATGGTCTTTACACAATGTTCTGGTCAGCAGTCTAGCTGCTGCATTTTCACTAGCAGCAAGTTCCAAGTCATCTTCCGGAGCAGCCCTACTTAGAGTGCATTGCAGTAGTCTAATCAGGAAGTTACCAGCACATGCACTAATTATTATTATTATTATTATTATTATTATTATTATTATTATTTTTAACCCGCCTCTCCCTCAGGATCAAGGCGGGGAACAACAACAATATAAAACACAAAAATCATAACAGTTTAAAAAAAATTAAAAACAAGAAAAAATACATCATTTAAAACATCTTAAAATTCATCTGGATAGGCCTGTCGGAAGAGAGCAGTCTTCATGACTCTCTCAAATTCATGAAGACTGCTAATTTGTCTAACCTCCTCCGGCAGACCATTCCATAGTCTGGGAGCGATGGAAGAGAAGGTCCTCTGGGTAACACTCGCCAGCCTAGTTCTGGCTAACTTGAGTAAGTTCTTCCCAGAGGACCTAAGTGTGCGGGGCCTGTCGAGAAAAGGCCATAGCTGGTGGATCAGCTGAAACTGGCACCAAGTAGTCCGGGCCACAAAGTCCACCTGGGCATCCAGTGACAAGGATTGATCTAGGAGAACTCCCAAGCTACACACCTGCTCTTGTAGAGGGAGCACAACCCCATCTAGGACAGATCACTCACCCAAATCCCAGAATCGGGAATCACCAATCCTAAAAACTTTTGTCTTATCAGGATTCAGCTTCAGTTTATTGGCCCTCATCCAACCTATTACAGCCTCCAGGCACTGGTCCAGCCCCTTCATCACTCCAGCTGACTCCAATGACAAGGAGAAGCAGAGCTGAGTATCATCAGCCTAACCCACCTCACACATTGAGAGGCTATAATGGAAAAGGCCCATGCATGCCACTCTTGGTGTAAGGACAAGATACGAATGTAACTTATTAATAAAGAAACTAAGAATTCTTAGTTTCATGGAAATGCAAACTAATTTGGTCAACAATATACAAAGCCATTTTTCACTGGAAAAGGTGGTCCAAGAGATCATCAGTTTTAAAGGTGTGTAATTACCTCTTCAGCTATCATCTCTTTCTATGATGAAAATACTTAATCACAGAAGACTGCAATCCTATGCTCCAAAACACTGCTTGAAATCCCACGAAATGGAATTTAAACCACCTGTATGCAGGATTGTAGCACCATTTTGCAATGCATTCTGTAACCCTCCAATTTATAGAACAGAAGTAATTAAAATAACAAACATTTTATCAATTCTATATCACTGATTATGTGGTTCTGAGACATTCATAGGGCCATATTTTTTAACGAAACAGATTTTTTAAAAATCATATAGCAGGTCTCTCTCATTTGCGATTCAGATATAATTAAAATCTTGAAATATTACACCCTCTAAAAGTTCTCAATAGTTTTCAGCATGTTTAAGGAACAATAACTATATTTTAGTAACAGATACTTTGGAGCAATTTCAATGGAATTGGTTTCACCATTCGTATCAAAGTGATAAGGAAATTCAGTCTTAGGCTGCAATCCTAGCCACGCTCACTTTAGAATAAGCTTTATTGAACCCAGTGAGGCTTACATCTGAGTAAATGTGGATAGGCTTATACTGTTAATCAGGAAGGGGAAATCTAAGTGTTGGTTCTGTCATTTCTTTGATTAAGGGTGCCTCTACAAGAGAGGTTTAATGCTCTTTGAAGGCTCATTATAAATTTTACCTCTACAAGAACGGAGCGCAAAACGGGCGTAGAGGCGCGTTATCTCCCAGATTATGCGCATTATCGAATGCGCGTTAAATCGCGAGTTTTATTTTGCTCCGGCCGTTAAAGCGCATTTTCCCCGTGTGAACAAGCGATTATGCGCATTAACTTCTTGTAAAGCGCTTTTTGGACATCAATTAATGTGCTTCGCCGCCTCTCGCCGCCTCCCGTGCAGAGGGATTAGAAGTAAATGCGCGTCTGCGATAATGCGCATAATCGCCGAACCGGGCGCAAAAGCGAATCCTTGTAGAGGGAGCCTTAGTAATATTTCTAGTCCATCCAAAAGGCTCAAGTATAACAATTAGTATATAAGCACTCCATTAAGACAAAATTAAAGCTTACTCATACTACAATATAGTTTTGAAATCCCAATCCTTCTGCCAAATAAACATTTTTGTGGCTTTAGACCAGAGCTAGTATCTGCTATGACACAATTTTGTGATTGTGACAATTTCCTTAGTACTCAATCAAAATTATTTTAAATGATCCTTTCCAGGGACAGATACACAAGATTACATCAGGTTTGGGTATTAACTCTGAAATCAGGACATTTCCATGGCCCTGCAAAGACAAAGAACACATACAAATGCTCCCATAGATCTGGCTTGGCCAAATCACATTTAAGTCTCAGCTCTAGTTCCTGGTCATTAGAATAGGAGCATCACACCATGCTCAGCTTTAAAATATCTACTTGAAAAATATCAAACCACTTTAAGATAATTCCCTCTTCATCACAACAGTTAAAGCTTCAGGAGCCCTGCCCTCTTTTGTATCTGGTCACTCTACCTATACTAGAGTGATGAAGAGGGAACTTCACCAGGTGCTGCATGCATACAAATGACACCTGCTGAAATTCCCTTTTCTATACAACTGCTAAATATACAGGAGCCCTGTCCTCCTTTCCATATGGTCATCCTAAATTAGAAGGGGAAAAGTTCATAGACTAACTGCAAGTGTGAATATAAAATTAAAGATATTAGCACAGAAAAATGGGCAAAGCTGGAGTAATAAATATATTAATGCTAATTTAAAAACCTCTTATATGGGTAGACAATGTTTTCCAAATCGTATATCTATTACTTGTCTGCACAGAAAACTAATTTGGGACATGAGGAGATCAAACCTGCGGCCTATGCATTCTCCCCCCCCCCCATTATTTATAAGCTACTTAATAATCTCCGAACACAGTTCAATAACATTTATATAGGGGGAGCAATTAAATAATAATTACAAGGCCCATCACAGGCATTATGATCAATTTATTTTAAAATAAAATTTTGAAGCAGAGAAGCCCTCTTTCAGATTATTACAAGCTGTGACATGGAAGGAAATAAACAATTACAACATGACAAGAGAGTGAAAGAACATATGTTATGTTGGAAATACAAAGATGGGTTACAAATACCTATTCTCTGCTAATAAAACACAGGTCAACTGTATTTCCAAAGCACAAGTTACTGCTATAATTGCATTCATTCTAATATTAGTTGCCAGTTAACACCCATTTTCTTTGCATTCTATATTTTTCTGAACACAAAGGAATTATTTAATTGCCCTTACCAAATTTATATTGAAAAGATAAGAGTAATACAACAAAGAGGTCCTATCTTTAGTATACAAGACAAAACTCAACGGTAGGCAATAGGAGAAAAAAGTCCTTTAAGCACATACTTTCATCTCAGCATGGATGGAATGTTACAGCCAACAAAAGATATTATAAACTTCTATCCTTACAGAAGAACTGTCATGTATGTACATTTCAATTATTATCCAATTACATTGATTTCTTAGCAGGAGGATCTTGTCTTTTAGAGACAAAGGATTAAATGTACCGCCCCATGGATCATGGATATGCTCAGTGTGTTTCATGTGTCTCAGTATATGAACAGCTTATTTTAATGTGCTAGTTTAAAGGAAAGAAAACCAGTTATTGTATTAATCAGGGTTACTTCTAGAAACTCAAGATCTGTGCACTAAAGCCATATATGTATAATTTTGAATTTTAGATCATGATGATGATAAAATACACAAATAGCTTAATGTAACACTAATATGATTTGGAAGAGAACGCAGCTTCAGTGCCAGTCCAATAAATTTGGTAATTTTAAAATAATTCATTTAAATTAGCCTGAGTCTTGAGTTCACTCCTCTTTCTGGATTCCACCAGTGAAGTGTGATGAAATGTCACTGACAATCATCCTGTATTCAAAACAGCTCACTTTTAGCCAATAATGATTTTTGCGTTATCGCTGCCACATGCAATAAACCAAGCACTGATTTGATATATTGATTGCAATTGTAGCAGCAGTCTGAGAGAGGTATACCACCCTCACCTATAATTTCTCTCTCTACGTACAATGAAAAGGTCTCCTCCATTTGAACAGTTTGGCAGACAGAACGAAGGGCCTCAAAAGTGCTCCTTTGTTCAGAAAACCTCCATTCCGACCATCTCTCTTTTTAAATTCAGGAACAGGCAAGCAGGTTGCGAGCAAACAAGTCTCTACTTATGCTGTAAGCCACACTTGTAGGAATGGAAACATTTTAACAAGAGAGATCTAGTGTAATGTAGTGGCAAAGAGCGTGAGCTGGGAAGTGCACAATTCAATATCATCTCGGCTATGAATTCCCTAAGTGGCCTTTGGCGTTCCATTGTGTCTCATCCTTAGTCCATCCCACACACCTGTAACGGCTTACACAGGTTGTTGAAAAGCACAGATGGTCAACTTAGCACAGGAAGCAGAGGTTTGTAGTATACTGAGACAGAAGCTGAAAGCCTTTCATCAGGCCTGGCAATCGAGCAGAGTCAGGCTTATACTCCTGTTGGCTTCTTTTATTGTGATCTCAAGTTGTGGCACACTTGCCCAAAGAGAGGCCACTACTGTTTTAGCTACTGCTGAGATAATCTACATGAAGCAGTTGGACATTCTAACATGCTATATAAATGCCTAGTCAAATTATTATTTTTAAGTAATAGTTAAGGTAAGCATACTCCAAAGCTCCAGTTCCACAAAACATTCTTCAAAAGAGGTTTTTCCAGATATATACAAATAACATATCCATAAATAACGGTCACTGTGTACTTATGGCATCAATGCTACATAGGCAGGTTCTTTCTTTCTTGGTAGGATAACCATACCTTGCTATTTTCCAGCCTGGTAGTTTCACATTAAAGAATTTTAAAACATGCAATACTTTCCCACTAAGTAAGAATACTTATATTTAACAAATATAAAAAATTGCATCTTATTTCAGAAAAGGAGGTCTGGCCATAAACATGTATTATTTTATGATGCTGTATCCTTCACCATCTGAGAAATGTGTGTTTTCTATGATTTTGAAGAGGCAAGATGAATGAAATTACTTAAGACTCTAACATTAATGCAATTTTAAAAGTATCTAGCCAAGGCAAGAGCCCCCACCATCAGAGGGAAGATGGATGGCACCTAGAAAGAGGGAATTTTCTGCTGGTGTGTCTCTGTTTGTGGAACCCCCTCCTCAGAGAGGGGCATCTAACTTCTGTTTTCTTTTATGTCTCAGGCAATCCCTTTTCTGTTCTTCTAAACAGCTTGCAGATATTTAGTCCTGTTTTACTTATTATGTCGTTTAACTAAAGTTTTAATCATTTGCTACTCTCCAACTGAAAACTGGTCAGGATTTATTGTTGACAAACAAAAAATAAAATTCTTTTAAACAAGAGATCAAAAGTATCTCAAATGTTTGTTGTGTATCTAGTACTCACAATTTTGATAATCTATTAAGTAAATAGATTTTGCCTTTATTTTCAAATAGAAGATTATCTTTTGTATTAGTCCTAGAGAGTTAGCAAGTTACTGTTCTGGAGGGCGGGGGGCAGAACATTGGAGAAAGGGAGCGTCCAACAATCCATCTCCAACCAGCTGGATTACTGAAACTCTAAAACTGAAAAGCTTTTATAGGAAGAGAATCAAAACCAGTAGTCTACTAAGAGCATGTAATGTCAAAAAATTCCCCTTGCATCATGATGCAGCCCAGACTCAGAGCAATTTTTAAAATGCTTCACAGCCAGCTTTTAAACAAACACTCAATAAACAGCACACATTATAAAATCATCACACAACAGTTTGCTATTGTCTTAAATATTAATGCCTTTGAAAACACTAATCTAATTGTCATAATATTATGGCCACATCCATAAATGGATTCTAGTCAATACTTCCTGCTCTTTACTATTGTATGCATGTTTTGCTTGTAACATCCTCATTTATTCTATTCAACAGAATGGCACACCTTTCCAAGCTGTAAATTCAGGTGTGCTAAGCTTTGTCTTCTGTGTTCTGTTGCAAAGTCATGTCAGGGAATCTTGCTAATTCTCTCCTCACCCTCCTCAAGTATCACTAAAGTTAGCATTTATAATTTTGGCCTTTCCTTGTGTCCCCCTCCCACTTCCCTCTATCCAAAGTGGTAAGTAAAACAAAAAGCTCATTCACACAAAGATTGCTCAAACTAAGGAGGGGCAGGGTTTGTGAGCCTTTCCAAGAGGAGGAAGAAAGGGATGGGTGGAATAAGAAATGCAGGTGAATCAAATGGGAATTTGAGGATACCTGAATTCTGACTAGTTTGGAAGCCATTAACCATAGTTTCAGGGTCCAGATGCTAACAGGAAGCTATGACTAACAGCTGCTTTCTTGCTTGTTTCCCCATTCACATGACTGGAGGAGCAAAGCAGCTACTTGTGGGTACAGGAAGCTAATTCATATCTCAGCTTAACTGACATACTCTCTGTTCACATAAAGTGATGGCTAAACCCAACAGATGTTGCCAGCAGCTCACATTAACTCACAGATCTCATGTAGGGGTACTACAGCAGCAGATGGATCAATGCTGGAAGGGTTATCTGCTGATAGGAAGTTTGAATCACAATGACTTGGATCCAAAGTAGCACAGTATGAGCGAAGACACTTCTGCTGTAATAGGGTTTCCTAATTTTCAGTGATCCTCCCTTATTACTCCAGATCCTTATACACATCCCATGCCATTCTTGGGGACACCCGATCTCTAAGAAGCAGATTTGGGAGAAGGGATAAGGGGCTGCAGCAGGAAGGAGGGAAGTCCCATTCTGTGAATTGAACTCTGCTCAGAAAATAGAACCGAATGCAGCCATTCACACATAGCAATTCATGGTTTGTTTAACTCAGAAATTGTTGTGACTGAGTGGGAGCGAACCACTCTGGTGCTTCCCATGCTCTCATTGCTTCCATTTTCAATCAACAAACTAAGAACACCTTGGCTGGTTTCGCACGACACATTAGACAACGGAGGGGGAAATAGCATACTGACCATACGTTAGGTAGGGAGTGCTCCCCACACGACACATTGCTACTCCATCCGTTAGCGGCTGAAAGTTCCGGCGTCCATCTTGGTTGCAGCATCTCCTTCCTCCCCCTCCCTCAGTCCTCCAGCCATATCCCAGCATGCACCACAAGTTCTGCCGGCTGTATCAGAGCAGCCGGGGGTTTATGGCTGCTCCGGCCGGCAGAACTCTATTCCCTCACGGAATAGTGCATGGAGAGAGGAGGGTTGGTTTCGGACGACACTTTAAACAACGGGCTTCCAGCTAAACAATGTACAAGCCCGTTGTTTCTCTCCATTGCTTAACTGGGTGGAATAGCGTACCGTCAGTTGTGTGTGCATTGTGTGTAACCCTCCACACAACACAATAAGCAACACAACTGACAGTTGCTTCCCTCCCCCTTCGTTGCCTAATTTGTTGTGCGAAACCAGCCCTTGGGTTGTTATCATGAAATCTGGATCTGGAGCAATGGGTTGTTTAGGGGTTAAATGACCCAGATTTAAACCCAACAACAAACCGTGGGTGATTGTTGGGGAAACTCTAGGTTGTTTAACCCCCTAAATAATCCAGAGTTCCAGGTTCAGACAACGCAATAACAACTCAGGAATGGGGCATTCCTGGGTTGAGGACTGAAAGCAGAAGCGAAGAGTGCATGAGAGGCAGTGGCTCAGTTCGGACGACACATTAGGCAATGGAGGAGGGGGTGAACAATCAGTTGTGTTGCTTATTGTGTCGTCTGGAGGGCAGCACACAACGCACACACAACTGACAGTACGTTAATCAGGCACTTTAAACAACGGAGCGAAACAACGGGCTTGCACGTTGTTTAGCCCGAAGCCCCGTTGTTTAAAGTGTCGTCCGAATTCTGCTCCCCCCCTCTCCGTGGACTATTCCGTTTCGGAATAGAGTTCTGCTGCCTAGAACAGCCAAAAAAACCCAGCCGCTCTATGCAGCTGGCAGAACTCACGGTGCATGCTGGGATACGGCTGGGGGACACACGGAGGAGAGGCTGCAACCAAAATGGCCACCGCAAGTTCCTTGCAGCCGGGGCGTTTGCCGGTTCCGAGCAGCGCCGGCTGCAGTGTGTCGTCTGTGGAGCTCCTCCTGCCTAATGCACGTTCAGTACATTATTTACTCCTCCGTTGCTTAATATGTCATCCGAACTGAGCCAGTATGTTCACTCACTGCCACTCAGCCCAAACTGCTCCTGAGTTAACCAATCCAGGAACTGATGTTATGTGCAAACCAAGTCAATGTGTAATCCTTCCTATTCAAGAATTGGCATACACAGTTCGTAACTTATTCCACATTTCAATTTTGTTTTGTGTACTAGAAACTGCATATAAATAATTCTGAAATGGCAAATATTAGACAGATAAAAACAGTGCATGCTTGTTGGAATAATTTACTTTGTATTAGTATCTTATTTTCAGTTTATCTCGACATCCCTTCTGTTATTCAGATAACATGTACTCTCATTCCCATTAGATTTTCTAATTGTATTCTACACAAAGGTAGGGTTTAATCTGCTATGTCACCCAGTACTTTCCATCAATGACACTTTGCACAAATACTCAGGTTTTATTCAGTGTGCTACTTGCTTACAAGACAGCATTTGCCATTAGCAAAATTTCTCACCATTGAAGAAAGGCTAAAAAGCCAAGGAAAATAAATGAGTTCTTATTGAGCAAGAACTTAGAGAACGTCAAGCGGAAGACAACTTCAAAGACAATTGTGTTTATGTAACGCAGATATGGGTAACCATAACTGAGTATTTCATATAATGTGTGCATATTGGAAAGATACACTAATTTCATATCTTGATGGCATTTTAGTGCTACAGCAGCAATTTTAAGACTACATAGTTTTGAGTTGAGGCGGGTTTAGAAAATGTACCCCTGCCCTTCTGTTTTACAACCCTCAAGCCAACTTAGGACAATGTAAACACATTTACACACACAAACCGAAATTAATAATTGTGCACATACACAAATGTTTCCCATATATGTAAAAGGGAATACACAGACGCAAAGAACTTTAGAGATGCAATCAATACGGCACATTTGATATTTAAGCTAATATACCTGTCTGATCCGCTAAGCATATTTATTTAGAAGTTAGGAGAAGATTTTACAGGTTCAGTCCAAAGGAGATACCACTGAACCGGCACCCATAAGGCAAGTTCTCACCTTCCCTGCAGTAATAATGGTAATAGGATCTTACCACATGTCTTGGCTCCATCATATAGTGAGCATCTCCCTCCCCACCGCCTACTGCCGTTGATGTAGACCAAGGGCAGGGGACATTTGGTCCATGATGGGAAAGAGTTATACAACAGGAGCCTGTAAATTTTACAGAAGGATTGAGATGGACATGCTTATGGCAATGGCATTTTCATTAGTATCCCCTGCAGCAGAACTAATATGTAGTGGCTTTTCTCATGAGCTTTAACTTCCATTGAAATTAATGGAATACTTCCAGACAAGAAGGCTTGGGATTCCAATGCAATATGATGACAAGCATTTACGTTTTCTGCCTACATCAGTTTATCATGAAATAAAACAAACTCCAGGCAACATCTTATTTTATCTTTTCTGTTCCCTTACCATTCCTCTTCAACCTCTGAAAGTCAAGGTCATGTAGACAAAACTATGGTCAAATTAGGGTAGGTATGGCTATATGAGCAAAGGATGGTTGCTACAGATAAGAACTATTTTAATCCCATCCAAAGTGGACCATGTTCTGAGAAAACTGCTTAGTCTTTAAGCTGATAGTTAATAATATAAGGAACAACAAGTTTATCAATCATGTAATGAGATACTAGTGTCATCCAGGACTCTGCTACTGTAGATTTTAGTGATGGGCAAATTAACCAGTTTCTTGCACCTTTAACTCAGTGTCGGTACTTCAGAAAATATGTAATTATTTTCAGAGCCCACTGAAGCAGGATTGTGAACATAACTCCTTACAGATTTCCTTACAGATGACAGATAGTTAAATTCAAGTTACACTGCAGATTGCTGTACGACCTTGGAAATCTGTTTCACTATGAGAAGTACAAATGAGGTATTCTTGCTTTATTTACTAGTTCCTATTGGTAAAACAGAATTGTTATAAGTCAACAGGAAACTCCACAGTGTTAAGTGGCATTATGCCAATTTGACTGTCATATGAAACTAAGTGAAAGGAAGCATTTATGTTTACCTCACTGGCAACAATCAGCCTGCCAAAGCATTCTTTTTTTAATCATCTAAAATAATAATAAACGTCTCACACCATCGCTAGCAAATAAAAAATTAGTGCCTCGTTTATGAAATCTAATCGAGGAAAGGAAGAGGATAGTTAAGAATGCTAACTTGTTCATCAAAACTTACAGCTTATCATCTTCTCCAACACACAACAACAACTCATGAAACAAATACACATTTTAAATGGTACTTCTGGGGAAGGGAGAATGTCCCAATTTTTCATATGAGGGGAAAATAAATAAATTGAGCTTCCAAGCCAGTTTCAGTCCATTTTATTTCACTGCCATTGAGTTAGTTATATCATACTGATACTACTTCTGAGTGTTTAAGCTTCACCTGGACTTTTATCAAAGCCCACGATCAGCGTCAGGTTACAACTTTTTAAGCTTGCACATGCACCATCTTTTATCCTTTTATGAGGAAGGTATCAGTTTCCAGGCTGAGCATTCGGATGACATAGTTAATGCAGAGAGCCTGTTCCCGCTATGCAGGAAACACACATCTTGACTGCAAAGCAAAAAGAGAGGGGGGCGGGGGCGGGAGAGAATAAGAAGTCCCTTTTGCGTTAGCATCGTCATCCATTTGTGTGCAAGTTAAGAAACACAGGCATAACCTGGTTTTCGGGGTTTTTTTTGTTTTAAAAAAAGAGCTCCCCTTTAGAATAAATACAATGATAGCCTTAAGGGCGCCTCCTCTTCCTAATTTGAAGATGCAGACCTGTCCCAATTGGCATGTATGCTTGTGCAATATGAGAGGGGGAAATTGCAAGCATGCCTTTTCCTGTGCGTTGGCAATCTCTCTCTCACACACCCACCCTCCCCAAGTCACTGGAGCGTGCCCACCAATGCAGACATGCCCCTCTCGCTCCGTCCGACCAAACCAGAGCTGGGGGATGCAGGCACGGGCCTGCGCGAGCATAACTCTCCCTGGCCTAATCCCACTTGGAGCCGGGCAGATGCATCTCTCCCTGTCCGGCCTGGGTGCAGCAATTTGATCCCAGGGCACTCAGCCATTGTGGCTTGTGCAAACGCATGCCTCGGAGCACGCGATGCCGAGCTCGCAGGCGCTCCTTACCGCTCTGCGGCGACGTGACGCTTCTGTTGCATGCATCACTTATTCCCTCTCCAGCTGCAGCCGGCAACCGCTCTGACGGAGGCTGGACCTGGGGTTGGACCGTCCCTTTCCCCCACTGCCCTTCACCTCAGACCTCTCCTCTGCCCCAGGCGCAAAGCCCAGGAAAGACAGCGGAGGAGGGAACCTACCTGGGCTGGGCAAGCTCGGGGCGCTGCAGCAAGAGGATGCGGGCGGTGGAGATAGATGGAAGAGCGTGAAAAGCGCCTCTTCCTCGCCGAAAAGGAGAGGGGGGTACTGGTGGTAGCGTCGTCGTCGTCGGCTCTCCCTCCTCCTCCTCCTCTTCCAGCGCAGGCGAGGTCTGGCCGAAGGACACTCGAGGAGGACGCTGCTGCTGCTGCTGCTGGCGGTTAGAGGGGGTCCTTTCCCTCCCTCCTCCGCGGTTGTGCAGTTTCTCCCTCCCCTCGCCGACTCCCGGGCGCTCCTCCCTCCCCTCGTCCCTCCACGGAGAGAAGGCAGACTGGGCTGTGCCAAGACCCGGAAGCGGGGTGTGAGCCGGAGTGGGATTCAGTGCCAAGTCATCCTCCCTGAACCCAGCGAAAGGCGAGGCAGGGGCCGGAGCCCGCAACCCAGGCGCTCGCCGCCTCTCCGCTCCAGGCCCTTCCTCAAAGAGATGCCGCACGCGCCAAGAAATGCCAGCAGAGGACTCTCTGCATTTACTGCGCCTCCCTGAAAGGCCAGCGGAGTAGAGATTCCCCTTCATTTTAAAGAGAGGCCAGCGGAGTAGAGATTCCCCTTCATTTTAAAGAGAACTGCCTTCGATTAGGAGGGATGCCCGCATTTTGTCCCACCCCATCCCGGCCATGGAGGGGATTAGAAGAATTCCTTCCCGAATAGTGTGTGTGTGTGTGTGTATGTGTATATCTATCTATCTATCTACACACGTGAACCACCACTTACAGAAAAGTAGAGGCACATGCCTATATTTGTGAACAGAACTCGCATGAGGGGAAGAACAAGGGGTCTTTATAAAAAATGGACCAAATAATGGCAATCAATAAAGAAAATACTATAAAGATAAGATCATCATCAGCATAAACAGCACAGGATTTCATAAAAGCAGAAAATTCAAAACTCTTCATCTGCTATCTAGGAGATGAGGCAGGGAGAATGTGGCAAGACAGCATTCCGAAGTTTGGGTGCCACCATATAGAAGACCCTGTCACAGGTTAGCCATGTGTTTGACTACTGAAGATGGTGGCATTAGACCAAGTCCCCCTTGACTAACTTAATACGCAAACATACATCACTTGTGTTTTTCCATTCCACAAATATGTTTCTGAGCACATGCAGTATGTATTTCCTTTGCCATTTATCACAAGAGCCCCTCACAGGATTAGGAAGAAGGCCTTGCACATTAAAGTGTCACTAGTAGCCAAATTTAAACCCCAACAACTCACACTTCAGAAATCAAGCATTATGTATGTCAAAAGTCAGTACAATATGTTAAGCCCAACGAAGAGTACAAATAACTTGGTGCTTCTAATTCCAGCAAGCAACTATTGCAGTGTGGGGGGAAGGGAGACAAAACAGCTGAGTAGTTGGGGGGGGGGGTTACAGGGAAGATGAGGCCTCCACATCCCCTTCCATGTGAACTCCTGCCTCCTAAGTACGCTGCTTAGTGCTTACTGGAATTCAGCCAAGATGCAGGGAAAAGAGGTTATTCCTCATGATCACTCCTTCCATGCTGCTCTGCTGAACAATGCAGGGTGTGGGCGCTGGTGTGATGAAGCTCCATATTTAGACTCAAAGGGGCCATAGTTAGCTTAAAAGCAAGCTAAATTTGGCACTTTTGAGCCTATAGCAGCTTGCCGCTAAATTTCAGTGGCAAACTGCTGGTTATTTTTGCTGCCATCACCACATTTTGATGATGCAGGGTGCAGTGGGGGCTGCACTTGAGGCCATGGGGGGCTCCTGTGGCTCCTGGGCTGTGTGTTGCTCAGCCCTGCCCTAGAGTCACAGGAGTAGATCAACTAGTCCAAAATTGCTACATTGCAGGAACATCTTGCACGTACAATGCTGCCAGTAACAGACCATCCCCATCACGAAGTTATATAAGATAACAGAAGCAGAGTGCAGGAAGGACCAAGGTGTACATCATGCAGGAGAAGGCTGTACAGCACCATATTTTTGATAGAATGCCAGGTGACTCAAACAAGTCATCCATGCCACGTTATAGGGGGAAAGAAAAACAGAATCATCTAACCATTATGTCTGCCATCTGTATCTATGTAATATTTTCTCATTCTGTATTCCAGCTGGTGTATCAAACAAGTACTTAATAATGACGAATGTCCTCCAACTCTGCTGGATAGTAAACTCTGCAATGAATGGTGGAGCTTTGAACAAATTTGCCACATCTGAGAATGGGATTTTATAGCACAATGTTGTGAACGGGTTCTAGCATGTCTTGGGACATATCCAAGGAGAAACAATGAGCACTGTCATGCTGTCAACCAGCCGTCCCCAAATTGATGCTGTCCTGAAATGTTGGGGTACAACTCCCATAATCCCCAGCCAGCATGATCAATGGACTTTTTGGATGGGGATGATGGGAGTTGCTCTCCAACACTTCAGGAGGGCACCAAGTTGGGCACAGCTGATCTAAACCCAAAGACAGGCATGAGAAACATCTGCCCCTCCAGATGTTGCTTGATTGCAACTCCCATTATCCCTCACCTTTGGCTAGGCTGGGTAGGGCTGATGGAAGTCGCACTCCAACAGCATCTGGAAGGCCACACATTCCCTATGCCTACCCTTAGGGCTTGTCTGCCTGGCAACCTCTTGTAGCATAGTCATGCAAAACTGGAAGGAAGTACCCTTTTAAAAGAGAGAGAGAGAGAGAGAGAGAGAGAGAGAGAGAGAGAGAGAGATCACTTTCTTCTCTCACTGAATGTATAGGATCCCCTCTAGAAGGATTCGGTTTGGCGTCTGGCTGCCCGATTATGCGCATATTCGCGGAAGCGCATTTACTCCTAATACCTCTGTACGAGAGGCGGCGAAGCGCATTACGGGACGACCGAAACGCACTTTAAGCTTCTTGACATGCGGAGAATCGCATGTTTACACGGCGGTAAGGCGCTTTAACTGCCGCCGCAAATTAAAACTTGCGGTTTAACGCACATTCGATAATGCACATAACCGGAAGTTTAAAGCGCCTCAGCCCCCAATTTGCGCTCCTCCCTTGTAGAGGTAAACATTTTAATCAGCCTTGAAAGAGCTTTAAACCTCTCTTGTAGAGGCAGCCTAGGTCATGCTATGCAAACTGGTTGATCTGTCCTGGTTCTGTAGTTCGCTCCAGTCTACACTTCTGATGGAAATGAGAAGGAATGGTGCACATCTGACCCCATTTGAAACCACTATGCAGATATACCATAAATAGTAACAGGAACAGAAAAAGTCCTACTTCCACTAGTTTCCTGACAGTATCCTATGTGGAAATCCTTTATCTTTCCATGACTTCTTCCCCTGCCCCTCTCTGCTAAAGATGTGGATAGAATCACCTTCCAGCCAGCCAATTTGAAGTTAAACCAATCCTGTTGATCCATATACAACTCTTAGTCTGTTTCTTGTTGCACGCCTTATACTTTAAACTCTGTATTTATTATTCCCTCAGCCCATGTATATTGGAGTTATGCTAGCAATAACATTTAGACTTCAAGAATTATTGGCTAATTTTAGAATGCAGCGATTAGATAACGCCTTAACTTTAAGCTACCTCTGAAAGTATGGGCTATTTTATGGCAAAGTAAAAAAAGATCTACTACATTATTTGTATGCCGCTGTCATTAATATAACACAAAATGACAGGTACAAATAATATACAAGAAGTGTATATTAACATACAGCTCCGACAAAGATCAATGCACTGTTTTTCCATCATTTGCTGCAAACATAGGATACCAGCCTCATTAGAAGTTATTCTAAATTATTCAGGCTGCAACCCTATACCCACTTACCTTACAGTAAGCTCCACTGAATGTGACTGAACATAATGGGAACTACTTCCAAGTAAATATGTATAGGATTGCCCTGTCAGTAGCCACAGAATTATAGAAGGTCATACACAAATACTTAGGTAGGTACTAGACAACTGCTATTATTCAAGATACATTTATCATCCACAATGTGCAAGGAAATCTTCATTAGACAGATAAGAGAGTTAAAGGGCAAAGGGCTGAGGACTCACAAATGCATACCTGCAATAGGATAGATTAGATCAGTTGCTAAGGTGAAGGCATCATGTTTAGGGTGACCATATCTTTAACAGTTGCATAGAAAAGGTACTTTCATCAGGTGTCATTCATATACATGCACCTGGTGAAATTCCCTTTTCATCACAACAGTTAAAGCTGCAGGAGACCTGCCCTCTTTTGTATCTGGTTACTCTAGTAAACTGTAAACAAATATCAAGCAATAAATAAAGATTAAGAGATGCTTAATGAAGAAACATTCTCCTGGGATTATGACTTCCTATCTGCAGAAAGAAAGCATTCCAGGTTGTTTAAGTCACACAGCACTGCTGATTGTCTTGAGATATTTTCTGTGGAACTGTGGTGAACTCCATCCTCTGGAGATTACCCTGGAGTAATTTGCAACATCCTTGGATAAAAAGAAGTCAGGCCAAGACTCCCTGGTCTTGCCAGGGGTGTGTGGACTCTGATTGGTTTATTTACGCAGTCATGGGAGGAGTCGGGATGGAATGTGTTCTGGAATTGTTATTCCACCATCACTGATCCTGTTAGCAGCCCCTCAGTCACATCACCCCAATGGGGAGAATGGCTAAAGGAATTTTATTACAATTCACGCTCAAACTGAGGCATCAATCTGCAAAGAGCTTGCATTGCTCAAATTTTCTCAAAACATTAGTTCTTGTTCCGAGGAAAGAGGGGAAACTTTTTTGAGATGACATTTGAAATAGAATGGGAAACAGTCCGATCTCACATGAAACCTAGTCAGAAGAAAGTGGGTTGACTAATTGTCATACAATCTCCTAGTCCTTAAGGACACTACAAGACATTATGAATGCTAATGCTGGTGTTTGGAGCTAGTGATAAAACACAGAGTTTCCCTCTTATCCAGACAGAACGTGAACCCTATTAAATAGTATGATAGCAACCTTGGAAGGGGTCTGTTCTTCATGATAACCATCTGGTGACTTACCATGAATAAGGTACCATTATAAGACTCTTCAAGAGCCCCTTAAAAAGAGAGATATGTTACAAGAAATCTGAAACAAATAAATTGGTGATTCCCAGAGGGGAAAAAGCTAGTTATTTGCAGCACAGGATGCAAGTGGACACCGTAAAACGGAGGGACCTGATTCCCGCCCTTTAAAAATATGTATGGCTTCTTTGAATGTGAAATTACAGCTAAAATAGAAAGCATTCTACTTTGAAGCCCTTGGAGGATGGTCTAAACTGCTTGCATAAGGCATGATCAATCTTCTTTAACCTTAGCATCTGACAAGAAAGAATCACTGTTTCTGGAAAAAAAGATTTCCTCAAAGGATGCTCAGTTGCAGACGTCAACACTTAAAATGAGTATAGCTTTCAAGAGTCCTGAAGTCTTAATATCGTCCTAATTTTTTGAAATGTAGGGAAAACCTTTGAGAAGAATTTGAAATCTATTGTGTCACATTGCTAAGGGAATACTTTGGGGCTGTTCACACAGCATGTTAACCCACACCCAGTAGTTGAGCGCTCCATCATTCCCTCCAACAGTAAACACAGAGCCTATCTACACTACTGCTTTAAAACGGTTTATAACTGTTTTAAACTGGTTAATAACCGTTATTAACTGGTTTAAAACTGTTATAAACTGTTTTAAAGCAGTAGTGTAGATAGGCTCTCAGCTAGTGCATGCTGACAAGATTATACCAAAATGGGGCCATTGCAAAACAAGAGGGAATTAATGTTTGCAAAAAATAAAAATTAGGGGTAAAAAAAGCCCTCAGGAAACTTTGCCTATAAAGCACACTGAGCATGCTCAGCGACTACATAATGCAGTCTTTGGGGTTGGGGGGGAGCACTCCACACTGCTACATTTTGTATCTTCTAATTAGGAGAGAATTGCCTATCCTGAGATGTATTTTTCTTATAGCAGTTGGGAACTATTTGATACCATTCATTACATACTTCATTTTCAGTTCATCTGTTTGAGTATAAATTTATCATTTGTGACTTCCATATCACTCTAAAAATTCTTGCATATATATGTGTATGTATACATACATGCACACACACACACTCAATTGTTAATTTTCCATGTATTCCCCTCCCTGCCCCCACCCCCACAGCAGCACAACACTTGTTTTTCAGAGCTTCTCTAAATGAGCAATTTATTGCATGCTCATAATTGGCCACTTATGAAAGTTTGCGGGTCTTTTACACGACATTGTGAATGACCAGGATATCTCCCGCAGCAACCCTTGGAAATTTCTCCATGAAAAGAATCACTTTTAAAGTGGTAATATCTGGGGAAAAGCGGGATCTTCTGCAGCTAGATGGCACTGTCTCAGTGGAAGTGAATGGAGCATGCTTAGAGGGGAAGGAGTCAATTCAAAACATGTGGTCACCCCTCTCCATCTGTGTAATGCAGCCCATAACAATCATGCCCAAAAGCAGGAAGCACAAGTGACCAGGATAAACAAAGTGCTTTTCCCTTAATGTAAATACACCCTCATTTTATCTGTAAATTGGTCCAATGTGCACCCCGTATACTCAATAAATGGTAGCTGGGAATTAGATTACTAGCTGTTTTACTATTCTTAACATGACCTTGTTGTGCTCATAAAGTATTCTCACCACAAAAATGAATAAGGTTTCTGTCTGCACTAGCGCCCCTTGTGGGTTTGGATAATTCCTGATACATGTAATTATGTCAAGGGAAAATAACCCCACTATCCTGTATGTGTGTGTGTATATATATATATATATATATATATATATAATCATGCTTCTCTTTTTGCTTTGATCTCCTACCCCCTTCTCTTCTCTATTTCATTTGGGCAGTTATCACCACCCATCTTTTAGCTACTCGGACACTACATCTGTTGTTCATTTTTCATCACTGCGGCCTTATCTTATTAGTCAGAAATTGCATAATCTTCCCGCATTAACTTCCTCTACCTAGAATAGGAATTGGAGAGTGCGGAGAAGCAATTTAAAATTAGCATTTCTCTATTTATGGAATGTTAGGGTGACCCATTTCTGGAAAAAAATTGAAAATGAAGGGAAGACGGACAAGTATTGGTAAACAAATTATCCATACACACTGTAATATATATATTTATTTTTTATTAATTTATTTATTCAATTTATTGAATTTATTCAATTGAATGTATACCCTACCTATATACAGAATACCCTGGGTGGCGTCAAACATTTGCTCCTTTTATTATTATTGCTATGTCGGCAACAAACACATTCCTCTTCACCTATGACGACTTAAGTAAAGAACCCCCAGCTTCAATAAAAAAATGAACAAAACATTGCATTCATTACCTACAAGAAATGTGGATGCTCAAAACACAATTTTAATTGTTTATATTGAAATATGCATTATATATTAACAGCCTGGGCACCAGCGACCTCTGCTGGATGGAGTTTTCATGGTTGTACTACTTTCCTTAAAAAAAAATAAATGCTTTTGTTTTTTGATTTCACAAACAGTATATAGTTTCTCCAGTCTTTCCGGAGAAGCAAAGCATCTTTTAAAAGCTGCAACATCTGAAGGCATCAGTATAATTTCAGTTTAAAGGTGGAGGTGGTTTAATTGAATAGTTGATTGCCAACCAAAGTGAGCCCATCATAGCATCTGTCTTGCCTACTGCGAACGTCATTTGAGACCAAACGAAATATTTGCATGTTCTAAGTAGCAATGGGCAAAAGGATATTTATTATAGGCACAACCATAATATAGTGATTGATTCCAATCCTTTTGTGTATAGCCAGAGACTAATTTCAATCATGGATGTAGTTAATAGCAATTCTTTCCACTTCAATAATTAAGTTTGAGTGACCATGAACCCCCAAAACGTTATGTGTGGGGAAACAGGTATATCGCTTGATGTTCCAGACTCGTTACAATGTGAAAAGTTAAAATTAGATATTTATGAGCAAGTCCCACAGAATCTAATTTGCATCAACTTTAGATATTTATTTCATTTCTATACTTTCTAATACCTGAAGCTCTCTGGGAGGGTCACCCAAAAAAAAATGACAAAAATGGAAAAGTTGTGTTCACCTCCTCCAGCATAGGCAGGATACATTTTTAGTCATGTGTTGTAATTTCATTGGTTCTAGTAGACTCCAAAATTCTTCCTCATGCAATTTTTTAAAAAGCTGTTTATGTCACATCGCATGCCAATTCATCTCTAGGATAGGTGCTCTTAAAACAGCTTCCTGAGCAGCTTTGAGCCACCAAGAGTTACCAAACAATCCTGTGATAAGCATATTATAGCCAATCAAGATGGCAGCCATTTTGGACAGTGATTAGATACAGAGGTTCTCAAAGATTTAGCAGCAAAGGCTTTTATCTGTGATTACTGCATTCAGTTGACCTGCCTCCTTTCTCTATATTAGTTTTGCTGTTTTGACTTGTTGGAAAGCTGGCCCATCTCAAACAAACCGTATAACCTGTATCAGCCTTTGATTTCTCAGTCCACAAACAGTTTATATTTGTCTGGGCCCCTACATTGGAAGTGATAGAGAAGTGGAAGCCATTAACATTTCAATCCACTGCTTCCATGCACATAGATTGATGATAAAAAGGTTTTTAATATTTGAAAGGATGCATTGTGTAAGCAGCATAAACAGGATTTCACTTAGCAAAAAAGTTTCATTACAGCTCATGGAACTAGACTGATGTCTAGTAGTGTAGTAGGGGTGGGTAGACTGGGTCTTTTCCACCCTGAAATTCGGGGTTGAGCTCCATTGAGGCATTTCTCTTCCCCAATTTCCAGAGTGTGTCCCTCTCTCTGCTCTGCCAGATGGTTTGGTGAAAAACCGCGCTGTTTTCGGGGAACTGGTAGATTCTCATCAATGGGACTTAACAGAAATGCTCAGTCCTCCCTCCATTTTAAAAATAAACACATGAAAATTGGCGCAGTGACAGCTTTTAAAGAGGGCTTTAGGAATGCCGGGTTTGGAGCAGATCCCTGCATGCAGTGATTTATAGGGATTTTTTAAAGTCCAAACTCAAATGTCCTCTCAGGCACTTCTCGTGCCTTGATCTGTATGGTGAGGAAGAGGGAAAGGGAAATGAAGCAGCAGGATAAAACTAAAAGCACTTAGCGCTATAATAGATAAATAAATACATAAATACATAAATACATAAATAAATAAATATTAATAAATGCCACAACAGCAGCACACAGCTTACCCATCTTCAGAGAGGACACTGACAGGAGCAGAGTCTTGCAGGACCAGGAGAAGAAGGAGGCGAGTGCCCAATAGCTGAAGCACTCCGGGTGGTTCACAAAGATTAATACCACAAGGTACAGCATAATATATAAAATATGGAAACTTAAAGCCATAATATAAAAGCACAACCAGAATAAAACCTAGCAGCAATGCAGAGCCTTAAAATACAGATTTAAAACAGCAGAGCTAATAGATGACGATATTGCATTTCTATACTGCCCCATAGCTGAAGTTCTCTGGGCAGTTTACAAAAGATTAAAACATTAAAAATATACAAAAAAATTAAATACAAAAACACAAAACAGATAGTATACACAAGACAAAATACATCTAAACACAAGGGATCAAGGGACTGGAGCAACCTCTCTATGAGGGAAGGTTACAACAGCCGGAACTGTTTAGCTTGGAGACTTGATAGATGTGTACACAATTATGCATAGTGTGGAGAATGTGGATAGGGAGACATTTTTCTCCCTTTCCCATAATACTAGAACCCAGGGTCATCCCATTAAGCTGATTGATGGGAAATATAAGACAGATAAAAGGAAGTGCTTCTTCACAAGGGCATGGTTAAACTACGGAATTCACTACCACAAGATGTGGTGATGGCCACCAATTTGGATGGCTTTAAAACGAGATTGGATAAATTCCTGGAGAAAGCTATCAATGGCTACTAGTCCTGATGGCTATGTGCTACCTCAAGTATCAGAGGGAGGGTGCTGTTGCATCATGTCCTGTTTGTTAATCCCTGGTCAACACTGGTTGGCCACTGTGTGAACAGAGTGCTGTACTACATAGATCCTTGGTCTGATCCAGCATGACTCTTCTTATGTTCTTAACAATTTGAGCAATCAGCCAAACCTAGAAAACAGATCCAGGATCAATTAAAACTCATTACATGCTGCCAAATAACTGGGAAAAGAGATACCAATGTTGAGGCCACACAGTCCTCGTTGGGAAAACCATTCCATAATGGGGGGGGGGGGGGCACCACTGGGAAGGCCCTCTGTCTTGTGGCCATCTTCCAAGCTCCCTTGGAGAAGGCACCCAGAAGAGGACTATAGATGTTGAGTGTAGTGTACAGGTAGATCAATGCTGGGAGAGGCGTTCTGTCAGGTATTGTGGTCACAAACCCTGTAAGGCTTTATAGGTTAAAACCATCACCTTGAATTGGGCTCGCAAACATACAGGCAGCCAATGCAAATGGGCCAGAGGCAGTCTTATGCGTTTGAATCTCTTGGTCCTCTGCATTTTGCACAAGCTGAAGCTCCTGAACTGTCTTCTGAACCTCTCTAGCGAGCTCATTCCACAGTCAGGGTGCTACAGCAGAAAAGGCCCTCTTCCTGGTAGCCACCCACCTCACTTCCTTTGGCAGGCAGGCGCTCATGAAGAAGGACCCCTGAGAATGATCTTAGGATCCAGGCAGGTACATATGGGAGATGATCCTTCAGATAGCCTGGCTCCATAGAGGGCTTTTAATGTTAATACTAGCACTCTAAATCTGGCCTAGACATGGACTGTCAGCCAGTACAACTGGAAAAGAACTGGCATAATGTGAACTCGTTGGCCAATATCCCTGTTAACAATCTTGCTGCCATGTTTTGAACCAGCTGAAGTTTCCAGACTATTTTTAAAGGCAGCGCCACATATAACACGTAGCAGTAATCCAGACAAGAGGTTATCAGGGCATGGATAACTGTAGCTATGTTATGTTTGTACAGATAAGGGAATAGTTGGTATAGCAGCTTAAGCTGATAAAAGGTGCTTCATGCCACATTCATATCTCAATACTTTTGTTTGTAGCCAAAGGCTAATTTCATTCATAAATGCAGTTAAAATTAATTCCAAACTCAAGAGGTGTACGGTATCTTTATTAGGGCCAACCAAAATGTCACAAAATAGCAAGCCTTTGAATTCTCCAAATCTCTTCACCAGGCTGGATGTTACACACAACAAGGGTGGAATGGGGGGGGGGGAGCAGAAAATAATAAAAAGGGGTTGAAAGGAGGGTGGATGTTATAGTCATAAAGTCTACGTTTAGACTCACTCTCAGTTAAAATCAACTTATTGTAATATTAGCTCCATCAGCTTAAAAAAAATTCTTTTTAAATAACAATGAAATCCCCTAAAATTCTGTAGGGAAAAACATATACAGCTAATTGCTCCATACCTGTTAAAAATGTGGAAAGAGATTAGATGTTTGAGGAAGGCCCACAGAATATAGCATTGCACCATTCATTTCAAAATACCAGCTGCTACATACTCACAGTCATCTTTTAATGACTGCAGAATCAAATGGGGAATTGCATGTGCAAATGAGCCATCCTAGATCAACATTAAATAAACTGTCTATAGCCCCTCAAATACAATGCTTTTAATGGAGCTGGTCCACTTATTCAGGTGAGAATCAACAAGTGAGAAATCAAGGATAACATCCAGAGGACAACTCACACAACTGATCTATTCCTTCTTCCTGCAACCCCTGAACTACCCCCCAAAGTCTCTCAAGCGTGTTGCAGAACCTACTGAACATCGTGGCTTGTGTCATACAGGGCTGCAGTGTGAGGAGGAAATCACCTGAATTCAAGTGTCACCTGAATTCAAGTGTAGGGATTTTGCACTAGCAAGGTGACAAGTGTCCACACTTTACAGTACAGAAGTGGAGGGAACGTGACCAGAGCTAATGGGATTGAGATGACCAGTACTAAGGAAGTTTGGACTACTGCCACAGTAAGGAAAGGAAAACCATGATGCCATGATCGTTGATACTAGATGATGAATGGCAATGCAATGCCTAAGCAAGTGACCTTCGTTACCTTTCAAGTGGGAGCCATTTTGACAAAAACATGTCAGTGTGAGAGTCACATTAGCTTACTACTAAAATTAATAGTTATTTAAAATGTTTCTACAGTGCCATTCTTGGGGGGGGGGGGAACAATCGAGGTGGTTTGCAAACAGAAACAAAAATCACAGTCCTAGTAAAACCTTAAAACCAATCTTTAAAAATGTAACAATTTTAAAAAGGCAAATTAAAAAGATGTCTTGACCCTGTTCCTAAATGCAGAGAATGGGCAGTAGTTGTGGCTCTGGCAAGAGTGCATTCCAGAGTCTGGGAGCAACACAGAAGAAAACCCTCCCCAATGCGTCTGAGAAGCAGGCCTCTGCAAGTGAGGTTGTTTTCAAGAAGGCCTCTTATCACACTGAGATAAGCGGTTCCTCAAATTTATTTATTTGTTTATTTATTTACATTTGTATACCGCCCCATAGCCAAAGCTCTCTTGGCGGTTTACATAAGATTAAAACAATAAAAAAAATATACAAAAATTTAAACAGCAAAAACATACAATATACACATAATTGACACATACATTTAAAACCACTGTAATAACTTTAAAAAGCTATAAACCTAAAAATAAAACCTAAAAATAAAATAGCTAGGCCCCTTGAATTGAGCCCGCAAAATGACTGGTAACCAGTTCAAATCTTTCAGTGGTCACAACACCGTGCACAGGTTAGCAGTCTAGCTGCATTGTTTTGCACCAATTGAAGCTTCCGGACACACTTCAAGGGTACCTCAATGTAGAGTACATTGCAATAGTCTAACCATGATGGAACCCAGGCATGGATAATTGTTGTCAGATCAGACTGACTCAGAAACGGCTGTTGGCATACTAGATGCAGTTGTGTAAATGCGGTCCTTGCTACTTCTGCCACTGGAAAATCCAGGGACAGGTAGGATCCAGGATCTCTCCCAACCTACTGACCTGATTCTTCAGAGGAAACACAACCCCATCCATAACAGGTTGATCCTCAGTCCTTGAGTCAGCCTTTCTACAGACCAATGGCACCTGTCTTTTCTGGATTTAATCTCAGCTTGTTCACCTTCATCCAGCCCATTATCGAATTTAGGCAACATTCAAGGGTGTTAACTGCTTTCTTGCACTCAGGTAACAAAGAGTAATAATGCTGAGTATCATCGGCATATTGATGGTATCTCTTCTAAAACTCTGGATGACCTTCCCAATGGTTTCATGTAGATGTCTGATAACATAGGGGGCAGGATGCCATAGACCCATGGCCACAGTACCAAACAGTAACCCCCCAAACACCACCTTCTGTATATGACCTGGCAGGAAGGACTGGAACCACTGTAATACTGTGCCTCCAAGGCCCAGCGCCACCAGGCAGTCTAGAAGGATACCACTGTCAATGTTGTCAAAAGCAGCTGAGAGGATGAGAACTAATAGGGCTACTCCTCACTTGTCCAGTTCCTGGCGTAAGTCATACATCAAGGTAACCAAAGTAGTTCCAGCCCCACATCTTGCCAAAAGCCTGTTTGAAAAGGGTCCAGATGATCAGTGTCGTCCAAATGCATCTAGAAAATAATCAAATGCAAAAATACAGAATACTCAAATGCAAAATGTACTTAACTAGATGTGTGAAAGTGTTCTTGTTGCGCCTTAATTTTGTAATTTAATGCAGCCATCCCCAACCTGGTCCCTCTAAATGTTTGGACTACAATGTCCATCAGCCCCAATCAGTGTTGACAGTGGTCAGGAATGCTGGGAGTTATAGTCCAAAACATCTGAAGGCACCAAATTGGGGAAGGGTGATTTAACATATTCCACCACATACACACACAGGCCTCCAATTGTTTCTAGTGGTCATTTTTGTCATTTGTTTGTACATCCCATAATTAAGATGTAACTCAAGTGCAGTATCATGGTATGTACATAAGAGCAGAGCTGGATCCAACTGAATGGCCCTCTGCTCCAGCAGTTTGCTCCCTCAGTGGCCAATCAGGAATAGAACCATCACTGGGGCTTGAGGAACCTCCTGTAAACACACACCTCTGAGACTTGACAACCAGTCAGCTTTCTCTCTTACACACTTACACACAGGAGCATGAAAAAAAGAGAGGTTCCCCTATCACCTTCACTGGGGAAGTCTACCTCATGAAGGTTGCTGTGTAAACAAACCCATGATGAGTCCTCCTTTCCACAGCCCACAGATGGAAGCATTCATGGAGGGCAGGAGGAGGGAAAACCAGCTGCCTTGGAGTGAGGACACACTCTCCATATCCTTAGATGCACTCAAGCTGGTGTCTGCTTAGGTGTTCCGGTGGCTGCTCCAGGATGTACCCACCACACTTTCCAGGGATGGGATGAAGGGAGAACCAAACTTCTTGGAGGACAAGGCAAGCACACTCTATATGCTCAGTGGCACTTGTGCTAGGCTCTGCCCTCCCCATGTAGGCTAGGGCAACAACTCCCCTTGGCAAGAGGGGAGGTAAAACGCCTGGAAAGGAGTCTCCAAATACCCCCAGCCAATAAATGCTTGCAGAATCCCAGAACTCTCTTTGTCTTTCAGTTTTCTACAAGTCCTTCTTGCAACCGCTTCAGTAAGTGGCCTTGCTTGAAAAATGTATGGTCCTAGGCATGCTGCTGCTGCATCTGCCAATTCAATCGTTGGATTGACTTTCCTTGGAAATGAGTTGAAGTACATCTGCCCACCCTAATCACCAACCAACGGGATTTCCTTGAAAGCAAGTGGAATGAGAGAGGCAGAGAGGGCTGTTCTTCAGGAGATTAAGATCTGCCAGTGGCCTGCAGGCCTTGCAATGCTGGTCTAAGAAAGAAGGGGATAAACCCCAGTGATGATAGCACAAGGAGAAAACTATGATCCCTCAGTCATGAGGGGTGAAGTCACTACTGTAGAGTATGTATACTAATCCCAAACATACTCCTGGGCCCAGTGTAACAAAGGGGATTGCAAAGTGCAGGAAATACATTCCAGTCAAATCTCAATATTTCTTCATTACATTTTTTTACCTTGGTTTCACGAGGATACTTGAGAAGTGGGCATTGGTAGTGATAGTCATGAGTTGACACCAAACAGTCTGGAGAGGATCTTTGGGAGCAAGGCAAGGAACACTCAAAGCCACGAGGAGAGTGATTGCATAGGAGAACGTAGGAATTAAGGTACCTCGATAGAGGCCAGTCGGAATGCAATAAGTGGCCATAGATCTCCCCTTCAGATGTCAGGCCAACAATCTAGACCTCTGCTGGGTCTTTTAGTGAGGACCACCAAAATTCCAAGACAGAGAAAAGCTACTGGAGATTCTTGAGGCTCAAGATAGGAAGAGGTGATGTATAGGGTGCCTGGAACAAGTTGAGCGGAAGCCACTTTCTGGTCAACTGGTACATCTTGTCTCTTGCCTATGGAGCCACTTTCTGGTCAACCAGTACATCTTGTCTCTTGCCTATGGAGGCAGGAATGGCATATGGCAAGTGTTGCACAAGGCCTTGCCTTGTCTCCTTTATTCCTCCCTCTCTCTCTTGTTAGGCTCCCAACTCTTTAAACTTGTAAGAAAAGGAGTGGTGACCAACATCAGAGCCTTGCTTCAGATTCAAAGCTGATGCTCCTTTTGTTCAGTATAGACCCTAATATCAGAGGCAACAGGTGGGTTTCTTACATGGCCAGAGGAAGTTGCCATGGCTCCTGAATTTGGTTTCAGGGACTAGTTGTGTGAGAGGGAACCAAAACAGACACGTAGTCAGATTTAAGAGGGTCTGGACCTCTACATCAGCTGCTAACAGTTTCTGCTCCCTGGGTCATCACTTGGCAGACTGACATGTTGCAATGCACTTCTTCGGTAAACATCTGACATTGCAGCAACTATCTATGATTTGCCCCTCACTCAGTCAGAACACACAGCAATCATGGGTGTCCAATGGGGAAAGCTTGTCATCCCAATCAGAACTCATGTTAAACAATGCCTGGTGCATCATAGACTCCAGGCAAATCCAAAAAGAGTCTAAAGATACAGGCAGAATTGCAAGTGAGAAAAGAACAAGGGAAGAAAAAGAAGGCTGTGTGGAATATGAAAGGAGAAAGCAAAAACGTCTATCTGAAAGAAGGGAGAGGGCGGAAAAGTTCTGAAAAATGCTACTGTTGTGATGGTTAGAATGGAACCGAGTGGGAAGGCACCAAGCCCTTTAAGCCTATGACCGGAGGGTAAGTCTTCATGCCAAGATGTTTTCCTGGAACCTTCGAGAACTAGGCAAATGTTGCTCTATGGAGTTGCTGAACTCACATGTGAGATTACACCAAGAACACAAAGAATAACATTTCAGTTACAGTGACATGATATTGGCGTTCCTGTAACAGAAACAATACTAAATAACAAACATGCAACTGTTGTTCTTAGTTAAAGATGTCAAGAACCTGATAGATATAAAATCCACAATATCTCTATTCCTATTCAATATCCCATCCGCAGATGTTTGGTTTGTAGTAAGTTATTTTTCAGAATGCTTTTTGCAAGCTTGAATAGGGCCAGATTTACACCAAGCAGATGACACTTTGAAAACGGTTTGAAAACTGTACATGGAGTGTGTCCTGGGCTTCAACAGCAGTGACTACTGTTACAATCCGTTTTAAAGCAGTAGTGTAGATCCTGCCTAAATCACAATTGTGGAACATTTTCATACAGGGGAAGGTAAAATGTGGTCCATAAAATGTGGTCCATAAGTTGCATATACTTCTTTGAGCAACCCTAATGCTTACATTAGCATTATAATAATATATTTTTAAAAATCTTTGAGAAACATTTGACCATATGGAGGCAAACATTTCCAGCATAGGCCTTCATCATATAGTTACCAGATACTATATAAATCATATACTCTCTGCTTAACCAATCTGCCATTCTTTGGATTAGCAGTCCAAATTGTTCACAACTAATAAAAACATGAATGCCTCCAAATATATTTCAATTCTTTAATTATAATTTTTTTATATGAGAGACATAATTTCAACAAACCCCACATTTTATTTCTGCACCCTAGAATGATGGTGTGTTTATAGTACATGCTGTACTTGAAGTTCAATGATAAAAAAAAAAGATTCACAAAAACTTGTCATAGCCCTCAAGAAATACATCAGTTCTGCTGGCTGGCATTCATTGTTCTGTATAAAGAGAGCGTAAGATAGGGAATAGTCCTATTAGTCTTCTCTGTTCTGTAGGAAGAAAGCACAATGTAAAGAATAGTCTTGCTGTTCTTCTCTGTTCTGTACGAAGAAAACACAATATAAAGAATAGTCTTGCTGTTCTTCTCCGTTCTGTAGAAAGAGGGACAATATAGAGAATGGTCCTGCTGGCCATTTCTGCTCTGTATAAAGAGAGCACAAAGCTGTACAAATGCAAATTTAAATACAATTAATCAAAAATTAAACAAACTTACAATGTTTGTCAAATCATAGCAAAAATACGTTTGGAGAAATGCCATTGGGCTATTTATCAATCCAGCAATTTATAACAAGAGAGCACTGTTGCAATGGGACTTTCTTGCTCTCCTTTCCTTCCTTGCAAATTTTCTCCAGAGGGTCCCTCAACCCTCTGAGATTCAGTTCAGCTAGACAATGTCCACTCAACATGATCAAATGCTATGTGGGCATCTAAAAATAGAGATATTCACTGTGAGTTATTCTAAGCTCTGTCTATACTATCAATGGCCATATTAAACATTATTTTCCTTTCGTTTATGAAACCAGTTTGATCCTGATCTGTATGACTAGAGTAACAGGGAAATGGGTTTTCTCCTGTCCTATGCAGCCCCAAGTGCACCTTCATAATCTGCTCTAGAGGACTGGGGAACCTCTACAGCAGATTCATTGGGTGGACCCAGGTGGGTTACAGAAAAAAGGAAGATGTCACATAACACAAGAGGGCAGGTTTTTCATATGCAATTGTTTTAGGTTCCATATATGATTTTGGTAAAATTTGGATGCAGATAAATCCAGCAACTTTCTCCATACAACTTTAATATAAATCCATCAGGGTCTGGATATACTTTTTAGTTTTTAAAATAAATAATTTTCACCATCAAAAGGTAATCTAGGCTATTCAGTTCAGTTGATTAAATTTAGGTAACTATAAATTTGTGAAAAACCCAATTAATTGTGATGAAGGATCTTGTGTCCTATATAAATCCTCACATAACAACTTAAACTGATATGAGATCTCTTAATGTTTATTTTTGCTATTTTATCTTTTAGTGTATGTGGTAGATTGTTGTTTTTTCATCAACTTGTAACTGTTTAGCAAATTGTTTTGAAAATGTATTTCCGCTTTCAAGTCACCTCTGTTTCATAAAATTATAGGCTTCTTTCAGTTTATCAGCTAGTTTCAAGTCTAAATGTCCTCTGAGTAACAGTATTTTTTCATGTATTTTTAAAAAATGTTATGTTCTTGTTCTACATCAGAAACCTGATTAACAATAAATTTCATGCTTTGACTTCTTAAATAATTCCAAGGGCTTTTAAATAAAACTGTGTCCAATGTATGCCTGTACTTTATCCTGTATAACTGGCCAGGTTGTATCAGGCATATCACTTTTATGGAAAAACTGATTTAAGTGATTTCACTGCTGAAACAAATGTCATTATGTAGTAAAATTTCATTTTCCATGATCTAGGCATATCAATGTTATTGAATTAATTAAATTTATATACCGCCCAATAGTTGAAACTCTCTGGGCAGTTCACAATAGTTAAAACCATAAAATACAACATGATAAAACATAAAATAAAACATTTACTGACTACAGTATAAAATCAAAGTAAAAGCTAACAGCAGTGTAAAGATCTAAAAATACAACACTTTCAAAAACAACAGAAAAAATATATAAATATACAACAACACATTTAAAATCAACAACAAATGAAGGACTAGAATGCCTGGGAGAATAAAAGGTTCTTCATCTGGCATTGAAAAGACCACAATGTAGGCACCAAGTGAGCCTCTCTGGTGAGGGCATTCCTCTATGAGGGTGCCATGACTGAAAAGGCCCACTCTTTAACAGCCACCAGCCTCACTTCATTTGGCCAAGAACACCTGAAAGAGAGTCTATGAAGATGATCTTAGCGTCTGGGCAAATATATATAGTAGATTATTCTTCACGTAACCTGACTGTCATAATATGTTAATATTGGCCAGTCTCCGTTAGCAATCTTGTTGCCCTATTTTGGAGCAAATTGCATTTTCAGACCATTTTCAAAGGCAGTTCCACATATAATGCAGTAATTCAGCCAAGAGGTTACCAGGGCATGGGTAATTGTAGCTAGGCAATCTCTGCCCAGATAAGGGCGTAATTGGTAATATCAGCCGAAGCTGACAAAAGATGCCCTATGCCACCAAGGCCACCTGTGCCTCCAGTGACAATGCTGGGTCCAAGAGTATCCCCCAAACTATGAACCTGATCCTTTAGGTGGCATGAAACCCCCTCTAGAACAGGTTAAACACCATTTAGCCAAGCAAACAAGCCACCCACTACTAGTATCTACTCTTGTCTGGATTGAGTCTCAGTTTATGGGCCCTCATCCAATTCATTACCATGCCCAGGCACTAATTCAGAACAGCCACTGCCTCACCTGGATTTAATGAAAAAGAAGATATAAATCTGGGTGCATATTGATGATACCTCAGCCCACACTTCCAGATGACCTCCCACAGCTGTTTCATATAGATGTTGAACAGCATGGGGATAAAATAGAGAGCCCTGGAACCCCATAGCATAACTGCCAAGGGACAGAGCAATAATCCCTCAGCACCACCTTCTGGAATCAGCCATCCAAGCAGAAGTGGAACCACTGCAATGCAGTACCTCCAACTCTCAATCCAAACAGCCTACTAAAAGTATACAACTGCTGAGATGTCCAAGAGATTTAACAGGGTCACATCCCCCCCTTCTCTCTCTCAGCAAAGGTCATCTCACAGGGCGACCAAGACAATTTCCGTTCCAAAACAAAGCACAAAGCCCAATCAAAATGGATCCACGTAATCAGTTTCATTCAAGAGTGTATGGAGTAAACCAGCAACTACCCACCTTGCCCAGAAAGGGGATGTTGGCAACAAGCATATAGTTGTTAAATATGTTACAGGTCCAGGTTATGGTTCTTCAGGAGTGGCCTAATTACCATCTCCTTTAAAGAGGCCGGCACCACCCCCTCTCTCAAGGAGGAATTGCTGTAGTCAAAGGTATACCATAGGACATATCTGCACTATCCCAGTATGATTAAGATAAAATCAATACAAGAATACATTGGAGAATCAAGAGCAAAATTTCTTTCTGATGGATGTAATAACTTCTGAATTTCTATCAGATGCTGTTTCTTGATGTCTTGGGCCTGCGTTTTTGCAAAAGATCTACTGGCTGTGTTACCATCTCATCTCTCCAATTTGGCAAAGAAGTGACAGAACAATAGCGTCCCATGTCCTTTCGGTGGTTCTCTCTCTGGGCTTCTCCACAGGACTCTGGAGTTCGTTGCACTCTGAAAAGTGTCCAGGTTCCTGCCAGTAGCGGGTAGACCAGGAGACCAAGGTGGCTTCAGTAGCTTGGTCCCAGTGTATTACTGGTCCAACAGCCGCAAATGGAACCAAATGGTAAGCTGAAATGGCACACTGAGGGCTCCGAATATGGGGTTTGATACAGTTATAACAAAAGTTTCAATAGCACAAAAAGTTGTCATGCCTGACATAATAAAGCCATCAAGGAGTTACAGAAAGTCTCCCAGGTGGCGATAAAAGCCATTCCACGCTAAAAACAATGGGGTTGGGGCAGTTAATTACCATACAAAAAAGAGGATGATTCGGGATGTGTGGCAGTTTCAGTGACAATTCAGCAAATCCAGCAACAATGCGGTGGTGATTTCAGTTGTGGGGTATGTAGGCGTTGCCAAGTGGGTTCTGAAGGTTGGAAAATGTCTTCCGGATCCTCTTGAAGGCTCCACTCTTACCTAGAAAACTTTCCTTTTTCGTGTTAATGCTTCTTGAGAGTTCTAGGCTTCCATTAGTTTAGGAAGTACTTCCTTTGAACCTCTGACATGTCTCACTTACTGCTAGACGTTTGCCAAATGTGTGCATTAAATTACAAGGGTAGATAGCAATGTCTTCCTAAAGCAGAAGAGTTAGGAGTCAGACTAATTATTAATCTAGTCTGTTCTACTACTGACATCCCTCAACCAGCAAGATATTTCAGGTAGGAGTATCTGCCCCACATCCATGAGCCTTGAGAAACCAACATTAGCTGCTTGATGGAGGGTTAACAAGGGGAAAGGCCAACTCTGAAGCCACTCAACTACACACATTTATATAGCAGCAGTGCAATGCCAGCAACTGGACACTTACCCACTTGGTCAGAACGTTCCTTGATGTTTATTGGAGTCGCCTGTGGGTAAATCGGCCAGAATGACCTTCAACCTAATACCATTCACAGTCCTGCCGTGCAACCCAGCTATAGCATCGCTAGCACTTGCTCTGTCCGCAAACATGGCATAACCCACATTTTCCCCAGGTAAAAGGTAAACGTTTATAAAATTTCCATACCGACTGAAACAAAACAACAAGCAAAAACAGTATATAATTAGGTATAAATGGGTTGCTTTATTTTACAGTCGCACCCCCCAACTCCAACATGTGCGTGCTGGTCCAATATCTTAAGTACGTTTTATGCATTTAAAGAAGGCAGCTCTGCCCATAAATGTTTACAATAGAATACACCTATTAATCTTTAAGGTGTCACAGGGCTCTCTTCTTACTGCTAACACATTGCTTTGGGAAAAAGGACAACAATGAAACATTATTTGAAACAAGTAATGTTTTCTACCCATATAGAAAACTAATATCTCAGTTTGAATGACTGTGGTAAAGGCTGCCCAAGGTCCACCTAACAAGAATTTACATTTCTTAAATCAATAGAATAACCTGTAATCTGCTATTAGTTGTGTCATAAGAATGTCTAAACGTATTTACTAACTGCAGTAATTTTATACCAGCACCTGTTCCCCACTTCCATATACACCCATGATTACAATGCTAAGTTATATACAACTCCTTGATACTTAGTTTTAAATCAAATACTACCTTGCCTAAAATGTTATCTTTTCTAATTCAGTAGACCTTACCTTAATACATCATCCAGTATGTTTTGAGGTAAGGGATGGGGATTGAACACGATGAAGAGCCTTTCCCGCACGGAAGAATCAGGTGGAGCTTTCCTTTTGCTTGAAGGAAGCTCAGCATCTGTTTGGAGATGAGTTGACGGACTACTAGGCTGCTGGGGAAGTCACAATCAATACTTAAGATTTCAAAACGTGTGTTGTGCATCAAACACAGTGGACTACCACACATTCAACAGTGTACCTGAATGAATATCAATCTAATAATTCTGTTCCTACTTCTAATGTACGATGAACTTTCTAGAAAAACCAAACATTTCCACACTGGGTTCTCGCTTCAGTATTGCTGGATTTAAAGTTATAATTTTCCTCATTCCAAAGACTCAAGGCAGGTAACAAAAAGAAGCAAACAGAATAAAATTTAGCCACTGAAATATCTCCCACACTTTCCAGAGTCCAAAAGGACAGCCCAAACATGTTTCCGAACCTCAAGTACACCTTGAGGTTCGGAAACACAGTTTGAAAGTGTCCTGCTGCTGGTTTCGTTTTACTCAATCTCCCATTTTATATGAACAGTGATAATAGCTTCAGCCGCTAAGAACTCTCAATCTAATAGCTTTTGAGACAGGCAGAGAGAGTCCTTGATGCCCTTGTGTTAAGAGTTGTTCTCTCCTGCCCACCAAGGGCTCATTCTCCAAGGGAGCAGTTCTCCAACTGCTGGGCAAATACCCCTTGGAGTGTGGAACACCTGTATGGCAATGTAAAGCTCCAGGAAGTGAATTCAGACCCTCCTCTCCCCTTGGCAAGATATGGAAGTGGTGGCTGAAAGCTCCATGGAGGAATATTCTGAGACACATCAAGCTTAATTCCTTTCACCATGCCAAGACATTGGAGTGGGCATAGGGCATGAATGCTCTCTTGCAGAGGAGCCACATTATTCAGATTGGATTTCTGGAGGTGACTGCTTCATCACTTGCCCTATTCTATGAACCTAATTTGGGAAGAGCTGCTGCTTTGTTCAAAGGGTGTTTCCTATTCTGTAGTTTTAAGAAGGGTCAGCTATCTCCTATTCCCCTTTGTAAAGCCAGTTCTAGATTAGCATCGCATTATTTCTAATAATATGTTTTTATCCTCCCTTTCCATCAAATGACCCTCAACCCACAGATCTTTGCGTACATCTTTGCATACTCTGTTGGTGAACACATAGGTTGTTTCCTATGTGTGTGTGTGAGGAACAGCGGCAGGATCCACATTCAGGCGCATGCATCAGGGTGCATGCATCAGGGCTGATGGAAGTGGAATTCCCCACTGCTGCCGCCCCCACAGCAGCCCCTTCCATTTATGCAAGGTGCAAACCTGTTATTTTGGGGGATCCATTGCTTCTCCAATGGTTCCCTGTACCACAGTCTACTCCAGGTCAAGCAGGTCAAACTCAAAAATGTTTACACATACTGTTCATTCGGGGCTCCACCAATCTTGGAAGCAGCCCACGGAAAATGGTTCTACTACCCAGTCAGTTATAAGCACAACCATTTCAAGGGAAACTCAAGTTAGCGATAATCCTTAGGTTTTTGAGGTCAGAGGACAAGCGAGGATGAAGTAAGAGGAAAACGGGCAAATCCAGTATGAGTCTGAGGCAACAGACAACCCCTCCCACCCAAAACAACACACCAAGCATGTAAAGAATGGTAGGGTTTTTCCTATTGGAAATAAATTCAACTGAAACAATCCATAAAAAATAATAATCAAAGGTTACACAAACCACTCTGTTTAAAAGTACTGTGTAATTAATGTAGACAAATTAAGAGATTTTGTATTTCATGAATTTACAACTATTAAAAAAAAGGGGGAGGGAAGGTAAGAGATACTTAAAGAGGGGTCCAGAACCCGAAGAGCCAAACCACTACTCCATTTTGTTGATGGCAATTGCGAAGTCATTTCCTGTGCTGTTTTTGGACTGATAAGACTGCAGGCAGAAAAGCAATATCCGAACATTATTCAATTGTATTTACACAGAGAAGCCCAATGTTAATGGTTACTATTCAAGGTTAATTAAAGGCCCAGTACAACCCATATTCAGCATTTTTAAGTCCCATCAGTATCAATGGGAGTCTTAAGCACATACTCTACTTTTCCCAACCAGTGATCAATGGGATTTTAAAAATGCTTAACTTTGGCTGCACTGCCTCCTATTGTTTTAGATATTTAAATAAAGATGAAATGCACGATAGTCAACAAATGGTTATTCATATTATCACCCATGATTGCCTAACAACCTTTTCAGAAAATGTGTCATACTGTGTCATACTTTGTCCACATTGTATTTCACTCATGTCTTCCATATTTTAAAGGAATTTAAAAACAACAAAGGACCACTAGGGAATTTTTTTATCAAGACTTAGAATGCGCTAGTAGAAAATAAATTAGGCCATTTCAAGAATGTATATCAAACTAGGCTTGTTTAATTACTGTGACATATTTTTAAGTATTTCCACATATTTTCAGAAAACGTTACAGAACTGATATGGCAATGAACAATTCATCTTTACAACCTTCCAGAAGGCAAAGCAGCAACCTTTACTTTGTTTTCAACAAGCACTGATACTACCTTAGAATAGCCCCTAAATGGGGGAAAAAATACACATCTTGACAAACAATATTTATGGGCCCAGGAGCACCCCATGACCTGATTTCCATGTCACGATAAGCCATGGTGGGTTATGAGCCATATTTCTGTCAACGTGGCTTATCATGATGTCTGAACCCAGCATGGATAATTCAGCGTGGTTTGTTAACCACGCACAGGCCACCCTGAGAACCATGTCTTGTTGGGTTGTTGACGCTGCTGTCAGGATGAGGCCCACTCTCCCTGGTCTCGATTCAGAATTGGACTCGAAAGCTGAAGAAGGAGAAGACTAGCCAAGACAGGAAGCAGAGAGGAAATTCTCCAAGACTCAAGGAGGAATCTTCCCAGGAGCTTATCGAACAGGAGACCCTGGCTCAGAAATCATCTCTCCACTTCTTTGAAAATCCACCCAGTGTTCCATCGGTCCTTGCTGGAGATCCCCATCACTCAGACACAGCCCCACCCCCTCTGGTCTTGCTGGAGGGAGAGGAGGAATTTGAAATAGCAGACATTCTAGACTCCCACTGTTTCCAGGTGAAACTACAATACTTAATAGACCGGAAAAGCTATGGGCCTGAAGTTCATTCCTGGAAACTTACAAAGAATCTGTATACCCTGTTGCGGGTTGCAGGGTGCAATTTCAAAGAGCTTTCAAGAATCAGCTTAAGAAACAGACCAACGAAGTTAAAAAAAAATCCTCACCAGCATTATGTCTTCAATGCTTCCTAAGAGAGATATTTCTGAACATCTTCAATCATACATTTTTTTGAGATTACTATTTATGAAGATCTATCATTTCAAGAATCGAATAAAATCCCTTCCGGGTGTATTTTTCCTCATTGACACCCATGCTATGGTGGAAGGTTAGCACACCACTGCATTCAAACCCAATTCCAATGGCAGCTTCAGGAATCATACAGTAAGGAATTGATAGAAAATTCAATTTTACTTCATAAGTAACTTTTTCTTTTCTATCCTAGTGTTTTATTTTTGTATCAAAACATCAAAACCATCACAATTGTTGCAGCTTAACTGGAACATCAACAACAATCCAGTTATAAATATTTGTAAGTAGCGAGCACATTGAAACTTTCCTTGACTTTCTTTTGCGGATGATATGCTAATTTTGTTTTGTTTTTTAAAAAGGTATCCACAACGATTCTCCAGTTAGTCAGCACTGCTACACGTAACTGTTATATCATTTGGTACTTACTCATTTCCATCCTTTCCATCTTCAATGAAAGTGACAAGCAGCCAGTTCCCAAAAGGATATTCAAATCCATGTAGTTTGTGTTTGGCATATATAGCTGATGCAATAGTACTGTACTGAATCACTGCATATACTATGAATGAACAACAGCATATTTGTAAGTATGGAAACATTTAAACCCTACTGGGGAAGAAACCACCTGTCAGAAATACAGGGGTAGTTCCAATTATGACATTATTTTTTAATTATGAATTTAACAACCTTTTGCAAAAATAAATGATACTTGAACAGAAGCATAAAAAAATTACTGACAAATCAGCTTTTTCAAGCTTTGCATGACTAATTGTTGGAATGAGACCACGTGAGACAGGTTAATTTTACCCTACTGGTGATGTGTTGTGATAATTGCTCTGGAAACCAGCTCAACAGGGGAGTATAATTCTCTTAAATTAATAAATAAAAATCAAATAAACAGCTTATGTTGCTTTTCTTTCACATCTGAATACTTGTCAAGAAACAATATGTAATAGGCTGCCAATTTGCACACGTCTCTAGAATTGTAGGGGTAACCCAGAAAAGTGACGAACAGTACAATTCTTTGCATGCCTACTCAAAAGTAAGCCCTACTGAATGCAATGGGGCTTATTCTCATGAAGTAATGGTAGGATTGTGGCCTATCAGTCTGATCCTACAATTTCTTACACCACTGTGTCCATATTTGCAGTTTGCACTGCTATAATGCCGCAACTAAACACTGGTTTATATATTTAAAATTTATCCTGCCTTGCTCGGCAAAATGTCCACTCCAAACAGTTTACAATATTTTAAACCTTCCCCATCTGGACAAAAATAAATTGAAGAAAAAATAAACAACAACCCCCACCCCAGGAAAAATTAAAACACTAGAAACAAGAGAGCAAAGACACGCATCCAAGAGAAGTTAATTTAAAATGCCAGCTGAAATAACAGTTTGCAATGCCTGTTTAAAAGTAGGCAAGGAAGGAGCCAGCTGAGCCTCTTTGGGAAGAGAATTCAATAATCTGAGTATCAAAACAGAAAAGGACCTTTCTGAGTGAAGTTCTCAAAGCAGGCTTATATGGATATAACATTGTGTTACACCACCACTGAAGCAATGTTACCCCTGTACACGTGTTTATGGATCAGGGTATTTTTAAAAAATCAACACTGTAGGACTGGACAGATTATTGTATATAAGGGCCAGTGCAGACATAACACTGCTGATCTCCTAACCATGGTTAAGTGATTTGGAGCAAACCATGGGATTGCATACACCCTGTCCCCACTTTCCAGCTGTAACTATGACTAAGCTGTTACATGCACACTGCTGTTAATCAAAATTCACATAAACTAGAGTTATCTAACAAGAATTTAAAGTTGATTTGCAAATCCTGATGAAAAGGGAACCTAGTTATTCCCTGGCACAGTTAGCATCAGTACACACATTCACAGGAAACCATGAGTAAGGACAAGGAGGGAAGGGAGAAGGAATTTGCCCCAAGGAGGGAGCATACAAGGTCTAAGTCTGCTTCCGTCTCTCAATCATTGCTAAAAGATCTCTAGTGTGTTGCCTTCACTGTATTTCAGTTCCATTTCAAATACAACTTAAACAAAAGTGAAACTCTAGCTTCAAGAATTAGAAATATCCCTCCACCATAAACCCACTTCAAAAAATGAAATAAATGTGCATTTTTTGCCAATACAAAACACATGGGAAAACCTTTATCTAAAATTCATGTTGATACTGGCATAAATACAATGTCACTGAAATGGACTTCCACTTGTGTAACAGGACTTACCCTTGCTCTCCGCACCCCCCTCCCACGCACCCCCTACATATGCCCCGAAGGATTCCCTAACTCTCCAGAGCAGATTTGGGGAGCATATAAGTAAAATCATTAAATATATCAGGAAAGTATATTGTACTATGATACAAAAAGGTTCCTGCTGAGCGGATATACGTTTGTATAAAAAACAATTTCTTCTTTACAGATTACTCAGCATAAAACCTATTTGGAACCTAAGAACTTGGGAATAAAGCAAGGCACGTGCTAAATTTACTACTAGGCACCACTGCTTCTGATATGGGATTTCACAACAGGCAAATGCCTACACAGGAAATTGTGGCTGCACGATTATGGCTGCACCATCACATGTGAAGTATGCAGCATGCTTGGTATTTCACTATAGGAACTTGCTGTTACTGAGATTTCTATAGCATGTACTTATTGGATTTAACTTGGTTTAATTGCCCTGAGTAAGAGGGCATGTAGTCAAATGTAAGTAAAGAAATAATGCTCCCAAGCGGAGCTCCCTAAATTCAAAATTATCTGCTCTTGGTCTCAAAAGCATATATCTGAGGAGTACTCTCTTCCTTCAGAAACAAATTTCAAAAAGCAGTTAAGATGAGGATAGCCGTTTGGAGAGTTGCAATGGCATAAGAACACATAACTGCAAAATAGTACCGTCATTACCTCAAAGTCAACTGCTCCAGTCTCAGGCTCGGAGAAAGAATTCTGCAAACATAACATCTCCCTACTGATTAACTCACGGTTTTTACATTGCCAAAGCACTTGCTGCAAAATTGTCTCATCTTTTCTAAAAAGAATAATTTTAAGGCATCCAACTTTACACAGAAAGATACTTTTCAATTTGTTGCATTACCATGGTTACTGCAAAGACCTCGATGAGTTTCACAAGATTCCAATCCTGGGACGAGATCAAAGAGGTTGAATAGTTGCTCTCGAAGAAATGGAAATTTTGATACCACAGATAAGCGTGAAGAGAGAGATTCTTGGCTTCTTTCCAAGCTTGCAAGGTCTGGCGGTTCTTCTACATGAAACATAGTATAACACTGCAGAATGACAGGGCTGTACTGATTTAATTCAAACACAACACTTCTTCAAGCCTATGATCAGCTCAAGTTGTGAAATCTTTATTAGGCCAACTCAAAGTTCACAAAATCTGTGCAATCCTTTGAGTTCTCCAGAACTCTTCATCAGGCAAGATGGTAAACCTGATCTTGCCTGATGAAGAGTGCTGGGGAACTCAAAAGCTTGCACAGCATATTTTGTGCCTTTGAGTTGACCTAAAACAGGCATTATGGTGATACAGATTTTGGAAATTTTCATTTGGCCAACACTGCTACCTTTGTTCCTCCCCACCCCTTCACCTCACAAGCTTCTCTCTGCCCCGATCCCCCCCACCCCCGACTCTGGCTCTCATTCAATCACACACTCTCTTTTTGGCAGTAGCTGCTAGCAGGTCTCTCTAGATCTGCCTTGCTGTCTGCTTTACCAGTGGGCTGCCTGCTGTGATCTGGGCTACCCGGGAAAGCTTCAGGAGTCAAGAGACTTGTCACTCCTCAGTTGTAAGGTGGCAGGGGGGCGGGTAGACAGTGAAAGTAGGAGCAATCAGCCTATTATTATTATTATTATTATTATTATTATTATTATTATTTAGTTGTGGCAGGGAGCAAAGCCCAAAAGGCAAAGAGCAACTTGATTGGATCATCCACCTGATACATCTGCTAGGAACCAAATGATGTCAGAGTGCATAGTCCCACCCCAAACTATTTGGCCCATAGAAGACTAGTTGGGTGTGAGTGTCATGCGGCCAACCACCCGAAGTAAATTCCCCACCCTGCCTTAGAACCTCTTAAAATGAGGCAAGTAAGTCCCAAGATTTTAATGAAAATTATCAGCATGTGTGTTGTAGCATCACAGAAACGTTTATCTTAAGGAGTACTACATATCTAAGCTAATCAAGTTGCTTCCTTGTACTCTGTGACTGTTTCTTGTTTCTCACCACTCATATAGACATTTGTTCATGGGATTCAGGCACCTTGGACATAGGGTCTGAAAAAGGGTTGTTGTAACCTGAAGCCAACACAAATAGTCCAAGATTAATTTCAGGCTTGCATTCAATGCATCTCATATTTGACTCTCTTTAGAAATGAGGCAAGGAAGTCCCAAGGATTTCAATGGAAATATGGAGCATGTGAAGTTTAGGACCATGGAAATATTTATTATAGGGGAGAACTACATATCTAAAGTAATCAAGTTGCTCTTTTGTATCCTATGGTTCTGTGTTTCTTGTATTGCATTATTCACATAGGATTTGTATACACTGCAATCAAGTGACTTAGGTCCAGTTTGACAGCCCATTGGTTAAACAAACCATGGGCAGTCAAGGGATGAACAGGAAAGAGCATGGGCATGCTGCCTACAGTGCATCAGCCACTTCTGGTTTTTAATCAACCACCTATGATCGGTTGTAGGCTGTTGACCAGGACATCCAAATCCAGAGTGCAGGGATGTTTAGGGGCTAAATAACCCAGCAGTTAACTCAACAATAAACTATGGTTAACCTCTGGGTTGTGTAGCCCCGAATCAACCTATTGGTCTGATTTTGGATATGACACTCAACCTATGAAGGAGGCGATCGTAGGTTGTTGAGTAAAAGCGGAAGTGGTGGGTGCACAGGAGGCAGTATGTTTGCTTTCTCATGCTCATACATGACAACCCATGGGTTGTTTAACCATGGATTGCCATTATATGCAAACCAAGTCTTAGTCACAGGACCAGTCAAAACAGTCCTGGAACCTGAAGCCAAAAGACAAGTACTCCAAGATTAAAAATGCATTTTTTTAATTTTGTAATCAATTTTTTAATTTTAAGTTTCAACAAAACAGAACAATAAAACAAAAAAATAAAAATAAAAGTGCAAGTCCAGTTTTAAATTACAGCATTCTAAAAAAAAAAAAGGAAAAAGGACATTCTAAAAGACATTGTAAAAAAAAAGATTAAAATGCATTGCAATCTGTTCACTTGCATTCAATTTTGTGGGCTGTTGTGCATGTCATATTTGAATCTCATTAGAACCTCTTAAAATGAAGCAAACAAGTTCCAAGGATTTCAATGAAAATTATCAAATATGTAGATCACAGCATATACATAATTTATTTGCCTTAAAACAATACCACCTACCCAAAGGATTAAAGTTGCTCCTTTGTACATCATTACTCTTTTTTTCCGGTGTTGGACCTTTCACATTGGATCTGTGTTCAGAGGATTCAGGTGTGGCAGTTTTAACATCAGCCCAAACAGCGTTGTAATCTGAAGGCAACAAATAATTCAGTATGTTAAAGTGTGTCTTGCACGTTTGCCTTTCACTCTGCCTTGTGGACTACTGTGCACCTCAGATCTCTCTTTAGAACCTCTCAAATTGAGGTGCACAAGACAGCCTAATTTAGAGACATCTTAAAAGTCGATCTGAAATGAGACTGTGACGTTAGATTTGAATAGCTGTCAAATTTCCCTGTCAAGCTATAATAAGCAATTGCACGGTTGCTTTAGACTCTCGACACCAGATCTGAAATAGATCTGCATTTCTACCACTAAAACCACCTCTTGGATCAATCCTTCACCAGTGCAAGCCCTTCACTGTGCCCCTTCCTAGAGTTAGAAAACCTAAAACTGGTAGTGCAAGCGCTGGGAACTTCGAGGCTCAACTTCTGCAATGTGCTGTACATAGAGCTCCCATTGCACCTAGTCTGGAAACTTCAACTAGTTCAAAATATGGCAGCCAGGTTGGTCACCGATACACAGAGGGGTAACCATATCACACCAACTTTAAAATCACTTCACTGACTGCCAATGAGTTTTTGGGCAAAGTATAAAGTGTTGATTATTACTTTTAAAGCCCTACATGGTTTGGGTCCACACTCAAGTCCTCTGGGAAGAATTTACTCCAGTCAGCCAAAACTAGGCAGACAACTGTTACCCAGATGAACTTCTCTTCTGCTGCTCCCAGATTGGGGAATGCCCTGCTGGGAGAGATTTGTCAACTTAATAGTCTGTCCGAGTTTAAGAAAGCCATAAAGACTGATCTCTTCTGGCAGGCCTACCCAGATGAATTTTAAGATGTCCAATTGTTATTTGAATATTGTATCAATTTTATATGTTTTTATTCAGTTTTATGCATTTTACGGTATTTTTGTATTTAATGTTGTTCCCCGCCTCGATCCAGAGGGAGAGGTGGGTAAAAAACAAACAAATAAATATCAGTTGACTTGTATATAATATCTTGTACAATCAGTGGGTATGCATCAAGAAATCTCCTTGAAAAGGTTCCATCCCAGCTGATCGTTATTTGTGATTTTATTTATTCATATACCTTCATTTGGCCCTCTGAAGGGCCTCCAAGGCAGTTATATTCATAGAACATACATTTTAATATAATGAAAACTAGTGCAAGGAGGGAGCAATCCTACGTCCCCTAAACAGTATCTATTTTGGTTTCTTGGCTCCAAGCTTGGAGCCAGAAAACCGAGTTCCCCTCCCCTGCAGCAAGTGCAGAGAGAACTGCGCTAGCTTGCAAACATGAGCTTGTAGAAATTGAAAGGGGGAGTTCCTGGGGATAGGGAGCAGAGGAGACTGGGGACATGGGAATATGAGGTATCCCCAACCGTCCCCAGCCTCCTGCCCTCTCCCTCCCCTAAGCCTCCTCTAGATGGGTGATACATGCAGAGAAAGAGGTGCAACGTGCCTCCGGCTCTGCATAAGATACTGGAGTTTGAAGGCTTATGGGTACCCATAGGATCCCTTAAAAGATGGCACCAAATCAATCTCTTAACATACTGCACCAAAATAGACTGATTAAGCTATTTTTAAAAATATTAGAACACTGTCAGAATAGAAATAACTTGGCTGCCCACACAGAAATGACCGAATATGAAGGCAGTAAGACTTTCCTTGGGAGAGAATTTCACAACTGCAGTGCTGTCAATGAGGAAGCCGTCTTTTCTCACCGTAAATTGTGTTTTGTTCAGTGGCGGAATACAGAGCAGAGACTGGACAGCCATCTGGCAGGGATGCTTTAAACTAGATTTGTGCACTGAGCAGGGGGTTGTCCATCCTCCACCAGCCCCTCTCATGAGTAAAAAGCAGGCGAGTAAACATTTTTGCTGACTTGTAACTTTGGTTGGGCTAATTTACAACGCTGGTGTAACAGGGTTTGAAATTAATATAATCACATAAGCGCAGAGGTTCTAGCAAATTGATCTTTAAATTGAACTTTAACATTTTTCTTAAACAAATACAAATGTTAGTAGACTTCGATACCGCAGTTGCGAAACCATTGTTAAGGAGGGAAAGTAACATGCCTTACTTTGGTCACACTCTTCTATTGCCAAGGCAGCTTGGGATGGCCTTAAAAACCTTATGTACGCCACATATTTATTTTCTTTCTGTTGGATAATGCATGAATCAATGTCTCCATAGATCTATACAAATAAAAAAAATAGGTAAGGTCATATTGCAGTAGCTACAAAAGTGAAGCATTTTATTCACTTAACATTCTTTGGAAGGGGTATGAAAGTGTTCTGGGAATACTGACAGGGGATGAAGACACCATAGTACCTTAAATGCATCCCTCAGGATTTCCTCTGTAAAGGACTTTGGTACATTGACATATATTCCAGTCCGGTTCTGAATTCCAGTATCTTCAGTGCTTCTAGAAACTCTGCTTGGTGTCAGAAACACCTAATTGAAAACAGTGATGATAAAGCGGGTCAAATAGAACGTTAACTCAATTTAAACAGGATGGACAGGTTCAGATTTCATACTACTCAATTGCCAACCCATCATTTTGCATCAGGAAGGGCCCTGCTAGCTCAGGCATTGCTTCCTCCTTTTGTACAAATTCCATTCCCTTATCAATCCAGAGGCGGCAGAGGGAGGATATTCCGTAATGCACATTTCCCCACTGCTTAGGATTTGTCCACACACATATTTTTTTAATTTCTAAAGGCATCCATTGAAGGATCCACAACCTTCCAGAAAAGATATTTGTAGGTCACAGGGGACTGCAAAGAGAGTGGGGGTGGAGACTATGTCCTCCCCATTCACCCAGCAGAAAATCTCTGCTGGAACAAAAGCCTCCCAATGTCAGAAGGAGCCCTTCCGTGTTTCATAAGCTTAATTAGTAGAATGCCACCACTCAAATTGGGCAATCTCAAAACTCTATTTTTCCCCACATTGTAGGGAAGCATAAATGCATGCTCAACTAAGTATGTTAACAATTTTAGTGGATTCATCTTTTTTTCTTTAAATTTAAACTATGTAAGGAAAGCATCTACTATCCAGTTGTCATGTTGTTAAAATATTTAGTATCCCAGTGAAATAATTTCTAGGTAAACATTTGAATTTGTTTCAGTCTTTGGGGACATTTAAAACATATGGAGGCAGCAATCCTATGGTTCCTGAACGAACGTCCCAAGGACCATAGGATTGCTCTGGAAACCTCTCCAAGGCCAGAGGCAGTGTTCCGGCTTTGGAAGGGGGAGTCAGAGATCCGACCCCCTCCCCTCACAGCTGGTGTGGAAAGAACCACATCAGCTGCCCTCCAATGTGAGAAAAGCAACCTCAGAGGAGAAGGAAAGGTGGCATTCTGGTTGGCGGGACGAGGCAACCAGAGAGGCCAGGATATAAATGATCTTGACCCTCCTCCAGCCTCCTTCCCTCTCCCTCCGAAGCACCCTTGCTAGATGGGCTGAAAATAGCGAAAATACAGGAGATCAGAAGATAGGGATGTGAAGTTTGCCTCTGCTGTTCCCACCACCCTGCTGGCTTCAGCCTGGCAAGGCATAGGAATCTTGGAAGCCCCCACCCCCTGAGTTCAGTGGCTTCCCAGCAGTGAGGGTGCAGACCATAGGATTGCAACCGAAGGCTGCAATCCTACACTTTACACCTGAATAGACATGCATAGGAGTGTACTGTAAGGCAACAATCTAAAGTACACTTACTGCAGAGTAAGCCTGTCTGAAAACAGTGGAACCTACTACTAAGTAAACATTCAGAGGATTGAACTTTATTTTCCGAATCCAGTATTTCACTTCAATACTTCGAGCTACTGGGGAGAAAAAATGAAATATTTATTCAGCATGAAAACTCAAGAAAGCGTACGTTTAATTACTGTATTTATTAAGTGTGAGTCTAACATGCTAAATCAGATCCAAATCAATTTAGGGCATTGGGAGGAAAAGGTGGAGTGCAGCTATGATGGTAAAAATCAACTGGAGGGGAAAGGCTGACTTATAGTCATTGCAACTTAACTCTAACATTATGTTAAATGTTAAGGAAAAATGCTATTTTAATGCTTATGCAATTCTTCCTATGCAGGTCTGTGCTTTTAAGTACTTTATATTAATGGCCATACTGCAGACTAGAGGGTTTAGTTTTTTTCTAAGCTAATGTGGAATGAGTGTACTCTTGTGAATATGCTCTCAATATTTGTACAAATAGTAGCTTGACATAAAACTTCCTGCTTGAACTGGGGTGAGTGGGGGGGAAACTAGCTACTGAGATATTCATACGTCAGATTATTGGTTTGTTTTAATCAGTTTTTTATTATAAGTTTTAACAAAATAAAAAATAAAAAACCCCAAAAAACCCAAAATGCAGGTCAAAGGCCTCAGTTTCAAATATTACAATGTTCTAAATGAAAAAGGGGGGGAAGAGTAAATTACACAAAAATCCAAATATAAGTCCCTTCATAATTGGCACCTATATACCACTCTTTCAAATGTTGCTAGTGTTATTAGGCCTTCAATCCATTGTATTATAGGCAGTGAGCTTTTATTTTTCCAATGTTGTAGTGTCAGTCTTTTAGCAGCCAAGAGGGTGCGAAAAATCCATTTACGCTGACCATGTGTTACATTCCAAGAGGTAGGTACATAATTTAAGATAACATGTACATCATTAAAGAGCTTTCCAATACAAAGTTTATGCTTCTGATGATTTCCTCATAAAAGGAGACAACTATTGGGCATTTCCACAACATATGAACAAAAGAAGCATTAACTGTATGACACCTCCGAAAATTAGCTGACTTAGACAAACCTTTGTTAAAGAGACGTTGTGGAGTCCAATAGGCCCAAATCAAAAGTCTTTGCTGAATAAGATGTAACCAGAGGTCTACAGACATATCAAATACAGACGCCAAAAAAGCGGTCCACAGGACATTCCAATTCCCAGTTCCATTCCTACCGAAGACCCTGTGTATCATATTTATTCACTATACAGTATTTATAAACATGAATTGTGGGTCGATATACCTGCTCAGCTTCAATGTGCTTCCAATAGCAAAGAAGACTGTGAGGAAAATGTAATCTGTGCATGCTCAGAGATTCTGTTATGACTTAACACGTTCCTAGGATGAATCATAGCATTCAAAATAAGTATCATGGCTAAGCCCCCAGTGTAAGAGCTTCAGACTGAGCCCTACTGTGCACTTCCCTTCATGAGGTAGGAAAGTAGGTTTCAATCCAACTGGAGAGCAAATTGTGGAAATTGTGCAAACACAAACAATTCTACAACTCTTTTACCCGAACTAGAGGGGTGTGCATTCATTTGGAATGAAATTTTAAAATACTACAATGTACTACACATTTGAACAGAGAAACTAGGCTTAGTTTCAGGTTGCTATATTATTGAAAGTGATTTTATTTATTTTATTTGTTAGTGTCCCTGTTACAACTATTTTCAAAGGAATATACAACCCCCACCCCTGGTAAGATCAGTTAGATCATAAAATTGGTAAGATCGGGTCTTTCTGCTGCTGATATACAGTCTAGCTAGGAAACCATTAGAGCGGTTTCAGAAATTATTTGTTAAACTGAATACTGAAACAATTGGGGCAATGAGATTTTCTAATAGCTTTCCCATTTTAAAAATCCAGCATGGGGAAGAGAAGTATTTGTCTGAGCTTACCTTACTCTCCCTCTGCAAGACTTTCAGGCAAAAACTAATTTTGGGGGGAGATACAAGAAAATAACCAGAGAACATTGCTTCTATATCTGTGGGTGCCAGATGGTTAAGAATACCATATGTCACATGCTATATTGTAAGATGCAAAATTCCACAGAAAAAATATTAGATAAAATTAAATGTCTGCTGTCTAGCACGGTTAAGCCTGTTATGTTTATTTCAGATAAATTTGCTGTGAACACCTCCCAAGACCTTGCCTCTTGTGCATGTTCTATGTATTGTATACATTTCGCTGTAATTTCCTTGTTGGCTATAACCTGTCAGTGGTTGCCTAATCAACTTGATTTGGAAAGATCAAATTAAAAAAATCCAGTAGTGGAAGCTTCTCCTGATATGGGGATGAAACGATGGGCCAAGCTTCCCTTGATCAACACCTCCGATTGCAACCCCACGCATACTTCTCTGGGATTGTGGGGGTACCTACAACTCTACAGAGTAGGTAGCATCCGATGTCAGTCCTAGGTAGAGTAGAACTAACTTATGTCCCATTCATTTCAATAGATATACTCAACATAGGACTGTTAGCGACTATCAACGTTTACTTATGATAGGCTGACCATATGAAAAGAAGAACAGGGCTCCTGTAACTTTAACAGTTGTAGAGAAAAGGGAACTTCAGCCAGTGTCATTTGTATGCAATTAGTTCCTGGTGAAATTCCCTCTTCATCAGAACAGTTAAAGGTGCAGGCACTATACTAGAGTGACCATATACAAAAGAAGGCAGGGCCCCTGCAACTTTAACTGGTGTGATGAAGAGAGAATTTCACCAGGAACTAATTGCATACAAATGACGCCGGCTGAAATTCCCTTTTCTCTACAACTGTTAAAGTTACATGAACCCTGTCCTCCTTTTCATACGGTCAGCCTAACTTATGAGTAAATATGCAAAGCATGGCAGTGACTCGTGTGTGAGCGAGCGACACGGACCGTCTTACGGCTGCCGCTAAAAGAGCCGAGGCAGCACTACGGGCGCTGGGCTTCACCTTCATGGGCCTGGTAGCTCCCAAGGAAAAGTACTGGCCGTGCATCTTCTCCATGGCCCGCAAGGCCTGCGAGGCGCGGGCGTACTTGAGGTAGGCTACATCCAAGGGCCCTTGCGTCCGCTTATCCTGCACCACCCAGACGTCCTGGAGCGCGCCGAAAGGGGCGAAGCGCTCCCGGATCTCCTCTTGCGAGGCAATCCAGCCCAGCAGTAAGGACAGGTGGCTGTTGGGGGGCTGTTCGGCCAGCTCGGGGGGGAAGCGGCTCCAGTAGTCTCGGTCAGTCTCGCTTCCAGTCACGAAGTGGTGGGCCATTTTCCCAGCGAGGCGAAAACACCACCCATAGAGTTGGAGGTCAGAGGCGCTGAGTTACGGCTGCCTCCGGTTTCCGTTTTGAAAATCCTTGACATAACCGCTCTGCCCCCCGGCACTCTCACCTCTATGATGCGCTCCCTGATTTTTAAGTCGTGATTGCATTCGAAACCGGAAGTGCCCTTGTTTCATTGAGCCTCTTGGGGGTCTGATCACCGCAGCGGCTCCTGTGAAAGCCGGGACAAGTGCCCACAGCGACCCCTTATGGCAGGCGGACCGAGACACCAATTTCTCCCCTCACACCCACCTGTTCAGGGTAAGCAAACAAAAACTCTCCCCAGGTTCAACTCCCAATCTGTGAAGGGCCAAAAGGACAGGGAAACAGCAGAGGGTTATTATTGGCTACGGCGCGACCCAATAGAATTACGTCGTTTCTGACTGGTGTCGAACGCTCAAAGATTCGACTGAAATTAATGGAGATCGCATATAAATAGGAAAGCTTCCAATATATATTTACTTAGGAATATTTATATACCGTTGTGGTAAAACAAGCCACCGCCACCACCCCGAACAAACCCACCTTTCTTGTTTTAGGAGCCAATCCAGGGTGCCTTTTTCTCTTTTCAAGGATTCTGAGGATTGTTAATAGTTTTGTCTGTTTGCTTACTCTTCTCAAGGAAGATGCATCTCTAGTGGGAAATTTTGCTTCAGCGTCTTGATCCAAGATTGGGCAGCGTTTCCCACCAAGGTTCTCCAGTTAACCATTTAAAGGAGCTGTGCACAACCTTTTTGGCTCCAAATGATGCTGGCTCTGGGATTGGGTATTGTACAGCTGCATGCACAAGCACACACACCTGCAGATGTGCATTCATGTGCCCTCACACCTCCCTCCTGCAATCCTGATACAGCAGCAGTACTAGCAGCAGGGGGGAAAGAGATCTGTACTAGGATCCTGGGGAAGGAGTGTGGAGATGGGGAAACTGGGGAATCAGTGGTGGCTGGAGGCAGGATACCCATATAAGGCCACAAGTTGTGCAGTTGTCCGGCTGGGGTGGTGACTTGCTAGTCAGGAATACACTTGTATGTATCCAGAGTCACATGAAGACAAATCCTTTTAATCTAATCACAAATACTTTGGTACAAGGCCCTTCCTACCACCCAGGGCTCTCTTGCTTTCTTGCTCTTGCTGCCTTTCTCAAAACAAAATTAATACTGCAGCCAAAGTGCTAGGGGCCAACAAAAGTACAAGACACAACTTATATATGTACAGAAAGCCATCGTGGCTGAGCTTCTCTGTGACAATGCCTTGCCCCTGATGCAGACAGACCAGATAACAAGCATGGCTGTCAGCTGGGGAAGAGTGTCCCCACAATCAGGATACTTCGGTGCATCCTAGGCACCAAAGAAACTTGGAAAAGCAACAACGGGCAACTAAAAAAGGAAGTAGCTAGTGAGTCATCCTTGCCTTCCCACCTGCTGCTGCTTCATCAGGCCATCCTCTTCTCACAGAGGCCATAAAAACCAACTGCCCTGTGCAACTTTAATCACATAACCCTCTTTTTTTCTCCCTTATTCTTTGTGTATCATGTCTTAAATTTAGAGTGTAAGCCTGAGGACTGCAACAGTCGCGCTTTGTATGTAAGCTGCTCTGGGAGTCTTTTTGGCTTAAACGGTGGGAGGTATAAACGCTGGAAATAAATTGTGGTGGGGGAGACAAGGGACGAAAGACAAAAATGCTTCACCAAAAGAAAATTACTATCTCCTGTGGTGATCAGAAAGGAACTGAGTGGGAAAGTACCAGCCACATGCCTTGGAGCGAGTGCCTTGAGGATGGGTCTTCACACCCAAATGTTCCACTGCCTACCTTATTAAAGTTCTAGTGGTTCCTCTGTTGGCATGGTCCCCTATGTGCTCCAAGACTACAAAGAACATTTCAATTACAGTGGCATGAAATTATGACATCCCTCTAATGGGAAGAATACTAAGGGGCAAGTTCTATAAATCTCCTATAACAAATGTTCAACTGCTGTACAAAAAGATGTACAAAAGGATTGTCTAAGGTAGTCTCAGAATCGAGCACACTTTTCATTTAGAAGTTTTTGTCATTGAGCCATCCAGCCTGGACACATAAGGAATCCACAGAGCCCCTATTCCCAGTTAATATCCATCTGCACATCCTTGGTATGTAGTTCAATTAGTGACCATTCCTAGTTTGCACAAATTAAAGTTGTTATTATTTAATGCAGGGGGGATAAATTTTGGTCCACACTTTACAGCCCTGAAAGCTCTTTTGAATAACCCAGGGACTCTCATCAGCATCGCAGCTTTTATTAAGTAAATAATAATAATAATAATAATAAAAAACTTTTTAGAGAAATATTTGACTATGTGGAGGCAATGGTTTCCAGCCTAGTAAACATACAATAAGAACTGTATCCTATCACCTTAGCCAATCTGCCTCTGCCATTCTTCATGATTAAAAGTTTCAGTCATTAGCAATGAACAAAACCATTAATGCCTCCACATATATTGCAATTCCTTCGTTAGAATTTTCCATACTGGAGGCATAATTTCAGGAAACACATTTTTCTGCAGCCTAGAAAGATAGATTGCTTACAATAAATGTTAACACTGAAAAGTTCGATAATTAAAAAAGGTCTTTACAAAAAAGCTTGTCACAGCCCTCAGCAAATACATAAAGTCACAAATTCCATCATATTTTCAGTCCACTTCCTGAGAGTCCTGTTGGCAGCCTCTGTTCTGTAAAAAGAGCACAAAATACAGAATGGCTTCAGAAATGTCAATATACATGTATTAAAGTTATTTCAAAAATATTTTAAACAGTAAACGAATGACATGCTCAATATGACTAAAAAATACCCAAAGTGATCTACATTCTTTGAGTGGATCTGGATCATGCTGGCTGGGAATCACGGGAGTTGCAGTCCAACACATCTGGAAGGCACCAGGGCCAGATCTACACCAAGCAGGATATAACATGTTGGAAACGTTTTGAAAACTATATGGAATGTGTCCTGGGCCCAAACAGTTGTCAAAATCCTTATAAAGCAGTAGTGTAGATCCTGCCCTGGTTGAGAAAGGCTGATCTAGAACAAGACATTCAGGCTTCAAGTTATTGTGAAGTTTATTTTGGAGCCCCAGGATTCAATCAGTTTAAGAAGCCCTTCCTTTGAACCTCTGTGTCTCACTAAGTGCTAGATGTCTGCCATGTACATGAAAACCCATGAGCAGAGAGTGCGATCTTCTTAGAGCACTAATAGGTAGAAATCAAGGAAATGCACACAGTTATTTTTAAATAAGGGACTCACATGGGCAGACTGATATCAGAGTTTAAGTGCTACAGCTCGTAACTTCCTTATTCACCACATTTCTTATACCGTAATGCAAGCCCCAATGCATGTTGACAGTATGCTACAAAATGTCTTTTGCTAGACATGCACAAGAGTTCATGACTAAACTAATACATTTTCTCCTTCCGTTCACACTTGGAACCAAGCCTGCATTTACTACTAGAATGGAAAAGGAATACTACTAGCATGACAGTTGAGATAAGAGCTTCCATACACCTTCTGTTATAACACTAAAAACAGCACAGAACACAGCATGCATGTAATCATAGAATAGTAGAGTTGGAAGGGGCCTATAAGGCCGTCGAGTCCAACCCCCTGCTCAATGCAGGAATCTACCTTAAAGCATCCCTGACAGATGGTTGTCCAGCTGCCTCTTGAATGCCTCTAATGTGGGAGAGCCCACCACCTCCCTAGGTAATTGGTTCCATTGTCGTATTGCTCTAATCCTAAAATCACTCCACTGGCTGCCAATTAGGTTCCGGGCAAAGTAAGAGTGTTGGTTATTACCTTTAAAGCCCTACATGCTTTGGATCCAGGTTACCTGCGGGATCGCCTTCTCCCGTATAATCCGCCCCGTACACTCAGGTCCTCTGGGAAGAATTTACTCCAATCAGCCAGAACTAGACTGACGAGTGTTACCCAGAGGACCTTCTCTTCTGCTGCTCCCGGACTGCGGAATGGCCTGCCGGAGGAGTTTCGACAAATTAGCAGTCTCCTTGAATTTAAGAGAGCCGTGAAGACTGATCGCTTCCGGCAGGCCTACCCAGTTGAATTTTACGATGTTTTTAATAACGTATTAGTTTTTATTTGTTTTTAATGTTTTATCTATTTTATGGTCCTTGTATTTATATTTATTGTTGTTCCCCGCCTCGATCCGGAGGGAGAGTCGGGTTAGAAATAAATAAATAAATATTATTATTAACAGTCAGGAAGTTTTTCCTGATGTCCAGCCGGAATCTGTTTTCCTGTAACTTGAGCCCATTATTCCATGTCCTGCATTTTGGATTGATTGAGAAGAGTTCCTGGCCCTCCTGTGTGTGACAACCTTTCAAGTATTTGAAGAGTGCTATCATGTCTCCCCTCAACCTTCTCTTCTCCAGGCTAAACATGCCCAGTTCTTTCAATCTCTCCTCATAGGGTTTTAGGGCTCATAGGGCAGAAACACTTTACAATAGAATTCTGAATTCCTGTCCCATTCCACTATTTTTCTCCTGAGGATGCCAAGACAAGGATTAAACAAGCAGCCCCACTTCTAGGCTATGGAAGTCATCTCTCCCATCTTCTTTCCCCTCAGGTAACTTTAAAATGTGGATGTTCCCCAAAGAATGCACACACACAAAAAGTATTGCCTCTGGTGGTCAGAAAAATATGAAGCCTACCACAAGCAGAACATGCTAGTTCTGCAATTTTTACCAATGAGAAAAAGCAGCATTGTTACCACGAAGATGAAAGTATACTGCAAGGTATAAACAAGGTAAAACTAAAAGGAAATACAGCTGAGTCGGTCTAGGGAAGCAAAAATGATAGGGGGGGAAATTGTTTTGAAGGCAGATCATAATGAAAGGATGTAAAAAAGTGGATTGTTCAAAACCCCAATGTTTATGTATTTGATAGGGAACAAAGACTTGCATTGAGCATGGGGTTGGACTCAATGGCCTTAGAGGCGCCTTCCAATTCTACTATTCTATGATTTCAAAATAAACAAATGTGTTTCTGATAGTCTGTTTCCCAACAAACTTTCACCCACTTCAAAACAATATAATAATGCTGGCGGGAGGCATAACCACAGTCAGGGCACAGTAAGTCTTTCCCCTCCCCCTTCTCCATACTCCTCACAAAAATGCACACATGGAATTTCTTTGAAGAAACTGGCTAATGTTATGCACTTCTTTCATTCTACTTGGCATCTCTTCATTCTTTTTGTGAGCACCCACCTTCTCAGCATCCATCGTTTTGGAAAGATCAATGGCATTACTCATGTACTTTAATTCAAAAAGTGAGAGGTATCTGATGCTGCGTCAGCTGACTTTGTCTTAATTTCCTTCCCCCAAGTCCCCCAACCCTGGGAACCAGATCTGGAGGAACTGTGCGGAGGAGAGGGAACGCATTCCTCCAGCAGTGTCTGCTCGGCTGGCAGACAGACACAGCTGGATACAACCTAGTAAACCTCTCTTAGGTACAATTTCCTGAGATTGCATTGACTACTTTGGACTAACACCTGATGTTGCACGAGTGGATCTCCACTCATTGGGGTGGAAAGTGGTAGGGAGACTGCAGAGGGGAGCAGTAATCCGCTTCACTGATGGATACCATTCTCTGCGTCAATAGACAAAATTGGGATTTTACCCTTTCTTGTGGTTTGTTAGAAATATGTTTGTGTATGCTGCATTCTTTTGCTATTTTATATTTTGGTAATATAAAGTATGTAAGCCAGAGGGAAATAATAAAGGGTTTTCCAAAATGTCAGCATCACTGTCCTTTGGATTTTTATGAGCAGCCTCCCACCCAACCGCAAGTGCTTCGACTGCAACCAGCGCGGCCCCACCTACACTGGCATGATGGTGGGCAGCTTTGTATCTTCTGCTTCGGACCTCATAGAGTGAAGTCCATTTCCATGACCACATTCACACTTTTACTGCACAACCCATGATCAGCTCCTTCATAGATTGTGGAGTATGACATCCAAACCCAGCCCACTGGATTGTTTAGGGGCTAAACAACGCAATGGTTAACCCATGGTTTGTTGCTGGGTTAGCTCCTAAACAACCCAGTGTTCTGGGTTTCACTGTAATGCTCCACAATCTATGAAGGAGCAGATCGTGGGTTGTGGGGTAAAAGCAGAAGAGGTGAGCATGCTGCACGACAACCCGTGGGTTTTGAAACCCATGTGTTGTTGTTCTGTGCAAACCGGGGCATAGGAACTCAGCAATATTTGCTCTTTGGTGAAAGAATAACAATTGCATCCTTTTCTTTATCACACATTATGCTTTTTAAATATTCATAGTATAACTTCAGGAGTATTTCAAGAAACCTAGTTCTAATTCTTCATTAAATGAGGTTCTTCCAAATCCCTCCTCAAAACTCTTTTCCACAGAGCCTTGATCTGTAGAATCCCTGGATCTGTAAGCTTAAGTATGTGTAGCTGAAATAATCACATATGATTCCTCTATTGACCCTTTCTTCCATTCCCATCTCTATTCTTTATTTCCCTTGTGCCTATTGTTAAATTGTAAGACAGCTGGGTCAAGAACCTCTCCTCTCTTTGTTTGTAAACTCCAGTGTACACAGTTGGTACAATATAAAAAAATAAAATAAAAAGATATCACTTGGCTATTTCTTGATATGTTAGCTATCAGAAATTAAATACAGAAAAAAATGGTTTGAAAACTGCTGCATTAGTTGGTTCTGAGCAGTGACTCCTTCTGTGAACAATCTGTAGTGACTTCACACAGAATATCTAACAAAACCCCTAGGTATTCTGTGATAAGAGGAGCCAGGTTCAATCTCTAACCATGAGCAGAGTCAACAAGTAGAAAGGCCGGCTCTGAAGCCATTCCACTATCTAAGATGGTATTGCAGTAGCATTATGCCAGAAGCTAGATACTTACCTACTTGTTCAGAACGTTCTTTGACGTTTATTGGAGTTTTCTGTGGGCAAATCTGCCAGCATCACCTTCAACTTAACACCATTCACAGTCTTGCCATGTAATACGGCTATAGCATCGCTAGCACTTGCTCTGTCTGCAAATGTGGCATAACCTAAGTTTTCCCCAGGTATAAGGTAAATGTTTATAAAATTTCCAAACCGACTGAAACAACACAAAACAGAAACAGTATGCAGTTAGATACAAAACAGGAGGATGTGTTGCTTTATTTTAAAGCCTCACCTGTAAAAGGGCCCTGCATCTCCTGAACATGTTTGCACACATCAAGTATCTTCTTTATATTTCAAGCATTTAAGGAAAGCGACTCTGCCCATAAATGTTTATGGTGCAATGAATTAGTATTTTAATGGGTCATCGAACTGTCTTCCTGGCTGCTAATACTTTGCTCTTAAAAAGAAGCCAATAAGAAGTTTTATTTGCAACAAGTCAGATGCTACTCATACAGGCAACTATACCTCAGTTTGAATCATTGGGGTAAAGGCTTCCCAAGAACTATCTAACAAGACTTTTAGGGGAGCCATCCTACTATGGCCATTAGACACTGTGAGCACACTAGCCCTGCTCAGGCGCTTGCCTGAAAATGTGAGAGCCTAAAGTTGGTAGAGGGCCAGGAACATGCAAGCTGCCCCTGCTCCATATTGTTTTCAGGTGTGCTGCTCCTCACCCCAGTTCAGACACAGGCAGCAAGGTCTCAAAGGGAGTTCGAGTGATGCTCGCTTGAACATGAGTAGAACTTTCCACTTGATCAAAGAGCTGCCTTATCAAGGTTCCCAATCCCAGGGAGATCCCTTTCAGACTTGCCGATTCAACACGGCCAAGGTCTGAATTAAAGAGGCCAGGGGCTGGCGGGGCTGGAGATGTAAAGTGGGCCAGCATGCATAGTCCGGTTGCTCTACCCACTTTAAGCTGTCACGTGTTCAGGCAAACACCTGAACAGGGTACTATCATCGTGCAAAGGTATATATATAACTGTTTGATACTCGGGTTTAAATCAAACATATCCTTGGTCTAGTAAGTCAGGGTATTTTTTTTACTTCAGTGGAACATACCTCAATACATCATCCAATATGTCTTCAGATAAGGGATGGGGATTGAACATTATTAAGAGCCTTTCCCGCATTGAAGAATCAGATGGAGCTTTCCTTTTGCTTGAAGGCAACTCAGCGTCTGTTTGGAGCTGAGGTGGAGAATTACTGGACTGTTGGGGAAGGAAGAAGAATCGCAATCAACACGTTTATTTTAAATCTAGTGTGTTGTGCATTACAAACAGCGATCTAACACACATTCAACAGTGCAGGATCTGAAAGGGGAAACGTGCAACATAATGTGCTCACACTCATTTTTGCTCTTCCCGTTTGCTGCCACCAAGTGGAAATCTTTATTTTTCTGGCTGCCTTCATCAAATCAGGCTCAAAGCTTGCTAGATCGCATTATCTATTTTAGGTAGCATGGGTTTGGCTATTAGATTACAGTGGATACCCAAAGAAGAGAACCAAAAACATCAAACAACATCTTTTCATTTTATTGGAGAAAAATGTAAATAGGAACAAGTTTTAAAATCGGAATGAATATATGCAAACAAAGTCAAATGAGCAATAGGATAATAAAACAACCAAAGACAAATGTATCTAGTTAACCTAATTAGACTTGATTCCTATTTTATCCATGTCCCCTATGAAAGCAATATTGGATTGTGCTTAAGCCAGCCTTTTCAACCAGTTTTCCAATTCCAGCAGTTCTGACTTCCTTTGACGCAACACTCTGGCCTTCTTTGTTCCTACTTTACATCTTTGACTCCCTGCTTCTGACTTTTATCTTCCTCAATTTCTCCTCTCTCCCACTCAAACCAATCAGGAGGATAGATTTTTGTGCATTCTTGCCAACGGAGTTTCTGTTTCCTAAGATAAAGGGTTTTTTTTAACCTCTGTTGAATTTTGCAATGTCCTGTTACCTTTAAAAAAAACAAAAAACCTTTGCTGATCTTTTCAACCTCCTGAGCTAAACCTCCTGACCTTTATATCCTAAGCTAAACTTGAACCTCTAAACCAGGGGTGTCTCTCCAGATATTTTGGCCTACAACTCCCATGATCCTTCACCACTGGCAATACTAGCTGGGGTTGATGAGACCACAAGTGTCCCACCCTTGCTCAACACTATGGCTGAAACAAGCAGACACACACACAAAAAGGATTTAACCCCATTTTACAATACCATAAAACCAAACTAAATGCCAAAAACAGAAGGCAGTGCTGTTCCTTTGCATCAGGTAACAGCAGGGAACTAACAAACTCTCTATGCTACAGAATAAAATTTAGTCCAGTACTCTGGAATACCTCCAACCTTTCCAGAGATAATCCTGAGCCCCAAAAGACAACCTGTGCTTCCAATAGCTGTTTCTTTTAAGTGCTGCAAATACAGACTGAGAATGCCCTTCCACTCATTTTTTGCATTTTATATGAGCAATCAACTCTACTGGCTTCAGCCTCTAAGAATTCTCAATATTCATTCTCTCCTCCCCACCAAGGGTTCATTCACCAATGAGTGAATCTCCAACTGTTGGGGCATATTCTCCTTGTGATGTGAAACACATGCATGGAGTTGAAAAGTTCCAGGAAAGGAAATCCTGAACTGGATGAAGCTTGCCTCCCCTTACCTGCCAAGACATAGGTGGGTGGAATGTCCTCTTGTAAAGGAGCCTCGCTGATTCATGTTGGATGGTGGGGCTGTTCCACTACTTGCCCTATCAGTTTTCCTTGATCTTTGAAGGGCTGCTGCTTTACTATAATAGCATTTACTCGGCTGTGGTTTTAGGAGTCCGACATAGCTTGTTCTCCTTTCTAATGCCAGTTCAAGTATAGCACCCTAATTCTTTTCATCCTGCCTTTCCATCGAAGAACCCTCCATTAGATTATCCTCAATCCTCAGTCCAGCCAGAAGGTGGCTGGACACTTATGTCTGTACTTGGACCTCTGCTGATTGTGATGTGGAATTCATAGCTGGCCAATGGAGTGAGGTGAGTCAGAGCACAATAGGTTAAACCCAGATTTAGGCACATACAATGGGTCTGGAGGAAGTGGGCTTCCCTGCCCCCTCCTCCCCCTGGCAGTCACTTCCATTTATGCAAGGTGCCAACACCTGATTTTTGAAGATTCACCTCATCCCTGTCAGCCCCTTACAGCACAGCCTACCCCATTTAGCTGGGTACCCCAACCCTATGTGTAACATTTTCAGGGGCTGGAGGTTCGATGTGGAGACAAGGGGGTGAGGAAGTCAGTTCCCACCAGCTCCATTGCACATGCCTAAATCTGTATCTATCCCAGTAAATTTAGAAAGGGAGGAGGCCAAACTCAAAAGGCTTTAAATACAGTGTATCTTCAGAGTTCAACCATTCTTGGAGGCAGCCCCTGGAAAACAGTTCTGCCACCCAATCTTAGCTGTAAGCAGAAGCATTTAAGGGTAAACTCATGTTATCCATAATCCTTAAATTTTCAAGAGAGGATGAAGTAAGAGGAAAATAGGCAAGCTCAGTGTAAGAGGCAACAAACAATGATGCTTCTCCATCCAGTACAACACAAATTGCTATATGTCTCCTACAGAAAATAAATCCAACTGAAACCATCCATAAAAGAATAAACCAGAGAACCACACCACTTAAATGGACTGTGATTAATACACAGATATAAAGAGACTAAACACTTATTTCAGGAATTTACAACTATTTAAAAGGACAAACCCAAAAGATACTTACAGAGGATCCCAGAAATTGATCAGCCCAATTATTATTCCATATCGTCGACGACAGTTGTGAAGTCACTAGCTGTGTTGCCATTTGTCTAACGTGGCTGCAAGCAAATCAGGATCTTTTTAGAACAAAAGCAGTATTTCTATATCCTAACATTGTACTGTTTAGTGAGAGAAACCCAAAATTCATGGCTAATATTCAAGGTTAATTGCAGGACAAAGGCAACCAAAGTTTAGCACTTTCTAAGTCCCATAAATATTTGCGGGATTGTTAAGCACACACTCAATTCCCACCCATCCAGAAATCAATGGGATTTGAACAATGCTTAAACTTGGCTACAGTGTTCCAAATGACTATAGATTTAAAAATAAAGATGACAGTATTGTGATTTTTCTACACTCTGTCTTGCTCATACTTTCCAAATTATATATTTTAAGAGGACAAAGTACTAAGAAACTTCATATTTGAAGAGTTGATGCAGAAAGACTGAAGGCTTAGAATGCCCTAATTAATAGCAAAGGTATTATACTGCAATTCATGAATGTATGACAAGCTATGATTACTTATGGACTTTGGCTTGCCTAAAATCCACAAGTTGTATAGCAAAAGAAGCTATACAGAAGCAAATAATTCACTTTTATTCTTTTCGGAAGACAAAACAGCAATCTTTACCATGATTTCTATAATCACTGAAACTACCTTAGAGTAGCCCCTAATTGGCAAACACACACACACACACACACATCTTGATCAATCAGTATTATGGCCCCAAGAACTTCCAATATGTTCTTTTGCCACATGGAGATTTTTGCCCACAAGTTTCTCCATTCATTTCAGTGGTGGCAGGTGATTCATACACCTATTGTGTAAGCAAAGTAGTGCCCGTCTTTGAAGCATGGTGTAGTGTGTGGTTGCACAACAGCAAAACACATGCTGAATTCTGGAGGAAGAACGTACCCACACACTTTGTGCTGTGCAGTACAGTTTCAAGGAGCTATGAAAAATCAGCTTAAGAGATGGACCCACACATTTAAACAAAACAAAATACCAGAAGTGCTTTGAAAAGCTTCCTAACAGTGATACATCAGTTATGTTTCTCTGATACTTTAACAGATATAGTCAACTATTTAAGATGCTCTATTACCATTAATATTCAATTTTCTACCTGTTAGCAAACAAGCAAGAGATATGAAATTCTTTCATTCCATTTGATAGAGCTCTTAAGACTCTAGAATAGACCAAAATCACTTCCGGAACTATTTTTCTTCATTGTTAACTAGGCTGGACTTCAGAGGGTCAAAGCCAGAGGCCCAAAGGTTGAATCTGGCCTGCAGGGCTCCCTAATCCTGCCCATGCATCATCCAAGCCTTGCTCCCTGGAAGCAACTGCTGCTGTCATGTCTGACCTGAGAAAGCAGCAAGGGTGTGGACGTCAAGGGACTTTGCTGACGTGGGGAAGAACAGAGCTGCTTTGAGTGGCACCCACGCAGGGACACTGTGTGCCACGCAAGACTCCAGACAGGGACACCACGTGCCATGGAAGACCCCAGGCTCTGCCATCATTGGGGAGAACACCTGCTCTTTCCTACATCAGAAGAGTTGATTCATGCAGCACACGATGACCCCGTGGGGGCGACGCACAGTGAGTGAGGCCCGGGATATGACCAGTGCCAGGAAAAGCAGGCAATATTCCCTGTGCCGGCCACAGCCACCTTTTTTTCTCTCCAACTGGTCTTTTATGGTGTCCCTGAACATCAAATGCATCAAATTTGTTTCTGCTCAAGGGGAACATTGAATATATTCCATTTAATATTGTAAAGCATCAGGCATGCTTACATTTTCCTTGACTTTCCTTTGCCTGTGATTTTCTTAAAAATAAAAAAGGGTCTACTGCAATTCTCAAGTCGGTCAGCAATGCTAGATGTACGTTTTGTATAATTTGCTACTTACTCCGTTCCATCAGTCCCATCTTCAATGAAACGGATAAGCAGCCGGTTCCCAAAAGGATATTCAAAACCGTGAAGTCTGTCTTTTGCATATATAGCCGATGCGGCACTACTGTACTGAATCACTGCATACGCTAAGAATGAACAACAGTATATTTGTAAGTATGGAAACATTAAAACATAGTGGGGAACAAACTACATATCAAAAATATAGAGGTAATGCCAATTATGACATTATTTTTTAATTATAAATTCAACAGCCTTTAGCACAATAAACGATACCAGAATAAAAGCATCAAAAGAATTAGTGACAAATCAGCACTTTTGAGCTTGTCATAACCAGATGCCTTGGGAACCAATTGAAGGGTAGGCTATAAATCTCTTAAATAAATGAACCAAATGAAACAAATCGCTGACATTGCTTCCTTTCACATCAGAATACTTGGCACGAGGAAATACACAATGCATCATTCTTTCACCACAGGCTACCAATTAGCAAACACATATGCATCTCAAAGTGTGAGAAAAATGACTGATAGTCGTAATCCTTAGATTTCTAATAGTACCACATACTTAAAGCGAGCATCGTTAGAGTTATACACCCAAATCATGGGTGGACTTCTGCTCTCACAACTGCTTGCTTTCTTCCCTCCTTGCATACTCCCCTCTCCCTTTCCAGTCTTTACTATGGTTTCCTGTTCCATGCACACTGCTGCTAAACATATTTGAAATTAATCACTGTTATCAAACCAGAATTTGAAGCTGTTTGAAAACCCTGAGCAACAAAAACGCTTAGAGAGAGCTAGTACGGCGTAGTGGTCAGAGTGATGGACTGGGTTAGGAGATTCAGGCTCTAGTCCCCACTTGGCCATGGAAACCCACTTGGTGACTCTGGGCCAGTCACGGACTCTCAGCCCAACCTACCTCACAGGGTTGTTGTGAGGACAAAATGGAGGATTATGTATGCTGCCTTGGGTTCCTTGGAGGAAAAAAGGCGGGACATAAATGCAATAAATAAATATGGTTAGACCATAGCTCGGTGGCAGAGCACAGAAGGTCCCAGGTTCAATCCCCAGATCTCCAACTAGGGCTAGGAAAGAATCCTGCCTGGCTACTGACAATGCCAGTCGGTGTTGACAACTTTGGGATAGATGGACCAATTGTCCAAATTGGAATGAGGCAGCTTCCTATGCTCCTATATTGTTTAATAGCTAAATCATTACAAAAAAGTAGGGCTGATAATTCAACTGCTATTTTGAAAAGAAGATGCAGAAAACAGAGACCCACGCAAGAAATATCTATGTTCCCAAATGGAACCCCCATAACTGAAAATAACTAACTCTTTCTTCCTATGAAACCTCAACTCAAAGCCTTTTGTTGTCAAGGTACTCATTCCAAAATTTATTTCTTAAACAGATTTTTTTAAAGACAGCCAATTTTACACAGAAATATTTCATACAGAAAGATACTTTTCAATTCGTTGCATTACCACGGTTTCTGTAAGGACCCTGATGGGTTTCACAAGATTCCAATCCTGGGATGAGATCAAAGAGGTTGAATAGTTGCTCTTGAAGGAATGGAAATTCCGATACTACTGATAAGCGTCTCGAGACAGATTCTTGGCGTCTGTTATCTCTCCTTTCCAAGCCTGCAAGGTCTGGTGATCCGTCTATATGATACATAGTAAAGCATCACTATTGCAGGTCACAGAATGACTGGGTTGTAATAAATTTTATTCAGATACACACTTAATTTATTTTAAAAGTTTTCTGCTCGCTTGTAAAATGGTCTTTGATGTCGTGAGACATATTTTAAAGAACTAGACAGCGTAAATATAGATATTTCTGTCTTAAGCATCTGTGTTTAAGTCTGTAGAATTTGAAGTGACAGAAAAGACAGAGCGCTTACTGTAACCAGTTTTTCAAGTGGTCATATGTGCAGTCACACCTATGGATTCTGTACCCGCACGGAACTCTGTGAAAGCTGTACAGCTAACCTAGACACTTGTTGGGGGCACTCCCCAGTGGAAAGCTCAAAGGAGTGAGGCTTCCTGCTCAGTTGAAATGTCCAACCAAAACTGTGACTATAAGAACAAAAATAAAGCAGGAAATGCAAGCATAAAGGGCACTTGCAGAGGGGTAGGAGGATGGGTTATGTGACTATACAGATGACCACTCAAAGAACTACAGTTACAGGTAAGCAGCCTGCCTTTCTTCTTCACGCTCTATGTGTGGTACCACAGATGGATAGAGTTGCAAGCTTACTTACTGCTACTCAATGTGAATAGCTTCAGCTACTGGGCGGCACAGAAATGTAATAAATAAAAACAAAAAGGACATATGAATAAGAACTGCAAAAGTCATCTTGGCCAAATTCAGACAGAATTCTGCTCTCCCATTCCCATGAAATATTTATTCATTCTCTCATTATAAAATCCCCTCAAAGGATGTTGGTGATGGCCCTAGGCAATGTATACCATGGTATCCACCAGTCACAAACCTATTTACCTAAAATCTAGCCCTGAATATTGCAATGAAAGTAACCTTCCACATATGGTTATTGGGATCCCAGCCTGCACATGGATGTTTGACTTCAGATTGTACTACCCACCTAATTGCAGCAAGTCGCTCCTCTGTTCTTCATAGCTATTTGTTTCTTTGCATGTACCAAGCGTACAGACTCCACGTTCAGAAGGTTCTTGGAACTTATCTGAAGCTTAACAAAAAGTAGATCAAGATTACAAATTCATTTCAGACTTCTGCCTGCACCCATTTCTGGGTACTACTGTGCACCTCAAATATTTGAATCTCTTAATATAAAGAAAGGCAAAGCCCAGATTTCAATGAAAATAATTTCATTCAGCCTTATGTTTTAGGATCACAAGCTACGCACAAATGTTTGCCTTCAGACTATTCTACCTACATGAAGTAACCATGCTGCTGCTCCCTCTTAAAACATAGCGGTTGGTTTCCTGGTTTGCACTGCTCACATAGCATTCATGCTCATGGGATTCAGGTAATGTAGTCATATGTAGACATATGCTCATTTGAAGTGTTCCTGTAACCCAGCCTTCTCCAATCTGGTGTCCTCCGCATGTTTTGGACTTCGGTTATCATCTGCTCCAGCCAGCATGGCCAATGGTAAAAAAATACTGGGGGCTGTAGTTCAAAACATCTGGAGGGCACTAGGTTGGGGAAGGCTACCGCAACCTGAAGCCAACAGGCAAATAGTCCCATGATTTTTAAAAAACAATACATGCTTCTCAGTTGCTTTCTTTCTTATGGGTTACTGTGCATCTCCCATCTGAAGCTCCTTAGAAACTCTTAAAATGAGGCAAGCAAATCCCCCCAAAATTACCAATCTGTGTGTACTAGGATCATGGAAACGTTCCCTCTAAAAGAGTACTACATACCTAAGTTAGTCAAGCTGCTCCCTTGTGCTCCATGGCTGTGTGCTTCCTGTCCTGCACTATCCACATAGGAGTTGTGTAGTCTGGATTCAGGTTGCTTGGACACAGGCTCCGTCAAAGTGGTCTTGTAACCTGCGTTACCCATATAATATTCCTGTCCGTGGGATTCAGCTGGCTTGGACGCAGGCTCAGCCCAACTTGTGTACTGGGAAATGTTTACTGTAAGAGTGTACTACGTACCTAACATAATCAAGTTGCTCCCTTGTATGCTGTGGCTGTATGTTTCTTGTTTCCCACTACCCACAAAAGAGTTGTGTACACTGGATTCATGTGGCTTCGTCACAGGCTGAGTCAAAGCAGATCTGTAACTTGAACCACCCACATAGTATTCCTGTTCACGGGATTCAGATGGTTTGGACACAGGTTCAGCCAAACTGGTGGTGTAACCTGAAAACAGACAAATAGTCTAAGATTAAGCATTCATAACATACTTGAGCTGAATCTTGCAGAGTACTGTGTATCTCACATTTGACTCTTCTTAGAACCTCCAACAAGCAATTCCCAAGGATCTGAAGGGGCATTACCAACATGTGCATACTAAATAATGTTCACTGTAAAAAGGTACGGCATACCCAAAGTAATCAAGTTGCTCCCTTGTACTCTGTGGCTATCTGTTTCCTGCTTTCCACTACCCGCAAAAGAGTTGTGTACACTGGATTCAGATGGCTTCATCACAGGCTGAGTTAAAGGAGTCCTGCAATCTGGACTACCCACATAGGATTTCTGTTTACGGGATCTTGGTGGCTTGCCTGAAGCCAAAAGACAAAAAGGTTAAGATTAAAATGATATTGCTCACTTCTCAGTTGCATTCAGTCTTGTTGGCTAATATGCATCTCAATTCTGAAGTGCCTTAGAACCTCTAAAAAATGAGACAAGCAAACCCCAAGGATTTCAATGTGTGTACCAGCATGTATGAACTACGAAATGTGTACAGTGAGAGAATTACATACCTAAAAGAATCAAGTTGCTCCCTTGTACTCTGTGGCACTGAGTTACCTGTTTCTCACTACCCACATGGTATGTTTGTTTACAGGACTCAGGTAGTTTAGTCACCGGTTCAGTCAAAGCAGTCTTGGAACCTGAAGCCAACAGACCAAAAGTCCAAGATTGAAAATTCATTGCATACTTTGGACTTATTGTATTCATTTATTTATTGTGTTTATTTAACACTTCATAAAACAAATTCCCTGGGCATTGTTCATTTAGATTAAAATGATAACAACCAAAAGCACAGTAAGTCAATAAAATCCAGCACATACCAATGCAGAATGGTAAAATATAACACAGATAACAAAAACTAAAACTACCATCAGGTACAAGAGCTAAAACAACACAGCACATGGACTAAAACAGATCTTAAATAACTAAAGATGTTAAAGTACTCCAAAGGTTTAAAATGCCTAGGTGACTGTGACGATACCCCACATTTCTGTCTCCCTAAGTATGTCTGATTTAGTATGTCTGGAGAGTGCGGAATGTTGGACTGAGTGGGTGTGGCTGATGATGCTGGGAAAGGGAGGGGGAGGAGTATATATAGTGTGAGGGAGTGTTTTAGATTATCAAAACGTCTTATCATTTTATTGTCTTGGTTGTGTGGATGATAGCTGTGTGTGTTCTAGTCAGGAGTGTATGAAGAGATTATAAGGATTTAGGATTATTAGTAAGATTATTAGGAGTGTTTTTAAATTGATTTGAAGACACTGTTAACAACAATAAACATTTTCTTTTATTTTTGCTACCACAAACCACGTGTCAGCTTGGCTTTGTAACCTGCTCTATCAGTTTAATAAAGAAACACATATCATTACACCTTCAGCCAACATACTCACAGGAGAACCTTATTCAAAACCCTTAACACCCTTTCCCCCTCTGCTATAAGGGAAAGGTGGTGTCTTTTGCCCTTCCCTCAGGTATTTAAGTGGTGGGGCTTAGCCTGAGAGGGGTGTGCTCGTCTAGGCCTAGTGTTTGAGGCTGTGGCGGCACAGTGACAAACCACCCCATCTTTCTAAAATTATTTTTGAACAAAGAACATGGTCAGCCTAGACACCTAAATGTATCTCTCTATACATTCTAGGCTGACTCCCCAGGTTATGTAAAAGAAGTACTGTAGAGACCACGTGGAAGATGCAGGAACAAAACCTCCCAGACTATGGATTCGTCAGTCTGAATTTCTCTCTCTCTCTTGGGACTGCCCAGCCCCATACAAATCCTTTTTCTTTCAGACTTCTATTTGTCTTCGTATGGAAAGCTAAGCTGTGCCACAAAATCCCAGATGTGGGGCTCATCCCCACACCCACATAAGCTACTTTAGTGAATTACTCTTAGGATCCTGGTAAGTTAATAAGTGAGTTAATTTGACATTTCATTTTATTTTAAAAAGCAACTTACTTATTAATTTATTACAGCACTTTTATCCCGCCCTTTAGCCAAAAAAGGCTTTTAAGGCGGTTTACAAAAATAATTCTTAAGACAGTCCCTGCCCACAGGCTGACAATCTAAACAAACATGACATAGAAGTAAAGGGGATTGGGAGGGAGGGAGGGAAAAAAGCAAATTTAGGCACTAGACAGTTAGCTGCAACTAACACTCTCTGCATTGTTCTTTAATAAATATATTGGATTTGAAACTGGAGTTGGTTTTATTCTCTTGTCTAGCCTGGAAGTTGGCGTACTCATGCACTGGACTGCTTGGCAAATATGCAAACCAGGTTATGAAGAAGTTTAAAGGAAGCTCTGGAAAAGGGGCCTATTCTTCTCCATATATCAACGCCATAAGCCAGTCTTCTCCTTTGGACAAGATATTAAAAAGCGCAGGAGTGGTGGCAGTGCTACTTCTAAGGAATTTAGGCTAATGGGTGTCTTGCAGCCAGTTCTACCTTGCAGCATGAAGATGCAGACATACTGGTTTGACACAGACTGAGGGAACCAAAAAAAAAGTCTTTCCATGGCGCCAAAAAACATTACAATGTCGGTGCCAGGCAAATTTCCTTAGGGAGAACATTCCCGAGGTGGGAGAAGGATTTTTGGAGAAGACCTTAAGGCATGGGTAGGTCTTTACAGGGGAAGGTACTGAGGTCCCGAACCCTGTAGAGCTTAGTAGGCTAAAACCAGTACTTTAAACTGGCCTGGAAACAATGTGGAAACCGATGAAGGACTGATGTAACATAGTCATAATGCTGGGTTCTGGTTAGAACTCTTGAAGCCCTATTTTGCACCAGTTGGAGATTCCAGACAATCATACAGGTCCTCCAAGGTAGCCACTACAGTAATCCAAATGGGAGGTTAGCAGAGCATGAATAATTACAACTAGATTATCTACTTCCAGATTGGGATTTTAGCCAAATTTGGTAAAAGGCACTCCCCACCACAGAGGCCACTTGGGCCACTAATGGTATTAATAGATGCAGGAGCACCAGCAAAGTATGCACCTGGTCTTTCAGGGTAAATGCAACCCTCTACGGAACAGATTGAATCCCCCTCATCCAGTCTGAGGAAACACTTGCTACCAGAGGGACCCAGCTGGAGAGACTAATGCTACCCACCTCCCTCATCCCTCTCTCAGTTATACATACCAGGTTGGCTTCCTCATCCACAATCAAGTCATGACTGAGGGAAATTTTATTATCAACTGGCCTGATATTCAAAACCACCACCAGAAGGTCCAAGGGCAGGCTAAGACAACTGTGGACTCTCTGGCTTGCATTAAACCTCATGGTCTACTGCGCATCTCATATATCTGAATTTCCTTTAAAGCCTCTTAAAATGAACCAAGCAAGTTCCAAAAACTTTGACAGAAGTTACCAGCATGTGTGCAATGATGGGGGTTTTCCGGAAAAGCTTAAATTGGAAAATTTTCTGATACAAGTTAGGCTAATTTGCATAGGATCATTTGCACTGGAAAATTTTCAGTTTGCATCAGAAAATCACTAAAGAGTCATCCAATTTAGCACCTTTACACAAGTAAAATAAACAATGTTTTGACCCAGAATTGTTGTTTTTAAAGGATATTGTAATTATAACTTGTTTTTATGCTTTATGGTTTTAAATTTTGTACATCGGTGTTTTTAATGTCCAATGTTTTTAATTTTTGTAAACCGCCCAGAGAGCTTCGGCTATGGGGCGGTATATAAATGGAATACAATAAATAAAATAATAAATGAAGCTTAAAAAATACCCCATGTCTTAATGTACCTCAAGAACGTGACTCAAAATATTTGAGGTTGACACACTAATTCAGCCTTCCCCAATCTGGGGCCCACTACATATGTTGGGCTACAACTCCCAAAAAAGAGAGAATCGTTTCAGGGTGCTATAAATGAATTTATTGGGGGAAAGCCCGAAGCATTTTGGCCTCTTGCTTTTTATTAGGCCTTGTGCTATGAACACGGGCGACTAGATGGTATGAGCTGAAGGCTATGTTTCTTTTGTGTTTCTTACAGGTGTTACCATGGCAGGGCAATTCACAAGACAATCTTTTGTAACAATGCCTGCAGAACTTATTGACATGTGAGTATGTCGTATTTTAACCGTTTTATACTATTTAACTATATATGCACAGGTTTTTCTCGCAATCTGCCCTATGAACCGTTTATGCATGGTATTGATGTTGTTTTATTGTTTACATGTATGCACAGGCTGTACTTGCAATATGCTTTTCTAATTGAAAATTAGTTTAGTTCTATTTTGTCTCGTTCGTGTTTTATGTATGTACTGTTACAGCCCCCTGAAGAAGGCCTAATAAAAAGCAAGAGGCAGAAATGTGTCGGGCTTTTCTCCAATACAGTCGCTTATAGCATCCTGAAACTATTCTCTTTTTGTGTTCATCTTGGGTGCTCACTCACCTTGCACCCAAGCTGCAACTCACAGCAGCCTTCAGTCAGCATGGAGGGAACCAGGTTGGGGAAGACGGCACTAATTAATTTTAGCAACCCAGAGAACTGTTCATGATAGGCTGAGAACCACTCATCTATTTCAACAGAGTTCAACTCTCTTCCATGACGGTTGATGGGGCACTTTCAGTTTTGCTTATTAGTTCCATTTCCCAGACACCTATACATATTTCGATGACATATATGTATTCTCTCACATACCTGCTTGAGATAATCACCCCAAAAGCATCAATTAAAAATGTAGGAATGCCAAGTTTGCCTAATATTGTATTTGCATTTGGCATCCAATCATTGTTCCTAATGAACTTAGAAAATGGATTTTTTTTTCTGAGGAAAAGTAAAACACTGGAAAAAATTTCCACCCCACGTCACTGCCTCTGTGTACTAGGATCACCGAAATGTTCATCCTGGCAGTGTATTACACACCTAAAGTAATCAAGTTGCGCGCTTGTACTCCGTGGTTGCTTGTTTTCTGGTTTGCACTACCCACATACGTTTTCTGCATACTGGATTCAGGTGGCTTGGTCACAGACTCAGCCAAAGTTATCCTGGAACCTGAAAACAACGGACCAAAAGTTCAAGTTTTTTTTTAAAAAATCATTACATAGTTTTCAGTTGCATTCAATCTTGTGGACTACTGTGTATCTCAAATTATTTTAATCTCCTTAGAATCTCTAAAAATGAGGCAAGCAAATCCCAAGGATTTCAACGGAAATTACGAGCACTGTATGAACTAGGAAATAATTACCTTGAGAAAATTGCATACCTAAAGTAATCAAGTTGCTCTCTTGTATTCTGTGGCTCTGTGTTTCCTGGTTTGTACTACTCACATAGGATGTGTATACACTGGATCCAAATGGCTTCATCACAGGCTGAGTCTTGGAATCTGAAGCCAACAGACAAATAGTCCAAGTTAAAAAAAAATCATCACATAGTTCTCAGCTGCATTCAGTCTTGTGGACTACTGTGTATCTCAAATTTGAATCTCCTAGAAAACTCTTAAAAATGAGACTACTAACAATGAAGCAACCAAACCCTAAGGATTTCAGTGAAAAATAATTTTAAAAATCTGTGAAATAGCATAGGATCATGGAACTATTTACCCTAGGAGTGAACTATACACACCTAAAGTAATCAATTTGCTCCCCTGTCCTCCATGAGTCATTGTTTCCTGTTTTTGGTGTTCAGAGGATTTAGCGGACTTAATCACAGGCTCAGCCAGACTGGCATTGTTATCTGAAGTCATGTAACATATATTTCAAGATTTAAACATTCAGTTCATACTTCTGACTTGCATTCCATCTTGTGAACTGCCATATATTTCTCATATTTCAGGCTGCAATCCTATACACACTTCCTTGGGTGTATGTCCCACTGAACTCAATTGTGGTAGACACGTGTAAGAGTGCACTATTCAGCTTTTAGAAACTCTTAAACAGAGGCAAGCATATTGCAACGACTTCAATGGAAGTTACCAGTATGTGTGTTCCAGGTTTATAGTTTTCACACAATTCTGTGCCTTAAAACTGTATTACTTACTCAAAGTAATCACACTGCTTCCTTGCACTTCATGAGTCGTTGTTTTCTGTTTGGGACCATTCACACAAGAGTTGTACCTGGAGGGTTTAGTGAGGATATCCAGAACATCAGCCCAAACAGCATTGTAACCTGAAGCTAAAAAAAATGATTCAAGATGTTAAAAAGTGTCCCATATCTCTGATCTGCACCTCAATGTCTCTTTAGAACCTCTTAAAATGTAGTGCCTAAGATGGCCTAATGTATGGAAATGCAAAGTTTACAAGTCAACCTAAAAATTCATTGAAGGAGGTTGTGAAGTTAAACATTTTAATAGTTATCAAATTTCCCTGTCAACATTTAATCATCAGTTATAGGGTTGTTTTAGACTATCAAAATCAGGTCTGATATAGATGTGAAAGCTCTAGTACTAGAACTGCCACTTAGATCAGTGCTTCTGCAGGAATGGGGAACCTCTAGTCTGTGAAGTCTCCTTAGGTGTGTCCAGAGGGCGGGGCTTGGAAGCATAGTCCACCACTTGGAGGGAATCCCCTCTTATATCCAATCCGTGATTGGGCTGAACCCTCTCCAAACTGGAGATCACAGCAGAGATGCATTTTGCAAGGAACAGCCAGCCCTGGGAGGAGCAGCAGGAGGAGCAATGGGACTTTTGAGCTAAGCTCAAACAAGCAACAAGTAACTGTGGTAGGTTGAGAAGAATAAGCTTCTGATGTCCCCCTCACAGCAGTGCTGGAAGACAAGAGAGGGGTTGGAACCCATGATCCTGAAGCACATGCACACAGTGCTAATTTAGTAAATACTTTAGTTTTCCTGTTTGGGTAAACTGATGTGAAGGAACTGTACACATCACTATTTCGAATCTGGGAGAATTTTATCTGGGTAAGGCCATCTGTAGTTAAATTCTCTCCGTTAGGAACTCTATGGTCAGTTGCTTCCACCGCCTGAAAAGAATAGCGATGAGATTATGCACCTATACAAGGTACTTGGCTGGTGGAGGTAAAGAGAGCACAAGAAGCAAAGGATGACATTTCAACGCTTCTTATCCTCTGGGAAGGAAAAAGCTGTGGCCATTGTGCCACACATACATTCAATCATTCAGGAAGTCAAGGAGCAATGGGCTCAGCAGAAAGAAAACAAAACCTCCCTTTTCTCTTACAAAGAATTTGAGGGATTATTAGAATTAGAGGGAATTAAAAGAAGAGACCCCCTAGATTAGGTTATTTCCACATTATTCCTCTGACCCTTGTGAAGATAAACTGAAGTCGGGATTGTATGTAAAAAGCAGAATAAGGTACAGGATGTTAGAACCTGCACTCCTAACCAATCAACTAAAGTATCCGTTAATTAAATCAGTGACGACCACCTGTAAAAAAAACAATGGTTGGGGGAATCTTAATGGGTAGAGTACTGAAATATATACACTCTTGTTGATATTTAAATCTATACTGGTTCTGGTGTGTCAAGTGTAAAAAGGTTTGAAATTAACTTGAGCATATATTAGAAGTGGGCAACATGTCCCCTCCCAGCTATTTTTACACCCCCCCACCCCTACTGAATTTGTTGCTGTGGCAGCAGCAACAAAAGAAAGGTTTTTAAAACACATACACACACACAAGATTGGGATGCCGCGGAGAAAGATGCAGCAAAGCCACCTGCCACTTCAGCACAAAGAAGGTTCTCTCCTGTATCTTTCTCCGCGGCATCTCGATACGGAAAGTGGGAAGCAGCGCCGCCACCATTCGGTGATGGGGGAGGAAGAGGCAGGAGAGCCACTGCCAAGCAGCCTCCTCCTCCATGCACTCTTTCCCCATTGGTGGGTATGGGGTGTGCGAGGGAGGATGCTATCAGAAGACTGCTTCAGCTCTTCTGACAGCGTCCTCCCTCGCACGCCCCATACCCACTAATGGCAAATGGAGGGCGTGGGGGTGGATGCTCTCCTGACAGGCCGTCAGGAGAGCGTTCACTTCTGCTAGGCCTTTCGTCACTATTTATGTATCTCGGGATGGCGTGAAGGAGAAGACTCTCTCCTTTGCATCATCCCGAGATGCACAAATGGTGAATGGAGAGAGGGACACAGGCGGAAGCTCTCCTCCTGTGCCCTGCCCTTGTTCTCCGCGAAGTGCTGGAGAATGGGGCGAGTGACACTAAGAATTCCTGCCACTGCTTAAGAGCGGAAGGAGATCCTAGCATCCTGTCCCCATTCTCCAGCACTTTGAGGAGAACGATGGCGAGTTGCAGGAGTATGCTCTCAGTGGAAGGATATCTCCCGCGGTTTGACGTTACCCGTCAAGCCGCAGGAGACATCCTTCACCTCCCCCCCCCCCCCCGTGCCCAGTGATCCATCTGGATATTAGCTCAAAGGGATGGAAGGAGCTCCTTCCATTCCCTCAAGCCGATATCCAGATGGATTGCGGGGCTAGGCGGGGCAAGGGACGTGCATGATCGGTGGCACCCCATCCATGAATAGCAGGTGCACATCTCGGAAAGCATGTGGGGCGCTGCCAATTGCAGCACCCCAGCAAGAGCCAGCATGATCGGCGGCTCCCCACACATTTCCCAGGACAGGATTATTTCACATGCCTATAGAGCCCCCTGAGCAAGAGCGGCAGGGGTTTCTGCCACACTTCCCTTGCGACTCTGTAGGCATGTGAAGTAATAATTAACACGACACAATAATCAACGGTTGTGCAGATAGTCAATATAATAATAACAACAATTCTACACACTGTTGATTATTTGCATTGGTTATTTCGGAGAAATAACTGTTGCAAGGAAAAGGCTCGACAGACAACACAATAGTCAACGATGGACTATTTAGTCTACTGTGGAATATTTAATCAGTAGTTGACTATTGTGTCATCCAAACCAAGTCTGAGGGAAACTTTTACCACAATGTATTACACTGACTGAGACACAAACAAAAATTTGGGGACGTTTTCTGACTGTGCAGAAGACAATATCCTAGGAGGACTATTTCTGTGTCAATTCTGCAAAGAAAAGAGCACCCAAGACAGGGATTTGTCAAACCACTGTAAGAAGGGGGCAAGAGTAGAATGTCTTACAGTTTCCACACTCCTCTATTGCCAAAGCAGCTTGGGATGCCTTTGAAAACTTTATGTACGCCAAATCTTTATCTCCGTTAAGGACCTCCGTCCTTTGGATGATGCATGATTTTATGTCTCCATAGACCTATCCAATTAAAAAAAAAATCAGACAAGAACATATTGGAATAGTTTATAACTAGTTTAAAATCATGTACAAAATTAAGCAGTGTATAAAAGTATGTATGGTGTGGAAAATGTGGATAGGGATACATTTTTTTCACTCTCTCAAAATACTAGAGCCCGGGGATATCACATGAAGCTGATTGCTGGGAGATTCAGGACAGATAAAAAGGAATATTTCTTCACACAGCACGTAGTTAAACTATGGAATTCACTACACAAATTGTAGTGATGGACAACAATCTGGATGGCTTCAAAAGGGGGTTAGATAAATTCATGGAGCAGAAGGTGATCAATGTCTGCTAGTTTTCATGGCTATGTGCTACCTCCAGTATCAGAGGCAGGACGCCTATATACACCAGTTGCTACGGAACATGGGTGGGAGGGGCACCGTGTCCTGCTCGTGGGTCCCTGATCAACAGCTGGTTGGCCATTGTGTGAACAGAGTGCTGGACTAGATCCAGCAAGGCTCTTCTTATGTTCTTAGATACAAGAAAATGCATTTTATTCACTTAATATTCTTGGTATGAGGTATGAAAATGTAGCAGAAGTGCTATTGATGAAGTCGCACCTTAAATGTAGCCCTCAGCTTTTCCACTGTAAAGGACTTGGGAACGTTGACACATATTCGAGTAAGCTGTTTAATTCCAATTTGTGTAGAAGTTCTGCTTTGTGCAAGAAACCCCTAAATTTAAAACAATGGTGATGAAGTGAGCCAAAAAGGAAGTTATCGCAATTTGAACAATATGGCCACAGTCTCATGCATTGCTTGCCCCTCCTGCAAAAAATATTTCCCCTCATCAGTCATGTGGGTCTGCTATATTTCTCGATGGAGTTTTTTCCATATGTAAAAATGCATTATTTCATAAAATTAACCAGTAACAAGTAACAGTAGAATTTGTCAGTTTCAATCCTGACTGGTTTCCAGATCCCATGGAAACATCTAAATATACATAATCTAAACAAATAGCTCTTAGGGGATGCTAAAATTAGGGTGCAATCCTATCAGGAGGTTGAATCCTATTCAACACTGAATGCATGAACCTGCATTGAAACAATACGCAGTCATAAGCATCATTAAAATAGCATCTTGCCCTAACTTTTAAAAGAATGTCAGTGAGTTTACTTTCAGTGGCCATTAGAGAAGTGCATATCATGGTAAAACATGTACTGTAGCATCTCACATGCTGCCCATTCTTACAAAGCCGAAGCACCCACTCCACCCCTTTATCGTGCTTCTTTTAAAGAGCATTTTCAGCAAGGAAAAGAATAGAATCATAGAATAGTAGAGTTGGAAGGTGCCTATAAGGCCATCAAGTCCAACCCCCTGCTCAATGCAGGAATCTACCTTAAAGCACCCCTGGCAGATGGCTGTCCAGCTGCCTCTTGAATGCCTCTAATGTGGGACAGCCCACCACCTCCCTAGGTAATTGGTTCCATTGTCGTATTGCTCTAACAGTCAGGATGTTTTTCCTGATGTTCAGCCGGAATCTGGCTTCCTGTAACTTGAGCCCATTATTCTGTGTCCTGCATTCTGGGTTGATCGAGAAGAGATCCTGGCCCTCCTCTGTGTGACAACCTTTCAAATATTTGAAGAGTGCTATCATGTCTCCCCTCAATCTTCTCTTCTCCAGGCTAAACATGCCTAATTCTTTCAATCTCTCCTCATAGGGCTTTGTTTCCAGACCCCTAATCATCATCGTTGTCCTTCTCTGAACACGCTCCAGATTGTCTGCATCCTTCTTGAAGGCTGGTGCCCAGAACTGGACGCAATACTCAAGATGCAGCCTAACCAGTGCCGAATAGAGGGGAACCAATACCTCGCGCCATTTGGAAGCTATACTTCTGTTAATGCAGCCCAAAATAGCATTTGCTTTTTTTGCAGCCACATCACACTGTTGGCTCATATTCAGCTTGTGATCTACAACAATTCCAAGAACCTTCTCGCTTGTCGTATTGCTTAGCCAAGTATCCTCCATCTTGTAACTGTGCATTTGGTTTCTTTTTCCTAGGTGGCATTTACCCCTTGACATTTATTCCTATTAAATTTCATAATTTAACTTGCCATTTATCCCTATTAAATTTCATTCTGTTGTTTTCAGCCCAGCGCTCCAGTCTATCAAGATCACTTTGGAGTTTTTTTGTCTTCCAGAGTATTAGCGATCCCAGCCAATTTTGTGTCATCTGCAAATTTGATAAGCATTCCCTGCACCTCCTCGTCCAAATCATTAATAAAAATGTTGAAGAGTACTGGGCCCAGGAATGAGGCCTGCAGTAACCCGCTCATTACCTCCCTCCAGTGTGAAAAGGTACCATTGATAAGCACTCTTTGAGTCCAATTCTGTAGCCAACTGTGGATCCACCTAATAGTTGTTCCATCTAGCCCACTTTTCACTAGTTTGTTAATCAGAATGTCATGGGGCACTTTGTCAAAAGCTTTGCTGAAGTCAAGATATACTATAGCCACAGCATTCCCAATCCACAAGGGAGATTACCCGATCAAAAAATGAGATCAGATTAGTCTGACAGGATTGGTTCTTGACAAATCCATGCTGGCTTCTAGTAATCACTGCATCGTTTTCAAGGTATTTACAGATTGACTTCTTTATAATCTGTTCCAAGATTTTCCCAGGGATGGATGTCAGACTGACTGGTCTGTAGTTCCCAGGTTCCTCCTTTTTGCAGGTAGGGACAACATTAGCCCTCCTTCAGTCATTCGGCACTTCACCCATCTGCCATGATTTTGCAAGGATAATAGAGAGTGGTTCTGAGAGTTCTTCTGTCAGCTCCTTTATTACTCTAGGATGCAGTTTGTCGGGCCCTGGAGATTTGAACTCATTCAAAGAAATTAGATGTTCCTTGACCATTTCTTTATCAATCTCAAACTGCAATCCTGCCCCGACAGCTTGTACTTTACTTTTTCCAGGGGGGTCATAGACCCACTTTTGAGAGAAGACTGAGCCAAAGTAGGAATTGAGCACTTCAGCCTTTTCTTTGTTATCTGTTGCCAATTTGCCATCCTCATGAAGCAGTTGAACCACCATTTCTTTCTTCTGTCTTTTACTATTCACGTATCTGAAGAAAGCCTTTTTATTGCTTTTAGCATCCCTCGCTAGCCTCAGCTCCTTCTCAGTATTAACTTAAACCTGGGCTCTACATTTATCAAATATCAAATATCACACCAAATCAGGATTTACAGCTAATCATAGTTTATAACCCAGCCAATGATCCGAGCCTCCAAATGTATAGGCAAACAATGTTTTAGAGCTGTCTGTCTGTTTTCATCTTCCGTATACTTAAGAGTTCCCATTTCAATACTGTTTCAGCTTCTGCCAAGTGGAGCACCAGTTCTGTTGATCTGGTTTGCTGATTCTGTAAACACAGGAAACTCATACTAAGGTTTGCAAAGATACTTCAAACCACAGTTTCTGATTCTCTTGTGTTTACTGCAAACCATAGTTTGTCAATTCAGACATTGCCCCCAAACTTGGTGCTATGTCTGAATTCAGTTTTAGTGGTTTGTTTTGATTTCAACTGATTTTTTCAGCTTTTACATTACTAATAGAAGATACAGGAACCTTGTTATTCTGTGTTGTCCAAAAAGAAGTAAGAAAGGCAGACATTCATAGCAAAACCTTAAAAGTGAACCTCAATCGGCAGGTTGGATTGGTAGGATTCTGGGACTAAGAAACCGAAGGCAGCCATTCTTACTAAGGAACAAAGAGAAGCTCCAAATTATGCTGTAAAATGCAACACTTTGTAGGGAGTGGTGGATAATTTACCCCACCTCTTCGAGAACAACCCTACATCCCTTATACAGTGTCTTGTGGGAGAGGAACATAGTATTGTTCAGTTTTTGGGTTCCAAGGTCAGAACCAAGGCTCTAAACTCGGAGTCCAGAAATCACACTCCCCTCCCTTGCTCCCTCACATCTGGCGCAGTTCTCTCCATGCCAGCAACATCTCCATGCTCGAAAACAAAGTGCGGAGACAGGGAAGGCGGTGGGGAAAGGACTGGAGAAGCTACATTATGCAGTTTCTTATGCACACCTTGGCCTTCTTCCCTCTCGCTGAGAAGCACGGCTGCTAGACATGTAAAATCGCCTGTCTAGCAAAAATACAGGGTATACGGAGGACAAAGTCAAAGATCGTCTTGGTGTTCCAGCAGCCCTGCATTGGATAATCGGCAGCCTCCAACTTCAGAGGTTAGCGACTATCTCCATAGGATTGTGCCCTTAATGGATTAACCGATATGTGACAATTGAAGCTGCAATTCTATACATAGTTACTTGAGAGTAGGCTCCATTTAATTCAGTGGGAGTTATTTCTGCGTAAACATACATAGAACTGCACTGCACATCCTTTCTGTAGGCAACACTGATGCTGTTATGCACATTTAAATACTAGGGACTCCAGTTATATTTTATCGACATCCCCTCTTTTCAGAGTCACACCAGTGAATGCAGGACACCAACATTCCCCAGTGTATGCTGGAGGAGACTCATCAACTTAACAGTCTTTTAGAATTTAAGAAAGCTATAAAGATGAATCTCTCCCGGCAGGCATATCCAGAGGAATTTTAGGATGTTTTTAGGATGCTTTATTGCTATTTTAATAATGTGCACCATGTTCTTAAGCAGTTTTATGTATTTTATCATATTTTATATTTACTGTTGTTCCCCACCTCGATCCAAACGGAGAGGCCGGTAAGGAATATTTTTTTATATTATTATTATGCCTTGGCTTTTTAGACAGACGTCCATAAAGTTTGTCACACAACGTGTATTTTATTTATTTATTTATTTTATTTCTAACCTGCCCCTCCATTCAGATCGAGGCAGGGAACAAGTTTCAATAATGCAGAAACTTCCCTGGCAGCAAGGGCACAGCTAAAGAAGAAAGGCTTGATGGCAGTTATCGGGGGAAACACAAACACAAACCATTCCCTCGACAGGGAGATAAAACGGTGAATGAAGTTTCCCTTGCTAAACGTCCGTGGCTGCAATCCTATCCGCGCTGTGCTAGGAGTTAAGTGCACTGGCACATACTGGGGCTTTACTTCCCAGGACGCTTGCAAAGAATCGCGCGGCACTAGGTCAGCCAGGCTGGTTGCTGCTGCTAAAAGGCAAGGAGGGAACAAGGCAGCAGCCACACGACCCGAGCAAGGCCCGCCCCTACTTCACCTGGATGGTACCGGGATCCTGCTTGTCGCCCACCGACTCCGCGGCCAGACAAGCCTGCGAGCTACGCGCGTACTTGATAAACGCGGAAGAGACTAAATCGGGCGTGCTCGGGCTCCGCATCGTCCAAAAATCCTGGATTTCGCCGAATGGGGCGAAGCGCTCCAGGAGCTCATACTTCGGTATCAACTTCGGTATCCGCAGGAACAGGCGGCTGAAGGGGGGCTCGTCGAAATTCTCTGGAAAGTAACATATCTCCTCGCCACCGCTTCTAGCGTTGGGTTCGCCATCCAGCGCCGCCATTTTCCACGGAGTCCGGAAACTCAAGCTCAGTCGGTCCGGCCCACAGAGGTTTACTCTAGAGTTACTCCGACTTCCGCTTTCCTTTTGAAAGCCGCGGCGCCCCGGAAAACCACCTAATCCGGAGAATAGTCGCTCTTGCCCTCCGACGCACTCCTCTCTATAATGCATTCTCCTCATTCTAAACCGCTGTTCAAATAGGAACCGGTCGCTTGGCTATAGCGCCCCCCTTTGGATAGGAGGAACCGAGACGCAACCTTCCCTCTTCACATCTGCCCGCCGGTATAAACAAACAAAAACGCTTTCACTCTGCGAAGGGCCAATAGCCTCTCTCGCTCGTTAATATATGCCAAAAGGGCGGGAGGATGGCACAGGATGGATCTACTATTGGTTTCAGCGCGTATCAATAGCGTTCAGGCATTCTAAAGCGGTGTGCTAAGCAACGCTCGTCAGGTGGAGAGGTTTTGAAAGAGAAAGCCTGCAGGGGGCTCTCCACGCAATTTTGAACGCTGGAAAATCGTGTGTCTTGGTGCGCGCGCATGAACATGAGGAACACTTTGCTTTATCAGACCAAGGGCTCACCTGGTCCAGCGTTCTGCTCACACAGTGGCCAGCCAGTTGCCCAGGGAAAAGGACACAAATGCAACAGTAGGCTGACCATATGAAAAGGAGGATAGGGCTCATGTAACTTTAACAGTTGTAGAGAAAAGGGAATTTCAGCCAGGGTCATTTGTATGCAATTAGTTCCTGGTGATATTCCCTCTTCATCACAACAGTTAAAGTTGCAGGGGCCCTGCCTTCTTTTGTATCTGGTCACACTAGTATAGTGCCTGCAACTTTTTGTGAAGAAGAGGGAATTTCACCAGGAACTAATTGCATACAAATGACACTGGCTGAAATTCCATTTTCTCTACAGCTGTTAAAGTTATATGAGCCCTGTCCTCCTTTTCATATGGTCAGCCTATGCAACAGCTCCCTCCCAACCCATGTTCCCCAGCAACTGGTGTATTGCCTTTGATGCTGGAGGTAGCACATAGCCATCAGGACTAGTAGCCACCGATAGCCTTCTCAAGAATTTGTCTTAACCCCTTTTTTTAAAAAAAGCCATGCAGGTGCCCACACCTTTTAAGGGAATTGCCTTTGATTCGGAGGGATGCCCCCTTTTACCAAACCAGCTAGGTCGTAAAAGGGGCTGAAAGGTTCCCTTTGAGATTTCTACATGCATGTATGTACATAGTATAGGGCACATCTGTATTTGCGAGCACGCTCAGGGACTACGTTTTATGCACACGGGGTGGTAAATAAAAGGGTCTTATAGACATGCACAGGCAAGAGAGCTTAGGAAAAAGAAGTCAAGACAAGAATAACTATAAAAACAAAGAAAAATACACCTCCCAGAAAATATTAGGGAACCAGCAGAGACAGGGGGAGTAAGAGAAGCAGGAAGCCAGCAGGAACAACTTAAAGGATTGGGGCAGAGTTTTGCACCTGTACGTCTGAAAAGATGGGGACTTCATGTGTGTGAAAGGGTTTAAGGGGCATCCAGACAGGGAAGATTTTAGAGGGATCCTTAATATAAAAAGTATGTTTTTTCATGCTAGACTTACTCTTACATTTAAAAAAAAAACAAAGTGGAGGACAAGGAGCACCTCAGATAAGAAAGGTGCCTTCTCCCAGTCTAATGATTACATTCTAACCCTTGGATACCATAAACTCAATGGCTCAATTTGGACGACACAATAAACAACTGGTGTGGGGGAAACAATCGACAGTTGTTTTGACTATCATGTCGTCCGAATGCTGCCATAGTCAACTCAGCGCTGATCCTAATCCACACCACAGTTGATTATTTATTATCATGTTGTGTGGGGAGTACCCCCTAGTTGAACAACTGTAAAGTTGATTATTACCCCACCATTGACTATCGTGTCGTCCGAATTGAGCCAATGTTTATCTATTCCCTTCACCCATATATATTGGAGTTATGGTAGCAAAAGCAAGCACAATTTCATATTACGATTTATTAACTAATTTTCAGAATGCAGCAATTAGCACTATAAGCTACTTCTGAAACTACAGGATATTTAATGGCAAAGTAAAACCATATATATATATTTTAAAAGTTTTTGTTATGCAACCAACAAAAAAGACAAAAAGGACACCATCAGACTGTGAAATGGTTACCAAACTGTACCCAACAAATACTTCCAGAAGGGAGTATATTTATTTATTCATTTATTACACTTATATACCGCCCCATAGCCGAAGCTCCTGTGACACCCTGCCTGCACCCGTGACATTCACCGGGCTACACAACAGGGCTGTCCACGCCACTCGCACTCAGGGCTTACTTCAACCCCCCATGCTTATGATGTGTTTGACGGTCTAGGCTTATTGTTGCTGCTCCTGTCCCACCTTTACTCTTTTAGGCCCCACAGCTCTACAGCCCAGCACCCTAGCCTTCAAATCCCCCTTCGTTCTATCTGCTGCCCCAGTACCTTCCTCAGGTACGCTTCAATGACCACACCAGTTGATATAATTAAATGCAATTTATTAACAAGATGATTGCTCAGGTAGCAAAAGCTTGATGGTTTCCTTAGTTCAACAGTGAACTGGTTACAGGCACAATGCTTATATGTTTCAATACTTTCTGTTCATAACACATTTCAGATATAAACTTCCAAGTTCTACGTTTCTCCTGCCTACTCTACCCACTCTAAGCTACACTACACTCTTTCCCACAATCTAATTCCACCAAAATAATAAAACACGTTGGCCCTTCTTAGCTTCTAATCTAGTCATCAACAACAACTTCCCTCTCAACACTCTCTCAGCTCGTCAGCTAAAACTATATACAAAGACACTCTTCTCTAACTCCTCCCACTCTCACAAAGCCAGCCAATCTAGGCACTCCCCCACCTCCATCCAATCAGCACTCACACATGAACTTCCCCCCTTATACTTACTCAGCTGCAACATAACTGTGAGTCTTTTCAACTTCTTTCCTGGAACTTTTGGCATTTTATAAACAAATACTTACAATCTTCTATATTCAAGGATCTCTACAGCAACTGAACATCACAGCTCCTACCTTTATTCTTCTCAACCTTCTATGAAAGAGGTAAATCTAGATCGAGATCATTGTTAATACACCAGATCTTTCCCTAAATTTACAAGCCATGTTGGTATACTGAATTCATTAGTATTCCTAGAATACCAGATTGTATAGAAGCCTCCCTTGTGTCTCTCATCATTCCCAAAAGGATGTACATAAACATATATTTTTTCCATAAGCACAATTGACCATAGCTTGTCCCTGCATTGTGGAATAGACAAAGCATTTTGATTTATCCAATTTTGTGTGATAATTAATCTTGCTGCTAAACAACAAAAACTGATCAAGTCTTTATGCAATAGCAATTTGTTAGTATTTGTTAATTAGTGACAAAAGACCCAGAGAGGGTAACAGTTCTAGTGATTGGTTGGTAATTATCTCTATTTCAGCGAACACTTTGCACCAAAACTTGAAGGCTGAGGGTAATGCCACCACATATGAATAGAATAACCTCTGCTGTCACTGCAGCACCAGCATTAATCTGGGGCATTCCTATCAATACAGCTTTGACAGGAGTTCAATACAAACCATTCACAAGTCTGAGATTGTGCTCCCTTGGAGGTCTCTTCCACATTCTCTTAAAAACACTGGCTTCTACAGTGACATCCAAATCTTTTCACCAGACCTCTTTTATACCAAAAGGAACTGGGAAAAAGATTTAATGGTATAGAAAATGATTACTTTCCATAATTAGCTCCCATGGGGCTCACATTCAAAATATTCACTTGCTTAGTCGGCAGGGCAGGGCAGAAGCTAACTATCAAAAGCTGGTGTACTGCAGGAACATGTCTCCAATTTATTGAAATTTATATATTTTATTTATTTATTCCCTGGCTATATACATAATACCCTAGACAGTATACAAAGTTAAAACAGTTAAAGCAAGATATAAACAATCAATAAAACACCATAGGTAGCATAAAAATGCTTTAAAATTTAAAAAGATAAATCAGTAAAACTATAAAACATAACAACAATATGATGGTCAGCAAGAAGATTCTAAAAAAGGAAGGCCTGTTGGAATAATAGTCTTTAATGCCTGCTTAATGACATTCAAAGAAGTCAGCAGGGGCATTTCAACCAGCAGGTCATTTCACAGCTGAGGAGAGGCAAAGGAAAAGGTCCTCTGACATGTGACTGCCAATCTTACACTAGGCAGTAACAGCAGATGCCCTCTGAGGGCCTTAAGTGGTGTGCTGGAACAGAGGAGGCGGCATTCCCTAAGGTACCTTGGACCTAGACTGTGTAGGGCATTAAAAGTAAGAACCAACACTTTATATTTTGCCTGGAAAGGAATTGGCAGCCAGTTTAACAATTTTAAAATCGGTCTCCACAGGATGTCCCGGAGACTGTGGAAGAAATTAGTATGTGAGCCTAACCTGTTCTCATAAGCAGGTATAGGACAGTGAGCCAGACTGTGAACTTGACGTTTAGAAAGGTCAGGGCAGAGAGGAATATTAGCTGTACTTTAAGTGTTTGCACACCATGACTTTGCATTAAGCTAGAGGCTTGCTAGCTTACACCCTTGTTTACTCCCAAGACCAAACCCAGCCAACACAGTATGCACAGGAGTGGTATGAAGTTGTAGAAGTTGTTTTCGTCCTGTATAACTACATAAACAACTAATTGCATCAGACTATACTTGATTGGATAATTTAAAACCTATATGCTGTATTTGATTGGTTCTTAAGTCTTGTATTTTGATTGGATGTATATTTAAAATTCCACTGTAAGAATTGGTGCCCTTTTGGATCCGTGTGATGATTGGTACTCTTTTAGTACCATGTGATGATTGGTGCTCTTTCTGTATTCGTGTGATGATTGGTGCCTTTTTGATGAATGGTACCCTTTTAGTGCAGTGTGATGATTGGTGCTCTTTCTGTATCCGTGTGATGATTGGTGCCTTTTTGAAGCCACCACAATCCTATCAAAAGTGTGAACCTTTGACCAAGAATCAGTCTCACTTTGCACATGCTCTAGAGTGCAGACTCCTTGCAATTGCTTGTAATAAACTTTCTTTCAGAAAGGAGACACTGTCTTGAGATTCCTTGACCCCCACTGAAAGATCCTAACAAAGGGGGGTATGGGGTTCTGAATCCCCCCACAGAGACCAACCTGGCTACCACATTTTGTTCTAGTTTAAGTTTCCGAACTAAATATGCAGGCAGCTGCAAGTACAGCACATTGCAGAAATCAAGCCTAGAGGTTACCAGCGTGTGCACCGCCATTACCAGGTCCACACGTTCCAGGAATGGGCTTAGTTGGCATATTAGCTGAAGCTGTTACCAGGTGCTTCTCACCATTGCCTCCACCTGGGGTACCAGAAGCAGGGCCGGGTCAAGAAGCACCCCGAACCACAAACTTGCTCCTTCAGGGGGAGTGCAACCCTACTGGTTGACATACCTCAATACCTGAACTAAGACCCTTCACGACAAGCACCTTTGGCTTGTCTGGCTTCAACTGCAGTTTGTTCTTCCTCATCGAGCCCATTACTGAAATATGTCTGCTGGTGTAACAAACAGTTTGTCAGCAGAAAGGGGCTAATTCCAGGAGGCAGAGTCTTGAGGGAGCCCTGATTTCTGGTAAAGTAATTTAAAACCTCAGGTGGCCCAAGGCTTTAGCGGCAGTTTTAGAATTTGAGGTATATGACACACCAATTCAGACTGGGTAGAAAAATCCACTTTCATTTGGTTCCTAGTTTGGCTGGAAAGAGATTTGAGACTGGCAGATGGGACACTGGTTGCCCATGCTGCAAAATGGATGCGCTTGGCAGAATTCTTGCAGAAAAGGACTGGTGAAATTTGGATAGGAAGGGCACTCCAGACAATGAAGCCAATCCGCTAGCAAAAGACACTGCCATAGTGAGCCTGCTGTTACCCTCAACCCCACAAGCCCCCAAACCTGTAGCCCCAAAGTGCATCCGTGTTCAGTCTCAAGAGAAAGGAGTCCCTGTGTTAGACCTAGCAGCCCTGCAGGAAGGGGATAGAGAAGTCAAAGGGTTGGATCAGGCAGGAAAACACCCAACAGGAAAGCTGAAAATAGTGAAGGAGGGTGGGCAGTAGATGTAGACAAGCAAAGACATTGCATAGTCCCAATCCATGTACAGGAGGGACTTAATCCAGTTTGTACATGAGCAATTAATGCCACCACATATATTTTAATTTCTTCATTATAATTTTCCACATTAGAAGCATTTCAGCAAACACTGCATTTTATTCCAGTAGCCTCAATGATAAAAATAAGATTAACAAATGTGGGTTTATCAACTCCAGAGAAAGAAAAAAGCTTGTCATAGTCCTCAGTGAATACATCAATCCTGTTGGCATTGTGCTTTGCAAGAAGAGTACAAAATACAGAATGGTTTCAGAAGTGTCAAAATACATGTACTAACAACTTGCTTGAAAAAAAACAATTGGCAATGAATATAAAACAGGACGGTACAGCTTCAACTTAACATGCAAGGGCTTATCAGTTTAGGAGTCCCTTCCTTTAAACCTCTGACAAATGTGGACTTGGAAAACCATGGGTAGGGAATGCTGTCTTCCTAAAGCAGTATTGGGTGGCTGAGGGAGAAAATGCACACATGCGCCATGTTTAAATTATAGGAGACTTGCATGAGCAGAGGGACTGTCTGACTTTGAAATTTATATGTAGCAAGGGGTAGCAGGGAGGATGCTCAGAGAATAATTTTCTCTAGAGGACCAAGGGACTGCGGTGACAAGAAGCACCTTTTACTGCTTTGGCCATTTCCAAACAGGAATAGCTTAGCCACAGTGACCCATGCACTGGTCTGGATGCTATGGCTGTGGAATACAAGGACAAGGTTATTGTACGATGCATCGAGCCACTGCAATATAACACCACCATTGGAAGAACTACATTGCCTGCCACTTTGCTACCAGGCCAAGTTTAAGATTTTGGATTAACGTATAAGGCCCTAAACAACGTAGGTTTGTTTGGGATACCGAAGAGAACACCTTCTCCCATACAGACCTAACTGACTGGTATAGGCATCATTGGAGGTCTTCCTGGCTATGCCACATTCTCCAGATGTCCATCTGGAGGTCTTTTTCTGTGGTGGCACTCACTCTCTGAAATACCATCTATCCCAGAAATAAAATATGTACCCTGATGCTGCTGAGATGCATAATGATGACTTTTTTATATGGTTTGACTTTTGATGATATATAAAAGCCTGACATTTTGATTTCATTTGGGGTTTTTTATGGCCTCAAGTTATATTCTAGTATGGGTTTATATGGTTTATTTATATTTGTATATTATGGCTTTAATCGGGATGTGTTTTACACGACTGGCAGTATAAAATATTTGTAAATAAATACAGCCTGAATCTTCCTTACTCCCCATGTTTACTATACTGTAACGCGAGTCTCAATAAATTTTGCTGTTGCACTGCAGCCTTCGCGGACCAGCACCAAGACATTTTCTCTTTCTGTCCATGCCTCTTTGGATCTAAGTCTGCATTCGTTACGAGGCTGGAGACACTTTATAATGGAATTCAGAATTCTAGCTTATTTATTATGCAAGGAAACGTTTTCCTAAGGATGCCTGGATGAGAATTAAAAAAAGCAGCAGCCCTGCTAGGATGCGTGAGCTGTCTCCGCCATCTTCTTTCTCCTCAAATATCTGCAAAGTGTGAACATTATCCAGCAAACAGAAAAAGTATTGCCTCTGTGAACGGTGAATAATTATTAAACATATCACAAGCAGAACATGTTAGCTCTCCTGAGATTTTTAGCAATGAGAAAAAGCAGGTTTGCTACCATTAAGTAGACAGTATAGCAGAGTATTTATTTTATTTATAGCCTACTCTTCCTCAAGAAGAGCCCAGGGCAGCATATGTCTTTCAAAATATGTCCCAAGGAATAGGAAAATTTAGAAATGTAAAAATTTCCAGAAATTTCAAAGCCACGGAGAGAAACATCTCTCTCCAGGTGTTTGGGGAAAAATTGGATTTTTGTGAAAAACTGAATATATGTAATGCTTACTTTCTTATCAAATTTAAACTTATCTTACCGGTTTTACAATCATAAAAGCATTAGTTGTAGCTTACTTAGCATTAAAACACTGAGCTCTGTAGTAGACAGCACAAGAAGTGCCCTGCTGGATCAGACCATGGGTCCATGTAGCCCAGTAATCTGTTCACACAGTGGCCAACCAGCTGTCGACCAGGAACCTACAAGCAGGACACAAGTGCAACAGCAACCTACCACCCATGTTTCCCAGCAACTAGTGTATATAGGCTTACTGCCTCTGAATCTAGAGGTAGCACTTAGCCTGCAGGACTAGTAGCCATTGATAACCCTTTCCTCCAGGAATTTATCTAACCCCCTTTAAAGCCATCCAGATTGAATGCCATTACTATATCTTGTGGTGAAGAGTTCCATAGTTTAACAATGTGCTGTGTGAAGAAACACTCCCTTTTATCTGTCCTGAATCTCCCACCAATCAACTTCATGTGATAACCCCAGGTTCTAGCATTTTGAGAGTGTGAAAAAGTCTCCCTATCCACATTTTCCACACCATACATAATATTGTACACCTCAATCATGTCTCCCCTTACCCTCCTTTTTTCCAAGCTGAACCATCCCAGCTGTTGTAACCTTCCCTCATAGGGGAGATGATCAAGCCCCTTGATCATTTTAGTTGCCCTTTTCTGCACTGTTTTCAGCTCTATTATCCTCTAATCCTGTAAACTGTCTTGAATAAAATCTTCATACTACACATTCTGAGTGAGTAAAACATCTTACAAAAAATAAAACTACTAATTTTGAAAGATACTTTTTTTCTGAACTCTCCTTTTTCCTCCAGAGCATCACATAAATTTAATGGGAAATGGAACCGAGCAGATATAAAGAAACAAAGCAGACACTTTTTTAAAAAAAGAAGTATATAACCAGTAATATATATCTATATATATATATTTCAAAATGCCAAAGTCATGTTTAAGCATTTGTTAAATAGATACATTAATTCATTTTATATTGGTACAGTGTTTCTGAAATTCTGCTTCCTAACACACTTCCAGCCACTTCAAAACAACACAGCAATACCGAAGGCGTGAATTACTACAGCTGTGGCATGGTAACTCATTTCACCTGTACCTCCTTCCCATAAAGCTCACATATATATATATATATATATATATATATATATATACACATACATATATATACTACAATGATCTTGTTAGCATCAGTTACTCATGTTTAATACATTTTGAACTTAATTTAACTTTGTTGTCTACCCAAGAAAGTCACACATGGTTTCTGCAGGTATTCAATAATGGTGTAGACCTAAAAAAAAAAAAAGTTAATTCCCAGCACTAAACTTTTCCAAGAACACCTTTCATGACAGATGAGTAAACATAAATGATTTTATTTTTAAAAAAGGAATGAAAATCAATAGGATTTTTACATTTAATATATTAAAGTATCTCAAAAATACCCCTTTAAAAATCTGAATGTCATACAAACAAAAATTACTAAAAAAGACAAGGTTCACACATAACAAGAAGCCATAGTTTCCTGCAATGAGAACAAGCCATGTCTGTGGACTCTTCTCCCTTTTTGCTTCCAATATTAAACTAACCACAGTTCTCTGTAATGTCTAAGTCAGGAATTGTTCAACTGTGATTTGAGAATAAGCCAAGTTCTGAAAACCATGGTTTGATCCTGCCACATTCTCAAAAAACTACAAACCCTTTTGTCATAGCACACTTAGACTGCAATCTTATACACACTTAGTTGTAAGCATCACTGAATACAATGAGACTTATGAGTACTCACACATAAGATTGAATGTTACCATCTACGCTATACATTTACTTTTGATAATCAAAACTTCAAAAGCACCCTTACACTCCTGTTCCAAGTTAACCACTTTCAGACATATATTTTATCCTCACTAGAAAACTGGTAATTGGAAGAATTACATGTAGATTTCAGTTAAGCACTGAGTTTCTCACATCTTTATTTTGTCCTTTCTCTAAAGACCTGAAGATGGTGGACACAGGTGCTATCCCCCCATTATCCCCACAACCACCCTTTGGCGTAGTTTAGGTTGATGACTAGGTCAAAGGTTTCCTATTGACCTTCATGGCTAAGCAAGGATTTGAACACAGGTCTCTTTTTAGATCATCTCTTTTTTATTGTACGACTCACTAGCTACTACACTGGCTCTCACAGGATGTCAAATATATTTGCTCTTTGGTGAAAGAATGGCACACAATTTATTTTCCAAACTTTTTCTTTTTAAACACTCAGTACTATAACTTCAGAAGCAGCACAGTCATTTTATTTTTCAAGAAAACTATTATCAATCCTCCATGAACTCGTTCTTTCAAATCCCTCCTCAAAACTCTCTTTTTCTATAAAGCCTATGAAATAACCTCCTGGTCCTGTAAACCTAAACATGTGTAACTAAAATAAACACATACTACTTTTTAAACATTCAGTGCTATAATAGCATTTTATTCCCACGTTTACTCCAGTTTCCATTTTCCTCCCCTTTCCTGGTTCCTCTTGTATCTGCTTTTTAGATTGCATTCCTCATGGATCAGCAATCTATTCTCTTATTTATATAGTGCCATGAACCAAGATGGTGAGATATCTACATCTCTCTCTCTCTCTCTCTATTTGCTATTAGTTGTCTACAAAGAAAAAAATGGGATGTAATTCTAGTTTCTAAACTTCTGTATTAAGTAGTTCCTCACCAGTGAGAACATATGTGAAAAATATCTGTAGTGACTTTACACAGACGATCTAAAAAGCCAGAAAAGTTCGATGATGAACAAAAAGGCAAGCTTCAACGATCTGAAGAGCTAGGGGTCAGAGTAATGGTTAATCTTCTCTACTAATGTCATACCTTCAAGCCACAGCATATTTCAGGTAGGAACCTGCGCTCTCTGCTTCAGAGATTCGTGTTCAGAGTGAGATTCAATCCCTAATTTAAGTCAGTTATTTTTCTGTTTAACTCATCTTGAACAGAAGGTTAACAAGCAGAAAGGCTGGCTCTGAAGACACTCCGCTATCTAAGATGATACTGCAGTAGCATTATGCCAGAAACTAGATGCTTACCTACTTGTTCAGAACGTTCTTTGATGTTTATTGGAGTTTTCTGTGGGCAAATCTGCCAGCATCACCTTCAACTTAACACCATTCACAGTCTTGCCATGTAACACGGCTATAGCATCGCTAGCACTTGCTCTGTCTGCAAACGTGGCATAACCCATGTTTTCCCCGGGTATGAGGTAAATGTTTATAAAATTTCCAAACCGACTGGAACAAACCAAAGCAGAAACAATATGCAATTAGGTATGAAGCAAGAGGATGTATTACCTTATTTTGCAGACTCACCTGTCCAATCCAATATATTAAGCGTAGAATCATTATAGGCAGATACATCATATATGTGATGAATTTGCCCATAAAAGCTTATGCTGCAATAAATCAATTAATCTTTAAGATATTACAGCTACTAACATGTAGTTCTTAAAAGAAGTTCAATAATAAGATCTTATTTGCAACAAGTCAGGTTCTACTCTTATAGACAACCATTGCCTCCATTTGAATTATTGATGTAAAGACTTCTCAAGATCTAACAAGTTTTACATTTCAAAATAATAAATCAACATGGTCATCTGTAATCTGCTATTAGTTCTGTCATAAGAATGACTAAAATTATTCACTAATGGCAGTAATTTTTCAACAGCACCTGTTTCCTCTCTTCCAGGTACAATGCTAAGCTATATATAATTATTTGATACTCAGGACTAAATCAAATACATCTTAGAATAACAAATCAGCCTTGGTTCAGTAGACCTCACCTTAATACATTATCCATTATGTCTTCAGGTAAGGGATGGGGACTGAACATTACGAAGAGCCTTTCCCGTACGGAAGAATCAGGTGGAGCTTTCCTTTTGCTTGAAGGAAGATCAGCATCTGTTTGGAGCTGAGGTGGAGGACTACTGGACTGTTGGGGAAGGAAGAAGAATCACAACCACCATGTTCATTATAAACAGTGGACTCACACATTCAGCACTGCAGGTTGCTGAATATCCATCTAAGAACTGTTCCTGCTTTTAGCGTCAGACAAAGAATGGTTTGTCCTCTTGCAAACTGATGGATTTAAAGCTATAACCTATTTCCTTCCAAAGGGTCAACACAGATAACACAAACTGAACCCTTCCATGCTGCAGTACCAAATAAAATATAGTCAAACGCACAGAAATATCCCCCACCTTTTCCAGAGTTAAACCTCAGCCCCAAAGGACAGCCCAGACGCATAGTTTATTTCCAAATTCCAAACACCTTGAGGTTTGAAAATACAACCTGCGCTTCTGATGCTTTGGTTTTACTCATTCTCTCATTTTGTGTGAATAAACAATGGTAACTGTGGTATTGGCTTCAGCCTATTAATAATTGAGTTGACAACTATTAGGACAGGGGCAGACAGTTCTTGAAGTCCATGTGTAAACAGTCATTCTCTCCTGCCCACCAAGGGATCATTCTCCAAGGGAGAAGTTTTCCAACTGCTGGCCATATAACCCTTGGGATATGGAACCCTTGTATGGCAATGTAAAGCTCCAGGGAGGGAATTCTGAGCCAGGGGGAACTTTCCTCTTCTCCCCTTGGCAAGACATGGATGGGGTGGGATGGCTGAATGCCTGCATGGGTGACTGCTCCCTACCTGCCCTATCAACTTACCTTGATATGAAAAGGGCTGCTCCTTTCTTCAAATTAAGTTTCTTGGACTGTAGTTTTAGAAAGGGTCAAGCACGTGTTGTTCTATTCCCCTTCCTAATGCCAGTTCCAAATTAGCACCCTAATTCTTTTATTAAGTTTTTATCCTGCCTTTCCATCAAACAACCCTCCACCAGATGACCTTCAGTCTAAGGGCTTTGCACAAAGAAGCACCTTGCACACATGTGACCGTGTGCAAGGACTTCTGAATACTAAGTTTCGTCATGTGCGTGTGTGTATAGAAGGCACAATAAATTTAGGAGAGGATGAGATGAAACTGAGAACGTTTGAAACATATTGTATATTCAGGGCTCAGCCATTCTTGGAAGTAATAATAATAATAATAATAATAATTTATTTCTTACCCGCCTCTCCGTCTGGATCGAGGCAGGGAACAACAACATGATAAAATACATAAAACTGATTAAAACATAACACATATTATTAAAACTGCATAAAAAATCCTAAAACATCCTAAAAAAACCCTGGAAAGAGGGTTGTACTATCCAGTCTGAGTTGTACACGCAAACATTTATGGGTAAACTGATATTACCAATAGTCTTTAACTACTTCAGCTTTAAGAAACTTAGTCACAATATAGTGGCTTTTAAACAAAGGAGAATGAGGTAAGTGTGCAAACCGCAGTGTGTGAAAGAGCCAAGAAATAGCAATCTTTTCCCTTCCAAAACACACAAAGCATGTAAAAATGACCCTTATTTCCTATGGGAAATAAATTCAGCTGAAAAAAATCCATAAAAGAACTGAGCATGCACAAACGACTTTGTTTGAAAGTACTGTGATTAACGTACAGATAAGACACTGAAAAAATATTTGCAGAACTTAAAACTTAAAAAATTGGGATACTTACAGAAGACCCCAGAAGTTGAAGAGTTGAGTCCTTATTCCATTTCTTTGATGACAGTTGTGAAGTCAACAGCTGTGTTGCTATTTCTTTGGCAAGGCTGCAGGCAGATTAGGCTCTTTTTAGAATAAATGCAATATTTCTATATCCTAACATTATTCAATTTATTTAGATAGATAAGGTTAATTATAGGCCTAATACAGACAAAGTTATGTACTTTAAGTCCCACCAATATCAACAGGACTATTAAACACAAACTCAACTTTTCCCACACCCAGAAATCAATGGGTCTTTAAAACGCCTATGATTGTATTGGCGCTATTTAAACAAAAATGAAATATATAATTTCCACCAAACAGTTATCAATCTGATCAGCCATGCTTACATAACAACCTTTCAAATTTTCAAGGAATTTAACAACAACTGCAAAAGACTACTAGGGAAATTTTGTATCTTATGGACAGAAGATCTGAAGGTTTCAATCACCTGAACACCAAAGAAATTAGACTGTAAGTTAAGAATGTATGGCAAACCATGACCCTGTGCAGATGACACACTAAGCCATGATGCTTAAGCACTCTGAGCTAGACATTATGGCTTAGAGTGTTGTGTGAACCATTCCTAACCACGCTCACTAACCATTTGCTGCAAAAGGGTTAGTGGCCTAACCATGGCTTAGCGTGTCGTCTAAACAGGCCTTATGTTTTCTTATGGACTTGGGCTTGCTTTAAAGTCACACGATTTATAAAAAAAATATGCAAGCAAACAATTTAGCTTTACAGTCTTTCATAAGACAGAACAGCTAATCTTGTTTTCAATAAGCACTGAAACTACTATCCTAGATTAGCCCTAACTTTGGGGGGGGGGGGGGGAAGACGAAACATACACATCTTGATCTAATAATACTTATGGGCCCAATCTGTTGCTCTGCCACATTTTTTGCCAAGAAAGACTTCCCCATTCATTTCAGTGGTGGCGTATTGATCCATATGCATGTTGTGGTAACAGAGCACCTCCCTTCTTTGAGGTATGGTGTGTTGCTGTGCAAAACAGTGCTCTGTATGTAGCACAACACATATGATCGCTGGAAGAATACACCATTTTGGGTAGCGGGGTGCAGTTTTAAAGACCTTCCAAAAAATCAGCTTAGGAGATGGACTCACAAATTAAAGAAACAACAACACAATGATCCGGTGTGCATAAAACAGATATGCTGTTACTTAACCCACAAATTGGCGGTGAATGGGAGCAAAGTGTAGGTTAACTCCAGGTTGCTTAACACCTAAACAACTCAGAGCGTCCGGGTTTGGACATCACTGCCACAACCTACAAACGTGTTAATTGTAGATTGTTTACTGAAAGCAAGAAGCGAGGAGCACACTTGCTCCCATTTGTGCCTACTTGGGCTGTGTTACGAGTGAACTGGGTCTATGTTTCAGCGCTTCCTAAAAGTGATACGTTAGGAATATTTTCCTAACACTTTTCAGATATATTTAATACATTTCAGATGTGCTTTGATGACAACATTCAAAAACACATTTTTCTTCGTTAGAGAACAAGCATCAGAGATGACTATTTATGAAGAATTTTCATTCCTTGTGGTAGAGATTGCAAAAGCATGAACTGTCCCAAATCCATTCTAGATACATTTTTCTCAATTAATACCTCTGCAATAGTGGAAAGTTGGCATACAAAGCAGCTTCATGCATCATTCAGTAAGGAATAGATGGAAAGTCCCATTTTCCATTATAAATGTGGTCTGAACATTAAAAAAATCTAATTTGTCGCATCCTAAGAGAAATATCAACTAAATTCCATTACATTTATTAGTATTTGTAAAGTACCAGGCATGTTTAAATTTCCCTTGTCTTTCTTTTGCAGATTTTTTTCTAGAAAGACAGAAGTATCCATTACCATTTTCAAGTCAGTCAGCATGACTACATTTAATTTTTATATGATTTGGTACTTACTCAGTTGCATCAGTTCCATCTTCAATGAAAGTGATAAGCAGGCGGTTCCCAAAAGGGTATTCAAAACCATGTAGTTTCTTTTTGGCATATATAGCTGATGCAATAGTTTTGTACTGAATCACTGCGTATCCTAAGAATGAACAACAGTATACTTGTAAGTATGGAAACATTCAAGACCTACTAGGGAACAAAGCACCCGCCAAAAATACTGGAGTACCGCTAATTATGAAATTATGGTACAAAGAAGTTCCAAACGAGCTGAGATACATTTGGTATACACAGCACATCACTCTCTACAGATTACTCAGTATCTATATAAAACCCCTCTATTTTAAACTTAGAAACTGCGGCAGCCTTCCCCAACCTGGTCCTCTCCAGTTCTTTTGGACTGCAACTCCAATTCCTGACCATTAGCCATGTTGGTTAGGGCTGATGGGAGTTGAAGTCCAAAACATCGGGAGGACACCATGTCAGGGAAGGCTGGTGCATGGCACAGCATATACTGAAGTTACTATCAGTGTTAGGATCAGCAGCTTCTGCTATGGACTCCACACCAAGCAAATGTCTACACGGATCTCACTTCACTTTTATGTAGGAAATTGTGGATGCACCTTCACAGGTACGGTATACAAGATGCACAGGTATCCATCACAGGAACTATACTGCATCTACACATGCCAAAACTGATATTGTTTAATTGCAGTATCAATATTAAAAAAAAGTATTACCTAACTGAAATAGCTGATAGTCTAGCTGCTAATTCAAAAAGATGTAGAGATTGGGGGACATAGAAGCAAAGCAATAGTGATCCCAAATGGAGCTTCCCAAACTCAAACAGCCTACGCCTGGATCTCAAAGACATATATCTGAGGAATAATCACTTTGTTCACAAATAAATTTAAGAGCGCACTTATGGTGAAATGAATAAGGATATACAGGTTAAAGTTGCAGGAGCTATACTAGAGTAACGGGATACAAAAGAGGCCAGGGCTCCTGTGGCTTTAACTCTTGTGATGAAGAGGGCATTTCACCAGGTGCTACATGGATACAAATGACAGCTGCTGAAATTTCCTTTTCTCTACAACTGTTAAAGATACAAGAGAACTGTCCTCCTTTCCATAGGGTCACCCTAGTTACATAGTACAGTTGTTACAAAATGGCGGACAAAGGTACCTCATCAACTGCTCTAGTCTCATGCTTGGAAATAGAACCCCACATGCATAGCATCTCCCTACTGATAAACTCCCACCCTTTACCTTGTCAAGGCACTCACTCCAAAATTATCTCATGTTTTCTTAAAAAGAATTTAAGGTATCCAATCTTAAACAGAAATATACTTTTCAACTTGTTGCATTACCACAGTTACTGTGAGGATCCTGATGAGATTCACAAGATTCCAGTCCTGGGATGAGCTCAAAGAGGCTGAATAGCTGCTCTTGTACAAATGGGGATTGCGAAACCACTGATAACCTTCTGGAGACAAACTTTTGGCTTCTGGTATCAGTCCTTTCCAAGCCTGCAGGCTCTGATGGTCATTCGAAAAGAAAGATAGCAAAGTGACATTATAGCAGGCTACAGAATGACTGAGCTATGTAGATTTCATTCACAAACACATCAGGGAATGAGCGTTGCATACCTATGGGCCATTGTGCACCTCAAGTATTTGAATCTCCTTTAAACCTCATAATATGGAGGAAGGCAAGTCCCACAGATTTCAGGGGGAATAATTTGACTTCCAGTTATATGTTTTAGAATTGCAGGCTACACACAAATGTTAGCCTTCAGAGTGTTCTACTTACCTGAAGTATACATGCTGCTTCCTTTTACTTCATGGCTGTTGGTTTCCTGATTTTTATTATTCACATAGCATTCATTTCCATAGGATTCAGGGGGCTTAGGCAGAGTCAAATTCTTGGAACCTGTCTTGGAACCTGAAGCCAGACAAATAGTCTAAAATTAAAAAAAAATTACATAGTGGGTTGAATTTGATTGGACTACTGTACATCTCCATATCTGAACCTGCTTAGAAGAGAGGTTTCCAACCTTTTTGGATCTGTAAACCCATTTGGGAATTTGAGAAACTGGTGTGGGCACCACCACAAAATATCTCTTTTGCATCTACCTGTCATGTCTGCGACACTTAGGCTGTGTCTTACTTCAGCAAAAACATTTGTCTATTCAACACTGCAACATCTCTCTAATAAGGGATTGTCTAATTTGGCTAATTGCTGCTGGTGCAATACAGCTAATGCTGGTTTTAGACATATGTTTTAGCAACGTCTAATGGTTGCTACTTTTGGGGAGAAAGTTACTAAACAGATACATTTTGTACTGGAAAGGTCTTTAATATCCACTGATGTACGTGCTCTTTTAAATTATTTACATGCTTCATGGAAATTAATAAATGGTCAATGTATATGGATTCTCCACACCCTGTTGACAGCTAAAAGGCTGACATTACAATACTGGAAGGATAAACACTCACCTCCTGCAATGCTTTTAATATTTGAACGGTTGGCATACAGACGATCAAATGGAAACTTATTTGAATATTTGGACTGCTTTTGTTGAAATCTATGTATAATTGCTAGAATGTTGACAGTTCATAGGTATTCACTGCTATGGATATATACAAATACAAGTACGTATCTTAAAACACAGAAAAAATAAAGGAAAAAATAAAAAAAGTTTTGTGGGTGCCCACGGGTACCACATTAGGAACCCCTGGCTTAGGACCTCTTGAAATCTGGCAAGCATGTACCATGGATTTTAATGGAAATTGCCCTTATGTGTGTTCCAGAATCACAGCCTGTACAAAAATGTTTCCCCTCAATCTGTACCTCTTACCCAAAGTGTTCAAGCTGCTCCCTTGTACATCATGACTCTGTTTTGGACTATTCACACATGATTCCTGTTCAGAGGGTGCAGAGGAATCAGTTTTATCATCAGTTTTATCATCATCATCACCCCAAGCGGCTTTGAAACCTGAAGCCAACATATAAGTCAAGATGTTAAAATGCATTTCATAATTCTAACTTGTACTCATTCTTGTGTACTATACAGCTTGATCTCTCTTTAGAAACTCTTAAAATGAAGTTCTCAAGGATTTATTTGCCGCTTTTCAAACCCGTTTCCCAAAGATGGAGTAACTCAAGGAGTTGACAAAAATTACAAGTTAATCTGAAAATCTACCGGGGCAAATTGTGAAGTTAATATTGCTATTTTCAGCCCTTATCACTTTAACCAGCAAGTTAATCAATAAATGAAGGGTGCAATCCTACTACTCCCACCATTCCCCAGCCAGCAGGGTGGGCTGAAAAATCGGCTAACTTTTTTTATATAGAAATTAAATTAGTAATAGTGCGGAAAACTTGCCTAATGTGTCCCTTAGTATACACAAACAAAAAATATTGATCTATGTCAATGTCTAGCCGGGCCCTTCTGGCTTTGAAAAAATCTAAAATGACCCAAAAATGGTTCTCGAAATGATTTTATTTTTTATTTAGGAATCAAATTTGTAATAGTGCTGAAAAGTCCCTTAGTATACACTGTTAAAAAGTATTGTACTTATAAATATTATTTTTATAAATAAAATGTGTTCTCAAAAAAAATTCTGAGTCATTTTCTATTTTTTTCAAGGCAAGAGGGGCCCGGCTAGACATTGTGGTAGATCAATATAATTTTTTGTGTATACTAAGGGACACATTAGGCTACTTTTCTGCACTATTGCAAATTTGATTTCTAAATAAAAAATAAAAATAAATTATTTTGAGAAACCATTTTTAGGTCATTTTAGATTTTTTCAAAGCCAGAGGGGGCCTAGCTAGATATTGAGGTAGATCAAAAAAAAATTTGTGTATACTAAGGGACACATTAGGCAACTTTTCCGCACTATTACTAATTTAATTTCTAAACAATATTTTTCAGCCCACCCTACCAGCCAGCCATGGCTGGCTGGAAAGATAATGGGAAAGGTCAGACTTTTTTCTTTCTAATAGGCATAGATTTGCTCTTTAAAAACTTGTGGTAGGCTTAGATACTACAGTAGCAAATGGTGGGAAAAGTAACATCTCTTACTTTTGTCACAGCCTTCTATTGCCAAGGCAGCTTCGGATGCCTTTGTAAACTTTATGTACGCCAAACCTTTATTGTGTCTAAAGACCTTGCTCCGTTCAATAATGCAAAAAATAATCTCTCCATAGACCTATTACGATTAAAACAAAATGAGGTAAGATTTCACTGCAATAGTTCAAAAGTAGATTGAGGAAATGACATATCATTCTAAACTTTCTTTGCGTCAAAAAGCATGAATATAATGTACAAGGTCGACAAGAATTTGTTATATTTCATAGAAGTGCTGTTCATTTAAATTCATGTGTGCTAACTGTAAGTGCAGAGTGATTAGTTCTGTATATGCTATGAGCTAGCTTTAAGTGCAGAATGTGTTCTTAGATCACAGATGCCAAGAGAGCTTGCCACAGGTACAAAGAACGTTTTTGGAAAAAGAGAAAGGGCTTGTTCAGACAATATGCTAAGCCATGGTAGGCCACTAACCTAGTTAAAGTTGCAGGCACTATACTAGAGTGAACATATACAAAAGAAGGCAGGGCCCCTGCAACTTTAACTGTTGTGATGAGGGAATTTCACCTGGAACTAATTGCATACAAATGACACTGGCTGAAATCCCCTTTTCTCTACAACTGTTAAAGTTACATGAGCCCTGTCCTCCTTTTCATATGGTTAGCCTAACTAACCTTTTGCAACAAATTGTTAGCGAGCATGTTTAAATCATGGTTATGTAGTCAGCATGGTTAGGAATTGTTCACACACTCAACCATAATGTTAAGCTCAAAATGCTTAACCACTGTGGAAGAAATTAGTATGTGAGCCTAAACCTGTCTCAAAAACAGGTGTAGGACAGTGAGACAAACTGTGAACTTGACCTTTCAAAGATCAAGGCAGAAAGGAATAATAACTGTATCCTAAGTGCTTATGTACCATGACTTGCAATTGCTTGTAATAAACTTTCTTATCAGAAAGGAGACGCTGTCTTGAGATTCCTTGACCCCCACTGAAAGATCCCAAAAGAGAGGAACAGAAATTCCTCATCACCACCATGGCTTAAAGTGTTGCTTGAACAGAGTCAAAAGCTCCTTAACTGAGAAGACAGGCCTTTACAAGGAATTCCTGAAGTTAGCTGAAAGCCTATCTATGTCAGGGAAAGTTAGGTGTAGGAATTGTGACTACATCTGAAGCTTCTATTTGAGTCAAACTGCACTGATGTTTGTTTAAGTTAAAGGACCTGTGCTAATGCTAGTTAGAATGCTATAAATACGGAAATCTTAACGTGGTTGAGCAGAAACATATTGGAATAACAAGAAGCCTATCAAACATGATTACATGCTTTCTATAAGCCATGCCTGCTAGACAAGTAAATACAGTATCTAATGAGAACTGTTTTGTTGGTTTAAAGAAACAGAACTTTAATTTCATTAAGAAATATGCTAGCCACTATTTCTATTAATTATTCTTCCAATCATCCTAACTGTATTATATAGTGATGTGTCTTACTTGTCTTATCATTGCATAGTTTTGTCATTCTATAAAAGTTGCAGACACAGTTGTTCAAGTAAGAGAAACAGACTAGTCAGACCAAGTGGGGATGATTCACCTGTTTCATTTCAACTGGGAAATGAAAGTGCTATAGAGTACTGATTAGTGGAAGTCAAACTAGTACCTTAAACATATCCCAAAGGTTTTCTTCGGTGAAGGACTTTGGAATGTTGATTCGTATTCGCGTAGATGGTTCCTTGTAATCATACTGTAAGCTTCCAGGAGTTTTCTTTTCTGCCAAAAGCACCTACATTGAAAACAGTAATGACAAAGTGAGGCAAAAAGTATCTTACCTCAACTTATATTGTATGGTGAGGTTCAGATGTCCCACTAGCCAACTGAGAAACCATGATGTAGTACTCAGAAATGTCAAGCTCTCCTGGACAAATTCCCTTCCATTAGGGGGGGCAGCTATATTTTTCCACAGAAATGTTTCCATTAAAAAGGCTTTGTTTCATTAAAGTTGCAATCCCCTGCATGTTTAGATAGAAAAAAAGTTCTACAACAGCCAGCATCCCTCCAGGTAGCCATGCTAGCTGGGGCATCCTGGGAATCGTTTTTGCAACCTAAGCTAATTAGTAACATAACTGAACAGTTTTGAAACTCTTATTTTTTTCCAGATCCCAAGGAGCATGCATAGCCCTTTGGGCATGTTAAAATTTCAATTTTCAATAACTTTTTTCTTAAAACTTTTAAAAATATAATGGAAATGTTATAATATTTACACATCAAAGTTGAAGACTAAACACAGAGGAACACATGTCAAAGTAAGCATTCATAGGATTGAGCTATAGGTGTCCTTTATTGATTTTTCCCTAATGCCATCCCTCACTTCCAATACTTTTGGCTATAGGAAAAAATGATATAGTGATTCAGCCTGTAAAATTAAGATATTTTAAATTTTAAATATAAGCCCGCATACTAAATAATATCCAAACCAATTTAAGACTTTGGAATGTTTTTCTTGAAGTTTCTGGAAAGAAAAAAAAACCCTAACCTCTCCACATCACTGTCCCCAGTTTGGTTTAGCTATGGTTTTGCATTATGCCTCAACTGCCATAACCATGCCAAAAAATACATGCCATGACCATGCTAATCAGTTAACACCAAGGGCAGGCTCAAATGGGGGCCTTTTGTACGTGGCCAGCTCCTACCAGTCCTGGTGCTGGGATGTTGTGTTTCTGGGCTTAAGCCTATCCTTAGTGATTTCAACTGAAAATTTCAGCTTTTACACAAGTATTAGAATGTGAACAAACCCTGTTCTCCTAAACCTGTGGTCATCCTAGAAAGAAGTAGAAAGCCTTCCATATACAGTAAAAAATGAAAAGCTAATCCCACACTGCAAACTGGACTAGCAGTGTGCTCTGGCACTCAAGAGGCTGAAGGCTGTCATTCTTCACAAGGTAGAGAGGGATCCCAAATTATAACTAATTGTATGAAACATAACACTTTGCAGAGTTGAGCTTTGTGGATAATTTATCCCACCCTTGGCAGATTAACTCATACATGGTATCTGAGACTGCAATATGTGGAAATTGAAATGGCAATTACCACATATGGTAACTGAGGCTGCAGGAACTTCAGAGTAATCTCCATTTAATTTGACTGCACCTACTTCTGAGTAAACATGCACAGGATTGTACTGCACATCTTTTGTGTATGCTACAGTGAATGTTGTCAGAACATTGAATGCTGACAACCTTGGATGAATTTTGTCAATGTCCAAATGTGGATATTTATATGTTGTCATTATCTGTTCCTGATCTACTGGCATGTGGTTACTCATGTTTTTCTGTAATGTTTTCCAAGCGTCATACACAGCTTTCCTCAAGAGTTTATGCTTCTCTGCTCTGTCTTCCTTTACAGAATCCCTTCACCTTGCTAACAAATTGGTAGCCAAAAGGGCAAGGGAACTTTGAGGCTCCTTTAAAGGTTAACCTGTTTATTGGGCACTGACTAACAACGCCACAATTCCCTTCGCTAGGAATAAGCGCCCCGCAGTCCGCATGCAACGGGCCGCAGAGCGAGCGTCGCGCTTCACCTTCATAGGTTTGGCCTCGCCCCGGGAGAAACACTGGCCGTTCAACTCCTCCAAGGCCCGGCAGGCCTGCGAGCTCCGGGCGTACTTGATCAACACGGCGCCGCTGAGCTTTTGGGTTCGCAAGTCCCGCAACATCCACATATCCTGGATTTCGCCGAAAGGGGCGAAGCGCAGCCGGACCTTCTCCTTCGGAACCTCCCTGCCAAGCTGTACAAATAAACAGCTGCGCGGGGGGTCATCGATATCCTGGGAAAGTAAGCGGCTCTTGCTCCCTCCATGGTGGTCTTTTCTAGTGCTCGGCTTGCGAGCCGCCGCCATTTTCCAGGTAGACTAGAAACTCAGCCTCAGTCGGTCGGACAAAACACTCTGACACCCGCATCCGATTTCCGTTTGAAAGCCCGGAAAAACAAATAATACGGAGGCGAGAATAGCCCCTCTGCCCTCCTCCTCTCTATGATACAGTTCAATTAGAAGCAAGAAGTGGTTTCATTGCGTTTGTGGTGCCTTGGAGTCGGGCTGCCAGGAGGGGGCACAAGACAAGTGCCCACAGCGACCCCTCCCGATGAGGCGGAACTGAAATACCATTCCACCCCTCCCTCCCTCCTCCACGCCGGCGTAAGCAAACAAGCAATCATCTCCCCACGTTCAACTCCTGCTCTGCGAAGAGCCAATGGCCTCACGGGCGTTAATATATGTTAAAAGAGAAAGAAGACAGCCGTTAGCGGAGCAACTATTGGCCACGGTCTGAGCCAATAGATTTATTCCGTTTCTCACTAACAGTTGAGAGCGCGAGGATGGTGTTGCTCGCTGACACTTCGAGGCGCGAGGGCGGCGTGCTTGTCGACGCGCGCACCGCCGCCACTGATGACCCGCCCTCCTGGCTGTAACGCTGCAATCCGCAGCCAGAATGCCGCCGCGCGTGGCCTCCTGTGGTTTTGCCATTGCTATTGTGACGCCATCCTCTTCTCTGCCTTGGCGGCACTTGTGGCTGGATGCGGGCCCGAAGTGTGACGCCAGCCCCGCCGGGTTGCAGTGGCTAGTTTGTGGGGTGGGTTTGGAGGTGCTCTGGGCTTGGAGAAGAGGCCAGGCCAGTGTAGAAAAGGGCCCTGTTCTAGCCTGGACTGAAGGTAGGCAGCAGCAGGCAATGATTTATTGGAGGAAGTCCTGTGTTAATTTTAGGTCTATTGTAAAGCGCCTAGTCCTCAATGTTTTGCTGTTCAGTTTATATAACTTTCCCCCCACACACAGAGGGTGAGAACGATCTGAAAATTAACAGCAGTAACAGAACTCAGTGGTTAAATCTCATCTTGCTCTTTCCTAACCCTGGCCTTAGCTAGGAAAGACCAGGCCCAGGCTGGATTGGAATTTAAAAGTCTTTCAGTGACTTCTTAGCCTCCTGCCATGCAGTGTTCCAAGTAAAAGCTTGAAGCCATTTTAAAATGTTAACTCTATAGTTTAGCCCCTCAGTATTTTGAGGTGTCCAGATCTACAGAGCACCTCCTCATAGAGCTTCCTCTACAACCCTGTACTTTGGCTAGTGAACATGAGAAAAAGTAAAGGTAGCTGTGATGGCCATGTGAAAAATTCCAGATTCTGTATTAGGGTAATATGCCCATTACGTCAACTCAAAAGCCACTAAATACTGTGTAAGCTTCCAAGTTTTCCAGAACTCATCAGGCTAGGTTCTAGACCAACCTTCCTCAATGTGGTGTCCTCTAGACACTTTGGGCTATAATTCCCAGGATTTGTGATCTGTGGCCATGCTAATTGGGGCTGCTAGGAGTTGAAATCCAAATCATTGGAGGGCACTAGGTTGGGGAAGACCTATCTTACCCTGATTAAGAGTTCTGGAGAACTCAAAGCCTTACAGCTATTTTGTGACCTTGGAGTTGGCCTAATCAAGATATTGCAAAATGTGGATTTTGGAATAAGAACATATTACATGCGCTGGATCAGACCCAAAGCCCATCTAATCCAGCATTTTGCTCCCACAGTGGCCAACCAGATGCCTATGGGAAGCCCACAAGCAGGATACGAGTGGAACAGCACCCTTCTTATGTCCTCTGGCAACTGGTATTCAGAAGCATACTGCCTTATTTACTAGAGGTAGTATATAGCCATAATCATTTTGACTAGTAACCATTGTTAGCCTTATCCTCCATGAATCTATCTAATCCCCTTTTAAAGTTGTCCAGGTTGGTGGCCATCACAGCATCTTGAGGTATTGAATTCCATATTTTAGCAATGTGGTCCATATTTTAGCAATGTGGTCCTTTTATCTGTCCTGAATCTTCTACCATGCAACTAAAAATGAATGACCCTAGGTTCTAGTATTGTGGAGGAAAATGTCTCCACACCATGCATAATTTTCTATACCTCTATCATGTCCCCACCTTTCTTCATTGAGAAGAGGTGGCAGTGAACACTGTGAGGGAGCGGCAGAGGAGGAAAAGAAGTGGCCCTAGGAAAAGCCAGGTTTTAAAATGTAGGGGAAGAGGGACAGAGATGGGCTTGAATCCTAATGAGAAGAAGAGAATGTTGTTCAGCAGCAACAGGTGTGAGGAAGTGAGGTCCGAAAGTCCTTGGTTACGTTGAAGGAAAGTAGCCTCCATACAGCTTCTGGAGGACTCAGGAACAGTATGTTTTGCCCTCAGACTACTAGCACCTGTAGCAACAGGGGCTTTACACTAGTTTGTAAAGACTTCAATTGCACTTCATGATAAACACACAAGACTAACTAGTTCTGTACTTCTGGAATCCTATGGACCATCCTTCTCATTTCAAAGCACTGAAGTGAATGGATGCACTTCAAGTTAATGGCAGTTTTTCATTGCAAGCAATGAAAGTATTAACTTGTCTGAGTTGAACTAAGTTACGGCAAGTCCTTATAAAAACATGGAGTTTATTCTCACATTATCTTCATATTTCAGTTGGGTTTATTATTATAATTATAATTATCTGTCTCATTACAAATCCTGCATTTATTTTGTTGAATGACTGTATAGGCACATTTTTCTCACATGAGGTGAAAATGGTAGGCACAGCAGCTTTATTTTTCCACTTCAAAATCAGGGTAGTGGGCACTTGGCACCTATTTTTAAATGTTATTAAAACTGAAATGTGTTATTAGCAGTGTGCATTTTGGGAAGGCCATACAGGTCACTGGTGATGATATAATTTTATTGTTTTTATTGTATTATGTATTATTTTAATCATATTAGTATGGTGCCCTAATACCTGCAAGGATGAAGGATGATTTAAAATATTTTAATACTAATATCTATTAAACAAATAAATGATTTGCATGTTTAAAAAATGGATTCAATCCTCAGCAGCTCCAGATTGCTCTGGGAAATAGCCCTGTCTGAAACCATGGAGAGCGACTTCTAGTCAATTTGGACAATATTGAGCTAGATCAATGATCTGACTAAATATAAACCAGCTTCCTATGTCAAGGCTACTAGATACTATAAACATGAAAGTAGATGATAATAATAATAATAATAATATATTTATTATTTATTTATTTCTTACCTGCCTCTCCCTCAGGATTGAGGTGGGGAACAACATAGATACAAATGACATAAAATACATAAAACTGATTAAAAACATATAAAATTAATACATTATTAAATTACAAATAAAACTCTTAAAATTAGACTGGGTAGGCCTACTGGAAGAGATAGGTCTTTATGACTTTCTTACAGTAAAAAAGACTATTAAGTTGACGAATCTCCTCCGGCAGGCCATTCCACAGTCTGGGAGCAACAGAAGAGAAGGTCCTCTGGGTAACAGTTGTCAGCCTGGTCTTGGCCGATTGTAGCAAATTCTTCCCGGAGGACCTGAGCGTGCGGGGCAAATTGTATGGGAGAAGGCGATCCCACAGGTAACCTGGACCCAAACCATGTAGGGCTTTAAAGGTAATAACCATCACTTTGTACTTTGCCCAGAAACTAATTGGCAGCCAGTGAAGTGATCTTAAAGCTGGTGTAGATATGCTAAAGAGAAGGGATTATTTCAAGCACATCATTGTTTCATTTCTGCACATTTCTTTTTCATAGATTACCATGGGTGATTTTGAAAAGGGTAAAAAGATCTTCGTTCAAAAATGTTCTCAGTGCCACACAGTTGAAAAAAGTGGAAAACATAAGACAGGTCCAAATCTTTGGGGTCTCTTTGGCCGTAAAACAGGACAATCCCCTGGATTTTCTTATTCAGAGGCAAACAAGAATAAAGGTAAAGCAAAGGAGATTAATGGGAGTAGTTCAATAAAACAGACATTTATAAACACTATTGGTGCATTATCTGTTGTTTAATGACAGTCTTACTAAATAAATTTGATCCAAAGTTAGAGAAAGAAAAAACATCACTGGAAGATTACTTCATGATTCAAAGTAGCTCTTGGAGATGCATTCTGAAACAGTTCTTCTAATGTATTGGGGATTTGGGGCACAATCCTATTTGATCCATCCTTGATACCAAACTCAGAGGGCTTACAAATATCCAGTGCAGAATGGGAGGAGGAGCAGAGGCGATTTTTGCCTCTATGCTTCTCCCACACTGCAATTTAGCTAGATGGGCGCTGAGGCATTCTGGTGGAGAAGGCTATCAATGGCTACTAGTCCTGATGGCTCTGTGCTACTTCCAGGATCAGAGGCAGTAAGCTAATATACACCAGTTGCTGGGGAACATGGGCAGGAGTGTGCTTTTGCACTGGGTCCTGCTTGTGGGTCCCTGGTTGACAGCTGGTTGGCCACTGTGTGAACAGAGTGCTGGACTAGATGGATCCCTGGTCTGATCCAGCAGGGCTGTTCTTATGTTCAGGGAGCAATGGAGACTGGTTCCCTCCATGCCGGCAGGGAGCAGGAGGGTCAGGGAATTCAGACTCCAGGGTATAAGCACTGTCTCTGTCCTTGGATCTAGGAATCTGAAATATCACATACCCGCCCCTGACTCTGCCTAGGGGCCATAGGATTGCTCCCTCCATATGTTTTCTGTAGCAAATTTATACCTATGATTTGTGTTTAATGACTTGTGTATTATGATATAGCCAGTGTGGTGTAGTGGCTAAAGACACTGCTGGTTGATCGAATTCCCCCAACCCCAAATTTGCTCTAGAGGATTGGGGGACCCTCTGGCGTGTGGGGTGGTTGCAGGGGGGAAGGAAGAAAAGGGAAACTCCCATTGTGTGATCAAAAATCCATTTCCATAATGTTAGATGTACCCCAATGATTAGGTATTGTAAGAACTGATAGAAACAAAATATTTTACATCCTTACTTGCATAGCAGAGATTTAGAGAACACCAGCAGAAGAATTGGAGAGTGCCAGCAGAAGATTAGAAAACAATAGATTAGCCTAAACATTACAGGCAGTTAAAATCTTACTATAATCCCAGCTCAAATTGTATGCTGTATTTAAAAGATAGTGATGACTCCAATTGGCTGGGAAAATCAATTGAACGGATTGCCAGAAAGAGTTAAGGATATATTGGTTCTCTGCAATGGCAATTTATATCCAGCTAGATTCAGGTTTTTAAAAATATATATATTTAGGAAGATAATGATTAGATTGAAGTTTTTGAAAAGTGTGAAATTTGAAAACCAACAACAACCTGATTATGTTATTAAATGAAGCTGCCACCTAGTTCTAATTACTATAAGTATCTAGGGCATCTAAAAGTATTATGCTTATCTGATGTGGGTACAATATTCTCCAGTTTATGAATCCCAACTTGATTTTTACAATGTGTATCAAAAGTAAATAGATTGGCAAATATATGCTAAGTATTAAATGCGTTCAAATACGGTAGTAATGAAAATGGATTTTGCTTGAAATTCTTTCTGATCCTCTTTTTTTAACCATAGCTATTCAAGTTTATTTTCATCTGATTGAACCAATAGCTTTTGAATTCTTTCAGAGTATATAGATGCACGTAGCTGTAGGTGATGCCTACTAGTAAAACATGAGTAGAGTGGAAAATAGATATTTTATCACTTTCTAAATTTTCCAGGTATTGTCTGGAATGAAAATACACTGATGGAATATTTGGAGGACCCTAAGAAATACATTCCTGGAACAAAAATGATTTTTGCTGGCATTAAAAAGAAGAATGAAAGAGCAGATCTAATTACATACTTGAAAAAAACAACCTCTTCATAAAATGTTGCAGCTTCTTAGATGTCAAAATAGTTCCCAGTTTGCGCAACTCTTCTGCTACAACTGATATGCATTAAATAAAGGTTGCCCTTTTCATATGATCTGGCTCCTAACAAAACGAGTGAACATTGTCTTCTCCTTTTATATACATACTAATGCTGTGCCAAAAATTTCTCCTACAAAAATTTTGACCATTCTCATACAATTTGATAGAAAAGAAATTGCTTGCAAAAAGAAATTAAAAGGAGAAATTCTCATGGGTTTGGTTCAGAGTTCTTGTGCTTATGTTACTTATGAGATGACTGAGGAGTGTGTATGAGTGTCCTGTCTTCCATTATACAGTCATCTCTCTGGCAGCTTGTAGCTTCCTTGGCTTCCCACCCTTCCCACCCAGGGGAAGACATCATAAATTTATTCCACCCATAGGGCCTTTTCAGATCAGGAAGTGCAGGCAGCCTGTGAGACTGTAGGGCAATGGTGAGATGTGTAATAGAAAGAAAAATATAGACAGTACCCTAAGCTATTTCACAGTGATTAAGTAAGGTCAAAAACACACATTCAAAATAAATTATAAAATGCTCTGAGAATGAGGCAGAAAAATGGAAACTCGTTTCAGAAAACTTTCAGGAAATTCCTAAGATTTTTCTTTTCTTAGGCACCAGAAATAAAAACTTACCAGAATTTTCTCCACATTTTCTTACCATTAATTTTTGCGGTGGCTGCATTCGCTCCCCTTAATGCCCTGGAGTGATGCTAGGTATATGAGGCATTATGGAGGATGCAAAATAGGCACCAACTTGCCAGTATGGTGGATGCTGTTGCCACTTGCAGAGGCAGTGCAAACAAAACCAAAAAATGCAGGAAAAAGAAAAGCTGTCCTACAACCCTTGCCAATGGTGATGCCTACCTGTGAGAAATTGTTGGAGAATTTCTCCTCCCTCTGGAGAAATTTGGTGAAATTAGGGTAGAGAATTTTGAGAGACCACTTGCGCACAGCGCTAATACAGTCCCATGTCCAGATACTTCAGTCTTTTATCCATTTATTTACAGTATAGGCTGCCTCATTACGAACCTATCAGGGCGACTCACAACAAAAAAATGTTGAAGTTTAGCAACATTTGACAATAGAACAGACCAAAAGAGGCTTAGTTCAGTCTTCTGTCTATGAAGGTGCACAATTTATGACCCACCAGGTTGTATATGACAACCTACCATGAGGTCAATACACCTACCTTTGCAGTCTGCCTAAGGTTGCAGTAATGGGAGGAGTGGATTATCAAGCCTGGCAGTGCTGTATTGGAGTGGTGTTGCCCTTGTAAAAAGTGAACCTACACACTTGAGTTGCAATGTTTTATTCAAGCCAACTTTTCAGTGAAATCGATGGAAGAGGGGACAGCTCAGCACTCTGCAGGACTGTGCTACAGTAAAATTGAAAGGGTTGACAAATACAATTAATCTCAATGAAGTCAAGGGCAAGGGCCATTAGATATGGATAGAATTCTGATCACTGTTGCATCATCACAGTGTATTGGAAAAACTAGGTGTTGGTCTATTTATAAATTATTTAAAACTTCTGTTTCATTCTTACATTCCAATTTTCTAATAGGTTAGCATCCGCCTAATGTAACCACAGATTAGTATTTATCTAAACCATGATGTGACAATCATTGAAAACTTGCAGTGAGTATTGGTATTCTGGAAAGGGGACAAACATCCAAGGTTTGCAAATAGGTGCAGTCTGAGATTTGATGTAAGCCATGACTGTGGCTCAATTCGGACGACACGTTAACCAACGGTTGTTAAGTTAAACAACCGTCAGTGGGTTAACCTAACGTGTCGTCTGAATTCAGCCACACAACGGTTAACCAATCCACGGTTGTTTAAGTTGCAGTTTTAAACAACTGAGTTAAACAACTCGCTTGCGAGTTGTTTAAAAGTTAGTCAATTGACTAACATGTTGTCCGAATTCAGCCACTTGAGGTGCGTGGGTTAAACAACTGAGGTGAGTACGTTAACTCAAAAGACCATAGAGGAGAGCGGCAAGAGCAGCAGAAAGCGGACGGGAGCTCAGGCGCGGATGAAACGGAGCGCTGGTTTCACTGCCATAGCAACCAGGACGCCCGCCTCCCCCACCAGGCAGCTGGCACGGAGCTCAAAAAGGAGCCAACTCCTGCAAGCACTCACGCAGGGTGCCCAGTCAGCCACCCAAACGGACAGGAAAGTGCACCAAAACGGAGTCAAGGCAAGGGGGGAGGGGGAGACGGAACGAGCAACAACCCCAGGCGCCCAGGAACAAGGGGTAGCCCCCCCACCTCAACAGGGAGGACGACACCTCATCCAGAGGTGACCCCCACCGCAATGCCACCCCCACCCTCCCATCACCCAGAAGGACGAGAGACGGGGAAGCAGCGTCCCCCCCATTCGCCCAACACGGCTGGACAGTGAGCGTAGGCAAAGCCTATCCCCAAGACGCTAGAAAGGCCTAGGCAATTGGTGCCCGTGGGCAACAGCTAGCCACCTGCGGATGTTGTGGAAAACCAACGAAGGCATGCACAACAATCCCAAGGACACGAAGCGGCCCCGGCCACCAAGGATAACAACGCCTACACACAGGGCACATTCACAGCAAGCACTAGAGCCCACCAGCACCCACCGATACACATCCACACGGGATTGGGAAAGGCAGCCCAAGGCACAGACCACCCTCACCACCGAACCACACACCCATCGGCAACATGGAGCCAGAGGGAGAGGGGCCAAGGGACGATCCGGCCGAGGACTCCGGCTCACAATCCTCTGAAGAGGGAAGCAGCCAGGATCCCCAGGAAAGACGCAGAGCGCTGTGCTGGTCCGAGGAGGAGATCGGCCACTTCATAGAGCTCTGGGGGAGCCCGGAAGCCAGGAGGATCATGGCCACTGCCAGGCACGATAAGCTCTACCTCTGGCTAGCCGAGAAAATGCAGGAACGGGGATACGACCGCAATGGAAAGCAATGCAAGGACAAGCTCCACGGACTCAAGAGGAAGTTCAAGGAGGTTGTCACTCACAATAAAAGAACCGGCGCCCAGCCACGCACCATGCCCTTCTATGATGAACTGTCACGCCTGCTGTTAGAGCGTCACGACATCGTCCCAGGGCACACGGCGGGCAGCAGGGTCGCCACCAACGAGCCTCCGCGCACGCGTCAACGAGTACGGCTGGACCAAGGGGTGCAACGGGAAGAGGGCCCCACCGCACAGAAACAGGAGCCCCCGGCAAGGCCGGTCGACCCACGGCCAACACCCCCCGCCAAGGCAGCCCCGGAAGCATCATCTGCTCCTCCTGCCAAGGCAGCCCCAAAAGCATCATCCACACACCCCGCCAAGGCAGCCCCGAAAGCATCATCCGCTCCTCCTGCCAAGGCAGCCCCGAAAGCATCATCCGCTCCTCCTGCCAAGGCAGCCCTGAAAGCATCATCTGCACCCCTTGCCAAGGCAGCCCCGAAAGCATCATCTGCTCCTCCTGCCAAGGCAGCCCTGAAAGCATCCGTACCCCCCGCTAAGAGGGCCCCGAAAGCATCATCCGCACCCCCTGCCAAGAAAGTTGCGAGGGCAGCAGCTGAAGCATGTTCGGGCAAGGCGAGGCCGATGAGCTGGCCCGCAGCATCCCAAAGTCCATCGGTGCTTGCGAGGCCGCCACCCGTGCCGCCCAGGACAGCCACCGCCTCGAGGAGCATCTCCCCCACGCCGGCCTCCTCCAGCAGCAGCAGCCTCACAGCCTTCCTACGCCTCATCTGTGCGGACATGCAGGTAGAGGACCCCGCACCTACCCCCCTGGTGCTAGAGACCCAGCAGGGGGAGGAAGAGCCAGGGCCATCCCGTACGCGGGACATTCTCGCGAAGGGGAGCGTGGCTGCCACCGTTGGGCGAGTGGCACGGCCAGTGCCAGTGCCACGCACGCGGCTAGGGTCCTCGAAACACGCAACTATGGTGCAGGGAATACCGCACAGGATCCTGGATGTCGTGACGGAGACGGGGCCTGTGTCCCAGGAGGTTCAGGACGAAATGGAGCTGCTCGTGGAACAATAGGTGGGCGATGTGCTCGAGCCTGAACTGTCACCGTCCCAGGAAGAGCTGCTGCATATCGATACGCAGGCCTCCGATGAAACGTACGTGGAGATGGAAGCGATGGAGGCTGAGGCGCCGTCGGATGTGGAGCTGGAGGCCGGGGAAGCCGTGCTGGAGTGGGAGATCGAGGGGCCCCCACAGCCGGAGGACGAGCCGATGGAGGGAGGGCCCCCCCTAGAGGAGGAGCTGCCACCACCACACGTAGGCGAGCATGGTGAGGTTGCGGCCGAAGAAGCCCGTCCCCTGACCAACGCGCAGAGGTGTGTCCGGATGCGCAACAGGCGCAGGGTAGACCAGCTGCAGGTGGCGAGGGAATTGGTCTCTGTCACAGAGACAACTGGGGAGCGCATCCACGACCTGTTCACATGCATGGCGGCCGAGGAGGTGGCCAGGCGCTCCAAGGAGCGCGTCCTCACCGTGTGGGCCACGCGCACAGCCGCACAAGCCGTGGAGGAGTGCGCCCAAGCCACACGGGAGGCGGGGAGGGATGTGCGTATAGGTCTGGAGCGCCATGTTACCGGCATGACCGAGGCCATGGCCGCCACCGATGCCATCATCGACCGAGGCATGCGGGAGCGCACAGCAGCCATCTATCGCCAAACCGAGGTGCTCAGGGAGCTCGCCCAATCCTTCCGTGGAGCCTACCATGGGCCACCGCAGGCTGCGCCCTACATGGGGCCATGCGGATACATGGCGCCACTGCAGCAACAGCAGTACCTGCCCCCACCAATGGCCGCACCATATCGGGCCCCACGGTCGGCGGCGTCAGCAGCAGGTGCCTCAGGGAAGGCAGGGAGGCAGCCGGAGGGCAGAAGCTCCAGAGCATAGGCGGCCGCCCAAAGAGGGGCTGCGTCATCCCACCTGACACCGACGAAGAGGGAGAGGAGGAGGGGGATGAGGAGGCAGAGGAGGAGGAGGAGGAGGAGGGGGTGGAAAGGCCCACTCAGGACGACATGGCCTAAGGCGAGGTCGTCCTATGAGCCCCTAGACCCATCCCCCATGGGGATGTGCAGTTGTATATTCTCCCGCACCCTTATACGCGATAGGACCCCTTTAGATCCACGTCCCTCTGGCTGCCACCTCCCTCAGCCCGGTCTAGACGCTCAAGGCTATGTCCATCAGCATCCCAATGCAACAATGTTGCACACGCTGGATGCCTCTCGTTCCCGGCCCTATCTCCCCTCATTGCAGCCACAACCAGTCAAGATGGCATCACCCTACAGGTCTGACGGCCATCACGCAGGGTGCATTGTCCGATGCCGAAGGGCCCTTCGGCACGGAGGTGGGTAACTGGGCTGTTGGGTGGTATGCATTGGTGTTAGTGTGGCCTCCGTGTCACTGATGGCTCTCCCCCTCCTCTCCCCCTTCTGTTCTCGCCTCCCAGTGAAACTGCGCTCCCTCCGCTGTGGCATCCGTAGAAGGCAGAGGGCCCAAACGGCACGCCGTCTCCACGCTCTGGAGGTGGCCCTGGGAGAAATAATACGTCGCATTCGACGTCTGGAACCACGGCCAGCCGTAGGGTTGTGTGGCAGCTTGGAGGCTCGCGCCCATCCCCCCTAGTCGCAGCGTAGTAACGGCCCGCTCTGCCGATTACCCATCACGCGCCCCACTCCAGCCGCTTCCTGTCACTCCCCTCTGCCTTGCAGGTGTGCTTTAGCCTAAACAAATCCTCCTGCCCTCCCATTCCCAAGCTAACAATGTTGACGGTCCCATGCTCCATCCCTAGCCCCACCTCCCTCCACCCACCTGCTCCGTCTCGCCCACCGCTCCTCCCATCCTGCCCGCCCCCTCTCCGGCCCGCCTGGCATTTGCAAGGATGTCCCAGAGGGAGCTCGCGACAGCCTGCTTGCAAGGAGTGATCCAGGTGGCCACGCAAAACCATGCTGACGCCGACGAGGAGGACCTATTCCGTGTCCGCCTACGCTGGCTAGGTGGAGCCATGCCCGCGAAGCCAGTGTTCGGGATGGGGACCTTCCGCTGGCCCCTCGGAGCGACGGAGGCCGTGCCTTGTCTCCGGGCCATCATCCTGCCACTGGTTCGTCCCCGTGTGGCATCCACATTGCTCGCGGAGAAGTTGGCCAAAGGCGCGGCCGAAGAAGCCCTGCACCGCGCCCCACCCCTCTCGATGTCGGCCGAGCTTCTTGCCGAGGGCGAGAGTGTCCGCCGCTGGGTGCTTCCCCGGATGGACGCCGTGTGGCATGAGATGCAGGACTTGGAGGACTGGGACGACGAGCGCTTCCGTGGGGGCTTCTGCATGTCTCGCGCAACGTTCAAAGTGTTGGTGGCCGAGGTGACACCTGTCCTACAGCAGGAGTGTACAAATATGCGCCGCTGTATTCCAGTGTCCTGTCGCCTCGGCCTAACGCTGTACAAGTTAGCGTTCAACATGGGCTACGTGCCCCTGTCAACCATCTTCGGAGTGGGCGTGTCTACCGCGTGCGAGATCTTCCGTGAGACGGTGAGCATGCTGAACGAGCTGTACCTGGCCGATGTCATCCGGGTGGGGGACAAGAAGGAGAACATGCGTGGCTTCTGTGCCCTGGGCTTCCCACGGGCGGTGGGGGCGATGGACTCGACCCACGGGTGCATCCTGGCCCCGCCCACCCGTGGCAAGGAGTACTACAACAGTAAGCATTTCTACAGCATGGTTCTCCAGGCGGTTGTGGATGCCAAGGGCCGCTTCCTGGACGTGTATGCGGGCGTGTCTGGGCGAAGCCACGACACAGCTGTCTTCCCCCTGGCTGCCAAGCTGACATCGGGGCGCTTCCTGAAGTCTGGCCCCACTTCTGTGTGCGGGCATGCGGTTGGGCCGCTCCTTCTAGCTGACCAGGCGTTTGCCCTGCAGCCGTGGTGGATGGCCCCATACCGCTACCCATGCACCAACGTGCAGCGTAAATACAACTACCATTGCCGTGCCCGCCTGCCTGTGGAGCATGCCTTTGGGCGTCTGAAGGAGCGCTGGCGCTCCCTGTTCAGCTTGTTGGACTTGCAGGCCGACATCATTCTGGATGTGATGGTGTGCTGCTGCATCCTGCACAACATCTGCAAGTCCCGTGGGGACGTGTTACTGGCTGAGCACCCCGACCTCCCTTGGGAGGGCGAGGACGCCGACGCCATCGCTTTGGATGGGCGTGACATCGAGCCTTTGCCGGGGCCAGAGAACCCTGTTGGGGAGCATCGTGCCCTTGCGGAGGCGTCCCGGGTGCGTGAGAGTATCAGTGTCTAGATCTGGCTGCGCTACCCCGACCCTGTGTGAGCGTTGGCTGTGGGGTTCCATCTGTGGACTGGCATCTCTCCCTGGCATGTCGCCCCTCTCCACCTCCTCCCCTTGGCACGTTCCGTGCTTGGCTTCCTGGGGGTGTGGCCTTGGCCGTCCCCTCTTCACCGCTGTGCCTTCCAGCCGCCTCCTCCTCCCTTCCCAGGGGCACCTGACCTTTCTGTGGGCTCAGCCCTGGCATACTGGTGCCCATATGCCGTCTTGCCCATGTCTGCCTTCCCTGCCGAATAAAGTTTTCCAAACCACCCCACTCTCGCCTTCTTTCCTGTGTGAGCGAAAGATGCTCTAGGAGGGGGCTGGGGGCTAGGGGCCGTGGGTCATCCTGGCGACTGCCAGGTCCCCCGTGTAGGGTGGGTGGTGGGAGGCTCCCTGGGGCGTGGGTGCCAATGTTGGGATTGCTCTGCTGGGCGCGGGGTGCGGGTGTTGTATTGGTGCTGCTGTTGCTCCTGGCAGACTCTTTGCCCGAGGCTGCTGAGTTCCGCCCACTGACTGCGGCAGCCAATGGCGTTTGGGAGGCGTGTCCTGCATCATCTAAGATGGCGGCGCCCATGGTTTTCGGCTGCATTGCTTGCTGGGATACCTGCTGGAGGACTGCCGTAGTTCAGTAAGCAGGGAAAATGGCGGCCGGGCTGTCCGTCAAAACCGAGTACGTTAATAACCACCAGGGTGATTGAATTAACTTTGCATCCCCTGCTGCAGCGTGTCTTCTGAATTGAGGCCGCCTTTTTAACACACCGTCAGTGGGTTAAGTCCTCTCAGTTGGTTAACGTGTCGTCCGAATTGAGCCTGTGAGCGATAAGGGTTTTGATTTGATTCACATTATAATCTCTCTCCATTGGCCTCTTCAAGGGCAGAATACATAGAGCCATTGACTTTTTTTCCCAGTAGAATATTTGGCTGATGGAGACTTAGGATGGAAGACATAGTCTGAAGGCATGTGATGCAGCAACTTTGTTGAAGCTAAGCAGGTTTGGCTCTAATTGGTGTCTGCATGGAAGTAGGGTGACCAGATAAAATCCAGGTCAGGGCTCATGTAACTTTAACAGTTGTAGAGAAAAGGGAATTTCAGCCAGTGTCATTTGTATGCAATTAGTTCCTGGTGAAATTCCCTCTTCATCACAACAGTTAAAGTTTCAGGGGCCCTGCTTTCTTTTGTGTGTGGTCACTCTAGTATAGTGCCTGCACCTTTAACTGTTGTGATGAAGAGGGAATTTCACCAGGAACTAATTGCATACAAATGACACTGGCTGAAATTCCCTTTTCTCTACAACTGTTAAAGTTACATGAGCCCTGACCTGGATTTTATCTGGTCAGCCTACATGGAAGAGCACCTTGGAACTCCATATAGATTACTTTGGACCTCCTGGAGGAAAGTTGGGGTGTAAATCAAAACACTTTTAAAGAGTTTGGCTGATTGTGTAGGAAAGCCACACTAGGCTGAACATGCTTCCTTGACTTTCAGATAGCTGCCATCACTCCCTCAATTCAATCTAAACATGGGGTGAGAGAAGATCCCCAGAACTTTGGATTATCTACCTGAGAGGAGGGAAGCATCTTTTATCGATCTCTCACCTGGCTACAGCCCAGCAGAACCCAATGCGTGGTTCCTCTTCTCTCTCCAAGCATGGACACAAGCAGTCTGACATGCAGGTGGGACCAATTTATGGGCTTTGCAAAATATTCCGTCAGCTGCTCAAATTAAACCTTTTTTCAAGTTCAAGATTAATAATAATAATAATAATAATATATTTATTTATTACCCGCCTCTCCCAACGGATCGAGGCGGGGAACAGCATCAAACATAAAATACAAAACTGATTAAAACACTTAAAACCAATACATCATTAAAACACCAATAAAACAGATAAGTGAAAGAGATAAGCAGTTCTAAATATCCAGGCAGATAGGATTCACTGGGGAGGAAACATACCTCATGGATACAGGTAGATTTTCAGTATCACCTCTTTGCTTATGTTATACTACGTAAGCATGGAAAGGTGGTTATAAGGGCTGAGGTAGCAGGGATGGCTAACTACTGGGGTGGGATCCTTCTAGGACAAGCAGCTGAAGTGCTGGAATCACCAGCCATAGTATATCATTGTTCCTTTCCCATGTACACAGGCCTGGGAGTCCCTTCCCCACCCTTCCCTGCAACTGATGTAGAACCTTCCCAGTGCTGGAGCTTCATGGCAGGCCTCAAGGGTAGACATTGTTCAGCAGCTACTGAGGGCTTATGTCTCAGCAGAGACTGACTGATGAGACCCTGGAGTTGTTGCTCTTCACCATTGCAATCTGATTACTCCCCTGCCTCTAGTTCTGGCCCAAAACACGGGGGTGTTAAAAAGGAGGAGCAGTAGATGCCACTACTTACTTGCTGACTGGCTCTGCTTGTCAAGCAAGCAGGTGGTAGCAAGGATGAGAAAGAGGATGAGGCACAATAGCAACTGGTGAGAGGGTACACTCACAGAGGGAGTGGGGGCATGGAGGGTTTCTCGCCCAAGGGCCCTCTGAAGCCTAGAGCCGGTACTGCTTCTCGTTTAGAACTGAGCTGAGAGTGGTGCAGACCAGCCTGGTGGGAACCCTGAGAGATGTGTACCAATTCCACTCTCAGAGCATGCACCTCCCAGCGTGCATCTCTGCCTCCACTTTTCCCCCCATACACACGCATAGGATGCCTCTACAAGAGCGATTTAAAGCTCTTTCAAAGCTCATTACCGATTTTACCTCCACATAAACGGAGCGCAAATTGGGGGTTGAGGTGCGTTTTACCTCCGATTATGCACATCTTCGCATGCGCGTTAATTAGCGAGGTTTAATGTACCGTGGGAGTTAAAGCGCCTTATGACCATGTAAACAAGCGATTCTCCGCAGTAAACACCTTTAAAACGCGTTTCATGCAACCGTTAATGTGCTTCACCACCTCCCGTGTATAGGGATTAGGCGTAAAAGCGATTGCAAGAAGATGCGCATAATCGGACAACCGGGTGTCAAACCGAATTCTTGTAGAGGGGACCACAGGCCAATGAGAAGACCTAATAATATGGCTCTGTGATATTTCCTTTAGTTCATATGAGATTCCTGATGTGTCAGAAGGTATGCCTTGTACACTGTTTCATGCAGGGTGCTTGCTGGCTCAGGAGTGGATTCTTGCACAGCACTTGCTGCAAACGAGGCATCAATTTTCACCTTGCATCGCTCCTTGGCTTCATCTCATGCAGCAGGGGAGCACTGGGAGAGGCCAGAGGCAAAGGACCTGGCAAAAAGCAACGCTTTTCTCAGGTTCACCGCTCCCCATAGATACACAGACAGCAGGCCATTACCTCTCTTAAGTGAGGTGTGGTGAGGGCAACTGAAATAGAGGAAGGGTGCTTGGATGCAGCCCAAAAGTTCCCAGTTGGCACCTCTGGTTCAAGGGTAGGTATTTACAAGCTTACTTCAAGTTGTGCTTGCTTTGGCAGCACATTGACTAATATTGGAATGATACAGAGAAGATTCATGAAACGTTCCCTACTTTCTGTGAAGCCAGTTTAGGGTGACCATATGAAAAGGAGGACAGGGCTCCTGTATCTTTAATAGTTGTATAGCAAATGAAATTTCACCAGGTGTCCTTTATATGCATGCAGTACCTAATGAAATTCCCTCTTCATCACAACAATTAAAGCTGTAGGAGCCCCGCTCTCTTTTGTATCTGGTCAAGAGGGCAGGGCCCCTACAGCTTTAACTGTTGTGATGAAGAGGGAATTTCACCAGGTGCTGCAGCTTTGCGCAGTGGCAGTATCATAGCCAATGAGGTTAATCCGAGGCGTGATTATTGCTAATTGAAACTAGGTGCTGCACACATACAAAGGACACCTGCTAAAATTCCCTTTTCTATGCAACTGTTAAAGATACAGGAGCCCTGTCCTCCTTTTCATATGGTCACCCTAAGCCAGTTCAAGGCCAGATGGGTTGCCATATTTTTTTAATTGTATGGGGTGGGTTTTTAAAAAAAATCACTTCCTTAGATGCTTAACCTTCAACAATAACAACCCACCCAACCTATACAGGTACATTTACCTACATCTGAATTATGCCCAACAAAGGAGCAAGAATGTAGAAGGTCTGTTCCTTCTTCATTTTGCAAACAATAAAGCTAAAATGAATCCACTGTGGATAAAATCTCTAATGCCATTGAAATCATCAAATTACTAATCTTGCATGTCTGAGTGACAGACTTGCATTAATGGTGTATTTCCTAGATTACCCCCACATAGTTCCAAAGACATAGGTTTCCTTCCATTTGATCTCATTAGATGCAAGCTGGCCAATTTCCACCAGCACTTCACTTTTCCAAAACATTTAACTTATGAAACCAGTAACTGGGAGAAGGGAAGGGACTTGACAGTTATTCTCCCTAATTCTCATTCCTCACAGTTCTGCGTTAGAAGTGTTTGCTTGAGAATATGCTGCCAAGGCAGAGCTTGTCAACTACAGCTGTTTTTGGGGATGTGTGTTGGAAATGTTACTTGAAGTTAGATGAGAAGTCCATTTCTGCCTGACTGAACTATTAACTCCTCTGTGAACACCTGATAAAAGAAAAGTTCAAAGATACCATCTACCAGCGTTCTTATTTTGGGACTTAGATCTTTAAGTGCAGTTCAGTCAGAGCTCCCACTTCAACAGAATTTTGACCACTAAGAGCAACAGAAGGTTAGAGAAATGAGTAAACATCTCTTCTGGATTTTGCAGTGCATCGTTGCTATTCTCTAATTTATTTTCTTTTGTTCACCCTAGTCTCCTTACAGCCACAGTTATCAGTCGTTGTAGACAGATGAACCTATTATTGCCCTTTTCCATTGCAAACATGTTCTTAGAAATAATGTTTGCATTGTTTACAGTAGTCCTAGCAGCTTTGGTGCATTCCTCTGGCTAAAGTATAGTCTAATTCAAAAGATGGAACAGAACTGGTAGTCCATTATAAAATAAATGTGTCCAAGATGGAAAGTATATTGTTAATCTTACCTGATTAGTCTCTGGCATAATGCATCTCTCATATTACCAAAAACGTACCGAAAGACGACTTGGACCCTGTTCAGATGACACGCTAAGCCACGGTGTGTCATGTGAATCATGTCTTAGCATGTCCTGTAAACTATTCCTAACCATGGTGGCTACATAATCATGGTTTAAATATGCCCACTAACCATTTGTGGCAAAAGTGTTAGTGGCCTAACCATGTTGGCTACATAATCATGGTTTAAATATGCTCATTAACCATTTGCTGCAAAAGTGTTAGTGGCCTAACCATGGCTTAGCATGTTGTCTGAACATACCCTTGAACTTAACTGGACTTATTTGAAGTTTCTCCTTTATGCACCCTGCCAAACTCAGACTGAATTTGAGATAGGTTTCTCCCCACCCCGCAAGCTCCCTCAAGGGTGACAGACTTAACAGTAATGACCAGAATAATAGTGCATTGTTAATTCTTCTAAGTCCTTACTTCTCCTTCATTCACAGGCATTAGTAATTTTTTGTTTGTTTGTAAGAAGTGGCTTTCCCACAAGCTATTTCCTCTGCTAACTGCCCCCTCCCAAAGTGGCTTTTCCAAAAGAAAGTGGGCCTTCAGGCTACCATTCCACCTTTTTTGTGTGTAATGTATATGTTGGTCTTCATATAGCTTGCATAAACTCATCTATTGGGTTTACAATAGGCAGTAACCCTAGTTACTGGGGAACATGGGTGGTAGATTGGTGTTGCACTTGTGATCTGCCTGTGAGTTTCTGGGCAGGATCTACACTACTGCTTTAAAACTGTTTATAACACGAGTGAGAACTGTTGGGGGCCAGGACACACTCCATATACAGTTTTTGAACTGTTTTCAAAGTGTCATATCCTGCTTGGTGTAGATCTGGCTTTAGTTGACAGTTGGTTGGCCGCTAAATGGACCCTTGGTCTGATCCAGCAGGGCACTTCTTGTGTTCTTATTAATTATTATTACTTTTTTACACAAGGTATTAATTTGTTTAAGGAAAATGTTCATATTCAAAGTCAGTAGACAAGAGCTAGATTTAAAAATACTTGTTCTTATTAATCTGATACATTTTTGATGCTAGCATTGAATAGATACTAAAATATACATAAACAGGCTTGGTGGCAGGGTTATAGATGTTGCGGTTGGTAATGAGGACATGTCTGGTTTTATTTTCCTTTCAATTGCTTGACTGGAAATGTTGCAGCCCCTCCTAGTGGGGAAGTACAACCCTGACTACAGTCTTGTGTTGCTAAAAGGAAAAGTAGGCCAAAGTGACTGGTGGGTAATATTTGGCCCATGTTTGAAAGGACTGAGGATACATACAAAAGCCAATTTTTCAAACAGTCTCCCCTGGAATAATATCAGTTGTACTGCTTTGATATAAATAGGATTAAAACTTAAGTAATTTCTGATAGAAAAATATACTACCTTAGAAGAGAGGATCGCTACTTCAACAACCATTGTGTTTTTATGGCAGGGCTTCTCTATGTCTTTATGTTTAGCAATCCACTGCTATCCAATATAGCATTTATTTTTCTTAATAGATACACTATATTGTTCAAGTTACTTCAGGTTTTCTCTTTGGGAAGATTTAATATATTAGTGTGGCTCTGGACAGGCATTTACCAGGGGAGGGGGCACAGTGCTCTTTATCAAGTATATCAGAGCTACAGAACCCCATACCAGGGGTCCCCCAGAAATGAAGCAATTAAAGCTGGAATAAGCCCTATGGAAACCAATGGAATTTTCCACTGAGCATACATGCATGGGACCAGCCTGCATAGCATTCACTCAGTGTGAATATTCTAAAAAAGGGATTATTGCCATTAAAGCTTCAGGCTGTGTTGTGGAGAGGATAGGTCAGCCATCCCCAGCCTGGTGCCCTCCAGAACCTTTGGACTGCAACTCCCAGAATTCCTGACCATTTGCTGGGCTGGCTGGGGCTGATAGGGCTTGAGGTCCCAAACATAGGGAGGTCACCAGGGTGGGGAATGTTGGGATAGGTTGACTGCCCATTGGTTTGCTTAGCCAGCATTGTAGGCTGCAATGTCAAGGGTACACAAATGTCTGAGGACACTGCCACATGTTGCAAAATAATAATTGCATCCCCCCCCCCCACACACACAAGTAAACAGGGCAAATGTGCTGTCTGCTTTCCTGAGCATATTACCAGTCTGAACTGTGCTTGTGGTGATGTGCAACACAGCACAAAAATATCCCTCAGCCTACCCACCCCAGCCCCAAAACCCCCTCACAGACCCTTTGCTTGAGACAGTTGGAGGAGCAACTTGTTCACAGTCCTGCCTACTGTTAGAAGTTAACAATCCCTCAGCCCTTTTGAGGTCAGATTGCATTGTGGGCTCTTATAATCCAACTTGGGTTATAATATAATATTATATATAATAATTTATTATATATAATAAATTTGATAATATTATATTCTATATTATTTCTATAATATTTTAAATATACATATTTAGAGATCAGATTGCACTGTAGGCAATCTTGGGTTACAATGTAACATTTATATTCTAAATTATTTATTATAATAAATATTAATTATAAAGAAATAATAGTAATGTTATTAATAAATGATATTAGAATATATTTATAATATAAATTATACATTATAAAGCTGCCTACTTTCCTTCTGCATTTGACTGGTGCATATATGCATGTGTATGAACCAGTGAAATGCAGAAAAAGGAAAGCAAGCAGCACTTGATGCCTGTCAGGAAGAATTGAATCAATGATGCTACTGGTGCTCTGGAAAATTCTCCCCCGAGGAGGCTCCCAGGGCGCCATGGGTCTTTTGGGAAGAGACCCTGTGGTGCTCTTTCAAGTCCGATGTGAGCGGTGATTAGTCAGTGAGGCGCCAGCAGCGGCCCAGACACTTCGGCCCCAGCCGCTGGTGGAGCCGAAGGTTCAACCTAGTGAAAGCCAGAGCGCATGTGCGATCGGCGCCAATGTAAATTCATCAGGAAAAATACCGGGGAAATCCCAGCGCGCACGCATTCATACACCAGTGCTCAAAGGCACTGATGGAGAAATGAAGTCGTGCTGGCTTCTTTCCCAAGAAGCGCGTGTGACGCTGCAGTTTCAGACACTTCAATGGGAGTATGCTTCCTAGAACTCAGCGGGATTTACCTCCGACAACCCATATCATTGCATAGGCTCCAACTTGCAATTGTACTAGAACCAGCCATTTCCACTATCAACGAAATAGAGGTGCGGAGGAGGGGGATAATCAAAGTGGAAGTTGAGCCCCAGAACTGTTCCCAGTGTGTCATCTCTTAGTCCTAGAACATATGAGGTAGCGACACAAGGAAAAGAGTGCCTCTGAGCTTATGTGGGTTTCCTTTTATTCACCCTCGAGTAAAAGCAAAGCCAGCTGATCTCATGCCTCGGGGATTTAGAGCAGAAGCTTGAGCCCAGGGCCCGTCCAGGACATTATGCTGTCTGAGGGCAACAACAAATAGCTCCCCGGCCCCCATGGAGCACAGTACCAAAAGCAACCAAGTTATTCTGGCACCTGAGACAGAAAATCCCACAAGCACCGCTCCTCCACAGCAGCAAAGTATAACAAATTAAATAACTAAAAAACCTTCTGTCCCCAAATCAGCCGTCTGAGGTCCTCCTGGTAGGTTTGGCCCTGCCTTGCCCTCCCTACTTCAATTTTTAGAGCTCATTGCCTGACAGCTATCCAAGGTGCTGAACCACAACCCCGATAGGTTCAGCACCTTGGTTAGCTCCTTTAGAGAATGGATTCACAGCCCCACCGAAATCGAAACCACCAGATGCCACTGATTGACAGTTTTGCCTATTGCTTGACAACCCTCTTGAAAGCGGCATGACACCATATAGTGTTTGGAGGTGGTGGGAGCTTAAGACAGATGACATTAGTTGAATCCACATAAATATTAACAAAACAGCTTTTGTGTGAGTGGGGAAGAACTATTATATTAGCGCCTGATTTCAGATGCGAATTGTTTTGCGGAATAGATGCAAGGGTGTGTTCACTCCTGTGAATTTTCCCCTGCTCCCGTCTCCCTCCCCCTTTTTTGCTGCTGAATCAAACCACTGTCCCCACTCTCGTCTAAAAGTGGCTCAAACCCCTTGGGATTTTTTTTAAAAAAAAACAAATAAAATCATTTTCCTTTTGTGGGTCTATATTGGATGTTCTCCCGCTTTAACGCTTCTTGTTAATTCCTTCCATGCGGCAGCTGGTCGGTCTCCATCCAATAGAAGCATTTTCTCAATGGGATCTTCTCCTCGCCCCTCCCATCTACGCGATAGCTGAAGCAGCGGGCAACGTGTGCGTATGTGGAGGACGTGGTCCCCTTCGAAAGAGCTCCACGTCACTCTGGAATATAGAATTAGTGAATTATGCGTGTGTATTGAAACCCCTCCCCCTCCCCACCACGCATGCTCCAAAAAGGAGTATTCTCTCTCTCTCTCTCTCTCTCTCTCTCCCTGCCTCGTTCACAATTGACAAGTTTCAACTGTTGGAGATGCGCTCTTTCTCAATGAGAAGCCACCAGCTGGTGTGTAGCAGATTCATGGTCTTGTAGAAAGATAGCGAGAGAGACAGCAAACAAGCAAGCGGAAGGGAAATAATCCTGAGCAATATAAACAGGGCAGGCATAAAATAAAGTTCAGTCTACAGCCAAACCGCAAATAGAGCAGCGACGAAAAGCTGGGCTTTTTTTTTTTTTAAAAGTGCTAAATTCAACGTTATAATCTAGGATGGATATTTAGGTCACAGTCTTTGGAGAGCCCAGTCCTTTGTCTGTTTCAATTACTGTTTCTGTCAAAGTTTATGCTATCTGAGCATCAGATGTGGAGCGGCTCCTCCTACCTACACTCCGAAATGACTGCAGTAAGGAAGGCAAATCAGTTTATATCAGCGGAGGCTAGAGAACTCAGCCCGTGTCTACCAGCAACCCCATACTCAAATTCCACGTGTCTGTCTTAGATCGGGCCATCTCCTTTTATAGACACCCTCCCAAGGTGTCATTTTGGACCCCCACCTTCCCTTAATTGTATACAAAGAGAAACAGTTCCATTGGGGCTCAAGCCTTCGTGAAATTATTCCCTCTGTCCTGGCAGACGTAGGAACCTAGGAAAATGCTTTATACCGAGCCAGACCATTGGGTCCATCTAGCCCAGTGTTGTCAACGCTGACGTTCTGCAATGCACTGAGTCACGAATTAGCACTAATACCAAAATCGTGGTAGTTCCGAGAAAAGGAACTCTGCACATGCTCAAATGCACCGTTTCTTTAGTATAACTTCATCCGTTCGAGGACTGAGCTATGGCACTGAAAACCGTTCCCTGGGTTGAGCCCTATTTTAAGCGACGTCTCGCCCTCGAGGAGCTTTTGAAATTCATTCCCACTCAGGTGCTTCCTATGGCTATGTGCTTGGCTCCCATTGAGAAGGCTTGACATCTCATTCATGACTTTTCGAAATCGCTTTCATTCACGTCCGTGCACTGGAGACGTTTTTCACGTGCGGAGATCCAAGACTTTAGGTTCCCCAGCATTTTTGTGTAGGCATCGATTTAGACATGAAATGTGCTCCTCCAACGTGTGGGTAAAAATAGCTCCATCTCAGTTCGCCTCAGCGGATGCGGTCGGATTTTCGTCTCGGCAGGAGGCACCGGAGCCGCGTGTGTTTGCTGTTCCTTCATCGTAATCGGACCTTGAAACCCGCACATTTCCATGGAAAGGTAACCACGTGCGCAGCCGCTTCGGGGGGGACTCCCAGTGTAGGAGTCAGCTGGCACAGAAACTCACCCCTCCCGCCTCTGTGATTCTACACTATGACCAACACCATGTATTTGTGTGGTTACAGAAAGCCAATACTCTTATTTCTTCCCATCCTTTATGGGGAAAGGAAGCGGTTATATTCCGAGCTCTAGCAAGCCCATTAAAATGATATTCCACACACGATGAACTAATTTTAATGAGTAAAGGGGAAACGAGGCCGCTGTAAACCAGGACTGCAAGGCTACGCATACTTACTCGGGAGGAAACTCCACTGAATTCACTGGGACTCACTTCCGAGTAGGCATGCATAAAGACCGGGCTACAAGGGGGATTCCCTCCTCATGGAATATATATCCATCGCTCGCGGTTTCTATACTGACGTATGCAGTTACAGATTGTAACAGAAATAATCCTCCCTACCCATATCCCTTCGGCTGCCACACAAGCAGCGCAATTTAGATTCACCGCCCCGTCTTAAGAACCCCGAACTTCAAATATGTTAATTTGAAAGTATGGTTACATCTGCGGCCTTCCTGGACGTACTTTCCATTAAAATCAGCAAGGTCCATCCCCCCCCCCCCCCGAACTGCGTTTACAATTGGGGCGTACAGTTCCCTCTTAAATCTATCAGGCGCTTTATGATTGAAGGAGAAGGACGTGAGTCTTCCATGCTTTTTTTTTCATTTGCTGATGCTTTTTTTTTCATTTGCTGATGAGCATATGCACAGAAGCCACATCGTACACCCTCAAACAAAGGGCAACGTGGTTACTAAACTCTCACACACAGGAAACCTCTTTTTTTCTTCTTCACTCACTTTTAAAAAATGCTTTCTCTCTCTTGCACAACTCCTAAATCTAACTGTGCATCCCGTGACAACCGATAGCTGCTCAGCGGCATCTATCAGTTTGCATTTCTTAATGGAAGACCTGGAATGCGTCGAGATTGCCTTTCTCGAGCCATGAACCAATAATAATAATAACAATAACAATAATACAGTGGTGTAAGTTCCCCCATACAATTTAGGCTCACGCGTTGTGATGAGGGGGCGAGAGGATGGTTTTCACTATACAGCTTCAACCATCGTGTGTGTGTGTGTGCGCGCGCGCGCGCGGCGTCTTCATTCATTCTGCGGTTCACACTCCAACGAGGATCGACCGTCGACGTGATCGCCTCTAGCAAAAGAGGCTGCTGCTGCTGTTGCCTCTCTCCGCCACCGGCTTTCGCTCTGCCTTCTCCGCCTCCTCCCCTCCCTCGGCTCACGCGTCCTCCCTCCCCGCCCTGCCTCCTCAGTGGTCGGCCGGCTGGGTTACGCTGGAGCCGCCGCCAGCAGGAGCAGCAGTTTAGCAGAGCGCTTGACGTGCATTTCCAGAGAAACAACGGCAGCCCCCTTTGAGTAACTGGAGAGGGAAGACGGGAGAAGCTCCGCACGATCCACCTAGAGAGGGGCGGCCGTGGGGGGGGGGGGGGTGAAGGGAAGGCGAAACCGGAGTGGAATCGAGAAACGAGGCGAGGAGCTCGTGATGAGGACTGGGGAGTGGAGGAGAGAAATCGGAGCGGGGAGAAGTAAGCGGGGAACTGGTCAAGGCTAGCAGGCGGATGGCTCCACGTTGTGGGTCCCGCCGGTTTCTCCTTTTGCTCCAAGAGAGGGCGGGAAGCCCCGGGCAGCTTCTGATCATAGCACGTGGCGAGTGACTTTCTACGCAGCCCTGGTTTCTTCTTGGGACTTCGATCGGAACAAGTGCAGCGGTGGCACCGCCGCCTTGTCCCCGCTTTCCTTATCCTAACCGGGGCTGTGGCATGGAAGCATAAGTAGTGCCAAAAGTTTGCGAGCGGAGGTCCTTTTTATTGCGGGGTGGTGGAAGGACAGAGGAACCATGTCAGCCCCCAACAACTTGGACTTTGCGGCCGTGGAAAGTTTCCTAGACAGACACCCGGAGCTGGTGGAGAAATGGCTGAAGAGGAGAAGTGCGCTCCACAGCCAGGCGGCTCCCATTCGGGGCGGCGACAGGGCGGAAGAGCGGCCGAGCAGCCACAGCAATGGCGCCCCCTCGCCGCTGAGCAGCTCCCCCTTCAGCAGGAGCGCGGGCCAAACCGGCCCTGAGACGGCGGCGGACGGCGGGCTGCAGCGGCGGGCGTCGCAGAAAGAGCTGAGGCGAAGTTTCGCGCGCTCCAAGGCTATCCACGTGAACCTTACTTACGACGAGCACGTCCACGCCCGGGCCCAAGAGCCGCTGAGCAGCGCCAGGCGCCGGGCGTTGCTTAGGAAGGCCAGCTCGCTGCCGCCCACCACGGCGCACATCCTCAGCGCGCTGCTCGAGTCCCGGGTCAACCTCCCTCAGTACCCGCCCACCGCCTTGGACTACAAGCGCCACCTGAAGGAGCACAACGAGCGCCAGTTCTTTCTGGAGCTCGTTAAGGACATCTCCAACGACCTGGACCTTGGCGCCCTCAGCTACAAGATCCTCATCTTTGTCTGTCTCATGGTGGACGCCGACCGGGGCTCCCTCTTCCTCGTGGAAGGCGCTGGCGGCGGCGGCGGCAAAAAGAGCCTCGTTTCCAAGGTCTTCGACGTGCACGCCGGCACTCCCTTGCTGCCTTGCTACAGCACCGAGAACTCCAACGAGGTGCAGGTGCCCTGGGGCAAAGGCATCATCGGCTACGTGGCCGAGCACGGCGAGACGGTCAACATCGCCGACGCTGACCAGGTAGGACTTGGCGAAAGCCAGGCTCTCATAAAGAACTTGCTGAAGTGCTCTTCTCCTATGTTTATTATTTTTTCTACCCCGCCTTTTGGCTGATCCGGCCCCCCAAGGCAGCTTACATCACAACCAAGAAAAGAAAGCCATATAGGCAACCATAACAGTAAAACGGGTACAAAAACAGTTTACAGAATCAACTTCTGATTCTGGTTGGTTAAAAAAAAGTAAAAAGAAACTCACCCCAAATCCATAAGCATTCAGCAGCACTATTCAAGATCTCCTATTTGTTATTAGACTCAGGGTCTTGGTTGAAAGTACATGGGGGGAATCCAAAACAAGGCCTCCTTAGGGTAGACTCATTGAAATGAATGGGACTTAAGTTAGTCACTAACTTAAGTCCCATTCATTTCAGTGGGTCTACTCTAAGTGAGACATGTGTTGGATTTCACCTCATAATACAGTCACCTTGCTGAAGCTGAGCAGGTCTCAGGTCTGGTTTATGCTCAGATGAGAGACAATCCATGTTGCCTTGAGTTAATTCCATGATGGAGAAAAAGATGGGATTCTCTGGATTTATATCTGATGTTAGTCATACTCAATTCAAGGGGTCTACTTTAAATATAACTAACATTAAATACACCCCCTAACAAACATACTTAATAAAAATGTGTTGATGTGTTCTCCCCAGCCCAACAGTCGAAGAAGGATCCCTTTCAAGAAGCATATTGTGTTTATGGTCGAGGTAATTAAAGTGGAGTGGTAGGGTGGATTTCCCCTACTCTACATGCCTGAGAGGGAGCACATGCAGGGCACTTGTATAAAACATTACCATACAAAGAGTCATCTGAACCTCCCGATACTTTTTTAAGCCTAATGTTGTTCTCCATCTGTACTGTTAGAGATATTTTAAGCATGTCATTGGAGGCTAGAGTTGCTTCATACATGTTTATAGGGGCCAAATGGTAAGCTTGACTTCCTGTTCTCTGCATCACCCCTACCTTCTCATCACAATCAGCATTAACCATTTTCCACGTGTGCTACATTTATCTTTAAAATTCAGTACATAAAACTTTTGGTCTTTAAGGTGGGCTTTTACCCAGCCTCAAAGTCCTGCTCAGATGCAAAGCTCACCGAATGGCTTTGAAAAATCCCTATCCTTGGTTTGCCCTGCCTAATTTGTCAGGGTTTTGTGAGACTAACATTGGTCTCTGATCTCTTCAGAAACATGGATGGGATACAAATGTAACAGATATACATGAGCTGGGAAATATCTTCCTAATCCAAAATCTAATTTGAACCAAATTCTTAGATGCCAGCTGTGTGCAGGAATGAGCCCAGGGTGGGGGGAGTCAAAATTCTTGGGCACCAGCATCAAATATTTAGAGTCAAGACTGCCAGACAATTTTGCTCAGTCTTATCATTTTTAAGGGTAAATCATAATTCTGTATGCCACAATTTATTCACACAAGCCAGGTTTCTAGTGGTGCATCACATCATAGTTTTGGCTTTTTATAAATTATTTTGGTTGCCATGAAGAAATCCAGGCTAAAAAAAAGCACACAGATACAGACAAAGTGATTCTACAAATACAGGGCTCTTGATCAACATTAGATCCATTTCTTAAGTTGTATACTTGAGCTCAGCTACCTGAATATAGAATACACATAGGCTCAATTCAGATGACATGATAGTTAATGGTGGGGTAATAATCAACTTTACAGTTGTTCAACTAGGGGGTACTCCCCACACAACATGGTAATAAATAATCAACTGTAGTGTGGATTAGGATCAGCGCTGAGTTGACTATGGCAGCATTCAGATGACACAATAGTCAAAACAACTGACGATTGTTTCCCCCACACCAGTTTGTTTATTGTGTTGTCCGAATTGAGCCATAGAATGTGTACATTTTGAAGGGAGCGTGTGTATATAAATTGCTACATTAGTCTTTTAAAATACAAACAAGGCTTTGGCTTGTATGTGTATTGATATCTGCGTGCATGCACAATGCGAAACATACATGCTAGACAGGTATTGGTTGCATCCAATATTAATCCTACTTAGAGTAGATTCACTGAAATGAATGAGATTTAAGTTAAACTAACATTGGATCCAATCCTTGATTTTCTCTACTACTGTGTATAAAAGCAGCCCGTAATGATTGTGAGTAGGGAACCAGGTGGTAATAGTTACTTTTTTTAAATTAATTGGAGTAAAAGGGTGTGATTTGGTGTATATGGCTGAGTAAAGGTCAGTACTAGTGTTGCTATAATGCTTTATTTTAAATACACTTTAACAGCATGCTATAGAGTAGATGTAGTTTAGAATGTCTCGTTCAACAAACTGGGACTTGGGTTGCAGTTTGTTCTGCAATTACAGACAAGCATTAGGTGACCTTTCTGTTCTCTTCTTTCTAAAATGGGAATAGTGAATAATCTAGATGCAAACCATGGAGATTCAGATCTTCAAAAACAGGAGCTCCAGGAAGTATTGTTCTCTTTTTCATATTAGGAGGGAAAATATATGTGGTACTTGGGTTAGCTGAGCTGCAAAATTGAATTTGATGTTGTCTATGTCATTGTAAACTGAGATATAAAAAAGGAAATGTCACTTAAGGAGCAATCCTATGGCCACTAGACACTGTCTAGAGGGCCATAGGGTTTTTCTGTTTCTGGGATCCAAGATTGGAACCAGGTTCCCCTCCCACTCCCCTTCATAGCTGGCATGGTTTTCGCTGAGCTGGCTATGTCTCTGCACTCAGAAATGGAGTGCAGAGATGGGGGGGAAGGGGTAGGGGGAAGAGTTTACGGAAGCCATGTTACACAGCCTTCCAACGCACCACAAGGATTGCCTCTGCTTTGGCTGTCCTGCACTGGATACTTGGCAGCCTCTGACTATCTCAGTAGGATTGTGCCCTTGGGCTGCATGCATGGGAGAGTCTGCTGGAGTGGGAGATGAGAAGAGTGGGGAACCTCTTTCAGCCCCAGGGCCAAATTTAATTTTGGAAAAGCTCTGGTTGGGACTGTATTCCAGTGGTATGTGGGGCTGAAGACAAAGGGGATGGGTCCAAAGGGTAACGGGTGGGCCAAAAATGCAAATATTAGCAACATGTTTTAGCTTATTGGTAAACTAAACCGTAGGAGAGGGGCATTACAACCTTTTAGAATGAGTAAAGGACTGCACAAAAACAAGGAAACCACAAAACGGTTGGGGGAAAAGGGAAGGGGGCACAGCCATTTGAGAAACCCCAGAGAGCCAGGTTGGGATCCCAGGAAGGCCTGATTTGACCCTTAGACCTGAGGTTCTCCACACCTGCTGTACTCACTTAGATGGGGGTTGGTCCAGCTGAACTCAGTAGGGTTACTTCTGAGTAGACACATAGGATTGCACTGATAGTCTCCCAATAATGCTAAGACCTATAATATTCTGTGAGAACTCTCTTTTCTTCCTATGCACTGGAAAGCCATATTGGACTCACCAAGGAGTGTTCACTAGGGAGAGTCTGCAGGAGTGGGAGATGAGAAGAGTTTTGCTGTTCCAGATGCTTCTTGGAAGCTCACAAAGAGGGCATGAAGGGAATAGCCCTTGGTTGCCATCACTTCCTAGAGGCATACTGCTTCTGAGCAGGAGGTTCCACTTAGTTACATATGTGATAAATCCATGAATTTGTGTAAATCTAACCCAGCGGCCACCGCCACATTTTTCTAGCAGTAAATTCCATGAACTGTGCAAAGAAGGACTTTATTCTGTCTTTCCGGTGTGTAGTGCTAATAACTATCTTGGGTGACTCCAAGTTCTATTGTTTTAAAAGCGGAGGGATGGAAAAAACCCAACCCTCTATCACTTTCTCCATACCATGCATAGATTTGTAAATCTGTCACATTCCCCCCCCCCCCCCCCCGGTCATCTTTTTTTCTCTCTCTTAAACTGAAAAGCCAGTATTTTGCTTTATTCTTTCTTCATAGGGAAAGATATCCAACCCCCCAATAATCTTGGTTGCCCTTTTCTGCACTTTTTCTAGTGGAGTAATAATCTTTCTGAGATGGGTCAACCAGAATTGTACCCATGATTTCAAAGGCATTAAAATACTGGCTGTTTTATTTTCAATACCTTTTCTAAAATCCCTAACATGCATTTTTCCTTTTTCACTGTTATTACATGCAGGGTTGATGTTGTCATTGAGCTATCCACTGCGACCCCAAGATCTCTTTCCTGATTAGTCACTGCTAGTTTAGCGCCACTTATGGATATGTGAGGTTAGGATTTTTTGTCCCTATGTGCATCGTTGTACATTTACTTAAACAATCTCATTTGCCTTTTTCCCCTCATTCACACAATTTGGAGAGATCGCTTTAAAGCTCTTGATCCTTAGATTTTTACCATTCTGAATAATTTAAGGTGGAATCCTATGCATGTTTAGACAGAAATAAATCCTACAACTACTAGCATTCCCAGGCCAGCGCTCTTAATCCAAAAATTTGGCCACTTTACTGCTCACATCTGACTTCATCAGATCATTGATAAATTAAATAATATGGGTCTCAATACAGATCTTTATTTCCCTCTAATTTGGGAACTGTACATTCAGTTCTATGCTCTGTTTCCTGTTGTTTAACAAGTTACTAAACCATAAGAAGACCTGTCCTGTTACCCTATGACTCCTAAATTTGCTTAGGAGCCTTCCCCTATCACAGGGATGGGCCACTTCTGGCTCTCCAGATGTTTTGGCCTACAGCTCCCCTCAGCTCTAGCTAACATAGTCAGTGGTGAGGCATGATGGGAGTTGTAGGGCCACAAATGCCCACTCCATCTCAGAAGTAGATTTAAGTGAACAGTAGGCAAAATGTTAGGGCCCTACATAATATATCTCATGTATGTATGTATGTATGTATGTATAGTTGTAAGTTTATAAATAAACCTGCTAGTCTGTGAAATCACTGGAAGTATGGTAAGCCTTTACCATGCCATTTACAATTTCAGTAGATAAAATGGGGTGTGGATTGATTTGTGGGAAGCAATATAAAACTTAAAGTCATTTTTATTGATTTTTGGACAGGCTCTGTGAAAATCTGGGAATCCCTGCTCCAAGGCATTTCATTTGGAGTGAGAGGGAACAGATGGGCTGTGAAATACTCAAGACTAAGATCTGGGGCAAGACGCAATATTGAGAAAACCTGTCCAGCATTGTATATATACCCTGGAAGTACACTCTTTAGGTATTGGCTCCTCATCTAGTATAGCAAGGTCATTGATGTAGTCGGAGCCTGAGGATTCAGCCATATGTCCCTCTTCTTATTTCCAGAACTGGAGCTAGACTCATTTCTCAATAAGGATTGTTCAGATTCTAAGGAGTCAGAGCCATCATGCTTTAAAGCTACCTAAGGGGGTTTGGACTTTGAAATTGATCAAGGATTCACTTTGAAAAGGAAAGATATGATAATTATCAGAATTGCTTTTTTCTCAGGCAAGCCAAGCACTACATCAATTTCACTTTTTAAAAATCTTCCTCACTGAAACCTAATCCTGAGGATTAAGCCCTACTCCCTTTGGGCATGAGAAAAATTACAATGAACTGCTGTTACAAAGAGAAGCCCCAGATGAATAAGAAGGGGTAGTGCTAACTTGCTGGGAAATGCTGGGAGTTATAGGACTTCTTTCTGTCTAAACATGCATAGGATTGTGCCATTAGTTATCCAATCCCAGGACTATGGACAGTGCCCTATGACAACAACAACAACAAAAGGCCACTGCTCAAATATCCTCTTTTTAGGATGACGGTGTATTTCAGGGTTGAGGTCTGACGTTGAAAATAGCCAGTTTCTAGAATCGAGTGTTAAACATGGTGACAGTACTCAAATAAAGATACTTTTTTGGGTCTTAATTGTTGTGGGCAAGCATTCAGTTGCTTCTGTGCAATTGCCTATGTGTTCATTCCCTCTTTTTACTTCTCACACAACCTGTGCCATATGATTAGTAGAAGTGTCAGATCTCGCAATTAGCCAGATTCGATTAGAGCAGGGTTGGGCAACCTTTAGCTGTCCAGGTGTTATTGGACTGCATTTCCCATCAGCTCTCACTGGCATAGCTAATGGTAAGGGATGGCAGAAGTTGCAGTTCAACAACATCTGGAGATCCACAAGCTGCCCACCCCTGGATTTGAGTCTCATAGCCACCAACCACCATTCCTTATGACTAAGAGTTCTTATAAGCACTGGGTGTAAACTCTTATCCTGTGGGCTGCTTCCAGCCAGCTAGCTTTACCAAACCCACTCTCCATAGACACCCGGATGAACACAATAGAAGTTAGGTGGCTTCACTTGATGCCACAGGTGCAGCGAGCCCTGCAACACCACAGAACGATCCATGAAGGAGATCAGAGGCTCTTTCTTTGACTGTTTGTATGCTCTTTTAGATATGTTTTATCATGTTCATTCAAATCAGCTCCTTTTTCTGGGAAAGCCATTCCAGTTTTTCCAGTCTGTTACCTCATTGTCTTTCTCTGAATTCCTTTTTTTTCTTTTTAGAAGCAAATAGTACTGCATACAACCCTTCATTTGAGGTAAAAACAACAACACCCCACCCCACACATATACAGTATTACACACAATATTCCATTTGAGGGCCAGTCGTTGATTTTTATCAAGCATTATCATTTTCCTTACTCCATTCTTCATGCATCCTTGACAGCATCTGCCCATCACAGTGATTGATAATGTTGGGCTCAAGGCTCTCTGAAGCACATGGTGCGCTAGCATAATGTTGCATGAAGCACTAGTAAGGACAGCAGAAGGATGGCCAGAATGAGCATACAAAGATTCAGTGTCGAGAGGGCCAAGGCTGCCACACTGGAGTAAACTTTATTCATTGTGTGAATGATTCAATTCTACTTTTTCATCTAATGATGATTAAAAGTTTGCTTTTTATAGGAAGGAAAAGGCAGCAGAGCAGTGGGGGAAAATAGGCTTTTGTTTTTGTTGGTACAACCCACAATTTTTATTTTATACATTTCTTGCTTCCTAAATGTCTCTTTAAAAGTACAGCCACTTACAGAGAATCATGAAGTTTAGGTTTAGTATAAGCAAAACTCAAATCTTGGGTCTGAGTTTCTGTTCATTTCAGTGAGGTTGTATTTTATAAGTGGATTTGCACTTTCGGGTGTCAGAGGAACATTTGATTCTTGCAGGCCCATGTTAAATAAGTTTACATGGAAATGTGTTTGACGGATTTCAGTGGGACTCCTTTCAGATAACGATGCTCAGGATTGCAAATGGGCAGTGTCATCCTATGATCCTCCTATGCCAATATCCTGTTAATAGCGGTGTAATTCAGTCAGGATTCTCTGCACACCTAGCAGCCAAGGTTGATTTATGTGATATAATTCTAAACTATACAGATTGTAGTAACAGTGGCAGACACTCCCCCAGTGACCATAGCACCACTGCTGATAGGCACTTAATTGCTGATGCATCATTAGCCTTGTATGAAAGGGGCCAGTTCATGTATGGCGATGAGGAAATGCCTCCATGACATCATCTTAGGCCCTGTTTTGATGAGGGGAAAGCCCCAAGGTGGATCCGCAGTGGCTTTTGGTCATTTATATGACGTAGCAACCATTGCCATCTGCCCAGACAGGGGAGGGGGAGGGCAAGTGAACCAAATGGCTGCTGGCCTGTCTCCACTCTTCTCCAGCATGGGGAGAAACTGAAAAAAGGTGTAAAAACAAACAAACTGGGACGTGAAGAGGTGTGGGCACCCCGGTGCACGGGTGCTCCTCGCATGCAACTCCCCGTGCTCACTCCTTTGCGTGGAGATATAACGCGAAGGAGTTCGGGGGCTCGTGGCACTAATGCGCTGCTGTCAAGATCAGCCTCTACCTACCACATATAAAAGACACAACCTGCTAGCCACAAGGACACCACAGTATCCTCGGCTGCTGGCAAACTGGGAAGGAAGGGTGAAAAGTTCAACATAACATTCAGCCAGTTCTGCAGCTCACCTGGGCGAGCATGAATGGAAAATCCCCAGGGGATGGATTCAGTTCCTGCTAGGAGAATAATGCCCTTGAGAGAGAAGAAGCTATCTGCCAGTTAGCCAAAGCTATTTCTGTCAGAATAAACAAGGCTGCGTCCTCCTCAGTATCTCATTGTTAAAGGTTCAAGTCCTGCCAGGTGGAAATGTGGAATTAAGCCAAAACACATAAATTGTGTGTCCAGCCAGCAGAAGGGAATGAGGCAGAACCCAGATAGCACACCAATCTCTTAATGTTGCAGGAGCGGCCAGAAGAAAATTACACCATGGGGCAGCACCCAGTGACCCAGGCCATGGACGCAGTCAAGGACAGAGAATGGTGCATAAGGAGCTTTAGCCTACCAGAACTGCACAAGTTCTGCACACGCTCCTATAGGCTATCCTATAGTTGATAACAGGTGGTGAAATGGACCATATAACTACACTATTTGTAGAATTCTTGTATTCAGAGTAGAGATGTGGTGACACGTGTGTTTTAGACAAATAGACTGGAAATTGCTCGCTGTAGTAACTTCTGTGTGGTTCAATTTGCTGTTGAGAAAGACATGAATTTCACTGCACCCCATATCAAAAATAGGAATTTTGTTTTTAAATGGTAAAGAAAACGTTGGCTTTATTTTTGTTAACGGGCAGGTTTTCAGTAAGCCTCAGTTTAAACTCTTGTCAATTGTCATGCATCTACCAAGAACAATTGAATATTATTTAAACAGGAGAGACTTTAACTGTGTATAAAAGATAAAGGAGCTAGAAAGATGCTGTGGTGTTGCACAAACACAAGTGAGCAACAGATGTTCCCTTTCAGATCATCGTTAATGTCGACAATATGCTACTTAAAAATTAATAGCAGTTGTGGTGATTTTTTTGACAGTTCCTTTAATGCTGAATGCAGGTGATTGATCATCTGTGAAGTGAAAAGGTATCATCAGTGCTCTGTCAGAACAACAGATGGACGTGAACCTACTTCCTATGTGGAGGGGAGAATTACCACATTGAAACAGAAGTTCAGGTGTTGTGTAAGGATGCTTCGTCTTAAGATATTTCTTTAAGTAAGCAAATATTAGTAGCTGTTTTAAACTAGGTCTCAGAATATAAACATGTTTTTAGGGAAAAGTATTAGTATTTAATATTCAGCGTTCCACAGGAAAATGGAGAGGATTGGGTGCATTTCTCACTGGTTGTGTGGTTTGTTTTTTTTACAACCATCTGCTTTCCTTCCTTGGAGCCCAATCAGACTGTCATTGCAATCAATGGAGGGCTTTACTATTGATTGACTTTGAATTGGATTGTGTTCTTGGTGACATATGGAATGACTTGAAATTTTGCTGAAGTAAAGGAGTGTAGAAAACACAGAAACCTTGGTAAAAGCAAGACCTGGCATACTTAGGTCCCAAATGATGCCTATAATTGCAGGAAATCACTCTTCATGCCAATATAGAGATCAACTTGATTCCAGATTGCTATGGTGCTAATTTATAAAGAGAGAGATGCAGACCTCAAGACTTCCTGGAAGCCACATATTCTGATCTCAGTCCAACAGCATGAATGTAAAGAAGCTGGATGTTTGGAAGCAGGAACTGGATTCCCCCATCTGTGCCAAACAGCTGATGGCATTACTACAGGTTTTTTTTACAGAGCTACACACAGAGAGAGCTTCTGGATCAGGCTGGGAAACTGCACATATAGCATATGTCTGTTCAGATGATTCCTCATTCCAGCTAGGAATATGCATGCACCTAAGCTGGGCCAGCATCAAGGATAGGTATGATTGGGCACTTGCCAAAGACCCAAACTCCAGCAGAGCTGACTAACATGAGCCTCCTGGAGTTGTGCCTCTGCTTCACCATTGCATCCTGCTTGTTTACCTGTCTCTTGCTCTGATCCAGACACTGGTGATGGTGAGAAGGCGGAGCAGTAGATGACACTAGCTGCTTACTCACTGTCTCCCTGCCTGTCAAGGAAGCAAGTGGCAGGAATGAGGAGGAAGAGGAAGAGGAGCAATAGCCACTGATTATTATTATTATTTATTATTATTATTATTATTATTATTATTATTATTATTATTTCTAACCCGCCTCTCCATCCAGATCGAGGCGGGGAACAACAACTAATATAAATACAGGAATCATAAAATAGATAAAACATTAAAACAAATAAAAACAAATATATTATTAAAAACATCTTAAAATTCAACTGGATGGGCCTGCTGGAAGAGATCAGTCTTCACAGCTCTCTTAAATTCAAGAAGATTTCTAATTTGTCGAATCTCCTCCGGTAGGCCATTCCACAGTCTGGGAGCGGCAGAGGAGAAGGTCCTCTGGGTAACACTCGTCAGCCTAGTTCTGGCTGATGATGGCGGTGAGAAGGTAGACTCACTAAGGGAGGGTTCCCATGGAGGGCATCTTGCCCAAGGGCCCTCAAAAACCTGGAGCTAGTACTGCACTTACCCTACTAGCTGGATTGGGGCACATGGTTTGGAAGTCTTGCCCTCTATTCCCATGTGTATAGAGGCTGTTTGTAGTTAGTGCCAAACTACATATTTCATGCAAATGTGTAATGACCCCCCTCTTCTCTCTCTCTCTCTCTCTCTCTCTCTCTCCCCTCCCCTTGCTGGAAAACTTGTTTTGGGAGGGAGAAGGGGAAGTGATAGTGGAGAAGCAGCTGGGGGTCGGAGGCAGGGAATATTTTGGGTGAAATCCAATTATGTCCATCTGCTGGCAGAGTGACATGTGCTAGTGGACTGAATACCCCTAACCTTGAGCCTCCTGCATCCCCCCCAATCTACTTTTAAGGTTGGAGGACCCTCAACGCAGGTTTTAGCAGGCTGTGGAGGAAAGGAAAGGATACGAAATGTCTACTTTTGTGCACGTGGAAGTCTGCTCATGTGACTTTGAATGTAGCCCATTTTGTGGTCACCTCTTTCCTTCCTCTTAATTGCACCCTCCTTAGTAGCTTTTCCTCTCTTGGGATTCCAACCATTTGCATTGGAACGTGGCTGCCATGAAATCCCCTTTGCCAGAGCTGGCACAGTACTTTACACACACATCTTGAGGTTGACGTTGAGGACCCAGGTGGAACTGGAGGTAGGATTGCCATACGTCCTGGAAAACCGGGATTGTCCTGGATTTCAATCAATTCCAAAATGTCCCAGCCAGTTGGTAAGGAATCCCGGATTCAGAGTCCGAGTAATTCAGACCCCCAAAATGGTGCCTTGAGCCTGCTTAGCAGAGCTGCAGCAGCAGAGAAAAAGACTGATCCATCTGCTGCCTTTTCCAGAACGCCGCTGCTGCTCCACAGGCTCAGATGAGTCACTCACCATGACTCACTTTATCGTGCCTGCGGCTGCGTAGAATAAGAAGAACAGCAGGGAAAGGCGGGCTTGTTCTCCTCCTCAGGCTGCATGAGAGTCCCATGCACTGCAAAGGACTTTGGTAGCTTGGCTGGTTGCAGCCAGAGCTTTGGGGTAAGCACTGGGCAGAGCCCCTGGGCTGTTTATGGGGGAAGGAAAATAGTTTTGTGGGGTGTGCGAGGGAGGGAGTGGGGGGATGAGGGAGGAAGGAGAGGAAAGGAGGGAGGGGAGAAAGAAAAGTCCCTCCGGAAAAAATTGGGCGTCAAAAACCCACCTCCTTGGATTTGAGTTGCAAGCCTCAAATCTGTTACTTGGAAGTAAATTGCAGTCAATTTAAGATGTCTGGATTTATAGTTGTTGCAAAAACTTTACTTTGCAACAAAGCACAAAAGCAGACTTTCATTTTAACTGAATAAAATACAGTAATGGAGATTTTCATCTGGATTTTAAAAAGAAAAACAAAAAACATACGCATAATGGCACAATCCAGCTACTATTAAACACTTTTAGCTACCTAAACTTATGCATGTTTAATTAGAAGTAATTTCCACACAACTCACTGGGACTTACTTCTGAGTAGACATGCAGTAAGTCCCATTGTCTGCAGTGGGGCTTGCTTCCAGGTAAATGTGCAGGGGAAAGCAGGCATTGAATATTATTCCATTGAAACCAATGGGATCGCAGAACCCTATGCATGTTTGCTCAAACATAAGCCCCACTGTGTTCAATGAGTCTTACTCCCAGGTAGGCAGCCTTAAAAGTGCTTAACTTTGGTTGGATCATGCCTTAAGTTTAATTTGGGGTCCGTGGGGGGGGAGGGGTGTTACCTTTTAAATATGTCTAAGAAAATCAGCATTATTAGTGTTACTATTATTTATAATTCATTATGATCTCTTCATCTAGTGGCACCGAACAGTACATATTCTGCTAGAGCCACCACTTGAACACGAAGTAGATGGCTACTTTGGGGTTAAACAGTATCTTTTAATAGTAATATCCTATGGTAACTACTTGGGTGATTGGGATGGGGGTAAGTCTCCGTATTGAATTCTCCTCTAGCTTTTGAGAACTAGTGGAGAAATGTAATTTAATGTCATTTTTTTCTGTTTGATTGCTTAAATTGTTCTTTGCCTATTATTTATTTGCAGGTGCTTAAGTACTTTAGGCTGCAATCCTATACATACTTACCTGGGAATAAGTCCTATTTAACTCAATAGGATTTATTTCTGAGTAGACACGCATAGGATTGCGCTATTAGATAACTAAAGCTTAGACAGCTTTCTTCCTTTCCCTCGACCTTTACATATTGCTCAGTTTTTAAAAAATCCTAGCCCCCCCTGCACCCCCCCAAAATTGTCCTGGTTTTGTGGATCCAGAATATGGCAACCCTAACTGGAGGGCCTGGCTCTTGCCTGGTTCCAGTCCTACCTGAATGGTTACCATGGGCACTTGTTCATCTGCCCCCACAGCCCTCCCCTGTGGAGTTCCACAGGGTTCTTTCCTCTCACCTTTCATGTTCAATGTGTATGTGAGGCCACTGGCAGAGTTAATTCAAGCCCACGGGCTGAGGTACCATATGCATGCCGATGATACCCAGCATTACATCTCGGTGGGCTCAGACCTCTGTGGGTAGTTGCTGTCCTGTCTCAGTGCCTGGCTGAGACTTGTAACTGGATGTCCAGAAGCAAGTTGAAGTTTAATCTGGAGAAGACTGAGTTGATAGTTGTTGGTCGAGGTCAGCGGCTGGCAGGTTCTATACAGGAGCTTGCAGATGTTTCATTTTCAGGAATCCGAACAAGGATTGTGACCAAGGCGTGAGACCTGGGTGTCATTCTTGACCAGTCCCTAACTATGTCATCACAGGTGGGGGCTGTTGTCCGGAGCTGTTTTTACCAATTATATATGCCTTGCCAAGTTCACCCCTTTTTGTCAGAGGTCGATCTTACCATCACAGTTCATGCCCTGGTCACCTCCAGGCTTGATTATTGCAACTTGCTGTATACCGGGCTTCCCTTGAAGCAAATTCAGCGCCTACAGGCTGTACAAAATACGGCAGCCAGGTTGGTCAAAGGGCTTCTGAAGTGGTTCTCTATGACTTCGGTGCTTCAAAGAGGTCCACTGGCTGCCGGTGGCTGCTAGGGTGTGCTACAAGGTTAACTATGTATAAAGCCCTGCACTGCTTGGGCCCTGGTTACTTGAGTGCTCGCCTTGCTCCTGTGTCCCACCGTTGGCAGACCCGCTCTCAGGGGCAGGGTGACCTGATCATCCCCCACTACAATTTGGAATGTGCGGGGGCCAGGGTTTTTTCAGTGTTTGGCCCCTGATTATGGAACAATTTGCCACTGGAGATTAGACAGGCTCCCACCGTCAATTGTTTTAAACGCCTCTGTAAGGGGTTCTTATTTTCACAAGGGTTTGGGGGAGGGGTGGTTTAAATTTTAATGTGGGTTGAGGTTCTTAATCAAAATTGTTTTATGTATTATTGTAAAGCACCATGATGCCAGAAATGGTGAGGTGACGCTATAATTTTTTTTAAAAATAAAATAAAAAAATAAACCTCTCTGTCTTACCTTTGGCTTGTCAAATGGTACTCCAGCTTCAATGACTTGGATTTGGCCCTAAGGCCTTCTGGTTGCTGATGCTTAATAAAGGTGACTGCAATTTACCAGTTTCAAAGTGAAACTGTATTCCATATAATTAGTTTTGTTAACAGGGCTGAAGCAGCCTGATGCTTGCGCATTAGGTGGCCAAATCTTGGAAGAGCAGTAAACCGGCTGAGTGCACCCACGGGCTTCTTAGTCCCATCTGCATGTGGCCAGTGGGACCAAGAAGCAACTGCTCCTGCATACCTCCTGGCTGGCTCCCACCCATCTGAGCTGCTTGCTTGTGCACATGTCAGGCTGTGCCCGCTAGCCACGCTCACTGCTTCTAGGTTTTGCTGGCTTCATGCAGGTGGACAGTGGGACCAAGAAGCGCCTGGCTGCTTGCACGCCTCCTTCCCATCTGAGCTGCTCTGGCAGCCCACCGGACACACTCACCTTCCCGCTGCTTCTTGTTCCGGCCAGTCATCTGCATGGCTTGCTTCCTTGCCTCTCCAGGAACTCTCAAGTCTTGCGAGACTTCTAGGATGAGGTCGGCTGAAGTCTCACGAGACTCTCACACCTTGTTCTGGAAGTCTCATAAGACTTGAGAGTGCGCACCAAAAATAACCCTACCACAAATGGTTGAGTGGGAGGGTAGGCTGCAGCAGCGTGGTAGCAGGCATGCGTGCGCTTGAGGCAGTAACCTGCCTTGGGCCAGGCCTGTTGGTTGACCAGTGCCAGGAAGGAAATTGATATTGCTTTGCTACTTTCTAACACCATCCTGGCAGCTGTGGTCTGTGATACGACAGGCCATTAAACTTGAATCAATTGTATAAACAGTTCCTTTAAAGCCAGGTGAAAGTCACTCCACAGGTCCTGATAGTTGCTTTTATTTTGCCATAGTGGCTGTCAGGGTGGTGCATACCAGAGTGAAGTGGTGGTGGAATTCTGTGTGTATTGGAATGGACTGTTCCACTTCAGACTGCAGGTGGAAGATTGCATTCTTGTATGTTTCCCTCATAATAATCTCCTTGTACATAAAAAAATCTAGCACAGCAGGAGCACAACGGAGCTAATTTTAGGAGTTGAACCAACATGGTTGCCCCAATTCAACACCTCAATCTGCAGGTGGCAAATTGGGGCTGCTGTACAAGTTATTTTGGGAAAGGTGGTGGTGATGTGTCAAACTGTTTCATCCAGTATTTGGAGGGCACCTACGAAAGTGATGGTGGCTTCTCTCCCCTCCCCTTCTCCCAGCCAAGTCTTTTAAAAACATTTTTGTTAACTTTATCGTGGGCATGGAAACTTCAAAGTGACCCATCTGATTCTCACCTGTCTTCCTCTGTAATGAAGTCTTGACAAAGAGCAAAGTCACTGTAACCTGCAGTGACTGTAAAGGGGATTAAACTTTTAAAAAGACATTGCCAGCAAGGGGAGCAGTGGCGGAGAGCTTTCTCTCCTCTCTTCCCCCCTCCTGCATTTAAAATTAAATCATTGGCAGTCGAAGCTCCAGCCACTGTGGCTTTAATTTTAAAACCAGAAGGGGAGGGAGAGGAGAAGTAGCCCATTGCCATGGCCACCTTCACAGGTGATGGCTTTTAAAAGGTAAAAAAGAAATTGCTGCTGCTCTGGTCAATGCCTCCCACCAATACCAGATGAACTGCCCACCACCAGGGTATCCCAGTTTTGCAGGACTTGGTTTGGTGCAAATCCCAAAACTACGTGAAATAATTCCTCTCCTATCTACTTTTAAAAAAAACTTTCAGGGAGTGTTAGGGTGGTAAGAAATAAATTGTTATTATTATTATTATTATTATTATTATTATTATTAAAAGGAGGACAGGGCTGCTGTATCTTTAACAGTTGTATAGAAAATGAAATTTCACCAGGTGTCCTTTGTATGCATGCAGCACCTGATGAAATTCCCTCTTTGTCACAACAGTTAAAGCTGCAGGAGCCCTGCCCTCTTTTGTATCTGGTCAAGAGGGCAGGGCCCCTATAGCTTTAACTGTTGTGATGAAGAGGGAATTTCACCAGGTGCTGAAGCTTTGCACAGTGGCAGTATCGTAGCCAATGAGGTTAATCCGAGGCATGATTATTGCTAATTGAAACTAGGTGCTGCACCATACAAAGGACACCTGCTGAAATTCCCTTTTCTATGCAACTGTTAAAGATACAGGAGCCCTGTCCTCCTTTTCATATGGTCACCCTAGGGAGTGTTCTATTTTGATGCAGAGAAGCGTTACATAATGCAGTCTACAATCTCAGGAGCCTACCACCTCATCCTGCTGCATGTGTGGACCACGGCAAAATTTCTGCTCATGTTTATAGTGGGGTGAACGTCACAGTTTCAGTGTGAATAATTAGTGTCTATTCTGATTGTATAATGCAGATGGACTATAACCCTTACCTGTAAGTTCTTGCTGGAACCGAACAACAATTGGAGAGCTTACCACTCCTTATATACCCTTTATATTGGGTGCTCCTTGACAATGATGCCAACTACATAAAAGGAAGTCATGGGCAGATTGGAAATGTATTTTATTGTACAGGGTAATGATTAGTTATTAACAGTCTAAGTGTTGTGCTTCTTCCAGTATGAAAGAGCTGTTAAAAGCAGGTCCTGGGAGGCAAGTGCAGTGTATGGGAAAGATTTGAAGGTGTGATTTATCCAGTAGCTCTTAATAAGTAGATAATAGCTGACAGTGCTGGATCCATTCCAGCAGTATCCAGTTGCTCTCTAAGCATCGAGTGGCATGTATTTTGGAGACTTAAACATCACAAACACAGGTACTGTCTTGAAAAATGAATAAATAACGTGTTGTTTAAAACTCTATGTAGGTGACTGAATTTTTACTGCACTACATATATGTATAAAGAAAGAAACAAGAGAATAAAATTTAAAAAAGATTTATCTTTTGACAGAGCAATCCTATATCTTTCTATCTATTCAGAAGAAATACCCATTGAGTTCACTGGGATTTATTCCTTGGTATGTGTGTACAGGATTGCAGCTTTAATCATATTCTAAATATGTTCGTTCTTCATCTGTTGTGAACTGCCCAGAGAACTTTGGCTATTGGACAGAATAGAAATGTCATAAATGCATAAAATTGATTGCATTGTTTTATTCTTTTGTATAGCTTATATAGTTGTCCTCGGATGTATTCTCCCCAAATGCACGCATTCAAAGTATTATTTCTGGGCTTATTTTTCATTGCTGGCAAATAAGAACCCACTTGCTTCTCTCTCAAACCATGTGACTTTTAAATTTAGTGGGTCAGGTGAATGAGCCTATCTCATGTATGCCATCCCATGCTTCCCTTTAACCATCTTTGGATATTATGTGCCTTGATTTGGGGAGGAGGGAGCCATTTGATATACTGTCTCGGGCAACCAAGTGTCCTGGGACAGCCCTGCATCTGGTCACCCCCAGGGTAAGGACAACTTCTTTGCTTCTTTCAGATTTTCTTACTCCAACCTCAAAGTCTGCACAAGAATGGGACTGCCAATATCTTTCCTATATTGATAACGTTTGTATTCGCCTACATGAGCATCTACTAAACTACGATCTGACTGTTGCTATTGAAATAATTTTCTCTGGGTAAAGGAGAATTCCATGTTACTTCCATATCTAAAGAATCACAGATAATATAAGTTCCTGATCTTTTAGGTTGCTTGTGTAGGGATATGCTTTAAGTGGCTTAGTCCACAACCCAGTTCAAAATAAATAGATTTATGGTACATTCAGGTGAGGCTTTTATGATGCAGCTGCCCTGCCTTAAACATGGACTTTTACGGAAGGTCCAGATTATGTTGTCTTCCACTTGTAACCCTCCTTTATTTTCTTCTACATATTTTGTTATCACAAAAAAATATGTTGAGGAAATGATGGGATAACAGCACAATGGGTGCTTCCCGACGAGGCTTTTATGATGCCACATTGACGGGACATCCAGATTACGTTGTCTTCTGACTGTGACCCTCCCATATTTTCTTGCCTCTTCTTCCATCTTTTTCCTTATCACATAGAATCTGTTAAGAAGAAAAACCAGAATAGCTGCACAATGCCTTCTAATTGCCAGTGCGAGGAGCCCTCTGTCTGCAAACACACAATGCCTTTTGATTGGTAGTGCCAGGAGCTGTCTGTCTGAATGCACCCTTAAACTGGTTGATTCCCGCTGGAATAAATTAAACCATATCAGTTTAAATCTAAACAAAATTTTGCTTTAACCGAGTTTTGCATCAAGCTACATGGCAGCATTCAAATGAATTCTTTTAGATGTAACTACAATGGATTCACTTCCCTTGTGGTAAATACTATACCTTGAGGTTATTTTCATGGTACATTTTCACGCTTAATGTAGTTGCATCATGTAATTCTATCCACTTTAAATCTATAGATTGGTTAGTTCATATCAATATTAATTCACACTGCCAACTTCAATACTTCAATATTCAGAAAGAATATTCACAATATTTACTGAGGACAATGTGAGATTTTTTTAGCATCAGGTTTTTCTGCACTACTACCAAGAATGTCCAACTTGTATTGTGATTGAAATGTTCATAATCGTTCCTAAAATAAAAAAATCTTCCAGTTGAAGCTTTTATCACACCATCACTCTGCCTCATTCATGGAATTTTATGGGGTAGGGTGTTTCCGACATTATCGCCCTCCATTTGTAATCCTCACATGCTTTCACCCCCCACTTCTTCCCCCACATTTTTCTTACCACAGAAAATCCACTAAGGTGGAAAACAAGGAATAGCTGTGTTGTAAAAATCTGAACAGATCTATGATTTGCACCCCAAAACACGTCCATTTCCCCTGACACACATCTTACACGCATCCTACATGTGTTCGCTAATACACACACCCAAACCGTCCACACACAGCACCCCAAAGCCCCATTCCCCACTGCTGCTTGCAAGTGATTTGGCGGCGCAAGAACTAGGAGCTTGTCAATATTGCCAATGCTCCTTCTCCAGGTCAGACTCCATTGTAACCAGGAGTGTGACTCATCCAGATGTGACCGTGGCACACCTGGAGAGACAAAATGACCATATAAGGGAATGATAGAAGTGGAGAGACGTTGCAAAGCATCTCTGGGTACAAGTAAAATAGCACATGGCAATGCAATGCCACGTCTGGCCACTACTCGGGTCTACTCGAGAGTAGCTGTAGCCGGAAATGATGTTTTTGGAGTTGTAAACCAATAGGATGAGGGCTAATGTCATGTGACATCTGATGTATAAAAGTATTTGTTTGAACCTTGGCGCGGTGTGACTCTGGAAAGCAGCGTTAGCGTCCAGAGGTCACCTATTCTGCACAGAATAAAATCAGTTTCCAAAGCTTCAAGAGGTCTTTCATCAAGTGTTTCACATCTGGGCTTTGGACACTTGGAAATAGCATAATTTATGCAACAGCTGCACAATGTTTTCTGATTCATAGCACTAAAAGCCCTCTGTCTGGGAGCGCCCCAAGTCTTTGTAAAAATCATAATCTTTACAGCCTGATAATGGGCCCTCACTCTTGTCCGTTTCACAGATACTTCATTACCATAAAATTTAAGCTGAAAAGTATCACAATGCACCAAGATTTCTTTTGCTATTCACTTTCCGCAGTAAACAAATGCCACATATATTTAATGTGTGCATTTCCCCTATGAGGGAAGGTTACAACAGCTGGGATTGTTTAGCATGGACAAAAGGAAGGTAAGGGGAGACATGATAGAGGTGTACAAAATTATACATGGTGTGGAGAATGTAGATAAGGAGACATTTTCCTCCCTCTCCCATAGTACTAGAACCCAGGGTCATCCTATGAAGCTGATTGGTGGGAGATTCAGGACAGATAAAAGGAGGTACTTCACACAGTGAATAGTTAAATTATAGTATCAGAAGCAGTAAGCCTATATACACCAGATGCTGGGGAACAAGGGGGGGGGGGCTGCACCATGTCCTGCTCTCTGGGTCCCTGCTCAACAGCTGGTTAGCTATAGTGTGAACAGAGTGCTGTACTAGATGGACCCTTGGTCTGATCCAGCATGGCTCTTCTTATGTTCTTTTGTTCAGGATCAACCCCTGAATTTGTAGCCTCTTAAACAATAATGCTGTACGCTTTGAGATGATGCTTTCTGCTTTGGTTAAAAAGGACAAAAGTGAATAATACCATAATATGTTAGACATACAAATTTGGTAGGGAAGTGTATTTTACTGGACTAAGCTTTCCTAGTGAAAATGTAGGTAGGCTTTCAAGTTCAGTTAAACTCTTATTTTTTGAGGCTTTTCACTTATTCATTCTAGAAAAAATGACAAACATGTAAATAATGCTAATAGTGAATAGCTGTATATTCTCAGCATGTATTTATATAAAATTTGTAACTGTGTGGAAAATATTTGTTAAAATACACAGCTGTATAAGGGGAAAATTGTCATAGCAAATTAAACTTAAGCAACAGTTAAATGATAAAAAAACCATTATAAGAACAATTATATAGCCTTTATTCATTTTCCATATGTGTAATGAGATTGCTTCTTAGACCTGTAATACTTTGGCCCTTATTTCCCAAATTATTGCTGCACTTAAGCTAATTTATCCTACTTTGATGAATCATGTACCCTGTCAAACCAACATTGCTTTCATATGTTGAAAAACAACATAGAATAAAAGAATATATCATAAAACATTTTAAAACTAAACAATAAATATGGAATTAATTTATCAAAACAGAACAAAAGATGCATGTGATACATGTGAAAGATTTAAACAAAGGCCAGCTATTAGAGTACAAGGGACTGAGATAATGCATTCACAGTACTCTGGTTTTACTTTATTATTAATTTATTTGAGTTTTATTCCAACTTTGTCTAAACTTTACACATATTCAGCCCACGAAGGGCTGGATGGGGGTCATCTTTCCCCATCCCACTTCAAAGGAGTTTTCCACCCCAGCTTTAAAGGGTTCAGGGTCTTATACATGCCTTCCGACCTTTATCCTCACAACAACACAGTGAGGTAGGTTAGGCAGAAAGTTGGTGACTTGCCCAGTGGGGATTTTTAATGTTGCGAATGTGGCTCATCTCAACACTGGATTACTGCCTTCCTCCTTTCCTTGCCTGTACTCATATTACCCTTCCCTTTCCTAGTTTGGCATAACTTTAGTTTGCCATCTAACATCTGAATCAGAGTAGTAACCAGGGATTATATATTATCTGTATTTACATACCACCTCAAGGTGGTTTACAATTAAAACACTAAACCCAAAGATAGAAGATTCAGAAGACAAAATAAAACAACAAAATTATCTTAGGCCATCGATAGTCTCTGCAGGAGCTGCTGGCATGAGTTTCCCAGGCTGCCTCTACAAGAGGCATTTAAAGCTCTTTCAAGGCGCATTAAAAAATTTACCTCTACAAGAACGGAGCGCAAATCAGGCATAGAGGCGCGTTTTCTCTCCGATTATGCACATTATCGAATGCGTGTTAAATCGCGAGTTTTATTTTGCTCCTGCCGTTAAAGCGCATTTTGACTATGTGAACAAGCGATTCTCTGCATTAACTACCTGTAAAGCGCATTTGAAACAACCGGTAAGGTCACCTGTTGAGTGCTCAATTACCTCCTGCATACAAGCATTTACGATAAAGCGCTTCAGCGATTATGCGCATAATCGGCTAACCACACATCAAACGGAATCCATCTAAAGGGGGTCCCAGTCTAGGTTTCTCTTCTCTCTTCTTCTCTGTTACTTTTAGAGCACACCGGTCTTCAGTAGCATCTGGGATAGTGGGGAAGGGGCTACCCCAACAGAACTTTATCAATCCCTTGGGATCTCTTCAAGAACTGGTGGTGAGAGTTCCCTAATCCAGGCTTCTCTTCTTTTGCCTTCCCCTGAATTACCTCCAAACTATGGTTTCAAACCATGGGATAATATCCAGTGTTAAAATCCAACATAGAGTAGACTGATTGAATGAATCAGACAGATGACTGAGAGCCTATCTACACTACTGCTTTAAAACAGTTTAAAACAGTAGAGACAACTGTTGGGGCCCAGGACATACTCCATATACAGTTTTCCAAACGTTTTTGAAGTGTTGTATCCTACTCGGTGTAGATAGGCTCTAACTTTAGTTTCATGTATTTCAATGAATCTAGTTTACGTAGGACTATCATTGGCTACTACCCCATGGCTTGAAGTGAATTTGCAAAAATAGAAACAAAAATCATTTGGGGCAATCATGATGAGCACTAATTTGGACTTCACAGCAATTGTGGTTGAGAGCCAACTATGGAAAGGAGCAGGGAAATCTGGGAGATAGGCAAGCCTGAGGCTTGTTCCTAATCTCTAACCACCATGATCTGAAAAAAAATAGTGTCCAAGTGAGACACTGCAAACTCTATCCGCATTGTTGTATGTTCATATTTTATGTCTGTCAGTACACATCACTGAACTGAAGGTCAGCTTCAATGCTTGAATAGCTTTTCATTGCCTTTTTTCTTGCATATTTTTTTAGTTTTTGTTAGCTCCAGTTCAGAACTCTTTTTAGCTTGTTTATCTTCTTCAAAGGTTTATGTGTGTGTTTGTTTGTTTATTATATTTATACCCCATCCCATTGACTCAAGGTTACATGTGACATTATATTTCATGGTATATAATACTTATAAATGTATTCCTAAGTTATTTGTCCTCTCTACTTTCAACCCAATTCTTTGCTGAATGCATTGTATTTACCATGGTTTACCTTTTCTATCTTTCTTTGTCTGGGTACCAGTGACATATGCTGGGAAACAGCCCAAGGCATGCATTAAGAGAATGTGAAAATTTTGGCTTATCATATGGACTGAGAAATTCCAACACCCTCGCTGGAGATAAAAATGGACTGCAGACTGCTGCTCCTGCATTAAACTATGGCAAAGGTGTGCAGACTACTTGGCTGAAATAAGGGTTGATCTAGTTAAAGTTCTGAAAACTCTCAGGGTATCTCTGCCTACCAAAGAACCTTCTGTGAGCTTCACTGAGAGCGTCATCAGACAGGGAAATCGTGTTTCCCTACCATCGCTATGGCCTCCTGCTGCTGTCCCACAATAGCAACAATTTCTTTACACTGGAAAGAAAGAGGAAGCAGCAACAACCACATGACCCATTCAGTAGGCGTTTTTATTGCGCTGCTTTCCCTGCACACAGCAGGAAATGGCTGCAAGTTTCACTTTAAAAAATAACTCAGATTTACCGGGGTCTATATTTTGTCATGGAAAAAATACCAGAAGGGGTGGGAGGCGCTCAGGAGGCAGATGGCATAATCAAAAGGACACACAAAAAACTGTGAGTGGGTAGTAACGAGCATGTGATAACACTTGTCCAAGTCCAGAATCAGTAGTTTCAACTAGTTCATTGGGTTATGTTAGCCAGCACTAGTTTCCTGTTGTGTTGATGGATGTTCCTGCTAGCACAGTGGCCACATTAGATACTGCCCAGAAGGTCTAACATTGTAGAAATTTACCACATGCGTTTAGGTTTTCTGTGGGATTACTGAAAGGTAGTAATTTCACAGGCCGAAGTAGAGACATGCCCCCATTCCATAACTAAGGATCACAAACCACTCTCCCCCCCATTCCAGCACCCCCCCACTATGACACATAGGCTCTATTCTGTCCACTAAATACTTTTCTGCAATAACAACTCCTCTACTGATTAAAACAAACACCTGCCAAGGGAGTGTTCAGCTAAAGATATGATTGACCTACTTAACAGTTCAGATGAGCTTCTCCTGAATGTGAAATGGCATGCTGCATACTGAATTGGGCCTTAGTGTTCATACACACGCATCTAAACGCAAAAAGCCTTATTCAACGTCGTTAAAGTCATGGTTTAAGGTGTCTTCTGAATGGGGCCATTGTAGTCTGTGCATTTTGTAATACACGTAGTATTGGATCCAGACTTGTCGTCAGTGCAATTCCACTTGTGCTGGAGGAAGGGAGTGGGGCAAGATGGTGACTTTTGCCGATTCTGCCTTCCTGCTGCAGCCCCATGTTCCCCATGAAAAGCTGCCCATGAGGGTTGAAGGTGTTCATAAAAGGTCACACTAAGGCTAAGTTTTCCTTGATGACAATTTTCCTAAATTAAAAAAAGCATGAGAAATAACCCCTTCTTCATATCACAATAATACAATTCTTCTTTTAAGAAATGTGCATATAACAGTAAGTTTTAATACACACTACAAAACGGTGTTCATGATCCAGTATCTGCATCACTTGCTAGTAGCAGTGTTTTTATCTTTGCAATTGAAATTTTACTGCAGCGTATGTCCTGGAAATTGAATAATTTGTAGCCCCTAGGGCCAAACCGTTGCATTTGACAGTTCCTGCTCAATTGCAGGAATTGAAGGAGATAAGAAAACAAAGTAGCACAAATTGACTGTGTGCTAAGGTAGTCCATAAAATGTTGCCCTAAAATGGCAGAATATATATGCACATACCTATTTGGATGGAGAGGATGAAAAACTTTGCAAACAGTGGGGCAAAATGGCCATGGCATGCAAGGTGGAGCAATAAGAATCTTGTCACATTTCTATGTTGGGGCGAAATATTAACAGGATAAGAACACAATAAGAGCGTCCAACAACAACAGGTTGAGTGTAAGTGTGGAGGGCTTCAAACATGACCGTCATGAGCCAAACACAGTCCACAGGCTCCCTAAATGAATACACGTGCTCTTATCAGATTCCTCTTATTTTTCAGTTTTGTACTGGACAGCTTCACATTTGCTGTTTTGTAGAACAACATATCAGCTAAATTTTGCTGTGTTTGTTTTAGTGTTTTGTACATTTTTTGCCATGTTGATCTCAATGTCATCCAGTCCCATCCCCCATACCAAGGGTAGCTGCTGCTTACTCTTCTACGTGTCACTCATGTTACATCCTGGACACAGTGGACTCCCTGATGCTCTTTCTCTGTGTTGGCTGCAGATAGTGTCCAGGCTCGCCAAATGCTCACTGCCATCCAATAGTACCTCCATTTTCATTTTGCATTTTGCATTGAGCACCCAAGAAGGTGAGAGGCAGTGTGAGAGAAGCCTGCATTTTACAGGTTAATGAACCTTTTCTGAGTCACCACCACCAAATTGTGATGCTGGTACTGCTCTTCCTTCACAACTTGCTGTGGGATCAAAAGAGCTATCCATAAGATAGATCTGGATTTTCTGATAGATCTCTGGATGTCAAGAACAAAATGGCTCCCCCATGTGACAAGAGGTTAAGGTGCTGTTGCAGACCTATTGGAAGTGGGGCTGGAGGTGGAGGGTGACGTCCCTATCGCCCTCCAATCTTACAAACATTAAATGCCAGGGGTAACTTGCTCCACCTCCTGAGCAACCATTTGCATATGGTTCTTCCCCTATTTTGCACCAGTGGACTTTGAGGTTCTAGTAAAAAAAAAAAAACAAATTAAATTCCAGAAGCAACTTTGCCCTCACCTGTTTCTGCACACACAGTGCCTTCTGTTATCATCTACTGAAGAAACTCACTTCCTAGAGACTCACTGCTTTCATGATTTCTTCTAAAAGTGAATCAATAATTTAAGCAAGCCCAGGAAGTGTAGCATGTCCTTCCTAGTCTTGTTTGTTTGTTTTTGCAATTAGCTCCTGCATGCATTTTGGTTCTTTTCCAACAGAGCATAACAACCAGCTTTTTAGTCTAATACAATTGAATTCTAGTCAGTAATTCAGATACAATAAAGTAATAGGTCTGATTGTGATAACTTGATATAATGGGCTCCAATTTCATATTTATGATACTTTATTTCACAACCATATGACACCTACTCTGAGCATAATTGCATTGTAATCCACTTCATTACCTGGGTTATTAAGGCAGAAGGGGAGCTATTTTGTAAGCATCATTTTACCTTATACTGAATTGAACTCATTTATGTGTTGTGGAGTACTGTGTACTGGGCATAGTTTGGTCTGAGAGTAGTGATAATATTGTAGGAAGCTTTCAGCACCATCCTGATCCAGGCCCTGGGTAGCATTATTAAAAATCATTTATCTTAGGCTTTAAAAAAAAACACGTTCCTAGCTTAAGTAACTGAAGGGAAGATTTGCTTGTCTGTGATCACAATGCAGTATTCTCTGTAGACACAAATAACATTAAGTATGCTCCTGAGGCACAAACAAGACCCAATACGTAAGAACTCGTAATTTAATTATGTGTGTGAGAGAGAAAGAAAGAGGAGGGGGGGGGGAACCCAGCCAAAGCATCCTAAATTTCATCCTATGATCCCTGGCCCTTCCCCTCCTGGCAGTGCTGTGCTGGCAGTGGGGCCAAAGATGGAGTGGTCTGGAGGCATGTTCCCTGATATGCCCCTAAACAAAGCTGGAAGCTATGCCATCCCAAGAGCTGATACAGTAAATTCCTTCCCGTTGGAGGCAATGATGTTTGTGGGGAGAGAAAAACCTGACAACCTCCACCTTCTGCCTTGGCTAGCAGAAGCCAGCAGGTCTTAGGAGGTGGCTACCACAGACTCCCCTTCGGCTCTGACCCAAAATGTTAAATGAAACCTTTGTTTTTATTTATTTATCTATTTATTGTATTTCTATACTGCCTTTCTGAGACCAATGAATTATTTATTATTTATTTATTCCATTTATATACTGCCCCATAGCCGAAGCTTTCTGGGCGGTTTACAAAAATTAAAAACAATGAACATTAAAAAAAAAGATATATAAAATTTAAAAACATAAAAAACATAAAAACAGGTTATAAATACAATATCATTTAAAAACAACTATTCTGGGTCAAACCACCACCACAACAATAAAACCCTCAATATACGCTGTTAAATGCCTGGGAGAAGAGGAAAGTCTTGACCTGGTGCCGAAAAGATAACAATGTTGGCGCCAGGCGAGCCTCGTCGGGGAGATCATTCCATAATTGGGGGGCCACCACTGAAAAGGCCCTCTGCCTTGTTGCCATCCTCCGTGCTTCCCTCGGAGTAGGCAACTGGAGGCATTTGAAAAGTTATTAAAGTTTTTCTGCCCCATGAAAACCTATGCCAGCAACTGCCAGCAAAGTTATGTCAGGCATGCTTAGTTTCACTCTGAAGCTACAGCGCTGCCAGTACTCCCAAGTTTTCCAGAGGGATTTCTGGGTTGAACCAACCGGGAAACATTGTAGGAATTTGCTGACAAAGAGAAAATTCAGATCAGCTTATTTTTTTGACACAACAGGTGCTTCCAGATAGAGGGCTCCTAGCACTAACAACCAAAAGGCATTGTGCAGCTCTTCCATCTTTTCCTTGTTATCAATTTTTATTTTTATATTTTTGGTGAAAAGTAAAAGGAGAGGAGAAGCAGTAGTAAAAACATGGGAAAGTTACAAGAGGATGATGATGTCATCTGGACCCCCTGTAAAATTCTGTGAATGAGGCAGGGCAATTGCACAATAAGAATCTCATCCTGAAACACCCTTTGTTAGTTACCCTGAAACACCCTTTGTTAGTTACCCTTAAGTCCCTTTGAAATCAATGACTAACTTTTCACATTGTTTTCAGTGGGACCTAACTCCAGTAAACTTAGAACTTTTCTACACGAGGCTGTTAATTGGCTGCATCTGCTTTCAGCTTCAATGCAGAATTGAGATCCAAGCACTAAACGAAGAATGTTTCCTTTACTGCTTTCCCTGTGCATAACTTCTAGGTGGCACTGTGGCATAGCGGAATAGCGCAAATGCATGAGAGGAAGTCGCATTTTCTTTGACAGTAAAATGCAGGATTTTCCCTGCTCTAAAAGAAACTTGCACAAAGTACTGTTTAGACATAGAAGCAAAACTGGAGGTTCAGGACATCTTCTAAATAATCTGTAAACAATTGTGAGTAGGGAATGACGAACACATGATAAATTCCTTTTGTAGAAAAGGCCTTAGCCTGGATCCAACTCACTGATTGTTGACTTGGTTGGCACCACTGGAACTCCTTCCTAGCTTGCCTAATGGGGATGGGGTGGGGGAATAACACTTACAAAGTCCCATTTTGCTTTGTATGTACACACTAAGGTACAATACACTTTTGTGCAGGCTGCTCGTAGAAGGTTTTTGTTTTAAGATGTGGTTGTGTAGACAAGTAATTTAAAATATGTGCCAATGGAACATTAGAAGAGCAAGCAACTTATTTCCTAGACAGGATGAATACTCTCTGGAACAGCTTATAAAATGTTACCAGAAATATTTCTTATCTGGGAAATAGATGTGCATGTTATCCTTAAAATGTTGTCTACAGGAATGTTCCCGGGATATCGCTGTGACATTATCTTGCTTTAATATATGTATGTTAGTATCCCATAATATTTTGTACATTTTCCACTCCATTAAAAACGTATTGTTTATAACTGGAAGAAAGGATGTTATGCAACAGATGAATCTGCAACCGTAGTATTGTGAGAAATTACCTGTAATTTCTTCCCAGAAGCCAATAACATAGTGATATAAAATCACTATATAATATAAGTGCATGTGTATGATAATTTATAGAGGGCTCTTTATGTTGAGATTTGGAAAGGTTTCTCTAGAGTTCCTTAAAAGAAAAAGAAAAATGGCCTTCCAGGTTCGTTTCATTCTGAAGGGCGAATATTTGCTTTTTAAAAAGGGGCTTATAAGATCCAGAGACAAGACCAATGCTGGCAAAAGTCATACAGCAGTAGTACAGAAAGAGAGATGGTTTTGGGAAAACATGCCTGTATTCCCTTCAGCTCGGTGATAGAATCTTCTTAACCAAGGAGGTCCTTTGGGATCCCCTTTCTATCCCCTGTAAAGAAAAGAAATGTTGATTACGCAGCGGAGTTCTTTTATCTTTCAGAAGTAAACTTCTACATTGTTTTTTTTTCTAGGAGTGTGGAATCCAATTAGAGACTCCTGTAGAAACACCGATTGATCCAGGCAAGAGAGAAATATCAGATACCTTAGATTAACTGAAGTATGGTGCAGATTGGAGGCAAATAGCATTCAAGTATGTAGGAATGTTCTAGAGTTAGATAAAGTGAACAAAATACTTAGCGACTATTGTAAGAAAATATGTTGATACTCTGCTGCCGTTTTTTAAACTCATCTCTGTTTTGACAGTGACCATTCAACAAATTGTTTTTTTTTTAGGATTTACATTTGCTTGACAAACCTAAATCTCAGGCCCCCTCCACAAGGATGCGCTTTTGCGCCCGGTTCCGGGATTATGCGCATTATCGCGGAGGCGCATTTACGCCTAATCCCTCTGCACGGGAGGCAGCGAGAGGCGGCGAAGCGCATTAATTCATGTCCAAAAAGCGCTTTAGAAGACGTTAACGCGCATAATCGCTTGTTCACACTGCGATAATGCGCTTTAACGGCCGGAGAAAAATAAAAGTCGCTATTTAACGCGCATTCGAAAATGCGCATTATCGGGGAAATAACGCGCCTGTACGCCCGTTTTGCGCTCCGCTGGTGTGGAGGTAAAATTTATAATGAGCCTCTAAGGCTCATTAAACGTCTCGTGTGGAGGAGGCCTTAGACTGTGGCAGTGAGTTTGTTTATTGCCTTGCATTTGTCAGAGATTACGTTTGTGCCACACAGACACTGCAGTTTAATCAAGGATCTGGGAGGACACAGAAGATAACATTGCAGGGCATGTGTGTGTTTCTGTCCTGGATTTAGCTCCCATTTAAGGGGCAAGAGAGGAAAGCAGAGGGGAAGAGAGGATCTTGCCTTGGATGAAATGAAACCTAAGTACCTACTTCCCTTCATCCCTTCAAACAGAAGAGTGTGAGTGTTTGGCTTCTCACAATCCCCCAGGAGGAAGAGAAGAGGGAAAGAATGACTTTGCTTTGTGCTAAATGAGATGGTGACTAAGCATTCACTCCCTTCCATTGTTCCTCTCAGAACAGGAAAAAGATAAATGTGTATGGAGCCAACCCTCTGCTTCTCTTCTAACAGTACAGCCTGCGGGTAGTACCACTCTCAACTTGGGGTGAGGAAGGTGGTGCCCGGTGTGGTGTGTTGCTGTTTCTCCCACAACAGACTGATAATAATCTGCTAGGCTGAGACAGTGGCACAATAGATACGATTACTGCTCTGTAATATGTACAATCCCTTGCCACTGGCCCACTTGAGAGAAAAGTCAGTCCACACTTGGAAACTGTTGTTCTAGCAAAAAGATCCGCAGCCACTACCTAGGATGAACATGTGATGCAGGCAGCTGTGCTTTGATGTTTCTGTCAGCATTGATGCTGATTGAAGCTTTCCAGCGCAGAGAACATGCTGCCACTTGCATCTGTTATGTGGTGATCTATGGTCTCCGAGAAGAGAGCCTATCATCTTGTAGGCCCAGTAAATGACGTGGTTATTCACCCCTTAGGCAAGGCAATGAGATTATTTCCCTGGATTAGGGCAAAATTGTACAACGATTGCAGCTGTGTTCTTGTACTGATCACACTGCTACTACTAATGTGAATTAGAAATGGTGGTGGCGGCAGGTAGGGTGACCCACCACACCATATTAAAATGCTATTTTAAGTCAGCTAATGGGTTCTAGGGTAGGGTGACCAGATAAAATGCAGGTCAGGGCTCATGTAACTTTAACAGTTGTAGAGCAAAGGGAATTTCAGGCAGTGTCATTTGTATGCAATTAGTTCCTGGTGATATTCCATCTTCATCACAACTGTTAAAGTTGCAGGGGCCCTGCCTTCTTTTGTATATGGTCACTCTAGTATAGTGCCTGCACCTTTAATTGTTGTGATGAAGAGGGAATTTCATCAGGAACTAATTGCATACAAATGACTCTGGCTGAAATTCCCTTTTCTCTACAACTGTTAAAGTTACATGAGCCCTGACCTGGATTTTTTCTTGTCACCCTAGGTGTTAGCAGCAGCTTAGGATCAGCGTTGAATTGACTATTTGTCCACGCTGAGTTGACACACTCATCCCCCAAACTCTCTCCCCCCTCAGGCCTCCTGCTAGTATCCCATCAACCATTGCTGCCAAAAATCTGTCCTGCCAGCTGCTCTAGAGCGTCAGCCACCGCTTTGACCGCTCTTGCCTTGCAACTCTGTGGCAGTAGAAATAACCAACAGTACCCTCCATACTAGGGTGACTAGATAAAATCCAGGTCAGGGCTCATGTAACTTTAACAGTTGTAGAGAAAAGGGAATTTCAGCCAGTGTCATTTGTATGCAATTAGTTCCTGGTGAAATTCCCTCTTCATCACAACAGTTAAAGGTGCAGGCACTATACTAGAGTGACCACACACAAAAGAAGGCAGGGCCCCTGCAACTTTAACTGTTGTGATGAGGAGGGAATTTCACCAGGAACTAATTGCATACAAATGACCCTGGCTGAAATTCCCTTTTCTCTACAACTGTTAAAGTTACATGAGCCCTGACATCGATTTTATCTGGTCAGCCTAGTCTAGGGGCATTATTCAGACTAATCTATAAAAAGGAGGAAAAACAAGAAGTAGGAACCCTTGGAAAGTCCTACAACATTTATATCACCTATATCTTTTGTTTTGCATGCAAAACATAACTATGTTTATACACGTGTGTCCTGAAAAAATATGTTCACAGTTAAGGTTTTGCAGTAGCCACATATGTGGAAGTAATCCGCGACAAGTTGGTGGATTCGACCTAGGAAATGTCTGATGAAAACATTGCAGTGTATTGGATTCAGAGAAGGACCTCATAGAAGCATTTGAGTTCTAATCTTAATGTTTTTCTTATCTGTTTGGGTAGGACCGCCGCTTTAATGATGAAATTGACAAACTGACAGGATACAAGACGAAGTCATTGCTTTGCATGCCCATAAGAAACAGTGAGGATGAAATTATTGGCGTTGCACAAGCGATAAACAAAACTCCTGGAGGTGCTCCTTTCACCGATGATGATGAAAAAGTAAGATTTTTTCCCCTTTTTCTTGGTAATACGGATAAAATCTTTCATGACTATTGTCTCAGAAGTGTATGCAGAGTTTATCTCCTTTCTTATAAAGCAACTGTATTTTATTCATAATAAAGTAATGTTTTTCCTTTGTGATGCTAAGTTGACATAGCATTGTCTGACAACATGTCTTTACACCACTTATTTGTTAGAATTATTACATTAACTCAACAGTTTGTGTTCCCTGAAATAATTATTTGAAAACCTTGATGAAGATGTCCCATATTTTGAAATAAAACTCAACATACAGAAGCGCTATAGCAGCAGTGAGCTCTTCAGCATTTCATTCTTATTTCATACGAGTTAAAGTATTCACCCATTAGTTTATTCACTGCTCTTTTCTAAAAATTCTAGTCTTAGTTTGCTATATTTGTTATTACCACTGTAAAGTTCTAGGCTGGTGGGTGTCACTTCACCTAAGACTTTCAGGCTGCTCAGTTTTGTTTTGTTTTCTAAAGATGTCATACTTTATGACCTGGGCTATGTCTGCACCAGGCATTTATCCCAGGGTCATCCCTAGATCGTCCCTGTGCATCCATATGACGCACAGGGGATCCTGGGATCAACCGGGACAACCCCAGGATAACTGGAAATGGGGATATCCCGGTTTTCCCACGGTCGTGCGACCATACTGAGGAGTGTGGGTGGTGTGGCTGTCGCTCCCGGGTTGTCCCTTCCTCCCTGCAGGTAGTGGGGCTCTTAAAACGGGCATGAAGCTGCACAGGTGCGGGTGGGGGGGAACAACTCAAAGGGTCGTTTTTCTTTTTAATTACAGGTGCTGGAGTGCAATTGCGCAATGGCTCCTCTTCAAGAAAAAAATGGTGCCCGTGATGTCCCTCTTTCCTCCCGGGATGTCTCGCGGGCATCTAGACGCTGGGGGAGGATCGTGGAAGCAGTTAAGTCTGCGATCCTCCCCCTTCCTCCCTCTACTCCCTTAGGTGTAGATGAGCCCCTGGTTTCTTTTCTGGGGTAATTGAACCTCATTGCTGCCTAAGGTGAGACACAAAAGTTTGTCCTCCATCACTGGTTCCTTCCTTGGGGCTGCTGCTGCAGTTGCCACTGTCAACATCTGCAGGCACACCCTCCTTGCTCTTCTTCATCTGCTTGGAAATCTCCGAAATAGCACTGGTATTCTAGATTGGCTAGCTAGATTTCAACAGGGAGGTGCCAGTTTGCCCATTTTCTTCTTCAGGTAGTCAAGGTCTCTCTGGGTATCATGTTCAACACAGAGAGGATACAGGTGTCCCCCCCCCCCCCATGATGGCAACTTAATATAGGTGTACAGAGATGTGGGGAGCATCTTCCTAAATGGTAAGGAGAACTTTTTTTCCTGCCGATTCCATGGATGTGTGGTAAAATACTTGCCATGTATACTTGCCACTTGCCTATATGTGATTATATGACTACTTTGCTAAATCATTATCTCTATTTGCATTCACTTATGCTATTTGCTTGTCAGAAGATTGACTTAATAGAATGGATAGGTCTTTATTTTGTCCTTTTTGTTAAATATTATTTAACCATAATACTTGACTGTATCTCAAGCAGTGTGCCCAACGACATGTCTGGATTTTGTTATTGTATTTTGAAATGTAATATCTCATATGAAGAATCAAGCATCAGGCGTTTGGTTTTAATTCCAACTCTTTGGTCATTCTTTGTAAGGTTTGCATATTTAGGCAATTGCCATAACATTAAATTAAAAATCACAAGATTAGCAGTTCTGACAACCTGTACTAGTTTATATGTACATGCTTCGAATGTACTTGCTTTAACTGGTAAAATTGGGTAATCGCAGTATCACTGTTTCTTTTAGCAGAGGCAGGATCTGGCTAATTGTGTGCTGATATGTATATATTAATTAATAAATGTCAGCTAACATTGGTTGCTCATTAAATTAGCTACCTCTACTTGCCTATTAGTAGTGCTATGCAGCAAACTGTTATAGGACATGAGAATAATCTCTGCAGTGCTATATGACTAACTGTGTAATTATAACCCCCTGATGTTGCCTCTATGTCAGCCTCGGTCAGCGGAGAGATGCAGAGCTCCTCGGCGTGTCTGTGTGTGTGTGGGTGCTCCTTTGTTGTGGAGGTTCCTGCTATCCCTGCTGAGAGCTTGTTGGGTAGAAAACTATTGGCAATGGTAATAGCTGACACAAGGCCCTGAAATGGGGCATTTTGGGGGTGAGGTGCAGGTGCTATACTAGAATGACCAGATACAAAAGAGGGCAGGGCTCCTGCAGCTTTAACTGTTGTGATGAAGAGGGAATTTCACCAGGTGGAGCATGCATACAAATGACACCTGCTGAAATTCCCTTCTCTACACAACTGTTAAAGATACAGGAGCCCTGTCCTCCTTTCCATATGGTCACCCTATAATACCAGTGTGTTTCCAAGCCCAATTTAGAGTGCTGGTTTTAACAGTTAAAGCCTTGAATGGTTTTGACTGCCTTCACCTGTGCCAGCTTGCCTGTATTCTGAGGTCATTAACAGACACGTCTCCCCTGCTTGCTGCCAAGGGTGGTTAGGCTTGTGAGTACGGGGGATGGGGCCTTTTGAGTAGTGGCCCCACACCTTTGGAATGAGCTTCCATTGGGGGGCTAGTCAAGCCCCTATTTTGCAGGTCTTCAGAAAAGCTTAAGAACCACCTGTTCTCACCGGTCTTTTTTTGTTAATTTCTGGTGCTGCTGGTTTTATTTATAAGTATTCTTTTTACTGAATTGTTATTAATATTATAGTTAGTATTTTATCTTGCATTGTTTGTTTCTTTTATCTTGTACACTTGGGGTGATTGCAGGGATGACTGCAGTGAGGGAGCTACTGAATGCTGTCCTGCTTAGGAGTTCTTAGAGGGTAGAAGCTATTTCTTTTATGTTATTTGGCTACCCTATCTTGTACGCTGAGTGATCATAAGATCAGATCTGTAGGGAAGTGAAAAAAAAGGTCAGGTAGACAGCATGCAGATAGTTCAGGCCTCTGAAAACTCAGTTGACTCAGAAATGCAAGTCTGGAAGCATTTCAATTGTTTAACCCTCTGTTTGGGATAGATGTGTATATCTTTTCTTAAAGAACAACTTAATTAATACGCATTTCCAAGACCCAGAGCCTATTGAATTGAATAGGTTTCCTGATAGCGGTGCTCAGTTTCTTGATAGCATTGGCTTCTTTGCACCCTGGAAATGAAATCGTAACCTGGAAACAAATCAGCAGACACTGGATGCATTGTTCTCTTTGTTCATGCTTCTTTCCCAGCTTTATTCAGAGCAATTAAGAGATGGTCTTGTACTTTCTAAAAGAGAGAGCTAAATAGCATGATTAAATGATGCTGGGGGGGTGAGGGCACTAGTGTATTGATTCAGCCATTAACAAAGAAATTATTATTTTCAATTAGAAGTACACAACAGCACTATGCATGTACTTAGGTCTTTAAAAAACCCTCCTCAATAACAAATTAAATATTCAGCAGTGTGTGTTTGTTGAGGCCTATACATATAATCACATTAGTTAATGGCTGCTTATAAACTGTTGGATCTTCCTGCATTTTAACAGGTCCAGGTTTTCTGTGCCACTCTTTACTTTTTCTGTGTAACCTAGGGCTGCATTCCTATGCAATTTTACTAGGGAGTAAATCCTAGTGAACTTGGTTAGCTTACTTCAGAGTAAATAGGAATGGGATTGCATGACACTGACCCTGTTCAGATGACACTCTAAGCCATGGTGGTTAAGTATTTTGAGCGAAACATTATGGCTTAGCGTGTTGTGTGAACCATTCCTAACCATGGTGGCTATATAACCATGGTTTCTTCTTCGTGGTCTCTGTGCATCACACCATGGGCTCGCGCCGGCGCCGAGCCCGCCTCGGGAAGCTTCTATAGCTAGTTAGCTTTCTTGGCGGGAACCCCTCCCCCCACCGTCGTACCGCGCATGCTCTGGGTTCTCGCCCACCTCAGTTCTTCTTTGACCGCTGCGCTGTTGGCCTCACGGGGATTGCTTCGAACTTCGTTCGTATCTAAAACATAGAAAATAGATTGTAGATAGTTAGAATTTCATCTTAGTTAGTTAGCTTCTTACTGTTACTCTAACATTTTAAAATAAAAATATATATATAAAAAAATATAGATATATAAATAATACTTCTACTTTAGGATATAGGACTTGTGTTTGTGGTGGCCATCTGCTGTCTCTTATGGCGCAGACGGCGCTGTTCAAGAAATGCTCGAAGTGTAGGGCGAAATTAGCCCTCACTGACGGACACGCCTTGTGTTTGCTGTGTTTGGGGGAGACCCACGTTGTGGAAACTTGTGTCTATTGTATGCATTTCTCGAGACAAGCCCGCCGCAATCGTGCTGACCGCTACATGGCTTGCTCTGGAAGAAGGCACTAGAAGCAGTTGATTCCCCAGTCACCATGCCCACCGCCTCGACTTCTGGGGAGCGCTTGGCCGAGCCCGTAAGTCGCTCAGACCCAGCACCGCTTGCTAGGCCACCTACAGAGGTGCCTAAAAAGCATAAAAGAAAGGCTGCCGACAAGCTGATAGATGATGCAAGGTGTAAAAAGAAGGGGAAACAAGCAAAAACGGTCAAGCCCGCTGGAATCGATCTCCAAACCTTCAAACCGCGGAGTCCGTCGTTGTCAGTACCGACAAAATTAGTTGATATCTCCCCGACCGACTCGAGGCACATGGTACCGTCCCCGTCGGTATCGAGGAGACACTCTACGAAACCGAGGCGCCCGGCATCGACACTGACACACTCGGCATCGACACCTCGGCTGTCACGACTGGTAGATATGGGGCACCATGAGCCCCCAGCCTTACCGGTGTCGCCAGCTCTTGTCTGCCAGCTTCCTTCGGCACCGGCTTCACCTACGGTACCGAGGGATATTTTTGCTCTGTTATCGGGGCTACCACAGGCACCCTCAGATGAGGACATTTTCGAGCAGCAACCAACCTTGGTACCAAGGGCACAGTCACCGTGTTCGGTTGCGTCCTCCTGACCTTCTCGGATCTGCTCTGACACCCATCGGTCCCGTTCAAGGTCACGATCCCGATCCCGTGGTTGGGACCTTTACTCCGACCGATCGGTACTCTCTACTCGCTCCCGAAGCCAAGACCACCACCGGCGTTGAGACGAGCTGTCTCGGTACCGAACCGACGCTCATCAGTAACGATATATTTTCGACCCATACACGGGAGAACGTTTGACCAATGTCAGCCAGTCTCGACCGCGACATTTGCCACGACAAGCCCCTTCCGCATCTTTGTCGGTACCGACAACAGCGATACCGTAGCAACTCCACACAGCGTCCTCGCCACAATCAATAGAGGACTATGCTTCCGACTCCTCTGCTGTGGTCTCTCCCCAGCCCTCGTTACCGCCCCCTGATGAGGACGTGGGAACGTCAGAGCGGGCTTCCCCGTCCATGGAGTTGGGCAGCTTCAATGAACAAATGCTGAGGATGGCTCAATCTCTAGGTATTGACCACCAACAGCCGGAAGAGCTAGCATCAGATGGTATATTTGACGTCATGTACGCTGATCCTGCACCTCAGCTGACTCTCCCATACATATCTACTTTGCTCAAGACTGCTCAGCAGTCATGGACCAACCCTTCCACTATGGGCCCCACCACAAAACGCCTGGATGCACTCTACAAAGTGAAGGAAGCGGATGCTCCCTTCCTTTTCATCCACCCAAAGCCTAACTCTGTTGTTGTTGAGGCAGTACAAGGCAAGTCTACTAGATCACAGACTGCGCCAACTGACAAAGAGGGCCGAAAGTTGGATATGTTCGGCCGTCAAGTCTACTCGTCCACGGCACTGGGCTTAAAAGTTATAAATTACCAGGCCATGATGGCCCGTTATCAACTTTTTTTGTGGGAGAAGATGTCCTCCCTTATAAATCACCTCCCGGATGACCAGCGGGAGTTAGCCTGTGTTTTTCAAGCTGAAGCAATGCGTCTTTCAAAACAGCAACTAACCACTTCCAGACATCTCACAGACCGTGTCTCTAAGGCAATGATTGGGAGAATTGCACTCCGCCGCCATGCATGGCTCCGGTCAGCATCATTACCCCAAGGGACTAAGTCTAGGATCGAGGACCTTCCCTTTGATGGGGAAGGGCTTTTTAACACCACGACAGATTCCGCTCTGGATGCCATTCAAAAGGCTAAGATAACGGCTCGGAAAATGGGTTTCCATCAACCTGCGCAGCCAACCTACCGTGCCAAAAAGTGGTATCGACCGCTGCCCTATCATCAAAGACAATCTCAGGATCGCCAAGCAAGCTATCTGCCTAACACGGGCAGTACTTCTACTCAGCATCGTAAGCCCGTAGCTCGGTTCAGGCAGTCTCGCCACTGACAGGAGGACTCCGCCAAGCGTCGCCTTTGACTCGTTCCACCACACTCTACGGCCACCCACCTTTGGGGACATTCTGTCACCACACAGGGCGAGATGGGCGGCTATCACCTCAGATATCTGGGTGCTCAACATCATCACATCTATCGCATAGAGTTCGAAGTCAACCCTCCCACTGGTACCGTGAAGGTCACAGACCTCTCAGACATCCTCTTTCAGGAGACCAGCTCCTTGTTGCAAAAGGGAGCTATCACGAGAGTCTCCACGACCAACCTTCAGGTGGGATTTTACTTACGCTACTTCACGGTACCGAAAAGGGATGGAGGACTTCGGCCTATCATGGATCTCAGGCACCTAAACAAGTACATTGCCACCAGAAAATTCCGTATGATAACGCTAGCTGTCATCCTCCCTCTTCTCAAAAAGAACAGCTGGTTCACCCTCATCGATTTGAAAGACGCCTACTTTCACATCGCAATTCATCCATCTCATCGATGTTATCTGAGGTTCATCGTCGGCCACCAAGCCTTCCAGTTTTCAGTCCTGCCATTCGGCTTAAAGACAGCGCCACGCATCTTTACAAAGTGCATGGCGCCAGTATGTGCTCATCTCCGGTCACAAAACATCGAGATCTACCCATATCTCGACGACTGGCTGGTGGTCTCCCCTACCCAACAACAAGCGTACCGTGACGTTCAAACTGTGAAAACATTACTGCAATCCCTGGGACTTCAACTCAACTTCGAAAAGTCTATTTTCCGACCCTCCCAGTCGATACAATTCATAGGCGTTCATCTCAACGCCGTGTTAGGCAGGGCCTTCCTCCCAAGGGAAAGAATTCACACGCTCTGCAGCCTAGCTCACACGCTGCGGCAAAAACGAAACCCCTCAGCCTTTCTAGCTCTCCGGCTGCTAGGCCTAATGGCCGCATCAGTATTCGTGGTACACTGGGCAAGGCTGCGAATGCTCCTGCTTCAGCAAACCCTACTGCGTTACTTCAACCCTACTGTGGACCCACACAAGGTCCATTTTCCTATATCTCTCACCGTCGCATACTCTCTACGTTGGTGGACAAGGCCACGCAACCTGTCAACAGGGCTGCAGTTTACCGACCCAGGTCCCTCAAGGTTTCTCACCACGGATGCCTCTCTCCTTGGCTGGGGAGCCCATTGTGGCGACCTATCGATCCAAGAAAGGTGGTCACCTTTGGAACGTCTCCTGCATATAAACAAACTAGAACTGTTGGCAGTGAAGAAGGCCTTGGCCGCCTTCCAGAACCACCTATCGGGCAAACACGTCAGAATCTTGTCCGACAACACTGCCGTAGTGTGGTACATAAACAAACAAGGGGGAATGAGGTCCCGCCAACTCCTTCGTCTAACCATGGACATTCTCCACTGGGCAATTCGCTGAGATATAAGGCTGTCAGCTATACATATCGCAGGGACGAGCAACTCTCAAGCAGATTCCCTCAGCCGACACTTCCAGAGCACGCACGAATGGAGACTATCGCCTTGCGTGCTTCGAGACCTCTTTGCCCGGTGGGGCACACCGTCGGTAGATCTCTTCGCAACCAAGGACAATGCTGTCTGTCAGAAATTCTGCTCCAGGGCGGGCATAGGTCGTGCCTCCATGGGAGATGCCTTCAACATCCCATGGAACCAAGGCCTCATGTACTTGTTCCCGCCGTTCCCTCTGATTACCAGGGTGATAGCCAGACTGTTGCGTCACCAGTCAGACGCCATACTGATAACACCATGGTGGCCCAGACAAGCGTGGTTCGCTCCTCTCAGACTGGCAAACAACCAGAAATGGAGACTCCCCCAGCTTCCAGACCTTCTATACAAGGGCAAGGACGGGATTCTCCACCCAGACCTACCATCGCTCAAACTTACAGCGTGGAGGATCCTTCCAGATGGCGACGCCTGACCCTCCCTCCAGGTGCTAGGGACATTCTGGAGGCCGCTCGTAAACCATCTACTAGGTCCTCCTACGAACGTAAATGGAACCAGTTCCGTATTTTCGCATCGACTAATAGCCTGAACCTGGACTACAGACCAATACAGGACGTCATCACCTTTCTTTATCACCTCCATTCTAAAGGACTAAAGCCAAGCTCGATTAAAGTTTATCTAGCGGCTATCTCAGTCAATCGAGCCATGCTAGATGGGTTCTCCATTTTTTCCCACCCAGTTTCAAAAAGTTTTCTAAAAGGGTTAAATAATGTGTTTCCGACGTTACGACCGTTCATCCCTCAATGGAGTTTATCGTTAGTATTGACCGCTCTGTCGGCCAAACCATTTGAGCCTTTAGCTACTACGGATTTGCATCTTTTGACGTTTAAAACTGCTTTCCTGGTAGCCGTCACATCTGCAAGACGTGCATCGGAATTACGGGCCCTGGTCATCGACCCCCCGTACACGCAATTTTTTCGAGACAAGGTTGTCTTACGGCCCAATCCCTCCTTTTTACCTAAGGTAATCTCAACCTTTCACATGAACCAAGACATTGTGCTACCCACATTCTTCAAGGCTTCCTCGGAGCCCGTCTCTTCTAAGCTGCACTCGCTGGATGTTAGGCGAGCTCTGGCGTTTTACAGGTCACGGTCAGAGACGTTCCGTAAATCCCGCCAGCTTTTTGTTTGTTTTGGCAGTTCGTCGAAAGGACTTCCAGTTTCATCGCAGTGCTTATCCCAATGGATCGTGCAGACGATCTTGCTTGCCTACCAATTGGCCAAGGAAGAACCACCAATGTCGGTCAAAGCACACTCTACAAGGGGACAAGCTGCTTCAACTGCCCTTCTCCACGGGGCATCACTCCCCGACATCTGTAAGGCAGCTACTTGGACCAACATTTCTACGTTTATAAAGCACTACAGATTAGATGTATGAGCTAGAAATGACAGCTCTTTTGGCCGGGCTGTACTCTCTTCCGTCCTGCAGTGATGGCCTCTCATCAGACAATCAATGAGCCTACCCACCTCCGGTAAGTTGCTTGTTATTCGCCCATGGTGTGATGCACAGAGACCACGAAGAAGTTCTTCGAGTGGTCATCTGTGCAGTCACACAACCCACCCACCGTCCCCACTTGGCTCAGTTAGATTGTCAAGTGGTGGGAGTCGCCATGCTCCTCCTGTGCTATTACTGTCTAATGAGTGTCAGATTTTTCACCTCGGTCGCGAGGCCTAGCGGTCTCAGGGAACTGAGGTGGGCGGGAACCCGGAGCATGTGCGGTACGACGGTAGGGGGAGGGGTTCCTGCCAAGAAAGCTAACTAGCTATAGAAGCTTCCCGAGGCGGGCTCGGCGCCGGTGCGAGCCCATGGTGTGACTGCACAGATGACCACTCGAAGAACTACAGTTACAGGTAAGCAACCTGCATTTAAATATGCCCACTAACCATTTACTGCAAAAGGGTTAGTGGTCTGACCATGGCTTAGCGTGTCGTCTGAACAGGCCTACTCTGAACGTAATGAACACTTTCCGGTGTGCAACCAATTTACTTTAGCACACTAATGATTTCATCAAAAATAGACTCCAAACTATTACAGTACAGTAATTACAGATTGAAACATAATGCTTTATAAGGAGCATGCTTTTCACAACAAGAAGCTTTTCCTTCCTTCAAACTCTTTAAAATGTATGGATGTAGTAGCATAGTATTTATGAATTGTCTTTCCAATGGTACATATCTTCATTGGGTTTCCCCCCTTATTTTAATGGCCATGCAAAGTGAATATAATCACCCCAACCCTGAACAAGGTTTTATAATTCAGTCCCCAGGGTATCCCACATATACTAGGTTGTGGTCTGGAAAGAATGTTTGACATTTTGAATATACCTGGCAAATGAAAAGGTTTGCAGTTTTGGGCAAGAAGAAGCCTGGGTGATGGTGAGGAGGTACATAGGGTATGGCATTTATTTTAAAGGAAATTGATAATGTGTTAAAAACTGCTGCTATTTCTCTTGCTCCCCAATTGTCAACCTATATATTTGTAAATAACTGGTGACCCATGAAACAACTAAACTGGTTTTAATAATCAGCTTTTATGTATAGCCAAATATACTTTTAAATATAGCCATTGTGAAATGGTATTAACAATGCAATTCTATCAATATTCTGAAATATTTTCTCTCAAGGTAAGTGAATTTTAGGTTTGCAGTATAGGATTACTGTGGGTAATAACTGTTAATGTACCTCTATTTCCTCTATTGCAAAAAGGGGAGAATGCTTATTAATGAGCAAATCCTCTTGCACTTAGCTTGGCCTAGCATCTTTTCATTTTGTGGCAAAAATGCATTTAGTCTAAGCCCCTGAGAAGGTTTGAAGATATAGAAGAGGCATTTCATCCTTCCCCAACCTGATGCCTTCTGAATATTTTGGACTATCATTATTATTATTTATTATGTTTCTATACTGCCCCATGGCCGAATCTCTCTGGGTGGTTTACACAAGATTAAAACAATTAAAAACTATATATAAAATTTTAAACCAAAAAAATGCAACATACACAGAAACATACATCTAAAAACAACTACAAACAACTTTATAAACAACTGTAAAAACAGATCCAGGATCGATGAAGCTCATCACATATTGCTAAATGCCTGGGAAAAGAGAAAAGTTTTAACCTGGCATCGAAAAGATAGCAATGTTGGCGCCAGGCGGACATTGTTGGGGAGATCATTTCAAAATTGGGGGGCCACCATAGAGAAGGTCCTCTCCCTTGTTGCCGTCTTCCAGGCCTCCCTCAGAGTAGGTTCCCAGCAAAGGACCATAGATGTTGAGCGTAGTGTATGGGTAGGTTCATGTTGGGAAAGGCATTCCATCAGGTATTGTGGTCCTGAGCTGTGTAAGGCTTTGTAGGTTAGAAGTGTCAAGAAGAGACAAACTCTGGTGCTGTGTAGAGCTATGAAGACTTTAATGTTATAAAAAGCTCTTAAGGTTGTAAAAACCAATTTTCAAAAAGCTTTTTGAAAATTGTTTTTTTAATAACAGTAAAGTTTTCACAGCTCTACACAGTACCGGAGTTTGTCTGTTCTTGACGCTTCATTCCTTGGTGCTTTTTTCCCTCGCTTCTCTCCACCTTTGTAGGTTAGAACCAGCAACCTGAATCGGGCTCAGGAACGTACAGGCAGCCAATGCAAGAGGGCCAGAGTCGGTCTTCTATGTTTGAACCTTCTGGTCCCTGTTATCAATCTGGCTGCTGCATTTTGCACAAGCTGCAGCTTCTGAACTGTCTTCAAAGGCAGCCCCACATAGAGTGCATTGCAGTAATCTAACTTGGAGGTTACTAGAGCATAGACATCAGAAGCCAGGTTATCCATGTCCAGATAGGGGTGTAACTGGGCCAAAACCAAAGTTGGTAGAAGGCACTCCGTGCCACTGAGGCCACCTGAGCCTTAAGTGACAGAGATGGTTCTAGGAGTGTTAGACGTGATCAAATTGAGTGTGCAAGAAACAGCCTGTTATAAGGGAGGAGTGCAGCAGAGAATCAGATACTTAATCAGTTAGAGACATGTTTGTACTATGTTCTTTATTTTGACTGGTTAGTATCTCTTTAACCTGAGGATTCTAAGTGTGTCCCATAATGCAGTTCTCAGGCTTGCTTCCTAGTTCTAACTGCTCTTTCTATGACAGTTATGCTCTCTTATGTTTTCAGATAACAGTTAGTAAGAAGTCTTCAAGAAGACTAGATAAGATTAGTTTATCTCTCCACTCCTATTCTATATATTAGTGTTTCAGTTTTGTTCTAAGAATTAACATTCATCATTTTTTGTTCTCTACTATTAAATAATTGTCTCTAGCATTGTTCTTTAAGAACACTCAAATTCTGATTTCCGCTAACAAGGAGAACCCCCAAGCTACGAACCTGCTCCTTCAAGGGGAGTGCAACCCCATCCAGAACAGGTTGAACACCCTCCATCCGGTCAGCAGAACCATCCACTAACAACATCTCAGTCTTGTTTGGATTGAGTTTCAGTTTATTAGCCCTCATCCAGTCCATCGTCGCAGCCAGGCACTGGTTCAGCACATCCACATCCTCACCTGATGAAGATGAGAAGGAGAAATAGAGCTGCATGTCAGCAGCGTAGGAGTGCCTATTATCAGCTTTGGCTGATATGCCAGGTGCTGCGCCCCTTCCTAGAGTTGGAAGACCTAAAGACGGTAGTGCATGTGCTGGTAACTTCGAGGCTTGACTTCTGCAATGCGCTGTACATAGGGTTATCTTTGTGCCTAGTCCGGAAACTTCAACTAGTTCAATATATGGCAGCCAGATTGGTCAGCGATACACCTAGGGGTGATCACATTACACCAGCTTTAAAATCACTCCACTGGCTGCCAATTACTTTCCGGGCGAAGTACAAAGTGTTGGTCATTATCTTTAAAGCCCTACATGGTTTGGGTCCAGGTTACCTGCGGGATCGCCTTCTCCCATACAATCCACCCCACACACTCAGGTCCTCTGGGAAGGACTTACTCCTGTCAGCAAAAACTAGGCTGACAACCGTTACCCAGAGGACCTACTCTTCTGCAGCTCCTAGATTGGAATGGCCTGCCGGGAGAGATTCGCCAACTTAACAGTCTTCCAGAATTTAAGAAAGCTATAAAGATTGATCTTTTCCGGCAGGCCTACCCAGACGAATTTTAAGAGTTTTATTGATATTTTAATAATGTATTAGTTTTTATATGTTTTTAATCAGTTTTATGTATTTTATATCATTTGTTTTTAATGTTCCCCACCTTGATCCTGAGGGAGAGGTGGGTAAGAAATAAATAAATAAATAAATATATTACTATTATTATTCCAAAACTGTGGATGACCGCACTCAACAGATTCATGGAGATGTTGAACAGCATGGGGGACAAAACTCACCCCTGCAGAATCCCGTACTGGAGAATCCACAGGGCCGAGCAATGTCCCCGAAGCACTATCTTCTAGAGCTGATCCTCCAAGTAGGAGCGAAACCACTGCAATACAGTACCTCCCACTTCCAACTCAGCCAGTCGCCCCAGAAGGATACCATGGTCGATGGTATTGAAAGCCACTGAGAGATCAAGGAGAATCAAGTGAGTCACACTTCCCGTCTTTCTTCCGACATAGGTCATCATACATGGTGACCAAGGCTGTTTCTGTATCAGAGCCAGGCCTGAAACCTGACTGAAACGGATCCAGATAATTGATCTCATCCAAGAATGTCTCAAGCTGGCTTGCAACCACCCACTCAAGGATCTTGCCCAGGAATGGAACATTTGCCACTGACCTATAGTTATTAAGATTTTCCGGGTCTGGTCCAAGGAAGATTTCTTCAGGAGTGATCTCACTACTGTTTCTTTCAGACAGTCCGGGACTACTCCCTTCTGCAAAGAGGCATTCATCACTTCCCTGGCCCTGCCAGCTGTTCCAGCCCTGCTAGTTTTATTAGCCCAGAGGGGCAAGGACCCAATACAGAGGCAGTTGCACAAACCTGTCCTGAAGGAAAAGAAAAAGTGTTGTAGGGAAAACCCTGATGCTTCCTCTCACCTTGTTCTTTCTATCTGTTATCTCTTTCCCGCTACATGCAAGATGTTCTTACTAGCTAGCTAAGATTTCTCTATCCAACAACATTGTTGCAGTAATGATGTAGCATTCTTATTCTGTGGTTTATTGTATTATCCTATGACAAGCCATAATGTGTGTGTGCTCTACTGTGTAGAATCACGCTGTGTCCTCATGCACAGCAACCTTCTGTCTTCATGGACAGCATTGCTAAAGATCTATATAAGCCATGTTCTGAGACAATAAAAGATTCTGCATGCGGTTGCTTGCTTCCTGCTAACAACATCTCGGTGTGTGTGTCCTCATTCCTTCACTGTCCAAGCACCTTGTCAATGTCCTCGAGCTGTACCAACTGAAACTCATCCAAGAAAACTGGACAAGACTGTGCTCTAGATACCTCATTTGATTCACCTGCTATGACACTGGAGTCTTAAGTCCTGGAGGATGCAAGAGATTTTATTCTGGAAGTGCCTCAGAAGGTTCTACAGTGTTCTTGGGGCCAGCATGTAATAGCCCCCAGACAACTCTGAAAAGCTCCGCTGGGCAGCAGATTGATGATTCAATAGTGGCAGCAAAATATTGTTTTTTTGCTGCCCTCACTGCCCCTGAGTATGCCTTACTGTAGGCGCTCACCAGTGTTTGACTGCATCCACTAGGAATTCTTCTCCACCTGCAGTCAAGTAGTCTCCTATTTTGTTTCATCACTCTCAGCTCTGGGGTATACCATGGAACTGTACAAGCTCTACACCTGGGTCATTTCTGCATTCCACAGATCAACCAGGAGAGCCAGCCCTATCAGCCGGAAATCTCAGCCAAAGCCCTCTGGAAACCATCTGGATCCATTAGCCTAAAGGGGCATACCATCTTAAGGGCCCCCACCCTTGCAGAGGAGAAAAGCTGCTGTAAGTCTAAACCTCAGCAGGTGGTGAACTGACCATGACAAAGGGGTTGATGTAAAGCCCCCTACTTTCAGATCGCCATCTCCATGTGCAGTTGAGAAAACCAGGTCTAGATTATCTCCCGCTACATGCGTTGGGCCAGTCCCTTGGTTGTCATGGAAACCATGAAATCCTGAGCTGCCCCAGATAAGTGCCCTCGACATGAATGTTGACATTCCCCAGAACCAAGAGTTTGGGGGATCTCAGCAGTACACCCAAGACCACCTCGGTCAGCTCAGCTAGGGAGTCTGTTGAGCAGTGGGGTGGGTGGTACACCAACAGAATCCCTAATCTGTCCCGTTGGCCCAACACAAGGTGCTAACACTCCAGACCAGTAGTCACATGGACAGGGAGCCTGCAGAGGGGGATGGACTTCCTATAGACCACAGCAACCCCCCTTCCCCAGCCCTCATGTCTACCCAGATCTGTAAGCCAGATCGGCCATCTCATCCACTATTAAATAATGTATTGGGGGGGTGTCGTATTAGGCACCATTCTGGCATTTAAAAGTAGCATCCAAAGACTCGAGGGCTGACTGATAGGGCAACCAACAGACCTGTGGATAGTGGGGGGACCAGAACATGGCATGGCTGTTAACTGTGTGGGCCGCATTCCCCTTACCTGGCAAGTCCTCCTCACAATGCCTTATCTCCCTCTACCTGTCACTATACTGATTGGGCACCCCTCCGATCCACCCACTGGGCCCTGTGTCCTCCTTCCCAGGCACATAGCTTAAGCCTGGGGAAAAAAGCAGGCTGGCAGGTGGCACCCTCTCCTGTAGGTGATGGCTCTTCCAGGCCACCTAAACCAGCCAGCTTATATATCCCTTCATTATGGGGGACAGGTGGAAGTTGTCCACAGCAGCTCCTGAGGCCTGATCCTGCAGGAACTGGCAGATTTGCCAGGCAGAAGTCCACAGGGAAGAGTGGTGGTGGTGGTGGTGGTGGTTATAGCGGCAGCACTAGTAGCAGCAGAAAGCAGGCAGGCAGGCAGGCAGGCAGCAGCCTGCACCCTCTCCTCCCCAGGCAATAGGCCTCCCTCTCCTGCAGGTGATGGGTCTTATTCCTGACCATTTGACCATGCTGGCTGGGGCTGATAGGAGTTGAAGTACTGGAGGGTACCAGGTTGGGGAAGGATGGGCTAGATGATATGGATGAGTTCAGTGCTGTATCCCACACTCACTGGCTAGTTTCTTAAGTAAATGTATCTTCTACTCTGGGCGAGCCATGCATCACTCAAAAATGGTAACTGTTCCACCTAAATTAGAAGAGTGGCTTGTGCAAGAGAAAAACACGTTATCTTTTCGGCACCAGGTCAAGACTTTCCTCTTCTCCCAGGCATTTAACAGCATATGATGAGGGGTTTTGTGTTTTTGTGTGGTTGTTGTGCTTTGACCCAGAAGGATATTGTAATTTTAACTTGTTTTTATGCTTTATGCTTTTAAATTTTGTATATCGATGTTTTAATTGTTCAATGTTTTTAATTGTTGTAAACCGCCCAGAGAGCTTCGGCTATGGGGCGGTATATAAATGGAATAAAATAAAATAAATAAATAAAAAAAATGCCTTTATTATTTGATCTTCCACTGCCTAGTTTTTGTTTATTTACTGCGTACCCGGTTAGAACCAGACATGTGTACTACAACTGCTGCTTCTACATTTCTTAAGAGATGTCACAAAATGGTCATACTGATGGGACTTTTTCATGATATTTAGAACCACTTAGGCTTATATCTACATATAAAATGGTGCCAGACATAATTGATCCAAGCCAACAATTTCAAGATGTGAGCACTGTTTACTTGCATATTTTATGAGCTTACTGCCATTCATTCCTGCTAATTTAACACAGAGTTTTATGCCTAATGGTGAATCTTGATAGGTGTTTTCTGGCATTATCAGTTATGGATAATTGCATGAGAAGGTAATATAGTCCACAGAAGAAGGAATGATCTGCAATGCCCATTTATTATTATTATTATTATTATTATTATTATTATTATTATTTATTGTTGTTGTTGTTATTATTATTATTATTATTATTATTATTATTATTATTTATTACACTTATATACCGCCCCATAGCCGAAGCTCTCTGGGCGGTTTACAAAAATTAAAAAGATTGAGCACTAAAAAGACAACATACAAAATTTAAAACCATAAACATAAAACAGCTATCATTAAAATACTTTAAAACATTTTAACTGTTAAGCCTGGCCATAATGTCAAACCTCAACTTGAGCTGTTAAAATGCCTGGGAGAAAAGAAAAGTTTTAACCTGGCGCTGAAAAGATAACAGTGTTGGTGCCAGGCGGGCCTCATTGGGGAGATCATTCCATAATTGAGGGGCCACCACAGAGAAGGCCCCTCTCCCTTGTTGCTATCCTCCGAGCTTCCCTTGGAGTAGGCACCCGGAGGATGATCTTTGATGTTGAGCGTAGTGAACGGGTAGGTTCATGTCGGGAAAGACGTTCCATCAGGTAATGTGGTCCCAAACCGTGTAAGGCTTTATAGGTTAAAACCAGCACCTTGAATCGGGCTCAGAAACCTACAGGCAGCCAATGCAATCGGGCCAGAATCGGTCTTATATGTTCGAACCTTCTGGTCCCTGTTACCAATCTGGCTGCTGCATTCTGCACAAGCTGCAGCTTCTGAACCGTCTTCAAAGGCAGCCCCACATAGAGTGCATTGCAGTAATCTAACTTGGAGGTTACCAGAGCATAGACAACTGAAGCCAGGTTATCCCTGTCCAGATAGGGGCGTAGCTGGGCCACCAGCCGAAGTTGATAGAAGGCACTCCGTGCCACCGAGGCTACCTGAGCCTCAAGTGACAGAGATGGTTCTAGGAGAACCCCCAAGCTACGAACCTGCTCTTTCAGGGGGAGTGCAACCCCATCCAGAACAGGTTGAACACCCTCCATCCGGTCAGAGGAACCCCCCACCAACAGCATCTCAGTCTTGTCTGGATTAAGTTTCAGTTTATTAGCTCTCATCCAGTCCATTGTCGCAGCCAAGCACTGGTTCAACACATCCACAGCCTCACCTGATGAAGATGAAAAGGAGAAGTAGAGTTGCGTGTCATCAGCGTACTGATGACAACACACTCCAAAACTCCAGATGACCGCACCCAACAGTTTCATGTAGATGTTGAACAGCATGGGGGACAAAACTGACCCCTGCGGGACCCCATACTGGAGAATCCACGGGGCCGAGCAATGTCTCCCCAGCACCACCTTCTGGAGCCGACCTGTCAAGTAGGAGCGGAACCACTGCAATGCAGTGCCTCCCACTCCCAACTCAGCCAGTCGTACCAGAAGGATACCATGGTCGATGGTATCGAAAGCCACTGAGAGATCAAGGAGAATCAACAGAGTCACACTCCCCCTGTCCCTCTCCCGACATAGGTCATCATACAGGGTGACCAAGGCTGTTTCTGTGCCATTTTTCATATTCTTTGGACAAAAACTTATACTGTATAAATAAATAAAATCATGCATTTCTACCTCATTTTGTTATTAATATTCAGAGTGGCTGCTTATTACCATAACACATAATAGGAAGCTGCCTTATATAGAGTAAGACTGTTGGTCCATCTAGCCCAGTATTGTCGACACTGACTGGGTTCAGACAACACAGTAACCAATGGTAGTTTAAATAATCAAAGGTTGGTTATTTAACCCACCATGGGTTATTGTGTTGTGTGGAGGGAGTTTTTTAACCAACGCTTGGTTATTTGGCCGAAATAACCAATGGAAATAACCAACACTGTGCAGAGTTAGCTATTTGAACCACCATTGGTTATTGTGTTGTATGGAGTAGGGTGACCAGATAAAATCCAGGTCAGGGCTCATGTAACTTTAACAGTTGTAGAGAAAGGGAATTTCGGCCAGTGTTATTTGTATGCAATTAGTTCCTGGTGAAATTTCCTCTTCATCACAACAGTTAAAGTTGCAGGGGTCCTGCCTTCTTTTGTATATGGTCACTCTAGTATAGTGCCTGCACCTTTAACTGTTGTGATGAAGAGGAAATTTCACCAGGAACTAATTGCATACAAATGACCTTGGCTGAAATTCCCTTTTCTCTACAACTGTTAAAGTTACATGAGCCCTGACCTGCATTTTATCTGGTCACCCTAGTATGGAGGGTACTGTTGGTTATTTCTACTGCCACAGAGTTGCAAGGCAAGAGCGGTCAAAGCGGTGGCTGACGCTCTAGAGCAGCTGGCAGGACAGATTTTTGGCAGCAATGGTTGATGGGATACTAGCAGGAGGCCTGAGGGGGGATGAGTGTGTCAACTCAGCGTGGACTAATAGTCAATTCAACGCTGATCCTAAGCCACACCATGGTTGATTACATGTTGTGTGGGGAGTGTCCCCTAGATAAACAACTGTTGAGTTGATTATTCCTCCACCATTGACTATTGTGTTGTCTGAATGCAGCCATTGATTGACAGCGGCTTTCCTGGGTTTCAGGCAGGGGATTCAACCTGGGATCTCATGCATGCAAAACAGATGCTCTACCATTGAGCATGTCCTTCCCCTCCTAGGAGTTCAGGGCTTCATTGGGAGGTGAAGTTTTAGGAGGAGGGGAAAATAGAGGGTTCAGTACTGTTTATGTTTGCCCCTCTGATCTACGGCATACATTCTGGGAGTTGTAGGACTTTTTTTCTGTTTAAACATCCATAGGATTATGGCCTTAGTTCCTTTTGCTTAGCTAAGTCCCTGGCCATCTACCAAATTAGCCAGGCAAAATCTTAGTAATAGGCCCATTCATAGTAATCCAGACAACCAAACTCCTAATACCAATATAACTAATGATAAATAAAATATATTTTTTTAATGTAAGCATTCTGTTCTTCTGTTATTGAAAATACGTGCAAGATGTCAGTGTGTCCACTGAAGATCTGAATGGGTTATGGATACTCAAAGATATCATTTAAGAACTTTAGATTTAGAGGGGGTAGAATTTATGTGTATGCAAGTGACTAGCAATTTTGACTTAAGCACACATTTAAACTGCTTATACGGAATTTTGCTTAACCAATGTTAAGAGCAATTATAGTTGTACCACTAAATTTATTAAAACGAACAATACTGAATTGCCAAGCAATAAATAAGGAACATAGAGTTCCCAAGAGTACTAGAGAACATAATTACTTAATGCTATTAAGTTCTGAACTAGACCTCTGAAAAGTGGGATATTGATTTCCCATTTTCACCACACCACAGTAATTTGTAATGCATTTACAACAATTCCTACAACTTCCTAAACATGACAGTAAACAATCTCATGCCATGGTGTTGTGATCTGGAATTCTCCGTTTGCTTGCTCCCTGTCACCCCTTTGTCCTAGTTTTCAGTGACTTGATAGACGAAATCTACATTATCTTTAAAGGTTTTATTTGGGTTGTTGTTATTTTGGTGTTTGTATTTTGTGATCCCTGATTATGCTATTTGCTGATGTTTGGCCTATTGGCTGTGAATAAAGTTGTTGTTGTTGATTATGGAGTGGAGTGCTGTTTTAAGGCTGCAGCTGGTGGCTATTGTTTCATTTTATTGTGATTATGTGTTTTAACTATGATGTGTTAATATTAAGAACATATGAAGAGCCATGCTGGATCAGACCAAGGGCCCATCTAGCCTAGCATTCTGTTCACACAGTGATCAACCAGCTGTTGACAGGAGACCCAGAAGCAAGATGAGAATGCAACAGCCATGTCCCTGCTCATGTTCCTCAGCAACTGGTGTACATAGATATACTGCCTCTGATAGTGGAGGTAGCATATAGCAAGCAGGACTAGTGACCATTGATAGCTTTCTCCTCCAGGAATTTGTCTAACCACCTTTTAAAGCCATCCAAATTGGTGGCCATCACAGTGTCATATGGTAGCAAATTCCATAGAGGTACTTCCTTTTATTGTTATAAATGGTTTAACCTAAATATTTTTGGAAACTGCCTGAGCCTGGCTTGCCCATGCCGAGGAAAGTGGCTGCTCTGCCCTACGTGGGTGAGTCCCATGGAGCCTCATCCCCACTTTGATCTTAATCTCAGATCAGAGATAGCAGTGGGAATGCTGGGTAGTCTGAGGCTGGATCCCTTTCTCCATGTTGGGTGGTGGGACTGTTCAGTTCTTCTGTCTCGCATGAAGAAAAAAGAAAAACATTAACAAAAAAAGGGGGTGACACTGAGGCTGGGCCCATACCCCCTGAGGTCATCTGGCTGCAGTGGGCCTGGTGTGGGGGCAGGTTGGTCCCCCATACCTAAATAGTTTTGCACCTCTGGTTTATACAATATTAGAACAAGACAGTAATCTGCATCAGGTTTAAAACACGTGCTTTTCCCCATAGCACTGTTGATCTGTGGAGATGCTTGCTACCAGAAAATAGTCAATAGTACAAATAACCCCCAAAAGGATTAGACAAATTCATTAAATGTAAATATCTCAATGTTAATAGTTGTGCAGGGTTGTTCCCCCCCCCCCCCCCCTTTGTTTCCAGATTGTCATTGGCTGGAAACCAGAAGACTCTATTGGAGGCACCCCATAGAATCTGTTTACTTAACACCTCCACACCAGGATTACACTTGTTGATTGCAGCTAGGTAGTCAAGTGGCTTCGTTTCCCCCAGTGACTGTAGTCTTAAGCCCTTAAACTATGTGAAACCACTTCCTAGAGATACCTCCTCCACTTCCTGTTGAGTGTACGAGTCATGTTAGTCACTACCCTACTTCCTGTAGAATGTTAAAAGTCGTCACTGAATGGACACACCTTTGGTAACTTCCTCTAAATTTTTAATATATCTGGATCTTGCTAGTTCTGGAAACAGAATAGACTCTAAAGACATCCTATTATGTGATATTGATAGAGAACCTTGCTCTGTAGCTAGAAAACAATTGGTATAACGAGATGTGTATTGTAAAGCACATTGTTTTCCCAGGGGAAAAACATATAATAAATCTCATTCTTGGATATCAATGGTGTTAATTAGATTGGCGACTAAAAAGGACTCCTAAGATTAGACTCCTGTTATAGGGTATAGTATCACTATCAAGAGGCAGTTAGTCAGATGTTCCTCGGTAAAGAAGGCACATATGTCACAACTGCTTTTCATCTGCGAGATGCCACTACCTGTGCTACGTTACCATGTGCTACAGTTTAATTAATATGTTACATCAGGGACAAACTAGTCTAGATGTCTTCCTCTTCCCTGAAATTAATCCCACTGTCTTCCCCCCCCCCCCCCCCCCAGGAACAGTTTAAAGATTACCTTATGTCTGTGCAGCATTTTGAAAGCATTACCAGATCACTTAGGGATGACTAAATTTAGTGCCTACACTTGGCCTTCATTTTTAAATATTTTCAGAATGCGCGTGACAAAGATGGGGTTGTTTATAAGCAATCTTTGTCAGCAAAAATGCTCCAGCATTTCGTATAATAGGGTTGGCCCCATCAGTAGACAGAGTGAGGCGGGGTGACATGAAAGGTCAGGAAATTGTTAGCTATTTAATTTATTATTATATTGTTATTTATTGCATTTGTATACTGCCCCATAGCCAAAGCTCTCTGGCCGGTTTACATAAAATTAAAACATTTAGAAACAATATACAAAAATTAAAACTGCAAAACATACAATATACAAATACCGTATTTCACCGAATGTAAGACACCATCGATTGTAAGACACACCTAAATTTCAGGGCCACCAACAGGGAAAAAGCTTTGCGTCGATTCTAAGACACACCTTAATTTCAGCACCCCTTCCCCCCTCCTCACTCACCTCCATCGCCCGTCCTCGCTGCTGCCGCCGCTGCTCCACGCCGACGCCAGCGCTTGCCTTGTCCTGGCAAGGTGTCATTCCCAGTAACGAGGCGAGTGTTGCCAGTGGCATGGAGCAGCGGCGGCAGTGAGGATGGGCGATGGAGGGGAGGGGGGAGGGTTAGGGCCCTGCAAATCCCCTCTCCCCCTCCCCTCTTACCTTGATCGCTGCTGCCTTGGCCTGGCAAGGTATCGTTACTGGGTTCCCAGTAACGACGCCTTGCCAAGCCGAGGGGAGCGTTGCCAGCGGTGTGGAGCAGCGGCGGCAGCAGTGAGGATAGGTGACAGCGATGGCAATGTTCCTCTCAGCCTGGCAAGGCATTACTGGGAACCAGGCTGAGGTGGCAGCGATTAAGGTAAGAGCGGAAGGGGAGGGGGGATTTGCGGGCCTCTAACCCTCCCCCCTCCCCTCCATCGGCTGTTCTCGCTGCCGCCGCTGCTACTGCTTCACGCTGCTGGCAACACTCGCCTCATTACTGGGAACGACGCCTTGCCAGGCCGAGGCGAGCGCTGGCAGCGGTGAGGGGCAGCGGCAGCGGCAGCGAGAACAGCCGATGGTGGGGAGTGGGAGGGTTAGGGCCCCTGCAAGTCCCCCCTCCCCCCTCGCAAGTCCCCCCTTCCCCCTCGCAAGGCCCCCTCCTCCCTCGCAAGTCCCCCTTTCCCACTTACGTTGGTTGCTGCTGCCTCGGCCTGGGAAGGCTTCAGTACAGGGAAGAAGGCCGAGATCTTGCGAGATTTCCTGAGATCTTGGCCTCTTTCCCAGTACTGAAGCCTTCGCAGGCCGAGGCAGCAGCAATCAAGGTAAGTGAAGGGGGGGACTTCTGACCGGCCTTGTGGGGTCCCTTGGGACCCGCTAGGGTGTGTCGCAGGAGGGGGGGGGCATTCAGAGCCCTAGTGCCTTCTGCAAAACGCGGGAGAAATCCCGCGATTGCAAGGCACCATCGATTCTAAGACGCACCCCAGTTTTACAGATGGAAACATGAGAGAAAATTGCGTCTTAGAATCGATGAAATACAGTACGTTTAAAACTGTTACAATAACTTAAAAAGCTATAAGCCTAAAAACAAAAACCGGGGGAGGGGGACGTCGTATTTTTTCTCTCTCAGGGAGAAGCCTTTGTGGGTATTATGCACCTTGACCTGGGGAGGGAGTGTCATTTGGTATTATGCCTCAGGCAGCAAAATATCTTAGGCTGGCCCTGCTGTACTAAACAAGCTAGTAATAAAGCCTTCCATTTTGCTCCTGATTGACAATCTGTCCTGCAGCAGTTTGATGGGGGAATGTAGGCCTCTGAAGAGTATCTATTTATTTTGATATTTTTAAACCATCTTTCAGGCAAAAGGCCTCTCAAGGTGGCTCACAAATAACTTCATAAAATAATTTAAAATATAGAACATAAAGTGGTTGAGAACTAAAGCAACAGCATCAAAACATCCCAATCTATGCAAGCAATCCACATAAAATATATTAGCTCTTTTAGAAAAATATAAGACAAAAAGCAGCAACTGGCTTTGTTCTTGCTACAGAATAGAACTTTCCTAGCTCCTGTGCTTTGCTTAATTGTTCAAGAGCAACATGTTTATAAATATCCATAAATATGGCCTCATTACCTACTGTTATTGATAATCTGATGAACATTAAAAGCTGACTGAACATCACTTGGTTAACAATTGAATTGCTTTTCGGCATTGGCATGTTTTATGTGTGTTTTACCATAAAGTATTTCCCTCCTAATATAGTGCTTTTTAATGTTTTTTAAAATCTTCTGCTGTCTTATTAAATGAGAGGAATGTTACAGTATCTGGCAGCCTGTGGGGAAAACAAAAAAGAAAGCTTTAAAAGGGAAATGACAGAAAAGTAGAATTGGTATTATCCGGATCACTTCAAGGAAAGGTGAAAGTGTTTGAGGCTTTTATGTTCAAGAAAAAAAGGGTAAGGTGGTTTTTTTTAAAAAAAAGATGAGTAAAGTTTATGAAATGATGCACTATGTGAAGAAAGTAGACAGATTTTTTCTCCTTTTCCCATACTACTAGGACTTGGAGTAATATAATCAAATTGGTGTGCAGTAGATTCAGGACAGACAAAATAAAGCACTTCTTCACACAATGGTATAATTCATTTATTAGAATTCACTACCACAGATGTGGGGATTGACATCAGCTTAGATGGCGTTAAAAGGAGTTTACACTACATCATGAAGGATAGGTTTATTATTTATTTATTTACTAGTATTTATAAATGGTTTACATCTAAAGTTTTCAAAGCGGTATACAAAAACCATAACAACAAAGACCAACGCATAGACTACATAGTATCTACATAAGATGGTAGAAGGCTTGCATAAACATCTGCCTAAAATTAAAAAGTGTTATCCCATGTCTAATTTCAGGAGGAAGGTTATTCCACATAGTGGGTGTCACTATGCTCCGAATGACTGTGGAGTGGACCTCAGAAGTATGTGGCATCACCAGGAAGGCCTTGTTGGATGACCTCAAGGATTTATGAAGTGTTAGTAACTAGGATAGCATGCCACTGGATACCAGCTGCAGGGGCGGGATGGATTGGAAGAGAGAACAGAAAGGGGTGGGCTATTGTCTTCTTGACCTACTTGTGAGCTTCCTGGCTTGCCACTCTAGGAAACAGGATGTAGTATAAGAGGAATATTTCATCTGTTCTAGAAGTACTCTTCTTATGTTTACTCCTGGATCTGCTGTGGGCCCTTGTAAAACACACACCAAAAAACAATGTCTGGAGAACTTTGAAGTTTGTATGTGTTTTAGACCCATGTAGGAACACATTTAACTTGGGTAGACATGCCTATTTCGTTGCATAAATTATGTAGCTGCCATTTCTAAGATGACTGACATGCAAATGGGGATATGCAATAACTCATAAACGAAAACCTGTAGAAAGTTCATTTTAACTCCTTTAATGAGCAGATGACACATCGAAAGATGCCTGACAATCTACAAAATGCAGATAAGGACATTAAATCCATAGATCCCTAGTAACAGTGACTAGTAATAGTTCTTCTATCTATCTTGACTAAAACTCTTACATTTTGTCACCAAAATCAGCTTTCGACATGCACTTGTTCATGAGTTACTGCATATTCACATTTGTGTGTTAGTCATCTTGGAAAAAGACACTGCAGAATTCATGCACTGGATGGGTATGTCTACCCAAGTTAAATGTGTTCCTACTTCAAGATTCTCTGCACATCTATTTTTACAGGGATCTGTGGCAGGTCCTTGATTGTTCATCTTAAAATGGGAACATCTGTATAATTACAGAAACAGTGGAATCACTTCACCTTCTGTTCCAGAAGCGATTTAAGAGTGTCCGGGTTGGGTGGACATTTAGCAATCTGGAATGCTACACTTTAGTATTGTGCTATATAAGTGAGATGCATCCTACATTGATAATTTCCTATTTTGAAAATTATCTATAATCAGGGCATTTTGTTCTATAAGTATACTAAATTTCAGCTGCCTATGTGTGTTACGGAAATACCTTGGCAATTTTCAGACCCACATCAGTGACATACATCCTTAAGAGGGATGCCCAGACCTTGGAGCAGCAAAGGGCTCCAGCCCCTTTCTCCTGACTTCCTTTGGCTCCCTCCTCACTTTCTCACCATAAATATCTGGCCTGAATAATGTTGGTTTGACAAGAAGCGATTAAAATAGTATCAGAATTCAGATGGTTTGGCACATGTGAGAACCCCCATCCAGGCTGAAAAGCTGTACATGTATTTATCAAAATATAAAAAAGATGAAAATATTGGAAGTGCAAGTGGTTTTGCAGGAAATGTTGAAATAGCGCAAGAATGTAGATACTGCAGGAATACATAATTCTAGTTTATGTAAGTGCGGCTCGTAAGTGGGTTAATTGAAAGCACAGCAGTACTTGGAACAGCCATTAGAATTTTGGATCGCAGTATAGAAGTGACCCAAATTTGATGAAAGTCTTTAGCAACAAGCCAGTTACTATTGCCTTTTTGAATGCGCTGGGGAGAGAACCTTCTACCAATGCGTGAGAGGCAGGGCGTGAGGAAGCTTGGAGACTTTGGGGGAAATGACTTCTTTATCTGCCCTTCTCTTTCATTTGGCTGAGAAGAGACATGATTATAGGATCTGCTTGATAGGTGCTGAAAACAGCAGCCCCGTGTCACCATCTCTCTTTGGTAATGTCTAGCAATTCAGAATGCGGAATGTGATATAACTGTACTGTGAGTTTCTCTGCCCCACATGACAGTCAGCAAGCGAGCAAGGATGGAGAAACACACAACATTATGACGTTATGCCATGCATTTTGCATTAGTAGGTGTTCCGGGAGAGGAGGAGGAGATGTAGGGCTTCTGTTTTTAATGATGACCACACACCTCCTGTAACATATAGTTCTAGTCTTAACTGTAAGAGACTCCATTAAAATGATTCTATGCAGTGTTAACCAGGTCAGGTTAATAGAATTCTGACAGTGTTGTCTTGGTTGTACTATAACTGAATCTGTGTGCATTAAAGTGGACAAAGAATTTGGGCTGCATTCTAGAACATTGCACAGGCAAACTAGGTTTTAGGCTACATTTTTATTAAGGTGTGGACGCAACCAAGTTAACATAATTGGTCTGTTTTACTGATTTTTAAAATTCTAACAAAATTTAGTCAGTGGCCTTATAAACAATTGCAAATCTCTCTAATTGCTTGTGGACGTGGCAAAGTATCACACTACTAATGAATAAATAGAAAGCACAAGATGTAATGTGTCAGCTTCCCACTGACATTTGGTCAACTGGGATAAAAACAGTTGTCCGGCTGGTTTGCCAACTGAAGAAGTCCGCTGGCAGTTCAGAAGCTGTTTTGCATAGAAATGAAAGCCAATTAAGTTCCATGTGATATTTTCTCTCCGTGCAGCCATTTATTTGCTTTAATAATTAAAAAAAGCATCATTCCAGCGTTAACTTTGGTTGGGATTGTCAGAGATAAAGTGTGTTGCAGTGTTTATGATCACATATGCTAAGCAAAGAGTTTAGCAATAATATTATGTGGTTTGCAAGTGTTGAAGAAAGCTAATGAATGTGCTGTGAAAAAGACTTCTGTAGCCCCTATTGATACATTCAGAAGTATCAGTGAGTACAGCTGGAAGGCAGACTGCCTTGTCAGAGAGGTGTCTTAGTACATTAGCAGATTGTGTATCAAACTTTACCGTTTTGAATTTTTTATTCCCCTATGTGCATTATCTAAGCAAAGAGAAATTCACACCAGTAACTATCAAAGCATAAAAACTGTTTTGAAACAGCCTATTGCATAATTCAAGTTTTGAAATCATAATAACAATTAAAAAGTGGGTTCCTAGCCTCTTATTCCAGTAACACAGAGGTTTGGCCCTACCCTTAGAGCTGCCTCAGGCACCAATTTTTGGTGTCCTGAAGAGGCAGTGTTTTGTAAACGATTAATTTATTTCTATTGTATTTTTATTGCCAGTTAGTTTAATTTTCCCTCCTTTTTTATTGTGAATATTAACAAATACAGAACAAAAATAAATAAATCGTGAAAACAAAATAACATTTCATTTATAGGAATATCATTATTTTTTCCGTCAGGTATACCGTTCATATATATAAAAAAGGAGAGATTTATGCATAGGTTTCAAGAAAAGCAGTTGGAGGAGCAGGTGCTGATGGGAGTTTCTGACTTGGTTCTCACGTAAAAAGAAGCCACCATAGGGGAATTGCCTTGTGGGACTTCTTTAGGGTGACCATATGAAAAGAAGGACAGGGATCCCGTATCTTTAACAGTTGCATAGAAAAGGGAATTTCAGCAGGTGTCATTTGTTTGCATGCAGCACCTGGTAAAATTCCCTCTTCATCACAACACTTAAAGCTATACTAGAGCTATACTAAAGTGACCAGATACAAAAGGGGGTCACCCTAACTTCTTGTTGTGGTGGTGACCACCATTTTAAATATTCAAGCTGTGATGGGTTTTTTCCCCCCCATAACTTGTCATTGCATGTGAAACCAGTGAGGGTGGGTTGTTGGAGTTCTTGACTAGCCACCTGCAACCCTTAAACAGCCCATGGATTCTGAATGGCTTGTCAAGTACCCCAACAACCTACCCTCACCAGGTTCACAAGCAGCGAAAAACTACGGCATGCCCCCGCTGCAGCTTGAATATTCAAAATAGTGGCTGCCGCTGCAAAAATAGAGCCTACAAGGAAATTCCTCCACAGTGGCTTCTCATTATGTGCGAACCAAGTCTCTGCCTCAGATACCAAAATAACTTGGTTGGCCTTGGGTGTCATATTTATGACTCTTAGTATAGGAAGCCTGCCAGCTCCCTTATCTAAGAATGTCTGGGAAAAATGCCAGGCCTTTAATGGTTTAAAGGGTTTATTTGCAATTCCAAAATCCAATTACCAATAGCCAAGGTCACGCCAAAAGTTCAGTCCGTCCAAATGTCAAGCCGAGGGTCAAACCAAGTATTAGAGCAGTCCAAAGTCCAGAGCCAAAATAGTCAAGCCGGTTGTTCAGTCCACAGGTTCTGATTCAGGAGTATGCCAGGTGTCAAGAGCCAAAGACGACGGTTGTTCTCAACGAATCTTAGCTTCTGACTTCTTTCTCCTTTATAGTTGCTTGAGCCTGTTCACAGCTGCGTGCAATTCCTTCGTTATCTTACTTAAGGCTTGCATCAGCTGTGCTCTGTTTTCTCAGTCTCATGCTTCACCTTGTGGGCTTAGCTTTCTCCGCCCGTTTGAGCTGCTGCCTTTGCTGGGGAGTTACTGGACAAACTCCTTCAGGCCCCGAGTCTTCCTCATTAGAAACAGGGGGTGGGAGAGGGTGGCTTTCCTGGGGCTCTTCAGAGGAATCTCCCTGCTGTTCCTCCTCCTCCGGTAAGTCCTGGGGAATGGGTGGAGCTGCAGTCTCTGCCACTTCTTCCTCCTCAGAGGAAGATTCTTCAGACTGCCTCATGACATTGGGTAGTATACACCTTGACTGAGGATGGGCATTTGCTATTCCACCTCAGTCATGTAGTAATCCTTTCGTCTTAAGACCATGCAGTTAGGCTGAATTGTTCAAGGTTAAACTGGTTTATTTACTTATTTATCTGTTACACTTATTTCTCAGAGTGCCTTGCGCATGCCTCACTCAGGCAGCTTACAGGGCCAGATCTGTTAAGTTTCATTGGTAGGATTGCATCCTGTGCCTTCAGACCATGCTTTTTCTTGTGCCTGTAGTGGAGATAGAGGAAGAAACAATGCCTACATGCAGCGAGCTAAAATTTAAACAGATCAGATTCACATATTTATTTACCTGCATTTTATCTGCATATTGTATTATGTATTTATCTTTCTAAGCCACCTTCGGAGGGTTTACCTTGAAAAGTGGGTAGCAATACATTAAATGATTAATAATAATTATAAGCAGTCTTCGTAGACATGGCAATAAGAGGATGGGGACTGGTGAGCTTCCACTGCCTAACTGGCTATTACGGTAGGAGTCATCCAGTTTGGGATACATAAAGTACCCAAAAGTGGTGGTGGGAAAAACCTGGACTTCCACAAGGGATCTGTTGAAAAACCCCTTCTTGGAACCAGCAAAACAGAACCTGTGTTTCCTGGTGTGGTAGATGGTTGAACTTTCAAGGAGAGTTTCATTCCCAGTTCTCAAAGAACAGAAAGGAGCATAAAGAAAAAGGTGCTCCCTCGATGTAGATGAAAGGATAGAGCTGCCACTGGGGATTATGTGGGACTTGGCTGCTCTGTAAGAATGTATTAGTGTTCAGTCTCAGGCCCTTTCTACGGTGTAGAGGGCAAGAGGGGTGGCGATCCCAGAAGTGCCTGCTTCCGGAATCGTCACGTTAAGCCACATCAGGAAATGCAACGACCCGGCTTCCTCCCGGGTCGTTGCACATTGCGCCCACCATTTTGTTTTTGTTTTTTACCCGGGAAGAGCACAGGAGCGCTCCTCCGCAAAAGGTAAGTTTATTAAAAAATAAACACTCTCGATCGGGCCCCCACCGCCTCCCTGCCTTCCCGGGGATGGCGAAACTGGTGCCTCCTCTCCCCTGATGGACACAGAGCCGCGCAGTGCGGCTCCATGTCCATTTGTGCTGCCGTGCTTACTCGTGAGTAAGTGCGGCAGCACCCCAGACGGGCAGCCACATCTTCCGCGGACCGTGGAAGTTCCCGGGACTGTGGAAGATTCAGGATTTTCCAGGATTCCCTTAACCCTGGAAAATCCTGTGGCTGCTCCACCCCCAGGAGTCCCTGTGCATCATTTAGACTCACAGGGACCAGCTGGGGGCCATCCCAGGCAGAACACCTGATGTAGAAAGTGCCTCACTTGCATAGGCCTAAGGTGTGAGCAGGTCATAGGGTCCTCTTAACAGTGGTACACTTCCCTGCTGTAGAGTCTGCCTGTCATAAGAAGGGCCATGACCCCGTCATACTCATTCCCTTTATTCTCTTGCTAAACTCATACCAAAAGATTACATGTGGTAAGATGCAGCCATTTCTTTGTTCTCCTTATTTTCTGCTTCACCCTTTTGGAAATTTACTCAGGATTGGGATTTTCATTGGCAGGGTGGGACACTATCCACCTATTGTTTCATTTATTTATTTCTTCAAATTTTAACCTACCCCTTCTGAAAGATTTGTGATAGGTAATAGCACTAACAAACAAACCAAAATGTTCATTAAGCAGTTTTAATCATGTGGTCATTAAAAGCCACCCTGAATAAAAACCTCTTAACAGTGCTTCTTCTTCGTGGTCTCTGTGCATTACACATTGGGCTCTGTGCCTGCGCTGAGTCTAGCTTCAGGAAACTTCCATAGCTGAGATTGTTTTGGCCCAAACCCTCCCCTGCCGTCCTACTGTGTATGCTGCAGCGGGTTCCCAATTTCCCCTCAGTTCCTTTTTGACGGCTGCACTTGGTGCTTCATGGGAAACTTCGCTCATTTAGACCTGCGTTTTTTAGTGTATTCGGCTGAGATTTCACTTATATTTCTTCATCCCTGTTCTCTATTTTAGCCTTGCTTGTTCAGTCTAAAAATCATCACCATCTCAAGCATCATGTAGGCAGAGAGGAAATTATTTTGCCTTTGAGGAGATGCAGTCTTTCTGAAGAAACAGTTGCTGGAGGCTGTGATCAAGAAAGCACACAGAGGTGACACAGGCCAAGGAGTGGAGGAATAATTCTGGAACAATTAGTAGTGATGGGTATCTGCAATTAGAGTTGGTTTTGAAGGCCAGCTACTGGAGACTATAAGCATCTCTGGTCAAATGTAGACCATGATAGTTTATCACAGTAATTGTCCTGAACTGCTGCATCTACTTATGGATAAGATTAAGCAGCAGTATAATGATCTTCACAGCACAATCTCCAAGCAATGTTAAATGGGTTATCGTTCTAAGATTGATTTAAAATGGATCTCTAAACTAGATTTGCATAGATTAAGTTAAGTGTTTGTGTTTGTTATATTCTATAATCTGGATAAATGATCTTAGTGTATCATAATGAAAAGTACACAATTGTTGCACATTTGCCCAACTTTAGCATGTTTTAAATAATCCTACCTTATAATCAGCAAATGTTCCCTGTCCCTTTCTTGCAAAGGACTCAGAGTCTGCTCAGTTTACCTGAGTTTTGAAAGCCCACTGGCATTTTCCCATAGATTGTGTGTGTGTCTGTGTGATATTTCACAAAGGCTGTTTAGTTTATAGAAGTTAGAATTCAAACGAGTCCCCCTGTGACACCAGAGCAGTTAAACGAATGGCAGTGAGACAGGCCACGTCTTCCCTTCCAACACAGAGCCGTTGTGACATCAGAGCTGATGGGCCTATGGCATCAAGAGAGGTAAGGCAAATAAGGCAGAAGCAGATGAGATGAGATGAAAGAAAAGGAGGAGGTACCTGAGGATTTTTAATAACATTTGAGGCACATCATACTGATGGCCCTTTTGTGGTGGTTCTATAAATTCCATACAGTTTCATGTAATTCACTGAACGTAATGGCATTTTTATATTGCAAACCATGGCATGGGAAGCAACTCAAGAGTTTGGCATAATGATCACATATACTCAAGAAATTCATACAATCAGTGAAGTTCATGGACTGGATCAAAAAGAGCTGAATAGACATTGTTCTTTCCCTTGAGACTTTACTCCACACACTGAACCGGATTATTATTTTATCAGTTTTGTATGGTATATATAAACAAAACAAACACAAATGTGCATTCAGAAATGAATCATTTTAAACTAAAGTCATTTTCTTCTTGGGCATAATGGACTACAGAGGGAAAACGTGAAGGCAAATTTGCTTGGATTTGAGGCTTATAGTCGATAGTGCCAGTTTGATTTCAAGTGGAGGAGCATTTGCTTTAAACGTTTCTCTTCAGTTGATAACAGTGTGATACTCTAGCCATTTCCTTCTTACCCATGGCTGTACTAGGAACTCAACTACCAATGTTTTACCTTAGCTTCACAGGTTTAGTGATGTCCCACTATACAGGAGGTTGTAGGATACCCACTAATCAAATTAGTATTTGATACACAATAAATAGAAGAAGGCTCAACACATTAAGTTAGGTTATAAGTAGTTATTCTTTGTTTAGAAAAGTAGAACATTATAGAAAATCTATTAGTTAGAGCTCAATTACATAATATAATGCCATTACAACAAAAAAAGCCCCGTAGGGTGCAGTCCTATTGATTGCATCCTCCATGATCGCAAACCCCCAAACTCAGAGGCATATAATTATCCAATGCAGGGCAGGAGGAGCAGTGGAGGTGATCTTTTTAGCGCATCTAACAAGGGCACTTTGGAGGTGGAGGGCAGGAGGCTGGAAGAAACTCAGGATAACTCATATCCTGGCGTCTCTGGTCTCTTTCCCTCCCAGCCCACTGGAATGCCCCCTCTCCTTTTCCTTTGAGGTCGCTTTTTCGACCTTTGAGGGCAGCTGGTGTGCCTGCTGCGAGGAGTGGGGAAGGGGGGGTGTGTTAGATCTCCGACTCCCCCTTCAGAGATTGGAATGCTATCTCTGACCTCAAGGAGGGGGGGATCTGAACAATCCTATGGTCCCTTGGCTAGTTGCCCAGGGAATATAGGATTGTCTTCTTAGCTTAAGAATTGAACTTCCATCTGGTGCACAGAGCTGGGTGGAAGCTACTTTTCCTGAAATCTAAACAGGTTATATAGATTTCTGAATCTAATCATTGCCTTGGGACAATAATGTACTGTTCCAGTAGCCATTTTTACATACAAAGTAAGATAAGAACCAAGTACTTTTTATTTAAGAATTCCTGGAAGCTATTTCGGCACAAGAGCAGATATGAACTGAGAACACCTGCAGAGCACCTGGAGTCAACATATGCTTAATAATATAAGTCTTTTCGTTTATGGTGGAGGAAAGTATTTTTAAAAATTTGCTTATTATTTACTTGTATTAACGAACATTTCCTACTTAACTCATTTTAATTATTCACCTGTGAAGACCCTGTTGTTTAAACTTCATTTTAAACTAATGCCTCTTTTCTCTTCTTTTCTTCAGGATAGCATTTTGGCTGAATGCCCAGACTTGTTAAGATAACTGGAGGGAGAATTGTTCTTTAGTTTCTGTTCTGCTAAGTTTTTATAGATTTATTTATTTATTTTCAACCTGAGGCTCCGTCTGTATTGGGGCCCTGCAGAGTTTTTTTGAATCTAGCTTCTGGATCATCCATATGCTAGCAGGTTTCTTCTTGCGTTCATCATACGGCTTGATCTTAAGATGTTTATTAGGCCTTCTTTGGACCCCTCAGCCTGGGACAACAGCATACCATTCCAGAGAGGTTGCTTGAAAATACATTTTCTCTCCAGTATTAACATACTTTGATTTTCACCTGGAGAATCATTCAAATGCATTCCCATGCAAATCCAAGAGCTACGTCATGTAACCCAGATGGGTGGATGGTAGCCAGATTAAATTTAGCCTCAGGGAAGCTACTGTGGTTGGGGTCAGTATCCAGAACTTCTGCTGCCACAGATTCATACAATCATAAACAGTTGACCTGGAAGGGGCCTATAAGGCCATTGAGTCCAACCCCCTGCTCAGCTCCTTGATGGTGGTCATTTTATTACCGTATGTTGACCACAAACCCCAGCATATGAAGCTTCTTTATACTGATTCAAACCATTGGTCTATTTATCCAGGGATTGCCAACTTGGTGCAGCTTGCTTCCAAGCACTCATAACATTGCGCGAGACCCTATGGCTCTTTCTCTGTCAGAGATCTGGCGCAGAAGGAACAATAGGGTGCAGTGCAAATCTATGCATGCTTGGAAACAAGGTGCACAATTTCAATGGGACTTTCTTCACAGTAAGTGTGCTTAGGGTTGCAATCTCAGTAAAAGAGTAGTATGTTTAACTATAGTACAATTACATAGCTCCTTTATTCTTGAGTAACTCATGCCACTTTGAAAGCGTGGAGGATGTATTTAAATAAGTGAAATTGATTTGAGAAAAAATGTATTTTTATGTATCCCATCTCATAACATCTTGGGTCACCAAAGGACCCTGGACATAATCTTTATCTATTTCTTTGTGCTACATTTATGTCCTGAGTTCCCTCTGCGGAGCTCAACAGAACCCTTTGAGATAAGTCAGGCTGAGAAAATGTGGACACCCAGTGAGCATTATGACTGAATGAGGATTTCAACCTGGGACTTCCCAGTCCTCATCCAACACTCTGCCCATTACCCCACACAGTTTCTTTAAGAAGAAAGAGTGCGCTGTAAGATTTGTAACCAAACAATATTCCTAGTTTTCTGTGTTTGGCTTTGAGTAGATTTGATGGGACTTTTTGCTTCTCACGTCGGTAACAAGTAGAATAAATGTGACGAAAGAGCTGAACACATTTCTAACATAATTGGTTTAATTTACAAGAAGGCAAGTTAGCAAGGATAGTTGAGAAATCCTTCTGTGACTGGGCACATTTTCTATCATTTGTTCTGAATGCAGGGTGGCTTCAGCGGGTACAGCCATGTCAGAAGCCCCATTTGAAGCCTGGTACATATGTCTGAAGGTTCCTTTTTGGTAATGTGTTTTTACATGTTATCAGAAATCATCATTAAAGTGTACGTTTTGGACACGCATTCTGCATACAGGGTACAAGGAGTATCCACACAGTACCCTTTAGCTCCTGATGTGGTAAAAGCAGTCCAAAAGATTATTTCATTTAATCCTTTGTGGCATTTGAAGTGGAAAATGATGTGTCTTCTGCTGCTTTTACTGCCTACATCACCAATCTTTCTACTTAAAAGGCTCCCATTAGCAGTCTACAGTATTTGAAGTAGAAACAACAGTAACAGCCTCCTTCCCACAATGTTAAAGAACATTCAGCTACAACATTTAAAAAATTGTTGTTACTAACAGGTCTCATTGAAATAAATGGGACTTAAGTAAATGGGACTAAACTTAGTCTGGTTCCAACCCATAGTCAGAAATATTTTTTTTCTAAAGTCTTATTGTGCTTCATTGTGTTAGGCTTTGTTGCTTCTCTTTGCTATCCAGATCATGCTAAATCAACATTCAATGTACTATTTCCCCCCCTGATTTTTCCTTTGTAGATGGACATATTTCTTCCCTCATATTTTGTGTTTGGTGCTAGCACCTCAATTCTAAACATTTTTAAAAGCTATATTTTGCCCGTTTGCAAAAAAAGGATGTAAATGTTGCTTTTCCTTCCTAGATTTCCATTAGTGCATCTTAAAGCATATTCAGTTCTCTGTAATGTTTGCATTTCTCTAATTCTGATTAGCTGTTGTTTTAAATATGACAGGGTGTTTTTCTGTGAAATACTCTGAGGACTTTACTGAATATTAAAGCAATGAAAAACTGGAGGCCCAGTAAATGTCAGAGACAATATTCTAATTACTGGATAACCGTATATGTCCTTTTGGACAGATTAAAATGTTATTAAGCAGTAGGAGAATTACAGAATTTGGGCCCCTGTTGTACAACATAAATATTTTATGTTTGCTTCTCCCATTTCCAAGTCTGTTATGTTTTCTGGTTTATTTAGGCTACAGAGATATGTGCTCTACTGGGTTGTTATTATTATTATTATTATTATCATCATCATCATCTCTTACCACTGAGAATGGAAGTAGTGTATATATCAGCTGCTATGCGTTGGCTGTAAGAATCAGATTACACACTTTGTGGCTCAGCAGCATATCTCTGCGTTGCTGGAGCTGCAGCAACTGAGTTAACATTATAGCTATAGGAGAGAGCCCCTGTCCATCGTCACTGCTGATTTAATCAGAGCTTTATGCTGGTGCCTGATCATTTTTGCTTCCAGTCACTGTGGCTGCAAAGCAGCACAAATTGTAAAACTGAATAAGTAAACCCAAGAAAAACCACTTTCTATGCAGGTTTCCTTCTCCCACCCCCTTCTTTTTTACTGCAAAAGCTAAAGTGATATTAACAGCTCAGTTGTACCTTCCAGGCTCACGCCTGCATTGCAGGTGGCACGAAGCTGCATTTGCTGCTCATAGTGAGGTTTGGGGATGTTTTGATTGGGGGCTGGGAGATGAGCAGAGCTCTTTCCCACAAATATCATTGCTTGGCTAGCTTTGTAGGCTTGCGCACGTAGCAGACGTGGCCCCCAACATCAGGCCAAATTCTGCAAAAATTCCTATGCTAAAGCTAGACCAAATAATCGAAGGAGTACACTGCATGGGATAATTTAATTGAAGGGCAGAGAAGCAAATAGGGAGGTTATACTGAAGTTGATGAGGGTTGGGTGGGGAAGGTAGATGAACAGGCACTTTAAATTAATATATGATAATAATTGTCATTTCAACTGATTTATTGTTAAGTACCCTAAAAGCCAAGGACTGTATCCAGTGGTCTACCATAAGTCCCATTCATTTCACTAGGGCTGTGTCTACACCATCTGTTTATTCCTGAATAATATCGCAGTCATCCCTATTGGGCCACATGATGTTCGCCTACTCCTGCAGTGATCTCGGGTCAACCTCATCGTTATTCAGGAATATCGCTGACTGGATTTGTCATGGCTTTTCCGGCTCTCTTGCTACAATCCTGATGTCCATGGCTGGTGTGCCCACCTTTCCTGAAGCTGTTGCTGTTTGGCATGAGCTCCCGGCTCGGCGAACAGCTAACTCACTGTCAGGGGCGTTTCCAGTAGTTTCGGACGTGTACGGGAGTGGCCGTCCGCCATTTTGGGCACATATTTTGATTGGTTATCAGTGTGTTTTGGCGCCGACTGTGTGTATTTTTTTTTAACACAAACATATTGATGCGCAGGAGCTCATTTTTGACACAATACCCATCCCCCCTGCGTTGCTGTGTGTTTGTGCTGGTGCGCATCTCGGAGAAGTTATTAAAAAAAATAATCCGTGCCCCGTACCCATTTGTCCAGTCCTGCCCACTTCTGTTGATGCACGTTTGGAACCGCCGTCACAGGGCACACGCCGTCCTCCCGCAACGGCTCTCCTTTACTTGCAGGAAACTCCCCTCGCGTGTGCCCCGTGAGCGACGACCACGGAAGCAGGAAACCTCGCAATTATCCCTCCTCCATTGCGAAAGGGCTGTAAGTGTAGTTTACCAGGGTCTATTTGATGTAGGATTAACATTGGATACAATCCCAATTATTTAAATACGAACTAGTTGGTAAGTATTCCTGTATTTATGTTAGGATCATTCAAAATACAATTTTATTTAGAAAGGCTGATGCTATCATATTTAAGTAGACAACATGACATTTAAGATAAGCATACTGTCAAAATAATCTCTCTGTTTATCCATGGCAACTGAAAGCTAACCCAAATATAAAAAGCTCCTAGGAGGGTATTAGACTGCAACTATGCAACTGGTCAATTTTAACCCAATATTGTGAGCTGCAGGGCGTAGTTCTATCCAGTCTGGAGTATAAATCTTTCATAGGTCTTCTACTTGAAAAACTCCTTGAATTAGAGATGTGGGGGATTGAAACTGGGGCCCTGCTATTTGCCAAGCCTGTGCTATAATAATAATAATAATAATAATAATAATAATAATAATAATAATTCTCTCTCTTTCTCTCTCTCTATATATTTCTAACCTGCCTCTCCCTCCAGATCGATCTGGGGAACAACAATAAATATAAATACAAGGACCATAAAATAGATAAAACATTTAAAACAAGTAAAAACAAATAAAAACTAAAACATTATTAAAAACATCTTAAAATTCAACTGGGTAGACCTGCCAGAAGAGATTGGGGAAGGGAGTTAAATAAGAAACCCGGGTAAGAGTTGGGAGGAAGGCTGCCACAAGTGAGAGGAATGGTTACTAACCTGTATCCATAGGCTAACTCTGGAGATCCTCATATCACCTTTGTGGAATGGAGGCCTATTGGGCTTGATATGTAGTGTATTTATTGATACTATGATTATTTGTGATTATTTCTACGATTTTTAAAACTGTTATTATATTTGTTGCTATTCATGTAATGCATTATGAGTCTCTTTGGACATTTTCCAAGGTGTTGCACTGTATGCAGTTAAGCATACTCAGATTTTTTTGCTTCCCATAAGATCGGAGCATGCTGAACTTTGTGCTAGACTGCACACCTTTATCATGATCCACAGAGCCACTGAACCATGGAGTTCCCACTTCATTTTCCTTGGAAGAGCCAGTCCACATGCACAAAGGAAGGTGAACTAGGATTAGAGAGCCAGCGTAGTGTAGTGGTTAGAGTGTTGGACTGGGACTTGGGAAATCTGGGTTCTAGTCCCCACATGGCCATGAAGCTCACTGGGTGACTTTGAGCCAATCACTGATTCTCAACCTAATTACCTCACAGGGTTGTTGTAAGGATAAAATGGAGAGGGGGACCATGTACTCCACTTTGGGTTTCTTGCAAGAGGAAAAAAGGCAGGAGGTTGCATCAGCTCCTCTGTCTGGTGCATAAAACATCAGGCAGCCTGGAGGCGGGCCCACCACTGAAGGGGCAGCACCAAAAGGGGTCACCTCTTTGGGGGAGCCACTTTGGGGGTGAACAAGAGCAAGAGCCACCCAGTCTGTTTGGAAAGAAGGGAAGAGATTGCTTATGCATCTGCCTGCTTGCTGTATATATTATTGTTAGACCTACAGTTATTGCCTGCTGATGTGGAGATGTGTTTTAAAAAGGCACAAAGAGGTGGAAGGGTACAGGGAACAGCTATTGGAACAGCAGAAAGCAGAAGGAGATGCTGGCAGGCAGCTGAGTCATTATGGGAGTGGGGAGTGTGACAGAGTGCTGGTTGCTCCCAAGCTGTCTCCCATATCAGAGAGCCTAAGCAGCCTTGGTGACAGCCTGGGTTGAAGATACTGCTGCTGAATACCCGGTTGGTGAATTGGAAAACACCAGCCATCCTGGACTTGCTCCTGGATCAGTGTGCCGACCTGGCCTGAATCTCAGAGATCTGGTTAGATGAGACTAGGGGAGTAAATCTCTCCCAGCTTTGCCCACCTGGGTGCTCCATGTTGCAGCTGGAGGGCAGGGAGGCAGAGTCACAGTGGTCTATCATAACTCTGTCCCCCTGTTCAGGTGCCCCATCCTGCAGTCTTGCTGTTTCGAGTGTGTGTATCTGAAGGTGGGTATTCTGGGCAGAATAGGGATTCTGTTGGTGTGCCGCCTGCCCTGTTGCTCAACAGTCTCCCTTCCTGAACTAGCCGAGGTGGTCTTGGAGTTGGTGTTGGAGTCTCCATGGCTTGTTGTGCTGGGGAATTTCAACATACATGCTGAGGCCACCTTGTCACGAGTGGCTCAGGACTTAATGGCCTCCATTGCAACCATGGGTCTGTCTCAATTAATATCTGGCCCGACCCATTCAGCAGGGAACACTTTAGATCTGGTTTTCTGCGCAGAGTGGGATGATTGTGATCTGGGGGTGGAGGAACTTTCTATAGTTCCATTGTCATGGGCAGAGCACTACTTGGTGAGGTTTAGACTTGCTGGGATGCAGAGCATCTGCAGGGGTGGGGTGGGATGCTATTAAGATGGACCATGCCAGGAGACCAATGCATCTGGATAGTTTTCTGATAGCTCTTGGAGATTTTCCTGTCACTTTAGCAAATGATTCTGTTGATCACTGGAATAGAGAAATGAGCTGGGTAGTTGGCATGATCACTCCTGAACATTCTCTCCCACAGAGTGGAGCCCAATGAGCCCTCTGGTTTTCCAGGGCACTGCGAGTGATTAAATGAGTGGGATGTCAGTTAGAGCAACGTTAGTGGGGAACTCGGAATGAGTCTGTCCGAACGCAAGCTAGTGCTCATTTGAAAGCCAACTCCATGGCAATGAGGACAGTAAAGAATGCCCCCATTGCGTCTGCACAGAGTCGCCCAGTGGAGCTTTCTCAGGTGGTCAGAGGCCTGACCCACAAGAAAAGGAGGTGGACCACTTGATAGCCCGCTGTGACCAATTTGTGTGACACTTCGCAAATAAAATGAATTCCTATCCATGCTGACTTTGAATGTCGTAATTGATACAGATCTGGTTTATGTAACTTTGGACCCTGCTCATCCATTACAGTGGACACTTTTCAATTTGTACATCACAACAATGTGGACAGGAAACTTGGAGAAGTGAGACCTACCACTTGTATGTTGGATCCTGTCTTTTAAAAGGGTGGGGGAACTGGCTGAGTAGGTAAGGGTAGTGGTGAATGCCTCTTTACGGAAAGGTGTGATTGCATTTTGCCTAAAGGAGGCGGTAACACTTTCATTAAACAAAAACACCCTCCATGAACCCTACTATATGAGATAATTTCTGGCCAGTTTCTAATATTCTGTTCATGGGCATCTGGTGTGTGGTGGCTTCTCAGCCCCAGGGATTTCTGGGTGATGCAGATTATCTAGATCTATTTCAATCTGGCTTTAGGCCTTGTTATGGGACAGCGACTGGTTTGGTTGCCTTTGTGGACGATCTATGCCTGGAACAGGACGGGGTATGTGACCTTGTTATTTTTGCTGGACCTCTTGAGGGTAGCCATGGTATCCCTCTGAGACATGTGTCTGAGATGGGACTGGAAGGCACTGTTATATGGTGGCTCCAGTCCTTGGAGAGGAGGTCTCAGAAGGTGATGCTGGGGGACTCCTGTTTGAAGCTGTGTCCATGGGCCTTTGGTTCCTGCAGGGTTCTATCTTATACCCCATGGTATTTAACATATACGTGACACCACTGGGAAAGGATGTTTTGGGGTTCGGTGCCACCAGTATGCTGATGACACCCACTCTTATCTCTCCTTTCCATCCAAATCCAAGGAAACTATTCTAGTTCTAAATCAGTGTATGATGTTTGGCAATGGATTAGATGAGAGCAAACAAATTGAAGCTTAATCCAGACAAGACAGAAGTGCTCTTGGATAGTCAAAAGGTAGGATAGGGTTATACTCCCCTTGAAGATTCAGGCTTGTGGTTTGGGTGCACTTTTGGACTCTGTTTTGAACCTGGATGCTCAGGTTCAAAACAGCTGAGGCTAGTGCATGAACTGTGTCCTTTCCTAGAGATGTCTGATCTGTGGGGCATGTATGCCGTAGTTACATCCTGTTTGGACTACTGTAATGCATAATACATGGGGCTGCCTTTGAAAATTGTTCAGAAACTTCAGCTGGTCCGGAATGCTGCGTTCAGACTGTTGACTGGGGCTGGTTATAAGGAGCACGTGACTCCCTTGATACAACAGCTTCACTGGCTACCGGTCTGTTTCCAGGCAGAATTCAAGGTGCTAGTTTATGACCTATAAATCCCTATATGACTTGGGACCAGGCTACCTGAAAGACTGCTTTCTCCCATATGAGCCTGCCCAGGTCTTAAGTTCTTCTGGAGAGGCCCTTCTTTTGAGACTGGAGAGTCTTCTTGATGGCTGCTTTCTGGCTCTGGAACTCCCTGCTGAGGGAGGCTAGATTTGCTCTCTCTTTGCTGTCCTTTGACTGACAGGCAAAGACCCCTTTATTCAAGCAGGCCTTTGGTGTGTAAGCGTTATTGTGTAGTGTGTTATTGTTCAGCTGGATGCTGGTTTTTACTCTGTTATTGTTGTGTTTTTTAATTTTAATGCATTTTTTATTATTGTTTTTATCAAGTTTTATTAGTGATTGTAAGCTGCATTTGGTAGAAAAGCGGCATAAATAAAATAAATAAAATAAATAAATTATATAAATGTCATCATCATCATCATAATAAAATTAATTTCTCTCCTTTTGTTTATATTAACAGGGAACTTTTGATGAAATGACTTCCAAGCATGCATTGGGGCTTTCACATGTGTTAGCATTTGCTGAGTCAAGGTGTTTTCTGCTATAAAATTAGTAAGGGGAGCCACTGTGGTATAGCGGCTAGATTGATTTAGTTTGGATGTGCGGATTCCGGATTCAGATGCCTGCTCATCTATGCAGCTCGCTGGGTGTCTTTGCACAGGTTCCTATGTCTCAGTGATTCCTACCTCACATTATTATTGTGAGACTTATTATTGAGAGGTGACCTCATAAATGCTCTCTGGAAGAATGGTGGGAGGAATATAAATGTTAACAAATTCATAACAAAGTAGAAATAGTAAAATCTAATATTTCATAGCTGGAAAAAGTTTCATATTTTAATTTATTAAACCCTGTTTTATTATTTTCAAGATAACCTTATTTTCTGTGCTTGTCATTTACTTAAATGTGTCAGAACATTGTGAATTCTGGAACTGTTACGTCACTTTTAAGGTTTTTCACAGGTTGTTAATGGCATAGATGTGGCAAGTAGGTTTGGGCCCAATTTTAAAAAGTGCTTTGCATCCCGCCACCATTCTAACTGAAAATTATGCTACCTGTGTAGAAGAGGTATTTGATGCATAAAGAAAAATAGTCTGCCCACAGTGCCATCAAGTGGATGCAAACTGTTACAACATCCGTATTTTCAGTGCTTGCTACTTCACAGCTATAGATTTTTTATATATTCTCACTTCAGTAACTTGTGACTGCTCATTCCCTATTTTTAACCCCTAGTCCCAGCAAATAGTCTATAACAAGCTACAGACAAATTCCCCAGCTCTGCATACATTTACTTGAAAATTCAGTGGTTTTCAGTGGAACATCCCTCCAGTTAATAGTGTCTATTATATCACTGATTATTGTGCTAATCTATAATCCAGTAGCTATAACCCATCTATGATTATAGTGAAGTGCTTCAGTTTAACTGGGTTATTAGTTGGGGAAAAATAGATGATGTTGAAAGCATTGTGCATTAGCTTAAACAGGGAGACTTTATCTGTTCTTGTAAAATAAAGGAATAGAGTACACCTTCTGTTTAATTCCAGAATTGATATTAGTGCAATTTCTTTACTGGGCTAACTAAAAAGTCACAGAAATGTGCATGCATTTGAGATCTCCAGGTGGGCATCTATATGGCGCTGCTTTACCTGCTGATTTCCCCCAAAACCTGCAGCATCACTGCTGCGAAGAGGCATCAGTGGGGTTACATGGCAAGAGTGAGCACAGGCCATCCAGCCAGGAAAATTTGCAATGTTGTCACATGGCAGTAATGGGCAGCAAATAATGAGTGACTGAAAACATCCCAAAGCATTTTTGTTGTTGTTTCCTGACCACTTTGCGCCACATTCTAGCTTTAAAAGCCTGTAGCTGTGCATAAGCGCTGCTACAGTTCATTGAATTTATATGCTATACATAATAACTGTCCTTACTTTTGTTCCAGACTGAGACTTTAATGTCACCGTGGCGGCCATTACTAAACACTCACCTGGAGCCTGTCCCCTGCCCTGTATTCTCGTACCTGCCCTGCACTGGGATCTGGCCCCTAACTATGCTCACTGTCTTAATCCAAACTGAAGGCACAACTGGCACATGCACAGACAACGGTGCTGACATCAGCGCAAAGTAAAAACTCATAGTAAAATGACACATCGAAAATGTCCAGCTTCGCAGTGGCTGTGAGTTGGTGGTTGCGTCATATAAACAACAAGGCACAATAGCTTGTCTATAGCATATAGACAATCCCCAGATCTCTTAATCAGGTGAGAGGTTAAAAAAGTGGTGGGGGGGGGGGAGAAAAAAAATCTGATGTTGAACTCATGCTGTTTGCATGATTGCAATCTTGAGATGGAAAGGATGAGGAGGGGGCATGGAGATGTTCAAATAAGGCATGTGATGTGATAGTTTCAGGTTTCACCTGGAGCTGCCCCAAGGACTGCTGGAAGCAAGAAAGGCAGAAAGCACACCTTTATTGAATGTCGTCGACCCTGATGGAGATAGTTCTGAGTAACAGCAGGATTTTATCTTTTAAAAAATGGGGATCAGACTTTTCTGTCCTTCTTGATCCTTCTCTCTTTGAATCTTGTGATAAGATGAATGAATTCTAGCTGAATTACAGCCATTACATCTGTATTGTAATCTGGTCATTACAAAAACCGTAAGACATTAAGAACTGATGCCTGTGTTTTCTTGTTTTACTTTCCCCTCCGCGTTACTTTTTCCTTTTGTGATGTGTCTTTTTAGACTGGGGGGAGCATGGACCCCCAGCAGCACTCAGAAGGTCTTGCATATCTATGTCGAGCAGCCTCTGTTTCACAATTGATTTGGCACTTGCTAGATCCCTAGATAGTAACATAGGGGATGAAAGCCCTGCCAAGTCGATTTTACTTGTCACGGCCTTTGACCAAGGAGATTCAAAATGGTCTGACAAGATCTTGGATACCAGGGAATTTGTTGGAAATGCCAATTTGCAACGAAGCCAGAAGAGGATAATGTGGATCCAAGCCAGACAGTGTACAGAATTCAGTCCAGCCTCTAACTTTAAAACAGCTCCAGAGACACACTTGGGAACGCCAAATAACATCCTAAGGAAAAACAACTGAATGCCTTCAAAGGAGCATTTAGAGCATGGGAACCAGATCGGTGCCCCGTGAAGAATCTGTGGAATGATTTTGGCCTTGAAGACCTGGACAGCTGCTGGGAGGAATTTCCTACCCCTTGTAAAAAAGAAGCGGGTTATTGCACCCACATGTTGTTTGGCTTTAGTCTTAGTACGCTTCCCCTGCTCTCTCCAAGAGGTGGTTTCATGAAACCATATGCCCAGGTATTTATAGGAGTCCACTGGCTCAGTCCTGGAGTTCGCCATGAACCTGGAGAATCTGGCCTTACATTTGGGAAAAAAACGATACCTTAGATTTTGTATAATTGATTGTGAGAAGGTTTTCTGTACAATAGTTGGCAAAGCCACACAGTAGTCTCTTGAGGCCCACCCTAGTCTGGGAAATCAGAACAGCATCATCCACATACAAAAGAAGACAGTCTTTGGTGTACTCTATTTTAGGTGGATGAGATGGTAATGGCTCCAGTACAAAGGGGAGGTCTACCAGGTACATGTTAAATAGGATAGGAGCGAGCACACAACCTTGTCTGTCCCCACAGGATGCTGCAATCTCCTTTGTAAAATGAACTTGTGGGCTGCAACGGACCCGGGCAGTGGTGTTATAGTAAAGGGACTGGATCAAAACCAGGAGTCTTTTGTCAACAGAAAGTGGACAGGATATAGAATGAAAAGCAGTTTTTAAGTCGATGAAGGCTGCAAAAAGTTTGCCACCTTTAGGGGTGGAGTAACTATAAGCCAGATGAGCCAGGACCAAACAGTGAACAAGGGTAGAGGGGCCAGATTTAAATCCAATCTATAACAGATTTCTGTAACTCATGATGAAGATTGTCTAGTGGGTTTGGATGACATGACAACCCATCATAGGTGAAAATAACCCCTCAACAAGCCATGGGGTCTCGCCGTGGCTTATTGCTGAAAAATAAGCAACCCTGCAGAAAGCTCTCCAGGTTTGAATGACATGATAACTAACTGTGGCTGGCTGCCCATGGTGAGTTGACATGTTATGTGAACCCAGTCAATATATTGAAGTTTTACCTTTCAGGTAGAAACCATTTTCTGTCCATGTAATAGCAAACACTGAAATAATTTTCTTACCTCTTTGGTCTATAATCCTGCAGACATCCAGAAGGAGTTTATAATAAAACTATAAAGATGCCCTTGCTCCTTGAGTTTGTTCATGAATCCATTGCCTGGGTGACCTTAACGTGTTAAATGAAATGAAAAGCATTTACTCAAGTTGGTTATAAGCTGATTTTGCTTTTGCTTCTTTTTATAAACAATTCAGGTGATAGCAAAATAAGCTAGAGACACTAGGCTTGATGCCAGCTAATTTTATTTTGGGGGACCCAAATCTGTGGCTTGATGAAATAATCCATTTCGGTTCATAGTTGTTTTCTTCTGAAGCATGTTTCCAGTTTCTTGCAAAAATAAGCTTTTACTCTTGACACTACCTAGCTATGACAGTTGGGAGCCACACTAAACAAGTTTTTCCAGAGTTTATAGTACAGAATAAAAATTCAATCTGGAAATTTGAAAGTCAGTGGGCCTTTTCTGTGTTTGCTGCTACTTACTTTCTAGTATGAGTAGTTGATTCTTTGCAGAAAGTGTTATAGCATTGTGGCTAAGAGAGAACTATAAATTAGGAAATCACTGGTTCAAATCTCACCTCTGCATAAATTGACTAGTTGGGTTATCTAAGGAAAGCAGAAGTCTTTCAGCCTCAATCCTCCCACCTGCAATATTTGGGATAATAATATTGAAACCTGCACATAGCACCTAATTGAGCCTTATCTAATGGTCTGCTATCTCCTCCCACATTCCATGTTAGGACTGTGACTAAATGCAGACTTAGTGGCTTCAACATCAGCCAGCTTGTCAATCTACAACCCCTGAGGCTTTGTTTAATGTCTAGCCTGATGAAGAGCTCTGGAGATCTCAAGAGAAGAGCTTGCTCACTATTGATTGTTAGAGCAATACGACAATGGAACTAATTACCTAGGGAGGTGGTGTGCTCTCCCACATTAGAGGCACTCAAGAGGCTGCTGGACAAACCATCAGTCAGGTATGCTTTAAGGTGGATTCCTGCACTGAGCAGGGGGTTGGACTCAATGGCCTTATAGGCCCCTTCCAACTCTACTATTCTATGATTGATTGATTGCATTTCTATACTGCCCAATAGCTGAAGCAAACTATTTTGTGATAGTTTGGTTGGCCTCCAAAATAAAGACATTGTCCTACTGTGGATTTAGAGTTTTTTCCTTATGGCCAACATGGCTACCTTTATTATTTTTGTGACTTGGAGATTACCATATTGAGCCATTCAAAAGTGGGGTCCTAAACTGGAGGAAGAGGATTTAACCCACCTGAAGATGGGACTTTATTCTCTGACAGTACATTCCCTTCCAACTATCTGGTAAAGCTATCCCATTAGGCTTCTATTTACTTTTTCCTTTAACCTAGAATATCACCTAAAATTAGTGTCCAGTTTATTGATATAAAAACTATCTATTGTCTTTCCTTCTGTTTACCACTACTGCGACATTTTATTTGGTACTACTATCTATTTTAAAGGTTTTAATTCTGTATTTCACTTGTTGTAGAATGGTGTATAAATCTTGTCAATAAATAAATACTGTGGATTTTGGAGTTTACCTTACAGGGCTGTTGTAATGCATGTGAAGTGCCTTGAACATTTGAAAGTGCTACACAAATGCTAAGTGTTACTTTGCTCATCATAGAATAATAACGGTAGGTGAAGTTCATCTGGTACTTCTTTACTTTGAAGCTCGCTAGCTGCACTGGTTTACTTTGCTTCTTCAGGTAATCAAGGCCATTCTGGTGTTTTGTTTAGGAAAAGAACTGATTGCATCAGATATATTTTGGCAAGAAAAAAAAAAAACCTGTTCGTTGCGATGCTTTGCTTTGCACCAGTCAGCTGACCTGCACGATCAGTACTATGCCACGCGCAGGCTACTTGAAAGGCCACATTCTCTCCTACGAGCCTGCCCAGGTTAGGATCTTCGAGGGGAGCCCCTTGGTCCCGCTTCTATCGGTGGTTCATCTGGTGGAGGGGCAAGAGAAGGCCTTCTTGGTGGCTGCTCTTAGGCTGTGGAACTCCCTGCTGGGCTAGGTCGGCCCCCTCTCTGTTGACCTTCCACTGGCAGTCAAAGACATTTGTGTTCAGACAGGTCTTTGGCATGTAAGCTGATCTGTTGCTGAAGAGGGCTCTATTTGGTTGGGTGCTGTCTGTTTTATTGCTATTTTTTAAAATTGTGTTTCTGTGGATCTGTTTTTTGTGTTTCTGTGGATCTGTTTTTATGTTACGTTGTAATTAAGAGGTTTTTTTAAACATATATTTTATTATTGTTACCCTCCTTGAGCGCCATTTTGGCAGATTAAATAAATTAAATCACTCAATAAATCTGTATGTAGTGAACTTATTACCTTGAAAAAGCAAGTATCTTTTAAAACAGCAATCCATGCGTCGCTAAGTGGCAGCCAAGGGAGGGAGGGGAGAGCCTTTGCCTCTCTGATCACCACTGAGTGGCAAGCAAGGATTCAGGACATGAGGGTCTCTCCTGACCCTTATGTGAACAGATACTGTCATTGTCAAGTTCAGGCCATTGGAGGTTTCAGCTCAGGCTTATGCTAGCCCCCTTTTCTTTAGTCATGATCCTGGACATGTTGGTTAGTGGTACCTGGGTACTAATTGGCATAGACTTAAACTGCTTAGCAGGTGAGGCTGTCAACATTACGTTTGTGTGTGTGTGTGTGTGCGTGTGTTATCACCTTTATTCCACGGGTACTTTGAAGTCCCCTGAGATTGGAGAGACACAAGAGAGGCAACCACACATGTGAAGAAGCATAATAGAATCCTCAGATCTGTCTGGCAGCTTTGGGGCTCATGTTTAAATGGGCTTATAAATCAGAATAAAGAACTGGGATCTCCAAAATAAGGAATATCAGTTATGTTCCATAGGACTTGGATGAGGCAAAGGCCTTTAAAATAAGGGACACCTGGGAACCCTAAGATTCAATGTTACGTCAGTTGGTAATTCAATATGTAAAAGAGGACAGAAGATGATTCCTTTCTGCAAACATTTGCTGTCCAAGAGCAAAGTAGGAGGGTTTGTTAAGACTTACAAAGTAACGTCATCCTGCTGCTTGCTTGTTGGAAAAAATATCACATGTTCAGGTATCTTAATATGTAAACAGAAGTGGTTTTTTTAAAAATATATATTTGATGTGTAATATTAGTCATTAGTGAAAAAATGAATATGGTCATGAAAATATATCTATTTCCCTTTCTTTGGCACATTTTTTTTTTGCTTGTAACCACTTGAAGTCATAAATACTATACAAAAAGCCACTTTCATTGGCTGAGGGAAAACATGCATGAACTATACAAGTGTAAAACTATTTAGAAAAACGTTAATTTTTAATATGACCAATACATCATTTCAGATGGTTTGCATATATTTTAATTAATTTCATTTATTATATTTATATACTGCCCCCATATCTGAAGCTCTCTGGGCGGTACCTATGATTTAATTTGAGGTTGGAAGTGATACACAGCATTAAAATGCAGGTTATAAACAGTGAATTTGCTAGCTTCGGTACTGGCACCCTGTTAAGCTTACATCACAGTGGGGCCCTATTTTTACATTTTGCAGGATGTAAGCTCAAAACATTGCTCATAGTGCTGTTCTCACAAAATGTTCACCCAGCCATTTGTTCTGTGTTGTTGTTTTTTGCCGTACATTTCACAAAATTACCCTGAAGAAAGGGAAGGAAGACACATAGACTCATTTGAAACTGTTGTAAATACACTCCCTGCCTAGTGGATTAGGAAGGAATGAAAGAAAGAGAGGTAAGCATTACCAATAGCCCTAATGCTTCATTGCTCCTAAACTCAGAGGGTAATTTCATCTGGGGGCTTTGCATTAAAAAACCAGGTCGAACTAGATGTTACTAGCAATGCATGACTTTTATCAAAAAATAGTGCCCCCATGTCCCTTCCTTGTCTCTTCCCCACAGTGTTTAGCAAAGCAAGATGTAGGATGCAACATCTTTGCTTTCCCAACTTCCATTCTATTTCAGTGTCTGCCCCCATTTGCGGGGGCAGAGAAACCTAGGCATTGCCCTACCGTGGAGGCTGGTGGCTGTGATTTCAGTGGGGCTTTGAATCCATTTTGGGTCTTAGTCAGTACCAGCCAGAACACTAAAAGGGCTATCCAAGATGCTGAACCCTATGCCCCAAATAGGTTTGGTACTTTGGATAGCTCCTTTAGTATTCCGGTTGGTTTGGACTGAAACCCTGAATGGATTGATAGCCCCACTAAAATTGGAGCCACCATCCTTCGCTGTTGCGTATTTTTTGTTTTACTGCATGTTACTGGAAGACAAAGCTGGACAAGACAATGGGGTTGCTGGCGTGGACAAGCAACCCTATAGTATATGTTACTATAAACCATGTAGTTCCACCCTAAAAAAAAGTGCTACTTTCAAGTTGTTAAAATGTCTCTTCTAGTGAGGTTAGGTTATTTTGGAGCCGCTGTCACTTGGCCATGGTTACACCATCCATTTATCCTGGGGTCAACCGGGGACGACCTCTCACTTTCTCCGGGATAAAATGGATGGCACTTATCACGGTTTTTCCCATGGTCCCGGGACAACCCCAAGGACTGCGGGTAGTGTGGCGCAAGCTCCTGGGTCTCCCTCCTCCCCGCGAGTAGCAGGGCATTGCAAATGGGCACAGAGCTGCGTGGGGGGGTCTCTGTGCCCATAGGGGATGGGGGGCAGCAGTTTTGCCATCCCTGGGATGGCTACTGGCACTTTTTGGCAGCAAGTTTTAGCACCGGGGGGGGTGTTGGTTTTTTTTACTTACTTTTGTGCAGGATTGGGGCTGTGCAGTTGTGCAACCGGCTCCTGCATATTTTTAAAAAATTATGCCGCGCTGGACCGTCCCTCCTGACTTCTGGGATGTCGTGCTGCCATGCACGCTGGGGGATGATCCCGGAAGTGGGAAAGCCCGGGATCCTCCCCCACTGTCCCGGATAGCCGGGTAGGTGTAGATGAGCCCTTTAAATAAAATCTGACCCCAAGTATAGAGTGTGTGTATGTGTGGATATGTGTGATGTGTTTTCTGTATACATTTGGACACCAAAAGTGAACGGTGTACCAGGAGGCTGTGGACAGAATCTATGCTGCTTGGAGCTAGACTGATAAACACAAAATCTATGTTATGAATCAATTGTTTTTCCCCTCCCCGTCTGAAATGGAAAGTCTATGCTGGCTTTCAGACTCATATATATATATATTAAACTCAGGGTTGCGGCTCTTTGGTTTCAGGATATATATCAATGTCCTTCTTATAGAATGTTGGCGTCTAGAACTGCAGGAGCTTATTCATAGGTCCAGGAGACGTGATCTGCTGCTTGGTGGAATAATTATAGCTCAGTCCCAAAGCAGTTCACACAGTTTCATTATCTTCTTGGAGTGCATGTGGCATAGATTTAGATGAATGAATGTAACAGTAGCAAGTCAGGGAGCTTAAACTAAAAGGGGATTCATATTTCCTCTACCTGAATGCAGAATCAAAGAAGGGCACTTCCATCTTGTGCTCTTTCTCTCTCTCTGCTGTGGAACGCTGCTCATAATTCATTATGGGAGTTGGAATAAAATAATAATAATAATAATAATAATAATAATAATATTGGCTGTTTATTGTTAATTGTTATAATTTCTCAAAGGCTCCAAAGAACCAAGCCAGAGGTGCTGAAAATGCCCCTGATGCATAAAATAAAAACAGCAAGCTCCTGCTTGCAGGCTTACAGTCCAAATAAACGTGCATAAGGAAATGGAAGGATGGAGGAAGACATCCTATGAAACCTAACAATAATCATTGGTGTGTGTGTGTGTGTGTGTGTGTGTGTAACAGCGTAGGACATAATCATGATGAAGCTCTAACCTATACTCGGCCAAGTTTCTGTCCTGGATGGAAGCATTTTCTCTACTTTTATTTATTTAAATGAAATTTAATAGAGATAAATGCCAGGTTCTACACCTAGGAAAAAGAAACCAAATGCACAGTTACAAGACAGGTGATACTTGGCTCAGCAATACTGCAAGTGAGAAGGATCTTGGAATTGTTGTAGATCACAAGCTGAATATGAGCCAACTGTGATGTGGCTGCAAAAAAAGCAAATGCTATTTTGGGCTGCATTAATAGAAGTATAGCTTCTAAATCATGCGAGGTACAGGTTCCCCTCAGTTCGGCACTGGTTATTGCATCCAGCTCTGGGCACCACACTTCAAGAAAGATGCAGACAAGCTGGAGGGGGTTCAGAGGAGGGCAACGAAGATGGTCAGGGGTTTGGAAACAAAGCCCTGCGAGGAGAGACTGAAATAACTGGGCATGTTTAGCCTGGAGAAGAGAAGACTGAGGGGAGACAAGAGCACTCTTTAAATATTTGAATGGTTGTCACACGGAGGAGGGCCAGGATCTCTTCTCGGTCATCCCAGAGTGAAGAACATGGAATAATGGTCTCAAGCTACAGGAAGCCAGATTCAGGCTGGACATCAGGAAAAACTTCCTGTTAGAGCAGTATGACAATGGAACCAATTACCCAGGGAGTTGGTGGGCACTCCCACACTAGAGGCTTTCAAGAGGCTGCTGGACAAACCATCTGTCAGGGATGCTTTAATGTGGATTCCTGCATTGAGCAGGGGGTTGGACTGGATGGCCTTATAGGCCCCTTCCAACTCTACTATCCTATGATTGTATGATCATGGCCTAGGACCAAGAGCCCTCTGAGACAAGTTTCTAGTATCAGCAATTCTGAGGAGGAGTCAGAACCAGTTACCGAACCTTCACAAATGGGGCCTTCTTGCACTCTGTCCTCTTGATCTCCATGAGGCACCACTGTCCTCTGATTCTGAGGGTTGGACCTCAGACTTCTCCAGAGAGCAGGGAAGCTCTGGGAAGCATTCCTCAACCAGCCCCTTGCTCCCCAAACCTTCACCACCCCAAAGAAGCCTGTGACTGCGAGAAAGGGCATTGGCCCTTTAAGAAAAACAGTTTCAGCACCTGAGGAAGTGGAGCTCCCAAAAGACTCTCCTGGCCTGGGTATGAAACCTGACTCTAAACCAGTCCGGAGGTAATTTGTCAATACTGTAGCTGTGAAACTGCTCTCCATGGTCCTGAACTCACTCCAAGTCCTAGGCTCGGTATCTGTGTAGCTTGTAGTGGTGCTAAAACTGCTCCTGTTCCAGTTGCTTGTCCCATGTTATGTCACTTGGCAAGCAGACCCTGGACTGTGTGCACTGCTAAAACTAAAACGTTACATGGCCACTGAGTCAACCATTCCTGTGGCGCAGCAGTGTTGCATGAGGGCTATTGCACAATACTTCCAAGGCGTGGCAGAGTCCTAGAAGGTTTCCTTGGTTGCCATCTTGGAAGAAGTCAGTTGTTGCAATCTTACGAAGAGGATAGCTTAGCCCATAAAGTACAGGCTATGTTTTTTAATTATTGTATTGGTACAAGCTGTCATTTATTTTGCAGTAGCTGATTTAGAACTAATTAATATTAGTTCTATTAATATTCTGGAAAGAACATCAGAGTCCACAAATTTTCTTTAGTTATTGCTATCTCTTATGTTAGCTTGGTAATTGATACTAAGATATGCCAACACAAGCAGCACATTTGAAAATTGAGCGTTTTGTCAGATACACTATAGACAAACTGAGAACGCAGTGAATGTCAACCCAGTGTTATCTGTCATTCAAATTAGAAGATCTATTCTTTGGAACTGCTTGTTCTATTGTTCACTTCTCCATGACTAGTCTCTATATACTTTTCATGTTGTTGGAACTGATAAAGCCAGCGCTGCTGAAAATGTCTGTGAGGCATCAACCAACTTTTCAGACTAAAGATAAAGCTTCAGTTAGATTGGATTGTGTTATGAAAAGGCAAGTTATTCTCTGTTAGCAGAAGGACACTATTGATATGCTCAATTTCCATCATAATCACTTGAATCCAATTACAGCATTTCATTCTCTGGTATCTGATGTCCAAAAAACTTCAGCAACATAATATACAGATCTGTAAAATATAGTATGGGGGAATGTATGCATTCCAAAGTCGCTCAGTTATGAAAGGGACAGAATTATTCTGGATTTCAGATAAAATAGTTTATCTCAATATGAACAGAATTTTCAACAATAGAGCTAGTTTCTTACCTTTGGGGGCAGGGAAGTGTCATAAATTAAGCAGTGTAACTCATGAAGCAGAGGGAAGTGTCCATAAAACAGTCTGTGGTGAGAGCCTGAAGTTTCCGTCCGAGCCGAGTTGTAACAATTCTGGAATCTCAAAGCGTTGGTCATCAGAAGTCCGGTCCAAAGGTTCAGGATACGTCCAGGCAATAACAAGGTTACAGGGAAGCACTGAAGAATGGTCAGGATACGGTCCAAAGGTCAGAACAAGTCCAGGCATGAACATGAAGCTAGGAAACGCAAGGCAAGGCACCAGGTTCGAGAGTTGCTTCCAGCGATCTTACTGAGTGCTGGCCAGACTTTTATGGGGAGTGGTGTAATTAGCAACTGCCATCATCTGCATTGGAGTTCAGCCGGTCCCTGCCTGCTTTTATGAAGCGCCACTCCCCCAACACTTCCAAGCTCAGCTGTTCCTCTTTACCGGCTGATCCCTTAACTTATGCAGAACAGGAAGAATACTATCTTTAATATTTTCTGTACCACCATCACAGTACCAGAAACAAAATTGAACTAGTGTACCTGTCACTCTTTTTTTAAGGGTTGTGTTGTTTTGGGAGTTACGATATTTTGTTGTTGTTTAATTTTTTTTGTAAATTGCCTCAACCCATGGCAATAGAGCTAGTTTCAACCCACCAACCACTGCCTATGTACAAACCAGGGATGTGTTATGGAAGGATTTGGGGTGACACATCGAACTGGGGAGAAGCCCCTGCTAGATCAAATCCAGAGCCCACCAACCCCCAACTGCAATAAAAACAAACATATTGAGGGATCCAATCACACAGTTCTCATTTAACAAGTCTCTCTGAGCCATGAGGAATGAAGCAGCTGTTGGTGGGTCAGGTTTCCAAGTCTGAAGCTCGAAGAAGAAGAAGAAGAAGAAGAAGAAGAAGAAGAAGAAGAAGAAGAAGAAGAAGAATATTTATAACCCGCCTCTCCCTCCAGATAGAGGCAGGGGACAACAATAAATATAAACACAAGAACTACAAAATAGATAAAATATTAAAACTAATAAAAACGAATACATCATTAAAAACATCTTAAAATTAAACTGGGTTGGTCTGCCAGAAGAGATCAGCCTTCACGGCTCTCTTAAATTCATGAAGACTGCTAATTTGGCGAATCCGTTCAGGCCTATGAAGGAACATACACATATACAAACATGGCCTCCTCCCTGTGCAGCAATCAGGCTTTGGAGTTTGTTTGTTTTGTTTTAAGCCTAATTTCTGTGTGTGAAGGAAATTGTGGGGAGGACAGGACATGTTATGTGGGGTAGGAACAATTAACCCTTTCCTCAGCTGAAATTCCCCAAATTGCCTCCCTGAGCCACAATGCGATTAGGACTGAAAAAAGTCTCCTATTAGTTCAAATGGGAGATCCCTCCCCCCAAGCCTAATTGCTATGAAGTGGGCTGATTTTCAGAGAATGGATGTGACAGCACACATGGAAGGGAGGGTTGCTCTGAGACTAGTGGACCGGGATTTAGGGCCCATGGAGCTCAGTTTAAAACACCAGCAGTGGGTGATTTTGAAATAAAAAAAGGGATCTCTCCTGAGAAATATGTTTGCAAATGACAAACTTCTGTTATGCTCTGATTTGATCAGAGGTCTTGGCTATAAGCCTTGCCAGACACACACTGTACAGATGCCAAAATATAATACGATTTGGCTGAGTGTGTTCACACCTAACCATATTACCGTTGATTTTCAGTCTTTGGGTTCATGAACTCAGTAAAGCATATTGCACCTATTTTTAAGGATATAGGAAATAATGGCAGAAGGGCAAGAATATGCAAGCTTGAACAAGTAAAATCATGGTTTGAATTAATTACACAATCATTTATTTATGAAATAAGATCCAGTCTCTTTGAATTCTTCAGAAAACAATTTCTGATCCATGGGGAAATGGCTCTACAGGCAAACTTGGGAACAAGAAGGTTAAAGAAATGCCTAAAGAAAGAAAAGTCTGCTGCTCTTTTAGTTTCCTTCTGTTCCAGTTGCTTGTGTTTTCCACATGTTTATTTTTTTAAAGGAGTCACTTAATTTAAATTACTGTCCCTTCTATGAATGTATTCATTGATCATTAGAAGACTAGAGAATTCCAAAGGACAAACACAAGTTTATGCTTTAACTTTGGTTTATTTATTTATGAATGAATGTGAACTAGCAAGCTTATCAACTACTCCAAGCCATTTTGCGGGGGATTAGTCTTAGGGTGAGGCTTTTCCACTTGAGGCTTTTATTGCACCATTATTCTGCCTCATTTATGGAATGTTATGGGGTCGGGGTCAGTCTCCAGACAATGTCGTTTTCCATTTGTAACCCTCCTGTGTTTTCCCATCACTTCCATCCTTTTTTTTGGATGCAAAGAATCCGTTAAGGATATAAAGACAGAACTGTTGCACAATGCCTTCTAATTTATACTGTGAAGAACTCTCAATCTTGAAGCAATATATAGGCCAGCTCAGACAAGTCAGGCCGCCTGGAAATCCACTTAGGTATTAAAGTTGATGTCATAAGATGTGACAAGTAATGCCTGGGTCGGTCAAGGTTGCATCTGTGTTTGGTGGGTGAGGGAGGAGATTGCTGGGCAGGGAACCATTCCTTGAGCCATATTCTGATATATTTTTTTCTTTTTATTGTCACCTTCCCTCTATTAAAATAGCCTGGTAGGGAAAACTGGAAAAAAACAGCATGTCTTTTCCTGCTTACATATTTAACTCTTACATCAAGTAAGGAGGTTGATATATCTACAAGACAAAAGAGAACTTTTGGAGAATATTTTCTTACAGTAATGTGTGCGTGTGTGTGACCAGATTTTCTTAGGGCTTGTTCTCACAACCTTCCTGATATAAGGGAGCTGCAGATTTGAGACATTTCCTGTAGATTTCCAGTGATAGGTACCATTAAGAGGTCAGTCTCTTATGCACAATTCCCAGCATTCAGAAAACCCACTGTCACAACAATATACAAAAAGTCCATCCAGCCTGATGGACCACTCTACACATAGCCTCCTCAGCAGCTGGAGAATAAAGCAGAGTGACTCATTCGATACTGCAGCTGCTGTCTGCTGAGAGGATCATAGAAATGAGGCTTTATTTGTTATGTGAATGTGAATCATCCAGGGTTTAATCTCTTATAGTGTCAGAACATTTTTGATCAGAAGGATACTTTGAGTGAGTTTGCACAACACGACAGCCCATCGTGGGTGACAAGCTGTGCAGTATGGGTTGTTTTGTGAAGAACCCACAGTGCGTAGTTTGAGTGCCTGACAGATTATCAGGATCGTTGTGGGTTGTTTCCCCCTTCGTTCTCCTTTGGTCCTCCAGTCGGCTCCGCCCAGCATCTCAGGGGACTTGATGGCAGAACTTGTCTCGTCTGCCACCAAGCCCCTGTCCCCGCTCTGATCGCGGTCACAGAGCCTTTTAAATAAAAATTATTTTCTTTTATGTGCACAGAATAATTCGGCCCCACTAATGCGCGCAAATATTTTTTTCTTGGAGTTTTGCAGTTGTGCAAGTACGCAACTCCAACTGTCCAAAATAGATAGGTTTGCCTTGTCCAGTACTTTGTATGTTTCAGCTATCAAACATAAATAAGGTAAGTGACAAGAGGGAACAGTATATAGACTGATTTTACAGCCCTTTACAGTTGACAGGTGGGGAAAAGGGGTCTAAATCACCCCCTTAACCAGGTGATCTCCAGGGTTTTAAGTATTGCCCCGACCCTTGGGGATGCCCTGCTTTGAATCCCTACTTTGCCCAAGCCTCCAGCATGTCATTTTCATAAAAGATACATTCCACACACCCCTTTTTAAAATCATTTTCACTTTAGCTGTGGTTCTGTTTGATAGTTGTCAAAGGAGCTGTCAAATGTTGTGGTAGTTAGTGCAAATGAGAGGGAAAACAAGGTGGCATGTAGATTTCTGTGAAAGGGGTTTTCTGTGACTTTGCTCCTGGACTGTGTAATGTATCCAACTGCCTAACTGTATTTTGTTTGACCTTGCCTACTAACTTGACCACGCTGACTTTGGCTTGACTTTAGGACTGAAACCTGTGTGCTTCAACATTTGCTGGCATCATTGCCTCGTTTCTTGTTTAGCCCTGCACCAAGAGTCTGCTGCAGTCAACACAAGACAGTTCCAGACTTAAAGTTCATTCTGTGATGGTGGTGGTGGTGGTGATGATGATTTAATTTGGACACTTAATCCACATATAACATCTATGTTGTTGCTGGCAGGGACACGAGTCAGTGGCTGTGGACTATATCAGATCCTTTGGGAAATGTTTAATTTCAACATCAGTCTTGTAGAAATTGCACACGTAGAATGGGTGAAGCTTTTATGAAACTAAGGTTTGAACCACTCTAGAATGGCGTGCTCCTTTCTGTTCTTCACAAAGATCTTGGTTGTCCATGTGTTTGTGTGGTCCTCTGAAGGGGGTAACGCTAGGCTGACCGTATGAAAAGGAGGACAGGGCTCATGTAACTTTAACAGTTGTAGAGAAAAGGGAATTTCAGCCAGTGTCATTTGTATGCAATTAGTTCCTGGTGAAATTACCTCTTCATCACAACAGTTAAAGGTGCAGGCACTATACTAGAGTGACCATATGCAAAAGAAGTCAGGGCCCCTGCAACTTTAACTGTTGTGATGAAGAGGGAATTTCACCAGGAACTAATTGCATACAAATGACACTGGCTGAAATCCCCTTTTCTCTACAACTGTTAAAGTTACATGAGCCCTGTCCTCCTTTTCGTATGGTCAGCCTAGGTAACACACACTGGATTTATGGCAGTTTAATGGACGAATATGCCGCAGTCATCATGAATCAAATCTTCAGAAAAATATTAATTCAATATATAGATATTCATATACTTTTCTTCCTCTTAAATAATGCTTGTAAACATTAATTTATTGAGTCGCTTCTGTGTTAGCCCAAACTGACTTTTATGTTAGATTATTTTTAGCAAATGGTAAAAAGAAAACAACAACAAAAATAATCTCAGAGCTTTTCAATCAAATTCTAATTAACAGTTTCTGTATTGCCCTCGTTTTCTTTGTAGATTTTTTAAAAAATGCTAGCTGATATATTACACTTGGTGATAAATGAAACTAATCTGGAAGCATCTGTTGTGCTTAAGTTTATTTATACTATTGCATAGCATTAGTTCAGGCCATTGGGATTCTTTGATTAAAAACTGAGCTGCCTGACATGCAATGAAAACTTTAATAAAAGGGCTACTACCCAAATAGTAGCTGATGCCAACGATTTCAAGACAAACTGTCTTCAAATGTTCCATCTGTACAAGCTGCAGTAGTGGAATTTAATTTGTGATGGCGATTTGAGGAGTTTTAAAGGGGAGAGTACATGTGTTTTTATCCATTTTTTGTCTTCTGTGCACCTATGCTGAAATGGGAGATGCAGGGATGGATCCAGACTTAGTCATACTTAAAGCAGACCCATTGAAATCAATGAGACTTAAATTAGTGGTCACTTAAATCCCACCAATTTCAGTGGGTCTCTATGTCTTTAACATTTCTTTTGTCATCAACAGATGGATTTGGCCACTAAATGTAAACATGTTTGAGTGCATGGAAGTCAGGATGGGAAAAAACTTTCTGCAAAATAAACAAGAAAAGGAACATAATTATATTCTTCCTCCCTTTTGTGGAGAACATCAGGCATCAGCTAAACTATTAAGGACACCGGCCTAGATATAATTTCACCAGTTTTAGTCTATTCATTTATTTTAATGAACATGTTTGTAGAATAAAAGACTCATACAATAGATGAAGACTATTTTGAGGTGAAGAGGATCAAGTACTGGGCTAGTGTTCAACAGTTTTTATTCTTTAACTGAAGATCTTTCTACTGATAAAATATTGAAGGGTTGTGGAACCTAATACTGCTAGTATTATGTGTCATTGCAAAAATTGCAAGATAAGGATGCTGGTTGTTCAATGACATTTCAGTTTTATCCCCCCTTTGACCTTTATGGCAGAAAGGACTAAATGGAAGTTACTGACTGATCAACTAAAATTTGACCCATCGTAAACATTAGATCACCAGTTTTGCTTAACCTGTCAGTAAACATTGAAGGTCACCCTTTTCTATGTCAAGGAACAACATGGTGTAGTGCAAGTGTTTCGTTCATCATGAGTATGTGGAGAAAGGTGGGGAAACATGGTCATCTCTTCGGAAGACAGCCTTCCCTGACCAGGCACCCACCAGATTTAAATCACAGTTACCAGGGCCTTTTACACCAGGTTGGGGAAGGTTGATGTAAGATACATGTAATGTATGAAATAGTTTACATTTCTACTTTTTTTAATACAGTAATTGTATGTAGCAACTCATGCACACGCCTAGGCTAAGGCTGTTACATTTCCTCATTTTACAAAGCTTATGTTGTGCTGAAACAAATCAAAACAGCCTGGCTTAGAATCTGTTTGAATGGTCCCTATGTTAAAAAAAAGCATTCACACATCTTTAGTTTTTGTTTTGCAGGCTGCTTGAGTTAAGGAGACAGAAGTGGGCGAGTCAAGCAGCCTGCAAAACCAAAACTAAAGAAGAAGTGTCAAGGAATTATCCCTGTAATACACCATTGAACACTTTGAGGACGGAGGAAGCAGTCACTATGAAACGTAAGTACTGCTCAGTGTGTCCTACCACATAATGAAACGACTTAAAAAAACACGTTTTTAAACAGAATATAAGTCGTTTTAAGGGCAGGCTGACATGGTTCAGCACAGACACTGTATAGCATCTCAGTGAGAACTTGATCAAAGATGCATAGTTAATTTCAACAACAACAATGTCTAATGAGCTGATATTTCTCTTTGCACTAGGTAATGGAAATGTATCTTCCATTTTGTGGGATTGCCATATCTAATGCTCAGCTATTTGCTGCTTCCAGGAAGGAGTACGATAGAAGCAGAGTAAGTAAAAAGTAGCAGCTGGGACCATGACCACTTACTTTTATTTGATATACAAATTCTACACAAGTACATGGTAAAACGTCAAGAGATAGTTTGCGGAGTAATCACACTTTATTTCCAAATAAAGCCATAACACCTTTCACTGAATCCTGCCTTAAAAATCATTTAGAAGTGTCCAACTGGCTGCCAGAATGGTATCAGAAGTAGCCTATCTGAATGCCCTGGCATAATAATGCTACGAACACAATAAATAGTGTCTGTGTCAATGATTACAGGAATGGCTAGAACTAAATATCTTCAAGTATTACAGAACATGCCATCGAATTGTATTCAACTTTACAAGGAAGTAAGTCCCATTGAGTTCTGTAAAAGTAACTTAGGGGACAGCCTTGGGAATGCTGGGACATTTTCTTAATAAAAATGCCTAGGATTGCACCCTTAATTGAATTTCAGCATGATCCTTTGCATGCTTACTTAGAAGTTAGTCCCACTGAACTCAGTGTAGCTTATTCCCAATTAAATGAGCCTAGGGCCTCCTCCACACGGGGCGTTTAATGAGCCTTGAAGGCTCATTATAAATTTTACCTACACACGAGCGGAGCGCAAAACGGGCGTACAGGCGCGTTATCTCCCCGATAATGCGCATTTTCGAACGCGCGTTAAATAGCGACTTTTATTTTGCTCCGGCCGTTAAAGCGCATTTTCGCTGTGTGAACAAGCGATTATGCGCATTAACTACCTGGAAAGCGCTTTTTGGGCATCTTTTAATGCGCTTCGCCGCTTCCCGCCGCCTCCCGTGCAGAGGGATTGTGAGTAAATGCGCCTCCGCGATAATGCGCATAATCGCGGAACCAGGCGCAAAGGCGCATTCTTGTGGAGGGGGCCTAGGACAGCGGCTTTCGTCTTACAAATGAAGACTGTCACACTTGATTTTGCAAAGAAGAAAATCTGAATTTGATGGTTTAAAATGCAGCTTATATAAACCAAGATGTGTTTCCATTCCTCCTAAACAGGATTCAGAGTATTTAATTGTTCTATTTTTGCCTCTTGTTTATTCAGTGATATGTTAAACTCTAATGCCAGCATGATGTGCAGAGGCATATAATAATGGATCACATTAATATCTAATGTAATTCCAAAGACTTAATTGACTGGTACTAAGACTTAATTTAACACATTATATTAAAACATATGGGATGTGTAGGAACTGAAAATAAAAGAATTAACATTGTGAAACACTTAAATTAGGTAGCGGATGTGTGTGAAGCTGTGACCTTATCTAAATAAATTAATGTCTTGCATCTCTAGTTTTAGATCTGGCATGAAAGGAAAAACAGTAGGTTCAGTCCGGCATACGGTTGCACAAGTTACGTGCCACTGATTGTACCAATAATTGTGAGCTAGATTGCAGCTATTATTTTTTTCTGGAAGTCATTGAGGGTGCAATATTTTGACAGAAAAAAGGTCCTACAATTCCCAGCATGCTCTAGCCAGCATAGCTAGCTGGAGGAATCCTGGGAGTTGTTGGATTTTTTTCTGTTTAAACATGCATTGTACCCTAAAGTGTTTTTGATGTTTGTGACTGATAGCTAACTGGAACAGCCAGTACCAGAATCCATTCAATTAATTTGCAGAGCTAGAGAGTGTACATCAAACACTGAAGTGATCTCTTATCCTGGCATCATTGAGAAAGAACAGAAATAAAAAAAACAGAAATCTCCGTACTACATCAGTGACCTGCTTTAGGGATCATTGCTCTTTGCTGTTTATGCGCCTACACATAATTTAGAAGGAAGTAAACCAGTATAAGAGTGAGTCAGTGACTGGTACTTTTGACAACCCCTATTTTGCAAAAATTATGCATTTATTTCCAAACAAAATGTAATAGCTGCCCATCCTATGCATGCAGGTCTTGCTGGAGGTGGTGAATGATCTCTTTGAAGAACAGACAGACTTAGAGAAAATTGTGAAGAAAATTATGCATCGAGCCCAGACTCTACTGAAGTGTGAGCGCTGCTCGGTATTGCTTCTTGAAGACATTGAATCACCTGTAAGTCATTTTTCAGATTTTGGAAAATATATAATTTATTAGTGGCATGAGATCTACTTTTACCGAGGAACTTCTTTTGTGTGTTATTATGTTTTTGCTCCGTTTCACTTAAAGGATATAATAATTAATTTAAGCAAAGTATATCTTTGTACGGAGAGATCAGTAAATTTTGAATGATCTTGTTGGCCAAGCCCAAAATTGTAAGTTTCCAGCTTAATGCGCATACGCACACACTGCTAGCACTTCCTCAATGAAAGTCTGGGGGTCAGGAAGCGTAGAGCATTGGGCACTGCTTTCCAGAAATGTACATACCATTAAATGCTGTGACCACACAAAAAATAGGAATGCTCAAAAAATGCTCTGGCAAAGATAAGCACACTTTTCCTGACACATACCAGCAGTACTGGATGCCCCCTTCCCTTTTGCAGCTCCTTCTGGCTCCTTTCCATATTTGCCTAAAACAAATATACAGCAGCATGGTTTGAAATGTTAGTAACTTACACTTCAGGAATTTGTTGCCTGCTTGCTATTACTGTTTCATCAGATATGTGGTTTCTACTAATGGCTACAATCCAAAATGTTGACAGGCCAATTTTAGAGAAAGAAATCTCAGATATAAACAGTGAAGACTAAAGTGAGCCTTATGCACCAAAGACCTCTTGCAGTTTCTGCATGAGCAAAAGACTTTTGTATTGAGGTCCAGTACAGGGATGAACTCTTTGCCTGTTATTGGAGTCTATTAATGTAGGAGCCTGAGCATGTGGAGAGCATTGAGTTGAAGTCTTAGCATGGGTTCTCCTACTTAAGGGCAATCGTAACTCCAGCTTCAGTCCTGAAATGACCAGCATAGACCATAAACTGCACCTTGCAGTTTAGAGGGCTAGTGCAGAGGAATATAGTGTCTCCTGCTCTCTTTTACTGAGGCCCTAAATGCACTGCTTGGCCTTGTTGCTAGGAGCAATGGGACAGAAAGGCAGTGCTCAAAACACAAAGTGCCTTGTTAATTACTTCTGACTGAAGCCGCCTCATACTGAATCAGACCTTCAGCCTAGGCATTGTCTATTTCAGTACTCTTCAACTTTTTCGTACCCAAAGGGCACCTTTAGCTCATACCTGCATTTGGGGACTTTCTTCTTACATTTTTTTAACCATATATTTGTATAATGGTAGTGCCGCTGTTGAGACCCACCTTTGGTCAAGCTGCAACGCCAGTAGTAGGTCCTGGCCCACCAGTGAAAGACAAATGACTCTGCTCTGACAAGCAGAAGCTTTCCATGATCTCAGCCTCAGTGTTGTCTCAACCCTGCTAATTTAGATCCTTGAACTGGAGATGGTGGGCATCCTAACTCCGAAATTTCATTAATACAGTCAGGCTGCCTCTACAAGAGAGGTTTAAAGCTCTTTCAAGGCGCTTTAAAATTTTTACCTCTACAAGAACGGAGCGCAAATCGGGCGTAGAGGCACGTTATCTCTCCGATTATGCGCATTATCGAATGCGCGTTAAATCGCGAGTTTTATTTTGCTCCGGCCGTTAAAGCGCATTTTGACTATGTGAACAAGCGATTATGCGCATTAACTACTTGTAAAGCGCATTTTGGTCATCCCTTAATGTGCTTCGCCGCCTCTCGTGCAGAGGCATTAGGCGTAAATGCGCTTCTGCGATTATGCGCATAATTGGCTAACCAGGCGCAAAAGCGAATCCTTGTAGAGGGGACCTCAGAGTAGCTTAAAGGTCATAAAGAGGTGGGGATTGTCCTCCTATTCTGAGTTAGTGAGAAAATGCCCTGTTAATTATTCTGAAATTAAAGTCATAGGGCAAATTCCATTATTACGCAAGTGGACTTCTGCTTGCAGAATGGGAGCTTCCCTTCCCCTCCTCCCCACTGCAGTCTCCTGCATGTCCTCCATGTCTGCTCTGGAGGGTCCCCCAACCCTCTGAAGCAGCTCTGGGGGCTGTGTGGGAAGCTGCAGTGGGAGGGGAAATGCAACCCACCACCAGGACTAGTGGTCTCCAAAGTCACCATGGAGACCACCTATGGGATCTTAAGACTTGAAGGCTCATGATGCACCAAACTTCCTGAAGTTGGTCTTGGGGTCTGGTCTTGATGAGGGGCTCCTCGGAAACCCTACGCATACTCTCTTGAGTCCCTTGATGAAAGAAAGGCAGGATATAAATGTAACAAGATAAACGAATAAGGATACTTTTAAAAAATCTTGAAAAAAGGGAAACCAGTCATTTATCAACCTGTTTCATCATTCTGATTATATGAGAGCCATTAGACTCATAAAACAGTGCTAAGGGCAAACTTGGAGATCTGGAGATTACAACCTAGACTTGTGGTTTCAGTGTATATTAGCATCATTTCACAATAAAGAAAGTTGGAATTAATTCAGGATGATTTAATCAGGGGGAAAGAAGTGTGCTTTCTTCAGAGAGCATTGAGTGCTGCTGTGTGGCTATTGTGTATCACTTAAAAATGTATTTTTCTACTGTTGCATGAAATATCTGAAACCTATTGCATTTTTATTTATTTTTACCTTGACAGGTGGTGAAATTTACCAAATCCTTCGAGTTGATGTCTCCAAAATGCAGTGCAGATACAGAAAATAGGTTAGATTTAATGTTTTATTGATCTTGTTCTAATGAAGAATCTTTTATTGTTGTCCAGAACGCTGTCTGTGAAAAGCTTTAAAAGATGACCCTTTTAAAAAAAGAAAGACCCCAAAACTAGGGCTTTTCTATTCTATTAGTTTATTGTCCAATTTCTCATTTGTTGTATGCAACTGACACATCTTCACTCAATCTTGTGCTACTTTTAGAGCAGTGGTCCTTAACTGGTGGGTCTCAACCCCAAAGTGGGTCACGAGATCAGTACAGACGGGTCGTGGCAAAGTTGCTGCTGCCATGTTGGGCAATTGTGAAAGTGGGTCACATGTTGCAGGTTGGGAGCCCGAGGTGGTTCTCAGGTCTGGACCAGTTGAAGACCACTGTGTTAGAGTAATATTGCATTTTTTTGCCCCAGCACAAACTGCAGTATGTTGTACTGGAGAAAGTGTGATTCTTCCCCCACAAAGGCACTTGTATGGAGTTTGTGGCTATTCTGTGGGATGTAAATGCTGCCAGCTGGTCATTCTCTGTCAATCTGACATTTTTTTTTTTATCCCATGAGATGTTTAGCATTTCTCTCCTGGGTTTCAAATATACATATGGCTAGATGAGCACTCCCATGCTGGCATTGCACAGCGGGAGAATGCACAGGCATAAAATATTTAAAACAGTAATGTTTTCGAAACAAAAAAACCAAACAAGAATAAAGAACACAAACTGATAAAATATGAGGCGGGGGGGGTGTGTGTGTGTCTATAGGCCCTATGTACCCCATAGTGGCTGCACAGTGGCAATGCACTGTTTATAGGAATGCACTTTCTCACTGTGTCCTTTTACATGCCTTTTCTGTTTGCTCTGATGCCACCATGTTGTTTCTCTCATCTATCAGTGCTGGCTTTGGTTTGGGGGTGTTCCTAAGGGGCGGATCCCTGTGCAGGGTAAGCCCAGGAACGCAGGGCATTGGCAGTTTGACAAGCAGGATGGCCATCAGATAACCTGGTCTCCCTTCTGCTTTCTAGATTTAATGTTCCTGCCCCGCAGCAGCGATGTTGCAGGTTTTTGTGGAGGAGGCAGAAGCAAAAAAGTGTTGTATAGACACCCCCGGGGACAGGTTGTGTTGCTCATCACTAATCATATCAGTCGGCCCCCTGAATAGTCTGACAGCATCTTCAGTTGTAGAGCTACCGAAGCGAAGCAGGTTTGAATCATGTCAACAACGTGGATGAGAGACCAGTGGGAGCCCCCATGTCAGAGTGAGGTATAATCAACGATTTTAAAAAAAAAAACACTATTTTTTTCATAAACAATAACACAGCAAGAAGCGGATGAGCAAATAAAATTATTTTTACCTGGTGCAGAAAAGTCATAAGAGTAAGCACCAGGTATTCCATAAATTAGGTTTCACCACACACAAAAAAGCCTATTTCCCAGTAACCACTCACCTGATCTCAGCAGGAGGGTCTGACCAGTGCTCTCAGGGCACTGGTAGGTTCATATGGGAGCACGTGGTCTTGAGATACATTGGTCCTAAGCCATATAATAGGTTAACAGCAGCAGCACCTTGAAATGCACCTTGAAACACGCAGGAAGGCAGTGAAGATGTTTCAGGACTGGCAAAATGTAATTTGCTTAATCTGTTCCAGTCAGCATCTTAGCTGCTGGATTTTAACCCAACTGAAGTTTCAAAGAAGTCTTCAAATGCAGCACATTGCAGTAGTCAAGCCTGGATGTTTTTTAGGGAATGGATAACTGTGATCAAGCTACTTCCGTCTAAAAAGGGTTGCAACGGGTGCATGAACCTAAGCTGGTGAAAATCACTTTTGCCACCAATACCATTTGGGTATCCAAAGTAAGGAGTCAGAACTAACAGCGTGCCCAAATTGCAAGCCTAATTGTTAACAAGCAGTACAGCGCTATCTAAAATAGGTTGAGATCTTCCGCCTCAATCAGATGGACCACCTGCTTTCATCTTTGGGTTGAGTTTTCCCTCTGCAAATTTGATATGATCTTTCTAGAGAGTAGCAGTACGAAATAATTTTTCTGTAAATAGAGGCAGGCTACATTTAGAATTTCCACTTGAATGATTTCTTATTTTTTCAACTTGAATTTATTTTGCTGCATCTAAAGCTTGTCACGCATAATCTAGTGCTGATTTAATCAGCCTCTCATATAATAATAATGCTCAGATCTTAATTGGTGCTGTGCACTTTAAATTTCTGCCTGCTTTATGATGGATTTTGCACGATACACAATTATGAGCATTCTGCATCGGTAATTGGAATCTTGCCCTCAAAGGTTCTTTTCCACTAATGTTCATGAAGCTGCTGAAGTAGATCTTGAAATAATTAACCAGGTTTTGCATTTCTGCATCTTTACATTTAGGTTTTACATTGCTACCTAAGCATGTATCATGTAACTTATTTATTACTTTCACTGAAAACAATGTGAGTGAAAAATCTGTAGACTTCCTGCTTCCTTAAAACAGGTTTTAAAAATAACTTTTGGTGCAATCCTGAACATGTTTACTTAGATGTAAACCCCACTGAGTTCAATGGGACGTAGTCCCAGGTTAGTGTGCAGGATTGCAGCCTTAGTTGAATTTGTCTGTCGTCTTTGTTCTTTTAAACAGAGAACACCTGTGAATGAGTTTGTGGAGAATTATGCAGCAAACTAAAATCCATTCTCTGTGTCTGATCCATACAGTTATTTTGTTGCAGATCCATATATTTTTTTGTCTCAGTATGCTCTGCTCTGGAACGGATAGTCATAATATTTTATTCAAGCAAGTTAGAGAGTTTCCTTTGTTTTCCTTTAAGTTCTTTCACTATTTCTGACATACAAAATCAGCTGTACGTTGCAAATTCCCCCCCATGTTCACATATTGGCTCATATCTTCAATTTTTGCTTTGCTCCTATTGAGCCAACTGAATTTTTGACTTGGTACAGAGAGTTCATTGGGCCTGTATTCTTTACAGCTTCATAATCTGCTTTCCCACAAATAGGTTAAGCCAAAATCTTGGAGTGAATCCAGTTTTGTTCAATTGAAGATGCTGGGGCAAACTGGGATAGATCCAGACACTTCAGCTTAACTGGTTTGTGAGCTGAGCTGTCTGTGTGATGTTGCTTAAGAAAAAAAATATTGCCTTAATTGCGAATATTACATGGTCTTAAATTAATATGGAAAAGTCATTCTGTATCTTAGTTATACATTCTTCCTGATATCGTTAGCATTCATCTTCACTTAAAATGTAGTACATACCTTCAAAATATAAATAGGTGTCTGCTGTATTGTTCTGCTCCTGCATAAGAATCATAAATGGAATATATGTATTTATTTTTATGACTACACTCTGCATTTTTCCAGTCTCCTGCATAGTCATTGGAGTAATGCATAAGTCACCTGTTAGAGATGTTTTGGGTGTGTTGTTGAGTTCATTCCTCAACAAATGATCTTCAATATCTAGAATTCCATGATTTTTTTAGTCACTTCTAGTTTAGGGCTCATCTACACCTGCAGCCCTTTGGGGAGTGAGGAGGGACGATCATGGAGTTTTCCACTTCTGGGATCATCTGTCAAGGGCCACACGCCAGTGAGTTGTTCCAGAAGTAAAGAGGGATGTTCTGGGGCGCCATTTTTTTTTTTTAAAAAAAAGAGACATTTGCACAATTGCGCGGGTGCAATCCTGCACGAAGGACGTGTTGTTGTTTTTTAAAAAAAATACAGCAAACTTGGTACTGGAAGAGACCGAGCACCATCCCAAAGATGGCAAAAATGCTCTCCCCCTCACCCCCAATGTCCATGGACTCCCCCTGCACAGCTTCGTGCCCATTTCCTGAGCCCCACTACTCATGGGGAGGAGGGAGGACCCCGGAAGGGAGAGCCACATTGCCCTCAGAGCTTAGGATGGTCCCAAGATTGCAGGAAAAAATGGGAAAACAGCAGTCCCCAGCTATCCTGGGAGAACTGAGTGCTCATCCTTGGTTCACCCTGGGATCAGCTGTGCGTCATTTGGATGCACAGGGATGACCTTGTTACCACCCTGGGATAAATGGCAAGTGTAGATTAGGCCTTTGATTACTATAATGTGTTCTGTATTGGGCAGCCTTTGAAGATGTCATTGCTAGAATTTTGTCTAGTACCGTCATATCATATTATTTTGATCCTTCACAAAAGTACATTAGACAGACAACTAATGCAGATTTGTAAAGGATCTAAGTAATATGATTTCTGGATTGAGTACAAAGTGCTGGTTTTGAGCTTTAAATCTTTGAATGACCTGGGATCAGAATGCCTTAAGAATTATCTCTCTCCACGTTAACCTCTATGGAAACTATGTTTCAAGTCCCTTTTCCATTGGATGCGCAGTGCAGACGAATAAGAGACGGAACCTTTTCAGTGATAGAACCCATGATTGGGATCAGCCTCCCAAGTGAAATCTACCTGGCCCTCTCACAGCAAAGCCCATGGGTCAGTTCTGAGTATATCTTTTGGATCATCTCATGTAGAGAGAGCAAGGTCACTCCTGTCCTTCATAGTCCACTATTTCCTCCCCATCCACACATGTGCACACTACAGATCTTTTCTGGGGGAACCATAGATGTGATTTAGGCATACATGCCCTGGATTTGTGTACATAGGGTGACTTCTTATATACTGTCCCTGCATGTGCAGAGAAGACATGTACCTGCCTTATGGTTAAATATATTATTAGAACTGCCCTGGTTTTATTTCAACTAGCCTTGTCTGGAATTCTGCTTTTGAGTTAAATCTGCTTTTTTAATTATTATGTTGACTGCTGTTTTACATAATTGTAGTGATCTTATTTCATTGTTATCTTATTGTATATTTATTGAAAGGTCCTTGTTAGCCGCCTTGATTATTATATTTGTATAACAATATAAATATTAGAAACAAACAAATAAAATCATGTATTATTCTGTACCTAATGGCATGGAGCTGCTCTGAATTCTTATAGGTAATCTTGGTATAAGGCTATGCTTTCCAGACTTATGAAGATGGGCTTTCAAGCATTAGTGGCTATACCCTTTTCTTCCTCTGTTCTGCCTTTATGATAGTTTCAAAGACAGCTTGGAGAAACCAACTTCATCTTATTCAGACTGGCTAATAAATAATAGCATTGCTGAACTCGTAGCTTCCACGGGCCTCCCAGTGAACATCAGTGATGCATATCAAGATCCTCGCTTTGATGCAGAAGTAAGATACTGTCTACCTATATAACCACAGTTATGTATTAGTTTGAAGCTCAAAATCATAGGGACTTGGGCTACATTTTGTAACTTAGTTTGTGATCCTGATCATGTTGATGAAGTGTTCTCTTGGCTGAATGCTCCTTTTACCAATAGATCAGATTCTTGGCACAACATAAACTGAACTACCTTAACGCTGCATTATCTTTGCTCTATTTGGTTTAGTCACTGACTCCGAAGGGTGTAGAGGGGGGAGGGGGAGGATCACGAACTTACCTGCTTCCATGATCCCCCCCATCGTCTAGATGGCTGCGCGATGTCCCGGAAGGGAGGAGGGATGTTGTGGCCGCCATATTTTTTTAAAAGAGGAGCCAGTCTTGTGGAAAAAGGTTAAAAAAAATAAAATAAATAAAAGACCAACCCCCTCCTGCCATCCCAGGAATGGCAAAATTGCTGCCCTCCATGGGCACGGAGCCTCCCCTCACAGCTCCATGCCTGGCCCTGCTAGTCGTGGGGAAGGACGGATGACCCGGGAGTGGCGGCCACACCACCCTCACTCCTTAGGATGGTCCCGGGACAGCAGAAATATTGGGAAATCAGCAGTCCCAGATAGCCCGAGGAAAGTCCCTGGTCGTCCCGGGTTGCCCCTGGGATCCCCTGTGCCTCATATGGATGCACAGGGATGACCTAGAGACGACCCTGGGATATCTGGCAGGTGTAGACATGGCCAGTGATGGCTAAAAGCTGCAAAATGGCTGGTTTTCAACCCTCATTGTCTCCTTAAGATTGTCAGGTCACAACCGATTACAATAGCAGACAGCACAGCTGCTAACTTTCCCATTAGTCAGAGCATCCTTGGTCCCTTGATGCACAATTCTCAGCCTTCCCGTCCTGCCTTGTTTCCCCACTTCCTTCTTGCCAATAGTGTACAACCTGTCCTGCTTCATGGTCCCAAGTATAGTTTCCCCTCAGTCCTGTTTTATAGGGAGAGGGGTGAAGAATCACAGTAAATGCAAACGTCCATGCTCAAATGAAAAAGAACAAAATCGAGGTTGGCGCAGTCCACTCCAAGCAGGTGCTGGTTCAAATCCCAGCCCGCTGCTGCTTGCTACTGTCTCCCCATCCGTCAGGGAGCAAAGAACTTGCCTAGGGTGCTGGGGACAGAGTAGCAGGTGCAGAGGGCTCTCTTGAAGATGGGACAAGCCTGACAAGCCCCTCCTCCTCCTCCTCCTCCTCCTAATTGTTTAGAATTTGAAGATGCTGCCAGTATAGTGATGCTGAAATGTCTTTTCCCTCTTGGGATCGTAGGGGTTGAACTACAACTCGCATGATCCCCAGCAGAAAATGAATGCTGTCATCATCGTACTGGCAGCATCTTCACGTGTCAAACAATTGGGTGGAGGAGAATAGGCCCAGCAGTCCTCCTCCATCTGGGAGCCATTTCCACATCCTGCAACCCCAGCCTGACCCCCAAGGTGAGATTTCTTTCCTTAGGAATGGGTTTTGAGAAGGGAGCAGCTGATGGAATCAGGCCCCTTTGAGTATTCAGGTTTGTTCTGGGGGCAAGTAGCCTTAGGCTTAGCCATCTCTACTGCTTTCTCCTTGGCTGCTCCTTCCATCAGCTCTATATCTTTCCCGGTTACTCTTTCCTCAGATAGGCAGTGGTGTAAAACATGACAAATGTTGAAAAATCACACAAGTTAATAAATGTGTTCTTCACCTATAGACTTAGGATCACCATGCAAAGTATTAAAAACATAATAACATGTTTGCTAAAAGGTGACTAATCTGCTTCTAATGATAGTTTAAATAAATTTGTGCCTGAGTTCAAAAAGAACGTGCTAAGATATTCTAGGTTTGTTGAGCTGATTTGTTGTGAAAGGCATAAAGTCTGGAGAGGGAGTCAAATTTTTGAAAAAGCGTAGGGAAAGATACATAGCGCCCCAGAACCACCTTAGAGAATATTTATCATCATATTTGAACTCTCTTTTTCTTCCACACAGCTCAGGGCAGTGTATGTGGAGTTATTCTAACTGCTGCTGGTATTTGACGAAGTCTTTATTTTATAGGAAATCTGTCTAGGAATGCCTCCCAAACAATCATATAGATAGATAGATAGATAGATAGATTTGAAATAAGCTATCAAAACCAATTTACAAGGAAATGGCTGGATTTAATTTATTTTGCTTTCCAAAAAATTACAGTTAATGCCTGGGAATATTTCCTGCCAAAAGATATGCAGACATAAAACATGCCATATTTGTAAACATAGTTTGTTTGTATTTTTAATGTGTCATGTCTTGATTATAATGCAGCTAATTCATATTTGTTTCACACTCACTTAAAGTCTGCATCAATAAGAAATGCTGCCTTAACTTAACATGGGGAATATGACTCATGAGGCGGAAGAGTTAATAATTAATTTTTGAGCCTCTTAATCTCAGAGACAAATCACTTCATTAATAAACAAATACCATTATCTTTTATTAAAGTAAGTTAAAGCTAGTGTGCCGTGGTATTTGCCGTCACCTCATGTTTTTCTCTATGCCTTTCTTACACTATAGTCAAACTGCAAGCAATTTTTTCTTAACCCACTTTTGAAAGCTCTTCACTGTTTTCACATTTAGTCACCCTTCCACCAGGTGTTCAGGGCAACAAGGTGAAAACCACAATTAAAATCCCATGCAAATTGTTTAATGTAAAAAAGAGTGAATTCTATTAGAATAGGAACTGCTTAAAAGAGGAACTATTACAGTGTAAGCTGGAAAGTCTTTTCAAAAAATCAAAAGGAGGAGAGCATCCAACTCAGGACAAAAAAAGAGAGAGAAGCAGGTTCTCAGGATGCTAAAATACTTTATTTCAGAGCCCAACGTGTTTCGGCCTGTGTTGGTTTTTTTAAGGCTTTCTTCAGGGTGTTGATAAGAGATGTCTGCTAGGCTGACCATATGGAAAGGAGGACAGGGCTCTTGTAACTTTAACAGTTGTAGAGGAAAGGGAATTTCAGCCAGTGTCATTTGTATGCAATTAGTTCCTGGTGAAATTCCCTCTTCATCACAACAGTTAAAGTTTCAGGGGCTCTGCCTTCTTTTGTATATGGTCACTCTAGTATAGTGCCTGCAACTTTAACTGTTGTGATGAAGAGGGAATATCACCAGGAACTAATTGCATACAAATGACACTGGCTGAAATTCCCTTTTCTCTACAACTGTTAAAGTTACATGAGCCCTGTCCTCCTTTTCATATGGTCAGCCTAATGTCTGCAGAAATACTCCTAACAGGATGATAGTCTCCAATGATAATTACTGTTAGGATTATTTCTGCAGACATCTCTTACCAACCCCCGAAGAAGGCCTTAAAAAACAACACAGGCCGAAATGCATGGGGCTTTGAGATAAAGTATTTTAGCATCCTGAGAACCTGCTTCTCTACCTTTTTTATCCGGAAAATCTTTTTAAAACAGCAGCGTCTTCACTTTTATTTTCATCGAGTTGGTTCCAATTAAAGCAAGACGAATAGAACCTCACAAAACATAACCTTTTCATTTTTCTCCAATAAATTATTTGATTGTGCTGCTGTTACCTTATTCAAACATATTTTTATATTATGGGTAGCTTCCTATATTAGCCCTTTGTGGACTAGGCCTGTTGAAATGAATGTGATTTATGTTAGATCTGATTAACTTAAATCTAATTAATTTCAGTGGGTCTACGCTATGTAAGACTAACATCCCCTTGATTTAAGTCCCATTTATCTAAATACCTAGGTAAGCATGGCTCTGCACAGAATAGCGTCCTTAAAATTGAAATCATATAGCTTCATATCATAGTTCGTTATCTCAGAACTGGACAGAATTAAAAGGTTTATTTCTAAACTACACAAGGAACATCTATAGGTTTTTTTTTCTATAAACGCTTCATATTTTCATTATGACTGGATGCCTCTTCTACCTACTTGACAGCTTCAAGCTATTTCTCATCTTTGAGCTTGTACACATTATTCATCTCTTTCAGACCCATGTGCGTAACACTGACTTGTCTCCTCGGATCCCCCCCACGCCCCCCAAATCTGCTCTGGAGGGTTTGGGGACATGCAAGAGGCTTCAAGGGGAGAGGGGGAATCTGTTCCATTGCACTAGTGGACAGACAACATTAGATACAACCTGTTAATTGCTATTCTTATTGGATGAATGCTAATTCATAAACCATGCTGGAGTCTTGTTTTTATGTTTCTAGGCTGACCAGATTTCTGGCTTTCATATAAGGTCTGTTCTCTGTGTACCTATATGGAATAGCAGTCACCAAATAATCGGTAAGATATCGCTCTTTCAATGAGTAAAAATTGCTTTATTAATGTAAAGTCTAAGTTTTTTTAATGTATTATGTTTATAATTTACTATAAATTATAAATTAGTAAGTGACTGCTGTGAAAAATGCTTATCCATGTGAGGTATTTACTCCGATATTTCTGCAGCCCCGAAACGGTAGTGTCATATGACCAAGCACACTGTTTCTTGCCCTGTAATTTGGTTTATTGGAAACTGCTTTTCGGACACATTTTTCTCTTAGGGTGGCTTCAGTGCGATTTGTGAGTGTGTGTGAGTGTGTGTGAACTCAACTGCCTTTGGTGTGGGCAGTCCTGTTGGTGGAAGGGGAAACAGCCAGACTGGTGGAAGGAAAAGTTCCATCACGAAAGCGTGGGCACAGGAGGAGACTACCCAGAAGGAATTCATTGCTTTCAATTTTATTGAGTACGAGTGGAGAGGGGGGTCGGGAGAATAACCTGCTAGGTCTACTCAGATGTAAGGAGCAGAGAGGGGTGTAAGGGAAAGTTGCAATCATAAGCACTTCTCCAGGGCCAGATCTACACCAAGCAGGATATGACACTTTGAAAACATTTTGAAAACTATATGTGGAGTGTGTCCTGGGCCCCAACAGTTGTCACTGCTGTTATAAACTGTTTTGAAGCAGTAGTGTCGATTCTGCCCTGATGTGTGCATGAATGAACGATCTGGTGCTTTGTAGGTGATGAGCAGAAGTGAGCAGAGACAAGGGATGGGTGTCCTTTTTCACAAGAGCAAGGAGCAGAGAGACAGGCTGCCTGCCTAAATGGCGCTGGGCTGCTGCCGCCTTAAGCAAACCCCCATGCTTTCTCTGCTATGGGGTGGCGGCAGTGAAGGCCGATGCAGAGGGAAGGCATGGGGTTTCCAGCAGCCGCTGACTCACCGGGGCCACCCGGTGACCAACCGGGGTCACCACCAGCCCAGGAACACCTTCGCCACAACTCCACAGTGAGGAGAGATGGTGGATGCACCGTACTTGCCTTGCTCCGGTGGGGGGGAAGTCGGGGTTCGCACCATCATGGGAAAGCCCAGCGATGGCTGTGAGGTGGCTGTTGCATTGTATAATTGACGCAGCGCCACGTGACAGCCACCACGGGGCTTTCAGACCATTTAGGCAGCCCCAGGGTAGAAGAGCCCTATTAGGGGGAAGGGAAAGTTGCGATTGGTGCTTTACAAACATCAGATATAAGGAGCAGAGTTGAAAAAGCGAACAAAAAGGGCGCTGAAGGGTCACCGCAAGGGGCTGCTGTTCTGCCGCTGCTACTACCTGCCCTCCCCAGCGCCTCCTTGAGAAAGGGAGCAGCGCCGCAAAGGTATGGGTGGAGGACGGGGTGGAAGAGGGCGAGAGAGGGCGATTTGCTTTTCCCCACAGATGAGCCTGCACTTCGGGATGAACCTTTTCTTTTGAAGTCTTTTAAAAAGGAAGCTTGTTCATGGTGCTGTACTTTACCCTCACATATGCCTGAACTAGTCCTGTTTCTCATCTGCCACGCAAATTGGTTTATATGCTGCTCTAATTGGCTGCGTGTGCCATCGGAGGAGCCAATTCAATGTTTGGAAAATGTGGTTTATAACTGATTCACCTTGTTAAGCATCTTCATGTGGATCCCCACCCTCCCCCTGTGGTCCTCTTGTAGTTTTGAAAATTACTTCAACTTTTTTTCATAACAATATAAAATTACCTAATCAATATAGACTTAAATTCTGCAGAGGAGGAATTATAACAAGTCAGATAACAAGGTATTTATCGTTTAGGCATATTCATGATTTATTATTGGTGGTGATGGTGGTGGTAGTAGTAGTAGTAGTAGTTATTGTGTACTAAAAATAAACCAAGTGCTGCACACAGAAATTTTAAAAAAGACAGGCCTATGCTTGAAGTCTTACAGTGAAAGTATGCACACAGCATGCAGGGAACACCAAGAAGGACAGAACGTTAGATTCGAAAGTACTACATGAGCATGTATTTTATTTTTCTGATTGCTTCCTTGCAATGCTAATTGTAGTGATCTCTTTCACAAAGCTAATTACTAACAGTCTATAAAATATTGAGAGATACTCAATATAAAAGTATAATGCGTGGGCCCTGAGTTTGTAGTTCATAGTATATAGGATTTAGAACAGCACAGCTGACAGTATAATTAAGTGTTCATGTTTAGAAAGAAAAAAGTACTACAATTTGCGGGACATTTTTCCTGCCTAAACATTCATAGGATTGCACCTTTAGTCAAAGTGCTCAGGCATAAACCAAAATTTGCCCTGTTCAATTTACTGAATTATGAACAATTTTGTTAAGTTTGCTGGAAACTAATAAAATGTGAGGGGGGATTTTATGAATTACAGATTATGTACCATGGCATTTCTTCTTCTTTTTTCTTTAGTTATATTACATATCTGTGTGTACATGTTCACATTTGCAACTGTAAATAAACAAAAATAATGTTGAAATTAATAGATAAAATTAACTATGTTTGCAAACTCTTTTTAAAGGGGTAGCTCAAGTGTTAAATAGACTCGATGGGAAACCTTTTGATGACACCGATCAGCGACTCTTTGAGGTAAGAAATGTTAACTAAACACTATTAGGTCTCATTGGTTTCAGCAGATTTGAAGAATTCAATTGAATAATACTTTAATCCTGTGCTCATCTAGCTGAGAGTGAGCCACATTGAACTCAGTGGGACTTGTTTCTGAATAAATAAAAATATATAGGATCGAACTGCAACTCTCCCATTCAAGCCAATGAGATTTGCTTAACTTGGGCTGGAACATAGCTTATATATTTCCACATGTTGAATCTCCCTTAAGCTTGTGTTATAAGCAAAATCTACAGCTTGGTCCTATTTTTATATTTATTCAGAAGTAGATACCCAGTGAATGTACTGGAACTGATTTACTAGAAAGTCTTCTTATGATTGCCATCTTAGGTTACAATCCTATGCATGTTTATAAACAGCATTCCTGGGGGTTGTAGGACATTTTTTATTTATTTATTTATTTATTAAAACATTTGTATCCCGCCCTATATCACTAGGATCTCAGGGCGGTGTACAGATAAAATTATACAAACAATATAAAACAATAAATATACACAGCTAAAAACAAATTAAACCATTAAACGAGATAAAACCAGTATAGAATTTAAAAGCAGTAAAAAAAACCAATTAAAACAATTAAAACAATGTGCAAGCTTGGTGAATTTAGTCATCAAAGGCTTTGTTAAAAAGCCATGTCTTTAATTGGCGCCAGTTGGGCCTCCAAGGAGAGGACATTCCACAGCTGGGGTGCCACAATAAAGAAAGCCCTCTCCCATGTCCCACCATGTGTTGGTGAGGCTTCTCCAATGGATCTTAATTCTTGGGCAGGCAGATATAGGGAGAGGCACTCCCTCAAGTATTAAGGTCCCAAGCCATTTGGGGTTTAAATGTCATTACCAACACCTTGAATTCTGACCAGAAGTGTATAGGCAGCCAGTGCAATTCCTTTAAGACCGTTTTTTTCTATGTAAATATACATGGGAGTGTGCACTCACTATTCTATTCATTACCAAGTCATTCTAAGGTCCTCCTCCGGTTGCCTACTCCGAGGGAAGCACGGAGGATGGCAACAAGGGAGAGGGCCTTTTCAGTGGTGGCACCCCAATTATGGAATGATCTCACCGACGAGACTCACCTGGAGCCAACATTGTTATCTTTTTGGGGCCAGGTCAAGACTTTCCTCTTCTCCCAGACATTTAACAGCATATGATGAGGGTTTTGTGTTGTTGTTGTGCTTTGACCTAGAATTGTTGTTTTAAAGGATATTGTAATTATAACTTGTTTTTATGCTTTATGGTTTTAAATTTTGTATATCGGTGTTTTTAATGTTCAATGTTTTTAATTTTTGTAAACCGCCCAGAGAGCTTCGGCTATGGGGCGATATATAAATGGAATAAAATAAATAAATAAATAATTCTTGGATTTATCTGGCTTTTAGTTTATTAATGGCAGATTTTTGAGGTGGCCCTGTCTATTGTATGGCTGCTTCATTGTTCAAGGCATTGAGACAGTACAGTAGGATAATACAATTCAAATGGAAGTGACAAGCTGCAGCTCTTTCAGAAAAAGCACCTCTCTCAGAATTAATCAAACTTAATTAAAAACGATTGAATTAAACAATTATAACTTAATAATTCCATAATTATTAACATATACTCTGTAGTATAAATATTATTGTTACCTTGTTATCTGTGTGCCTTACAGATCTTTACAAGCCCTAGATCTAAATATATAAACAAATTAGCTCCAGGCAGCCATTGAATTTCTAAGAGAGAATTCCCTGACCTCACCCTTTTCATCACTCCAGCCCTGATCTTTCTCTACCCTGTCTGCAATGAAATGTTCAGAGAGAAGTTGTCTGAATCATTCTGTGTTTGCGAAACGTTCTTTAGGGCATTCACTGTAATGAAGAGCATCATCACACGGGGGAAATTGCGTTTTCTTCTCTGCCCGCGCATTTGTCACTCATTACCTCCTCTTTTGAAAGAGGAAGTAAACAGCATACACATGGCCCATTCAGTGAACTGTTTTGGTCGCACTGCTTCTCCTTCACAGAGCAGGAGATAGTGGCAACTTCCATCTCAAAAAATAAGTCAGATTTACTGGAGTGTTTTTTGGGGGGCGCAAAGAAGGCTAGAAGGGGCGTGAGGGGCGTGAGATGCAGACGTTGTCGTGAGAGGGACCTGCAAAAATCCGTGAGTGCTCAGTAAAATGCTCGTCTGATGATGCCCCAAATTTCCAGATTACCTAATATCCTCATTAATTACCTTGTATGTATCCCTTGTAGGAAGTGATGTATGCATCTTCCAAACATATTGGCTTGGATCCTCAGATCCCAGGAGTAGAATTCCACTCGGTGGATGCTCCTGCTGGTGGAATAGGGGAGGCACCTTTCACCAATTCCTCTTCCCACGTGGAGGCCCCCATAACCTCTAAAAATGCTCCAGAAGGTGGGGGCCCCTTCAGAATAGCATGGGAGGTTGCACAGGGGCTTGCAGGGAGAATTGGCAAATATAACTTCTCAACTCACTTTTGCCAGTGGGAGCCTCCTCTGGATCGAAGGCATTTCCATAAATGGAAAGAGCCCTTTTGTTTGTGAAAGGGCAACTCAGGATCCAAGTCATAATTTGGAAGAACACAGTACTGATTCCAGTGGAATTCATTCTAAATCGTTGTTGATAGCATTAGTTGCACAAGACAAGCTCTTGACTGAGTATTTGCATACATATCTTAAGTATCTGTATAAATTACCTGTAAATTACCTGTATAAATTACCTGTAATCAGGATTACAGATTAGTTCTAAAAGTAAGCATAGCTGCAACATTTATTACATCAAATGGTGTGTGCCATCATATGTATGTGACGAACTTAACAGGTATATATAACATTTGTATAAGGAACATATAAACATTTATATGTTAAAAGAAAATAATTCCAATGGTTTGTTAATGAGATTGAGGGTTGAACTGGGTAACCCTCAGAATCCTTTCCCACCCTGTAACTGTAATTGTAAAAAGAGACTTCTGAGATGGTCAAAAATGGTTGGGCAGGAGATTTTATGAATAGTCCAAGCTTCTCCTGGCAGACCACCTCTGTTATAGAGATGAGTCTCTACACAATGGCGGCAGAAAAATATTACTTTACTGCCGTCATCTCCACAAAGTAGGCCAGATAATGGACTCTCACTTCTGTTCAGTTGTATTTGCTACAAGTTTTCTGCCCCTTATGCTCTAGTCATCAACCCAATTATTTCAGCTCTTTAGAATAGCAGGGAGCCAACTTGGCTCTACGATTTGGTCAAGTATGCTTGGGAGCAACCATATCAATTGCCCAGATCACCGCCTCATTCCAAGCAGCGACCAAGGCTAGGCAGAACTGCCAGCTAAACCTGCAAAAAACACCCCCCAGAGAGGTTAGAAAACCATCTGGATTCAGCCATCTTTGTGGGCAGACCAGGGTGGATAAAAATCAATGATTTTTTTTTAAAAAAATTAAAAATGGGATTTTATAAATTTGATTTTTCTTAATAAAATGCTTTTTGAGGAAAAATCTATCTAAAAATAGTTTTCTATTTAAGAAACATTATAGTCCAAAGGCTATTCATCATGAAATAAGAATTGGTTTTTAATTATGTAGCATGAGGCTGTATATTCATGCAATGTTTAAACTTTTTGGTAAATGAATTCCATTAATCCATTCCAGTGGTTTCTGTAAGATTATTGGACAATTTGTCTATCTAGAATATATTATCACAGATGCTTGGTTTTACAGTTCTCAAAACTGAATTTGTGTCTGCAGAGATCACAATCCCATTGTTCCTTTGCAAATCTATGTACACAGAATCAACCCCTTACCTCTTAAGTGCTAAGTTTCAAAAAATTCAATGAATAGATTGTTGGGAGTGGAATAGATCTGCACAAGAAGCTAAAAATGAAACCTGCATCTGCTTGTAAATATTGATTATACCAGCAAGAATGAGTATTTGGTAACTCTGAGTTGTGTAAAATATGTATTAAGCTTATAGCGAGGAAGAGTGCACTTTTTTGGGGGGGGGGTGAAGTCACACGATTAAATCGAGTCTTTCTGAGTAGTGATTAAAATCATAATTTAAATCATGATTTAAATCAAATTGATTTAAATCAAATCCACCCTGGTAGTGATTTAAATCGTGATTTAAATCATCATTTAAATCAAATTGATTTAAATCAAATCCACCCTGGAGCAGACCATGCAAACTGGTTCCTCTTCAGGTTACAGGTAGCCTGAAGGTCCAATTAAGAAATAACATAGCATAGGAAATATTGTAGCATCAACTCTGGTCCTGACATTCCAAATCCTATTATAACTCCACAAAGCATGACGGATATCAGCTTCAGGTTTTGAACTTTTCCAGCATCTCTCACAGTAACTATTATATATTTTTCCTAGATGAAATGGTGTTAAATAGCAGCACTAAAGAATCTTGTAATTACTTTCCTTCAGGTTTATACATGGAGTGGCTGCAGGGCCTTTTTCAAAAATGAGCTGCAAAACAGAATCTAGAATATCAATTCCCAATATATTATTCCATTTGGTATTAAAATTACTGCTTTCATATTTTTTTGTAACTTTAAGTGTGACAGATCTGCAACAAGAGCCCTTCCTGATTCTAATATTGTAGTCTAAAAAACTTTGCTCTTGATAATATGAAACTAGGACAGAGGGCTGCCTCCAAACATAGCTGTAATTTGAGAATAACTCACGCAATTATCATCAGAATATTTTTAAACCTTGTTATATAACTATATGGATTTTGAGGAGAGTTAAAACAAAGGTTACTGATTATATCTTTTATTTACAGACTCTGCAAGGTTAGAATAGATACTATGTAAAAACAATAAGATTACTTGATTACCACCTTCACAAAGAACAAGCTTTTTACCTCCTCTACCTGGGGGGGTAGAGGAGAAGGAAAGTCACTTGCTAATTTCAAATTACTCAAAGCATAAAAGCCTATATCTGTAGGTCAATCGTTGGATAAACCATTTTCAACTGGCCACAGCTCCTTGGGAAGACTTTGAGCTCCATCACACCTAATTCCCCCCACCCCGGTTTGCCTTCGCATTTTTTTTAACCTCTGATGCAAAAGCGTGTCAAGCTTATGATCCCTTTCACCTGAATAGCTGTGCTTTCGGTTCTTCGATCTTTCACTCCACCCCGCCCCTTCACTTTCTCCCTCCAGCCAGGTCCTGTCCAATGAATACTTCAACCATACCACCTTTCTGCTGGGCAAAAATGGAACGACCCTTTAGTCTGGCTCTTTGGGGGCATCGAAGGAATACAGTCCTGTCTCTGCAGAGATTCAGGCATTGTATGATTTAAAAAAAACACACTTTCGAGCCTGGGATGCAAGGTTTGGGTTTTATATTGAGGCTTAGAGCCGGCTGCTGGGAGAGATCGCTTTTCCCTGCCAGGACCTGATGCAATCCGTTCAAGCCAACAGCAAGACTCCTGTCACAGCACACAAACCCAATTCCTTTAAAACTACACAGAAGTTTAAAAGGCGCATTAAATGATCTTAGGGAAAATAATCCAGACTTTTAGCGTTCTAAGAAAAATCAGAAAAGGCTGGGGAAGAGGTGGGGTGTTAGCAGGACAGGTACAGCGTCATGTGAGTACCATGCTGCAAATCCTCACACCAGGCATGGCGAGAGTGCACTAAATCGCTGGTGGGATGGAGCTCTGGGATTGGAAAACATATACTGCTCCTTGGCAAGCATGCCTATGATATTTTCTACAGTAGGCAATCCACTATAGTACGCTTCTATTGGGTATCAAATCCATGACTTTGTGGTAACAGATGCTGCTGAATAGGTGAATTGTTTATTTTGTTGTCCTGCACTGTTTCGACTGATAATTAGCTGTTTTCCATGCATTAGTATATTGGTCTTTTAATTCGATGGGAAGTCCTGGGCAGCCTCACAATAATGGCAGAATTCCACAGGTTGTGTCATGGTATTGTGTTGGTTTCATGATCGTTGAGTCCCATCTTAACATTTTTGAGTCTGGCTCCCAGAAGATTAGACTTTTAAAGATCCTTATAACAAGTAAACTAATGCTGATCTCTGTTAAATGGTTAAATAACAATGTTAAATAATAATAATAATAATAATAATAATATATATTTTTAGGCTTTTGTTATATTTTGCGGCTTGGGCATCAACAATACTATAATGTATGACCAAGTGAAGAAATCCTGGGCAAAGCAATCTGTGGCTCTTGATGTAAGTATCTCAGTAAATTGGCTATTATTTGTTTTTTAAAAATGTGATTATGTGGCCAGGGGGAAGAAAAAAAGGACACTGCTTTCCCCCTTTCTGCCAAAGAAATATGTTGCATGTATTTCCACTACAATGTATTGCCTGACTTCCTCCCCCGCCCCGCCCCCCGACTCACAATAGAAAAAAGTTAGTTTTGCCCTACTTCTCATCCTTTTATTTTGCTTTTGATCTTAAAAGTTCTTGGTGGTCAGTATCATTGATGAGTTCTGCAAGACTTGAATGTCCCTGTCAGATCTGAACTGACAGAATGAACCTCTGTCAGTTCAGATCTGTGGCTTAATTGTACTCCAGTCAAAATACCTCTAGCTAACTACTAGGGCTGTGAAAGGTTTGAGACTTGGATTCAAAGTTCGAATCACAGTGGTGATTTTCTGGTGGATCCGCCATTTTATGATGGATCTGTCATTTCCTCGCACAGCCCTAGGCCCCGGTACAGCCTATAATTCCCAGCATACAGTGCCTGGAAGAGCTGGATTTACTGGGCCCCAGGAGCAGAGGGCATCTGTGTTGTCAGCACCGCCATTGCCCGCTCTTGCGCCGGGAAGGAGGAGGCTGAGATTGCTCCGAGGAGCGGGCAGCGGCGGCACCGATGACACAGATGCCCTCTGCTCCTGGGCCCCGGTAAGTCCAGCCCTCCCAGGCACTGCATGCTGGGAGTTGTAGGCTGTGCTGGGGCCTAGGGCTGTGCGAGGAAGTGGGCGGATCTGTCTTAAAATGGCAGATACGCCAGAAGATGGCCTCCGTGATATGAACTTCAGATCCGAGGCTCGAACCTTGCACAGTTCTACTAACTATATACTTTTTACTTGCTTGGGTCTATGGCTGTCAAGCATTCTAAGCCATATTGGCTTAGAATGCTTGACAGCCATAGCCCAAGAAAGGAAAAGGCATGTGGTTGGTTAGCTAGAGATATTTTAAAGGTTTTTACCTCATCACCTGGTGGAAAAGGCAAGCTAGTTCTCCATTTAAAATTGGCCTGCTTGCTCAGCCATTTGATCAGTTGTAATCTCCAAGTGCATGAAGATTTTCCCCCTGCCAACACTGTGGCTATTTATAATCATAGCCAAAGTGTGTTTACGGCTCATCAAAATAAGGAATCTTTAACTGTAAAATTATTTGTTATTTCAGTGAAGGAATATATAATCGATAGGCTGTAAGATACTACTTTCTTGGAAGATATATAAAGATTGATCACACTGTTATGTGAATGTTGATTATAATAATGATGAGGGGCCCTCACAATTTAGGAATGCTGATGAGAACCTGATAGATTAATAAGGACTTGCTCATATTTTGAACAGTGACGTGAAAGGAAAGTGATTTCTGTTTCTTTTTCTACATTATTGTGGTGAGGTGGGACTCCTAGGTCTCACCCTTGATGAAATCTACTCATTGTTCTGAAGGATTTGAATATATTCATTTATTAACTGACAATATATGTAGCCCCAAAACAAAGTTCTCTGGGCAGCTTCCAATAATAATAAAACACAACTATCAACAATATAGTATAATGCATAGAATAAAATCAGTGTAACAAAAAATCTGACTGCTCTAAGAAATAAATGAAACATGAGTTAGATTTAAAAAATAAAACTTTCAAGGGACTGGAAAAATAAAAAAGAGCATCACCTGGTACACCTGCGAAGTCCACAAAGTAAGTAATAGGTGAGCCATTTTGGGGAGAACATTCTACAGCCAGGGTGCCACCACTGGAAAGACACTTCATAAGTACTGATGCTTAGTTCTTGTGAGTAGACTTGAAGTATTTTATAGCCTTCATAACACCCATGGCTGTATCCTGTATAGTAACTGGCTCAAAATACAAGGAAGAAGCACACATTTGACCTAATTCTTTCCAGTGACATGGAAACTTTCCTTAAAGATAGCAGGGATTGAGAAGACATTCTTATCACAGTTGGATAATTACTGAGACTGTAGAGAAGGAGTAGCTCATGGGGAGTGAGCTTCCATCCTACTTTTGCCACTGCTAAACTGGCTTTGCAGGTTTTTGTACTGTTTGAAAAACCGGCGGAATCTGTTTCACCAGAGCGAAAATGGGACAAAAAAAGACGTGTTTTCACCATGCGCAGAAATGTTTATCTTAAATAACTTTCAGCTCTCAGCTAGTGTTGTTTTTCTAGTGTCTGTCTGAAGGTTCAAGTAGTTTCATTTTTAAAAGCGGGCTCTAGCCTAATGCTTGTGGCAGATACTTTAGAAACGTGTAGTCTATATCTGGTGCAAATGTACAGAATTTCTATATATGAAACATGTCATTTAACTGGGCCGTGTCTTGACAGTGTTGCGTCTGCGCCCCGAGGCCTTGAACTCCTGCATTGCCACTCCTTCCCGTTATCTGCACAGGAAGGAGCGCAAGTGTGGGTTTTGTGTGAAGGAGCCGCTGCCAGCCCCCCGTGCACACCATGGGATATTGCACAGGCGCTTGGGGGGGAGCCTTTTTTGGTTTGTTTTCTTAAAAATCTGTCAGTGCAAAGCTTTGTATTTACAGATAAATGTAAAAAAACAACAACGGTGGGGGGAAGGAATGGGGTGCTCCAGCTCTGCACATCCACCCCCATTATTTATTTATTTATTTGTTTATTTATTATTTATTTATTTAAACGATGGTCTGCAGACGCAGCGACCATTAAGCTCGCTGGTCCACCCCCTTCCCTGTCCAGCCTATGGCAACCAATAAGACGGTCACCATCGGCTGTGGCACACCTCCGCAGCAGCTCCGGAGCAAAGTGACAGACAGCAGATGCCGTCGTCAGCTCGCTGCGAGCAAAAAAAGTTGGGGTAAGTGCCCGACTTTTTTAAAGCGGAGACTTGGGGCTTTGCCCCTGGATGGCTTCGCCATGGCGGCTGCATCATATAGATGACCTGCTGCCACTCCGAATCCACCCTAGGTCAAACCCCTCGTCAAGATGCACCCCTGGTATTCATGGAATATTTTAACTTCCAAAGTACTATATTTAAAGGGCATTTATACATGGTGTAGGATAGCAAGGTAAACTGTGGATCATGGCACACCATGGAAACCATACCTATGAAAAGCCAGTATTACCCAGAATTATCTTCCTTAGGTTTCTTTCTCTCAAAAGAACCACTTTAGAACAAAAGTATTGTCTGCCACATTACATTATTTCTACATACTGTTTCTTATAACATTATCTAGGAGGTAAATGCTGCAAGTACAACTGATAATCCGTGATTAGATGTAATATTTCATGTATAATATATGAGGCACAAATATTAATGTGGGCATTTCATCAATGGCTTTTTAAAGTGACTATATCATTTCTGCTTCTCACTTAAAGCAATTTCCTCCCCACCCCAATTTGTTCTGGGTCAGGTGCTGTCTTACCATGCAACATGTTCAAAGGCAGAAGTTGACAAATTTAAGGTAACATTCTAATGTTTTACTTTGTTGTGCAAATGGATGGTAAAGAGACGCTTTTAAAAATCCAAAAAAAGAATAAAAATAAGCAGGATTGTGGGGGAAGATTTATTATCCTGTAGCACTAACAATCTGTTTCAGGAATAATTCTAATGTTCTCTGTGCCAACTTGCAGCCTATAATGAAGTTCCTGCATTTGTCTTTCTCTGTCATGTTTGTGATCACTAGACATGTCAGGATTCTCTGTTCTTTATGTTCTCTGCATCACTCTTCCCCTTACTAGAAGTTCCCTTACTTTCATCCCCATCCGTTTCAGTCCATCTGCCTGTTGCTCCCTGCTTCTACCTTAGTGAATAGTTATCATCATCACATATTATTTAGAAAACTGCCTAACATGTGCTAGGCAGTGTACAAAAATAAAACACACACATACTTGCCTGCAGATTTATAATCTTAGAGGCAAAAGGAGAGTGTAGCTGGAAGGCAAGGGGAAACTTTTCACTAGTTGGGGAGAAAGTAAAAGAGGGTAAATGAATTAAAGAATACCATACTTTAATAATAATAATAATAATTTATTTATTTATTTATTACCCGCCTCTCCCTCTGGATCGAGGCGAGGAACAACAATAAATATAAATACAAAGACCATACAACTTTGTATTTTAACTTAGGAGCAGGAAAGAAACAGAAAGTCAAATGGTATTTAAAAAGGAAAATATGAGTGTATCATCAGTTATTAAAGTAAGGCAAAGAGGAGGCTGGCTGAATATTTAAAGTGGGAGGGTTCTACACATGAGGGGCCACAAGAGAAAAAGCATGGAGACAAGAAATCGCACAAGAGGGGAGGAGTTTAATAAAAAGATAAATGTTTGATAAAAGACTATGGTCTCATCTACACCTAAGGAGTAGTGGGAGGGAGGGGGAGGATCGCGGACTTACCTGCTTCCGCGATCTTCCCCCAGCTTCTAAATGGCCACGTGACATCCTGGAAGGGAAGAGGGAAGTTGCGGGTGCCATTTTTTTTAAAAAAACAGGAGCCGCGGTGCCGATCCAATCCAGCGAAAAAGTAAGTGAAAAACATCTACCCTGCCAAACTCCACGCCCGCCCACCCCCACCATCCTGGGGATGGCGAAATTGCTGTTCCCCCATGGGCACAGAGCCACCCCGCACAGCTTCGTGCCCGTTTCAGGACCCGGGAGCATGCACCACACCAACCACAGTCCTCGAGATTGTCCCGGGACTGTGGAAAAACTGGGATATCCCCGGCTTCAGTTGTCCCGGGGTTGTCTTTAGGTCATCCCTGGTTGATCCTGGGATCCCCTGTGCTTCATATGGATGCACAGGGACGATCTAGAGATGACCCCGGGATAAATGGCTGGTGTAGACCTGGCCTATGACATTGTGGAACAACCCCCGTTCTCTCTACCTGTCAGTTCACTCTTTGTTCAATCCTTCCTTCAAAATCTGTTTTTTCCATAATGGTCCAGATACAGAGATCCCAAACATTATTGGGTAAAAAGCCAATTTTCTTTCTCCCTTCATAGCCAAGAAATAAAATAAAACTGTGGAGGAGCTAATTAGCAAACATTTTCTTTCAGTACTTCTAGGCAATGGGCTCCTTCCTGTGGCTATCTTCTGTTAGCACTGCAATTGATTTATTTAAATAATTTATTTTTTAATCTTTATTTTAAAGATTTTAAAACCAAAAAAGTTCCAAGGGTGTCCTACATATAATCAATAAACACAGGCTTATAATCTAAAAGACACAACACAAAAGGAAAGAAGGGTTGGGAGAAAAGAGGGGGGGAAACAAACCCAGACACCTTTTATTAAAGTTAAAAAGTAGTTATTATAATAACCAGATGAAAAAAAGTTCAGACAAAGGAAGAACTCAATGGAGCTGGTCTTTCAGCAGACCTGACGGTATGGTCCTGCTTTCTATCTTCCTCAGCTGCAGCCTGCTGGAATAATACCATCTGCAATGGTATTTATGTACTTATGCAGTGCGATGGAGCTATCCTTGCTTTCAGAGAACAGCTTTATTATTTAGTGGGTTTTTGTTAGGGTGTTCTTTTCAACTAAAAAACCTGAAAACAATTTTAAAATACTAAACATAATATAAATGGTAAGTTTTTAAAAAATGACTAAGAAAATGACTAAGTACATTATTAAAACAGTTTAAAAAATGCAATAAAAGTATATTAGCTAAAATCCAAGATTTAAAAAACAGCATATCAGTTGCAGGGAAAGGCTTAGGGTATATGTCTTTAAAAAGGCCTTCATCTAAACAAAGAAGTGGCTCGGAGGGCCTCCTTGGGTAGAGTTCAGGAGGTGAGCGCCATGGCAGAAAAGGCCTTAGCCTGGGCCCCAACCAAGCTTATTTCTGAGATGGAGTGATACAGAGCAAGGCCTCACCTTCTGATCTGAGGAAGGCAGGGATGTTTTGTAGTATTGTGCAGTATCTGCTGGGCTGTCCAGTTCATTGAAGACATGCACTTGAACGCTGGATGGGCCAAATATACAACTTACAAAAATAAATAAATAGGGGACTGGGGAAATCAGGGTAATAATTTTGTGGTCGTTTTCTTTAAACATACTTTGTACTGAACTTTATAAGAATTACAGCCAATATAGGTTACATCACACATGCATACAGTAATCCTGGCTTTAAGGCTATTATAATTAAAGTAGTTAACTTATGTTTCACTAATCCTTGGAATTACCCTGATCCATACCAGCTCAAATGAAACCAATTCCCATTTGATCTTGGAAACAGCTTTTTAAAACTGCTGGACTATCAATATGGTGTGGGAAAGTAGGGAAGAGAGTAGGGATGCATCTCTTGTCCCACGCACCAAAAGACCTGCGACAGTTGTGCCTGTTGGGGTGAGGAATTGCTGTTTGGGGAAACTTTGGCTAGGGCTATAACAACCATTGTCATGCAGCAGGTAAGCTTTCTGGGGTGATGACTTGGTCGAGTCATCACCACACAATCGTCCCAGGAGAACAACGGTGGATTGTTTCAGACATCGTACAAAACCAAGGTTAAGGAAGCTTCACAATAATTTGGTGTGATTGGCCAGCAACACAAACCTGCAGTGCTAACTATGGTTTGGTGTGATATCTGAAGTGACAAACCGTAGTGATGGTTATCGCTGTGTTTCCAGCCGCCACAATACCTAGACGCTGCAGTGCTGAACCAACATAAATTGAAAGCAAACAATTTCCTCTAAGCCATGGTTTGCCAGGATGTTGGAAGCTCAAGCTATGTTTTTGATTATAAACTATGGTCAGCGCAAAACATGGTTTGGGATGATATCTGATTTAAGGCCCTAACTGGTAGCCAGCAAATTGTGTTAAGTTTTTAAAATTCTGACAGTAAGAAATCCCACAAGTGCCGCCTTAAATTTCAACTAATGTCCTTTCCAAAGAGAATATGTAAACAGTTCTTATTGATGTGTAATTTACAATATGCTATTTTTAAAAAAGCGAACCTAATTACGGAGCTGTGAATACTATGCAACAGATCAATATTTAATGACTGGTTTGCATTATTTATAGCTCTGTGTGATATTCTTTTTTATAGGGCAGATAGCAGTCTGGAGAGCCTCATCATACAAAATAATGAATTACTTGTTTTATGAATCTTTGATTCAGAACATAATGTTAATAGCATTTCTCTTTAGGTACTTTGATCTTTGCTAACCCTAAACACAGATGTCATCAATGGTTGATCCTGGGATCAACCATTGCAATGCCCAAGGAAACTGTTACAATTGTTTAAAGAGTTATCAAGAAGATTTTAGTGAGTTAGTGGTATATAGCACAGTACAAAATAAATTCCTTGTGTCTTCTGGCCTACTTTTTGAAGATGGTTGAAAATCTCTTTTCACCTAAGATGTAAAACGGTCAGCTTTGTTTTATCCCTAGTATTTGTACCAAACACATGGATGAGAAGAAAGAAAACAAGCAATGTTCTCTTTTGATATCATTAATTTCCTCTTTTATTAGTCACTATGTTGGCATGTTAGGCTTGAAGAATGAATGTTATGAGAAAAAAAGTCGATGTTATTGATGAATAGACCCTTATGCTAAAAGGGATACCATGAGTTGTCATGTTACTGTTACAAAAAAAAATACATTACACAGCTATGCATGAAGGATTTTTCTCCATTATTTTTGCATCTATTGTGGAGTCCAAAGAAGTATGAAGTAATGGTGAAAGAATATTTAAAAAAACCCAAGAAAACTGAAAACAGCCTGTGTTAACAAATGCACATCATTCATTGCGGGGGGGTGGGGGTTAGGGTTGAAAGGATTCATTGATCTGTTTTAGCTCTTCTCTTCCCTTCAGACATGTAGCTGTGTGGAAATTTCTACACATAAATTATTAACTGTAATAAATTCTAAGCATGATTATTAGTCTTAAGTAGTGTAAATATTAGTATAAATATAAGCATTACAAGAAACCTGGAGCTGTTACTGCTCTCTCTCTTTCTCTCTCTCTCTCTCCCTAGTATCATGTAATATATCTCCAACTCTGACTCCACATCATTGCTATGTGTTCCCCTCCCCCCGCTGCCTCATTGGCTGTTGGTTGAGGGGGGCAAAGAAACAAACAGCATGATTTCCTCACGTCACACATTGTGTTATAGTAGATGTTGCTAGGAAGAGGAGAGAAAGAGATACGGAGCTCCATCTCTCTAGTAATACTTTGGTCCCACCTTTATTATCTGATGGAAAACTGGGGATGTGGGGGGGGGGGGGAGAATATAAATGCTGTTTAGAATTCCCATGCTCAGCCGTTCTCAGTGAGGGAAGGTGTGTGTGTGTGGAGGGAGAGAGGTGGTGGTGGCATGTACAAAGCTATTTTTCTCACGTCACGATCATGAGGTAGAGCTGCTTCATGATAAAGCACCCACTTCATCAAATGATGAACTATGGAATGTCAGTAAAGCATGTTGCCGTTTGTGTTCGAAAAGACATGATGAAAAGATAAGAACCAAGGTTCTGTATTTTTGTGTCACAGGGGATTCCCCCCCCCCCCCCCAATTCTGGAAGAAAAAAATACCATGCAAAAATAACGTCAAAGGACTTCTAAGAAGAAATATGGTCTACCCTCCATCTTGGGCACCCATTAGGAAAAAAAAGGCAGGATAGGAATTTAAATAAATAAATTAACATATTCTCCATCCATGTACTGAAGCTAGCATTCTGAGCTTCTTTATGCAATATACTTTACTTGCAAAGATATAACTGAACAAGCAGGCCTTTAATAAGAATTAAATTATACAAACACATGCAACAATTTCCCGATACAAATAAATGCACAGTGAGTCCCTCCAAATCCAAATGAAAATATAGATTTCTTGCTTTCAATTTTGCAATAAGCCAGTTCCGAAGTGTCTTTGATTTTCTCAAGATGCTGGATGCTTCAGTAGTCCCTCTTGTAGATTCATTATCTTTTAGTTCACAGGACAATCCACAGTTAGTAACCAAACACTGTAGTTCAAGTTATTAGTCCTGTAATAATAATATAATTATAACAAATATCAAAGATACGAAAATGATTCCCCATCCCCTCGCAATTCTGTTGTACACAAATATCAGTTCAGTTTACCTTATGCAACGTGATAAGAGCCCATAAATCATAAATCAATTCTCTATCATTCAGCTTCCCATCAGAACAGACTGATGCTTTTTGTTTGTTTGTTTCTTCTCTTAGTTCTCCCTCTGAGTGAGGATTCCACTTAAGGGGCTAAACCATCTCGTCTAGAGGGCCTAAACATGCATATACACCATCCCTGTAACCATCCAACCGCAAGAAGCACACATGCAGAGCATACTCGTTCTCTTTCACACACTAGTATTCACACACTGAAGGTCTTTGGGTATTCACAACCCATCAGGCCATATTCTCCATTGTGGTGAGGGAAGCATAAGCCAACCTGACTTACATCATTTCATGCCACTTGTGCAATTCAGACAATCTTAGTTGTGCATTGTCCTTCAGCATAGCCTTATGATGTCTTCACTTTATGCCCAGGCTGGTTGCTGGGAGGTGACAGTACAGTCTGACTTTTACTTCCTCCAACTTCCAAATAGAAGGAGAACAGTCTGTTAATGTTTGGCTCAGCAGGGGCATTTATAGGAGACAGATCTCTGTAGTTCTTAGTCAGTCTTTTTGTTCTAGTCTTATGCAGTCTGAGAAATAATGCCAAACTCAGCTACTTTAATGAGAGTAGTTTTATACTAGGTGTGAAGGAGCTTTGTATAATGCTAGGACATCTTAGAGTGCTTCCAGATGGAGGGTTCCTAGCACTACCATTCGGAAGGCATTGTGCAGGTATTTGGTCTGTTTTTCCTCCCCTTAATGGACTTTCTGCAGTGAAGAAAAAGATGGAAGAGCAGGGGGGAAAACACAGGAGGGTTACAAGTGAAAGACAATGACATCTGGACCTCACGTAAATTTTTATGAATGAGGCAGGGAGATGGCACCATAAAAGCCTCATCTGGAAGCATCTATAGCCAGCTTTCATGCCTATAGTGGGGAAAATAAAAATGGGCAATTCTGATACATAGCCAGTTTTAAAAGTACCAGCAAAAGCAAGGGATACTTTAAGCATGTAAGAGCTCCATCAGATGAGCGTTTTATTGCACGCTCATCCCTGGGCAATCAGGGATTTTCACAGGTCCCTCTCACAGCATTGTCTGCCTCCCGCGTGACTCCCGCCCCTTCTAGCCTTCTTTGCATCTGATTTTTTTTTAAGTCGGAAGTTGCTGCTATCTCCTGTTGTGTGCAGGAGAAGCAGCGCAATCAAAAGAGGTAGTAATGGGAGACAAATGCTCGGGTGGAGAAGCAATGGTAAGCAAACATGATTTCCCCCCGTGTGATGATGCTCATAGTCTCAGGCCCCCTCCACAAGGATGCGCTTTTGCGCCCGGTTCCGGGATTATGCGCATTATCGCGGAGGCGCATTTACGCCTAATCCCTCTGCACGGGAGGCGGCGAGAGGCGGCGAAGCGCATTAATTCATGTCCAAAAAGTGCTTTAGAAGACGTTAACGCGCATAATCGCTTGTTCACACCGCGATAATGCGCTTTAACGGCCGGAGAAAAATAAAAGTCGCTATTTAACGCGCATTCGAAAATGCGCATTATCGGGGAAATAACGCGCCTGTACGCCCGTTTTGCGCTCCGCTGGTGTGGAGGTAAAATTTATAATGAGCCTCTAAGGCTCATTAAACGTCTCGTGTGGAGGAGGCCTCAGTCAATGTAGAGACAGGGCTGGTAACTTTCTATTTAAGCTTCAGGCCCTTGGTTTGAATTTAGTTGGAACAGCATACAGACAATCCTGTCTAGCTCCCAGGCTCTCTCTGAGCTTTCTGTGATGCTGCTTTCTACCTTGATTCCTGAGAAACCTGAAGCAACCTGATCCCTGCTCAAGATCTGATCCCCAGCACAACAGTGCAACCCAAGCTACATCGCAGAGGTCTGAAACAGTATTAAGATGAATTTTTCCTCACCTGTGACTGCTGGCTCTGTGGACATTAAGAGAACAGGTTGGGCTCAAACAGCACCAGTGGGAACTTTTATACTAAGTCCCATGAGAAATGCGTTCTGGGTTTAAGCAGTTCATAGTTGGGTTATTGATGTAGTTAGAAATTAAACATTAAATGTAACATGTAGTTTGGCCCTCAGTTTTCCCTCAAACTATATATGGAATTTTTCTGACTAACTTTAATATCATCAAAATATAGAGCAGAATCCACCAGTGCACGAGCTGACGTCCGCGTGTGTGACAGAAATTTCTCCCTCACTCTTCTCCAGTGTGCACCCTAAAATCTTGTCTGGCGGATCTGTCAACCCTCCAGAGCAGTTTTTAAGGGCACACAGGGAACTACAGGAGGAGGGGGAATTACCGTCCTCCTGGTTCCACTGACAGAGGCAGTGCCATCAGTGGAAAAACATCATTTGATTTCACCCATAGATTGGTTACAGCCCTTATACTTGTTCCACTTAGACTACAGATGGGCAAACACTGACCGTATTTGCTTTGAGTATATGCCAGCTCTTTAAAGAATGCCAAAGAAACACTGTATCAATCAACTGTTTGGGAGAGAAGGTGAAAAAGGGGGGGGGGCGAATCTAGCCCCATCCTCTCACTCATAAATTGACTGGATTTCAACTTAGTTTGAAGGGCTACATACATGTTGCCTCTATAGGATTGGAAATGTTAATCATACATGAAATGCCTGTTCGTGTGCAATTCCTCATCTAGATCCGGATGAGCAAACATAATTGTGTTTCCATGCCATCTATCTATATATCCCCTAGCTATATAGGGTGGAAACGTCACTAATTAAAAATGGTATAAATAAGTACATCTCATTTCATTAATCAAATGATGTAATCTTGTTAAAACTAATCGGCAAAATATTAAAATTATAAATTCCTTATTCCCCCCCCCCCTTTGATTAATATCAGTTTCTTTAATCATATTGGGATTGTTTGGGGCTTAAAAACTAATAGTGTGAACATTAACATTTATTTTGTTTTCTTTTTAAAACAGAAATTACTTTAAACAAAATACCTATGCAGTTCTAAAATGTGTTAATTAATATGGTCGTTTGTCTCTTTAAGTATGTGAGTTCAAAGCAATAGATTGCATTTCAGCTACAATCTGAAATGTGTTAAGAATCAAATAGATGAGATGAAGGTGTTTGGCCACTGGGTGCCATCCTTGCTCCACGTTAAGAGAGTTTCTGTAAACATATAAAATTCAAAATAATGCAGTGCTAATGTAAATTGAGATCATAATAATGTTTGCACGTGTGCAGGTATTGGATTTCGGCAGCAACACAGGCAGCCCTGTTTTTTCCATCAGCATAAACGCAAGAAAAACAGAAAGTTTGAAGAAATATTCTCCCTGGTTCCGTTGTTGATATAACTAGAGTACTCATATCAAGGATGTTTTCTCCATAGATCATTGTAGTAAGCCTGTTCATTGCAACCCTGATATAGCAGTCGTATTCTTCATGTTAGCAAGATTTAACCTCAGAATGTTTTTAGTTCTAGGGCTCAGCTCTGGATCTCATGACTAAAGAATAAAGTGCCTTGAGCATGTACACAGTGGCTGAATTCAGACAACACGATAGTCAATGGTGGGGTAATAATCAACTTTACAGTTGTTCATCTAGGGGGTACTCCCCACACAACATGGTAATAAATAATGAACCGTGGTGTGGATTAGGATCAGCGCTGAGTTGACTATGGCAGCATTTGGAAGACATGATAGTCAAAGCAACTGACGATTGTTTCCCCCCCCCCCCCCCAGTTGATTATTGTGTTGTCTGAATGCAGCCAGTGACTTGCCTGTCCATTATGTAACCACAGCTATTCTGTACCCATCCACAGTTGGAAGGGAACCGGCCATCCAGGGCAAAGGGTGTCATGTCTAATTGTCTAGGCAGGTTTGGCCTCTGCCCTCTCTCCCACCCTGCCAATTTTTAAAAAGAAATTAAGAGCTTTTCTGCACCACACTATTAATCCACTGCATCTACTTTCAGTTTTATTGCAAAACTGAGATCTGAGCACTGCATGAAAAGCATTTCCTTTCCTGCTTTTTCACTACATAACTTCTAGGTGGCATTGTGGTATAGCAGAATAGTGCAAATACTCAAGTGAAAAAAGCATTTCTTTTGCTTATACAATGCAGCACCAGATTTCCCCTGCTCTAAAAAAAACCTTACTGAAAGTGCTCTTTAGACACAGAAGCAAAACTGGAGGGTCACAACATCATCTAAACAACCATAAGTACTGAACAACAAGTGCACGATAAATGTCTCGTGTAGAAAAGTCCTGAGTTGGATTTGGCTAGGATTATTCCTAACTAAAGGCTAAACCAGTGATTCCAGAACTGTCTGCCTGGGCACACTAGCATTTTACAACAAAACTGCCAGTTTGCCACAAGAAATAGAATTAAAAATTATATTATCCTATGAGCTCAAAGTACCCACCCCAAAAAAGGAGACTGCCACTCTGCATCTCTGCCAGACTGATTTCTTGGCTTGCTCTTGCTTCCTTCCAGATGGTCTCCACATCTATATATTGGGTTCAACAGGAGAACTCAATCACTGTCAGTGCAAACATGCAAAAGAATTATCTGCCCTCAGAAGGGGTATGTCTAGAATAGTCAGTTTCTCACTCAGAAAGTAGGGCATGGAATCCTCTGAGGACAGGTAGTACTTTCTGTTACACAGTCCAAAAATGAATCTTTTCAGGTGTAAGCGAAGTGTGGTTCCAATTTAATTCAGAAAGTGGTTGTTTCAGGTGACAGGATTTCAGAGAATACTGGGCTAAACAAATGATCTACTCCAAAGGACATACTTTCCTTTCCCTAATTCTTTTAAATAGAAACCTTGTTACGTGGTTAATCTTATTTGGTACATTATGTAGTGCCAGTGTACTGATTGTGTCTGGAACACATAGATTTCACAGCTCTGGTACGGATAGAGTCTCGTATCTCACACCAACTAGTAAATGTGCTTCCCTCGCTTAATTTGGCGTATAAATACTTCCAAAGAACAAAGCCATGGAAGTTAAAACTGCATGACAGAAACTGGCAAAACTATTGGTCCTGGTATGTCTCCAGTGATAAGCAGACGTGCTGATCCTACAAGTTCATACTAGAAGCAGTTCAAGGCAACACCAGTCACTGTGTATGTGGTTCTGTTCTTTTACAGCTAGTGGCATGTGAAACTCTTTGTTAAAGGAAATATTCTAAAAGATGGAATGTTAAATTTGAAGATAATATCCATGGAAACTGAATTAGACCCTTTAAGCCTGGTCCAATGAATATCTTCATAAAGCTCAACTAAACATTGCAAAATAGTGGCTAGCTTTCATGTGCAACAGTTTGCAACATCAAGGTGCAAAGACTTGCACATATGAGTGAGTTTTAACTTGAATTTTGTTTAAATTGCAATGCAAATATTAAACTAGACATTTAAACATATCCCTTCTGCCTTCTATCTCACATCAACAACATTAAAAATTCTCCACTAGTCACTTTGAGCTTCTCTGTGAGTAGCTTTCTTGCAACCAGAATAATGTCCAGATGGCTCAACCCATGGTCACATGGGTTCTGACCATCGTATTAGCAACTCTGGTGATGATTCTGTGGGAAACATTAAACAATTCACCTCCATGTAAACAGGTTATTAACATTATTCCTAGTTCCCATGCAGCTAGTGTAGTGTTTAAAGGGACCCACATATAGTGCTCAAAAAGAAGCTCCTAACGTGTTTTTGGTGTCATTTTGTGGCAAAGCATTTGCTGTTCTGAGAGCGATTGAATCTGGCCATTTCCAACACGAGATCATAGGAAGCTGCCTTATACCAAGGCAGGCCATGGCTCTATCTAGCTCAGAATTGTCTACAGTGACTGTCAGTGGCTTTCCGTTACGTCAAACAGAAGTCTTTCCTAGCCCTACCTGAAGATGCCGGGACTGAACCTGGGACCAATGGTGTAGTGGAAAATTTTGAAATGCAGATGCTCAAGATGATGGTCCCCATAGTTACGCCCCAGAGGAGAAGCCAAAAATTAGGCAGCTGTGTTGATCCATATCAACAAACCAATTCTAGCAATTTTAATATCTACCCCAAAGCAGTTGCCCATCCAAGAACAATCCAACCCCAAAATACTTTCATTACAACAGGGTTAGCTCACAACTACTTATTATTGCTGAGAAAATTCATTTTCCTCCAGCTATTGTGAGAATTGCAGCTAAGCTCAGAAGGAACAATGAAGTCTGAGGTGGTGGCTGATGACATCAAGCATCCTGGCTAATCAAACAGTGGTGGTGGTGCATCCCTGTGAGTGCTGGCTCCACTACACCACTGTCTGGGAGGTAGATCAGACCAAAAGCTAGTCCAGCATTCTCCACTCACAGTAGCCAATCTTTGGGAAGCCCACAAGCCAGGCATGAATGCAACAGCACCCTCCTGCTCCTGTTCCCCAGCAACTGGCATGTTGCCTCCGATACTGGAAGTAATATATAGCTGTCATGATTATTAGCCATTGATAGCCTTATCCTTCATGAGTTTAACAACACACTGTGTGAAAAATTTCCTTCTTGGTGTCCTGAATCTCCCACCATTCCGCTTTATGGGAGATTCCAAGTTCATGAGAGAATGTTATGCATGTGACATTGCCACAGTGTGATGTAAAGAAGAAGGCATATGCACCTGTGCCCAATTATCATTGTATTTTCACTCCTTTTCTTGGACATAGGGGGTTGGATCCAGGTTTATGCTGGATCAACTGTGCTAACAGAAATGGATACCCGCCCCTCCTTCCCACAGCAGCCCCTCTAGCTCCCTGAAAATGCTACACAGAAAGTCAGGAGACCCTGCTAAATGGGGTGAGCTATGGTGCGTGGGGAAGGGGGATCCCCCAAAATCAGGCAGAGGGGCTTTCCACAACCAGATGGTCCCTTCCTGTCACGGAAAACAGATCCTGGATGCAACCCATTGTGTATATTTTCCCTTGTCACATATGTCGTATCAGGTACTGAATAAACATTAAGGCCCGCCATGCATAACTGATAGCCAGTGTGTGGCCTGGCCCTCACAACAGCAAAAGATTGACAATGCAATTCTATGCATATGTACTCAGAAGTAAGTGCCATTGAGTTAAATGGAATTTGTTCCCAAGTAAGTATGTATAGGATTGTAGCCTGGATCAGGCTGAGAAGTGAGACAGGTTCTCTCCGCGCTCCCCCACCCCCGACCAAAAGCTGAAAAATGATAAATGTTACCATCTATCCACCTGGACAGGCACAAGCAGCATTAACGCAGGTCAGTGCTTTTGCGTCTTTTTTTTATAGTCAGATCAGGTGAGCCCTGTGGGTTTTTTGTTTGTTTTTCAGAAAGTAGATGACATTAGAGGAAAATTAAGTTCACAATCAAGCTGCTTAAGATGTGATTTAACGATGCAATTTACAACTCAAGCCCACAGGGTATGCTTAAAAACAAAATATGTCTCGCTAGTATTTGATGGAGGCTGAAAAGAATAAGAGGAAGATAAAACATCTTTTGTAGGACAGCTTTCTTGTTTTCTAGTGCTTGCATTCAAATACGTGTTTTGTTTGGAGATGCTCTTAATTTGATTTATATTCAATCTAACAACTTTCAGCTGCTGTTGTCAATCAAGTCAAGGTCCTGAAATATAATTTTCTCCCTTTGGGGGCACTACTCTTGTGGCATATTTGCATAAACTCTTCTGCCTGTCATTGTTCTACTAGCCTGGCCTGTCATGAACACTTACCAAAGAAAGAAAGAGGAAGAAAGTTGCAGTAGCTTGCTGGATATCTTCATTCCAATGCCTCACTCGTCTACACATCTTTTTAGTAACCAAATGACATGAGGAAATATCTCTTTGTTAGGTAGCAGAAATGCAGGAACTGCAGTACATCAGTGAAATAAGAACAAACAATGTTTCTGATGTACCTTGGAACAGATGCCCCTTTAACATTGTCAAATACAGTATCGGTCGCATATGGTGTCTGTATTAAATAGACTTCCTCCTCCTCTTGACAACAGGCCAAAACAATACCAGCCTAGCCTGCTCCTGTGTCTGTCAACAGCATTAGGAGCCAAATCCTGACTCAGTCATTGTGTTGTGATTGTAGTGAGTGTGCAAGCAGTTCAGTTGCACTCACCCTGTTCTCTTTTGAAGAAAGCGATTTGAATTAAAACTCCCGGGGGGGGGGGGGGGGGACTCCAGAAAACAGTAGTGATATACTTACTCAGTTATTTATCACATTTCTAGGTAGTCATTCCTCCAAGGAGGTCATGGTGGAGACAGGTCCCTCCTCTTCCTGCTCTTAGGCAGGTTTTGTAACCATTTTATTTCAACAGACATTTGTTTATTGTTTATTTCCTGCTCATTTTAATGATGCTGTTCTGATCATTGTGTTTTTATATTTATGTTTGCAGTGTCTACATCCTGCATTGCATATCCTGCACTGAGCAGAGGCTGGACTAGACAATGACTTCCAAGGTCCTTCCAAATTCTAAAATTCTAAGAATTTAATATATAATATACTAATGTGGTGTAGTGGTAAGAGCCTTGAACAAGGACAGAGGAGGCCTGGGCACAAATCCCCATTCAGCCAGGTAACTCACTGGGTGGCGTAAGGCAATTCGCTGTCTCTCAGCCTAACCTATCTGACAGGGTTGTTGTGACCCTAAAATAGGGTGACCAGATTTTGGAAAGCAAAATCCAGGTCCAAAATGGCCCCCCCACCAAAGCAGCCCCCCCACATAAAATAAAAAAATTAAAAAGGCCACCTGCCATGTGGCCAACAGACACCCCTGCCACCCCCCACCAGAAACACCCCCCCCCACCAAGCCACCCCCCAAAAAACCCCAGCCTGGACCTACTGGGTCCTCCGCTGCCACCGCCGATCTCCTCCACTGCCACGTGACCCCCTGCAGCCCCCTCACCCTTCTTGCCCTGCTCCTGGGCTCTCTGGAGGTACCTGACGAACAGCAGCAGCATGCAAAGGAGGAGGAAGAGCCTGCTTTAAAATGCCCGCGCTGCTCCCCGGCCTCCGCAGGAAACAAGTGCTCAGCATTAGGAAGCGTCAACAAATTCCTTGTCTGGTGGCTAAAGCAGTTAGCCACCAGACAAGGAATTTGTTGACGCTCCCTAACACTGAGCACTTCTTTCTTGCTGAGGCTGGAGCAGCGGGCAGGAAATAAGTGCTCAGCATTAGGGAGCGTCAACAAATTCCTTGTCTGGTGGCTAAAGCAGTTAGCTTTAGCCACCAGACAAGGAATTTGTTGATGCTCCCTAATGCTGAGCACTTGTTTCTTGCGGAGGCAAGGGAGCAGCATGGGCATTTTAGGGCAGGAGGAGAGCTGATCCTTTCCCCGGTTTGCCCCCACAGTCCCCCTGTCGGCCCTGATTGCCCCAATTTTCCCGGTTAGGACCGGGAAATCCAGGGCGATCTGGTCACCCTACGCCTAAAAGCTAGAGGAGAACCAGGTATGCTGCCTTGAGCTCTTTGGAGGAAAAGTGGGGTGTAAATGTAAATAAATGAATAAACAAACAAATAAATAAATAAATAAATGTTATTGTTTGATATCTGATTATTACCACCATGGTTACGTTACAGAAAAGCGAGATATAAATAACATTAAATATCACAACAGTACTGTGAGGTAGGTTACGCTAAGAGACAGTGACTTGCCCAAAGGCACCCAGTGAGTTTCATGGCTAAGAGAGGATGTGAACATAGATTTCCGGCCAGGATTGACGACAGACTGACGCAGGCACACACCCTCTGCTTGACATACCCCTGTGCCTTTTGGCAGTTGCTTGGTCTGCAGAGGTCAGAAGGTAAAGCAGAGCAATAAGTATTATAATTTGCTAATACCTGTAGACCAAGCGGCTGTTTTTGAGACACAGGTGAAAGGCCCAATTGGTAAGTTGGTAACTGGGTAGTGTCCAATTGAACCTCAGCACTAGCGCTGTTCAGCTTGCATAAGCCAGCGCTTGCTAGGGCAACAGAGAAAAATGGCGATTTGCCAGCAAATTTTGGCAGCATCACCCTATGTTTACAGCAAGTCATCACTTTTTTCCATTGCCCTGGCAAGTGCTAGTTGCATTGCATAAATGCTGCTTTAAACTAATGCAACGTCAGTAGTGCTAGCACTGCAGCACAAGTGGATTCTACCTTGTACTCCCCTTTCCAACACTTGATTTACTACCAAGTTCAGTTAGCAACCCAGCCCTATCCATATTCCAAGGATATATGCATAAGATTGCACTTGGATTTTTCACTTCAGGAATCTCTTGGGCCCTTTCCGTACCATAGGGGTGTGGAGGGCCGGGAGAGGGGGAACCCGGAAGTAAGCACTTCCAGGTCCTGCGCGATGAAGCTACACCACAATGCAATGGCCCGGGCTTCTCCCAGGCCGTTACAACTCGCACCTGCCATTTTTTTTTGGGGGGGGGGGTGTAATGAAGAAGAGCGCAGAAGCGTTCCCGCACAACAGGTTAGTTCTTTTTTTTAAAAAAAAAACCAGCATGTGATCACGCCCCCTCCCCCTGCCATCCTGGGGATGGTGAAAGTGGGTCCCCCTCCTGATGGCCTCGGAGCGGCATGGTGCAGCTCCGTGGCCATCAGTGTAGCCGTGCTTACTCGTGAGTCAGCACTGCTGCACCTGGGATTAGCAGCCACACCAGCCGCCCATCTCGCTCCCCTCTCGGGAACAGGGAACAAACCAGGATAATAGTGTTCCCTGAACGCCAGGGAAAATGTTTCACAGAGCGTGTTTCTTTGAAGATGAGGAAACAGAGAGCCACATGGAGGATGTTTTGAAATTCCTGCAGTTTTTATGCTTTTTTCTACTACGGGGTGAACACATCACAATCAGAAAACAGGATTAAATGATTTATTTATCAAACCACTGATTGCTAGGCAGGACCACCTGCACATCTGTCCTCCTCACCGATGAGCCTATGCAATCCAGATCACAATGTGCCACAAGGGAAGAACAGGACACAAGTATTGCCAGAATGATAGCTTCATAACTTACATCCTGCAATTGATCCTTCTCCCTTCTCTTCAGTCCCACATATGGTTTGGCAAATAGCTTTTGAATTTCAGTGGTGTTTCAAGAGTGCTGCGCAAGGAGACACAGTGTGTGTGCAAGCTGTTGTGCTAGCCTAAAGGGGTGCTTTACCAACAAAAATGTATGGCAACCTAAACAAAGAAATATTATAGATGTATTTTCAAGTTCAGAGGCATAGTGAGAAACATAAAAGGATTAGCTGTTGTTATGGCAACAGCATGATGATAATAATAATAATAATAATAATAATAATAATAATAATAATTTATTTCTTACCCGCCTCTCCGTTTGGATCAAGGCGGGGGACAACAATATAATAAAATACATAAAATTGATTAAAACATGACACACATTACTAAAACTGCATTAAAACATCCTAAAAACAGCTTGCTGCTAAAAGTATAGGAAAGTCTAGAGGAGGCAACTGAAGGCTCAGAGGCCAAACCTAGTCCTTAGGGGTTCCCTATCTGTACCCCAATTTAACATCTCAACCCATGGACACCCCTCTTATTATAGGGTGTCCATATGAAAAGGAGGACAGGGCTCCTGTATCTTTAACAGTTGTATTGAAAAGGGAATTTCAGCAGGTATCATTTGTATGCATGCAGCACTTGGTGAAATTCCCTCCTCATCACAACAGTTAAAGCTGCAGGAGCCCTGCTGTCTTGACCAGATACGAAAGAGGGCAGGGCTCCTGCAGCTTTAATTGTTGTGATGAAAAGAGAATTTCGCCAAGTGCTGCATGCATACAAATGACACCTGCTGAAATTTCCTTTTCAATACAGCTGTTAAAGATACAGGAGCCTTGTCCTCCTTTTCATATGGTCACCCTAATCACTTGTACGTATGATCCCATACAACTTAAAACAGGGTTTTCAAGCCACTACTTATCCCAATGTGAATAGCAAGTGAGGGTCTGAGTTCATAACCCAATTTGCCTGAGGTGCAGAAGAGGGCAAAGAAAAAGTGAATATAGAGGAAGAATTTTGAATGAGGGTGCCTCTACAAGAGCAATTTAATTCAAGGCGCAATTAAAATTTTTACCTCTATAAGAGCGGAGCGCAAATCGGGGGTCAAGGTGCTTTTTCTGTCTGATTATGCGCATTATTGAATGCGTGTTAAATAGCGAGTTTTAATTTACCGCGGGAGTTAAAGCACCTTATGACCATGTAAACAAGCGATTCTCCGCATTAAACACCTTTAAAGCGCCTTTCATACAACTGGTAATGCGCTTCACCGCCTCCCGTGTATAGGGATTAGACGTAAAAGCGATTGCAAGAAGATGCGCATAATCGGCCAATCAGGCGTCAAACCGAATTCTTGTAGAGGGGACCAGAGCCTCTGTTGCTTAGTACATGTAGGGGAGGAGGGGATTAGTGAGCCCTTTCCCTTTAAACTTGGTTTGTGTGGTAATAAGTCAGTGGATAGAGCCAATATTGATGTTTTTTCAGTCCTAGAATTCTTTCGAGGAAGCCACAACAGTCAAATTGGTATAAAGCTGGTATGAATGCGTAGGGTAGATAGTGTGGTGGTATTTGTCCAACATGACGCTGGCAAAACAATGGTTTTCACATCAAGCAAGGACTGTTTGTTCCCATTCCATCTACCAGAACGATCTGGCATTTCTGCTTGATATCTCAGCAGATTTTTTGATAAAATATTAACAGGCAATATGTGTATGCCTGCTTGCCTGCTTGATGTGTTTGGGGTTTTGTTGGCAGTGTGTATGTGGTGGGTGTGGGTGTGGGTGGGTGTCTTGCTCACACACAAGCTGGTTCAAACACTCTGTGACATTTAATTCATGCAACAACAACAAAAAATGACTAGCAGGAGCAGCCAAGGTCAGACGTGCCTCCTGCTGTATGCAAGTGCTTGTGGCGCATTTGAAGCTGCATGAGGGCAATGTTAATTGATGTGCCCTGAATACGTGTAATTTGCTTTTTCTGGCTCAGTTGTTCCTGAGCCAGCTACCAGAGTGCTTGTTTGGACTCTTGGGGTGGCTTTGAAAGCCAGAGCTGCACAGCAGGGTAAGGGAAGGAAAGGGGGAGGAAGAAGGGTTTCAGCGTACACTTCCATTAGTAGAAGAAGATGTACTTTGCATGCAGAGAACAAGCAGAGAATATACTGATCCTGAAGATTCTCCTTTGTTTCCAGAGCTGTAGTCATTACATTTTTGCGGTATAAGATGAACAGAGCAGGAACCAAGATAACTGTGGGCTGACAGAACTGTTTGTTGTTCACTTCTTACAAAGATGCAAATGATACAAGCTTCCAAATAAAGTAAAAAGTAGGGAGGGGGATGACTGGTGTGATGAATTAAATCCGTGCAGAGTAGGGAAGGTATTTACATCTCCCCCTCTTCCTTGATGCACTGTGGGATGAACATCTGAAGAGTAACAAGAAAGATTAAACGCTGTTGGAAGGTGGGGATTTCCATTTTCCCTTTGAAGTTTATTCTAGTATCTAAACTGTGGATCTGCTGAATGTTGGGCTTAATTGATATCCCCCATTATAATAACAGGAAATATAACATAAAATATAACATGATTGGAAGGTGCGTATTTGTAACTGTAGGGCAAGTCTGGACCATATTTTTACTGATCTGTATATGGATATTCTTTAGTTCGTGCAATCCATGCTGCAATCCATATCCTGACTGAACACAGATTAGAGCTCATTACTGAGCCTACTCTACAAAAGTGATGAGAATAAATAAGAATGTCTTTTCCTCTGTCGTTGCATCCTCACAATGTCGCCTTGCTGTTCGGGGTGGTTCATGGCTTTCTTCAGGCTGGTCAGAATAAAAATCTCATTGAACCCTCAACTGCTTGTTGTGACAGGTTTGCAGTGCTTTATTTGAGGATAAAGTCATTCAGATCCATCCCAGCTTGGACTCCGTATGTAATGCAAATTAGATGGTAGAGATGTCCAGTGCACCATCTTGTCTAGTTCCATCCACCTGCATCCCTGCTTTTATCTTCAGTCCTAAGCCCCATCCCCAAGAGGCTCCGTGATGGGATCTCCATGGGCTGAATTAGGCCCAGGGGCCAGAGTTCCTACATTACTGATCTAACCCCCTACTTAATACAAGTTCTGTAATTCAGAATGTACCTACAGCATCCCAGACAGATGGCTGTCCACCCTCTGCTTAAATATCTCCGGTGAAGGAGAACCCACCACCTCTGTTCCACTGCAGAAAACTGTTAAGAAGAGTCTATTTAGCTGAAATCACCCTGCCATTTCCATCCATTAGCTCTTGACCTACCCTCCAGAACAACAGAGAATATGTCTGCTTCGCCTTCTTCATTACAGCATTTCAGTTATGTAACTACCATGTCTCAGCTTACTCTTCTTTTCTCAAGGCGAAACATATCCAGCAATTTCAACCATTCCTCATAGGACTTTGTTTCCATCCCCCTCACCTTCCTGGTCACTCTTCTCTGGACACACACCAGTTTGTCATACTCTATTTCCTTTTAGCCCAGGATATCTGTGTTTTCTCTCCCATGTTCTATAGAGTTACATTTAAATAAGTGCTCCCACATTTAGAAACCTGCTTCTGATGAAACTGGCTATGTGCTGGTCTACAGTGACTCTATTCTTGCAGAAGGTCCAAGAAAATTGAAATGAGTTCTGTGTTGAAATAGATTAGAAGCTACATGGGAGCTCTCCTTTATTCTGTTCCCCATTTGCTCATTTTACTTTTAAGTTGTCGTAGAAAGTTTCCTTTAGGGACCAACGTCCTACTTGTGCCGCTATAGATCTATCATGAGGAGATGCTGATTCAGCAGTGTGAAGGGCAGAGAGGTACCATCAGTCAGCAGGACATAGTAACAGATGGAGGCCTTTAAAACTAAGTTTGCTCTGGGTGTTAAGACATCCCTTGCCTGAAACAATTAGATATGCAGTCCCTTCAGAGAGAGACGTAAACATGTGTGCAATTTTAATCTAATTTACTACCTCAAGCCTGAGCCAAACAAGAAATAGTTGGCTCCGAAATGCAGTTATTTCACAATAAACAAACAAAATATCAGTTAATTATGTCTTCATATCAAAGGATTAGGTGGCATTTAGATCCCTAAAAGAGCCAAACTGGATGTGACATTAGTCACATTTTAAATCTCATGCTTGTGCTTGACCATGACTCTTTATTTACTAAAAGCAGCTGTAGGGACACCAGACCTGGGTCAGGATTGAAACGTGGGAGAGGTAGGTGGTAACCCTTTCTTCCATGCCATTTTCCTGATAAAAATTGCCCTCTCGCTAGCTCCTATTGTCCCCAGTTAAATAAAATCGGTGCCAACAGATGCTTTGGGTGGGTGAATTTACAGTGGGAAAATGGTATGGGGGGAGGGTTAAATCTCCTCCCTACACATGATAGACATAGACCCCCTCTACAAGAATTCGGTTTGACGCCTGGTTCTCCGATTATGCGCATCTTCTCGGAAGCGCTTTATGGTAAATGACTGTACGCAGGAGGTAATTGAGCGCACAACTGGTGGCCTTACCGGTTGTTTGAAATGCACTTTAGAAGTAGTTAATGCGGAGAATTGCTTGTTCACATAGTCAAAATGCGCTTTAACGGCCGCAGCAAAATAAAACTCGCTATTTAACGTGCATTCGATAATGTGCATAATCAGATAGATAACGTGCCTCAACTCCCGATTTGCGCTCCGCTCATGTAGAGGTAAACATTTTAATGAGACTTGAAAGAGCTTTAAACCTCTCGTGTAGAGGCAGCCCCAGTCTAGATTGGTACCCTGTAGCCTTTTATAAGCATGAGATGCAACAACGTGCTTAAACTCTCATCTACTTTGACTCCCTAAGACAGCCTACCCCAACCTGGTGCCCTCCAAATGTTTTAGAATTCAACTCCCATCTGCCGCATCCAGCATGGCCAACCATCAGGAATGCTGGAAACTGCTGTTCAACACATCTGGAGGGCACCAGGTTGGGGAAATGTCTTGGTGGACTGTGCATTATGTGCTAATTAATGAGGGCCAAACTAGACAGGACAGTAGGGGTTCTATAAGTAGATATCTGGTTTAATTTTTTTTAAAATAGCAGCAACATTTTGGCTTTCACTCTTTTTACCACCGTTTTCTTGATGAACATTTCCACCCAAATCTATTTGCCTGATGGGCATAAACTTTCAGGTACAAATAAGGGTACTCTCCACCCTTAAGGTTCCTGTTTGTTTTTAAAGCATAGATATGATCATGACTCTCCTGCCATTAATTGTGGCTTAAGAGATGCTTTGTTGTTGTTTTTTGCCTTAGACTCCAAAATGTTTTGGAAAAGCCCTGAGCAGCCATTTTTTTTCCTGTTTTCATTCCCCCAACCAAGACTAGATCTACACCAAGCAGGATATGATACTTTGAAAACAGTTTGAAAATTGTATATGGAGTGCGTCCTGGGCCCCACAGTTGTCATAAACCGTTTTAAAGCTGTTTATGACACTGTTATAAACCGTTTTAAAGCAGTAGTGTAGATCCTGCCCAAATGAGCAGAGGCTTCTCCTGCCCTGTGTGCTTCTCACAAGACCATGAAAAGGAGAAAGGGTGTGAAAGCAGAAGAATCCCTATAGCCCACAAAACGTCCACTTCTAAGATTAGTCAGAATAGAGCCATGCATGCAAATTAAATTTCTTTCAGGTGGAGTGGCCCTCTTATGAATGGTCAGAAGGCAGCGTGCAGCTATTCAGTCATTTCTTGCTTAACGGATTTTCTGCAGTAAGAAAAAAGATGGAAGAACCTGCAAGGAGAAGACAATGGAGCAATCTACGCGAGCTCTTTGCTGTGAACGTGAACGGAGATCAGTCTGAGGTTCTTTGTGACAAATTGTTCCAATCCTCAACCAATCAGCTGCTTCCCTATTGAAAAGCCGCATTTTCTGAAAGTCCTTTTACTCCGCTCTTTTACTTCAAGTGGCTCCCAGGCGGTTCCTGTGCAGTATGCTCCTGTCCCTCCACATTAAATCCTGGGCATACTTCTGTGACCTGGCAGTGACATGGTCAAGGGGTGGGGCCTCCCCCCCCCATTCACTGTCTTTCCCCATAGGCACTACTGTCACCAGTGAGAATAATTAGCCTGCCTTTCATGTGGAAGAAGGGGTAAACCCTTTCACCACCGTAAAAGCAGGCTAGCTACTCCCTCTTTCTAAAGCAGTAAGTGCACAATTTTGAAGGTGGGGGTAAAATCGCTATTACACATTTATGAATGGGAAAGGCAATAAGAGTAATTAGCCTGCCAAAGAGAGAGTAGCTAGTCTGCTTCTATGAATGGGAATGGGAGATAAGTTACTCTCCCTTTCCCATTAAGTGGTTAAGAGGAGTAGCAGGGGTTGGGGAGTATGGAGAAGGGAACGAAAGAGGGCAGCCAGCGAGACACAAAGCCTTTCCTACACCAGGTGTTTCCCCTGGGATGGCCCCCAGCTGGTCCCTGTGAGTCCAAATGATGTACAGGTACTCCCGGGGGGGGGGGGGCGGCCATGGGATTTTCCAGGGATAAGGGAACCCGGGAAAATCCCGAATCTTCTGCGGTCCCGGGAACTTCACGGGACCACAGAAGATGTGGTCGCACACCGCGTGGCTCCGTCCTACCCATCAGGGGAGGGAGTGGCACCAGTTTTGCCACCCCAAAGAGGGGGGTGGGGCTCCAATCACGCATGGTTGTTTTTTTTAAAAAAAAACTTTTTGCGAAGGAGTGCTCCTGTGGTCTTCCCAGTTAGGAAATAAAAACAAAATGGTGGGCACGACGTGCGACAACCCAGAAGGAACCCAGCACATCACACCCCTGATGTGCATTGAGAGCGACGATCCCAGAAGCAGGTACTTCCAGGATCGCCTGGTGTCTACATCCCTATGGTGTAGAAAGGGCCTAAGAAATACCCAGGAGAAAGGGCAGCCAGTACAGCAAAGGAGCATGGACAATCCTGGGAACTAGCCCCCCATCACGGAATCACACTGGGTCACCTCTTCAGAGGAACGCAGCAGTTTGCTTTTGCCATTCACAGGTAGCAGCCAGAGATTCATATCTCCCTTTCAGAATAGTCCCGTGTGTGTGTTTTTCCTGTGTCTTTGTGAAGAGGAGGAGAAGGAGGCTTAGCCCAGATAAGGGAAGTGGAGCAGCAGTAGCAGAGGGAGGCAGGCAATTCCAGCCCTTTCCCTCCCTGCAGAATCTTGGCGCCTGTTTCCTTCCTGCCTGCCTGTCTCCGGGCTTCAATACTGGTTTACAGTTGGTGGATGTGAGGAGGGGAGGTGTAGGGGAAACTATCCCCTATTACTCATCCCTTCCATTAAACTTCCCTGAGCAGTGAAGCATGGAGAGGGATGGGAGCAAGACATTCTCATTGGCTGAGTAGCATCAATGGGGCTGATGATGTTCATTTCTATTAGGAACTCCGCCCACTCAACCTCAAAGTAAGGCAATTTCAATCGGCAGTCTGACCTTTGTAAAGTGGGTTTTTAGATACTCTTTACTTCGCTTTTCTTGCTTTGTGTGCTGCTGATGGACAAAACCAATTTCATGAAAATTTGGATTATATCCCAACACAATTCTTATTCTGTTCCCATGCAGACACTCCCAATGTCATCTGGAGGGCTACAAGGGGAAGACAATATCGTCTGGACCCCTCATAACATTTTGTGAATGAGGCAGGGGGTGGCAAGATAAAAGCCTCGTCTGGAAACACCCTAAGGCTGATGAGAGGCAGGGCTTCTCTACATTACGCAAAAATCCTGCAGCCTTACCCGGGAGTTGTCTTCCAGAGCATTTGTGGGTGTACAGTTAGCACAATATATGTGTTTCCCCTCCCTGTTTTTGCTGGTTCTTCCTGTATGTTTCATTTATACAGCAAGCAGTTGGTGCTGTTATATCATACCATTTAGATTTATTACTGCATTTTCAATGTCTCATAAAATGGGGGATTCCTGCTTAAAACTTACAGGACAGGCATCAGAGGTTGATGATGACGTGAAAAGGAGCTGCAAACTTCCATGAGTGAACAATCACAAGCGCATGATAATTGCCTTGTGTAGTGTCAGCCTCGGAGAGAAGCTTGCATTTCTTTCAGGAACTATCCAGGCCTCCTCAGGAAGGCCTTCCTCCAACTTGGCAAATTATCGATTAAGATGGCTCATGGGGGAGGGTATCTTCCAATGATAAACTGACATTCTGTAGAAGCCTCGTTAAAATTGAGCTATGTAAGAGCGCTGTTCAGGTCAATGAGAGAGACGACGGGACAACGGAGGCAGCCGTGAGCTGGCAGCGGGAGAACAGAACGGCGTGAGTGGGGGAGAAGAAGGAGAAAGTGCAGCTGACATCTTTGCACTTCACTGCACTTCCCCCACCCCCTCTTTCTCTCGCGCGCGCGTGCGAGAGACGACGGGACAACTTAGGGCAATTGAAATGTGTCTGGGAGCACCAATATCTGTTGTGTGGGGCAGAGGGAGATATGGCGATAGCAGGGCGAAATGCCATTACAGGGGAAGGAGAGATGGATATCTAACACCCATCTTACCTTCCGGTCGCCCTGCTACCCTGGGGATCTTGGGGAACGATCCAGGCCACCCACAGAACCTTTCCTTGCTCCTATGCAATGCCAGGTCGGTTAAAAACAAAACAAACATAATCTTTGACCTCTTCACAGAAGAGGAGGCCGACCTGGCATGCTTCACAGAGACCTGGCTGGGAGATGACAGTGGCCCGACATGGGCTCAGGCTCTCCCAGCTGGGTACTGTGTTAGTGAGCAGGTGAGGGAAAGTGGGCGGGGGGCGGGGCGGAGTAGCTGTGGTCTACAAAAACCATCTTAACCTGACCAGACATCCTGTCCAGCAACTGAATCACATCGAGTGTGTGTACCTGAGTCTGAAGACCAGGAATAGACTAGGGATTCTGTTAGTGTACCGGCCACCCCGCTGCCTGTCAGACTCCCTGGCCGAGCTCACGGAACTGGTCTCGGAGCTGGTGTTGGATTTTCCCAAGCTTTTGGTCCTGGGTGACTTCAACATCCCATTTGAGGCCGGTTTGTCAGGTGGAGCTTGAGAGTTCATGGCATCCATGACAAACATGGGCCTATCCCAATTGGTCTCTGGACCCACACATTCAGCAGGTCACACCCTCGATGCTGTTTTCAGTTCCGAACAGATGGATCTGTGGGCGGAGGTATTGAATACCTCCGAATTGTCATGGACAGACCATTTTCTGGTCAGGGCTAGTATCACGGCTACCACCCGCCCCTGCAGGGGTGGCGGACCTATTAAGATGGTCCGCCCTCGAAGGCTGATGGATCCTTCTGGATTCCAGAAAGCCTTGGAGGGTTCTATGGCTGGTATCGTCGACGATCCTGTAGAAGCCCTGGTCAATAGATGGAATCATGACCTAACTAGGGCTATCGACATGATCCGCCCCCAAACGTCCTCTCCAGCCTGCTTCTAATAGGGCACCCTGGTATACAGAAGACCTCAGGGAGTTGAAGTGGAAAGGATGACGACTGGAGCGCCGATGGCGAAAAACTCGACTTATATCCGACAAGACACGACATAGAGAACGTCTTCGTTCCTATGGGATGGCAATACGTGCAGCAAAGAAAGCTTTCTTCTCTGCGCGCATTGCGTCTGCGAATTCGCATCCAGCAGAACTGTTCAGGGTGGTGAGGGGTCTAACCCAGGCACCTTCTCCCCTGAATCCGATTTTAGAGCCTTCGGTAGTTCGCTGTGATGCCTTTAACGATCATTTCTCAGATAAAATCTCTCGGATAAGAGCCAACTTAGATGCCATTGTTATAGCAGAGGCTGACAATGGACTGTCCAGTGACTTCGCAAGTAGGATTACACTGGATCAGTTTCAGTTGGTGAGTACCAAGGATGTGGACAAGGTACTTGGATGTGTGAGTAGGACGACTTGCCCTCTCGATCCCTGCCCTTCTTGGCTGGTCGTCCAGGGAGGAGATGCAGTTAGATCATATTTACAACATATCATTAATGCATCTCTTAGGGAGGGGAGTTTTCCATCATGTTTAAAAGAGGCGGTGGTAAGGCCGCTTCTAAAAAAGCCCTCCCTGGATCCCCTGAACTTTAATAACTACAGGCCAGTATCAAATCTTCCATTTTTGGGCAAGGTGATCGAGAGGGCAGTTGCCCTCCAACTCCAGGCAGTCTTGGATGACACTGATTTTCTAGACCCATTTCAAACCAGCTTCAGGGCAGGATACGGAGTTGAGACCGCTTTGGTCGCCAGTGGATGATCTACGCCTTAGTATTGACGGGGAGTGTGTCCCTGCTGGTACTCCTGGACCTTTCAGCAGCTTTCGATACCATTGACTATGGTATCCTTCTGGAGCGCCTGGGGGAATTGGGAATCGGGGGCACTGTGCTTCAGTGGTTCCGATCCTATCTCTCGGGCAGGTTCCAGATGGTGATGCTTGGGGATAGCTGCTCTTCAAAAAAGGAGTTGCTATGTGGTGTACCACAAGGTGCCATCCTTTCCCCAATGCTGTTTAACATTTACATGAAACCGCTGGGAGAGATCATCTGGAGGCATGGGGCGGGGTGCTATCAATACGCTGATGACACCCAAATGTATTTCTCTATGCCTTCGACAACATCGTCAGCTAAGGATTGTGTGTCTCCTCTGAATGAATGCTTGGAGGCGGTAATGGGCTGGATGAGGGAAAACAAACTGAAGCTGAATCCAGACAAGACGGAGGTACTTGCTGTCAAAGGCCCCAACCTGGGTCTGGAGGTGTGTCAACCAGTTCTGGATGTGGTTACACCCCCCCATGAAAGATTGTGTTCGCAGCTTGGGGGTACTCCTGGATCCATCACTCCAAATAACAGCTCAGATTGATGCGACGGCCAGGAGTGCCTACTATCAGCTTCGGCTGATACGCCAGCTGCACCCCTTCCTAGAGTTGGAAGACCTAAAGACGGTAGTGCACGCGCTGGTAACTTCGAGACTCGACTTCTGCAATGCACTGTACATAGGGCTACCTTTGTGCCTAGTCCAGAAACTTCAACTTGTTCAAAATATGGCAGCCAGGTTGGTCACCGGTACACCTAGGGGTGATCACATCACACCAGTTTTAAAATCGCTTCATTGGCTGCCAATCAGTTTCCGGGCGAAGTATAAAGTGTTGGTTATTACCTTTAAAGCCCTTCATAGTTTGAGTCCAGGTTACCTGTGGGATCGCCTTCTCCCGTACAATCCGCCCCGCACACTTAGGTCCTCTGGGAAGAACTTACTCAAGTCAGCCAGAACTAAGCTGACGAGTGTTACCCAGAGGACCTTCTCTTCCATCGCTCCCAGACTATGGAATGGTCTGCCGGAGGAGGTTAGACAAATTAGCAGTCTTCATGAATTTAAGAGAGTCATGAAGACTGCTCTCTTCCGGCAGGCCTATCCAGATGAATTTTAAGATGTTTTTAATTATGTATTTTTCTTGTTTTTTAATTTTTTTAAACTGTTGTGATTTTTGTGTTTTATATTGTTGTTGTTCCCCGCCTCGATCCGGAGGGAGAGGCTGGTTAAAAATAAATATTATTTTTATTATTATTATTATAACTTCCCCATGAGTCAGTTCTTTCAGCATCCCACTCTGCTGCCCTAAATTATCTCCTAAATCCACCACATGAGGCAGTCCTGTCTGGCAGAACTGAAGGGTGAGCAAAGGCAGTGGATGCAAGTATATCTTTGTGCATGGTTAATACGGTCATTGTTGGAGGATGACCTACACTGAAGGCCATGGTCACATGGAGCACATCACAGTACTACAATGTAATGCCTGGGCAGAATCCAAGAGAGACCATTGGTGAATTGATTATTTGGCCAGCGTGCACTGGCGACTATTGGCCACTGCCATTGCCACGCGCTGTAGCTTGGGACCCGCACTTGCCCCCTTTTCCTTACCTTGTCTGTTGCATTCAGCCAATAGCACCTGTGTTCATGCCTGAAGCATGGACATAACTGTGAGTTCTCTGCTGATGGAAAAATGGCCTTTCTGGTTCAGTGGGCCCTGAACCGGTTTCAGTCCTGGATGCAGACTGAATCCTCAGCCACACCACTTGCTTTCTGTGTGAACATAAGTGATTCAACATCTCTGAGCCTCAGTTTCAGCGTTTTAAAGATAGTGATAAGGATATCAGAAACAGCTGGGAAGTTGTTAATTTACAAATTAACGAAAAAATCCTGACCTTGCTTGTACTCAAGTTCAGTCTGTCTTAATTAATCAAATATTGCACCTCATGCTTGCTACCTCTTCCGTCCCTCCATCTTCCCAAATACTAGAGGAAAGAGATCTTCCTTCCCTCTTTCTCAAGCGTTGTGTTCAATTGGGGGAGGAAAGGCAGTCTCTGCCCCTTTCTCTGCCTGGGGATATGCCCCAAGAGGTTGGGGAGTGGAAGGTGGTAAACATAGTGGAGGTTATTTATTTATTTTAAACATTTCTTGGCCACCTTTCAGAGCAGAAGCCCTCACAAGGTGGCTTGCAACAATAAAATACATTAAAACAGTTAAAATATTAAAAGCAATAAAACCATAATCACAATAAAATACCAATTAAAAACAATAAAACCAACAATAAAACCAGCAAGGACAATACAATTGAAAACAATAAAACCAGCAAGGTTCAGACTCTATCCCTGCTCCACCTGTAAAATGTGATGAACATTTAGCTATATATTTAGCCCCCCCCCCCCCCCAAAGGACTTCTACTGACAGGTGAAGGCCTTCCTGTTTAGACAGGACTTTGGTCTCTTGGGTTGATTAGTTTTAGCCCTATGGCATTGTTTTAAGTTTAAATGGCTGTTTTTAACCCTTTCCTCATATTTTTTATGTATTACCGATTTTGTGTTTTAACTGGGGTACAAGGGTGGGCTGTGTATGTGTCTATACAAACATGTATTGGGATTAATATCCTCTCTTATTACCCAAGCTTCAAAGTGGCCAACAACAATAAATATAACATCTTTGTAAACCACCCAAACAGCTTCAGCTGTGGGGCGGTATAGATTAATAATAATAATAATAATAATAATAATAATAATAATAATAATACAAGGGGGAAAGTAAAAAAGTAAAAGTAGTAGAGTAAAACCCAAATTAAAAACAGCCAGAAAGATCCATTTAGGAGGTGTGGGGGGGGGGGGAACCAAACTATTAAAAGCAATCAAATACCATGTATATCTCAAGAGAATAGGATGGACAGGGCCAGGCACCCAAAGAGAATAATTATGCTGGAATCTAAAAAACATAACTTTGGAGTGGGGGGGAAGTTTCCACATTTGGGCGCCACCACAGAAAAGGCCCTTTCTCTGAAAGGTGCTTCAGACAGTGGGGACACCTGGAGGAGGGCTTCCAGAGGAAAAACAGGCAGGTTCATGGAGAAGGCACTCCTATATTTCAAGCATTCATTCATCTCCACATTATGTTCAGTTCAGCCTTAAGTCCAGTTCCATTGTTTTCTACGAGACCTAGCTGTGACTAAGCAATACTGGATTGTGCTTACTAGGTCTCTGTGCTCAGAGTATGCAGAGATGTATTTCCTGCAATATATGTAGCCTCCTCCACTCTCTTACCTGTCATAATGACAGCCATTTTGCTAGTCCATAATATCTGAGAGCTGAAAAACCCTTTCTGATCAATTTGGATTTTAGGCATAGATTATGCTTTTAAACAGTGCTGTAATTTCTATGATTTTTTTAATAAGCTTATTCTGCTTCACCTCTAATGTAGAAGAATGACAATAGACATTGCATGCATATAATATTTCTCTTTTCCTACATTATTCAAATTACTTTCAACCCTCATACATAATTCTGCCATTTCTTTTATTACTGCTGTAAAGCAAATGGTTATTTTATACAAATGTTACCTCTTGGCTATTAATTCAGTGATTATTTTGGATTATGGCACTCCTGTTTAAATATAGGGTGGTTAAGGCCTCATAAATATAGAGACTGACATGGAAAAATGTCTTTGACTTCTGTTGTTCATCAGCTTGTGATCGATTTGTTATATATTCTTATTTCTCCATTTGAGAGACCTCTCTAGTTTATTCCACTGTCAGCTCCCAAAAAAGATGCAATTCCAGTATAATCATTTTATTTTTCACACTTTCCCAATAGTTCAGTCAGAGCAACCCTTGGACAATACAGGCCAGCGCTGGCAGCAACCTGCATTTTATGTTCAGCAGTCTGTGGCTAGCACTTGTTCGCAATGTCTGAAAGGGTACTTCTGTAGGAATGCTGCATAGACTCTATATTATTCACATCCACAACATGTGCAACTTTCCTCTGCAATGTCCTCCTCAGACATTACAAACAAGCATTGCCAACCAACCGCGGAAAAAATTGCATAGGCGACCAGCAGTTTGTAACTTCTGAAGCTGGCACACAAAGTTTCTTACAATCTACTCTAGGCTTCCCCAACCTATTGCCCTCCAGATGTGTTGGACTACAACTCCCAGCATCCCCCAAACAGCCATGTGATATACAGCCAGTGTATTGGGATGTTGGAGATCCAAGTTCTAGTTCTTGATCAATCATGAAGCTTGTGGGGTGACTTTGGGCCAATAATTGACTTTCAGCCTAACCCACGTCACAGGGTTGTTGTGAGGATAAAATGGAGAGGGGAGGGGCATGGAAGCTGCCTTGGGTTCCTAGCAAGAGGAAAAAAGGCAGGATATAAATGTATTAACAAAAAACAGAAATAAATTCATCTGGAGGGTACCAGGTTGGGAAAGGCTGATCTACTAAGAAAAATACCCAAATATGTAGTTGTAACGATTCACCACGGATGCTTTTGCTGCAACTTTGCAAACATGAACATTTTATACTCAAACACTTCTTTTGCCATTTTCCCCTGCAGTTTAAATCTGCCAGCATGTCTATTAATGCAAAGCCATTGGATCTGCCATTGGGGAGGCTCAGGGCTGCGATATACATGGTTTTTTTCCTACATGCATTGTAAGAAAAGAAAGTGCATAAAACATCCCTTGTGACGAGTGATGTGATGAATATGTATACATGGATCACACGCATCAGCTTCCCTTCCCAGCCCATTTTATTGCAGCAAAATAAACAATGAAAAAATGACAGTGTTCACTATTTTCCTGACTTAGAGAGGATGTCCATGCAGGGAAAAAAAACCTCTAGTTTTGCCAGGCATTGCTTCCGCACAACTTCCATTTGTCCAAATGTGACTTCAGTTTCTAGGCATTTTCTGTTTAAACTAATGGAGCATGGTGCAGTTAGAGGGGTATTTGTTGGATTGCACCTGTAGGTTCCAGCAAGTTTCCTGGTCAAATTATCTATTTCCAATCTCTTCCACTCCTAGATTTGCCTCAGATATTTGTAATTGCCATGCAAGGGAGATATGCTCTCTGGACGATTCAGGGTATGTTTTTGCTAAGCAAGAGGCCAGAGCAAGAGCCGAGCTGTGCCTGAAAAGTTACTTATTGTCTTTGGGTAATTCTAGGCAGCAAACATCCCTCTCGTGTCAGAGCTTGGCATAGATAATATCCATTTTGATGACTTCTCCCTCGACATGGACGCCATGATAACTGCAGCCCTCCGAATGTTCATGGAGCTTGGAATGGTTCAGAAATTTAAAATTGACTATGAGGTAACCATCTGCTCTGCGCAGATAATCTGCTGCTTTTGTCTTGGCAATGGTTTCTGTGTCCATTTATACACATTAGTATCCCTGATGCGGTTTGTACTTTCCCATTTCAGACGCTGTGTAGGTGGCTTTTGACAGTGAGGAAGAATTATCGAATGGTTCTGTATCACAACTGGAGGCATGCTTTCAACGTGTGCCAGCTAATGTTTGCCATGTTAACTGTAAGTATCTGAGTGACAGGGCAGCTTGTGTTACTATCCCCATTGTTTGAACATTTGTTTCCTCTTCTCCTTGTTACGAAGGCATATAATTATTGACTGACATACAAATGCCCAAGAGAATAAAGGATCCTAATTACAGCTGTATTTATTTGGCAACATTTGATAGAACTCTAACAATAGGGCTGTTCATGGCACTGTGAAAGAATAGAACAGTAGATAGCAGATGTGCAGTACTGACCTTCCTGTTATAGAACCTGATCTTACAGAATGGATGCACATACAGGGAATATATGGATGGTTAAGAAGGGCCAGTATATGTATTATGACCTAGATCTTGCTGCATCATAAAATCCCTACAGTACCTACTCACCTAAAACAAAAGAGAACCCATTGAAATCAACAGGACTTGAGCAATCCATACAAATGTAAGATACATGGATATGAGAACTGGCCTGCTCAATCACCCAAATGGCACTTAACTGTTAACCAAATACAGAATGGGGGGATATAAAGTAAGTCAAGCCATTGGCAAATGTCACAATGGCACAGGGGTGGGCAAGTTGTAGCTCTCCAGATGTTCTGGCCAACAACTACTATTAGCCATAATCCGCATAACCAGTAGTGAAGGATACTGAGAGTTGGAGGCCAAAATATCTGCAATAGCAAGAAGAGTCAGGTGAGAATTCCAATGGGTCTGAAAGTGGATGTAAACTGGTGAACTACAGCAACTAATTAGGACTTGGCCAGAGGGGGAAGACTGTTAAAAGAAACAGATAATCTGGAAATTCCAGCTGTAGGAAAGGAGGTAATGATGAAGAAAGAAAGGCTAGATTGGATGGGTGAGGAAGGGCTGCCAGGTGCAAGTGTTCAGGGATCTAATTGAGGATAGGGGCAGTGTGGTATTTCAATATTTCACCTAGGGCACCAAAAGATCATATACCGGCAAGTGTTTACAACCTGTTTAATGAAGGCAGGTGAACCATTTTTTTCAGCTTTGGGGGAGGCATAAAAAAAATGCACATAGATAAAGAAAGGTGAGAATAATTGTTTCCACATTGCATTTATATACAGGCACTGATTGCATGCCTTCACTGTGGTCTTTTTTAGAGAAAGGGTGGACACATTGCCAGCAGGGATACCTTGAGTATTACGAGCCCTGACTCACTGCATACATTTGGGGTTGATCGTCCTTGAGGGTCCTTTCCAGCTGAAGATTTTATGATGAAGCGCCTATGATTGTGAAAGAGGCCAAATTCAAAGACTGCATCATCCAGCATAATAACACTTCATGTGCCACTAAACCAGGCAGTATTTTCTACGAGAAAGTGCATTACAACAGAGATAAAAAGCAGTTCATTGGGAGATAAAACTGAACATGAGATGGCATTAATTATTTCTGTGTTGTGCTAGCTGGCAGCTGGTTGAAGGAAACAGAATCCAGGGCATTTATATAATACAATTAAAGTGTATTGTTTGTATTTTAAATATACGAAGGGAGTCGACAGAATGGCGGAAGTGGGTTGATGGCACTGATGCTATTCTCTAAACAAACATACCCACCCATCTACCCCAATCCTGGGATAATAAGCTCTAAAAATGGTTCTCTGGGTTTCCCGCATGGTTCAGGTTGAACCAGGAAAACACTGGATATTGTGGTTGTGTAGTGCCTGTGATATCACTAGCACTCCACTTCTAATTCCTGAGGAAGGCGGGGGAAGGATTGCTAGTCATAAAATGTTTTTGATTGGGGGGGGGGGGGAGGATGCATAATATATTTATTTTTAAAACTTGAACAGCCTGCTTGATATATAAAGGGAGGGGCAGGCCTAGAAATGACACATCTCTTTGGCAGAAGCTCACTAATTTGTGATTTATTTATTTATTCAAAGTATTATTATCCCATTCCTCAGCCAAAAAGGTTCCCAAAGCTCCATCACGCCTACTTTCCCCCCCGCAGTTTGCCTCTGCGGTTTCCCCCTACGTTTTCTTAGCGAGTCGAGCGCTGGGCACTTTCACGTCTGTGCGTGGTTGCGCTGTTTCAGCTCATGTATATAAATGAGATGGAAAACGGAGGGGAAGAAGCGAGATGAGCGCGGGATGGGGACGACGTCATGTGAATACCGTGCTGAAAAAACACATACCAGGCATGGTGAGAGTGCGATAAATCGCTGGTGCGATGGAGCTCCCAGACCAGCTTACATGCAATCAGTAAAACAAGACAGTCCCTGTCCTTAAGTTTACAGTCCAAAAAGAAGGAAACACACAAGGAAAAATAAATGGGGAGGGGAGAGGAAAAGGAAAAGGGGTGGTGCAATTTAGATCAGGAAGGCGGTGTAGGGCAGGAGTGTTGAACCTCTTTTAGCCCAAGGGTCAAATTCTGTTTCAGAGAAGCTGGTGTGTGTGTGTGTGCATTTCAGTGGTGCGTGGGGCCAAAGGCAAAAGAGGTGAAGCCAAATATACCAGCGTTTTGTAACTTAAAGGTCCTACTGCCTAGGGTGACCAGATAAAATCCAGGTCAGGGCTCATGTAACTTTAACAGTTGATGAGAAAAGAGAATTTCAGCCAGGGTCATTTGTATGCAATTAGTTCCCGGTGAAATTCCCTCTTCATCACAACAGTTAAAGTTGCAGGCACTATACTAGAGTGACCAGATACAAAAGAAGGCAGGGCCCTGCAACTTTAACTGTTGTGATGAAGAGGGAATTTCACCAGGAACTAATGGCATACAAATGATACTGGCTGAAATTCCCTTTTCTCTACAACTGTTAAAGTTACATGAGCCCTGACCTGGATTTTATCTGGTCAGCCTAAGTACTACTGCCAGTAACTCAGCCTTCGGAGAGGCATTTCAACCTTTTAGAATGGGGGGAAAACTGCTCAAAAGCTGGGAAACCATCAGACAATTGGTGGTTGGGGAAAGGGGTGGGGCAAGAGGAAAGGGGCATGGCCATCTACGGAATTCCGGAGGAGGGGCCAAATGACCCCAGATGGGCTGGATTGAGACCCCTGCCTGAGTTTCTGGAATGTAGGGGGAAGATGTAAACATCCCTAGACCCCGTGCTGTTTTTCTAATCAAATGAGTTTCTCCCACCATGGCTATGTTTAATAAAATACATCCACACACACCTGGATCTGGATCACAGGTCTCTCAAAGCTGGCCTTCAGCCAGTTCAGCTGTGAACTTTGAGCTGATCCTTGATCATCCTTGACAACCAAGTTAATTTATTTGAAGGTTGATGTTTCATCGTTAAAATTGCTGCACAAAGACTGGCCAACTTGTTCAACAGAAAGCCTGATGAATGTTATCAATTTCGTGCCACATTTTTAGGCGTAACAATATAGATTTAAATGTAAGACTTCCCCTAGGTGGAGCTCAAAGGCCGCATTTGTTTTAGTCTGCTTTTAGGAAGTGGTGGTGAGGGATGACAACTTGTTTCATCCTCTGATGAAAAGCTTCTTTTCATCTGGATTAAATAACTATCGAGCAGCAGGATCAGATAGATCTGCTATTGTTTGGAAAGTCTGCTTTTTGCTTTGGAAGAGTTAAACATCAATCTTTTGGCAGTGGATTTGTTATATCTGTGTATATCTGCACGACTACCTGTCAAAACACTACTAAATGTGGGTCACAACTATTTCCCGCTGCTCACGCAGCAATACTTCTGCATCAGCTTTTAGAGCAAACACACATGGCCTTTTCTTCTCTACAAGGTGTCAATCCCCTGGTAGCAGAGGTTTTTGGAAAACCTGTTATTGTGAATGAATTCACAGTATCCTGTTGCTGCACCACCCTCTGTCAAGCACCCCTCTTCCCCCTACCTTCACCCCCAGTCTTGTAAGTTGCACGATGACACCATTCATGCAAATGGATTACACACCTAGCCGCCATAAGATTGTTGCCTTAATTAAAAGTCACTATACAGTGGCAAACAGATGTGCATAGAATTTAGAATTTAAGAAAGCTATAAAGACTGTTCTCTTCCGGCAGGCATATCCAGTGGAATTTTAGAATGTTTTAAGGATGTTTTTAGGATGTTTTAGGATTTTTTATGCAGTTTTAATAATATGTGTCATGTTTTAATCAGTTTTATGTATTTTATCATGTTGTTGTTCCCCGCCTCGATCCAGACGGAGAGGCGGGTAAGAAATAAATTATTATTATTATTATTATTATTATTATTATTATTATTATGCATATCAAGCTTTAGAATATTTTGCTGAAATCTTTCATACATCTCAGTAGTTCTTAATCAAATATGAGACTCTGTAAGTAGCTCTGTAGTACGGGAATTACTTTCAGGAGCGTATCCATGTCCAAATTGTAATGTGAGGGAAATGCCCAAGTATTGCAATAATACAGTAATTCTGGGCACACTTACCTGGGCGCCAGCCCCATTAAACACAGTAAGACTTCTGAGCAAACATGTATTTATGCAATGGAGTTATAAGTCTACCTCTGTATAAACTTTGCTCCTGACTTCACTTGCCATAGATTTTATTGGAATATGTCACATCATTCTGTAGCTTAATTATTGAAAGATGTATATGTGAAGTTGATCTAATACTAGACAAGAACTCATAAGAACTTCCCTTGTGCTCATTTCTTATACCATTTGCAGATACTTTGAGTGTTCTTCTAGGGCAAGTCACCAAGGAACAGAACAGAATTTAGAGGTTGATTGATAGCAGTGCCTTTGAGATGTCCAGCTATTGTAATTATAGGACTAGATGGGAATATGAATATTTAGTATTGAACCCTCTGAATGGCTGCAAAACCATTGTGGATTTTTAAATGTCTGTTCAGAGTCTCGTCCTGGGCATGGAGACACAGTTGGCATCCTTTGACATAAAGGGCTTTTCTACATGAGGCATTTATCATGCATTATTCATACTCTACTCGTGGTTATTTATGGATTCTTTAGATCAGTGGTCTTCAACTGGTCTAGACCCAAGACCCACCTTGGACTCCCAACCTGCAACATGAGATCCACTTTCACAATTTCCCAACATGGCAGCAAAGCTGCGACCCATTTGGACTGATCTTGCGACCTACCAGTTGAAGACCTCTGCTTTAGATCTAACCAGCACTTTCAGTCAATTTTTTTTAGAGCAAAGAAAATATATAATTTAATTGTGAAAGGGAAAGAAAGCATGATTTCCTCTTTTGTATTTGTGCTATTTTGCTATACCACAGTGCCACCGAGAGGTTATGCAGCAGAAAAGCAAGAAAGAAAACACTCTTTGTGTCATGCTCGGATTCCAATTCTGCTGAGAAACCGAACGTAGACACAGCAGATTAACAGCTGATTAACAGCCTCACGTAGAAAAGTCTAGTCTCATCCTTAGAAACAATGGCTGGCAAAGGAGGGACAATCATTTAATCACACAATGGCTGGCAAAGGAGGGACAATCATTTAATCACAATCAGGACAGAATACATGCAAGAGCTGTGAGACTTTTTCCAGCTTCACATTGTCATGGCTGCTATCCTCTGACCCTGCTGATAAGAGCCAGAGAGAAATTGCATGACCTGAAAAAAAAAAAAGCTGCCTGTGATTTGTAAAGGAGCAAATCAGGCAGTCACAGATCCACCCCAGGCACCCTGGTTTGCATCTTCCCATCTACTTTTCCAGATCTACAGCCAGGCAATCTCATGTCATTTCCCCCGTCCCCTCGCCTCATAGCTTCAGCCATCAGTATTATGTCCTCACCCACAGTTATTTCAGATTTGGGTAGGCTGACCATCTGAAAAGGAGGGCAGGGCTCATGTAACTTTAACAGTTGTAGAGAAAAGGAAATTTCAGCCAGTGTCATTTGTATGCAATTAGTTCCTGGTGAAATTCCCTCTTCATCACAATAGTTAAAGTTGCAGGCACTATACTAGAGTGACCATATACAAAAGAAGGCAGGGCCCCTGCAACTTTAACAGTTGTGATGAAGAGGGAATTTCACCAGGGACTAATTGCATACAAATGACAACAGCTGAAATTCCCTTTTCTCTACAATTGTTAAAGGTACATGAGCTCTGTCCTCCTTTTCATATGGTCAGCCTATCTGAGCCGCATTCACATACCTCAATAAGCCATGGTGCAGAAGCATGCTCCCTCCTCCCTTCTCCTCGCTTGGTTGGGCAGAGGTCTTCTGAAGCATTCACTTTCAATTTTATTAATAGAAACCCTGACTTCCTGTTTCATCTGAACTAGGGATTGTGGTTTAGCACTAATTATAGTTATTTTCAAAATAAGCCAACTTTAAACCATTGCTTATGAAGCTGGCTGAACAGGCCCTAACTATAGTTAGGGCCTGTTCAGAAAACTCACTAAGTCATGTTTAGCTCAAAATGCGTAACCACTGTAGCTTACCGTGTTTTCTGAACAGGGCCTTAGTGTTATATAAAATCTTTAGTTCGGACAAAATAGGAAGCCATGGTTAAGTAAAAGAGTAAGCAAAACCTTTCCAAGTCTCCTTCCAGAGGAAAAGGAGCATGCGAGCCCAAGCTCACTGCATGGCAAGACAAACCATTTTGTGTGTATGTACCACTTGCCCCTGGCTTCCATCTGGCTAATAGCTTACTCCCTCCTCACATTGGGGCTCTGATCCTACTACCATATAGGATGCTGGCTTCCATCAAACCCTGACAGTTAGTTTAGGTTCATGGCGCTGGGCTGCTTATGTTTGGATTACAAAGTCACATTGATATGGGAAAAGAGGTTCACACTACTCAACTCCCTTGCTATCTTACTTTTCCTTAGACAATAATTGGGTGGTGTTAGCATTTAATTTACGGCATTTTATAACCGTCTGAGTTAAACAAATCCTTGGACTTGTATAGCCCAGTCTAGAATCTCTCTGAATTATAATCACTTGCCATATATTTGTGGCATCAAAAGGGATCTCTACAGGGTTTTTTTTTTTTTGCAAAGAGTGAAGAGGAGCACTTCATTCGCAAATGCAGAGTTTTAACCTAAGCTGCATTCCTGTGCTATGAATGTTTTAGTCCCATCTGAGGGTCATGCCATGAATGCAGCATTAAAGTTTTAAAATAACTCCCCAGCTCTGCAGTCCCTTTATATGTTTAATGATTTATACTGTTACCCCTGTATGGCTTGGCCTTTGAGAGCTTCAGACCTGGTGCTGCAACCGACACATCCATCATTTTAACTCACATGACTGCACTCATTGATTATAATGAGACTACTCGTGTGAGTAAGGAATTTTGACTGTAGGATCGACCTCAAGATCAGACCCACATTTTTTTTAATCAGTTGTTTTTCTTCCGGTCCCCTCTTTAACTTGTGAAAAGAAAAAGAAAACAAACAGCTAAGATATATTGTAGAAATAATTAAACTTAAATCCAGTGTGTTAATAACAAAACATGTAAAAAGCAATCCAGGTGTGAAGAAATTCATTTCTTCACATGGAAAAATGACCTCCATAACTCACTTTAGACTCTGGCTCTTGTGAGTTAAGGTCATTTATTTTCTGGCAAAAATAAATTCTGCTCCGCTATGATCCTGCACTATGCATTTTCCTATACATATTTACATTTTGAAAGCAAAAGAAGCATAATCCTTATTCTAGCACATTTACAAAGTAGATATCTTCCTGCCCTCATATTGGGTTGGATCTGGACTTAGTTATACATAAAGTACTCACATTTCAATTAATGGGACTTAATTTAGTCATGACTAAATGGGTCTACTATACATATGGTTAAGGCCCTTTCCGCACCAGGCAGTTTGCCTGAGATGGACCCCGGCTGCTCCCTGTGCATCCGTATGATGCACAGGGAGTAGCGGGGGTGGGGGTGGGGTGGGCATGGGATTTTTCCTGGTTCCCCGGAACCAGGAAAATCCCAATTATTCCGTGGTCCTGGGAAGTTCCCGGAACCGCGGAAGAATGTGGCTGCCTGCCCCGACTGCAAAATGGACATGGAGCCGTACTGCGCGGCTCCGTGTCCATCAGGGATGGGGGTGGCAGCAGTTTCGCCACCTGTGGGAGGGCAGGGAGGGGTGTGTGGGCCCACGCGCGTGGTTTTTTTTTTAAAAAAAGAACTAACCTGTTGCGCACAAGCGCTCATGCGCTCTTCTTCATTACAAAAATTTAAAATGGCTGGGCTGCCGCATTGTGGTGCACCTTCAGCGCGCCAAACCCAGAAGTGACTATAGTGTGGAAAGGGCCTAAGTCTGGATCCAACCCAATATGAGGGCAGGAAGATATCTTTACATTGAAAATGTACATTGAAAAGGGGGTTCAGAGGAAGGCAACGAGGATGATCAGGAATCTGGAAACAACGCCCTATGAGGTGAGACTGAAAGAACTGGGCATGTTTGGCCTGGAGAAGAGAAGACTGAGGGGAGACATGATAGCACTCTTCAAATATTTGAAAGGTTGTCACACAGAGGAGGGCCAGGATCTCTTCTCGATCATCCCAGAGTGCAGGATGTGGAATAATGGGCTTAAGTTACAGGAAGCCAGATTTCGGCTGGACATCAGAAAAAAACTCCTGACTGTTAGAGCAGTATGACAATGGAACCAATTACCTAGGGAGGTGGTGCACTCTCCCACACTAGAGGCATTCAAGAGGTAGTTGGACAACCATCTGTCAGGGATGCTTTAAGGTGGATTCTTGCATGGAGCAGGGAGTTGGACTCGCTGGCTTGATGGGCCCCTTCCAACTTTACTATTCTATGATTCTATGATTTTTTTTGTAATAATCTTTGATATTTGGTATTTAGTCCCATTTCATTGCAAGGTGATTATTTTTTTGATCAACTGAATTAATTCTTCAGATACTGAATTCATTCTTTAGTTACTATTGCTGCTTTTCGTCGATGTACTCCTGTAGTCATGACACAAAATGTGAAAACCAGTTTGTGCACAGTTCTTTTCTTGTATTTTTTTTTTCTTAAAGAAACTTTGTATTGCAAGATATATTGATAGATATACACACTCTGGGTTGGTATCAAGGGTAGGCATGGTTGCGCACCTGCCAAGGTTCCACGACTCAGTAAGGGGCCACTGAGAAGAGCTGCCTGGAGTTCTCCACTTCACCAGTGCAACCTCTCACCTGCCTCTTGCTCTGGCCTAGATAATTGTTGTTGTAAGAAGGAGGAACAGTAGATACCACTGCCTCATTGCTCCCTGACTCTCTGCCTGTCAAGTAAGGAAATTATAGCAATGATGAGAAAGAGGTTGAAGAACAGAAGCAGCTAGTGATAGTGGTGGTCAGAAGGTAGACTCACTGATGGAGGGGCACATGGAGGGTGCCTTTCCTAACCGCCCTCCAGAATCAGGAGCCGGCGTGTATGTGTGGTAAAAATAGGATCAGATATACTTCTTTATATTGTAATGACATCTTGCATTATGCATTGAGTCTACTGAGATGGTGTGCCAGCTCCAGGGTAGGCCAGCACCTCTTATTTATTTATTACATTTTAAACCCGCTCTTCCTCCAAGGAGCTCATGCGGCATGCATGTCACTTGCCCCTCCTTATTCTCACAACTAACCTGGGTGACTCTCCCAAGGTTACTCAATGAGGTTCATCACTGATTGGGGATTTGAGCTGGGGTGTCCCTGCCCCTATTCCTGCACTCTAAATACTATGCCATGCTGGCTCTCTGCTTTTTCAGAGACAAAAAATAATACTACTGATAGATATGGCACAGCACTATTATTCAGAGTTGTACAGAAGAAACGGTGTTACATGGGTAGGGTAGAGTGGGAAGCTGAGGACAATTAATGTACAATGCAGGGTAAAGTCCCTAAATAAATGGTTCATACTGCACCTATGGCTGATGCCAGCTTGAAAAGGTCTTAGGGTCTCAGTATCCTCTTTTCACACCTTCCTCTTTTCCTCCATCACACTGGAAGTGTTTTTATGTTGTGTTTTTATGTTGTGTTTTAATATTGTTTTTTAACATTGTATTTTAATATTGTGAGCCACTGAGAGATTCGGTTATATTCAGTGGTATATAAATGTTACAAACAAATAAATAATAGGGGCTGTTCCCCTGCTCCAGAGCAGCAGCATGGATCCAAATCACAGTGCTAACAAAAAGGGACAAAGGACTTGCTGGCATAAGCATTGCGGGAAGTGCGTGGGGGTCTTCCTGATCCTGTGCCCTGCTATCTCTACACAATAGAGCTCAGTGTCCAATTATTAATGCTTCAGCGAGGCTGCTGTTACCTAGTCCCCTTCCTTGGCTGTTTTCATCATGACAATGTAAAACATGACCATACCAGATGGAAAGCCTCCTGTTCCATGGTCCAATCACCGATGTGAGACCAGTTGACCACAGCAAAATCTGGCCAGTTGGCTTCCTTATTAAAGTGTCATCAAAACAGCACAATATCATGCAAAAAGTGGTTTTATTTATTTATTTATTTATTTATTAAAAGCAGTTTGGCAATATTGTGATGATGGTCCTGGATGTAGCCTAGTATAGGCTAGTATATTACTGGCTGGAGTTATAATTGCTTTTTCATCTGTATTAAGGTCCTCAAAAGCTTTGAACAATGGATCAACCTTAACAACTGATAGGTCATGTTCCCACTAAATATCCAAATATCTGCTTTTTAACAGCATCGCTGAAAGCTGCAGTTATTGACATCACCAATATTGTTTTTCCTTTCCTTTTTTCCCTTTTAGACAGCAGGATTTCAGGAGATTCTAACAGAAATTGAAATTTTAGCTTTGATTGTGGGATGTTTATGCCATGACCTTGACCACAGAGGAACCAACAATGCCTTTCAAGCCAAGTATGTTTCTTCATTCTTACTACTTTGTTAAAGGTGAGAGTTAAAGGTGTTAGGAGTGACACAAGAAAGCATTAATTTCAAGGTGCCATGCACAGCAAAGTATTCTTGTGCTTGCCTTTAAGAGAGACGATCCATCTTAACAATTCCCTATTCCTTTCCCACTCTGAAACGTAATTTTAAATTCCTTTTAAATCGCCTTTGTATCATGCTGTTGACTTGGCCTGTCCTCTGTGAATTTCTGTCTGGTATAAAATTGTAATACAGAATTTGGGTGTTCCATTGGTTGGAGTATCTCTCTGCATATGCCAAAATGAAAAGCATTGAAATTTCCCCATCTGTCATTCTTGTTCCTCTATTGCAATTGTATGAAATTTCTGGCAGTATTTGGGAAATATAACTGATGGCATTAAAAACAGAAGCAGTTTTTTTTCCACAAACAGGGTTCTTCTTGGCTAATACAGGCATATTCCTACAAAATGCAGAAAAAATGGCTCTTGTTCATGGTTAGTGCTTGGCACATTTTCTAATTCCTTTATATATACCCTGGTTTATGAGAGCTTTTCTACATGAGGCTGTTAATCTGCTATGTGTACTTTCAGTTTCATTGCAGAATTGAGATTCGAGCGCTATGTAAAGAGTGTTTCCTTTCCTGCTTTTCCGTTGCATAAACTCTAGGTAGCACTGTGGTATAGTGGAACAATGCAAATACACAAGTGGGAAAAAACCATTTCCTTTCGCTTTTACAAATAAATACCACATTTTCCCTGCTCTAAAAAACTAGCTGAAAGTGCTCTTTAGACACAGAAGCAAAACTAGAGGGTCATGTTGTTGTCTAAAGAACCCTTAAACAACCATGAATAAGGAATTATAAACACACAATAAATGGCTCATATATAACAGCTCTGCTCCCACATCAAACTCCCCATATGTTTAGGACATCAGATGGGACACTGCTTTGCTTTGGGGCTGAGGTCGCTCCTTCACTGAGGAACCCTGCCTGAGGAAGCCTGCCAGACTTCCTCTCTCTTGGTTTTAAGGAGGCTGATAATAAACACTTCTGTTCAACAGTGGCTGGGGCATGCTGGGAGTTGTAGGACTTTTTTCTGTCCAGACATGCATAGGATTGCATCCTAAATGGTGAACTGCTGCCAAAGAAGTGCGAAGCTTAGAACATCTAAGGATTAGGGGCAGAGTGTAAAGTGATACTTTTGGAAGTTCTAAAAAGTTCAAAGCTCAAGCTTTAATAGCAATTAATTTTCTCCAAGCTAAACAGGTAGGGCAGCCCCTTCGCCAGTAGGATGACGGACAGCCCTGCTTGGCCAATCAGTGTGGCATGAAGGCGGGTCGTGGCTGCAGCCACGTGGTTAGGTTGTCACTGCCAGCAGGGAGAAGGGAATGAAGGCAGCTAAGGATGTTGCGAGTGCCCGACTGAGTCCTCCCCCTGACCCAATTGGGCACATTTGGCATGAGCGCAGGCTCATGCTTGAGCACTCGGGAGGCCCAGATGAGCATTCGCACCTTTACCCTTGCATAAAGGGTGCTTTTACGGCTGCCATTGACGCAGCGGGGGAAGTGCGCAGTTTCGGCAGCGAGGGCGGGTGGCTGCTGAGCGCTCGCTGGGACAAGCCAAACCTCAAAAGAAGCTTGCATGGCCCAACACGTAGGGGCGGATGGCTGGGTAAGCGTCTGGCTAGTCGGATGCAAGTGAGTTCACTCACCCCTAAAGGCAGTCAATCAGGGCGCATGAGGGAAGGGCGGGGCCATGCCACATGCAGATTTCAGAGGGGGGGTTCACTATGCATGAGGGGCCTGAGTTGATACCTGAGGGGCAAAAAGGCGGGAAAGGAGCAGGGCTACTAGTGCCTATAGTAACATGGACTTTACAATAGTATTAGAGAAAGTGGAGTACAAAGATGTGTATCTTGGAGAAAGCTGAGTACAAAATTATGTTTATTAGGGAATACTGAGTGCAAAACTGCATATTTTAGGAAATGTTGCCTTGGAAAATAAATGTGATTTTTTTTGGTGCATTTTTGAAAAGGTGCAGCCATGCAGAAATTGGATGGAAGAGGACTATGATTTAGTACATGCAAAACTGATATGGATTGGAAATAGACTGATTAGTCCATCCCCTTTTCGCCTAAATGGCTTTCCCTCCAATGCCAAATGTATGGGGGCAGGTTGGATTTACTCAGCACCAGCTCTGGCAGTGGGGGGGGGGGGGATTGGAAAGAACCATGGATAGTTGTAGCATTAATTCAGCAGTGAAATGCTAGTTCAGATACAGCTTTGCAGTGCAATCCTATGCATGTCTACTCAGAAGTAAGTCCAGTTGAGTTCAATGCACTTGCACCCAAGTCAGTGTGTATAGGATTGCAGCACTAAGGACCTCCTCAGGAACAGATGAAGCCAGTGGGTGCAGAAGCTGCCCGGACTTGTTGTCATGTTAAAAAGAACTCTTGCGCTGCCACTGTACGATTGATGGACACTGAAGAAATACCTGCTCTGATAGATTATATATGAATAAATCGTGGCTCAGACAGCTTGGCTTTAAAGAAAATTTAAATTCAGGTTAGTCTGCCCTACTTCTCTGGTGGGTTGATGTATAATTTGCCTTTTTTAAAAAGAAAATAGCTTAAAGAGGAAACCCATCCGTCAATGGCCATTACTTGTTGTTTGCTGTCCCTTGGCTTTGTTTAGAGAGTACAGAAATCACTGAAGGGTTTAAACAAAAGGCACGCTGTGACTATAGCACGCTTAGAACTGTGGCAATAGCAGTTGTTAGTTCCACGACAGACGCTGTGATTATTCTCACAAGCTGATTCCTAAAATCAAGCCTATCGTTATTCTCTGTTTCCCCTTTTACTTTCTAAGTGCTGGGATTGAGCGTGATGAAGGTTCAAGAGGCATGTGATTGAAAACATCACAGCTCCCTGAAATTGCTCTGTTAATACACCTCAGCACTATTTTCTCCCGGGGATGATGTGTCCAAGTCATCCTCGCCCTACCACCCTCCACCCCCCACCCCACCGCTCCCCATTACAGCTGCCCCATGATGATTAAATATCAGTATGGTGCAGCTTTGTAGTATAAGCTCCTTGGAGACTTCTTCTCATTCCTAGCACAATCTCTTCTACACATTTCTTTAAACACACACACACCGACAAACCCCATCTCGTCGCGTTAGGGCTGCGTCCCAGAAGTGAAATACTGGTGCACATTAATCTGTTGTGACAGTCCAATCCTATTGCTTTCCACCACCCAACAATTCTCAGTTTTGTAATTACAGTTCATAGTTTACCTTTAAAGATTTAACTTAGCATTTTAAATGATGTGCAGCTAGGTGTGTGCGTGTATACACAAATATAGATAGATATTACAGCAGAATTATTTTTAAACAATACAGCTACACATATGACAGAAGACTTAGACTACAATCCTATACACACATACCTAAGAGTAAGTCCCACTGAACAATGGTACTTATTTCCACGTAGACATAGGGTAGTAATATTAGTGTTTTATTTTCCTACTATACCATCCATTCTGTTTCCTTGATGACTTAAGTATTTTAAATAACTTTTTATTTATTGTAACTTTATGATAGGTACAACTTAACTCATTCTACATTCATTTAAGATACAGACAATACAATGTCAGAGTCATGTCATAATATGTCCCTCTGGAATTTACGCTGAATGTTTGGTGGGTATTGCCATCCCGCTTTTCCACTGATTTACTCAATAAATGGAAATCAGTAATAAATGAGTCTTGAGTCTCCACCCCCTTCAATACGTTCAATTTATGAGTCAGTTTTTTGGTAATGGGACTCTATCCAACCACCGCCATCACCTGTGAGCTGCCAGGTCCAGACAAGTACCTGCCAATGAAAGTCTTAACAAGTCCTTGTGCATGAGATGTGGATGCTCACCAGGGAATATAGGTATATAAAGATAATAAAATTAAGGAATTTGACTGTTTGATTCCTTATTTTGCTTAAAATACAAAGTCTATCCTACCAGTTACCCACAATATTCAAGAACTACTGGGTATTCCAGCTATATATGTATTAGTGTTCCTCTGAACTCACAACCTCTCCAGCATAGTGGAAACAACCCCTGGTTTAATTTTGGACAATTTGATAGAGTAAAATGCCACCTATGCACAGATTTGTGATTTGTGCTGAAATTGTGTTTTTTGGGAGAGGGGGAGGAATACCTGAAACTGTTTCCACTGGTCCTCTAACTGCTGCATATCAAGGGCCATTTCCAGTTGGATTTTCAAACCAAGTGAATTACCATAACTATCTTGCAATAGCCATCCATAGATAGATGATACCACCCCCTTCGAATCAGCATTACTGTTCACTCAAAGACCTTAAAAATGGTTAACAACCTGGGGGGGGGGGGGGAGGGAATTTAGCGTACAACTGTTTTGTGAAAGAGCCAGCCTGGATCTTTTGTATCCACTTCAGCTTTTCCCCTGAGAAAATCTGTTCTAAAGTTACCTGAGTAATTGGCCTCCACCCTAGGAACAAGTTCTGTAAAGGGTTATAAACCTTTTCTTTCCGTGGCCTTTATTGGGAGTGGAAGCCCCAGAATGCCAGATGATCTACAAAGGGATATCATGGTGACATAGGGTCTCCATATTTGTAATGTGGCTGCAAAAAGGGAATTTCCTATGTCGCTTAAAATTGTATTTGAGTACTTCATGATGGAGGATGTTCCAAGGGGTTTTCATTATTAGCCATGGAACTGTCTAGTCCTTATGGAAGATTGGGATTAGCTGGTCAATCTGAAAGGCCACTAGGTACAATTTAAGAATGGATATCGACCACCCACCCTGCTTCTGATGCCTATACGTTGGCCCCTTAGCTAACCTGCTCTGTTTGCTGTTGTTAATGTATCGCTCCACCATCTTTTGCCATCTTTTTAACTGAGAGCGTCATCACATGGGAAAATCACGTTTGTTTACTGTCACTTCTCCGCCAGTGTGTTTGTCCCTCATTACTTTCTCTTTTGAAAGAGGAAGTAAATAACTTGCAAGTGGGCTGTTTTGATCACACTGCTTCTCCTGCGCACAGCAGGAGATAATGGCAACTTCCGTCTTTAAAAATAAGTCAGATTTACTGGGGTGGTTTTTTGTGGTGCAAAGAAGGCTAGAATAGGGTGACCAGATTTTAAAAATCAAAATCCCGGTCCCCCCCGCCCCCCCCCACCCAAAACAACCCCCCCACCAAGCCACCCCCCCCCCCCAAAAAAAAACCAGCCTGGACCTACCGCTGGGTTCCTCCGCCGCCCGCGCGGGGTCCTCTGTCGCCGCCCGCACGGCCGCGCCGGGTCCTCCGTCGCCCGCGCAGAAGAGGCGGGAGAGGGCCGGATCCGGAAGTGACGTAACCGGCCCTCTCCCGTCTCTTCCGCGCGGCCTCTGGCCTTACAAGCCTGGCAGCGACGGCGAAGGCGGCGGAGGAGCCCGGGAAGCGGCCGCCCCAGCAGGTAAGTGCCCCCCTTCGTGCTTACCTGCTGGGGCGGCCGCTTCCCGGGCTCCTCCGCCGCCGGGTCTACCGCCGCTCCTTGCTTGCTGCCACCGCCATGTGACCCCCCGCCACCCCGGTTTGCCCCCCCGCCCCCCGGTTGGACCGGTTTGCCCCTGGATTCACAGTTAGGACCGGGAAATCCCGAGCCACCTGGTCAGCCTAGGCTAGAAGGGGCAGGTGGCAAGCAGGAGGAAGACAACATCATGAGAGGGACCCATGAAAATATGTGAGTGCCCAGCAAGGAGCATGCAATAAAACGTTAATCTGATGGAGCTCTTAGTCTCTGAGGGCGGAATGAGAATCATTTGGAATAAGAATAATCATTTGGGCAATAGCATCATTTAAAAGATGTTATCTTTGCCAATAAGGATAGGTTCTGGTTTTTTCCCCACTTATTTAGTTCTTGTTTAATGACTTTAATTATTGTGTTTTAGTTCTATATTGTCAATTGGTGGATGTCTTTAGCAATGACTATGCCTAGATATTGCACTCATGAATGTTTAAGATTTAATTGAAAACTGAGCTTGTATTTTCCATTAGGTTGCTTGGGGAACATTTATACTTAACAGTGCTGACTTAAGATAATTTATCTGTAATCCCAAACTGCTTTTAAATTTGGACAGAATCTCTGCAAATGCAGTCACGGCCTCTTCCACATTTGAAAGGCATAACAGCACATCATCCGCAAACAGCTTTACCAGATGTTCCTGGTCCCCAATAGTATTACCATTGATTCTGGGTTCCCCCCTTATCATATGAGCCAGCAAACAAAACAAGGGAAAGAGGACTAGTGTCTAGTTCCCTTGTGTAATACCACCAGTAAGGAGTCTGTTCCCTACTGGTCCTCCGGTATTTTATACTTTAGCATTTTTAATATCACGTTTTGCTGCTTAGATTTAGAGTGAAATTATAATTGGTATTGGCTTTTTTTTGTGTTTGTTCTAGTTGATTCTTTGGAAATTTTGCTAATTTATTATTACCTAGTACTGTGGCACAAAACAAAGGAAAATGCCGCACCCACCCTAAAATTAAGCATAGCTATATTTTATTTATTTATTAATTTATTTATTACATTTATTATATTATGTACCGCCCCATAGCCGAAGCTCTCTGGGCGGTTTACAAAAATTAAAAGATTGAACAATATACAAAATTTAAAACTATAAAACATAAAACAGCTGATATTTAAAACATTTTAAACTTTTAAGCCTGGATTATGAGTGCATTTTTGTGCATCGGTTAGTATATGTGCCATATGCAGCCTGTATTTATGTGTGTCTGTCCATATGGACACCTCAGAGATCCACACACTTAAGCAGACTTCTGCATGTGTGTCACTTCCTGCATCAGACATAAGTTTGCAGGAATTCCACAACCCAATGGACTTGCACATCACCATCCACACTCTGGCACACGGAAATACCATTTTGAAAGCATGAGTAAAGTGGGATGAGAGTGGATAGACCTGTGTGTACGTTCCTCTTTCATACTTCTCAAATGCTTTTAATGGCAAAGGGCCTACATATTCGTTTTAGCTTTCTTTGATTTGTTTTTCCTGCTTCTTTTATTGGCCTTGCAAAAGAGCTATTTCCTTACATTTGTCAGCACATAGAGAACAGGCAGGCTTTTTACCAAATGCAGGCGCCTCCCTTATAGAGAAATTATATATTATTAATTTAGATACAGACAGTAAAAAATAAGGGGTTATCCCACTAGGTCAAACCAATGGTCCATCTATTGTAACATTCTATTTAAACAAACAAACAAACATCAGGGTTCCTCGAGGAATCCCAAAGCAGAGCAGGTACACATTGAACTATACACGAGATGCATCAGCACACTCTTATTTGTCTTATTTAATTAGGGACATTCAAAATATTTCCATAATCAGAAGTGCTGTTTTCATAAGATTACAGCAGTAAGAGGCGACCACAACACAAAGTAAATTCAAGTTATTAGTAGTCGCCGGCAACATGATTCTACAGTGTGCAATCCTATACAAAGGTACCTTGATTTAGACCAGAAATTGTCTTTTATACACTTACCTGGGAATCAACTTACGTATAAGAAGACATACACAGGATTACACTGTAATTTACTGTGGTTTCATTTTTATTTATTTTTAAAAAAATTATGCTGCTTTTAAAAACTACGTTTTCCCAAAGCGGCTCAAACGGGATAGTTTCAAGTAAAAATAATACAAAACATAAATATCTAAATTTAAAAACCAATTTCTTTTTTAAATGTTAAAAACCTAAAGGCTAAAAGAGTGGCATAAAATACTTCAGACAAGAACAGCATAACAATAACACACATTAAAAGCAATTAAAGCAAGAGCAATAAGAAATTAATCTAGCCCAATTTCCTATCCAAAAACAGTTTGAAATAATAATAATAATAATAATAATAATAATAATAATAATAAAAACTCAACATTTAGCGCCCGTCTAAAAGAGATATCTCTCAGGGAAGAGAGTTCCAGCATTGAGGGGTCACTACTGAAAAGGCCTGCTCTTGCATTCCTGCCAACCTGTTATCCGTATTATCTTTCCTTTTTATATACCATAAGAGTATAACCTAGTTCTATGATAGAACCCAGTCTGTGATTTGAGAAAGCCCTTTCAATATATATCAAACCAGGAGCAACTTTAGTGAAGTCATCCTGAGAGAACAGTATGTCTCATTCACCAAACTGCTCCAGCCTGGTGATTGGAAATGTAAACAATATTCAAGCATGTTCAGCATATTGGTCCTAGATTAGCTCTGTTCTGGAGAACTGGTTTTCTGTTTATTCTGGGTAAGAAGGTGTTTGGTGCAGTGGCTAAATATCCGGCTAACATCCGCCGTAGTGATATACAACCGGGTATGAAATGAGCTTCAGTATAGCTGTGTAAGGTATTTTTCAAGGATTGTTTGTTTGCATAGGGGAATGCATGAGTGGTGAAATTGTGGACAGCATTTCTCTCAGGAGCATATACTGAAAGTAGCAGTGCTGATCCTTTGTGTCTATTGCATTTTTTCAGAAGTGGATCTGCTTTGGCTCAGCTCTATGGAACTTCTGCTACTCTGGAACACCATCATTTTAACCATGCTGTCATGATTCTTCAGAGTGAGGTACAAAGCCAGCGGAATGCCCAACCTCTCCTTCTTTTGTAAATATAAGTATCTTAAAATAAATCACTATAGTCTTAATAGTGTTTCTATTATTGGTTTCTTTCTCTACCAACATATATGAAAAGGATTCTGGGTTCTGCTCGAGATTCCTTTGACATTTTTGTCCTGGGTTTTGTGATATGACTTGTGTGACCTTAGTTCCCAGAATAGCAAAAATAATTCAACAAAGCAAAACAGCTCAGAATGTTGTTGAAATGTTTGTGTCTTTTGCTGTTTATACCATTAGAATTGGAATATTCTAGTGAATGTTTTGCATCATGAATAAATAAATATTTTATTCTGGAAAATAGGCCAGCACTGCCTCTGTCTTAATTAATGCAGTAACTGTAAACTCTATGATAATATTCTCCCACAACTTTCTTGGTATTCATAGTAAATAAGACCATCAGGTCAGAAGACACAACTATTTTTATTTGTGTGGTAAACTGTTGAGATTGGTTTTCTTTCTCTAACATTCTCCTTCCTCAGCACTAAACAGACTTTTAAAGATTATGCTGCAACCAAGAAAATAAAAATCAGATTCTATGTGATTTTTTATATATATTTTGCTAATACCAGCAAAGAAATACCAAGGATTATGTTATTTTATACACATTATAATTTTACAATTTGGTTCTTACAATGTTCAGCCAAATTGAAGAATGGTAATAATTTGGATAAGAGTAAGTTCTACCCCTTCGCCCTCCCCATTACAAAATAATGCTTACACTATACAGGCTTACAGCTGTTTATGTTGACCATAAATTTTGAACTGGCCTCACTCTTCATACCTTTTATCTTGATCCAGAGGGCCATGCATCAAATGTTCTACAAATATAGTAGGACTTCCAAGTTCTTCCCAACACCCCTCCATGTTGCCTACCAAACCACTCCTGAAATGCTAGGGTTTGGAAACATTTTCTTACACAATGAGCTTTTTTACACAAGACATTTAATGTGTGCTCATAATGCCGTTCTTACAGGTTCTTTAGATGTTGTTGTGACCCTCCAGTCTAAAGAACCTGTAAGGAACTGCACTTCTGTTTTTTTAAGAGCACTTTCCTGGTTGGTTTGTTGTTATTGTTGTTGTTGTTGTTGTTGTTGTTTGATTGGGTAAAATGGAGTATTATTTCTGAAAGCAAAAGAAAATGTATTTTCCTACTTGTGTAATTGCATTATTCTGTTACAGCACAGCACCACCTAGAGGTTATGTAGCAGAAAAGCAGGAAAGGCAAAACTGAGGAGAGCTCTGTGACAAAACTGAAAGTGGATTCTTCAGTGAATTAACAGCCTCCTGTAGAAAAACTCAATATAAGGAGTTGCTGTTGGATGGTGGGAGTGAAGAATCATAGCAACTATGTGCTAAATTGGGAGGTTTATTTTGGATCACAGGTCATCTGTTCTCATCCTACTTGCCTCTGCCTTACTGCTTTTTGCCTGATCCTGGAAGCAGTAAACATACGCAAACGAAAGAGCATATTATTTTACTCTAATATGCATTTAGTTAGTCTGTAAATCTCTAAACTCTGTGGGACATATTCTGAGAAAACACTCTGTTAGGGTGCTGAATGTATTCTGAGAAATGAATTAATTTTTCTTGGTGCTGACTTTGGATTTTGACACCTATGCATCCAGTATGAGAAGAATGTGTTTTATTAGCAACAGGTTCTTCAAAAGAATGGCATTTCATAACCACTTTCCTGCCACAGTTACAGCAAAACGGTGCAGTCATAAACGTATTATGTCATAAAATCTCTTTCAGCCTGAGGACAAAATGCCATTTTGGAGACATTCTTGAGGGCTGTATTCCAATAGTGGGTGGAGCCAAAGACAAGAGGGGCGCGGGAATAGCAAAAGTATACCTGAACCATATTTTAGCTAAAAGCTCTTCTGCCAGTAACGAAGCCTTAGGAGAGGCATTTCAACCTTTTAGAATTGGGGGGGGGGGGGGGGTTGGAATTGAACAAAAGCTAGGAAACCACCCTATGATAGGTGGTTGAGAGAAAGGGGATGCCGTCAGGGGAAGCAGGCATGGCCATCTGGGGAATTCCGGAGGGACCCTAAGTGGGCTGGATTGGGCCCCCAAGTGGGCCAAATTTGGCCTCCAGGCCTGAGGTTCTGTACCCTTGTCATAAAAGAACCATGCAAGAATCTATAACATTTAAACCAGCCCTCAAAACAAAAGACCAATGACTATGGACAGTGAGAAACCAGGCAGTGCTCAGGGAGTTAGAGAAGTAAGGTGTTATTGGAAAAGCTGATGTGAAAAAAACTATCACATCAGGGAGAAAGGCTCGACACGCACTCTCTCACAGCTAAACTAGTTTTCTTCTTACAGGGGATTTTTAATGCAAGGGGGCATTAAAATGTGACACACCACCACCATACCAATCTGAAATGGACACTGTCCGTTCCATCTTTTAAGACTGTGCCACTAAGACTATCCTTCTGCCAGAAGAATATACACTGTTGGCAGAATGGATTACCCACTCCCCCTCCAGCTCCCCCCTATAATACTGCTCCTGAAGGGAGGGGGATTCTCTGGAGGAAATGGGGGGCATGTGGGCGGAGAAGAGGAAAAAGAAGCTCTGTTATTGCACAAGTGGAAGTCCGCTCATGTGATGTTGGATGGAGCCCAGAGTGTCTGCCCATTCTGAATGTTTTGGGCACCTACTGGCAACAGTGAGCACTGGCTGAACATATGTTTTAAAGTAATACTTTCCATGTGAAATGTTACTGCTTCTGCACACAGCATTGGTTGGTCTTTTGTGGGGAGGGGGGAACAGGACCAATGTTTGCCTTGATTTCATGTTCTTTTGTCCTCTGTGTCACCTTTCCAGAGAAAATGTGCCAGTATGTGCCAAATTTGAGATTGATCCCTCCAACCCTCGATTTTATATGAATTTATTAAAGATCGTTTCAGTTCTTACAGATCAGAATGACAGCTCGCCATGTGCGTTCATTCAGACCTGTTAGAACGGAAACGATCTTTTAAAAATTCATATAAAATCGAGGGTTGGGGGGGATTGATCTCAAATTTCATACACATACTTAGACATACCCCATAAGCATTGTGATCAAGTTTCAAGCCTCTACCTTTTAAAATACAGAAGTTATAGGTATACTTATATGGCAGTCCGATAAAACGATAAAATCGCCTGAAAATTATCGTCTCCGATGATTATCGTAGGTTTTTGTATCGTATCGTCATTGTTAAACACATGCACGATAACGACCCTATCGTATCATTATCGTACATTTTAACGATATGATACACATCCCTAATAATGTAACCATTTGCATACTTTCTGGAAGGAATAAGTTCCATGAAAACTTGGACTTGGATCCATTTGCACATGTTTAGCATTGGGTCAACAGTCTAATAACAATTTGTGCTGTATCTGCCCATAAATATAAATCTGCTATGGAAAAAGCCCAAGCTCTCAAAATATAGTTCCAAATGCATTTGGGTAAAAGGGGGGGAGGAGGTGTGCTGTTTATCAATTGCATGCACCAAATTTATGAATGTAATCTTTTTATTTAACTGCCCAGAAGTTCAGACTAGCAGAAAAATCCAGGACAACAACTTAATTACAGTGGCTGATGGAAATATTTTTGTCATGATTTCACTATGAATAATAATAAAAAGATTCGCTGTAATGATGACACACATTGCAGAGTTATTGAAAAACCTTTCAAAAACCCTATATTGATTCTGAGCTATTTAGCTTTGCTATCTCTTTCATTTTAGGGTCACAACATCTTTGCTAACTTGTCCTCCAAGGATTACAGTGACCTTATGCAGCTTCTGAAGAAGTCAATATTGGCAACAGACCTCACTCTCTATTTTGAGTAGGTATTGGCATTTACTGAATTTGACAAATTAAAATCCGAAAGAGCTACAGCCCCTAATGACCTTTTAAATACCAGTAAGGGCACAGGGCACATAATACTAGAAGTTAGTATTTAATTATCATTTGAGTTATTTACTCTAGCATTCATGGTATTGGAGGCTTTGTGAAAGATTTACATACATTATGTACAGCTATTTTCTAGTGTTTTTTAAAAATGTATGCTATGCTTAATTAGTAAAGTGAAAAACTCCTTACCTGTTGGAAGACTAGCATGTCAGAGAGGTAGTTTTTCTTCTTTCTCCCTGCCTTGCTTTGATAGTTTTTGGTTGTTTTTAAATGGGGGTGCTTGTAATGCCCCATCTGTATACTGATGTCATAAAGCTCCAGAAAAACTGCTTGGTTTTTCCCCCCTGAATGTATAGTTTGGCACTCAGTGTTATGCTTAAAAAGAAAGTCACATCCAATGAGACCAAAGCCCTCTTTCTGCATCCTTCAGAACATGTGAGGCCTAAGACTGGGGACAGAGCCACACACTCTGGCTTTGCCCTCATGCATACTGGCCTGCCCCCTCACTTCCCTGGCCTTGAGTGGCAAGATGTACAAGGGAGCTGTACTCACATTTGCTTGAACACAAGCGACTGGAACCCGGAGTGAAGCAAATATGAGGACAACTACCCTGCAGACCTTGCCTCGAAATACGTCAAGGCGAAAGAACAGAGGGGATGTGCGGTCTGCATGTACTGGGACATTGGCGTGAGGCCAGCATGCGCAATCCCATCCCTATCCCTAGTTTTAGTACTCACATGTTCCAGAGAACACATGAAGAGGGTTTACAATTACTTCTGATCCAGTTTTATGCTCCTGTAAATACACAACAAAGGGCTATTCCCAGATAACTGTAGGTTTTGGGTAAGTTCACACATGCCTGCTTCTCATGAGAGGGCCAGTACATGCGAAACTGCCATCAGAGATTAAATACCACAGAGTAAAAATTAATGTCCTGTGACACCATGTCTAACACTAATACTTATCAACAGATGAAGTTCATGTATTCGGTTTTTTTACCACTTTTTTCCCTGCCAGTGCTCTTGTGCATTTAACAAGCTGTAAAGCATACAGAACTTCATCAGGTGAAGCAAGGTCTGATGGGGACTGTGCCGCCACAGCCTCAAACACCAGGCCTAGATGAGCACACCTCTCTCAGGACAAGCGCCACAACTTGAATAAGCCTGAGGGAAGGGTAAAAGATGTACTACTTTTCCCTTATAGCAGAGGGGAAAAGGGTGTTAAGGGTTTTGAATAAGGTTCTCCTGTGAGTGTGTTGGCTGAAAGGGTAATGATTTGTGTTTCTTTATTATACTTATAGAGCAGGTTACAAAACCAAGCTGACACGTGGTTTGTGGTAGCAAAAAATAAAAGAAAACGTTTATTGTTGTTAACAGTTCTTTCAAATCAATTTAACACCTGCCTATTCTTAACACTTCTAATAATTTACTAATAATCCTAAATCCTAATAATCTCCTCACACACACTCCTGACTAGATCACACACAACTACCCTCCACCCAACCAAGACAATAAGGATAAACTGAAACACTCCCTCAAACTATATATATATACTCCTCCCCCTCCCTTTCCCAGCATCATCAGCCACACCCACTCAGTCCAACATTCCGCACTCTCCAGACATACTAAACCAGACATACCTAAGGGGATAGAAATGTGGGGTATCGTCACAGGGACCCTCAGCTAATTGCCTTCTGGTGGATCCCTATCTCAGAGGACTCTGGTCCTGATGGCAGTGGTGGTCAACAGCACAGGTCAGAAACAGAACTGGGCAGCACCATTTTAATTTCCCACAATGCCCTGGAATAATGCTATTTAGGGGGATTGTGGAAAATGTAAATGGCGGTGTCTGGCAACAGCTACCAGAAAAAAATTAATAAATACAATTAAGGGGAGCAGAGGGAAGATGCCAGAGGTGGACCTTATTGGGGTGCTGCAGACCCAGCAGCTGTCCAAGGATGTTGAGTGCTGATCCTGAGTGTGGGTGAAGCTTTTCCTAAAACAGCATCGCCTCGCTGAGCAAACGTTCAGCTGTTGAACTTCAGTTTGTCATGCAGTTGTTAAAGCAACAGGAGCTCTGCCAGGAAAAGAGAGAGAGAGAGAGAGAGAGAGAGAGAAGATGGCAATCCTATTCATCAAGTGATGTATATGCAGGTGTAAATCAGCCACAAGATATAGTGATGACCACTAGCTCAGATGATTTTAAAAAGGGAATTATAGAAATTAATGGAGGACAGATGACAGCAATTAGGCATGATAGCTAAATGGAGCCTCCATTTTCAGAGGTAGCAGGGCACTGAATATTGGTTGCTAGGAAGCAACAGTAGGGGAGGGCTTATTGCCTTCAAGTCCTGCTTGTGGACTTCCCAGAGGCATCTGATTGGTCACTTCCCTGAGGAATCTGGCCAGATTGGAAGCAGGATGCTGGGCCTGATACTCCGGTTCAGCAGGGCTCTTCCTTGCCCTCAGAATGTGTCAGACAGTGAAAGAACAGCCAACCTCATCCCTCCTACCAAAGTCCTCGTGATTGTTTTGGGTTTTGACCCTCTTCATTTGTTTGTTTGACACTGGCACAAAAAAGATGCCAGAAATGCATGCCAGGTTTAGCAGGAACTGTCTATATTTAAACGCTCATAAACCTGTCTTTCCTTAAAAATATAAAAAATGTAAATTGGTCAAGATGGCTGTGAGTTGGTCACATTTTGATCAGAGCTGGAAGATTTTATTTCCTTATTAATTGTTGCATATTGCTTGAGGGAGACTAAACAATGGGGAAAGAGGTTTTTCAGTTGGCAGTTCTGTTTCCTCAGGAAGAAAAAATGTGTATTCAGTTGCAGGCTTCTTATTTAAATAAAAGATGGACCCACTCACAAAAACACCTTGTGTAGTGCTGACGCAATGCGGCGTTGCCTGTGAACAGTTAAGGATAAGATTGATTTAAAGCCAATGTGCCAGCTAGTCTGGACCATTAAAATGGTCACCACTGCAGTACTCTCAGTATTCTCAGAGGGGTTGTTAGGCCATCCTGCTTTGAATCTGTATGAGAGAAATGAATTTTCTTTTCTGCCTGTGTGGCTTTGCATTAAATTAGAAAGTTTTTATAATGTGCAAGGACTTTGGTCATCTGTAAAAAGCAAAATGCGCAAGGAAAAAAGTAGATGACCTGAAGTTTCGTTAGTGAACTAAGAATCTTTATATTAAATAAACAGAAAGTTCAGCAGCCATCGGGGAGGATGAGAGATCACACATTATTATTTTGTCTCTTTTCAACCAATTACCTTAGAAGGTCATTTGGTTCTGTTATGCTAGAGACACCAACCCCATTATGGTATAATTCCACCCATGTGCACTAACCATGTGGGTGGAAATTGTAGATATTACGGGGAACGGAATGGAAAAATGGCAGCCAGTCATTCCAGAATATATATGAAAGAAGCCTGAGCAAAAGACAAATCCAGTGAATAGCAAGTCTTCAGGATCCTATTTCCAGGATTGTCTTTTGCTATCTTTTCCTGATGCAGTGGCGAAAAGCCACCCCATGGATGCCAATCGCTGATGGTAATTGCCTTATGACTCTTTCTAGGTCATTGCCTTTTGATGTGGGAGACTGAGGGATGGTCTATATGGTCAAGACCTCCCCAAAACAAATGTAGCAGCTACAACTTGTAATACTATGAGGATCCTCTGTATTGTGTGGTAAGTCTCTGTGCCACCTCCAGAGTTCATACCAAATAATGCAAAGGATTTACATGGTAAAGTAAATATAATCTTCCAATACAGGAATTACTTTTAATGCCCTCTTTGCTCCTTTTAGTTATAAGAACCCTGCTGCATCAGACCAAAGGCCTATCTAGGCTAGTGTTCTGTTCACCCAGTGGACAACCAGCTGCCTGTAGGAAGCCCACAAGCAGGACTTGAGGGTAATAACACCTTCCCACTCATGTTCCCTAGCAACTGGCTTACAAAGCCATAGTACCTCTATTATTTGAGGTAGCGTATAGCTATCATGACCAGTAGCCATTGATAACCTTGTCCTCCATAAATTTGTTTAATCCCCTTTAAAGCTTTCCAAATTGGTGGCCATCACTACATCCTGTGGTAGCAAAATCCACAGTTTAACTCTGCGCTGTGTGAATAAGTATTTTCTTTTGTCTGTCCTGAGTCTCCCACCATGTAAAACATCACATTACACTTGCTTACATTAAACCTCATTTGCCATTTGTTCCTACTCTCCTACCCTGATTTTTAACCAGTTACTGATGTATAAAAGGACTTCTCCTCTTAACCCATAACTGCTAAGTTTGCTCAGTAGCCTTTGTTCAGTGATTTTGTCAAAAGCCCTTTGAAAGTCCAAGTAAATAATGTCTACAGATCACCTTGTTGACTCTCCCCCCTCCAAAAAAATCTCTAAAAAGTTAGCAACACAGGGCTTACCTTTGGAAAAGCCATACTGGTTCTCCTTTAGCAAGATCTATCCCTCTATATATGCCTTCCACCAGTTACTCAGAGCAGATGTTGAGCTAATCAGATTGTAATTTCCTAGGTCCCTTCTTAAAAATGGCTGTCACACTGGTTACTTTACAGTCCTCTGGTACAGAGGCTGATTTTAGGGACATTTGTGTTAGAAGATTAGCAATTTCACAGTTGGATATCATCTGGACCTGGGTGATTTCAATAAGTTCTGTTTAATTTATTTATTAAATGCATCTTTTAAAAGATTTCTCTAGGATTATACAGTTTGTATCCAGAGATGACCATATCCCAGTGTTTCCCCAGTCCACTAGGTTTTGGTTACTCCCACTAAATGTATGTTCTCCTTTAAAATCAAGCATTCACGACTCCACCATAATGGCTCAGAGGCTTCTAGACTTAGCACAGGTCCCCTCTACAAGGATTCGCTTTTGCGCCTGGTTAGGCGATTATGCGCATAATCGCTGAAGCGCATTTACACCTAATCCCTCTGCACGAGAGGCGGCGAGAGGCGGCGAAGCGCATTAACGGATGACCAAAATGCGCTTTACAAGTAGTTAATGCGCAAAAGCGCTTGTTCACATAGTCAAAATGCGCTTTAACGTCCGGAGCAAAATAAAACTCGTGATTTAACTCGCATTCGATAATGCGCATAATCAGAGAGATAACGCGCCTCTACGCCCGATTTGCGCTCCGTTCTTGTAGAGGTAAAAAATTTTAAGCGCCTTGAAAGAGCTTTAAACCTCTCTTGTAGAGGCAGCCACAGAAACATCGAGGGGCCTTTCAGATGGAGGGGTCCTAGTGCTGCCAATCAGAAGGCATTACACAGATATCCTGTCATTTTCTCCTTAAGAGATTTTCTATGATAAGAAAAAAGATAAAGACAGGGAAGGAAAACGGGAAGGGTTATGAGTAGAAGGCAATGTCATCAGTTGTCTATACCTCTAACAAGTCTAGTGCAAATGGATGTATAAGCCAACTACATTTCAAGGCTTTTAGTAATATGATAGGAAAGTCTCTTTATTTTGGTATTTATAGACTTTGAGCCAAATAAATATTTTGATAAACAAAATACATGTTTCTCACTACAAATATTAAATATTCCTTCTAGAAATATTAAATCTCTAGATTAAATAGGTTTTCCTAACCACAAATCAGGGGGGGGGAAAACTGTCAGCAAATACTTTAAGGCTCATTTGACTTGGAAAAACATGTTGCATGCCAAGTATTCTCATAAGTATATACTTATTTATTATCCCATTTGTATCCTACCCTTCCTTGAAGAAGGTACACAAGGGTTTATCCCATTTTATCCTCCCATGAGGAGCTTAGAGATAGTGACTGGTCCAAGATTGTTCAGTGAGATTCATAGCTGAGCAGGGATTTGAACTTGGGTCTCTCCAGCTTAAGTCAAACATTCTATCCACCACACCATGCAGATTCTCACTAACAGGTGCTTGGCAGATGGCTTATTTTAAACAGTTTAAATTTAAAAATTGTTTGTCATCAAGTGACTTTTACATGAAACTTGGTTTTAATGCATAGCAATGGAAAAATCAAACCTTCACACATTGAAATTGATTGACTATGATCAATTAGTATATGACCAATGGCCACGGATGGTTATACCATTTGTGGGGGAGCTGGCAACATTACATATTTATAAAATGCAAACATTTTTTTCAATACACTTGATCCTTCTATAAAAATAGAGTAATAAGGTTCCATCATTTATTTCTTGGTTGTTCCCAGTATATAATCAGGAGACCATGAAATTGATGGGCTGTTGTAAAATGATCCTGCAATTATAATTTTAATTTGAATAGGCTGGAGCAGAGACAGGCTTATCTCCACGGGTACCTGCATTGGTCATTGTAGTAAATTCTGAATAGACTTATATATTTGTATAACCTTCTTATACAAGATGCTAACAAAAAGTATTACACCTAAGTGTAAGAAATGTATTTCCTCCCACTGATACGTTTTGTTATAGGAAGAGGACTGAGTTTTTCGAACTTGTGAACAAAGGTGACTGCAATTGGAAGGTTAAAAGTCAAAGAGAGATATTCCGGTAAGTGAGATCCCTCTCTTGGGTGAAGTACAATTGCTTAACAAAGCTGGCATGCCAATTGAAGCTTTCCCCCCTAAATGTAATAACCTGGGACGCTGTCTTCACGGCACCAAGTTGGTGCTGCTCCCCTCCAAAACCCTGCGGTTTTCATCTCCTGGGGTGGCATCAGATAATTCTGATGCCGAGGAGAGAGAGCGGGGTTTCCGGCGGCCATCCGGGTACCGGAACCACCGCCACCCTCTTCCTAGTGGAAGGCAACCAATCGGCGGTTGCCTTCCACCAGCGACCTCTCCCGGAGAGAGAGAGAGTAAGGGCTCATGAAAAAAAATTATAAGCTATTCTGTTTTTTGCATTTTTTTTACATCATTGCAAATTTTATTTCAAGAGGAACTACTGATTGAGATGATCTGGGGTGGGGTGCAAATTAATGGAAGGATGTATTTGTATCTGAAGTGATTTGGATGAGATATTCATTGGCTTGCTTTACCTTCTGTGAAGTTTAAATAAATACTTAAGTAATTAGTAATTATTTCTACATTTGCATATTATATATGCACATGCAGATTTTAAGCAGATTTGAATCCAATGGGCCTGGCCCCTGAATCTGTTAAATTCCTAGCAGGGCACCAGGTTGTAATGCTGAAAAGTGTTCACCATACAGATGGCTCTCATCCTGCAGAATTTTTAGCCTCTGCCAAATGTTCTTGGTAGCCATTGGCGAGAGTGTGGAGATTCTTAATGTATTTTCCATGATAGTTTTCATGGTCAATACTTCTGTGGTAAGTATTGTTATCAATTCCCCACCCCATGGTGAGGGGTTCCAGGGACAGTGCTTACCCAGGTTTGGTTTCCTTTGGAAAGAGAGACTACTGGAGACTTGTGGCATTTGTGTAATACTTGGGTTTATTTACAAGTTGAATGCAAGTAGAGGCAGACAGCATAGCAGTTCCTACAAACAGCAAATCTTCATCCCCACATGCTTTTAGCCTTCAGCTCATGCTCTCTGTTTCGTTCTCAATGTCTTATCCTTCAACAGATGTTCCTCTATCTCACTATCCCAAAACTTGCTACTGTTGATCCCTTGGTTCTCACTTCCATTAGCTGAGGAGGAGTGGGGCAGGATACGCTGCCTGTCCCATACTCTGGTTTCTCTCATTCAGAAAATTCAAGATCCAACTGTTTCCTGCTATTGAAGAAGGAAATCTCCCTAGCAAATATAATGCATGTATCAACCCATAGTCTGATAATGTCACCAAACTAAACAGACCTATCCTGGTAAAAGCAGCCAGAATATTAGGAATATGCACAGAATATGGCTGAATAAAGGAAATGGGCCCTACAAATCTGGCTGGGACCTGGCCAAGGTGCTTTGCCTTAAGACCCAACTGAGCATTAACTACAACTACGTGGCATAAAATTCCACTGGCCATTTTTGTCACAGAAAAGCTGCTTCTGCATGGTGCAGTTTTCAGTGGGGTAGTGGTGGGGGAATGGGTGCTTTAATCTTTCCTTACCCTTTGCTTTTATTCTGCAACTTCCTCTCATTGCGTCTTCCCCAATAGCATTCCATAGGCGCTATTTGCTTTCAAAAACACGTGGCTGGAATCCCATTGGGTAGCAGAAGTGCTAAGCATCCCCTTCTGCCTATTGAATCTCTCCCACCGCCAGTCACAACACAGCTTTCCTGAAATAAAAGCTGCTTTGCTAGATATATTTGCAGGTAACATTTAGTTAAAGTTCTATGTAGTTGAGAGGACCACCTCAGTGTTCTCTAGGGAGTCTATTGTAGTTGCTGCCTCACGCAGCCCTTATGCCACCCACAATGCCTACTGTATAAACATACACACTTGCTCACTCTTCTCTCCTACCCACATATCAGTAAACAGATGGGCATAGGCCTCTGGCTGTTCCAGCCCACCGCTGCAGTCCCCACCATCCCTAAGGGCAGCCTTGTACTGTTCACTACCATCTCTACACTCAACAAGAAACCTCAGGAAAGAGTAAAGTCTGTAGGGATAGACAGAAGCAACATTACCCACATTTTCTCATAGTTATGAAAGGAGCTATTCATGTGACGAGTAAGATGCTTACGTCTTTGTGTCTTAGCTGAGGCATGGGTCATTTCCTATTTTTCCATGTCATTTCACTCATTTCTAATTTTAGAGCCAGGGCAATATATTTGCCACTTCTTTATTTCCAATGTTCTTGCTCTTCATTTGGGCTTTCTCATAGTTTTATATGCATTGTGTACTGTACATAAATGAATAGTTTCTTTCTCCCAACACTTATAAAACATAATTGTAGCCAGGTATTAAACTACAGTGTAACAGTGTAGTCCTTACAGTAAATCCTGATTTTTTATTGCAGATGAACCGTAGAAACAGCTTAAACACAGTGTCTGGAATGCCTCTCATGGTTATAACTTTTCTTTTGCTACAGTAGTCACTTATAAGTAGGCAAATAGATTAGCCCAATCTGTATTTATTACGTAATAACTCCTTTTCTTACATCATAGCAAAAACCTAGCTGCCCTGTACATTATAAATATGACTTTATTAGTCAAAGTGCAGCAAAATTAGTAGTTAGTCTGCAGTGATACATGTTTCCTTTGTAGCATTCAATGGATAGCATTGAAAATTCATTATCTGATTATCTATAATGCATTAGCCTTCCTATATTTAATGACATAAAAACAGCGCTGACTGTTGAGATTCCAAAGTTTGCCATCCCTTCTATAAGGGAAGAAGGTTGTAATCCTGACCGTTTAAAACAAATTATGTATCCAGGCTGAATTTGTTTAGAAAAGCAACAAAGGTTTGTTCAGCTTGCATTGTTCATTTCTGTTTTTCAGATCAATGCTAATGACAGCCTGTGACCTTGGAGCTGCAACCAAACCGTGGGAGATTTCAAGACAGGCAAGTCATGATTAATAGCAGGGCAAGAAAGAGGAGGTACCGATGCAACGGTTTTCCCAGGAGCCTGACACGGAAGGGGCCAAATCTGGCAATCGATTTACAACAGAATTGCTGCATTTAAAAATGGCACGGATTTTCTGCTAGGCATGGTTTATTGCTCAATCTTCTTGTTGTTCTTGTTTATATGATGGCACTGAGTAATATTAAGGTGAAGTATCTCAATCCAGAATTGCAGCCCGAGGATTAATTCTTTCACTTCATATAGGCTGACCATATGAAAAGGAGGAGAGGGCTCATGTAACTTTAACAGTTGTAGAGAAAAGGGGATTTCAGCCAGTGTCATTTGTATGCAATTAGTTCCTGGTGAAATTCCCTCTTCATCACAACAGTTAAAGTTGCAGGGGCCCTGTCTCTTGACCATGTACAAAAGAGGGCAGGGTTTCTGCAGCTTTAACTTTGTGATGAAGAGGGAATTTCACCAGGTTCTGCATATATACCAATGACACCTGCTGAAATTCCCTTTTCTATGAAACTGTTAAAGATACAGGAGCCCTGTCCTCCTTTTCATATGGTCAGCCTAACTTCATATATAAACCTCATATATAAACTGTCATAACTTCTCGGCCTTTTGGCTAAGATCAAGTGTAGTATATATAAAAGCGACTTGGAATATTTAATTATTTTGTCGATTCCCTCTTATTACATGGAGCTTTTGAAGCCATTTCTCAAATCTGTACTTCAACAATGTTGCTTAAGACTGTTTCTGGGGTGCCTAGACAAAACCATAGGAAGCTTGACAGAGCTGGCAAAAAGCTTTTCTTTTTGTTTGTTTGTTTGTTTTAAAAGAACATTGTAAATCAGATTAACCATTTGGAAAAGGCTCGATTTATTCATCTGTAGGGCATTCCCTCTCTCCTCTTTTTAAAGCTGATTAGCTTCCAGGTCAAATGCATGCCATCTAAAATCCTCATTGATAGCTAAATTTATTAGTAGCCATATCAAATAGTTAATATCCCCATGAAAGAATATCTACTGGCTGCCTATAGCTATCGCATTCTCTCTGTAGGGTGTGGCAAGTTTATATTTATCTTTTTAAAAGATCCACATTTCACCCATTTTTAAATATTGTCCTTCCAGAGTTGCATTTACAGTACCACATGTTTTATTAATGTAGCCCCCTGGGAGAGTGATTTTGCTTCCCAACAAGACGCACGCTCCCCATGTGTCCTCTCTTAGGCTGCCTCTACAAGAGAGGTTTAATTCTCTTTGAAGTCTCATTAAAAAATTTACCTCCACACCAGCGGAGTGCAAATGGGGCATAGAGGCGCGTTATCTCTCCGATTATGCGCATTATCGAATGTGCGTTAAATCACGAGTTTTATTTTGCTCCGTCCGTTAAAGCGCATTTTGACTGTGTGAATATGCGCTTATGCGCATTAACTATTTGTAAAGCGCATTTTGGACATCCTTTAATGCGCTTCGCCGCCTCTCGCCGCCTCTCGTGCAGAGGGATTAGGCGTAAATGCGCTTCTGCGATTATGCGCATAATCGCCTAACCGGGCGCAAAAGCGAATCCTTGTAGAGGGGACCCCCCTCTACAAGGATTCGCTTTTGCGTCCGGTTAGGCGATTATGCGCATAATCGCAGAAGCGCATTTACGCCTAATCCCTCTGCACGAGAGGCGGCGAAGCACATTAACAGATGTCCAAAATGCGCTTTACAAGTAGTTAATGTACATAAGCGCTTATTCACACAGACAAAATGCGCTTTAACGGACGGAGCAAAATAAAACTTGCGATTTAACGCGCATTCGATAATGCGCATAATCGGGGAGATAACGTGCCTCTACGCCCAATTTGTGCTCCGTTCTTGTAGAGGTAATTTTTTTAATGCGCCTTGAAAGAGCTTTAAATGCCTCTTGTAGAGGCACCCTTAAAGGAAAATCACTTGTTTTTTGCTGCCACCGCTGGCACACCAGCACATTTCAGCACTAAAGTAGGTGGCATAGCGCTAGCAATTTCAGTGGCAGTGGCAAGGAGTGCTATCCCCACTGGGTTCCAGGGGGAGGTGCAGTTGGCCCCCAGACCCACAGAACTTACCCAACCATAGACTTTTCTGCTGCCTCAGTACTCTACCACCTCATTTTCCTGTATGTATAATAAATCCAGTCTGTGGGTTGGATCCAATGGTGTCATTCCACTGATAGAATTGTTTCTGTCAGTGGAACCAGGAGGGGTTAATTAACAACAATAACAACACCCTCAAAAACTGCCCTGGAGGAATGGGAAACACTGCAGAGGAGATTTGGGGGTGGTGCGGAGGACTGTAAGGTGGAGGAAAGAGAGAGAAAATCCCACTGGGCTAGCAGATGTCTGCTAACATGACGTTGGATTTAACCCTTAATATCTGCAACAACAACAAAAGCTTAATATCTGCAAAAAAAACTCCAACCTTAATATCTGCAACAGCAACAAAAAAGCTGGCATGGGGAAAGAACCTGTGAGCTGACTAGTACTTGATGTCTTCTCTTCAGGTGGCACACAGGGCAGTACCTAGGCTAGCACTGGTCAAATAAGCTACAAAGCCATTATATTACGACACTACAGGGACTTGCCATGTCATCTAGCATATGATCTTTCATACTGTTTTCAACAGAGATCACATAGCACGCATGTGTGCGTGACGTGTCGGTGTGAGAGAGAATATCAGTGGTTGAGATGTCTGTCACGGCAACCTCGCTTGCTGCCTGAGTCCTAGCAATTTCTTCAGGCTCCTTGCAAAACAATAGTGCATCCTTGAGAAATGTGGGGGGAGAAGCATATTGAAGAAACACAACCTGAAAATCCATTAAGGTTAACTTTGCAGAAGATCATTGCCTATTTCCAGAAGTTACTCACACGTATCCTTAGCTTTATTTCACTTAGATTTATAGCCCAGCCCATCTCGAAGGCCAATGAAATCAATGAAATCAATAAAACATTACAAAAGTGTTAAAACAATCTTAATCTCCGCTCATAATTAGATGTTGATGTGCAACCAAGATATATGGCAATATGATTTTTTGTTGTATTCAGGTCTGAAGTAGGAAAAATCCTTTTCAAAACCTAGGTTACTTTCGTTTAATTTAAATGAAGCTGATTTACGGGTCACTTCTCTCAATATGGCTGCCATGTGCAAGTAGCTTGAAACTGCCTCAGCATGGTGCTTGCACCAAACAGCAATTCTTTGTCGTGTATACCAGCCCACCATGTGGGTCAGCCCTCTGTGTAGTTTGCCTCCATATCACCACAGGGCACCACCAGAGATGTTTAGTGAAAGCACAGAAAGCTGCCTGAGTCAGGCCACTGGTCCATCTAGTTCAGAACTGTCGACACAGACTGGCTGTGTCTTTCCAGAATTTTTCAGGTATTTTCCAAGCCCTACCTAGAGATGCTGGGGCCTTCTGCATACAAAGCATGAGCTCTACCCACTGAGCTATGGCTCTTTTGCAAAACAGATTCCATGGTGGAGGCTTATCTGTGTAGCGACTCCATACACACAAAATGGCTGACTGCATCAACTAGTTTCCACATGACAGTGGTATCATAAGAAGGCAACACTTAGTTGGGGTTTATGAAATATGACAAAAGTTTTGGCAGCAACCTTTATTTTTACCTCCAGAGTTCACCAACACTTCACAAATTGTTATTACAAAGCTAGATTTATTTGCCCACATGGAACTAGATCTAATCATCCCTTTCCTCCTTCCATATCTCAGTGAACAAGTAAAGGCCTGTGGACATAGCATCCAGTTCCCTTGCTGTCTGCATTCATAAAAGGCATTTTAAAGAGCTTAAGTCAAAAACAGCGGGAAATCTGTTTGGTGCATGCAGATTGCAGTGGTAAGGGTGAGAGAATCAGCTATTTTCAAGCTCACCTAAATTCTCCAAAAATCACTTTGAAGTTCGTTTCGGTTTGCTCCCATTTTTGTTTTTGACCTATTGGCTAGTTCAAACAGGGAAAGTGTGCATTTTGAATGGGAAAAGTGTGCATTTCTGTGCATTTTATAGGGTGACCATATGGAAAGGAGGACAGGGCTCCTATATCTTTAACAATTGTATAGAAGAGGGAATTTCAGCAGGTATCATTTGTATGCATGAAGTGTTAGATGTAATCAACATCAAGTGTACAAGAGAATCAGATAGTTAATCAGTTAGAAATATGTTTGTACTGTGTTTGCTATTTTGACTGGTTAGTATCTCTTTAACCTGAAGATTCTATGTGTGTCCCATGATGCAGTTCTTAGGTTTGCTTCCTGGTTCTAACTGCTCTTTCTATGACAGTTATGCTCCCTCTGTGACAGTTATGGTTGCTAATGACAGTTGATAAGAAGTCTTCAAGAAGACTAGACAATATTAGTTTCTCTCTCTACAACTATTCTATATATTAGTGTTTCAGTTATGTTATAAGAATAAACATTAATAGATTTTGTTCTCTAATATTAAATAATTGTCTCTAGCATTGTTCTTTAAGAACACACAAATTCTAACTTCCGCTAACATGAAGCACCTGGTGAAATCCCCTCTTCATTACAGCAGTCAAAGCTGCAGGAGCCCTGACCCCTTTTGTATCTGGTCAAGAGGGCAGGGCTCCTGCAGCTTTAAGTGTTGTGATGAAGAGGGGATTTCATCAGGTGCTGAATGCATACAAATGACTCCTGCTGAAATTCCCCTTTCAATACAACTGTTAAAGATACAGGAGCCCTGTTCTCCTTTCCATATGGTCACCCGATAGTGCATATTTTTCAAAAGTGTGCACTTCCCGAATCAACTAAAGCATGAAAATGCGTATTTTGTAAAAAAAAAAAAAAAAAAAAGTGCATTTCAACATGTTCATTTTGCAAAAAATGTGCATTTTGTGAACATGATCTAAATTCAGGAATTTGCAAATATTTCTCAAGAGAAGGCACTCCTATTCATGTTGACATTCAGGATTGTAGATGATACGTGTTTGTTTGATTTATGAACAGGAACCAAGTTCTCATACATCCCTATACAATAGTTCAGACCTGAGGACAGCAATAGTATCTGTGATGCAGAGGTTAAACAGATAAGATTTGATCAAATGTGGGAAGTGCTTGGAGTGAACCAATAGAAAATCAATGAATATATCCAGGTTCCTCGAGTTCCCTAGAGAGGAGCTGCACAGGTGTGGTAACTTTCTTCAAAACTTCTGCATCTGGTATAACATTCTAACAACCTCAAAATGATTTGGGAGCTTATTCTAGTGATGTGTATTGGTTAAAGTTGAGTAGGTTTTACACACTTCAGATATTGTGGCTCTAATTCAGTAAGAACTCCAAGCAAACATATATTTAAAATCAGGTGTGTGCTTAATATCCTTACTTGATCAGGGCTTCATAAAATATATTCTTTGCTGTTAACAGTATTAACCCTGGTTGATTATTTGATACGTGTTTTAGGTAGCTGAACTGGTAACAAGTGAGTTCTTTGAACAAGGAGACAGAGAAAGATCTGAACTCAAACTCACACCTTCGGTAAGTTCATCACTCATTTTGGAAACTTATCTTATTGTAGAATGAGAAAACAGTGTAAGGCATATATATGAAAGATAGAAAGACTAACAACAGAGTATTAAAACACCTTCATCAGTAGCTATATATATAAAAGAGAAAGTATGTACCTGGCAATAAGTCCCTTTTGACCCCAATAACATTTCAGGGTGATGGCAGCATAAAAGCCTCGTTTGGAAGCACCCATAAACTACACTGAAAAGTACTAAATAAGCTATAGCTCTCCTGCTACATAACTAACCAGTTTTTCTACATCTAGTCTGAAGTACATGGGTCCAGTAGAAACCTTCCCAGTAAAACTCCAAAGAGTCAAATAAGAACATCGGGTTTTGCAAGGAGAGTTGTTTTGTGTTGTTGTTGTTGTTGTTTTGAAGATATGTTTGAGAGAGCGCAGGAGGAGAACAGACTGCAAAAGTTGTTGGTATCTAAAACTCAGACTCAGATTCTGCAAATTTCAAGCAATGCTCCAAGAAATATAGCTCATGCTGTATCTATAGCTCATGCTGTAATCTTGCATTCGCTTACCTGGGAGTAAGTCCCATTGACCTTGATGGGGCTTACTTTTGAGAAGACACAAATAGGATTGCCCTGCACAGCCACCTCTAGGAAGAAGGGATAGGTTTGAGAGAAGGAGTTGCTTGTCTTTATAATCTCTCCCCCCTCCCTCACCCCAGTCTTTCCCCTACAACGTGAATGCCAGCAATATGGTATATTTGTTTGACGTTAAGGAATTACATGGCATAACAGTCAAATAAATTAAACTTGCATGTGCCATAAGCAGGGCTAGGAAATAAATAGTTTATTTTTCATCCTAGACAAAAGAGAGGGAAATGTGCGTAAAGATTGATTATGGTTTTCAAAGTGTTCAGTTTGTAACAATTTGATCCTAGATCCAAAGTACTGGATAAAGCAGCATCTGTAAAATATTCTAGAGTAACAAAGTGTGACATATTCCTCCTCTCTTTCCCCCCCCCCCCCCAAATTCAGGCTATTTTTGATCGGAACAGGAAAGATGAACTGCCACGATTGCAGCTGGAATGGATTGATAGCATCTGCATGCCTCTCTATCAGGTAATTTTACATATTGCTGCTGCAGTGTTAGAAGATGACTGGCTGGTCCTGCTTCTCTGCAGAAGGGAAGAGAGTGAAATTATGTAAGAGCTTTGCAGAGGGTGTCAAACTTTGGTTATGTGCAGACTGTCATGGACCCTACTCATTTTCACTCCTCTCAGGGAGCAGAGAAAGAGGCGAAAGCACTTCTAATAAAGTGAAATAACTGAATGCCTATTAGCCCAAAATCAGTATTATCTATCAACAAGAAAGAGAAATAAAATAACCAAATAATCCTCAGATGTTTCCATTAGTTGACACATTTGATGATTTTCAGATCTTTTGCTAATATTGACTTGGTTTGCACATAACACTAACCCATGGTTTATTTAACCCTTGGTTTTTGCCCTACCCAGAGTTTGGGACAGTTTGCACAATCAGTAGCCCACTGTAGCTTATTTAAGCCATGGTGGGTTATGGAGCATGCAGCTGCAGCTTATCATGTCATCTGAACTCAGGGATCTTTTGTTATACAAGGAAACAGACATAGGTTCTGCAAGGTTTGTTTAACCCTTGCATAACCCACGGTTCCTGGGTTAGGATGACACAGCAATACACATCCGTGGCTTAAGTATTCAGGGTGGTGCCCATGGGAGCCATGGCTATCATAGTGAACAGCGACAGTCGTGTGAACCAAGTCTTTGGCTGGCAGATCATCGAAGAAAACATGGTTTGTTTCTGTCCTCTTTTGCCCGCTCCCTCCATGTATGCTAGGCTAACCATATGAAAAGGAGGACAGGGCTCATGTAACTTTAACAGTTGTAGAGAAAAGGCAATTTCAGCCGGCATCATTTGTATGCAGTTCGTACCTGGTGAGATTCCCTCTTCATTACAACAGTTAAAGTTGCAGGGGTCCTGCCTTCTTTTGTATATGGTCACTCTAGTATAGTGCCTGCAACTTTGAGTCCATTGAGTCCAACCCCCTGCTCAATGCAGGAATCCACCTTAAAGCATCCGACAGGTGGCTGTTCAGCTGCATCTTGAAGGCCTCCAGTTTGGGAGGGCCCACGACTTCCCTAGGTCATTGGTTCCTTTGTCATACTGCTCTAACAGTCAGGAAGTTTTTCCTGATGTCCAGCTGGAATCCAGCTTTCTGTAACTTGAGCCCATTATTCTGTGTCCTGAACTCCGGGATGATCAAGAAGAGATCCTGGCCCTCTTCTGGAACATCCTTATAGGCCCCTTCCAACTCTACTATACTGTGATTCTAAGCTGGAGTTATAAGTACACCATAGCAAAATAAAAAATACATCTGTGGTTAAAAGCCTGTTGTGGGGGAGGTATTTTCCTAGCACCTAAAAGACATTGTATTTGCATAGGTGCCAGATGATACCTTCATGGAAAGAGAGTTCTATAAGTTCTTCTTCGTGGTCTCTGTGCATCACACTTATGGGCTCATGCCGGCGCCAAGCCCATTTGGGAGACTTCCATAGCTTAGAATCTTTTGGCGGGAACCCTCCCCCACCGTCCTATTGTGCATGCTCTGGGTTCCCGCTTACCTCAGTTCTTTTTTGACCAACGTGCTGTTTGCCTCGCGGGAGACTTCGTTCTTCGTGAACTCGTTCATTCGTATCTTTTCCCTAAAATAGATATAGGATTAGATAAGTTAGCTTATATACTTCATTTTTATTTTATTTTTGATTGTTAATTAAATAATAATAATAATAATTATATATAGTTAGTTAAGGTTTCTTAGAGTTCAAGCAGGCTGAAATGAGAAGAGATGTTTCCTCAAGTATCCAGATCCTAATTAATTACAATAATTCTTGTACTGTTACATGTTTATTTATTTTATGCATTTCTTAGGCACATTTCAAGACTACAGTCATCCCAATATAATACATAAATATCTAGAATTCAAATTTTGAGTGGACTGAGTGGACTGAGGAGTTGGCCTGCTTGTTAACTATACAGAGAAATCCACAGTGAAATGTAATCATCTGGAAAACTTTACAAATTTGACAGCCTCAAACCAAATATGCCACTAAATAGCATGTAACAAACATTCCCTGTGATTATTTAAAATGAATGTCACACTCTGGAAAAGTTAAGGAAGAAATTAGGGGAAAAAAACACTCAGAACTAATTAATTAAGACAAACCATGCATGTTAAGCCAGAGGTTTTGGTTTGTGGGAGCCAGCGTTTTTAATCGGGACAGGCAAGAGAATTGTCTAAGGAGGGCAAAGAATTATCAGTGCATTCTCTGTGTGAGAGGGCTGGATAGGAGCACTCAGAGCACCACTCAGCTCCATCTTAGCAGGAGTTCTCTGGGGAATAGAGGCACATCTGAATGCCTCCCCCCCTCCGCTCATGCTGCGCAACCATTACCCTGCTGCTCAGCATCTCCCCCTCCCCCTTTTCTTTAAGGCATTGTCAAAACTTGAAGTTAATGTCATACCAGCCTAAGGGGTAAACAAAAAACTTGATGTCACCGTCTCACACTGAGTGAGATGCTCCCTGGAATATAAATCTGAGTTTTAATTTCCAGTACAGCCGTCACATCAATGATGCGTGGAGACACTGTAAATCCTGTTTATACATGGTTAAGAACCCTAAGCTAGGGCTTCATGCTCTACAAATATCTCCGGTTCTGGGTTTCTTCTCCCCCGCACAAATTCCTTTTTGAACGGTAGCAAATCAATGAGAGCACACAACATAGAATATAATGGGTATGGCAGAAGGGCATGTCATGCTTGGGCAGAATGTGGCTTCCTCCTTCCTTTTCCCTCCCTCTCTCCAACATGGTTGCAGAGAAATGCTTGCAGACTTCTGCACCTGCTAATAAAATCCATAAAGGGATTCTATCTATTTGGCTTCCTAATTCCCTTTTCCCTGCTGTTCTACTTTAATGCTATAATGCCAATATAGCTTTCCTAGATTTTTCAGGAATGCCAAACAAGATATGATGCTAATTGTGTGAATGCAATTCACATGCATTTTAAAAAATGTAAATAGAAGCTGTAGGGGAGCCCGAGCAGCATCGGGGCTGAGAGGGTGGCCACGTGTCCTCTTTTGCAACGCTGCCAGAGGACTGTCCTCAGTTTTGAAGACCCCCTCTATTTGAAGGGCTGTCCTGTCCAAGTCTGGTTTCAAGATAAAGAACCATAAGAGAAGGGAGATCCTGGAAGGGCCTTAAAAGTTGCCCATCAACAATTAGCACCTGGACAGCAGTCTGAGCAGAGCCACACAGGTCACCTGGTCACAGGCTTCCACACCAATTTTTTTAACTAGTTGTTCTTATTTATTTGCCTGTAATTTAAGAGAAAGAAAGAGAGAGAGATTAGTTTGTCCTGAGTTGCTCCTAATGTATACATTCTAGTCAGCCTTTTTCTTCTTCTCATATCGTTTTTTTGGAGAGACGTACAAATCGGGCGTTTATTTCTGTTAAATTGTGTTGCTTTCAGAAACTAGTGATCTTTGCAGTTTTAAAAAAAGAATTACTGGCTGAAGCCTTAAACTTATGCACACCTAGTTGAAAGCAAGTGCATTGAATTGAATTGAACCTACCTCTGACTAAAACACATACTTAAGCCTGTTTTACAACAAAAAGTGAGGCAGCTAAAATTAAAATGATTTCATAGCTGTGTTACTCTGTTGCAGTCATTATTTTACATTCATTTAAGTTTTTTTTTTTTTTGAAATAATTTTATTATTTTCAACATAATAATAACATAAAATACATACATAACCCTCGACAATCCCCCCCGTGCACCCCCACTCCATGAGACCTTCTCTTAATCTTTTATTCTATCCAGAAATTTATCGACTCTTTTGAAGGTGTTTGTCCCTTCCCCGATCTTAAGACATATTCCAATAGGGGGCTCCATATTTCCCCAAAATCATTTTTACTGGACATTCCCCTTTTCAATTTCATTTTACAGGTTAGCATATCATTCAAAGCCATATCCCATATTTCTTTATACCATTCTTCTATTGTATAGCTTCCTTGTCCTTTCCAATTTTTTGCAATCATTAGTCTAACAGGAGTCAGGAGGTTGTTTATCAATTCTCTCTTATTTTTGTCCTCTTCCCCTCTATCCCATATTGCTAGTAGAGCGAGCTTCGGGTTTAGTTCCACTTTACTTCCGATTATTTCACTTATTTCTTTAAATACCCTTTTCCAAAATTTTTGTACATATTCACAGCTCCACCACATATGGTAATAAGTTCCAACCTCCTGGCATCCCCTCCAACACTTTTTAGATATTTTTTTGTCTATCTGGTGAAATCTAACCGGTGTTAGATACCATCTCCACAATACCTTATAAAAATTCTCCTTAATTCTGATTGATAACAATTTTAACATTCTTGCGTTCCACAACCTCTCCCAGTTATATTCCTTAATTTCTCCATTTACGTCCTCTTCCCATACCTTTTTTATTGCTTTAAGTGAATTTTGAAATTCTTCCTCTATCAATAATTTATATATCTCACTAGTCAACTCTTTCTTAATTTCCTTTTCTTCTTTCCTACCTTTTGACTCTATTAATTCTTCAAATCTTGTATTATTTCTACACTTTTTAATTTTCAATCTCCATTCCTGAGTCCATTTCCCTAATTGTATACATTTAAACCATGCTGATTTTTGACCTATCAATAGCTCTTTAATTTGCTCATTATCCTTCAAATTTTCCATCCACTTTCTTAACTTAATTATTTCCTTATCTTTCAGTCTCGCTTCAATCTCCACTTTTAATACTCTTGGGAAATTCTCCACTACTACCACTGGGGCAAGTGGTGAATCTCCTGGTATCCACTTCCCCCTAAATTTCTCCCAGATCTCCACTATATTTACTAACAAAGGGTTGTCCAGTCCCTTTAATTCTCTCTTTTGAATTTTTTTAAAGAAAATATTTTTCAATTTATAATCTATTTCCCCAGTTTGCGTCTCCAACCACACCAAATCTTCCTCCCCTAGAATACAGCTTATAACATATCTTAACTAATTAGCTATGTAATAATACTTAATATTTGGAAGTCCTAAACCTCCCTTCTTTTGAGCCTTATACCATAACCCTTTATTAATCCTAGCTTTCTTATCCCCATTACAATATGCGTTGATTATATTTTGCCAACTTTTCAACTCTACATCTGATATTTTAATTGGTAACATTCTAAACAAAAAATTAATCTTAGGTAAAATCTTCATTTTAATAATTGCTATTCTACCAAACCAAGAATGTTTTAATTTCTTATATACTTCTAATTTCTCCCCTACTTGTTTTTTTAAAGCTACCAAATTAAGTTCCTCAAGCCTATCTAAATCTCTATCAATGTTAATACCTAAGTAACGTACTATGTTTTTAAGTCTAAGACCCAACTTCTCCTTACCTTCTTCCAACTCTTCCTTATTATAATTAAATAACATCATTTCTGACTTCCCCCAATTTACTTTTAATCCCGTAATTTCTCCAAATTCTCTTAAATGTTTCTTAATCACCTCAGCACTCCCTAGGGGATCTTCTACCGTCAATAAAGTATCGTCCGCAAACATATTCATTTTAATCTTCTCCTTTCTTCCTATCCCCTTCACTCTTTCATCTTCCCTTATTACATTTGCCAAAATTTCTATTACTATTGCAAATAAGATCGGTGAAAGAGGACATTCCTGTCTAGTTCCTCGGGCTAGTGTAATCTGTTGTGTTAACCCATCATTAACCAATATTTCCGCTTTATTATTTTTATACAACTTATCCATCACTCCCATAAATTTATCTCCAAACCCAAATGTTTTTAATATTGTTTTGAGTGCTGGCCATTCCACACAATCAAAGGCTTTGAATATATCCAATGCTAGCAGGCCTGCTTTTAAATTCCTTTTTTTTATAATACTAATTATATTTAATACTCTTCCCATTAAATTAGACATTTGCCTACACGGAATAAATCCACACTGATCTTTTTTAATATATTTACCAATAAATGTGGCCATTCTTTTTGCCATTATTGCTGTAAAAATCTTTGAATCTTGATTTATTAAGGAAATTGGTCTATATGATGCGGGATCCGTTAGGTCCTTACCTGGTTTCGGAATTAATATAATCAGGGAATGATCCCATGATGGCGGAGTCTTCCCCCCTTCTATTATAATATTAAATAATTTCTTTAATCTCGGTACTAAAATTCCTTTAAAAAGCTTATAATACTCCGACCCCAAACCATCCATCCCCGGTGATTTTCCTCCTTTTAATTTATCAATAACTCCCTCTATCTCTTTTTCCGTAACTAAACCTTCCATATAATCCCTGTCCTGTTTCTGCAATTTTATTTTCCAATTCCTCTCTACATATTCCAATATCTTATCTTGCGGTCCCGATCCTGATGTATATAATTCACTGTAAAAATCCTTAAATATATTTAATTTATCTTTCATTAAATTACAACTATTCCCTGCCTTATCCTTTATTGTCCCTATCATATTCTTAGCCTTTTCCAACTGTGTGGATCTAGCCAGCATCTTTGAGTTCCTATTGCTATATTCAAAAAAATCTCTTTTTAAATACAACAAATTCTTTTGAACTTGTTCTAATTCTTCTTTCTCTAATTCCTTTTTCTTAGCTTGAATTTGGGCAATTAGGCGTTTATCTTTTGTCTCCTTAAACTTTTCTTCCAAACTCCTTATCTCCTCTTCAATCTTTTTATTTTGAGCTTCCTGTTGTTTTTTTAATGTACATCTTTCCCTAATACAAATCCCTCTTACTACAGCTTTCATTGTATCCCATAATATGTCCTGCCGAGTATTCTCTTTTTCATTAATCTTCCAGATTTCCTGCAATTCTTTCTTTATTTTCTCCATTATATCTTTTTTATTCAACAACCTTACATCCAGTCTCCATCTCTTCGCTTGTCTATAGTCTTTCTTGGTTTCCATGTCCATTGTCATTAACGCGTGGTCAGTGACCTTGATAACTCCAATATCACAATCTATAATTTTGGGTAACATATTTTTTGATACAAAAATGTGGTCTATCCTTGAGTAACTCTTAAATCTCTGTGAATAGAAAGTATATTTCCTTTCTTCCCCTCTTAAAACTCTCCACACATCCATTAATTCTTTCCCTTCCATTAATGTGCTTAACTCTGTCTTCCCCACCCTCTTAGTATCTTTTAGTATGTTATCCCTGTCTTTCCCTATATCTAGTACCATATTAAAGTCACCAGCCATCACAATGTGCTTTTTACCCACTTCTCCCAACACGTTAAATACTTCATCAATAAAATCCATTTGTTTCCCATTTGGAGCATAGACATTCACTAATACATATTCCTCTTCTCCCAACTTGCAGAACATAATAAGAAACCTTCCATTGTTATCTCTCTTTACACTTTGAATATTTATACCACATGTCTTTGAAATTATTATTGCCACTCCTCTCGATTTCGAAGTTCCATATGCCTTCTCATAAACACCCACCTCCCTCATTCGAAGCTCATTAACTCCATCTTTGGCCTGATGAGTTTCCTGCAAAAAAATTACATCTATTTTTTTGTTCTTTAATAACATTTCAATCCTCTTTCTTTTAATTACCGTTCCTAGCCCTTTAACATTCAATGTTGCCAATCTAAGTTTATTTTCCATCTCTCTCTTTCACACAAGTCTTTAAGTCGGTCTCCCTCTGTGTTACACATACCCCCTCCCCCCTAACCCTCCCCCCCACATTCACCCCCAATTTCACCCCCCTCCTCACCAGCGTGCTGGGCTTTGGTCCCAATCTTCTTAGAACTCTTAGGGGGGGGGAGCTCGGCCCAACATTCCGGAATAACGTCTACCCTCCCCTCCAAGTCTCTTCTTCTCCCTATCCCTCTTACAATATATATTAAGGTCTATTCATTGCTCCCTCCTGCCGCGCCCTCGTCTTGCTTCTCTTCTCCAACCGATGTGGCATCCATTATGCCCAGCTCCTCCAACAACTCGATTCCTTGCTCACAAGATGTTATTCTTTGCTGCTTCCCATTCCACTTGAACCTCAAGAAAACTGGGTATCCCCAATTATAGGAGATCGATTTCATCTTCAATGCCCCTGTACAGATTCTAACGCTCTTCCTCCACTGGATGGTCTGGGGGCATAAATCCTGGAAAACCTCAATTGGTGTTGCTTGAAGCGTTGGTTGACCTTGACTTCTAATTGCTTGCATTAATTTTTCTTTTTTATAGTAATTAGCAAATTTCACAATAATATCTCTTGGGAGCTCTCTTGTCTTTCCAGATCCAACCCTATGGGCCCGCTCGATATCTTCCATTCTCCAGTCTTCCTGTGGCACCATCTGTTTGGCCCATGCCAAAATTAATTCTCTTATACTATTAGGGGTCTCCGCTTGCCGCTCCCCAAAAGACCGTATGCGTATATTTGCTCTCCTGTCCCGATCTTCCATCGCTATAAGCCGTAAATCCTGTTGCGTTAGCTGTTCCTGATGCTTCTTGTATAAAACCTTTAGTTCTCCAGTTTCTTCCTGCAAAGCTCCAACCTCTTTCTCCACCTTTTGGAGTCCTGCCAAAAGCTGCTGTTGTGAATCAGCAATCCTCTTTGCCAATCTGTCTTCTTGTTTCAATAAAGCCTGCTCAATATTTCCATCCTGCTTTAATATAGCAAGATCTAGCATCTTTTGAAAATTCTGAAGCAGCTCATCTGTTGGGTCAGCTTGCCTCCCTGTGGTTGTTTTAGGAATTGCGCCTGGCTTAGTTCCAATCTTAGCACTGGCATTTCCGGCATGACTAGGGGATTGTTTCTTTGTCTTTTCAGAATCCTTATCCGACATTTTGTCAGTACGGACTAGCCTGTAGCTTCTATCGGACGGCTTATCACCCTTAGATCGGCTCCAAGAAGTTATTTTCTTCTTGCTCATCCACCTTTCAAGCCTATCCGATAAGCACACAGCCACTTCTAGCCAGGGATCAAAGTCTCTTTCTCTCCCTCCCTCTGGCTTCTTTTTTTTTATTATTTTAGTTTCGTTTCTCCTCGAGCTTCCCAGCCAGACCGTTATACAGCTAACAATCTTTCAAAGCCTGAAAGCTTAAAAGTTTTCCAAGCTTAAAAGTCTCTTTTCTGACTGTTAGCAATCGTTCTGTTCTCTACAGCCTATTCAATCAGCCCGCAATCGTAAATACGTCTTTTAATTACCTTCACCGTACTACAAAGCTGTCGGTCCGTCTCCTCCCTTCTGCCGAGCCGGTTATAAAGTCATAAATCTTCTTCCAGCTGCAATCTCTTTAGCAAGCTTCCCCCTCTCCATAGCAGACAGAGGACGCTTTTAGGATAGGGAATTTACAATTAATTCATTGCTTCTTTTGGAGGATGAAGGATTTGCGACTCATTCCATGTCCTGCTAGACCACGCCCCCCCATTCATTTAAGTTTTAACATAATTATAACTGTATTTGGGGGCTTTTTATTTCCATCTGATCTCACTGCATACATTCTCTCTCTCTCTCTCTCTCTCTCTCTCTCTTTCTCTCCCTAAATCCATGTATATATACCTATCAACTTAGAATAACATTTCATGCATCTAAAGTGCACTCAGTCCATGCAAGAGTATGCCAGAATAAATTTGTTAGTCTATAAGGTGCCACAAGTCACATCCAACAAGTATGGTTTTAAATTCATTGTTTGGTGTATAAGTTTTCTTATAGGATAGGAAAATGTGTGTAACTGGAACAGTCACTAAACAAGGGTGACCATATGGAAAGGAGGACAGGGCTCCTGTTTCTTTCACTGTCGTGATGAAGAGGGAATTTCACCAGGTGCTGCATGCATACAAATGACACTGGCTGAAATTCCCTTTTCTAGACAACCGCTAAAGATCCAGGAGCCCTGTCCTCCTTTTTATATGGTCACACACACACGTATATTATACTCCAAAATGTTAAATTATATACATGGGGTCTACAGTATTATCTCCCACTTTCAATATTTATTTATGTATTTATTTATTTTATTCTGAGCTTATTTTGCCTTGTCATTGCCTTCATTTGTTGAAAGGCTTTGCTGTTTATACCGGATAAACACCTCTGCTTTATAAGGTTTGAGAATGTCATTGTGGAAGTGTGTGTGTGTGTGTGCACACACATGCGTGTGTGTGGTCTTAAACAACGTGTGTCTAAGAGGTGGATGTTGTGTCTCTCCATGATCAGTCATCTAGAATTTAAAGCCGACCAGGTAAAAGACGGTGCTAGATCAGTGTGTTAATAAAAGCACCAAACCAGATGTTCAGTGACCAACCCCAGTCTGAAAACCTGAGTCAATGCTGAACAGCTGGAAAGTAGCATGGGGAGCCACAAATTGTATTAGGGAATCAGTGTGTGGACCTTTCTGCCATCCGCCTCATTTCTCCTACAATACTCTCCCCAGTGACTTGTCACTGTGAGAAAGTAAACATGTGTCAAGTCCCAGATGGGTGGTGGTGGTGGTGTGTACAGGGGGAAATTGGTAACCAGGGGGAAGGGTTAAACAGCCCGTCCCACCCACTGCTTCTCTATAGCAAATCATGCCCGAGCAATACAAATCAAGGTGGTGTGTGTGTGGGTGCTTCCAGGTGGAGGGCTCCTAGTGTTATCAGGCAGAAGGTATTTGCAGCTCTTCCGTCCTTTTCTCCTTAACAGGTTTTCTGCAGTAAGAGAAAAGACGGAAGAAGCAGTGGGAAAACAATGGATGGTTACAAGTGGACGACAGCGTCATCTGAACCCCCATAAAAGTCCATGAATGAGGCAGGGCAGTGGCAAGATAAAATCCTCCTTTGGGAGCACCCTGGGCTTGTGTTCAGTCAAAAAGGGTATCTTTATAGCTTTTATTATTTCCCCCAAACCCAGTTAGTAGAACCAAGTGGTTCATACACAAGCCATGGGAGTCTTCCTGAAAGGAAAACAGAGAACCCTATAAGAATTGGAAGATTCCATTTAAACAAAAGAAGCTAAGAGAATCCCCACCTATTCTCACTGCATTGTTACGCAGAGATGGCAACCTCAGGACATGGAAGAATACCCAGGTCAGAGGCCAAGCACTCTGCTCCTGTCTGCATGAAAATCGAAGCAGTTAGTCAGTTGACAGGCTGACAGCAGCTACTTTAAATGTAAGGGATCTGCTTTTTCATGGGAGACAAGTCCAGAGCTTCTTTGGTCCTGTAAAGGCTCTGCTCCCTTTTTGGAATCCTGGATGGGATGTGCCTTTCATGCACGCAAAGGAGTCTTCTGAAATCTGTGTAAATGCAAAGGATAAAGGAATTGGCCCTGCTCCATTCCAGTCCCCCAAGGGCAGCTTACATTTTTCATTATCTGTTTTCTCAGTATATCTGACATAATAACAGAGACGGAAGATAAAGGTCCTTGATAAGATACTTTATCAAATACCATATATTCAGAACACAAAAAGGAAGTGCATGGATAATGGTCTTAGCCACTGGCAAAAATATTTTGATGTCCTATCTGGCTTTTCATCATTAAGCTGTAGATAATGTGTGACCCCATAATTAAATGGATCTGTGGGGTGATTCTAATTAGGGGTGTGCACGGACCCCCCGGATCGGATCGGGACCCGGATCGGGACCTCCAATTTTGTCCCGGACCGGTTCGGACAAAATCGGAGGCCCCCCGGACCGGATCGAGTCCGATCCCGACCCAAAAATCGTACATTTTTGGATCGGCCGCCATTTTTTTCCCCATAGACTTGCATTGCAATGCAAGTCTATGAGGAAAAAATGGCGGCGGGTGGGTAAGGGGGGGCCTAACTCCCTCCCCCCCCCGGGGCCGTCCGCTGTGGACGGCCCCGGCAGGTAAACCCCCTCCCCCGCGCTCCCTACCCCCCCTGGGGCCGCCTGCTTCCATCCGCTGGCGCCCGCGGGCGCCAGCGGATAGAAGCGGACGGCTCCGGGGGGGGGGGGTAAGCCCCCTTCCCCGCCACTTACCTTCTCGGCACGTCCGGCGCCGGCGGCTACTACCAGCGGGCTCCGCGGCCTACTCTCAAGTAGCGCGCCGGGTGATGACATCACCCGGCGCGCCACCCTGGAGCAGGCCGCGGAGCCTGCTGGTAGTAGTAGGCGCCGGCGCCGGACGGGAGCCGCCGGGCCGGGCAGGTAAGGGCCCCCCTCCCCCCTCCCCCCTCCGCGCGCCCCCTCCTCCCCTCCACGCACCCCCTCCTTACCTTTCCGGCCCGGCGGCTCCCGTCCGGCGCCGGCGCCTACTACTTCCAGCAGGCTCCGCGGCCTGCTCTAGAGTAGCGCGCCGGGTGATGACATCACCCGGCGCGCCATCCTAGAGCAGGCCGCGGAGCCTGCTGGGAGTAGTAGGCGCCGGCGCCGGACGGGAGCCCCCGGGCCGGAAAGGTAAGGGCCCCCCTCCCCCCTCCGCGCGCCCCCTCCTCCCCTCCACGCACCCCCTCCTTACCTTTCCGGCCCGGCGGCTCCCGTCCGGCGCCGGCGCCTACTACTTCCAGCAGGCTCCGCGGCCTGCTCTAGAGTAGCGCGCCGGGTGATGACATCACCCGGCGCGCCATCCTAGAGCAGGCCGCGGAGCCTGCTGGGAGTAGTAGGCGCCGGCGCCGGACGGGAGCCGCCGGGCCGGAAAGGTAAGGGCCCCCCTCCCCCCTCCGCGCGCCCCCTCCTCCCCTCCACGCACCCCCTCCTTACCTTTCCGGCCCGGCGGCTCCCGTCCGGCGCCGGCGCCTACTACTTCCAGCAGGCTCCGCGGCCTGCTCTAGAGTAGCGCGCCGGGTGATGACATCACCCGGCGCGCCATCCTAGAGCAGGCCGCGGAGCCTGCTGGGAATAGTAGGCGCCGGCGCCGGACGGGAGCCGCCGGGCCGGAAAGGTAAGGGCCCCCCTCCCCCCTCCGCGCGCCCCCTCCTCCCCTCCACGCACCCCCTCCTTACCTTTCCGGCCCGGCGGCTCCCGTCCGGCGCCGGCGCCTACTACTTCCAGCAGGCTCCGCGGCCTGCTCTAGAGTAGCGCGCCGGGTGATGACATCACCCGGCGCGCCATCCTAGAGCAGGCCGCGGAGCCTGCTGGGAATAGTAGGCGCCGGCGCCGGACGGGAGCCGCCGGGCCGGAAAGGTAAGGGCCCCCCTCCCCCCTCCGCGCGCCCCCTCCTCCCCTCCACGCACCCCCTCCTTACCTTCCCGGCCCGGTGGCTCCCGTCCGGCGCCGGCGCCTACTACTACCAGCAGGCTCCGCGGCCTGCTCTAGAGTAGCGCGCCGGGTGATGACATCACCCGGCGCGCCACCCTAGAGCAGGCCGCGGAGCCTGCTAGTAGTAGTAGGCTCCGGCGCCGGACGGGAGCCACCGGGCCGAGAAGGTAAGTGCCCCCCTCCTCCCCCCCCCCCCCGCTGTCCACTTTCATCGGCGGGCGCCCGCTGGCGCCCGCCAATGGAAGCGGCGGTGGGCGCCAGTGGGCGCCCGCCGATCCGCCGATCCGCCGAACCGGTTCGGAGCTTTTTCGGACCGGTTCGGATTGGATCGGCCGATCCAGCTGCGGGATCGGAAATCGGATAATTTATCCGATTTCCCACTGGACCGGACTCGGATCGTGGATCGGGTCCGATCCAGTGCACATCCCTAATTCTAATCAAACACTGTGGTTGTAGCAAGCCCTCTAATTTATTCAGAATATGCCCAACGAAAAGCAAAAGGCTTCAGGCAGTACTATAATGCTGTGAACCAAACAGGCAACAGACTACAGAAAATGCTTTTTTTCTTTTTCTGTTTTGTTTTTCGCTTTTACTTTTGCCTGCAAAGATTTTCCATAGACCCTGAATTCTAATGATATTTTCTCCCTTTCATAATCACTTGTGCTAAATTGTTCAGCATCTGCAGAAGCTGGAGGTGGTGTACCTTGACAAACAAGAAATAGAGTGACACATTTAAGCATGGAAACGTGATTGTCACACATATCACACATGTCTAATTAGTTGCATGTGATTGTGGAGAGCCACCACTGTGAGGCAACAGCTAATGACAGTTTTGCAGCACATCTATGTACAACAAAAGGCAAAAGCGTGATGATTTCATGTGATTATCTACATCACACCTTGCACTAACCTGGTCCCTCCAGATGGTTACAATCCAACACATCTGGAGGGTACCAGGTTGGGGAAGGGTATTCTACATGTAGTTTGGTGGCAGAAATGTTGTCTGTTCCAGAAGTGGCACTTTTGCATTGGCTTTCAGTCTTTCAGACAAAAAGAATGGATATTACCGTAATTTATATCGGGGTTCTACACTGTTCCTTATAGAGAGACGCTGTAAGTGCTTAACCCCTCCCAGGTAATTGGCAGAAGTAACGAAAATATTGGAAGGAAAGCAGACAAAGGGTGAAGTCAATACTATCCTATACGTGCAAGCAACATGCTGGCACAACTAATATTTTGATCGGGTGCATGCTCACTTATGTCCCAATAAAACTGAGGCCTGTTTTTTAGGGCCAAACTAGATGAGATGCTAGAGTTCCGTGATAGGATCTCCCATGGGGTTTTACTTTTTTAGTTCAAGGCAACTGCAGGTTGTGTGTGAATTGGATCAAAGTACTGAGGAAGGTGGCGTTTAATCCTTTCCTCTGCACCATTTCCCTGATCTAAACCCCATCCACCCCTGACCCAAGCTTCTAGAGCTAATCTACGTGGCTGATTTAATGTGGAGGGAGAGCACATCAGGGTCGTTCACAACAGATGATGCTGTTGCCAACCCGCAGCGACCCTGCAGCTTCCCTGAGGAAGAGCCGCATTTTCGAAAAGTCCTTTTTGTTTGTGTTTTACTTAAAGCATCTCCCACATGGTTCAGCTGCAGTGTGCCTCGGGCCCCTGCATTAAATCCTGGGCATGCTTCTGTGATGTGGCAGTGACTGAGCAGTGACGTGGTCAAGGAATGGGGCTGCCCCTTCCCCCCTACCATTCTCTCTTTTTCCCTGCAGTACAGTGCACAATCTGCAGCTTATGTTTTTTATAATACTGCAGTTGCCTTCAGAATTGCGCAGTAGTTACTTTCACCAGGGAGAGAATCAAGCCTGCAGTTCCCATTCATAAAAGCGCTACAGCGCTACCTCTAGCCTCCGGAATTGTGTAGTAGTTGCTTTTACAAGGAACAGTATCTATCCTGCAGTGCCCATTCATAGGTCCCCTCTACAAGGATTCGCTTTTGCGCCCGGTTAGGAGATTATGCGCATAATCGCTAAAGCGCATTTACACCTAATACCTCTGCACGAGAGGCGGCGAGAGGCGGCGAAGCGCATTAACGGATGACCAAAATGCACTTTACAAGTAGTTAATGCGCATAAGCGCTTGTTCACATAGTCAAAATGCACTTTAACGGCCGGAGCAAAATAAAACTCGCTATTTAACGCGCATTCGATAATGCGCATAATCGGAGAGATAACGCGCCTCTACGCCCGATTTGTGCTCCGTTCTTGTAGAGGTAAATTTTTTAAAGCGCCTTGAAAGAGCTTTAAACCTCTCTTGTAGAGGCAGCCATAGAGCACAGTAGCAGTGGGGAGCCTGAACAAGGGCAGGAAATAAGCCTCTCCTATTCTCTGAGTGTTACCTCCGAGCTTGATGAATGTTCAGCTCTCCTCCCTGACTCCGCCCACCCACATAGAAGTTTCAAGTCTGGAAAAGAGGGGTTTTAGGTGCTGTATACTCCGCTTTTCTTGGTTTATGTGCTGCTGACAGACCAAAGCAATTTCAAGAAAATCTGGATATAAACAGAAAGCACTTCTGATTCCGTTGCAGTGTAGATTCCCCCCTACTTATTGCTTGCAGGACAGCATAAAGGCATAATCTAGGTACAAGGTTCTATTGCAGGGGTGGGTGCAGCTGAACTTTCCAAATTGTTCCCTTTAATACAGCTATGAAAAGCACGGAAGCACTGGCTGTGCTGAATCTGGTCAGCTTATCTCACATTAAACTCTCAGTGATGTGCAGAGTGTACGTGTATATGTGCCTGTGCAAGAGACAGAGGTAAGGTGACCACATGGCAAGGAGGACAGGGCTCCTGTATCTTTAACAGTTGTATTGAAAAGGGAATCTCAGCCGGTGTCATTTTTATGCATGCAACACCTGGTGAAATTCCCTTTTCATCACAACAGTTAAAGCTGCAGGAGCCCTGCCCTCTTGCCCAGATACAAAAGAGGGCAGGGCTCCTGCAGCTTTAACTGTTGTGATGAAGAGGGAATTTCACGAGGTGCTGCATGCATAAAAATAACACCTGCTGCAATTCCCTTTTCCATACAACTGTTAAAAAGACAAGAGCCCTGTCCTCCTTTGCATATGGTCACTCTAGACAGAGGCTTTCCAAGCTGAGGGAAGAACTAGGCAGGAAGATTGGCTGCTGGTCATTCACAATTATAAGGGAACTGGGTACTATCACCCCAGTTCGATGCAGTGATCTGTTTGAAGCACAAAAGCTCTAGAGTACCAAATTCAGTGGAGGAATCCAGTTTACAGATGCCTTTCTTTTCACCCATACAACACCTCTTTCCATTGAAATAAACTAAGATGTGCATCATGAGCACGACAGATCACTATGCACATCTAAACACTCGTAGAAATAGGATGAATTGTAGGTACCCTTTGATTCTATCAGATCTATCACAGTGCTGGCATCTGATGAGAGATTTGGCATGAGTGTGTGTGTGTGTGTGTGTACCAAGTAATTATGATTATACTACCATAAGTTGCCCTTATTATTTAGGGCACCTAAAATCTTCAAAGTCCCTTTGGTTAAGGAGTGGAAACTGAGACAGTATAGTCGCTTTACTGTGATTTAGCAAAATGGCAACATTATTGCCCAACCGGACAGCTAGGGTTGAGTGAAAAAAGACCACCAGTTTTCAGCTTTGTTTGCAGGCTGTGAAGTTGGATTCTTACACACCCACACTGACACTGACACTTTCATTGATACTTCAGGAGGTCCCCATGAAGATGGATGAAGTTTGCCCATTGTGTCGGGGCAGGAAGTCCATCCCTGGGGTCCCTTTAGGCAATTGGGGATGCTTATCATCTAGTGCTGTTCTGCAGGCAACAACAGGGGTAAGAGGGGGTTCAGAGGAGGGCAATGAGGATGATCAGGGGTCTGGAAACAAAGCTCTATGAGGAGAGACTGAAAGAACTAGGCATGTTTAGCCTGGAGAAGAGAAGAGTGAGGGGAGACATCATAGCACTCTTCAAATACTTGAAAGGTTGCCACACAGAGGAGGGCCAGGATCTCTTCTCAGTCATCCCAGAGTGCAGGACATGGAATAATGGCCTCAAGTTACAGGACGCCACATTCCAGCTCGATATTAGGAAAAACTTCCTGAATGTTAGAGCAGTCCTGTAACTTGAGGCTTTAAGGTGGATTCCTGCATTGAGCAGGGGGTTGGACTCAATGGGCTTGTGGGCCCCTTCCAACTCTACTATTCTAATGATTCTATGATAAGGAAAGTCAGCTGGGGACACTTCACGGTCTGGAGAGACTACACGGTCTTCCCATGACTGGACAATAGGGATGATTCCCTAGGCAATGCAGGCTGCAGCATAGCATTGGAAGGCAGGGAAGTTTTCCAGTCTTACTTAAACAATGGAGTGACTCTCCCTGTGTTCTGGTGCTGTGTTGCAAGCCTAGTACAGAAGAACAAAATGAGTGGATTGCAGCAGAGATTTGGATCATTGTAGCTGAAAAGTTTATATACAACCATCAAATTAAAAGATATATTTGGGAAGCTTTTTATTTTTGGTTGGGTAGTGGTCCCCACAAGCCCGTCAATTTTATCTGCAACTTATTCAATCTTGATACTTTAGGGCAGCCATAAAATTGAAACTGGTTAGCATTCAACTGTGCCCAGCACTCGTGTTAATGATATTGCATTAGCATAAACCAATGCTTGCCCAAGATAACTACTGCTTGCCATGGCAGTGGGGAAAAGTGGCAATTTGCCACCAATCCTCAGCACCAAATCTCTGTTTTTTCCCATTGCCCTAACGCTAATACATTGGGCTTTCCTCCAGCACTAGTTACATTGTGCAAGCATTGGTTTACTCTAGCGCAACATCATTAGTGGTAACACTGGGGCACAGTTGGATATTACGCTATGAAGAAATTATCAAACAGTAGCAGAGGCTGGAATGATGTGGCAGGATAATATATAGTCCACTTGAGGAAAAGAATGAATGGGGTGAAAGACTACAGGCAATTTTTCACTATCCATAAGGAAAAACTGAGCTCCTTGGCCAGTGGCATGCTTTCCAAATAATGCAACAGCAGAATTAGCTGAGCAGTATGTCAAAAAGGATTGAGAGAAAAAGGCAGACACAGACTAGAACCTGAGGAAATGGACTGAGAAGCTGGGAAATGTGTTTGAAAAGATGGCCAATAAAGAACCCTTAGATTAGAAGAAAAGAGGGGGAAACTTGCAGCAAATCTGAAAGAAGATTAATGGATAATTTAACCGGTATTCAGGTTTCAAGAAAGACAAAGAACAAACAATATTGCATCAGAAAAGGGCTAGCAATGATGATGGATGGAATGCTTCCAGTAAGTGTTCTAGAATCACAACCTACATCTGGCTGGCGAATTCCCAGCTGAGGGTAAATCTAAAGAACTAACTAAGGATAAGAGACTGATACGGACTGAAGAGATTTTCAAAATCTATTTAATATCAAGGCAGCAAGTATTGATTATTGTGGGGAAGAAATGCCGAAAGTAAATGGCTGGAGTCCTCGTGTGCTTTGCACAACTCTCTTAGGCTCTGGGACTCTTGGCAAATTGCAGAAGCAAACTGAAGTTGGTGGTTACAAGGCTACTCTGAAGTAAATGGTATGAAGATTGTAGCCTATATTTATATCTGAAGCAGTTGGCCTTCTTTATTTGTAAGTTTAAAGTATTTTACCCTATTCTTTAGCTGAAAAACCTCTCAAAGTAACTCATAAAGATCAGTAGTAAACCAGTATCTGCCCTCTGGCATACAATGGGCCTGTTCAGATAACACACTAAGCCATGGTTAGGCCGCTAACCTTTTTGCAGCAAATGGTTAGTGAGCATGTAGCCACCATGTTTAGGAATGGTTCACAGGACACACTGGCCCTGTCCAGAAGACACCTTAAACCACAGCTTTAACCACGGTGAATAAGGCAAAAAGCCTTAATCACTGTGGTTAAAGCCGTGGTTTAAGGTGTCTTCTGAACAAGGCCTCTAAGGCATAATGTTTAGCTCAAAAAGCTTAGCCACTGTGGCTTAGTGTGTCATCTGAACAGGGTCAATGTAAAACACAAAGAAAAAGCAATAGAGGCTGCTGGCTCCAAAGTCAGTGAATCCGCTCCGAGTTTCAGTCAGAACTCTATAAAGGAGCAATCCAAGGTGCTAAGCTCCTTTAGGGTTCTGACTGGGTGTGACTGAAACCTGGGGCAGATTCACCACCCCCTCATATTGGAACTACCAACCCTCACTGAGGAAAGGGGATCAGGAAAGAGGAACAAAAAAGCAACCTTGGGCCTAAGTTTTTAAGGTCACAGTTCTTTGAATGACCAGCCAGGATGCAAACCATTTCTGATCTGAGCGAATGGCTGCCACAGGGTGACAGTTATGGGGAGGGCCAAAGGCAGCTAGCAAAGATAATGGAATAGCCCTCCTCCTCTTTTTCCCCCTCTCTGCAGCCTGGTGGAATGACTTCCTCCACGTTTAGCAATATGGCCTGTTTTGGCTTTATAACTCTTTCAAGATTAGCTCTGTGGAGAATCAACAACACCAAAGTATATGCATGAAATTACCCATGCGCATGCACACACACACCTCTGTTTGGTGGCATACCCTTGCATTAGTGTGCATGCGCTGTGCTCCATAAAGGATAGTGCTAAAAAGTGTTCTGTGAGGATATAGCCATCCAAGGTATGATCAAGCTCTTCTGCCAAGGGGAGCAGTACTATTACCCTGAACATCCTGTTGTAGCTCACTGGGTACTGAATAAGTTCTGTTCTACACCTATCTTGAACAAATTTGCAGCAGGCTGTCGTAGTAAGGAACTGGTCTCTGGTAACAGAGTGAATTAAAGGTAGCTTGTTAGGTCCGGATGTCACAGGGCCTGTAAGAACCCTGTATTTTTTCCTCTGTACAGGGAAAAATGCAGTTTGGGAAGGGTGGTTTTGAGTTGGAAAAAAGACTGGAGATGAGAGGATTACGTCCCTTACTTACTCTGACTTACAACCTGCCCGGGCTAATTTTACTTGAGTGTTTTAAAAACCCAGTAATGTATCCAATGAAGGACAAAACCCAGTTGGGTTTTTTATATCACCATGAAGCCTCTTCTGACTCCCAAAGCCCAGAAATGCAAGTGGTTACAAGGAATTTAAAGAGGCAGTGCTCCTGGATTGCCACCAATCTTGAATGACCTCAGACTGTACCTTTGGCCTACTCCAGTGGGGGCTGTTAGGAAAGCAAACCACTTCAGGTGGAGGGTTGCTTTTAACTCCTCAACGTAAAGACCTGAAATCGATGTGCAGAGTTGTATTTATTATAGGGCTGGCCCACCTATGCAGTGCACACTGATTACAGGCCGCCATCTCTGTTATCATTCGTTCACATTTCTGCAAGTTTCTATGGCTTGCCTGTTTGCCTCAAGCAAAGCCAAAAAGACTGAAGACTTCCTCATACCGCCAAGTTATCCTGTAAGCAGACATATTGTATGGGTGAATGGGATGTGTATTGGAGTAATTCGCTATCAGTGAAAAAACAAGAAGAGAGCATGCAGGTCCATATGACACAAGGGAGGTGTACAGACAAGAATATTCACTACAGCAGGACAACAGAATTTAGAACAATGTCATATGTGCTGAATGAAGTGCAATAACTGTAATAGAAAATGTTGGTGTTCATTGTCAGGTGGTACTTGTTAATTTGCTCCAAGCACAGTGGAAGTGAGACTGGCTTAATTAGGATGACTGTCATTATTGATAGCATGAACTGTGCATGTTAGGTGATTTATTTGTCAAGAATATCATCTTGAAGCACCCTTAGTGATTCCAAATTAGAAATAATATTTCTTCTGTTCCAAAATTGAAATCCAGGGACAGAATGAAACTCTACAAGGATCGCAGGGCTGCAGACAAAAATGGCAGTTCTGAGTCAAGTTGTCCTCTTCCCCTCCAAAACGTCCAATACAATGTGCCCCCATGTCCTAATATCATTAACCTGATATCAGGGCATGTGGTATATTGTACTAGATGCTATAGAGCATGAAGAGGCAAGGCCGAATTAAGAGATGTGAGGGCCTAAGCCATGTCAAGATTCAGAGGCCCCACACCGTAAAAATGAAGAGAAAAAAAAGTGTATTGCAAGAGAAAGGGTCATGAAACCCAGCATTAGGGGGTGCTTGTAGTTGAACAGTGTTAGATGGCCTTCTCTGAAGATGGGTATAAAAGCACTAATAAAGTAAGTTGACTTGAACTTATTTTAAACTGGATCTAGTCTGTGCTTATTGCCTCCAATACTAAATGTTCTGTTGCCAAGCTTTCCCTATATAAGGCAGCTCTAATGTAAGTCATGCCAGGCTTTCCAACATATTTAAGCCAAAGCAATTTCAATTATCTCCAACATATTTAGAGGCCAGTCATAATATGAGGCCCTAAGCCATGGCTTACTAAGCTTGTTCCTAAATCCAGCACCAAGAAGAGGGAGCCTGATACAATGCTTCTGTTTTGGTGGCAGCCCCAAGTTTCTTGTAACTTAATTCCACCCTAGGTGTGGCCCAGAAGAGTTGCATTTAAAAAATGTTAATGTGTATTTTTCGTGGAATAACCTACTCAGCAAAACACAAGGTGCAAAACAGCTTGGAGTCTATTAGCTTCTTTGGGAGTTTCACGTGCTTGCACCTTTTGTCCCTTTTCAGTCTCTGGGTCCTCTCTCAATTGCCTATACAGTAAAAATGATTAATTAGAACCCAGTCGGTTACTGAGCAGTGTGAACATTGTGGTTTATTGCTTTCTAATATTCTGCTTAAGAATAAAACAGAATTTGTATGGTCTTTTTTTGCACATACACACTTTACAAGTGTTAGATCTGCAGAAAGATGACCATACGCTGTTATCTTGTCAAAGCTCATGAATTAAACAAGGAAGTCAAAGTTGGTCAATATTTGGATGAGTTTTTTTAAACCGGAGCTTCGGGGGAATGCCCTGGGACGACTCCGCAATGGCTGCTGCATCATACAAATGACCTACCGCCACTGCAGATCCATCCTGGGGCTTTCCCCTTGACTAGACAAGCCCCAGTTAAGGAGAATGTAGACAAATTAGAATGGGTTCAGAGGGCAATGAAGGTGGACAGGTATGGAAACAAGTCTCATGAGGAAGGAGGAAAGGTTGAAGGAACTGGGTATGTTTGGCCCGGAAAAGAGAAGACTGAGGGGGATATGATAGCACTGTTCAAGTACCTCAAGAGCTGTTACATAGTAGAGGACAAAAATTTGTTCTCTGTTGCCCCAGAAGGCAGGATTAGGTTTAAGGGGTTTAAGTCAGTGATGGGCAGAAGGCAGATCTCTGGATGTTTTGAACTTCAACTCCCAGTACTTCCGACTATTAGCCATGCTGGCAGGGTGTTCTGGGAGTTGAAGTCCAAAAGATTTACCATCTCTCCACCCATTACAGGAAGGTCGCTTTTGGTTGAATATTAGGAGAAATATTTTAGCAGTAAGAACCGTTCAGCAATATAACTAATTACCTGGAGTGAGATGTTGGGGTGCCCTCCAGAGCAGATTTTCAGGGGACTACCTGGGGGAGGAGAGGAAGAGAAAGGTCCCCTCCACAAGGATTCGCTTTTGCGCCTGGTTAAGTGATTATGCGCTTCATCGCTTAAGCGCATTTACGCCTAATACCTCTGCACGAGAGGCAGGCAGGGAGAGGGGAGGGGGGAGGTAGCGTGGGCGGGCGGGCGCCTGTCTCTTTAAGGCAGGTCCCTGCGAGTTGTTATGCTGGAGAGCGAAGGAACTGACGGGGCGATTGAATAAAACGGAGCAAGGGGGGGGGGGAACAGGGCAAAGAAAAGGGAAAAGGGAGCTGGAAGATGGAGCCCGGTAGGAGCGGAGCCAGGAGCCGAGCGGGGGAGCCAGCAGCAGCAGCAGCACTCGGGAGGCAGGGCGCACGGGGTGGGGGGGAACAGGGCAAGAAAAAGGGAAAAGGGAGCTGGAAGACGGAGCGAGAGGTCAGCGGGAGCCTGGTAGGAGCGGAGCCAGGAGCCGAGTGGGGGAGCCAGCAGCAGCAGCAGCAGCACTACTCGGGAGGCAGGACGCCAGCTTCACATCCCGCCGCAAAATAAAACTCGCTATTTAACGCACATTCGATAATGCGCACAATCGGAGGGATAGCGCGCCTCTACGCCCGATTTGCGCTCCCTCCTTGTAGAGGTAAAAAAATTTAAGCCCCTTGAAAGAGCTTTAAACCTCTCTTGTAGAGGCAGCCAAAGACTTGTCACACAGGAAGTTTGCTCATGTAGCACTGAATTTCACCCTTGGATTCCTCTTCCAAACTGTGGCTTCCCAAACATTAATCTGGGCCACGACACTAAAGGTTTTAAAAATAATCATTTATTGTATCTGATCTCACAGTTTACACATTATATATTTGTCCATATGAGTCCATACTCAAAAGAAAGTCCAGACTACTTGTGTGGACAATAAATGTATTGTGTGAACCATACCATGTTTCCTTTTTATTGAACAGACATAATCATTAGCAATGTTAAAGGAGTAAAAGAGCTTCCACTATTAAACTTTATATTGAATAACAACCAAACATAATGTGCAAATATTAAAAACGAACTTCACTGGTAAAGTCTATTTACCCTTATAAGCCATTTTATACTAAAACCTCAATACGATATTGGCTTACCATTATGCTTTGCACATTTCGATCAATAGGTATGGTCAGGAAAAAAGAAAATTTTCCATTTGGATAGCCCCACCCTGCTTAAAAGGTTATTAATGTGATTTTTTTTTCAGAAGCATCCAGAATCAGTTAGACTTTGGAGATTGAGCCAGACTAAAATGTGTCACTTTTTATTACAGCAAGCGTTGGGTACCAACTCTGAGATATAATTTCTTAAAGGACAGAATGAGGTAGAGAATGGTTGCACAAAGGGGCACTAAGCAACTGGCATTCAGCGAAATGTAACATGATGTGTGGAATGAAGAGCTAAAACTATAGAACCTCAATTGTACTAAAGCCAAAAGATCTAAGTAGCCTCGAAATAAATTGGTGAATTGATTCGGATATCGACAGGTGCTAAGAAAGTAATTTAGTAAATGTTCAAGGAATCTGCTGGGAGGAGAGAAATGTGTTGCTTTTGAGATAATTTCCCAGAAGCTTCATAAAAGAAAATTGATTACAGGGATTTAATAAGTAAAAGAGAGCCAAAATATATAGTAATCAAATGAGATTTTAATTACATCCCAGGCAGATATAAAATCCAAATAGTGTACTCTGTATCCAGAAAGTCTGAGAGTAATGCTTTAGTAGCTGAATTATGTTTAAAAGGCTAATTTCCATAGGAATTATAGTAGTATGTTTAATTAAAAGAGTGAATCTGTGTCCCAAAGCCAAAGTCTACTAAATACACAAATAGGGCTTAAATATCAAAGGAACCTCTAAAGAAGGTTTTATACCCTGTACATAAAACCTAGCCTTTGCAATATTTCTAGTCCAAATGTCGCCTGTTTAATGTGCATTACAAATGACAGCATTTTTTTAAATTACTCTCTCTATATAACCACTATTCTATAGAATTAATTGCCTATACTTTACTTACGACTGAAAATCAAAGTCAGGGAAATATCCTCTTCTTGTTGTTTTTTTAACTCGGTTTTAATAACCCAAGAGCAATAACAGAAGGGTGTTTGACGTTGGCTATTATCCTCATCCTTGTTAGTTAATCTGTAAACTCTTGAACTGCCAGACCCTTTAATGTACATTAAATTGTACATGCCACACCCACCCACACACCCACACACCCACAAAATGAAACAATGTATGCCAAGGAGCAAAACATTTTGATTAATCAATCGTATAAAAGTAAAACAAGTACAATTTGAATCCATTCCTTAGAAACTGAAGAACTCTGAGTGATATCTAACAAGAATGTCACTCTGGGCGAAATCCAAAGTGGTGCAACAGGACTTTCCTGTCCTCCCCTTTCCCTCTGCAGCCTCCCACTCCCACCCCCACCCCCTCAGATCTGTACCAGTGGGTCTCCCAACCCTCCAAAGAAGATGTCGAGGGCACGCAAGGTGGGAGCAGGAATCCACCCATTCTGTTAACGGAATGGGTGGATTCCGTTAACAGAAGCCTGAGGTGGGAGCAGGAATCCACCCATTCTGTTAACGGAAACTGTTCCGTTGGTGGGGTGGGGGGATTTAATCAGATATTACTCAGTAGTCCAATGAATGTGTGAGGGGAACATAGAGCTTTGATTACCAAGGCCAGATCTACACTAAGCAGGATATAACACTTTAAAATGGTTTATAACTGTTTATAATGGTTATAAACCGTTTAGAACAGTTTAAAACCGTTATAAACCATTATAAAGCAGTAGTGTAGATCGCTTCCAAGGCTCTGTCCGCAGTTCTTAAACTGTTTCCCATTCCCTCAGTCTCCTAAATTTCATTATGGGGGTTCATGTGCTTTGCTGCCAGTGCTGACCTTCCAGCCATCTAGTTGCTCTGTATTAATCACCTTTTCCCTTCTTGCTCTGTAGACGAAGGGTACCCTTAAACCACACAGTCGGTTGTGTAAGTTTGCTAAGGCTGCAGTGCTTCTCAGCTGACTGATAACTCATCATGAAAAGTGCAGAGTACATGAATTTCAGCAGCAGAAAACTCAACGAGCCCCATTTAAAGAGCCCTAGATCACAGGTGGTCAATACAATTAGATCAATAGTTTGCAAAACACAGGAAGTAATACTTCCACTTTATGCTGCACTAAGCAGACCTCATCTAGAATACTGCATCCAGTTCTAAGCGCTGCACTTTAAGGAGAATGTAGACAAATTAGAATGGTTCAGAGGGCAATGAAGGCAGACGGGTGTGGAAAACAAGTCTCACAAGGAAGGAGGAAAGGTTTGGCCTAGAAAAGCACTAATGTGCATAACAATCGTGCGTAGCTTTCTTTGACATCTTTTTTTTTTACTATCATTGAGACTACAGTCTATAATAGTAGACCATGTTGCCTGGGAGGGAGCATGACTTGAGTGTCACGTGTCATTTGCCCCTCAGAAAAGCACTGCAGTTGCTGAGGACCAGTAAGCTGTCCAAAATAGCAACCATTTTTGGAACATTATTACCCTTTATCTGATTTATTTATTTTTTAAAAAAGTGGTCTGGAAGCACCCAGTGGCTTCCACTGAGTTATATACGACAATCTGTGATTGAGGGGGCCATGATCAAAGTACCCTCTTCACCCATCCCTAATGGACCACCTTCATTGCCCCTTTGCAGCCCTCTCCAGCAGGCAGGCCCTTGATAATAGCAGCAGGCAGGCATTCAGTGGTGTTCAGTTGAGAGCCAACCCCATGTTGCGGGACCCACCCCTGCCGCCATTTTCATTTGACCAGAATATAATGCCACTGGATTCCCACTGCTGCTGTGCTGCTTCTGTTGGATGGGAGGCCAGTGGGAAACTGGGTAATGCGAGTGATGGTGAAGCAAATGGCCAACAGCAACACAAGCTAAGCACTGTGTGTGCGTAGCTGGACCCACCCGTTGTAATTTTGAAATGCATGAACTCCAATCATCAAAACTCTTGAGAAGGGGCAAACTCTATCCAACAGCTATCCCCCACATCCAACAAGGGTGTGTAAAAATGTGCACACTGCTGTATGGCATTCATACATTAAACACCTGCTGTGGACCATACTGGTGTAACACCAGAATACTGAGGGAGCAAATACATTTGCCACATAAAGTGCACACAGAGAGGTTTGTTATAGGAAACTTTGTCCAGGGATCAGATCTTCTCTGTAGTGGCTAGAATGTCAGGCTGGGACTCGGGAGACCCAGGGTCAAATCCTCACTCTGTCATGGAAGCTCATTAAGTGTCCTTGGGGCAACCTCTCTTCTCTCTCTCTCTCTTTCTCTCAGCCTGACCTACCTCACAGGGTTGTTTTGAGAATAAAATGGGAGGACCGATGCATGCCACCTTGAGCATCTTGGAGGAAAGATGTAAATCATTTTTAAATTTTTTTAAAAAAATTTTTTTTAAATGAGATGCTGTTGGTTTGGGAAGAAAGCTCACTGTCGTCTTTAGTTTTACTCATGTTCAGTATTAATGCATTAACAATCCCTTCTTCCAACAGGAATCCAACGGAATGCTATTATATCAACTTTCCTTTGGTATTCTGGAATGGCGCACATGAGCAAAACGTGACATATTTAATAAAATCTTCCAGAAAAGAGCTCATGGGCGAATTGAACGGAGCAAATATTCAATGTTTTGTTTGAATTGGAATTGACAGCCTAATGAATGATCTGAAATTCCTCCTCTGCTGTTTTCTTCCAGGTTTTAGTGAAAGTGAATGGAAAACTGAAGCCTATGCTGGATTCAGTGGTGGCTAATAGAAAAAAGTGGGAGGAACTGCACCAGAAACGACGGCTTTCCCAGGCGATGGCAACATCCTCTTCTTCCAAGTGCTCCATGTCTCTGGAGAACATAAATTAAGCCTGCAAATGCATCCTGCTGCTAGGATAAGAAGAGTCTGAAAAGCTGGTTAAAGCTTAGTCTCGTAATTTTTAAAATAAAAGCAAACCAAAAATGCTATCACGAACGTGCTTAATTTGTATGAAAAGTGTCTGGCTGGCCATGGTCTAGCTGCTTCCTGGAAGCTCTTTTGGCCTGAACGGAGGATCTGCAATGAGGCTGCGTTGGCGTTTGCAGCTTTGAGCTTGGTGCAGTCTGCTCCTTTCAGCTGCTGTTATGAAAACTGGCAAACATGGTCACAGAGGATTGACGTAACTGAAGCTTGCAGCTTAGTGAAATTAGTAGAAGAGAGCATGGCTGACATTTAAAAACAACAACTGAAGCATCTGCAAGGGGCTGCTGGAAGAAGAAGAAAAAAGAATAGTTTGAAATAATGTGGGTTTGCTCCTTTCCAGCATTTGCTAATATGAACCAGTTAAACCTGCATTTGTGATTTTTATCCTTTTATTCCCCCCCCCTTTTTTCTTCTTTTATTATGCTTGAGTGTTCAGAGATGCCTGCTTTGTATTCTACAGAAGTATTATTATTTTTTACAACGAAGATTCAGATCAGGGCTTTTAGAATTGCCTATCTTTGCTACATTTAAGGGGGGGAACAAACTTTATTACACTGAAAAACACCAACCTGTTCTGGCTTCCTTAAGAATTTCATAATAGCAATGCAATTTGAATTGCTCTGCAGGCGGAAGCTTATATAAAGGTAAAATTTCTGCATGGTAATTTGGGTTCTTTTAGAATTTTGCTTTAAACATTCATTTTTAAAGCTGCTTTGCACACCTAAGAACCAATGGTATTTCATGAAAATTGCATCATAAAAATGAAATCTGTTGCCTTCTGATAGAGAATTTGCACTATATGATATGAAGGTGGCTTTCTAGTACATTTTCTGAATCACATTAACTTTGACTTTTACTGTTAAGGATTGGTGTGGCACTAGAGTATGTCATGAAAGCAGCTATGACTACCTCTGCTTTTCTGGCCAGTTATTTTTCACAGTAACATGTTAATACATCGCAGCTGACAGAAATCAAGTAAAAATGCATGTACTGAGATATGGCGAAAGCTTTTGCATGTGTATGTGAAATTTGAATCACATTTGATGAACACAAAAGTGTAATATGTCCACAGACATGTCTACACTGGAAATGAACTCACGTCTATTTAGCACATCAGTTTCCTCCAGATTTCTTTCAGTGCTGGCATGACAAGCTACTGGACCTCTGTTCCCTAATTAAATTTGGAAATACATGGTATGTTGAAGTTCCGGTTTGATGTGTTGAGAATATGGGCTGAATGCACCAATAAGCAGTGTTTACTACATAGAGACTCTGTCATGTGGTTGCTTGGCCACATAGCCAGGGCACAATTCAGACATTTACTGTGCAGTTTTGTGAGCTGGGCTCACAGTGAAGAATCCATGTGGCCACATTCTATACAAATGCACACAACTCACATTCTCAATATGACAGTTTGGGCATCTGAATTGGCATGTAGTCAGTATTATTCACAGGTAACTGAGATTTCCCTAAGGAATGGTGGCTGCCTAGGGTTTCTTTTGTCAGTCACCCTCCAAAGGCCTAGAATTAAGAAGTAAATAAGGTTGTGGTTTCTATATACTCAGGGGTTCCCTAAGTATGAAGAATTATAGAAGTTCGGAAATTAAAAAGTTTTTAAGCCCCAAACCACCCAACCAGAGCCTGTAAACTTGCAGGACTTCCTAGAATAGTGCTGCCTCTTCATCTGCATTCTCTCACTTTGTTTCTTGGTCAAGCTAGAGTGTGCAATGGAATATTGAGAACTAGCTTTTATATGAGGAAAATGCAAGAGGAATGTTCTGGCTTCACAAAGGGATAGAAGGGACTTTCGAGCCGGCGGGCGGGGAAGAAAGAAGGGCCCCCTTCCCCAGCATTCCAGTCCTGTATTATATTCTTATAGTACTGTAGGTCTGGGACTTGCAGCCCTGAACCTGAACATTTCATACCTACATAGTGAGGAAAGGGGTTCTAAAGTGTGGGGAATATGTACTTTATCCTTTACTTCATCCTGAAACATCCTTCTATCGTACAGGCAGGGAAGGTTTTTTTTTTAACACAACATGTATCTGCCTAACTTATTCCTATCATCACTACCACCCCTGGATATTTACTATAAGCCTGCCAATTTCCTCTTCTTTCTCCGCTCTCCTTTTTTTTCCTTGAGTGCTGCCAGGCAGAGGGCTCCTAGCACTACCAGTCAAAAGTCATTATGCAGCTATTCCATCGTTTCTTCAACAGATTTTCTCTGATAAGAAAAAAGAAGCAGCAGTGAGAACACACAGGAGTGTTACAAACAGGATGACAACTGGACTCCCCATTTAATTCCATGTTTGATGGCAAGCAATTGCGGGATAAAAGCCTCATCTGGAAGTACTCTGTGTTTCTTTCAAGTGACATCACAACTGACAGAGGCTTCTCAGGCCACTTCAGGGAGATATAGGTCAAAAAATGTTTTGCAATCTTATACTACCTCACACACTTATGAGCCTGCTCAAATATTCGGAAACTATGACCTGTTGCTTCCAAACTGATAGGCTCTCTACCATCCATTGGAGGAAATGACTACTGGGGCCTGAATTTGGGAAATCATGTAAATTATAATTTAAGCCCCCCAAAAATCCCACCCCTATTTCAATGCTGCAAACCAATCCCTTTTATCTGCAAAGGGAAGTGGACCAGGAAAATAGATTTGTGTCAGCTTTAGATCATTTGCATCCAAACACATTGGGTAAAGCAAAGTTCCCTGCTCTTCTAGTGCAAATTACAGTAGAGACCTATCAAGCTACACTGCAGAGTGGAAGACTCTTTGTATGTGTAAAGTTTAAACAAAGCAGTTGACTGTATCACATCAGTGTCGTGGTTTCAAATTGTTTCAAAATTGGGATCAACACCTAATGCAAACGTCCTATTTCTCAATTGAATAGAGCTTTATAGCCATGAATGGTGGTTTCTGTAGGAATCTTGGTATGCTGCAATGTGAAGCTCCTACCTGTTCTCTCTGTCACTCTCCTGAATGCATGCCAATCTGTATTAAGGATACTGCTTGTATTTAGGATTTCAGAGTTCTAGAACTGCCTGTTAAGAAAAAGCAAAGTGCTATGCTCATCCCCTGTAGGGTTTACAGCTACAATACATTGTAGCTGTACTGTAGAAGGACCACTGGGAATGAATCCTGAATTCCAATATTGTAGACATGGATTTAAAACTGCAGAGATTTACTACCTCCTGCTTAAACATCTAGGCACTGGGTTGATAGAGCATTTTTGAACATCCTTTTATCTCTATGACAACCAGACAATTTTGAAATCTTAACAGTTATTTTGTGTCCCTAGAAACATGTAAATAACTACATGTATCCTAGGCGCAATCTAATGCAGTCTGCAATCTCCATCTTGAGCCTGGATCTAAACTGGAAACCTCATAGCTGCAACTTCTGGCCCAATTTTTCTCTCCTCCCCACCCGCTTTCTATCCTTCTAGCCTGATGAAGATTTCTAGGAAGCTTGACAGCTTGCTCACTGTTTTGTGACATTTGGGTACTGCTCGACTTTAAGTTTTGGAGTTCCTACATGAGATATACTACTCATAACAAAACACACAAATCAAATAAACTTCCTGCCGCTTGAATTCTTTTGCCAAAGAGTAATAGAACAGGTAGGCCATGGAGCAATCCATGTTACTAGAGAGATGTATACCTGCACTGCTTCAACTTGTTTCTGTTACCTCTCCACTACCTCTCCCTTCTTCCCCAATAATAAATAGAGCTGGGGTGGCATGCTTTAAGCTCGTATAAGGCTTATTTATATAATATGTGCTTTATGGCAAAAACAGACACTGTGATTGACTTGGTCCTGCTGGTAGCTACATAAAGCTTTCCTGAATGTTAATACGACATATTGCTAAGTGTGACATAATTTATAGCACATAACCTACAGCTTTCTCCAAGGTTGAGTGTTCCCTCATTTCCTCTCCTTTTTATTGGCTTCAGCACATCGTTGCCCATGGCAACAGCAGTGGCAGTGACGGGAATGCAAAACCATCGCAAGCTGACATAGACTCGAGGCCCTAACAATGTCAACCATCCATCACGCAGCTATTGGTAATTGCCTCCATCTATTTCCCATGTCTTGTAGTATCTTTTCTATTGTGGATCAAAATTCAGAAAGTCAGAAACCGCTGACTAATGCAGTGGTTCTGATGCTTCACTCTCCCCACCCCCCCACCCTACTCGCCCCTCTCCTGATTAATTCCGCATTGAAACATACTGAAGCAACTCCTTCAATTTGGTCAAGCATCCTTCACTTCTTTTCTAATCACTGTTGTGAGATTCTGAGTACCTGAGTTTCCTTGGTGGACTCAGAAGTGGTTATACCTCACCCTTGCTCCCCAGTTTGGAGTTGCTAAACAGTTGAAGAGCTGACCATTGTTTTAAAAGATCCCAGCTCATTGGAATTTCATAGAAATGGATGCTATTGTCTAAAAAATCTCCTAGGGTTGAAATGTAGGTCTAGCAATCTGATGCCCATCTCGTACTGAGAAGCATTTAAACAGTCTGAATCAACAAATTATTACTTGTAGAATATCAAAAGCTATAGGTCACATTAATAAAAACTGGCAAATCTTAAATGCAGTAATCCTATGCTGCCCATGCAGCAGTGGGACCCACCACTAATGCAACAGGGAGTTCGTATTTCATGAAGGAACCGGAAACAAGCGGAAACACTTGTATCCGGAACAGGTCACGTCAGCGGAGTGCAGCAGCCATACATGATATTGCCCTATGTAAGCTGTTTGCCCCATAATAAAATGAAAAAATCCTAAATATTTTGTGTAATAATTTGTTCGGAAAAACTTTCAAAATTTAGACTGCAATCCTATACCCACTTACCTGGGAGTAAGCACCGTTGAACTCAATAAGACTTACTTCTGAATAGACATGTGCAAGATTGCACTGTCAATTATTATACCAATTCCAGTATTTTATTTATAAATTACATTTGTATCCTGCCTATCCTCCAAGAAGATCAAGGCAGAATACCTGAAGAGTCTCAAAAATATATCCGTTACAAGAATTCTGTGAGGTTGGCTGGTTGATAATTCTTGGTCTGTGGTCACTCAATGAGCTTTACCAGCTGAGTCGGATTTGAACCTGTGATTCCTCAGTCTGAGTCTGATACATCCTCAACTACATCACATGAGCTCATGTATGTACAAAAAGAGAAAGAAATGGAGTATGATAAAATGCCAGAGTATGATAAAATGCAAAGAAAGAACAGAGCTGGTCCTCTTCCAATTTTACCAAATCTGAAAAACGAATTAGGACGTTTATGCAATGTGAAAGCATAACAATGAGAATATAAATCAGTTGTAATAAAGAGGGTTTTGTGGTTATAAGAGGATCCTTAATTATGCATTCTAGTTGACTTGTGTATCTGTGAATATCTAATTTTAATCATTTTTTTATTAGAACTTTCTGATTTGATGTTTGAGGTTATGGGCATGTTAGATAGATTTGCACCAATCAGCTGTGTGAGAAATAGATTGGCTATCAATCTATGTGTGATAACATACATGTGCATAGCTAAATTAAGTATTTTTCATAAACAAATGGATCCTGTATACTATAAAAATGCATATACTATGGATTTTTAATTTATGACTACGTACGTCTCTCTAATCTCTGCCTGTTAATACCACTCACTCATTGGTTTGCCTTAGCACATTCAGAAATTCAATTTCAACTTTTTTAACAGGATAATTTTGAAATGGGTAACTTGGGTTTGTTCTATCTCACTAAATAAATGAATAAATCACTAAATGAGTGTTTCACATTTTTAACAGGGGCTCACTTATAGTCTGCTTTAGTGATCATTTGGCAACATAGAAACAGAAAATAGCAGTAACATCTGTTTCCTTTAATGTTCAAATTTCCCTTTAAAAATATTTGATTTTTTTTTTACTTCTAAGAGCTTCTCTACAGGAGCAATTTATTCACTCATGATTGGCCACACATGGAAGTTTGTGAGTCCTTTACATGATGCCATCAACCTCCAGGACATCTTCCAAGCATCCCCCCTGAGTAATCTTGCTGTTAAAACAATCTGTTTTATCACAGGATATTGTGAGATATCCCCAGTGAGTAAAGTCAGTGTTGTGTTATAATACAGCCAATAGATGGCACTGTTTCATTGAACTTTATGGAGAGGGGAAGTTTTCAATTACAAATCATGTGGTAACCATCTAAAGATGCTGTAGTAAATGTAGAATGAACACAGAAGAAGAAAGCCTGGTAAGGGTGTAGGTTTTTTTCTTAATGTAGAGGTGCTAGGCTGACCTTATGAAAAGGAGGACAGGGCTCATGTAACTTTAACAGTTGTAGAGAAAAGGGAATTTCAGCCAGTGTCATTTGTATGCAATTAGTTCCTGGTGAAATTCCCTCTTCATCACAACAGTTAAAGTTGCAGGGGCCCTGCCTTCTTTTGTATATAGTCACTCTAGTATAGTGCCTGCAACTTTAACTGTTGTGATGAAGAGGGGATTTCACCAGGAACTAATAGCATACAAATGACACTGGCTAAAATTCCCTTTTCTCTACAACTGTTAAAGTTACATGAGCCCTGTCCTCCTTTTCATATGGTCAGCCTAAGAGGTGCTCTAAGTGAATGTCTCGGTGGATCTATGCCTTGATCCTTTTAGCCTCAGATTCATGTTCCCATGCACATTACTCATAAGTCTCCACTATGTTCAAATGGGCTTTCTCCCAAGTAAGTGTCCATGTTAAGACTATGGAGTCTTCCAGGTGGAGGGCTCCTAGTGCCACCAATCTTTGGTGTTCCACTGTAAAGTACAAGTGGAATTTCTGTATAGTGCCCACTGTCAGGAGAAATTGCCGCTACACGCAGAGTCCTTCCAGCCACACAAGTAAGCACAGATGCTTACTTTGCTGGTCCCTCTGACCATGTTCTTGATACCAGGGGCCGGCCAGCCGGCCGGCCTTCCTTCCTTCCTTCCTTCCTTCCTTCCTTCCTTCCTTCCTTCCTTCTCTGGAGTTGCACAATTCTGGAAGTCTAGAGGTTTACTGCTGTGCTTTTACCCGTGTTAGCACATGTGGCCTAATATGGATTGAAAACATGGTGTTCCAGGAGCAGAGAGTTAAACCTCCCCCCCACAGTTTTTTTGTCTGATATTCCACACGCAACCATTCAGAGGGGAGTGGAGAGTTAAAAAAAAAAAGAGAGAAAAGTACCTATTCAAGTCATTTCATTTTTTTTAACCTCCTGTGGGGAGGGAGATTAAATTTCAGAGGGGAAAACTGGAGAGTGTGGTGGAAGCAGATTTAACCCCCTCCTCCCAAAACACCATGGTCCCGATCGGAATCAGGTCTGCGTGCAGTTATGCAGGAGTAAAAGCAGAGCCATGAACATTCGAACTTTCAGAATTATGCAATTCTGGAGAAGAAACCAAAATGAAAAAACAAACCTCCGTACAAATATTACTAGCTACCACACATACACTCCCCACACACCCCACACCCTTTATTTTGTTCCTAAAACAGGAGCTCATTGTATTTGGGGGGGTGTGAAGGAAAAAGCAGCAGCAGTGACAGGTGCAATCACCTTCTTGAGTGAGGGAGAAACCAGCTATCTGACCAACCTGAAACCATGAAAACACAGCCCTCCCCTAGCGACCTCACCTTATACCTCACACAGCAGCATCCCCACCAAACACTGCAAGATCCTGAAGTCAGGCAGCCACACCACTGTATTTTTGCAGATTATAGCATACCAGAAAATAATTCATGGATTTTCCCCAGTGTGAGAAAACATGGGAGAAGTGGGGAAAAGGAACACAGGATGATATGGGATGACTGCAGGAGCCTAACGACATCATATGGGGATCTCATAATATCCTGTCCACAAGGCAAGCTGATAGCACCTTATAACCCCCATCTGGAAGAGCTGTTGATCCAGCCAAATACTTCAGCAAGGTTCCTGGCATGTAAGAAATGATAATTTCATACAATGTGCATGATCGTTGGCTTCTTTTTCTTGACATGCTGTGACAGCATGGTGTGTCAATTTAAACATGAGCTCACCGTCAAATTGCAATGTTCCTGAAATCAACTACTAAACTTTCATTTTAAAAATTATCGTTGGAAATTACCACGTAGACATGTATAGATTTTGCAATTCCAACTGATCTACACATTTAGTGGCACACACAGCTTCTGTGTTGCAAACTGGTAGAAGGGGAAGCATCAGGGAAGCCATGCAGAACTCTTCCTCTCTGGGAGGGCTATTGCTCAGTGGCAGAGCAGCTGTTTTGCACACTGAAGGTCGCCAGTTCTATCCCTGACATCTCCAGGTTAGGGCTGGGAATGGTCCTACCTGAAACCCTGGAGAGCCCTTGCTGCCAGTCAGTGTCAACAACACTAGGCTAGATGGACCAGTGGTGTGACTCGGCATAAGGCAGCTTCCTGTTTTTCCAGTGTCCCACTTATATCCCGCAAACAATGGTCAGGGATAAACCACCACCTCACCTGTCACACACCACCTCTCCACAACAAATGGTGCCCTTCCACCACTTTCCAGTGGAGAAGAGCCATTTGTATGAATGCTCAAGTATGAAATGGCAGGATACTACAAAAACCAGGATAGTAGGACCAAGGGAAGGGAATCTCAGTGGCCATCTGGGGAACCACAGAGGGTCGAATTCAGGCCCCAGGAGGACCAGGTTTGGCCCCTGTGCCTGAGGTTCACAACTGCTTTACAAGGTGTGCAGCTTTTGCCATCTTTGGAAGCTGAAAAACCTAAATTGTATTAAGAAGTTGAATTTCCTTGGCTTTACTTGAACACCAGTGTGAAACCCCATGAAGGGTTAATTTTGTAGCTCTTTATACGATTGCACCGCATTTATTGCTTAACCAAATTACAGTATTAATTAAAAGGCCCTACTAAAAGTGCTGCCTGTCAGCCTCTGATCCCTAAGGTCCTTTCAAAAGTGAATGAAGGAGGACAGTAAGAAAAAGAGGAAATTGCCAGGCCAATCCTGGTTTGTGATTTGTGTTTTCATGACCCTCCATCTGTCTATGAAGAATGCTTTCTTCACCCTGCAGATCCGTAAGCGGATTGCACAGATACAAACTGATGGTTTTTCTGTCTCAGACGCTTATGACAAACCTCAGCATTGCCATTTGCAATCATAGATAGAAAGCTGACTGTTTAGACTGAGTAACCTTCTTCTGATTTTTTAATTTATAATAGGAATATTAAGAAAGTCTATTTTTAAAGAAGTAGTAAACATTTGAAAGCAAAGGTTTGAAGGGGGATTTGAATCTAACCATAAATCTATATCCACACAGCATAAGAACAGTGTAGTAAATGTAATACAGAGTGCAAGGAACAGATATTAATATTTTAGTGACTTCAGCTAGAAGGTGGAAGTCCATTAGGCTAAGAAGTCTAATGTTCCATGAAACAAAACAAAGATGATTGGAAGTATTAGGGGTTTATTATGAAATAAGCTCTTCACTGTTGCATGCACTACTTGCATTTTAACTGTGTGTGTGTCCACAAAACTATCAAACGCCTTCATCCAGTTTGTGGGATCTAATTTGTATTTTACTAGAGCCCTGAAATCCACCAACTGGAGCCTCATGTAAAAGACATACACTTAGAAATAAAGAATTCTGAGCCCACGAATTTGGAGCTCCCAGTCCTTCCACAAGGCTTCAGCACTATAATTTAGGGTAGTCAATTTGCTGTGACTATTGGGTACCAGAAAACATAGCTGATTTACCTCAAATCATCCAGAGATCTAGCTGTACATCCAGACCTACTTTCTGCCCAACCAGATCTTAAGGAGCGCATCCTTGCTAAACAGAGTGGTGTCATACTGATACTATAATAAACCCAGCTTGTAAACCTAAGTTGGATGAACCTTTGTAAAAGATGGGAGGTTTGGCAGTCTCTTAAGGACAGACCACCTCACTCTTCCAAACTGTCGCTACTCATGCTTTTAGCTCCTTTTCTCCCCAACCCTCTACTTCCCTTTTTGCGCACATACTCACACTACCCTCCTCCTATATGGGTGATCATATACAAAGCGAGACCAAGTCTCTGTAGCCTTGTATAAAAGAGGGATTTTTAGTAGGCCCAACTTTCTTCACTCCTGCATAATACAGAGATAGAGGATGGGCTCTATCCAAAGTAATCCTACTTAGAAATGAATGGGACTTGTTAGACTAACACTGGATACAATCCATAGGATCCAACCCTTAAGTAGCACTGATTTGCTGGCTTACAGATTGATTTGGGATCTCTCTTACGGCAGTAGAGAACATAGTGGCTCAATTCGGACGACACGATAGTCAATGGTGGGGTAATAATCAACTTTACAGTTGTTCAACTAGGGGGTACTCCCCACACAACATGGTAATAAATAATCAACTGTGGTGTGGATTAGGATCAGCGCTGAGTTGACTATGGCAGCATTCAGATGACACAATAGTCAAAACAACTGACGATTGTTTCCCCCACACCAGTTGTTTATTGTGTCATCCGAATTGAGCCAGTATGTTTCCATAAAAGTCAATGAACACAATACATCTGGATTCAATTAAATGGCTTTGGTAAAGTGAGCGAATGAACATGGTGGCAATTTCACTAGATATGCCTTTTTTGCAACCTGAAGTGGGTTTCGTGTGGAATCTCTTTGGCCCAATCAGAACCTAACAGTGACCCCCTTTATTGTGAATATCAAATATTCCCCCTTTATTGTGAATATCAAGGGGGGGACACATATAAACAGTGATAACATCACAGTGACCAGATGTAGGCAATGGGCATTTGTGTATAATTCTTTGTGTGCAGTTTTAAAATGCTAAGGAGTTGGTTGGTTGTATTTCACCAATAAAAATCATGTAGATAAATATTTGAAAACATGTTTTTAGAGAGTTGTTGTAAGCAACCATCAAATGCAGCCCCTGCCTGAAATATAGGGTTCAAAATACAGAGTTCATAATACAGGATGGTTACAACTCCCATCTCAACATGTAATATGAAGCCATCATACCCACACTGCAAAATACCACTCTCATCAAGCCTTTGCATTTTACCCCATGCTGCCAATCTGCAGGTTTTTACAGCAGACTACATTATAGATTTATTATCAGTTGTTCTTTTGGAGCTGTCACTTCAAATAACACTGGATAGTTTATTTCTCCCCTTCCAATGTATGTATGTGTTTCCTGGACAGGTTTTTTAATGTTAAGAATTAAAATTATTTTTAAAAAAAAAAAAATGCAACACAAAAAAAGATTTCCACCTGAATGTCTTTCTTTGTTCTATGGGGTGGGTGGGTAGTACACTTGAGGCCAATCACTACCACTAAGTCCTGATTTCTTCCTTGTCTAGCACTTCTATCACTCTACAGATGGACAGGCATAGCATGTTGGTGTAAAAGCAAGAAGACCAGAAAAATCAAACCAGCAGACAAAGGAGCTGCCCAACCAGTAGACTAGCCTTCCCTAACCTGATGTTGTCCAATGGTTTTGGACTACAACTCCCATACTTCTTGACCATTGGCCATGCTGGCTAGGGTTGCTGGGGGTTGTAGTCCAAAACTTCTAGAGGGCATAAGACTGGGGAAGGCTAGAACACAGGAAGCTGCCTTATACTGAGTCAGTCTACAAGTCCAGCTAACCCAGTATTGTTGACACTGACTAGAAGTAGCTCTCCAGGGTTTCAGGCAGGAGTCTTTTCTTAGCTCTACCTGAAGATGCCAGGGATTCAACCTGAGGCCTTCTGCATGCAAAGCAGGTGCTCTACTTCCAAGGCTGTATTTTGTCTCCTTCAGTTTATCTCCTGCCAAAATCTTCTTCTCTACTCAAGGGCTAGAGACACAGAAGCCCTGTCCTCTTGTACATCTGTCCTCCTGTCAGAGTTATGAAGGCAGAAGGCACAGCTGCCCTGCCCAGCCCGCAACCTATATTGACAAGACAAAAGGCAAAGCTAATCATAAGGGAGCAAGACCCGCAGGCACCTTCCTTCTGACGCTCTACGGCTCCAACGTCACAAGCCCCCAAAACGTGTTCCGTTTCTCTTGGTGAACCCGTCCATAAAAGAACTACATATCCCAGAATGCTCGGCGACGAAGAATTCAGTGGAGCACATTGCACGCTGGAATACGTAGTTCACGCTGCCGCCCGTCTTTCGCACGCGTTTTGCAACCTAAGGAGGCGCCTCATTCCCAACGTAGGGATCACTATGCAACGTCACAGCTGCGTAAGAAAAGATAAAACACAGGTGAGTAAAAACGTTATTTTCCGTCGCGCGCGCGCAAGTGTGTGTGTGTAGGGGGGCGGGGGCGGTGTCATAATGTTCCGGGCTCCCCTGGCTCCTGGGAATGCCGTTGCCATAGAAACGACGCCGGGTTGGCGGAACGTCTTCCGTTTCCGGGGGCGGCCATTGCCTAGGCAACGCTTTCTGCGTGAAGCTGGAGGCTTGTCGAGGATGGCCTCGGGGGTTGCTCCCATAGCGGACGGGGAGTTCACCGCGGCAATTTACGGGCTGATTCGGGCCGGGCGGTTCGCGGAGGCGGTGGGGATCTTAAGCAGCGAACTGCAGCGGAGTTGCCGCTCCCGGGCCGGCCTGTCTCTGCTCGGCTACTGTTACTACCAGCTACAGGACTTCGCGGCAGCGGCCGAGTGCTACGAGCAGTTGGGGACGCTGCACCCGGGGCTCCACGAGTACCGGCTCTACCACGCGCAGGCGCTCTACAAGGCCGGGCTCTACGCGGAAGCCCTGCGCGCCACCGTCCCGCTGCTCGACGTCCCCACTTTCCAGAGCCGAGCGCTGCGCCTCCAGGCGGCCGCCCAGTATGCCCAGGGAGATCTCTCCAGCGCCAAGGCCCTGGTGGAACTGCAGCTGGCAGCAGCCACAGAAGGGAACCCCGGGGCGGCTGAAGACCCCTCGGAGCTGCCAGATGCGGAGGTGAACATGGGCTGCCTGCTGTACCGTGAAGGGCAGCATGAGGAGGCTTGCAGCAAGTTTGCCTCAGCCATGCAGGTGCTGGGCTACTGCCCGGAGCTGTCCTACAACATGGCGCTGTGCTGCTATGCCGCCAAGCAGTACGCCCCTGCCCTCAAGCACATTGCAGATATCATCGAGCGGGGCATGCAACAGCACCCGGAGCTGAGTGTGGGCACCAACACTGAGGGCCTGGATGTCCGCAGTGTTGGCAACACTTTGCTGCTGCATCGCACAGCCCTGGTGGAAGCCTTCAACCTCAAGGCTGCCATTGAGTATCAGCTGTGCAACCTGCAGGCATGTCAAGAGGCACTCACAGATATGCCACCTCGGGCTGAGGAGGAGTTGGACCCAGTCACCTTGCACAACCAGGCGCTGATGAACATGGATCGGCGGCCCACAGAAGGCTTTGAGAAGCTGCAATTCCTCCTGCAACAGAACCCCTGCCCACCAGAGACATTTGGGAACCTGTTGCTTCTTTACTGCAAGTACCAATACTATGACCTGGCTGCAGATGTGCTGGCTGAAAATGCTCACTTGACCTATAAGCTTCTGACACCATATCTGTACAACTTCTTAGATGCCATGATCACCTGCCAAACTGCCCCTGATGAGGCATTCCATAAGCTTGATGAACTGGCAGGGGCCCTAACTGAGCAGCTGAGAAAGCTGACCAAGGAGGTGCAGGAATCTAGGAAAAATCGAGATGATGAGGCTCTAAGGAAGGCAGTTAATGAGTATGACGAGACACTGGAGAAATATGTCCCTGTCTTTATGGCTCAGGCAAAGATTTATTGGGACATGGAGAATTATCCCATGTTGGAGAAGATGTTTCACAAATCAGTGGACTTCTGCAAGGACCATGAAGTGTGGAAACTTAATGTGGCTCATGTACTGTTCATGCAAGAGAACAAATACAAAGAAGCCATTGGTTTCTATGAGCCTATTGTAAAAAAGCACTATGATAATATCCTGCAGGTCAGTGCCATTGTGCTGGCTAACTTGTGTGTTTCCTACATCATGACTAGCCAAAATGAAGAGGCAGAAGAGCTGATGAGGAAAATTGAAAAAGAAGAAGAGCAGCTCTCATACCATGAGCCTGATAAAAAGATCTATCACCTCTGCATTGTCAACCTAGTTATTGGGACTCTCTACTGTGCCAAAGGGAACTTTGACTTTGGCATCTCAAGGGTGATTAAGAGTTTGGAGCCTTACAACAAAAAGCTTGGTACAGACACTTGGTATTATGCTAAAAGATGTTTCCTGTCATTGTTGGAAAATATGTGTAAGCATGTGATTATGGTGCGTGACAGTGTCATTCAAGAATGTATCCAGTTTCTTGAGCACTGTGAAGTGTATGGCCGAAATATCCCTGCCGTTATTGAACAACCTCTTGAGGAAGAGAAGATGCATAGTGGGAAGAACACTGTTACCTATGAAGCCAGGCAGCTGAGGGCGCTGATGTATGATGTTATTGGGTGGAACAAATAATTGCTCTGGCATTCCCATTCAAAATGGCTAAGCACTAGGAGATCAGTGAGTTACTTGCCTATTCAGAATTATATATATGTATATATATATGGGTAGTAGCCAATGGGGCTGTCTTCCTCTCCTGTCGATTCCATTGCACCATCTGTGCAATGGATATTTAACTATAGGAAACCCCAAAACTAGCAGCAACACTCATTTCTGGATCAAGGCAGGTTGGCGGAGCTCTGTTGACCTGCACCATTCCAGAAACAAACTTTTTCTGCTTGTTTTGTGTTCTTCCCAGAAGCGCTAAATCTCTGTTGTGCAAATGGTGGGTCTCACTTGTGGAATGGAATCTGTAGGACCATAACCGAAGCAGCAGGGGTGCAGGACCCCATTGGCATTGGTTACAGCCCCATATCTATATATAATCGTATACATTGGTTTCCTTGGCTTTTTTTGGTAGTCAGTTGTAGTGTTTTAAATGAAAATTTACTATTTGTACCAAATTACTAGAGGACCGATAGCACCCTCAATATTTGACAGTTAAATTTGGTAGGAAATATTGAGCTAGCTTAGTGTATATCATCAATTACAGTTTAACTCGCTTATACTGGTTAACATTTATTCATTATTATTTTTCTATTAAGAAATTACCTTCCTTAAAAAAAGTACCATAGATATTTTTTAAAATATAACAAAAATAAACAAAAATGTTTCCAAAATAAAGTAGAAAATTGTGCTGCCTAATTATTACTACTGTGGAATGAAGAAATGATGAGCTGACAAGGGATGTGAGTAGCTGATTTTTTTTCTGATGGCAAATAGTAGCTTTGGGGATTTCATCAGAGAAGCAACACATGGATAAAAAGCTATCCAATTGCACTGCAGTCTGACAGCTGCTATTCATTCATGCATCTTCCATAATGTGTTGATTTTGGTCTGAGAAGAGATTAAAGTTATCATTGTTATACAGACAGATTAGTAGTTAAATATTCTCCAATCTGAAACTCTCAGGTAACCATAAAGTTATATATCAGGTTGGATCCAGACTTAGACATACTTAAGTTAGTCCCAGTGACTAAGTCTGGATCCAGCCCATTCCTAACTAAGGTCATGAGCCTTCCTGCAGTGATGTGTAAAGTTCAGGCAGTGGAGACTCCATGCAACAACACACAGAGATATACAGCTAGATACACACAAGCTCCTGCCTACACTTCCATGGTGATCATCCAGCCTTCAGATGCAGCGTATATGTGGAGTTTTCTTCTAGACCACTCATGGACCTCATGACCTACCAGAGAAAGCTTGGATGTGGCAACTTAAGGCTTACCACTGGTCCCTGGAAGACATTCAGCAATCTAGAATGCTTCTGTGGGGATCTTTCTCTTGGAATGAGCAGTCTGTGTAGGACTGCTAGGTTGTTGGTGGGGGGAAATGGAGGCCCTTAGGCTTAGGGTTTTTTTTGTTTTTTTGCTGTAGTTTGCTGTGTTAGGAAGCAGTTGTGGCCTCTGCTTGTTGGGCCATTCAGTGTTGATGCCATGCCTGTGCAGTAGCATCTGGCAACCTGCTTGGCTTGATGATGTTTCTTGTTTGTGCCCTTGCTGGTTACACCTAGGCTCGCTCTTTCTCTCACATGTTCCCTCTCCCTCCCAGCATTGCTCTTTTTCTTTTCCTTCCCAGCCCATTCTCTCATTCTTCACGACACACACACACACACACACGACCTTCCCAGCCAGGGCCACTGCTGGTAGAGGAAGAAGTGGGAGTGGCAGGTGGAGAATGGAGTGACTGAGCTTGAAGTTGAGGTAGGGAAAACTTTTCCTTTCCTTTTGGGGCTGGGGAAAGGGGTGTGAGTATGGATAGGATGAGCAGAGTAATTCTAGGTAGGTCTGCGAAGTAGTACAGATGTGAAGGCCTCGGAAAAAAAATAAGAAAAACTCTGTTTTTCCGTTTTTCCCAAGAACCATTTTGTTTTTCCCGAAAAAGTGGAAAACTTGAACCGCTTTGGATTATGAAATATTTTCTTTTAGAATTTAAGACAAAGCTTTTATATATTGTTACCCAGCCTTTACTCCCCCACCATATTATGTTTTCAAATACATTTAAGTGAGTTACTTCCTGAATAGCCAGAGAAGTGCTGATGAATAATATCTCCCCCCCCCCCTTTTTTTTTCTTTGCTAAACACTCAGTAAAGCTGAGTATCGATCTCCGGAGATTTGAATGCATCATGGGTTCACCTAATCCAAACTTGCAAGCTGCTCTCTGGAAGTACCAAATTGCTTATTAGGAGGTCTGCGAAACTAAATGCCCAAGAATAAGCTCCATCAGTCAGTTCCGATGGAAGTCAAAGTTGATGCAAACAGTTACATAGCAGTAAGAGAAGGCAGGATTGGGCTACTACAGCATATTTCAGTGGTGCCCGAAGATAGGACACAGTTAATCTCCCCCTCCAGAAATCAAAGGAGAATGAAGATTCATGCAAATCCAGCACTGCCTGTTAAGCAGTGTGTGCGGGGAGAAAAATAATGTATTAAATACTGTCCATATTTTTTTTAATGTTCTATTTGGTGGATTGTTTCCTTTAAATGCTCATACACTTACAGCATGGGTGGAGAATTGCATTAAGGTGGGTCCTGAATTACCACTACCACAAACTGGGCATCCTGCAGTGGGCCACACCCACCAATGTCACAACCCCCACCCATTTTGTAGTTCCCTGTGGGAGAGAAACACAGCTTGGTCTCTCTGTCAATGTAGAGAAAGGGTCTTGGTCAGCGCTCCTTCCAGCACTGGATGAGTTTGGCACCCCCTTTGTCTGCCTCTCACCATCCCATGCAGGACCTCTGGGTGAGTGGGAGCAGTATGCAGGGGAATACTCCCTGTTATCTCTGATCCGTAATAGGAGATAACAGCAGCAATTCCTCCAGGGTGCTGGGCTCAGAGGCCTCCCCTGCCTCTGGGACGAATCCACAGTGGCTTCACCGGCTAGAAGTTCTCCATCTCTTACAGGCTTCAGGCACATTTTCGAAAGTTAAACAATGGTCCAGTGGGGCCAAGGGTCTGCAAGGCTTAGATTGAAACAATAAGACTCTGGTCTGGTTCATACTCTACCATGCATAGACATACAATACATTCCCTCTGGAACATTTGATGGAAGCTGATCATGTGAACACAGCTAGCAAAGCTGTCATTGGAACTATTAAGTGAACACACTCCCAATCACACAGAATCACCTTCCTTCAGATATTATTGGGAATTAAGTTGACGCTCCCTCTTTACTGCTATTACTATATGAAATGGTCTTCTAAACATACGGTACTTTATTCCAGCAGTACGTAGTGCTAGCTAGCTGTTACTCCTTCCTACATTAGTGAAAACAGCTGACCACTTGCCACTTTGGGAGATCAGCCATTGTATGTTTCTTTATCCCGGCACTAAGTGGTAGTCCTACTAAAGGCTAATCTGTTGGTCTTCTATCTCTTCCCATATTCCAACTGAATATTGTGACTAAATGCAGAGTCTGTGGCTTCACCATCAGACAGCTTTGTTTAACATCTAGCCTGATGAAGAATTCTGAAGATCTTGAAAGGCTGCTCACTGTTACATGACATTTTGATTTTGGACTTTTTCTATAATAATGCCAAGAGTCAGTCCTTTGCAGGTGCCAGCATGTGGTAATCCTGGACTCATCACGTGGCTGAAACCTATGGAGACTTGTGGCAATATGTGGTACTGTAGTCATCTGTTTCCACGCTGTATGAAACTCTTTCCTTCAACCACTTACACGTTCAGAAGAAGTCTTATGATTTCAAATCCTGTTCACCCTCATGAGCAGAGCAGCCATCAGTAAAAGATCTTTCTTATTTATAGGGGGAATTGTACCATATATTGTTCAGCATAAACAGCATGACCTTTACAAAAAGTTTTAAAAAGTCATTCTGCATTACAGAGAACAACGTGCAGGCTATGTGCAACGACACAGGGAATAGCAGGGCTTTGTTTAATATTCGCTGTGCATTTTCTGTAAAAGTCAGTGGACATTTAAAAAAACAAAATTCTGTGTGTTTAACTGTTGAATGCCCTCTAAGCAATGCAAAAGCAGAATGAAGATGATTTTTTAATGGTTTTATTCATTACCGGCTATGCTATGATGTTTATGGGCTTCAAAATCAGCCTTTATAATTCCATGGCCAACATTGCTTACTGGAATGTCAAGCTCCTGTCCATTCCTTTGACCCAAGGGGCCCAAACCCACAGGTATTATTATAAACTGTGACGGGAATAGCAATCTGTAGGGTATGCATTTTTACATTGCATGTCTCCATTGTGCCCTCTGAACTCTATTGGATGTAAAAATGGATGGCTATTTTTTCTCCCCCTCTCTTACATTGGAACTTACTGTGGGCGGGCGGGGAGGGGGAATCCTCCAATGAAATTGATTTGTAGTATGTTAGGGATGAACGAAAGAAACTACTTCACATAATTAACTTGGGAAATCTGCAAACAGAAGTGGTAGCTTACAGTGCAATCCTATACGTGTCTACAATTCAGTGAAAAATGGAGAATGTTCTAGAAATGGATATTAGCTAAATGGCGAGAGGTGGTATTACCTCTGAGTCCTGGGTGGTGGAGACACGTAACTGTTGCCTTCACGCTCTACTTGTAAACTTACCAGACGCATTCGGCTAGAAACAGGCATTTGGTTTAGAAACAGAGTGGAGACAAGTACAAGCCCAAGGCCACAAACTGAGTACAAGGCAAAGGTGTCCCATGAGTCTTGAATGTCAAACCACCCCTTTGACCCAACGTTTCCTAATGCAACATTTTACAGAAGGCAAACCTATGAGTGATTTGTCCAGGAACATAAACTGAGTACAGGGCAGCTCAAAACCTGTTTCCTCTTTGATGAATTCCCCTGCTCCGAATTCATTTTCCTCCTAGATCCTTCCCTCCCACCCCAGCCTGCTTCCCCCACTCACCTCTCCTCCATCGGTCTCTACACAACAGCACATGCATCCATGTCATACACAACCATTCTCTTTCAGGGCAAGCAGGAAGTGAACTCTGCCCATCCGTTTAGCTCTCCTCTGCTGGTGTAGCCTCAGAATACCAATAAATATTAAAAACTGTCCCCATCCTATGCACATCTCACTGTTGACAATTTGTTTAGGGTTTGTTTGTTTTTTTGCCTTTCTTCAAAATGGTGGGTTTGGAGTACTTTGCTGACTGAATGAGAAACCACCAGTAGGTAGCTCTGTAAAAGCAATATTAATATACATTTCTTTGGAAGTGGATTAAATAAAAGTAATAAATGTAGGGAACTGCAGAAAAACAAGAACCAAGGTGGCACAATTGTGTCTTTCTTGACTTAGCCTTGAGCCTCTTAGGGTTTGTAATGTCACCAGGTGTGCAGGAAGATAAGACATCAAAGATCTATCTTCTCTCTCAACCTCTTTCTTTTTCTTTGTTACTTTTTCTCCCTTCAGTCATTTACAGCCCAAAGAAGTTGTGGAGTAGCTACCGCTAAGGTCAGATGTGCGGATAAGCTTTTTGCTACCACCAAGATCAGATATGTGGATAAGCTCTTTGATTGCATAAGGCTTCCATCCCCACCTCTCCCTCTGAGAATTCTGGAGCTGGGGGGCATTGGTCACACCTGTGGGGCTGAATGCCCTGAAAATGTGGAAGGGTCACAGCCAGTAGCAACAGCAAGGTTATTCTAGCTCTGTCTGACAGGAGTTAATTTACAGCTTTCCAGTCTGTATTAAAGGGCTGGTGTAAGCCTTTACAGTAGCACAGATCATGCCTTTGTCCCCAGTTTGCAAAAGCATCCATGAAACAACGCTTTCCCTCCATCTTTCTTCCATTCCTCCACTCACAGCAAACATTCTCTCTAGGGATCTTCCTTTCTCTCTGCCCGTGTCATGCGAATCGTAGCACAGTCTGACCGACTGCTGCTGCTTTATCCATCCCTTTCAGAGCATGCAGCCTTGCCTGTAGGAGAGAGGAGAGCACAGAATGCTATTCACACAATGCTGTAAGGAGCAGAGGGGAAGAACAGCATTCTTAGCATCCTGAATACGAAAACAAAAGCAACATTTTTTAGTTCTGAAATTAATTCTACTAATCATACTTAAGGTCAGTATTTCCGACTGTTAAGCATTCCTTGCCATGCAAAAATGCAGAGAGGTGCATGGATGGCAACAAGGTGCTACAGCTCCTGTTGGGTAGGCTGACCAGATAAAATCCAGGTCAGGGCTCATGTAACTTTAACTGTGGTGATGAAGAGGGAATTTCACCAGGAACTAATTGCATACAAATGACCCTGGCTGAAATTCCCTTTGCTCTACAACTGTTAAAGTTACATGAGCCCTGACCTGGATTTTATCTGGTCACCCTACTATTGGGAATTTAGAAAATCTGGTTCTCTAGCACACAGCTAGATAATCTGTACGATTTCAAAGCAGTCTTTACTATGAATGTTATCTCATGGTCATTGCAGTACAGAAAATCTTAATTGGATAAACCAGCAAACATGAAGGATGCAATCACATTTCACTTGTGAGTAAGCCCCACTGAATCCATATGCACATGCATCGGAACTTCAGAGGACAGGTCTGCAATTCTCCTATCTGGAGGAATTCACAGCTGTTCACTAAAGACTTGTGAATGTCGCTACTAAGAAGTGCTACCTGCTTGGTACATGTGCCACCCACATTATGCACAGGCTTTGTTGTTGCATCCCATTCTCATGCGCTCCTATAGAGGGTACTAGTGAGCCACAAGTTGGGCTTCCTGATTCATTAGTAGCTTGCTCTCCCACAGGAGGTCAGCATCCTCAAAAGGATGAAGGTAAATTGTGTAGCCTATGAACCTCTCCAGAGTGAACAAAATAAAGCCTGTATTCAGCACTTATTCACTCCTAAAACAGAGAAACTATGTCCTGCTAGATTAGGATAGAAATAAGCTTCTGCCTAGAAACATCCAATCTACTTCACATGTGACTACAAAGTCACTGAGCTCAGTATTCCCTCACTAAAAACCACTGGCAGCTGAAGGCACTCGTAACTCAACATTTTGTGGCTCACAATTCTAGGTGTTTGTATTTTGTTTAATGTATTTCTTAGCTGCCTTTCAAGCCTCTGGTCTTCTCACAAAAACTGGCAATATAAAACAGTAAAATTCAATATACATTGTAAACCTACCTTAAATTTAAGCCATTTTAAAATAAGGCAATTAAAATACTATACAATACAATGCAGTTTGAATATGTAACAGCAGCAAATAAAATCAATTAAAAGACAGGAAAAAGGGTAAGCTTTAAAATCCCTCTTAAAAGCCACCACAGAGGATCCCGACATATATCTCTTAGGAGGGAATTCCATTTGAAATGCTTTATTAAAAACATGTTGCTTCGCTAAAATGTATAGATCAAGGCATTGAATTAGAGTGCTTGGCTTCATAGGTTGCTAAAGCAATTTGTAGCTGCTTGACGGCTTCTGTATATTTTAAAACAAAAACAAGCAAACAAAAATCCCTGTGTGCTTTACTGAAAACACCAACAGCTCTGGATGTGTTCACATGGATCAGACATATATGGCAGCTTCCCCCGCCGCCGCCCCCAACAAACTTTTCTGTGAAAGGGAAATGCAAAGCACACACAATGGCAAACACTCATGCACACGTGTGGACGATTCTGTTCTCGGGGAGCTACAGTGTGCACCGTTCTAAAGAACAGGCAATGTATTTGCTTTGCTAAAGGCTAAGCTAGATGTTGTGTTAATCACTTCATTAGCCCTTGCGTGATTCAAAAATAAATAGCCATGGGGGGAGGGACTGGATTGGGACTGTGGTGTGGGGAGGGAGACTTCAATGTTTCATTCCTGTTTTAGTCCCAAATTGAATCCACTTCCTCCCCCATGCCCCTATTTGCCTTGGAGAGAAAGCTTCCATTGGCACAACCAATGGCTGGATTTTATATATTTAAAAATGGGGGAATCATCCAGTATTTGTTTCTTCATCCTAGGCACTGTCTGAAGAAGTCCTGAATCAGCGTCATGGGATGACTCTAGATTCTAGTATTATGAGAGAGGGAGAAAAACGCCTCCCTATCCATATTCGCCACACCATGCATCATTTTGTATATCTCTATCATGTCTCCCCCTACTCACCTTTTCTCCAAGCTAACCAATCTCAGCTATTGTAACCTTCCCTCATAGGGGAGACACTCCAGCCCCTTGATAATTTTAGTTGCACTTTTTTGCACTGTTCCCAACTCTACAATATCCTGTTTTAGGTACGGTGATCAGAATTGTACACTGTTTTCTAAGGCTGTATTCAGACAACACAATAGTCAATAGTGGGGTAATAATCAGCTCGACAGTTTATCTAGGGGATTCTCCCCACACAACATGATAATAATGATTGTGGTGTGAATTAGGATCAACACTGAGTTAACTATTCGTCCATGCTGACTTGACTCACTCATTCCTTGCCTTGTCTCCCCTCCTTCAGTCCTCCTGCTTGTATCCAATCAGCCATTGGTGCCGAAAAACTATCTTGCCGGCTGGACTAGAGCAGCTGCTGCCACTTTGACTGCTCTTGCCTTGCAACTCTGTGGCTGACTAAATAACCAATGGTGTCTGAGGAAATAACTAGCAGTGCCCTTCACACAACACGATAACCAACAGTGGTTCAAATAGCCAACTTTGCACAGCGTTGGTTATTTGCGTTAGTTATTTCAGCCAAATAACCAACCATTGGTTAAAAAAAAACCCTCCACCACACAACACGATAACCCACAGTGGGTTAAATAACCAACCATCGACTATTTAAACTACCATTGGTTATTATGTTGTCTGAACCCAGTCTAAGTGTGGTCACACCATAGATTTGTATAAGGGGAATATGATATTGGCAGTTTTATTTTCAATTCCTTTCCTAATTATGTCCAACATGGCAATTTGTCTCTTTCACAGTGGCCACACACTAGTTTGACATTTTCAGCAAGCTGTCCACCACAACCCCAAGATCTCTTTCTTGGTCAGTCACTGCTAGCTCAGATCCCATCAGTTTATCTTGAAGTTGGGATTTTTTTGTCCCAACATACATCACCTTTCACTTGCTTAAACTGAACTGCATTTTCCATTTTGAGAATTTATGACACCTTGTTCTTATAGTCTCCCAGCTACTACTCAACAATTTCTCCTGAGAAATTTGAGCCTCTTTCATCACCCATTTTTGTTGGTATTAATATTGTAAACTTCATAATTTAATATTGGATCAAGGTCTGGAGGATTTATTTCTGTAATTTTCTTTTTTTAAGTAGATGTAAAAGTATTACATCAAAAACTTGAAAAGGGACATTATTATTATTATTATTATTATTATTATTATTATTATAAAAGAAGGCAACTCTTTGAGAAATAAATTCTGGTCCAAATAATATTGGACCAGACCAAAGAAGAGATTGTTTTCCTGCTATCTTCCAAATAAACCACATTTTCTCATGTACAATCACAGTATACCTGAATTATCAATATAACAGTTTCAGCTGCACTAGACTTTTACTACGATAATAATGTCCTGTGAGATCCCATTTCTGCTGGATAGAAACAAAGACCCCCCAATCCAACTAAAGGTAGCTGTGACATTGAGCCTATCTACACTACTGCTTTAAAACGGTTTATAGCAGTTTTAAACCGGTTAATAACCGTTATTGACCGGTTTAAAACTGTTATAAACCGTTTTAAAGCAGCAGTGTAGATAGGCTGAATGTCCCACTGAAGGCAATGGAACCAGTTTGTGTCATGCCATTGCTTTCAGTGCAAGCATTGCAGCTAAACTTGATTAGAGCCTCTGTGGGTTAGGGTTACAGGCAGCCCACTAAAACAGAAGAGCTAGCACTTCAGCATGTTCATTACCTTTTATCCTGATCCACCAAGGAGACCCGAGCACACAGTTGATGTGGATTGTTATGTGCATTTTCATCTGCATTAGATTGCTCGTCCAGGCATTATTGCAATGGTTCTATGTGTCTTTTGATACAAGCAGGAATGGGCATCCTCATCTATGGCCAGTAGTTGAAACTACTGCTGAAATGGGGTCATTAGCTTTGATGGTGAGGATGAACACTCAAACTGTCAAACACAATCCCATCAAAATACCTTTTAGCCCAGTCCTGACCGTATTTATTTAGAAGCATGTCCTATTGATTTCAGTGGGATTTACTTCAGAGGAAATCTGCTTAGGGTTACAACCATGCAGCATGATCCTAGGTATATATTCTCAGAAGAAAGTCCCACTGGGTTTAATGTGACTTGCTGCCTACTAAATATGTTTAAGATAGCAGCCCTACATTAAAAAGAAAAAGTGAACAGAAATACCATGTGCTTAATGACTTAAAGATCACAGGCAAATGAATCCCAACCTTCCATTCAACCATGAACATAATCAACAATATAAAAAGTTTTTCAGATGAAAAAAAAAGCAAGCAAGCAAACAAAATGAAAAAGTAACAGGATACCTCATTTTTTTAAAAAAAAGTCTCACAGTATTAACTGTTAGCACTGAAGTTAATGACAAAGCAGTACCAGTCACTAGTCTAGGCTAAGGGTCTAATATCTGTCCCCCATGGGACGGATGGGAAATAATTTTTATTGAAAGAGGAATAAATAGCCTAGTTGTGGGGCAATGCTTTTTAATTCTTTAAAGAAAGAAAAAAGGTACATATCGGGTCCAATGCTGGAGAAGGGAAGTACATTGCCTAAAATGCCTTTGATATCACTTTTAAATTTTATATTTTTTGCCAGCATAGTCATCCTCAGATCTGCTGAAATAAATAAAACAATACTGGGTTGGTTTGTTTTTAAATGCTTATGAACTAGTGGACCAGAGCTGCGGGGGCATAAATAGCCCCCTTTTTTCTTTTTTCTACATTTTAGGATACGATCAGCATTCAGATTGGATAATAACAGCATGGAAAATGTAGCCTCTAAAACAGGAAAAGAAATGCAAGAAATTATTTTTAATAACCTTTTAAAATTTTCAGAATGGCTCCAGTATCTTGCAAGGAAGAGCACACTTGCCATAGAAATGTGTGAACGGAGGTATCTGTGGTGCTTGTGCAGCTATGGTACATGAGGAGTGTGCCCAAAACACTTGATATGTTTAATGGCGGAAGAAACTATTTTTTCTAGCAACAACGAGTTGTAGTTCATTGCTGGGACCGTGTGATTTTGCTTGCTAGCTGGGAAGAAAGAACCCAATAGTGGGACATAAAATAAATGAATCCCAAACCTACTGTAACAGTCTTGTAAATGTGCGATTGAATAGAGTTTTGGTCACATGTGTGACCTTAAACCTTCCTGTTACTTTTTCAGACTTTTGGCATAGTTCATCCTGACATTCAAGTGGCTCTCTGCTTGGTTTGTGTCCTTGGGCCTGTTTGGGCTTCATGTCATTGTCTATTTTATTAAGGATAGCTTACCAGACCAGGGGTCAGTTCCTGCCCTGATTTACACCTTAAGTGCAATGATCTTGTCAGTCTGGTATGTGGGTCAGGAGTGGTGAGGCAATCAATCATACAGTTGGAAGAGGTGTTAAGGGTCACCTCATCCTCACAGTTGATGCTTCTCCCGCTCTCCAGAGATGCTGAACTTGATATTCCTTGGACTAAGATCATCTCTTTTCTCATTGCTGTGCCTAATTGTGAAACCGTCGCAAACGGGCACTGTGTGTGGCCTTCCAAGGATAGAGGAGACAGGCATTCACCTGATCAATAGTAGCATTTAGGGCAGAGTAGTGTGAGGTACAGGTTTTCCCCCCAAACCTATCCTAAAAACAGAGAAACAAAATTCATCAGAGATGTGTATGAGAACTTCCATTCAAATCCCCATTATGAGAAATTCCATGATGTTGCAGTAATACGGCCAAGAGATATGGGGGACATGAAACTGTGATTTTCAGAACAGACCAAAGTGAGTTTGTCTTATCTGCAAGATTTTGTGTTTTTTTTGTTCCAACTGTTTCCTCCAATCTCGGCTTTCTCCTTACACAAGGCAAACCCACAGCCTCCAGCCGAGGTCATAAACACACGCTGCTTATTTTAATCACATCACAGACATTCCACATTCTTATTGCTCAGTTTTACATGTTTTCTTCCCCCAAGCCTGCCAAGTCTCACACTTAGCAAATAAAGATGCCCTCCACCGAACCCGGCTCCTTTTATTACATTACTTTCCTTAGCAGCTGGAGGTGCCAAAAAGTATGTTTTGGACGAAACGATTCTCCAAACTAGGAAATGGTGTCTTGACTTGACATATACGGTAGTTAAAGGAAACAATAACATTTGTATATTCCTTCAAGCCTTGGCACTCAGACTCCAGTCACCCATTCAGTCATTGGCTCATATTTCTTTTTTCAGTTTATGCTTTGGCAATCTACTGGCGCTAATGTAAATGTCCTAAACTTTTGCAAGGGCTCATGCAAGGGTGCAAAATAGCTTTGCAGCTACCCACATGGAGCCTCTTCACCGCAGACACACAGTTGACTGATCTGTTAAACACTCTGGCAGTCATGGACTGCGTGAAAGAATCTTGCGTGCTTGTAAATGTCAACAGGAGTTACTGGTATTTATAGAAAAAGTCACTGTTTACTGTTTCCAGTTCCATAGAGCATATGCGCTATGTACCTCAGAGTTCCGCTTATTCTATGCAGTTGAGATTTCTGAGGTCATAAATAGACCGAGATGGCTCATCCGTTTAGATATGTTAACGTCTCAGGATTTGAAAAAGGGCAAATGGCTTTCAGAAGGCTGTGACAGAAAAGAGTGATGAGGGCCAAACTACACGTGACGTTAGTCATGTGCTTTGCCCTTGAGTGCAAGGTTTTTCTTTCACAAATAGCCAGCATGGCACACAGCCCATCCCCACATCCAGATCAGGACTCTGGTGTAGGGGAAAGGGAGGTTTGAATCTTTCCTTTGTTCCCTACAGCAGTTGTGTTGCAGATCAGCTCTCCCACAACTGCGATGTGCATGGGTAAAACACACACACTCCCATTAAACTCTAATGATGAGAGCAAATGATGTGTCAGCCTTAAAAGCCTTGCTTTTAGTCCCTCTCTGATCTCTGTGCCTTTAGCAGAAGCACTGCTATTGTTTTAAGCTTTTAATTGCAACTAGAAAGTCTAGAAATCTGCCCTCTTTAAAACAACAACAACAACAACAACAACAACAACAACTGAAGTGGGGAATAGTGATATTTTCTTAGGATAAAGATTTCATGTTCCACGATTCCACTGAGCCTATGCTCACTCCTTAGCTCAGGACTGTTGAACCTCTTTCAGCCCCAGGGCTGAGTTCAATTTCAGAAAAGCTCTCTGGGCTGTATTTCAGTGGTGGGCAGGGCCAAAAGCAAACCGGGGGTGGGGGAGGGGGGAATAGCAAAGATACCAGCATATTTTAGCTTAAAGCTGTTACTCCCATGAGCCATGGATTAGTTGAGGCATTTCAGCCTTTTAGAATGGGGGGAAAACATGCAGTGGGGTACCATCAAATGGCCATCAAAAGGAGATAGAGGTGCACAAAATTATGCATGGTGTGGAGAATGTGGATAGGGAGACCTTTCCCCCCCCCCCCCCCCCCATAATACTAAAACCCTGGGTTATCCTGTGCAGCTGATGGGTGGGAGATTCAGGACAGATACAAGGAAGTACTTCTTCACACAGCACATAGTTAAACTATGGAATTCACTACCACAAGATGTGGTGATGGCCACCAATTTGGATGGCTTTAAAAGGGGACTGGGTAAATTTATGGAGAAGGCTACTAGTCCTGATGGCTATGCGCTACCTCCAGTATCCAAGGCAGAAAGCCTCTATACACCAATTGCTGGGGAACATGGGTGGGGTGTTGCTGTTGCACCGTGTTCTGCTTCTGGGTCCCTGGTCCACAGCTGGTTGGCCACTGTGCGAACAGAGTGCTAGACTAGATGGACCATGGTCTGATACAGCATGGCTCTTCTTATGTTCTTCTCAGCAGTCAGGGGAAAGGTACATGGCCTTTTCGGGAACGCCAAAGGTCTAGATTGGGGACCCAGGCAAGTCGTATTTGGCTTGCAGGCCTGAGATTTGGCATCCCTGGTTCCTAGCCATATTACAGATTAGAATTTATACATCGTTCCTTCCTCCCTAACTGATTTTGCATGCATTTGCTCCCTGGTTTGACCCTTCCATCCTTTCCCTTGCCTTTCTCATTTTTTTTTAGCTTAGACCTTTGTAGGCAGGATCTCTTCAGAACATTGATAGTGACATGTGAGCAATTCATGCCAAGCGATCTTACTGAACTCAAATTCAGTGGAAGAAACACAGACTGCAATCCTATAACACTTACCTGGGAGTAAGCCCCATTGAATTCAGTGGGATGTACTTTTGCATAAACATGTATCAGACTGCACTTTAAGTTTGTAAGCCAAGTCTGACAATAAACACACCACTTGTAAATCAGAACTGTCTAATTTAAAAGCATCACACCAAAGGCTTTGCATTTTAATGCATCTTTTTCTTTATAACTGACCAGATTAATTATTTCCACCTTGCCGTTTGGCAGGTGGGTCACATTTTCTTTTCACTGCATTAATGAGCTCATTCAGGTTTTTTCCTCTCTCTCTTTCTCTCTCTCCTGGTAATTAAGATTATGAGTTACAGATCACAATTATACACTGGCTTAGTGTACATGTCACTCTCTGTTAAAGGCAATATATGCTATCGGCTTATTTCTCAATTGAAATTGCCGCACTGCTCGTTTTTCATATGGTAAGAGAAGAGCCATCATATTGCAAGTGGATTTTTTTAGGGGTGTGCACTGGATCGGGTCCGATCCACGATCCGGATCCGATCCAGGGGAAATCAGATACAATTATCCGATTTCCGATCACCCCGCTGGATCGTCCGATCCAATCTGATCCAATCTGGAAAGGACCCAATCCAGATCGGAATGGATCAGAGGATCAGTGGGTCCCCACTGGCGGCCACTGCCACTTCCATTGGTGGGTGCCAGTGGGCACCCGCCGATGGAAGTGGACAGTGGGGGGAGGCTTCCCTGACGAAGCTGTCTGCTTCCATCGGCGGGCGCCAGCAGGTGCCCGCCGATGGAAGCGGACAACGGGGGCAGGGGGCTTACCTGCTGGGATGGCCGCTTCCCTCCGGTGGTGCCACCGGAGGGAAGCTGCTGCCCCGGCAGGTAAGCAGGGGGAGGGGAGGGGGGCCCACTTACCTTCCGGGGACGTCCACTCCCCTCCACTACTGCGAGCAGACTTCGCGGCCTGCCCCTAGGTAGCGTGCCAGGTGATGTCATCACGTGGCACACTACCCAGGGGCAGGCCGCGAAGCCTGCTCGCAGTAGTGGCTAGCGGCGGAGGTGAGCGGACAGCCCTGGCAGGTAAGCAGGGGGAGGGGGAGGGGGCTTACCCCCCCGGGGCCGTCCGCTTCCATCCGCTGGCGCCCGCGGGGGCCAGCAGATGGAAGCGAACGGCCCTGGGAGGTAAGGAACGCAGGGGAGGGGGCTTACCTGCCGGGGCCATCCACAGCGGATGGCCCCGGGAGGTAAGAACCGCGAGGGGGGAGGAGGGAGTTAGGCCTCCCTCACCCACCAGTCACCATTTTGTCCCCATAGACTTGCATTGGGGGAAAGCGTTCTTTCCCCCAATGCAAGTCTATGGGGAAAACAAAAATGACGGCCAATCCAAAAATCGGATGTCCGATTTTTGGATAGGGATTGGGCCCGATCTGGTCCGGGGGGGCCTCCGATTTTGTCCGATCTGATCCTGGACAAAATTGGAGGTCCCAATTTGATCCGGGGGGTCCGTGCATACCCCTAGATTTTTTATTTTCAAGGAAGGACCCCACCCACAGGGAGAAGTACAGTAGACACACCTACTGCTTAGACCATGTCAGCTCTGGGCACTGTTTAGACCAGAGTTCCCCAATCTTTTTGTATTAGTGGGCATGTTTGGGAATTTGGGAAACTGCTGTGGGCACCACCACAAAATGGCTCCCATGGAGGCTAGTCACATAATGGCTGTTGTGGGGGCCGGGCTAGTCAAAAGCGAGGTAAAGGGGTGGTGGAGGTGGTGGGAGAGAAATAGTGAGGCTCCAGGCTAGGAGGGAGGGAGAAATAGGAACATGGGAACATAGGAAGCTGCCTTCTTCTGAATCCAACTAGCCCAGTACTGGTGACAATGATATAAAGGTGAACAGGAGGGGAGCGAAAGAACAAGACTAGAGTCTGGGAACTGTCTTCATGGAGTGGAGTTGGCACTGCCTCCATCTCAGCCCCCCCCCCCCCCCCCCCGTGGCATTGGGTTTACTGAGGGGGTGCGGGGTTTCCGGCAGCCATCCGAGTACTAAAGCCACCGCATTGCCCTCTTCCTCGTGGAAGGCGACCAATCACCAGGCACCTTCCACCAGGCACCATCCTCGGATTGGCCCCAGAGCGACGTCAGACAGCAGAAGCACTGTGCTGACCTTGCTCCCGTTGAAAAAGTCAGAGTAAATCCCTGACTTTTTCAATGCGCAGCGTCACGGGAAAGCCCCACGGTGGCTGTGAAGCTGTGGCTTCGTCGTATAACTGTATAGACAGCCCCTGGGAGGAGGGGAGAAACAGCCAAGGAAAGAGGTGAGGAGAGAAATAGCGAAACTAGAGGCTGGGAGGCAGAGGAAACAGCAAGGCAAAGGGGGGATAGAGAGGAGAGAAAGAGCAAGGCTAAAAAGGGAGAGAAAGAAGACTGACCCAACATTTTCCAAGGTTTTTATTTATTTATTTTTTTAAAAAATTGAAGGAGGCAGGAATTGGAGAGCTCTGTGGGCACTGTTGGAGGTCCCAGTGGGCACGATGGCCCCTGCAAACACTGCATTTGGGGGCCCTGGCTTAGACAACGTTAACGGGGCAGTGCTTAGATGATGTCAGCTCCAGGAAAAGCCATTCAGCCCTATCCTAAGGAAGATATACCTTCGGTGCCAGGTGAAAACCTTTTTGTTTTCCCAGTATTTCAGCATCGTAATCTTTTAACTTTGCCATTTTAAATCTGTACTTTAAATCTCTTCATTGCTACTTGGTTTTATTCTGGTTGTACTTTTATATAGTGGTTTTAAGCATCCATATTTTGTATTTCATGCTGTGCTTTATGGTTTAAATGTTTGTGAACCACCCAGAGAGCTTCAGCTATTGGGCAGTATGGAAATAAATAAATAAATATTTTTATTTTTATTTTATTATTGCATTTATATCCTGTCTTTTTTCCTCCAAGGAACCCAAGGTGGCATACATAATCCTCCCCCTCTCCATTTTATCCTCACAACAACCACCCTGTGAGGTAGGTTGGGCTGAGAGTCTGTGACTGGCCCAAAGTCACCAAGTGGGTTTCCATGGCCAAGTGGGGACTATAACCCAGATCTCCTGGATCCCAGTCCAACACTTTTGCCACAACACCACACTGGCTCTCAAGATATTGGAAGACTCTCTCATCCTGTCTCTTTCACAGGGAATTGACCTTGTACACTACGGTAAACTTCCAAGTGCTTGGAAAAGGGACTGCATAGACAGCCTTCTATCCCAGCCTTCTGCATTGTAGTGCCCGTCAAATGTTTTTGATTAATCCCTGAGCATTGGTCATGCTGGCTGGGGCTCATGTGAAAGTACCACATTGGTAGGGTGACCAGATAAAATCCAGGTCAGGGCTCCTGTAACTTTAACAGTTGTAGAGAAAAGGGAATTTCAGCCAGTGTCATTTGTATGCAATTAGTTCCTGGTGATATTCCCTCTTCATCACAACAGTTAAAGTTGCAGGCACTATACTAGAGTGACCAGATACAAAAGAAGGCAGCTATATTTCAAATTCCTCCTGAACTGGGAGCAATGGTACCACTTTCCTTTTAGCTGGAAGAGAGAGAGACAGAGAGACAGAGAGACAGAGACAGAGAGAGAGACACAGAGAGAGACACAGAGAGAGAGAGAGAGAGAGCTGGCAATGAGTTTAAAGTAATGGTTCAGAATCCTAGTGCTGGCATTTAAATATACAGCCCCAAACTATTAGTAACGTGGACAGCCCTGTTCCCTTCACAAAATACTACTTGTGCCATTGTAGGAATGACTACTTATCGCAGGCCCTTTCTTCTTAAAGAAAAAGTAGGAAAAGTTTTATTATTACAAAAGGCACTTCCCAACAGATCTCAGATGGTGTGTGAGGCTGAGCTTATTTTCAACATGATTGTGAATAATAATGCAACAAGTGATACTTTACTGATTCTAATTCACTTTCTCTGTGGAAAGCTTCTCGTAACAGCTAATAACTTAAGTCAGGCCAATCAACTCAATGACAAATCTCTACAGTATGTAATGCCGCATACTTTCGGATTCCATTCCCACCCCATTCTTAATGGAATCTACATGTTGCAATCTCCACATTTCATGGTTGTAAAGTTTTACAGCCCTCGATGTCTGTTGAGAATTCAGGTGTTTAACCATCGCATGCTGCCTCCATTTAAATTTAACATAACAGATAATGTTATCCATGCGCTAAAATATATGAATATTCCAATCAGGCAGGCAGTAACTTTTCATAAATGAGTCCGCAAAGCACATGCAGAGAATGCCTTACTATGGCTGTCAATGTCACAATGTAATTTTAGCAACTGGATTCCATTGCTTCATGTCCCTTTACATTAGGTCCATCTCCACGAATGGATAGGGATGAAGAGATATTAGAAAAGGGAAGGGAATGCATTAAAAGAAAGAAAGGTGTTGATGAGGAAAAGCATAAAAGCAATCATGCAACCTGACAGGGGACCTGTTCCTTTGCTGCAGACTTCCTCCTCACCCAACTTAGTTCTACTTTTTAAATGGTTGTTTTATGTATTCCTGTGATGTTTGTTTGGCATTGCATTTTGTTCTTTTAAATATTGTATTGTATGGGTTGTGTCCAACGCTAGGTGTCATTCTGCTAGAGCAAAGCTACTACGGCTTGCAGAGAACCTGTTTTCGTTGTTGCAAACATGTCAAATCCAATACATTGATTTCCATTGCATAACTAATTCACAACTCATCATGCCAGGTGTTTGTTCACTCCCGTGCCAGTTGTTCCGCCAGTGCTTGTGCAATTATTAGTACACAACAATTAGCATAATTCCATCTCACAGGAATTTTGCACTGGCATTACACTGAATGCAACCCTGAGCTTCTACTCAGAGCTCCGTGACACCAGCGATTTGGTGCACTCTCGCCTTACCTGATGTGCAGATTTGCAGCACGGTACTCACATGACTTCCCCAGCCTTTCCTAGACCTCCATCACACTTAGGGAAAATAATTCAGACTTTTAGCATTCTAGGAAAGGCTGGGGAAGAGGCGGGGTGTCAGCAGGACAGGCACGCCATGTGAGTACCATATTACAAATCCGCACACCAGGCATGGCGAGAGTGCACTAAATCACTGGTGTGATGGAACTCCTAGAACGCTAAAATTCTGGATTATTTTCCCTAAGAGCATTTAATGTGCCCTAAGTCTCCATGTAGTTTTAAAGGAACGGGAGGCATTAATGGATTGCATCAGGTCCTGGCAGGGAAAAGCCATCTCTCCCAGCAGCTGGCTCCAAGCCTCAATATAAAACCCAAACCTTGCATCCCAGGCTCGAAAGCCTTTTTTAAAGTCATAATGCCTGAATCTCTGCAGATTGTACTCCCTTGATGCCAGACTAAAGGGTCGTTCCATTTTTGCCCAGCAGAAAGGTGGTCTTGTTGAAGTACTCAACTGACAGGACCTGACTGGAGGGAGAAAGAGAAGAGGAGGGGTGGAGTGGAGTGAAAGAGCAAATGAGCGAAGGAGCAAGAGCAGCTATTCAGGTGAAAGGGATCATAAGCTTGATGTGCTTCTGCCTCAGAGGTAAAAAACTGCAAAGGCAAACCAGGGGGGAAAATTAGGTGTGATGGACGTCTCAGCACAGCTGTATCCTGCTCTTTTCGTTTCTATTTTCCCTTGTGTGTTTGTGTAGGTACCTCATCCTTTCAGTCTGTTAATAGGTTTAGATTTGCTTGGATTGTTATTAAAATGGTGAAATGTATTGCTGCTGGGCAATCAAAGTTTCCAACAGAGCCACAGTCTAACGAACTTTGCATCATGAAATCCTCATTGTTCCTGTCTGTGAGTGAAGGATAAAGGTCAATTGCTGTATTTGGCCCTTGTGATTGCCTCTGCTTCCCCAGGGCTCCATTTATTCAGGATTGATGAATTGCACCCACATTGTCTTCCGTGTCAAAGTCAAGTGTCTGTTTTACTACACCAATTCCTAAGTAAACCTCCAAACAGGCAGTTTCTTATTAGGTGCAGGGGAGGCAATGGTGCCATTCCAGAAGCCCTAGCGATGAAACACCCCCCACCCACTCTGCCTCTCCCATCCCCCAAGCAGTCACTAACTAAGTTAGTTGAAATCACTGAGTTAATTAAAATCCCTGAAGCAGTCTAACCACTTCTTAGTCTGTTTCAGCAGCATAAAAGGCAGCTGTGTTGCAGTCAGTTCCCCAGGCCTGCCCCCGTCTCCTTTCAAGAATTGCTCCGGGTGTTGCAGTCATTTCCCCAAGCCTGCCCCATCTCCTTTTGAGAATTGCTCCAGGTAAGACATCCCACTTAAACCCTCTGGCAACTTGCCCTCTTCCTGTTAATTGCGAAAATAAATAGACAGGGCAGCTTTTTGCTGAGCAGTGGGGCACTTCTGACTGACGCCCCCAACCAATCATATTTCTACATTGTTGGCCTCTGTGTCTTTTGTCACTCAAATCACTAGCAGCTAGCCAGTTGTATGTGGGTGAGAATTGGAAGGGGGGGTGAGTTGTAGTGTGTATGTTTGCAATGTGGTTTGTGTGTGTGTTTGCAGTCTAGGGTTGTTTCTCTGGTTTGTAGTTTCATTCTAGAGTTTTTCCTCTTCTTTGGGGGTGGGGGTGTTTGCAGTCCAGGAGCATTAGGGGGCTGGTTTGTTGTGCTGGTTTTGGTTGTGGTTGTGTGGTGTGTGGGTTGTTTTCTGGATGCATTTTTGTGGTCTGTAGTTGCACTCCAAGATGCTTGTTGTTTTTCTTTCTGTGGTTGCATTTTTTTGGGGGGGAAGGAACGTGCCAATGCTGCCTTGTAGTCATGCTCTTTGGCAAGTTACTTGCCTTGCAGCCTCAAACAGTTTGACATTGGTTAAATCTGTGGCCACTGTTGTGAATAGGTGCACCCCCATGGCTACTGGATCAGACTACAGGTCCACCTAGCTCAACATCATGCTTCCCACAGTAGCCAAGTAAATGTGTCTCTAGGATCCCCTTAAGGAAGATTTGAGGCCAACAGACCTTCTTTATTTGAGGCCTCCACTCATCAGATTCAGGCTTAGATCTCCATTACTGTTTACTCATAACTTGAAGCAAGTAGTGCAGAATGCTCCACAAATGCCTAGTAGGGAAGACTAGGGTCTGGCCTAACCCCTTCCCATCCTGAAGCCAAGGATATACACAAGGGTAGCAAAAGGATAGGACTGTTGATTGCAGGGAATAGGAATGACCAACATTAGAACAGGGTCAGGCTGACTTGGGGAAATTGGACAGCACAACCCCATTGTTACTAGTGTGTGTTCATCATCTGTCAAACCTTATACACCACTAACTCAAGCCCTACTACACCTATAAGCCTGGGTTGCTAATAGGGGACAAGCTCTCTGAAAACCACTGTACAGTATGAAGCAACCCAGGCTTACTGGTGTTTAGTACTGTACAAGAAAAGTGTGAGGGGACTCTCATCTCCAAACACGAAGATATGGACTGGGGAGCCACAATAGGTGTGACAGCTGCATCGTATTTTGTATCCCATTCTCACCATCTTCCATTGGTAATGCTCCCATGATGTTCTATCACTCCTAACATTTACCACAGAAAATTCATGAAGGGGAAGACTGAATAATCATGCTATATTGTGTTTGGTAGCACTAAGAGTTGCCAGTTTAGAAGTATCCTATATACCATATATTTCCCATCATGGGTGAAAAATACAATTTAGGAAGGGCAATTTGTAGCTGGATAAAAAGACCAGTCTCTCTTCACACATCTTTTCTCTAGATTCAGACTGACCAGTCTGCCTTAGGTTTAGTTGTTGTTTTAAATTAGAATTCCAAGTAATCTGTAATTCAAGCCGCAGGGGATACAATTTATTTTATAAGCCTTTATACCCAATGTTTCAGGATGCACAGGCCTTAAGTGTTTGTTTTTATGACACTGAAATAGCAAAAGTTCAATCAAACCAAATTTTAAGAAATAAATTCACAGAATTCAGGAATATTGAAGGGTGTGTATCCCAATGAAAGGTTTGTATTTGAAATGGAATAAGTTAGTATCTAAAGGATGATGGGGGATTTAGAAAAGTTTTTTAAAAACATTCTCTTAACAGAATAGAATGCTATTAAAAATTGATTCATGTTGCAAAGTTTTATTCCTCCAAACTGCCCAAAGCTTCAGTTGCTGTTTTAATCTTTCAAACTATATTTCAATGAAGTAAAAACAACCAGCCATTTCAAAAAGTATTAATTTAATCAGTTTAAGGAGAGAGTTTAGGACCACTTGATTAGTAAAGCATCTATAATCTCCACATTATAACTGTAGTTGTATAAATACGTTTTCAGTTTATCATAAAACAGGCTCTCAGATAATTAACAGAAAGCTCAGTTGTATTCTTTAATAGGTTAATGTTGTAATGGAAGAACTGCTTAATGTGGCCAGTGGCCATAAATGTTATGTTAAATGTCTCTTCGGATGAACCTTTTTAAAAGAGCAGCTGTGAGGGGCTCCTGTCTGGATTGGCACTGCAGTCCTGACAGAAAGGGTTAATCTTCCCACCAGTGCTATGGTCCAGACCTGGATCACCCCACCCCCTGCTATTTTAAAAACCTACGACCACAATACAACTGTAAATGCATATTTAATGTAATATATAGTTTGACCCTTTGAATTAAGAGGCACCTTTAATGTAAGATGATTCCTAGCAAATGAAAAGCCACAAAACTATTGAGTATTTCTTAGATCTTTCTTCTGAAGTTATAGCTAAACTTTGATAAGAACACAAATATATGTCCTACTGCAAGGAGATGTAAAAGTCTATATAATATTTTACAGACTTGAATTCTTCTCCCGCCCCCCCAAAGAAGACATTAGCACTTAGCCAGGATCTTAAGAGCTACTTCAGGCATACTGAGCTTGCACATGGCCAATGGAATTCTTGATTCCCACCTCTTCTACTCACTTATACAAACTACCTTGTTTCAAGACTGCCTTATGACATGGAGGGTTGCATTCAGGAAAGGTACATTATACCCAAGACCTCATGAGTACGTGAAATAAGCTGCCTTTGTCAACTCTAAGACACAATGAGTTAAAACCGTAAATGAAAGCATAAACATGACCAACTGTGGCTTAAAGTACAATTTGTTTGGCCAGGGTGCCACTAAAAATGTATTCACCTACAAAGCTCCAAGTTTAAAACAGAAGCTGAAAGAATACTAGGGCAAAATCCTAAGAGCTACCTCAGGCATGCCCAATGGGATTTGAATTTTTCCTTCCTTGAACTGAAGACCCTCACAATGTATCCCAAATTGCTTTCGAAAATCTCAAAGATATTTGCTGTCCAGCATGGGGTAGGACTTACACATTCTTCACCCCATGTGACTGGAGTGGATCCTTGCTTCCCTGGCTAAAGAACACTCACAGCACTTCTGCGCTTGATCAGAGGTTTCAATGACTTAGCAGGAACACATCAGCCTTGATTTGATGCTAGTCAGGTGGGAGAGGTACCTGAAAGCGGTGTTGCATTTTTGCATGTTAGTTCCTGCACATCATGAAGATGTCACTGCAATGCTGCTGAGGTGTCCTAAGCATCTTGCCATTTTAAAAATTGAATTAGTATTTATTTTGCAGGAGTCCCTGCCGGGTGGAGTTCAGATTAAGGCCAAGAGCCCAGCACACATGCCTCTATTTTCACTTCTGGCAGTCTTTTGCACCATACAAGTGCAGGTTGAGGAAACCCTCTTGCTCTAAAGAGGATGAGGAGCCACTCCTGAAGGCCAGAAGAATCCTGCACATACACCGTTGTGTATACACAGCCGTTTGGAAGCCAACTGAAGAGTGAGGGGCTTAGAGTATTGCAACTTTGGTGAAAGGAGACCAGAATGTTGTAATTAACATTGTAGAGAAAATTAAATGAATATCTTGCATATGCCTGTGTATCCTTCACAATTATTTTTATCCTGTTGATGTGCCATGAAAACACAGTAAATAGCGTTCCATGTGGTACATTTGTATTTTTTAATGAGCATTGCACATTTTTGAACTAGCATTCAGCTTGTGCATGTTTTACAGGTGCTTGCTCTGAACAATTTAACAATTTCAAAAAAGAGGGGGGAAGAAGAAACAAGGTTTAGCAAAACAGACATAAGTAAAGCAATTTACAATATGTTCACAGTTACCTGCATTGTGTCTTTTTCCTCAAGCCTGTCCACTTTTGCAATCCACCTCCCAGCTATTTGATAGGACAGTACTAACATGACACAAGTACTTCATGATTTGAACACTCCTTATCTAAAAATTTATGAAAAGTATCCCCAAAGGGTATTTCCCTGTGCAATTTCCAGTAACAAAGGATTAGGAAAATGGTATCAGTAAAGTAAATAAATTAAGCACCATAAATGAGCCTACATGTTTTGGAGATAACACAAATGTGGTCAGAACAAGCAAAAACAACCAGGACGTTGAACATTTCCTTTGATGCTATCAAAAAGGCAATTTTATTCCCTGAAACACATTTGTTCCTAGATTTGGTGCTTATTAGGCACATGAAAACACACTTATTTGTAGCAAAACAAAAATATCTCTGTATTTGAGAAAGAAATCAGATTGATATTGATAGAGGATACCTTGTACATGGTCAAAACATAAAAATGGGATGTTGTGCGAACTCCTAGGATACAAACCAAGTAGTTCCCCTCTGCTGACAGGTTTCTGAAGGGAGGAGGGGAAATCACTGAAAAGATCACTCCTTATTCTACAGAACCACCCCTTCTGTCAGCACAGGAAAACTAGTTGGATTCCACCCATGTTTATTGGGGCATAGACTTTGGCTCAAAGAGTTCATCTCTGTTAAATACACTGCAATTTTCATTTACTCTTGCGGTTTAAATTTTAAAAGGGTATCTGGATTACAGCCATCTTTTTGGTTTAAGATAAAAAAAAAGTGTGAGTCGTTGAGATGTGATGTTGTGCATTTGTCTATTTTAAAGGTGCTTTTTCGGATATCAGGGTAAGATTTAAGATTGGAACATATAATTTTGAGTTGATAACCAGTAAAAACACAGTGATGTAAAATTAATGTGTGAAAGTTAAGGGTTTAGTTGTCAGATCTGTGTAATATGTTTAATTAATGTATTAAAACTTTATATTCATTACCAATAGCAGAATGTAAATTACAAAAAAATTACAAGGCTCACCGGTTTAGGTATTTTTGCTTATTTAAAGCTATTTCAGAAACAGGATATATCCAATTTTCACAAGTGTTAGAACACTGAGTTACTATGGGCATAATTCAAGTTTTAAGCAATTCAATTCCACTGAAGTCAGTGAAACTGAAGTGCTTAGTTCTTTTTTAAAAAGAACAAATTGAGTTGGATCCATGATTTGTCTGCCCAGAGAGAAGACCTCTCTACAGAAAGCTTCTGATCATGGAGGAACCCTGCAGAATGAGGAATAGTCTTTTGTTGATTTCCTTGCTCACTGCAGTGCCCTATGCCCTTTGAAAATCTACTCTGGAAGGTTGGGGCCCCCTGTAGAACAGGAGGGATGTGGCACTCCCCACCCCCTTCCACTAGCAGGAGCTTTCTGAAGGAACTTCACCGACAGAAAGAAATGCTTGATCCAACCCATGGGGTACAAACTAGCTAAGGGTGCAATCCTATGTGGATGGCAGTAAGCTTCAGAACTTGGTGGCTTACAGCCATCCAAAGCACTGGGAGGTATGGCGGAGGTGATCTTCACCTCTGTGTTCCTCCTGCTCTGTATTTTTGCTAGATTGGCTTTTTTGCCCATCTATCTGAGGCGCTGGGGAGGGGGAAGGAAAGAGGTTGTGGAGGTCTGTGGATATGACGTAAGTCATTCCTGCCCTGCCCACCAGCACGCCCCTTTCCCTTCCCTCCGAGGTTGAGGCCATGTCGGCTGGGAGGGGGCGGGGCACTGTCTCTGACCACAGATGCAACAATCCAAAATATCCTATGAGTTCATAGACTCTGTCTTGAGATCACAGGAAAGCCTTTGATCACCCCAAAACAGAAATATTGATTAACAGTGCTGAAATGGTGCTTTAACGTACATTTCTTTCTAGTGCTCACTAATATTTGTAGAAGTTTGACGTTTTATTTTTGTGGGGAAATGATTACACCTACGCCTAGTAATTAAAATAAAAAGACCACTTTAAAGCGTTTGATATGGCTGAAACTTCACATTACCCTTCTGGGAAAAACAGGACAATTTGTTTCTGCTTGAGAAATGTTGCTTTCTAAAACAAATGTAGACCAGCAGGACAAAATTATGAAGGCATTAATGTTTTATGTAACAGATTTTCCAGTATTCGAAAAGAATATGTTTGCCCTTCTGAGCTAAGATTTGTTAAAGGTATCAAGTCCCACTACTACAAATGCAATTTAGACAATACTTTTGTTAAGTAATGTTTTCAATAATATCAGCTATGGGAGACTGGCAAGGCAATCCCGCCACAAAATTGCTGGATTTTTTGAAAATTGCAGCATAACATTCCTTCTCTGTTTGCTTAACCTTTCAGCAGACAAGCCTATTTTATCTAAATATAATCCCATTTTTCATCTGCTTCCCAGACGTGCTTTTCTATCAAGAGGGTCTCCTATAACAAAAACACTAGTGTCACTCTTGGACAGTCTTGCACTCTAATAGGAAAGCCATCCAAACAGGTTATCAACTGGATTGACCTTAGTATATACTTTGGACTGGTTGTGTGTGAAATGTTTAACAGTAGTCTTTCAAGGTCTGTTATGAGTAACTGGATGATCATTTTAACTGAAGAAATAAAAGATGCAAGGAAGGAAACAGCTTTGAAACTGGCTCCATGCTAAATTCAGATACTGGGATAGCCATGGGACTCCAATCATTGCTTTTTTGTAACTTCATTTTGACAGTAAAGAGGCTTATAAAAGGTTCCCATTTCCAAAGATGTTATTGGGGTCCACAAATTGTTTGACAGATTTCAGCATCCCAAGGCCAACATCAGAGACACTCTCTTTCAGCCACTGCTTCCGTAACTTGCCCACTGGAAAGAAAACACAAAAAAAGAGTCTTTAATATGCACCGTAATAGCAGGAGCCAATCAATCTTGTGACCATGAATGAACAAACACTGGGTGATAAATGCTTTTATTCAAAAATGAGAAATGTTTTGCTTTATTTGATTTATTGAGCCCACCAGACTATCAAGCTCATTAAGCTCAATGTACTCCCAGAGGAAGCCTGTGTTCCACACTGCCTACTCTCTTTATAAAGTATAAAATTTAGATAAAGTTTAAACCAAGATGATGCATCATATTAAAAATAATTAAATTGAAGATACATATATTTCAAACCATCTCAACAGGACATCCTGATGCAACAGAAACACCAACTCTACAAGTCACTGTTTTTGTGTTTTGTTTAGATAACTAGGATTTTTGTAAGAAGAGGCTTGTAAACATTGAATACACAACTTGACGTTACATTGTAAAGAGAGCTCAGGCTAAAAAAAAACAAGGAAGCACACTTCTCACAAACCTAGATGGCAATCCTTTATCCACATCTGGAAATAAGCCCCACTCAACGCAATAGGGCATACTTCTGAGTAGGTATAATAGGACTGCATTATCACATACCCAAGATGCCCCCCCCAGTGTTCACAACCTAGTTTGCACAACTTACTGCACCTTACATAACTACAATTATGAATTCAAACTCCGTTTTCTAAGTCCACTGGCAATTTATAACATTCATACATAAAAGTACAGATTGAACATGAATTACCAGTTTTGTCATTTAATGACTATTAATCAAGTATTTAATTATTGACTGTATGCATCAAGTTATTTGGAGTTTCAATGTAAGGCACAAACCATTTGTATGAGGTGATATGCCACAGCATCTGCCTCTTGAAAGTCTTTGTAGCTGTATTCAACCCATCTTGAATGGCCCATTCTCAGGGTAGCTAAACTGTCACTGAATTAATGAATGATGGGGACACCAATGGAGAACAGAATATTTTTGTTTCTTTCCCCTGAGGGGAAGTTGCAGAGCTGCTCAAAAAGTAAACAGGACTGAGCAGCACAGGCTGGAACTGCAGAAAAGTCTGATGTGTTCTCTCACTGCTCTGGCATTACGTTGATATGGAAATAAATATGTAATCACCCTGATTTGTTCTTTTCTATGTTTGCTACTCTATTAGGAGCAACTTTCCCAACTGGTGCTTTCTATATGTTTTAGACTACAACTCCTACGATTCCTGATCATTAGCCATGTAGGCTGGGATTTCCAAGAGTTGAAATAAAAAAAAACATCTGGAGGGCACCAGGTTGGGGAAGGATGTATTGGGATATGAAAATGCATGTTTAATTAGAAAGAGAGGTGTTTTCCTGTAACCGTATTCTAATCTATTTGGCAAATTTAAAATTGACATTCCAAGGACAGCAGAGCTCTCTTCATTCCAGCCACCTACACTTCAGCTAGAGCTAAAAAGACATTGAAGAGTTTATGCTATTATCCACTATTATCTGTAATATTGTTTCAGTGAATGTATCCTGTGGTTATGGATGTAATTGTCTCAAAAAGACTGAAAACAACTGGTCCAACAAGATGGAGCACATTAAAGCCACAGCAGGATGTCCAACAGCTAGCATGCCTGCCTTTTCCCCACCTCCAGTAATAATGCAATTCCATGAGGGACTGAACTGATGTCTGAGCAGCCACCAAACAGCAATTGCATATTTAATGAAGTCGCTCACCAAGTGCTTGAAAACAGAAGGTGCTTGGAGTGCATCATTAGTTCTGTCAGAGTGATAATTTACACATCTATCTTGTCACATTTTCTATGCTTTATACTTTTACAATAATAAATCTAACATACATTTGATTAGCGAACCGGAAAGTTAAAAAAAAAAGCTGTACAGAGGACACCGGTGGTCTTTTCTGAACATATTTGATAAAAAAAAGTTAACCCATTTGTAGCATAAAGTTGCAAGCTCCCACACATGTGTGAGACACACACAGAGAGACACACTTAGTGATCACTGCAAGTGTGGCTAATCAAGGTTTCATATAAAAACAGCTAACCCAATTTTATTTTCCTTGGGAAATATATACAAATCCTTTCCATCCAGCATTATAAGGTGCATTGCCCAATTGCACCAACCCATGACTTATCATTCAGTGAACACCCTCCACTAAAGTGTACCATCTAGTATGAGTTTTCTGTAGTTTTTGAGATGTGATCTTTGTTTCAGTCATCCAAATCATTTGCTGATGCTGCAATCAGTGAGTGATACACATATATATGGCAACCAAAGAAGGGCTCATACAGTGGAACTTTTATCCTGATTTGCTTCAATCTCATAGATAGTGCTTTACATTCTGCCTACAAGTCAATCTATTGTATAGCACATTTTTTAAAAAAACTAGTAAAAGTCACATCATGACAAGCTGCATTTAGGTACACCTGCAGTCATCTGATCTCTTAACTACTGCAATACTTTCCTTCACCTTTTTGCCCCACTTCCTACTATCACTAGCTGATCTGCTCAGATAACACAACTGCATACCAAGCAGCCCTTGAGACTTCCAAACTCAACTGCAACTCTAACATCCATGATCAACGTTTGTTAAATTAATCCATATGCATATTGCCTAGAGAGTAAAGCGAGGGCTTTCAACCTCCATCCTGTATGTGCAAATCAGCAGAACAGGATCATTTAATGAAAAGGTATTATATCTTCACAGTGCTGGTCCTACTATTAGGCAACGTCAGGTGGCTGCCTCTGGGCAGCAAGTAGTGGGAACAGCACTGAGGTGTTGGAGGAGAGAGTTGTGCATGCCATGCGGCCCGCCCTGAATCTTCTAAGCTAGCCTGCTGCTCTCAGGTGTAGCAGAGAACACTATCCTGTCACCAGTATTGAAGTATGATTCAACTGCCAGTACAGTCAGCATCTGTACATGGAATCTTGTGATTAACACCAGGCAGCAAAATGTCTTGGGCTGGCCCTGTACCCTCAAGCCACTTATTCATTACACTGCATAAGCTAAACATATAGGGTTGTTAAGATGAAATGCTGTCAAACTCCCTCAGCCCTGATGAGTGTATCAGCACATAGCAACACTGATATGGAAAGATTTATACGATCTGAAGAGAAACCAGAGTATATACTGATATGGAAAGGACTTGCCAATGCATATTTTGGGCTTGGCCATGATCCCTAATCCACACTCCCAATTTTGCTGGCATTTGGGAGATTAGCGAGGAGGGCATAGGTAAGATGTGGGAAGTGCCTCATCCAGCTCCTAGCCAATTACTCTTCAAAAAAGAATCCTCCTAGAGGATGGAGTGGAGAACACAGCAGTATCTGGACCACTGAAAAGAGAAAGTGTAAGGCAAATCTCCCTTATCTTGTTTCAGTCCTTACTTGACACTGCACAGTAATTGTGGCAGTTTCCCCCCCCCCCCCCAACTTTAGATCTTCTGCAAGGTTGGTATTCAGAGGGGTTCAGATACAACTTCAGATTAAACGAATACCTATATTTAAACCAATGAAGAATGATAAAAGAAGGCCAACTATAGAACAAAATTATTTGTAATGTGGAGCTACTTCTCCTGATTTTCTTAAATTTCCAACGCAGGTGGGTTGCTCCTCAGAAACAGAGCAGTTTATAATGAATACTCACTGCTCACACAAATTGCAACAATTTGCATTTTTGGGGAAACTCTACTGGTATAAACTATCCAGCTTCTTCCTTAAACGCAATGAGCTCTATGAAGATTGAGTCAAACAGGCTTTACATTTCTTATAGCCTGAAGTCCCAGACTACATCTGTTTTGTTTGATACACAAACCAGAGTTAAAATAGCTCCATTTATCACAACATGATTGTACGAAGACAAACCAGGCTGTCTATTTCCAGATAGTGAAAGCAAGTGTTATTAATCACAATTATAGGGCAAACACTGAAGAGGAATTGCATCAATATTCTCCCTTCCTCATACAGGAACTAAAAAGCATTGTTGAGAATGTCATGGAAAGGCCCGAAGGTCAGTAAATAATAATAAAAAGGATACTACCAGTTTAATTCCAAACAGTAAATTCTAGCTCAGGAAGAACCTTAAGATTCACAACTGGAGTTTAACATACAGTATTAGATAGGATTGGCAAAACAGAAACATAAAAAAATAAAAGCTTGTTCTGTAAGCTAAGGCACTGAGCCCTTGCCAGCCTCTCCAAAGATGATGGGGAAAGTATAATTCCTTATACAACATTATCTGAGAACATTTTCACATGCTCAGTCATTGTAATAGTATTACATACCATATTCATTTTTAAAAAAAAATCAGTTCAGCCCTATCCCTAGGCCAGGACAAGAAAAAGGCATTTTTGAACTGCAATACAATTTTATACTAGAAATATTTCAACACCTATTTCCATCTGTTAAAACTCTGCCTAAAAACAAACAAACAAGCAAACAAACAAACAAACAAACAAACCCCTAACTGCTCTCAAATATATACCAGACAATTCCCTGGCTTTGGCCTGCTCGCTGCACTATATGTCTGGTTTGTAGTCTCTCGATTCTAGTGGACATGTGCACCCTTGAAGGGACAGTGGAGGCAAGACATCTCCATGACAAACTTGAAACTTAATGCTGCAGCCTTGGAACAGTTAATCATGGCTCCGGCAGCTCCAGGAATCCCACTGCCCTCCTGCCAAGAGCCGTTTCAGATGCATGGCAAGGTCTTCCCCACACTGATAGGCATGGAGGAGAAATTCATCTATATAGGTTCTTTGCTAGGGAGGGAGAGATATAAATCAAATAAATACATTAACACATCCACAGAGATCAAGATGTAGCTTTTAGCAGATTACAGTCATAGTGGAACATAGGAAAGGAGTGAGACTAATGCCAGTTAGCACTTACTAGTATTTCAAATTGTGTGCAGAAATCATTAGAAAGCCACTGCAGACTCAGGAGCAGGGCTTCTTAACCTGATATGGAAGGGTTTGTATCAGCAGGCTCTTGAATCATGTTTGCATGATTCAAAAGAGGTTTATTTTTCCCTGTTAGCTCAATGACTTAAGGCCTGAAAAGGTGTAGGTATTTCATTGTGCCTTCATAGAACTGCTTTTTATTGTTTCCATAGGAAACAATTACAAACATTATCCCACTCTCCCAATATTCTGCCACGCAGAAACAGAAATGAAGATGAGGCACATACAGGACGGAGCAAGGGTAATTCTTAATGGCAGGGGTCACTGAGCAGGGAACAGTTTTAACGTTCACCCCAGTGGGGGCCACCAAGAGCACCTTTTTATTACTTTATCCCATGTAATGAAGGGCCACCAGTCATTCTTATGGGGGAAGAGTAAAGCTTTGACCTTGGAAACAACTTTGCATATTTTGTGGTGTGGTGGTGGGGCAGGTGAATAGTTTTTTTGGGTAACACCTACAGTAAGTGTTACCCATGACAAACTCTTAAAGCCCTGTTTATAATGAGAACTCCAGAAAAGCTTCGTTACCACCACAGTGCAAGGTGGTAGTGCAGCAACACTAAATCTGACTTAAAAGTATCAAATACAAAAGGATACTGATGAAGATACAGTACTACAAAATAAATAAATGTAAGTGGGACCAGAAACCATACCTCCATGATGATGTGACAAGCTTCCTCCATTAGCAAGGATTTCTTCCCTAGCTGTCATCTAAAGAAGGGAAGGAGTGAAATTATTGAATAAACTAATTCCTGCTGAAGCAAGCAAGATACCACACACCTTTCATTCACTAGCATACATTAATGTATATCAATGTAATTTACACATTTTGCAGGATGAGACACCACTTGCAACTTCTGAAATGGCTATCGAGGGCTAAATTTTCAACACACTTTTTTGGAAGTCCTGGATATAAATCAACAAGGTGCAACTCCTTTCCAAGGCTGGCTACGATAAGGTACTTTCCAGCATCTCACCTTGGAATATCTGCATATGCAATGCTTTACTTATTACAGGTATCTAAATTGTACTCAAATTAATATCTGATAGCAATTATTGGCAGGTTTTGGCACATGAATTTGCCATTGGGCCTTGGCATCTTTAACTCTAAAACCTGTCCATTATACAGACTTGTTGCCACCAATCAGGCCTTTACAAACTGAAACACGATAATTCATGTAAATATTCTTGCTTAGAATAGCCTCCGTCTCAGACACACGGATCTGATTTATACAATCAAAACAAGCCAAAATGTCTTAGCCATGGGTTATTAGAAAGTTGTTTTCCCTCTAAGAGAAGCCATGCTGCCAAGGTTTGAACAACACAACAAACCATGCCCAGGCGGGTAATCAGGCTAATGATGCCCAACACACACTGCTGACTTAAACAAGCTTGTTTGATTGGGTGAACTGGCCTCTGAGTAGATAAATTGACCCTGATCAAGGATTGAAAGAATGAATGAAGGTAAGAGGATGGCAAGAATTTTTTGCATAATAAAATTGCTATGTAATTATGTAAGTAACAAGTAGGCAAGAGTTCTAAAAGCAAAATACACACAATGTGTGGTATCCAATTGTCCCCTCCCACCAAGGGAAAGCCTTCTATATCAGCAGAATGGTGAGGGGCAATTCTCCCTTCCCCTGTGTGTCCTCAAAGTCTGCACTGGAGGGTTGGGGGGTTGCCCTCTGTAGCAGATTTGGTGGATTTGCAGGGAACTGCAGGTGGAGAGGAGGGGAAAGTCCCGTCGTGGAAGTCTGCTGGCACGATGTTGGATTTTGCCCAAAGGATTCAAGTAAACTCCATATTTACATATAACAACTCTATAAATGCAAGTATTTAACAAGACATCAACTCAAAATGTCTATATTTAATCATTTGTGTTGTTGCTGGATACAGCATTTGTACAGAAGTGGTCTACTGTCAAATTACTGCCTAACGTGGAATCCATTTCCTATGGCCCGAAGGTATTTCTTCTACAGTAGAGAAGAGAAATGGATGAGGGTAGAAAGAGTATTCACAAGTTGAACACACACACACACACACACACACACACACACACACACACACACCAGAAGGCTTGAAAGGTGTTCTGTAGATAATCTAGAAATGTAAAATATGATTGCTTAAAATTTAGTTTGTTTGGCTAGAACCAGCTATATGGTTGTCCCCAGTGCATGGGACACTAAGATAGGGATGGGGAACCTCAGGCCTGGGCTAAATCAGACTCTCCTGGAGTCTGCAGATGCCCCCCCTCAGCCCCTCCCCACAACGTGCAGGATTTTTCCCATTTCAAAGGGTTGAAATGCTTCTTCTAAGGCTTAGTTACTGGCAGTAAGAACGTTATACTACAATATTGCTGGTATTTTTTGACCAACTCTTTTGCCTTCAGCTCCACCAACCACTGGAATAAGCTCTCCAAGAGCTTCTCCAAAATGGAATTTGACCCTGAGGCTGAAGGAGGTTCCTCACCCCTACTCTGGTATCCTCCATATGTTTTGGGCTACAGCATGGCTGATGGGGCAGGGATGATGGGAGCTGTAACTGAAAACATCTAGAGAGCACTAGGTTGGGGAAGGCTGTTCTAGAGGCATTCACATGACGCATGGTTCGCAACTGTGATACTGGTTTCGTGGAGATCACCTACATAGATGCCATTTTAAGCAGCTACCATACTACTAACCTCAGACTTAAGCTGGGTCCAGGACAGCAGAATTAATTATTATAGGTGAAATATTACATACTTTATTTATAACATGAAAGCTACGAATTGATAAAATTACCTCTATTTCTTCATAAACACGAATAGGGTCACTTATTCCTCTGTAATTAAAGCCCAAATAGAAATAGACACATGCACCGGCATCATACGTTTGTGTCACCCTGTTTTGAATTTTAAAAAAAGGTATGCTAAATCAATTACATTCGATTTTGAATGAAAATGTTCTCACATACAATGACCACATGAAAAACGAAGGTTCAATTTTAGAATACAGTATACATGTTTAAAGTCTAATTGCACCCTCCTGATGCATGGCCAATGGGATATGTGCAACAGCTTTACTAGGCAAAAGCTATTAGTACTTAGTCGAACCACAGTGGGAAAAGGCTACAATATAACAAGAAATCAATAAATTCCAATCTTAATTTTGACCTGTAAACACAAGAAAAACAAACAAACAGCATGATAAAACTTCTGATTCACCAATGCTATAATGTCCACAATGACCCAGTTCACATGCCATGGACATTTTCTTAAATTGCCATTTTCTCAAATTGCCAAATGTGTCCCCAATCCAGAAAGGTTGCCTAACACTGCATTTATACAATGCGAGGACAATAGGATTTCATTATCATTGGAAACATCTCAAGAATGGATCTTTAGGAACCTTGGTCTCATATGTGCAGGAGTCTAAAAAATGGGTGGCATCCAGGTATATCTAAAGCTGTGATGTATCTATCTGCCCAATTTGGGCTAAAATTACGGTAAGCATCATCAGGGAGCTACCAAGGCCCACCAACTCATCTGCTCAGATCTGCAGCATGGACCTGTCTCTGAGTAGCAGCAGTAGGACTGCGCCCAAAGTTCTTCCTTGTAGTCCAAAGAGAGGAAGAAGAGGGGAGAAAGTGATGACAAGTCTAGTGGGAGAGGGTGGTGGTGTCTACCAGACAGCAGGTTGCCAAGGGCTGCCCAAAACCAGGATCTAGCTCTGTGTTTAACCATCTCTCATCAAAAGAAGGTCAACGTTAATTTGTATCGGTTAAGGTAGCCTACATAGTCTTGACTGCATGAAAGCACTAAAGCAAACTAGATTTCAATTATCTGTACAACTTAATTTAAGCTAAAATGCCTTACCGACAGGTAGCAAAGGGCGCAAACTGAACACCTTTTTCTTTGCATTCTTTTACTATTCTTTCCTTTACATTTCTGCAGAGGTCTAGAACCCTGAAATGACAGTAGAGAAGTAAAAACAAAAAACAAAAAATGTTTAACTAGAAATTAGTTTAAACAAATTGTGATTTATATCCCATTTAAGTATAGATTTTTTAAAAAACAAACTAAGGTAATTTAAAGCTTAACTTTCTTTTGTTAAGAGAATAAACTAGCTTATGATTCTAAGGACACTATACAATTAAATCTGTCAGGCATGTACGTTTATACGTGTCCAATTCAGTTTTGTTTGTTTAAAAACCACTGGTTGTCACAAAATAACTGAATGCCAAGCTTTAACAGAATTCCAAATGGAATATAGTTTAAATATAGTAACATATTCAATTCAAAAATGAGTTATGGGTGAAAAAAAGAATCTACAAAGCCTTATGTAATTCTCCAGGCTGCTCTCTGATGGAAGTATCCTGAATCCAGCTCTTTGCCACACTTCCCCCTTTTTTCTCAAAAATAGTCCCTTCTCTGTCATGGCTTTGCGCTCAATTACAGCCTTTTACCTAATAGAGAGCTGTATTGATATCTGTCATTCAGATGACACTGCTGATTACTTCTCTCTCCTGTATAATCTGACAAAGCAAGCAGGTGCCTTTCTACCCTCCACGGATCATACTGCATGCAGCCAGCATCTCTCATGTGGACTCTGTAAATACCACTGTATATGGTTAGATGGAAAGGGACAGACACAAGTTGCAAATAGTAAAGTAACAATTTCAAGGATTGAATCCACATTTGGTGCTTTACTGCCATGCCCTTGGAAGAGGTCAAACATATCTAATGTATAGCTATAGAGCAGCTTCTCAAAAGTGGAAGTCCCAATCTAGCATATTATCTTGAAGTATATGCATGTAGAACATGATCATTCTATTTGGAATGTGATAAATGTCAAAATAATTATGCATGTGGAATATGATCAACGCCAAGATAATAGCCTCCTAGTCATAGGGCTAACGACTGGACTAGAATTGGAAACAGCATGAATAGAGGCAGCCATTCACTTGCTCCTTAACTCTAAGCTTGAGAAGTTAACTATAGTGTTTTCCATAATTTGTTCTTAAATAAGATTCAATTGCTTGGATCCAGACTTTGCTTCTGCTGGCAGGGACATTTGTTGAGTTGAATTCTGCTCAGAGAACGCTCACATTGATGGAAGGAAACTCTTGCCATCCCGAAGCCAGCAGGATCCTCTGCTGGATCAAAAGCCTTCTGTGGATGGAAGGAATGCTTCCATTCACCGATGGGAAAGCTCATGCAACCTAGTGGATTTGTTCAACAATAACTCCTACTACGATTTTTACTACTAAAATGGGTTTTCAACATTCAAACTCAGGACAAACCCTTCTGCAAATTCTTGGGGGTGGGGAATCATAAGAAAATTAAGTTTTACTGAACAGAAAATGCATGACTTTTACCTATCCCAGGGAACAGATGTCTCAAATGATTCTCCTATTAAATAATAATCCAGGCCCAAGTCCTATTAAAGAGATCAGAAAAGTTTCAGATTAGTATTCCTAAAGTGATATATCTGCAAGCTTAGAGTTTAGACTGCTATTGCATATAATTAAGACACTAAAAACATTTGAGCTTATCCATCTAGACTTCTGACAAGCTACATTTGTCAACAAGACATAACACAGAAACCACAGCTAAGTTTGTTAATTCCTACCAATTACTCTGAATAGTCATAGAACTTTTCACCCTTTAGGCATCACACACACAGTATTTATTTATTTATACTTGGCACAAAGTTGACTTGCGCTGTCAGGTCAAACCACTTTTTTGATCAGGAAAAGTGATTTGTTTACAACTTTGGGATGAAGCTCCATATTTTTACTGGGAAATACCAACTAAAATCATTGACATATTCATATCAATGGATGAACAGGCTTCTGAGCAAGTATTGATCTTATGAATCTTTTATTATTCTTAATCACAGTTTGAGTGTGCTTAGCCTCCTCATATCTCTCTCTCTCTCTCTCTCTCTCTCTTTATATATCTATATATCTGGTAAGGAAATTACTATTTCCTTTGTACAACCTGGTGGAACTCAACAGTTCGAAAAACCATTCTAAATCCAGTCTTTGTTGCTGAATCATTCCAATTATGAAGCAGAACTGAACTTCAATATTAGGGGCTCTAGAAGACAACGTGGTAGAAGTCCTGAATAAATTAAGACATTAATCACAAGATCTAATAGTGTGAATATAATCAAAAGCATGAAATCCAATTGTGTTCATCCAACAGAATGGCACCCACAAGCAGAGCGGATTTCCATTTCTACCTTCAGCTCCCTCCCCCACAAACTGTTCTTGAGCATATTTTGGGGATGCGCAAGGACAGGAAAAGTCTATTGCACCTGGTACAAAATTCTGAATATATAGATTTTTCTGCAGAGAGAGATGATCTCAAATGCTTTTCAGTTCCAAACTGCGACACACTTTTTTGAATTAAATATTAGAAGCACCTTAACTCTTTCATATCAGAAGCTGTATTGTATGCAAGATGATGCAAGATTCCCCAGTATGCAAGATTCCCCAGTTTCTGCATGAGTCTGTGAGCATGCTCCTGGTCCTAAAGCAGTGATTTATACAAAGATGCAAGGAGTCTGGAAGCGGATTAACTGCTGTTTGTTTCTCTACACCAGGAAGGTTTGCATTCGGTGTGAATGGATTCAAGACAACAGAAAAATCTGTTACCAGATGGCACTGCAATCATGTGCAGGAACATAGCAGGCAGTCTATCTTGTGAGTTAATGCTCTGAGTTCATAGGAACCTTTATTTTCAAAGCATATTAGGGAGCCACAAAATTACTATTCTAGGTAACTTCTAGCAAATAAGGGAGTGTCTTTGTCACAATCCCACACAAATGAACACACATTTCTGGATTCTGCCTAAACACCTTTGGAAAACAGAGATACCAACCCACTGGAGCAACAGAGTCGACAGCTCTGCACATAACCTACCTAATCAGATGATCAGGTCTAGGCATCTTAGAGAGCACTGTTCAGGGGCAGGGAAAGTGAGGATATGGATGGATTCAATCTCCCTACCACCACTGACTGACCACATCCAAAGCTGACTGCATCATTTGTCACAGACTGTGACCTATAGGCAAAGCTGTACAGCCATACAGATTTTACAAAGCAGAACCACCCAATTTGAATGTTTTTTCTATTTACGAGAGCTCTTGAAGCAGTTGAAATATGGGTGTCTTTCCTAACAGAATGCAACATGTGTTATATTTACTTGCTTTGTCTCACAAACATACCAGCACAGCACGTAAGGGAAAATAAATTATATATCTAAATTTTGTTTAAAAAGAGAAGAGACTTACCCGAATGTAAGCAATGACAAATGTTAGCATGTACCCTCTCTGTCCATTGTCTTCTCCAGCTGCCAGACCACTGCAATTGGAGGATAGTATATCATCACCACATACTTGTTATTCCTTGGGTGTGAAATGGTTTATAGCAAAAGCATTTTAGTTCAAGAATTTAGGCATGTAGGTTAGTTTGAAATTTAATAATTGTAAAGATATGTGCTTTTGAAAAGCTGACAGAACGGAGAGAAAATTCTCAAATCTCAAGCCATACACAACACTGATCAGTTGTGCAGAAAATCTCAACTGCTGTTATGTTTAGTCTCCGTAATAAGCCAAGTGAAATAGCTTCCTGAACATACCTTGGTATTTCTCCATACCAAAAAAGTATATGGGAAGAGAAACAACCTGCCAAGTATTTTAGATTTGCAAACATTACATTTCAGTTGCGGAGTGGAGACACGTTTACTGGAAAAATATTAATGGTGGGGGATATCTCTGTATAGCAAGTATCTATATTCCCGATATGCCTATTCTCACTGATATTTTAAATACTTCTGGGGGAAAGTTGTCAAAAATAGTTCTCCCAAAATTGTTTTATCCTGCCAAGTGTTTTCTACCTAAAATATTTATTTACATGGCAGTTCTATGTTCTCCATGTAGCTACCACCAATAACCAGGGTTAATGGCTCAGTGCATTGCTTTTTCAGTCATTTTAAAAACGCTTACCACTGCAAGAGTACCATAAAAAATCTCTTATCTGCATTAGCTAAAAGCACCTATTTTTCTCCTGAATGGAAATTTCCTGCTAAGTCCTTTAAGCAGTTTAATGTGACATAACCAGCAACAACTTAGAGAATTGCCTTAGTACAGCAGTTTTGAACGTGAGGACATTTAACACTAGAATCCATTATAAATTTCAATTTATCATTAATTTGTCAAAATTAATCACACTGAAGATTTACAAGCTTTTATATAAAATCTAATGAAGACAGTTTCTCAACTGCATTTTCTTTTCAACTTATAAACAATAAAGATTTTCCCAGGAAGTATTCAAAACAACATGCTCCAAGCAGCAAAATTCATGCAGAGCCATTAAATATAGTCCCAATAATCTGATAATTCCGATACTTGTATGTCTAGTTGCAGAATATCTAGCTGTGGAAGTGCTTTTATGGTCACTGCTTGGATCCCATCCATTAATTCTAAGAAATGCCATTAATTATTAAACCAATCTTTTCATTTAAAAAGTCAGCCTTAGCTCAGGTTTGCGCTCAAGGAGAGGAAACATGATACAAGGTGTGTAGGAACCAAATATCAAAGTGGCAATTGTATCTCAGTTATTGTTAACATTTTCAATTAATTTTAAAAAGACTACCAACCAAATTCTTGCTCATTCCCTAGGTCAAAAAGAAAGAAAGACAAATCTGATCTAGTTTTTGGCTGACTTTCCTTCATAATTCTAGTTCAATTTTAAAACAATAAAGTAGGCCATCTGAGAAGTTAAAAATATACAAGAGGGAGGGACTTCTGCTGTTTTGCATGAAGAGATAGACTACCTAAGACAGGGCTAGGCAACCTGGTTCCCTTCAGATATTTTGGACAACAACTCTCATAAGTGCCAGCCAGCATGGGCAATGGTCAGGAATTACAGGAATTGATGCCCAAATCATCTGGAGGGCACCAGGTTGTCTACCCTAGACCTATGGTAAAGCAGTAAAAAAGTATTTGAATTTCTACACTATTTTTTAGTTATGGCTTTATGTCAAATCCCAAAACATGGAAGCATGCTGCTTGTTACATGCTTGCTTCCATGCAGCGGGTCCCCTCAGCAAGAACCAAGTGGCAATTTACCACAGCTGTGCGGCTGCCTACACAAGAATTTAAAGTGCACATGGACAGGCCACCATTATGAATTTTACTTGCTTATACCTTACATTTTATTGCCACTTTGACGCAGAGAGAACTCGAAGCCTACTGGATGTGTAGCCTGAAATGGTAACAGCTAATTATGGATAGCAGCTGCCAGCTGGGAAGCTCAGCAGAATTCTTGGCTATGCTTCTTTCCCTTTCTATTCCTCTGGAAGATTGACAAATAACAAACACAGAGGTAGGAGGTGCCAGGAAAACACCCACTAGCTGGGACAATCTGTATGCCCAGCGTCAAATTAATCTGCTAGACTACCTAGAACCAGATTTGAAAGTTTTTAATCTGGATTTTATGGTTAGCCACCTTGAACACCATTTTTTGGGGGTAGAAAAGGATATTTAAATAAATAAATTTGCCTTATAAAGCCAGTAGCCCTAAGAGCTATAGCAGTTGTGTGTCCCAGCTCTCTCATCTTTAAGCTTCAAGACCAGTGATTGTGGGAAGCTTTCAGGAATATGGAGGATAGACCTTACATTTTAACTGCAAGGCTGTTATGCAACTGCTTATTAATATTCATACGGTTTCTGTATTTCAGAAGGCACTGTATTTCCATCTGTTTCTCTCCCTTAAAAACTGGATTTACTGCCTTTTTGAAAGGACATTTTGGTCCTTTTCTGGGATAGCACAGTATGAAACTGGTAAGCTGAGTGTTACACGTGCTAATTCAGATACAAAGTCAGTGAACCCGTACAGCAGAATTAACATTTCCAAAGAGCCAAGGTTTAATGGAAACAACAACCATCGTGATGATCTGTCTAATAATTTGTTTAAATGGGAAATAAAGTTGTGACCCGGACAAATATCTTCACCATGGTTTCATTGACCAGCCTTGTAATCAATCAAACCAGATGGACACAAACCACCCTATCATTACTCAGCTTGTTATTAAAGTGAAATGTTTTCTGTTTCTTTGTAACAGCACAGAGTAATCAGTGACAGGAGGTGGGGTACATATAATTAATCAAGTTCTGTTGATTAAAGACAATTTCCTTTTTAAAACAGGCTTGCTCAAGTCACAGCTCTAGTCAATAATGCAGAGTATTATTCGTTAATCTACCAAACACTGTTTTACCTCATTGTGCTAAGACTTGTTTGTTTAGTGTCACAAAAGTCAATTTCCTGAGTTAGAGAGGAAAGAAAAAGCTTTTAAATAGCATGACTCCAGTTGGATCATGGAGAAATCTGTTCAGTTAAGTTCCAGCAAAAATTATGTTAAAGCAAATTCAATTACTTTGAATATTGTCTTTTCAGCTGAATTTCAACACATTGGGTAGTGAAATTCTTTTAGTTAGTTTCTATAATTTTATTCTCACTTTCCAAAATGGTCCTGTATTATGGAGAAATGCATGACACCCAACAATTTCCATAAAAGTCAATTTCCTATTTTTAACTCTTCAAAGATATTATACTTTAATACACCATTAAATGTCAGAAATTACGTTTTAAAAATCATACCCAAATTTCGCAGCTATATCATAAACTTGCTTTTCATGCTGAAGGACCTTCTCTCTGTCACCCTCAAAAAGCAAGGTAGCAACACATAAAAGATGGGGATCAAATCCTTTGAACTGTGAAAAGAGAGGTACCTCCATTATATTAACTTAACATGCAGCAAGACACCATTTCTCAAGTTAATCTACCACGGTTACGTCATTTACAATATATTCACTTTCATAATTTATTTTTGTTAAGTACAGTACAATGCCTCTAAGGCAGATTCACAAGCATTTTAGGTGGTGATGGTGGTAGTATGAAGCAGCTGCCGTAAACTGATTTTTTTTTATAGGATGCCCACTTCAGATCAGGAGTTGAGGTTACAATTGACCTGCTGATTCAACTCATGTTTTGAAGGCTTTTTTCTGTGACTCTCTAAACAGCAATTGACACATTAAGAGAAACTAGTATTTGATTAATCAGAACACCCTATTAAGTGAGTATGTACTTATTCTCTTGGTCTAGAGGTTAAATTTGAGTGTAGATGCAACCATAAGAACATAATAGCCATGATGAATCAGACCGTGGGTCCATCTAGTCTAGCATTCTATTCACACAGTGGCCAACCAAAGGACCCACAAGCAGAATATAGGTGCAATAGCATCCTATCACCTATGTTCCCCAGCAACTTGTGTATATAGGCTTTCTGTCTCTGATACAGAAGGTAGCTGACTAGTAGTCATTGATAGCCTTCTCCTCCAGGAATTTATCCAACCCCCTTTTGAAACCATCAAATTGGTGCCATCACTACATCTTGTAGCAATGAATTCCATAGTTTGAGTATGTGTTGTATGCAGTACTTCCTTTTATTTGTCCTGAATCTCCCACCAATCAGCTTCACAGGATAACCCCGGGTTCTAGTATTATGAGAGAAAGAGAAAAATGTCTCCCTATCCACATTCTCCACATCATGCATAATTTTGAACACCTCTATCACATCTCCTCTTATCCTCCTTTTTTCCAAGCTAAACAATCCCAGCTGTTGTATTTTCCCTCATAGGGGGGATGCTCAAGCCCCTTGATCATTTTAGTTGCCCTTTTCTGCCCTTTTTCCAGCTCTATAATATCTTGTGGGGACCAGAGCTGTACAGAGTATTCTAAGTGTGGTCACACCATAGATTTGTATACAGGCAATTCTTTTTCTAATAATGCCTAACATGGGTTTGCCTTCTTTACAGCGGCTGCACAACGGGTTGACATTTTCATTGAGCTGTCCACTAGAACCCCAAGATCTCTTCCTTGGTCGGCCACCTGTTTGAGTAGATGCTACCTGGTTCATTCAAACCTGTAAGTTATTCATAGTAACAAACTGATGGTGATGTACTCATCCTGCTTTTGCAAGGTATTTGCAAAATAATCTTGATTACTTTTTTTCCAGGTTTGTAAAGTCACATTACCCCTCTGTTGCCTTCACAATGACATCACATGCCTCACCCCCGTTTTTGAAGATGGGGACAGCATTTGCCCCTATTCAGTCTTCTGACACACCCATTCTTGAAAATCCTCAAAGTCTATAGCCAATAGCTGTTGTAGAGGTCATTTCAGAGTCTTGATGAAACAGGCGAAATGTCGGAAGACTGGACAGGGGCAAATGTTGTCTCAGTCAGCATGAGACTGATATTGGGCAAGATTCTGGAACAGATTTAGCAGCAGTCAGTCTGTGAGCATCAAGATTCTAGATAATAATGCTTTGATTACTGGGACCTATTGTGGGTTTGTCAGGAGTAAGTCATGCAAGACCAACCTTACCTTTTTTTAAAGAGGGTTACTATTATAAATTACAACTCTTTGACTTCAGTCAAGAATTAAACAAGGTTTCCCATGATATCCTTGCTGACAATATGCTAAAATCTACTACCATTAGATGAATCCACAGTTGGTTGAGCAACCATACCAAGCGAGCACTCATTAACAGCTCTGCTTCAACCCGGAGGGAGATCTCAATAGGAGTGCTAGAGGGCTCTGTCCTAGGACCTGAGTTGTTCAACATTTTAATAAATGCCTTCAATCAGGGCCTTCAAATATCTGAAAGGCTGTTGTTACACAGAGGATGAAGCAGAGTGGTTCTCTGTTGCTCCAGAGGGCAGGACTACAACCAATGAATGGGTGGAAATTGCAGGAAAGCAGATTTGGCTAAATATTAGGAGAAATGTTCTAACAGTAAGAGCTGTTTGACAGTGGAACAGACTGCCTCAGGAGGCAGCGGGTTCTCTTTCACTGGGGGTACTTCAGCAGAGGTGGACTGCTATGAATCAGGAATACTGTACAGGAAGACTGTAGCTACACCCTGCACTGCAGAGCATGCATTGAGCAAGGGGGTGGACTAGATGACTTCCAAAGTTCATTCCAACTCCATAGTTCTTTCATTTTTGCAGCAAAATCACATGCCTCAGCCTCCATCTCCTTCACAGTGTATCACATGCCTTGCTGCAGCCCTTTCAAATAAACCTAGGCTTATTAGCAGCCTTTGTAGAAGAACAAAGGAAAAGCAGAAGGGACAACTTCACTATGAACATTAAGGATTCAACATTAAGGATTTCATCCCCCTCCTCAATTATCTCTCTCATCCCTTGCCTGAGTGAGTTTCAAGCTGACGAGCCTTCAAGAGCAATGGTGGCGAGGTGTTGGGGAGGGTAGAAACACTTGCTCCTGGTTTTTCTACCAGATGTGATGCAGAGGGAGGAAAGCGAAAACTTACTCTTGGCTTCTCTGCTAAGGGTAACGATGTGGTTTTTATGGGATACAAAATGATCTCATAGCAAGAACAGTTATTTTCTTCACAGCCTAGCTTGAAATTTAAAGGTTCACCGATGTTGTGCCAAACCCTGATTTGGAACAAAGTCTGAAACACTCCCAGGTCTGCATCGAAGCTTTATAGTATTCATGTGAACACTGAGATGACAATGCTCTGTAACCCATTCTGTAACCAATTTTGGTGATAAGTGGTACAGGAATATTTTAAAATTTAAGTTTACAAGAACAAATCTCAAAATTTTAAGGCTTACACAGCACCTCTCATGGCCTCTAATTCCCACTCATATTACCTGCTAGTCAAATTTTGAAAGCCAAATAAGCAACTACTTGGGCAGTAATGTTTTACAGACATACAAACTTCTTTTGTGCCTTTATTTCTTCCTCTGATAAAATCCAATCTCTCTCTCTCTCTCTCTCTCTCTCTGTTTGTGTATTGTTAGGCTTTACTAAAACTGAAAGTTCTCTTCAGTCCACACAAGGCTATTGTCATATTTTACATTACCCCTCCCCTTCTCCCTTAGCCAAGACACAAAATACAGTTATCAGCCCCTTTATAATTGCATCTTTAATAAGTTTTCTTAAAAATGAATCATTGTAGAAATAAAATACATACAAGAGGCACATTTCAAAGGGAAATAGTATAAATTTAGGAGAATGTTACTTAAGATGCTGTTGTTAAGAAAACACATCTAAAATCTACCTCTAGTAATCACAAGAGGAAAAACACGCGTAACTTAAGTATTGTAAACATCCATCATGCTATATTCTGCCACCATTTAACTTCATACACCAATGCCATATGGAGGTTTCTGATAAGGACTTGATGTTTATCCTCTAAACACAATGAAATTAATTTGACTTTGAAGTTATTAATTTCAGGTGTTTTGCTTCTGCTGCTAAGATTGAATTGGGGATAATAAAGAAATGAAATTCATACTAAAAGATCATTGGTGTAGATATTTCGCTTTCTACCCCCGCCACCCTTCTACAGGCAGTTCCACAGGATCTTTCTCACAGGTTTAGAGATCCCACATTTAGAGAAATATACGATCTTCTACAATATCCTTCCCCAGCCTGGTGCCCTCCAGATGGGTATGCCAGGTTGGGGAAGGATGTTCTATTTTATTTATTTATTTTTACCCTGCCTATCTACCAAGAAAAAAGGCATGCAATGCAGCTTACAATCATAAATAAAACTTGATTAAAACAATCATAGAACAAATGCATTAAAACACAGCTATAAAACAATAGAAAAACATTGTAACAGAAGCTCGCACCTCTCTTTCACTACCTGCTCTGTGCTACTCTCTCAACTAAAACAATTGAGTCATTGTATCTGGAAAGTGCCCCTCCCTATCTTTTCGATAATTTCCTACTTTGCTTTCCCACGTTAGTGTAGAAATTTGAATCTTGAGGTTTTAAAAATCTATTTGATAAACCTTAGCACAAGAGATGTTAGCAGAGAAAGGATTCTAACTGTACAGCAGTCAAATGCTTTACTTTCTAGCGAAATAAGCATCCAGAGAGAATATGGATTGAGATTCAGGGAGGAGAAAGAGAACAAGAGGAGAAACATGCATTTTCCACAGTGGCCCTTTGCTTCAAAAGCTACTCTGTGAAAGAATACATGCCAAAACTTTTAAAGATCTGCATCTATTAAATGCTGAAACTAAAATTGCATACCTTTGTGATGTAGAATTTTTTCAACCCATCCAAAAGTGATGTAAAAATGGAAGCAACCTGTGGTTTAAGAGCATGTCCTTCGCAGGGGGTGGAAAGAGAGATTTGTAAGACAATAGCAGTATTAAGAGTTCAGACTTTTGAACGTGGGAATGAGTAAAAAGGTTGAGCCTAGGATGGTTATTCATTATTGAGCATTGTACTTGCTAACAAAGAAATTTCCATTACATTATTAACAGAAATTGAAGGAAACTAAGCAAATATACATTTTTGCAAGCTAAGCAAAATCCATAGTCTCAGTCTTTGGGATGCACACAGATGTACCTCAAAAATAGGAGCATGTGATTCTCTCCCCTTCAGAGTGAGCCTAGCTTTGCCTGTACCTTGATATTGCAAATGACAATATTATATATGCTTCCGATTCCAACACTGAGCTAGTCTCCAACTTTGCAGTTTCCACCTCCCCCACTGCCCAGGTGGACTGACTGTTTTCATTCTACGTTCATGCATTTAAAGTCATCTGTTGGCCTTTCTTTTTAAACCAGCCCCCCTAGTGCTTTTATGAGCCGAAATCTGCTTGGAGTGGGTTTTTCGGTGACATATCAGTTCCACAGTCAACCCTGCATACTGCAAATTATCGGAACTGTTTCCCCCTATGCTTTAGCATACATTGTACATTGGTCAAAAAGCTTAGTGAACATTCACAGTGGCCCCATTCCTGTTTTTCAGAAAGTCTGTACACACTCCTTGTTAATCATGGACATAAATACACAAAGTTTAAGCAGCAGTCTATTAACTTCATCCAATAGTTTTGATTATACAAAACCTATTGACATTCATAGCCAGAGGTAGAATTTGATCACAATTTTTCATTGTGAACAAAAAAGCAAAGGACAAGGGGAGCTCAAGCTTGATGATTCTCTTGGAGCTCTTGGTGGCTTCTGATAACATCAACCATGGTGTCCTTCTGGATAGGCTGTCTGGGCTGGGAGTTGGAGACACTGCATCGCAATGGCTCCACTCCTACCTGGATCACCAATTCCAGAAGGTGGTACTAGGGGATTCTTGTTCTGTGCCCTAGTAATTTTGCTATGGGGTTCCACAGGGTTCTATTCTATGCCCATGCTGTTCAACATCTACATGAAATCGCTGGGGGAGGTTTATCCAGAGCTGTGGGCTGAGGTGTCATCAATATGTGGATGATGCTCAGCTCTATCTCTTATTTTGATCAAATCCAAGTGAGGAAGTAGCTGTTCTGAATCAGTAACTTGACACTTTAACGAACTGGATGAGGGCTAATGAGCTGACAAGAGAGAGGTATTCTTAGTGGAAATTTTGTCTGCCAGGCTAAGTGATGTTCAACATGTTCTAGAGGGGGTTGCACTTCCCTTAAACGATCAGACTCGTAATTTAGGGGTGCTCTTGGATCCAGCATTGTTGCTAGAGGCTGATATACCTACATCCTTTTCTGGACAAAGATAGCCTAGGTACGTATATCCATGCTCTGGTAACCTCTCATCTGGATTATTCAAAGGCATGGGGCTGCCTTTAAGCTGCCAAGAAACCACAGCCACTCAAAATAGGGCAGTGAGATTGTTAATGGGGACTGGCCGATATGGTATTATGCCATTACTTTTTTCCCATCTACACTGGCTGCCAGTGCATTTCCAGCCCCAATTCAAATCGCTGGTATTAACATTCAAAACCCTAAATGGCTTGGGACCAAGCTACCTGAAAGATTGCCTCTTCCCGTATATACCTGTCCGGACCGAGATCATCTTCAGCAGTCCTCTGGGAGCTCTTGTGAAATGAAGTGAAGTGGGTGGCTACTAAGAAGAGGGCCTTTTCTGTTTGGCACCCTGATTTACAATAAGGTCCCAAGAGAGGCTCACCTGGTACCTACATTTTGGTTTTTTAGATGTCAGGTGAAGTCCTTATTTTCCCAGGCATTTTATTCTTTCAGTGTCTGTTGTTTCATATCTGTTACTGTATTTTAAACCTTTACATGGCTGCTACATTTATTTTGGTTTTAATTTAATTTTATTTCTCTTGTAGTTTTAAACATTTGCATTAAATGTTATTGCGTTGTATTTTACAGTTTTAACTGTTGTGAACTCCCAGAGAACTTCAGCTATTGGTCAGTATAGAAATGTAAGGAATTAATGAATAAATAAATAAATATTCTTTTAGAGACAGTTTTATATAAAGACTAATATAGGTATAAACAGAACATAATGCTGGCTTTTTAAAGTGTTACCTTGAATATATTAATACTTTTGCCTCAAGACTGAGGCTGCTGTGGGGAAAACCAAGCCGCTTGGGCCTCCGCTGATTTTCCCAGAGTCCTGGCATGTCTGCCAGAGTTCACAGAGTGGCTGCCATTAGCCTATCGTGGAACATTACATCAGTAATTGGTGTATTTTACACCATCTGTGGCAATACAGCACTTTCTTCTACATAAATGCAGCCAAAGAGCTACATGGGCACACACAAGTGGGATTTATATCTTTTTATTTGAAAGCAGGGAAAGTCACCTCATTTTCAAAAGTAGTTCACTAAGTAGCAGAGAAAACTGGTTTATGAAATACAAGCTCAAAGCTCCCTTTGAGACTAGCGGTGTAATTTTCTGGATCTTGGCTATAACACAGGCCCATCTTTACTAGCAACAGGCACAATGCAGGATTGTATATGAGAAGCAAGTATGGGAAGAATGAGACATGCATTCCTATATCCCTGGTTAAGGAATGCCCGCTATCAGATCACTTAATGGGCCTGTCCAGGCAACACACTAAGCCATGGTTAGGCAGCTAACTCTTTTTCAACAAATGGTTAGTGAGCATGTTTAAACCATGGTTATGTAGACACCATGGTTAGGAATGGTTCACACGACACACTAAGTCATTGTTCGCATAACACGCTAAGCCATAATGTTTAGCTTAAAATGCTTAACCACTGTGGCTTAGTGTGTCGTCTGAACAGGATCAATATTTTCAAAAACTAATCCTTAACAATATAAGTAAAAACTTACCAAACTGAAATTGTTCATTGTCCATAAGGCGAATGGATGCAGGAGCACATCGCTATAAACAGACAAGTTGCATATGAATACTAAGTACCGATGGAAAATACAACTATTTATTAAAATATGAAAAATCTCGCATTGGAACAAGTAGCTTTTTTTAAAAAATGTATATTGCCCAGAAAGATGTCCAGAGCAACAGCATACAACTTGTATGCAATGTAACAAATAAACACATATTAGACAGATGTACGATTTTTTTTTTAACGAAGAGGAAATGACCCTGGAAAGAATACAGAACAGAAGACTAATGGAAGAATATAAGGGAGACAGAAAATAGGTAGGAGGAAGGACAACATAAAATAGTATTTATATTGGGTTGGAGTCAGAGATGTATGAATGGAAGTCTGATCATGCAATGGGGCTTTCTGCCCCCTCCTCTCTACTGCTAACCGCTTCGTCTCTCAAAAAGCCACTCCTGTGGGTCAGGGGACCTTCTGGAACAGCATGGCACAAGGCAGGGGATCTGCAACTGACGGGGAATTGGCAGAAATTGGTGAAGGATTGTGGCAACACTGTTAGTGAGCATAACTGCCTTCCATTTATCTCCATGATCTAGACTTACTCTATGACCTGGTTCACATCTAACAGTAGCAATTCCTGGGTTTAATCTAGGAATTGCTGCGGATGAGCGGAGTGCATGAGCCATTTCCACTTTTGATTAACAACACAGGAACACACTGTTCCTGGGTTGTTTCATGACACATGAACCCAGAAATTCAGGATTGCTTGTGGGTTAAACAACCCAGAGTTAACGCAACAAAAAACTCTGGATTAACCCATGAATAGGCTGACCATATGAAAAGGAGGACAGGGCTCATGTATCTTTAACAGTTGTAGAGAAAAGGGAATTTCAGCCAGTGTCATTTGTATGCAATTAGTTCCTGGTGAAATTCCCTCTTCATCACAATAGTTAAAGTTGCAGGGGCCCTACCTTCTTTTGTATATGGTCACTCTAGTATAGTGCCTGCAACTTTAACTGTTGTGATGAAGAGGGAATTTCACCAGGAACTAATTGCATACAAAAGACACCGGCTGAAATTCCCTTTTCTCTACAACTGTTAAAGTTAGATGAGCCCTGTCCTCTTTTTCATATGGTCAGCCTACCCATGAACAACCTTGACTTTCCAGATTTGCATGTCACAAAACAGTCCAGGAGCTGGGCATTCCTGGATTAATTAAAAGCGGAAATGGCTTGCACACTCCACTCATCCCCTAGCATTTCCTGGGTTAAACAATCGAGGAATTTCCGCCATTACGTGTAAACTGGGTCTATACCTCCAATAGAGCTATATTTCAAGGTTATGACGCCTCATATGGGCCCCTCATAGACACACCTGCATAAATTAACTCAAGTTACAGGCTTTTAAAATATATATATATATATATTAGTCTTGCTTTTATACAAAACAACATTTGATTTGAATTTAATGGTAGAAGACAACTCAACATCCCTTCCACATCAGCATTTGCTTACCTGCCTCTCCACTTCCTTATCTCAGCCCAGTAGACTTATGTCAAACATTACACGTCGTTGTATGTTTGTGATACTGCTCAATTCAGTGAAATGTAGTTAAAAGATTGAGCATCAATCTGCCCTTGTGTGTTCATGAAGCTCTTTTGCAAAGAAGATACATTTTGTTGTTCAGCTACACAGGGAAAGCATCATCTGTATCCTGTTACAGCTGAAGTTACAATATTGACGCAATGTAGTTTTTAACCCCTGTACTCAAGCTAACTCCATATTTGTTAAATTAAACAATTTGGGGATGTTATCAACAATGTTAAAATAGCCTTCATCATCCAAAATGCATTGTTTGCATTCTAGTGATACAAGAACTGTGTTCTAAAGATAACTGTGTGGATTTTACATCTAACCAAATGCTGATGCTAGCTAGACAACCTTCTGCTCCCCACCGTAGGACCTCAAGAGAAGGGAGACTTCTGGGAATAGGGACATTTCATACTTTAATTGGCACAGATTAGCTCCACATGAATCATGCTAGCAATACCATTTCCTAGCATTCTGTATTATACAGAAAATTGGTTGGATTCAGACTTAGTTATACTTACAACAGGTCCCCTGAAATCAATGGGACTTAAATATGACTAGCTTAAGTCCTAATGATTTCAGTGTGCCAACTCTAAGTACAATTAAGTCTGGATCCAAACAAACAGAAGCATTACCTGTTGTGCAACTACGACATGAAAGAATCTTATATCTTTTTTTAAGTATCAGGAGGGCAACCGACAGAAATGTAAGATCTTAAGATTAAATTTAGTCCTCTCCAAGGAATTGCATAGGATATCACCCCTTTAACATATTTCTCAGCCTCAAAGAACTAAGCATACCAGAGCATTTGCATGCCATCTAGTGAAATTATTCAGATATTGCTACTTTATTTTTTAAAGTGCAATTAAATACAACTTGAAGATAAGGTTACTTTACCTGCTTTGCTATTTCTCTTAAACAGGCCACCCCTCTCTCAAAGTTTGGAAATACTACAGAGCCATACTTTTGGTATTCAGGGACTGGTCGAATTTTTATTGTAACTTCTGTTACCACTCCAAGGGTTCCTTTATAAAAAGAGGAAAATAATCATTTTGCTACTGCAGCAGAAAGATTTACAAAGTTTTACGATTTAATAGGCAAAGTCCAGAATCCTAGTACTTTCCTTCCACTTGAAGTCGTTTTTGTTAAAGTAATTTTGAAAATCACATGGTAGCTTAATCCAATTTTTTAAAATGTTTCCTATTCTAGAACCTCCAAATGGTACTGTACAGTTAATGCAGTATTTCTCAAACCGTGAGAATTTGGTTTCTAATTGCAAAAACATCCAAGTTCAAAATATTTAATATTACAATTGTTTTAATTAACTACACTACATTGCAAGATCGAAGTTTTCTTAATATTACAATGTATTATTTAATGAACTGCTACAGAAAAAGTTGTAACTGAAACTCAACATGAGAAATATAACCATATATTTGTTAAAGCATTCAGCATGGTGGGTGTTTTCTAAAGAGGTGCTGCCCCAGGACTAATGTTGAAAGCAATGAGTATCAATCACCTACAGGAGACCAGGAACACACCAACAATAGTGGGCATAGAGGCAAATTCATGCAGCTGCCCTATGTTTTACACAGGGCTGAGAGGCTGTGGGCAACATCTAATATTGTACAAGTGGACTTCCACTCATGCAATAGGATTACCCATTTCTCCACCCCACAAATCTGCTCCAGAGAATCTTCTGGAGCAGATGTGCATGGAGGGGAAGGGAATCCATTCCACCAGTGGTGTCCATAGCACTGATGGAAGAACAAAGTAAGATACAATCCTCTCTGCTTCTTTGCCTTAAGGGCTGTTAAGAAAGGAGATGAAGAGATCTATGTATAGTCTCCATTGCACTGACAACTACATATGACCGTCTCCCTTCCTCCTTTGTAGCTCTAGAACTACTTGCTCTAAAACCAAAGGGAAAATTAACGATGCCTGAAGCTTTTATATCATTACTCCATGTCGATGGAGGCAGCTTTAGGAAAGTTGCATGTGCGGCTGGTTCATTCTTGTTTCTAGTTTAGGCATCAGTCACTCTGAGGCAAAACCCCTATTGCCCTTTTCTGGTCACAAGACATATTTTTGCCATAATGGTAGAATGGTTAAGTATAAAATCTATAAGCTCACAAAATTTTGAGAATGACCGTGTATATGTATAGATCTTAATCTTACATTCTCAATATTCAAATCACAAATTCACAAATTTATTGTTAAGGCAACCTAAAATAGGTTTTAGCCTGAACATTCTCAGTATTAGACATATGCATCTGAAACCATAAAATCTAGTACATTAAAGGTGTTTTGTGATGTTCAAGATACCAAGGTGCTTTGGGGCTTGTCAACAAGCCAAGAAAACCCAAAAAGAGAAATTGAATGTGTTAAGAACGTAAATTTTAGATATCAGATAGTCCAAGCTATTGCAATAGCATTTAAGACAAGTGCTTGAATTGAACAGCATTCCCAACAGTGCAATCCAATGCATGTTTATTCAGAAGTCCCCACCATGTTCCATGGGGCTTACTTCCAAGGAAGTGTGTTTAGGACTGCAGTCAAAAATGTATTAGAATTAGTGTTAACCAAGAGGCAGTACCAATCTAACACCACCCCAAGAAAATGAATCAGCCCCTTCTTACAAGCATCAATTGTTATGGCACAATGAATAGGTCGACTGCCACATGGTGTTAAAGTTGAATGATAGTCAGCTGCACAGAAAGGGAAAATCTTATTCCTTAAACCAAAGGTCTAAGAAATAGCATGCTAGTGGATATAGATTCCAAAGGCTCTCAAACACAAATAATGCAATTTTACTGTAATTATACCTTCAGATCCTAAAATGAAATGATGGATGTCAGGTCCTGTTGACATGCGTGGCCCTTGACAGCTTTTTTGTATTACACCTCTTGGTGTTACCATTTTTATATGAACCACCTGTATAAAATAGGATGCCACTTAATGTTGCATATAAATGAGAACATACACAAAGCATCAAACCTCCAAAATGTCTTTAGTCTATACCAAAATTTGCCACCATTGATAGAAACAGGTAATTCACTCTGAAAGGAGAAGCTGACATAGCAGCATTGTGAACTGTGCTATGGAATATAACGATACAGCCAAAACTACCTCCTCAATTCCTTCCCTCCAAAGCCAAACAGTGTCTGTGGTGGACAAAAGACAGTACAAATAAGTTACTTGCCTTTAATATTTGTATCCTACTCTATCTTAAAGGTATGGTTTAATCCAACACTTAATGCTCATGGGCTATATTCTTCAAAACATTTTCAAAGCATCTCAGAACAGCTGCTGTTTTCCATCACTGACCACAAGATAAGGAACACCACCAAACACTGACAGACTGCTGTGAGATGATTTGCAGAAAGATTAGGAAGAAAATAAGTTTACCAGGTCTTCAATGTTCCCATAAATATTCTTCTTCATGCCTGATGCTCGTGTTGCCACCCATCCTCCAAGAGTACTGAATTCCATTGAATCTGGTTCATGGCCTGTACAGTAACCACTTTCACCCAGCTGAATGTAGGAAAGAATAATCCATTATTGTAACAGTTTTCTAAGGGCGTACAACTTTCACTGCAAAATTCTATTTCATAAATGCACATTCATCTAGTGGCACCTTGGACCAATATAATTACATTTATATGTAACTGACTTTGATTAACACAGTTATGCATCAAGTTGAAATTGTACTATGCCGATTACCATGTACAAGTGAAAAATAGACTAAAATGATGGTGTGCATGGAAGATCTCAGCAATATGCATTAAGCACACCTGTAAAATCTAGCCTTATTTTTTTGCATTTATAAAAGCCACACATACAAAACTGTGAAGAACATTCCACAGGACACAATGGGCTGGTTCACATGTAATGACAACCCAGAGTATGAGCTGGTTTGCATGTAATGATAACCTAATGGTTTAAAAACCAAAAGGTTGTCACAAGCAAAAGAGCTGCCTGCAACACGCTTGCCCCTTCCGCTTTTACTCCACAACCCACGATCAGCTTCTTCATAGGTTATGGAGCATGATGTCTGAACCCAGACTGATAGGTTGTTTAGGGGCTAAGCAAACCATTTGTTAACCCATGGTTTGTTGTTGGGTTATGAACTCTGGGTAGTTTGTGGTTAACAATCCATAGTTAAATCACAGTGCAGAGTTCACATGTAACGACAACCCACATTTCAACAATTCATACTCAGCCCATACTCTGGGTTTCTATAACAAAACATGGTTTAATTAACCATGGTTTGTTGAATTGTGGGTTATAGTGAGACCTGAGAACTATGGGTTAACTATGGGTTGTTAACCACAAACAATCCACAAAGAGAACCCATGGTTTATTGTTGGGTTGTCAACTGTGGGCTGTTTACACCATGGGCTGTCATTATGTGCAAACTATCATGGGTTGTTCATTGGTTGGTTTTGCCAGGTTACAGAGGCAGCAGACAAGAGCGGTCAAAACCCCAAGTCTCTTTACATCCCAGTACTCAGTGCTGCAAAAACAATTGGAATATAGAGAAGGAGCGGGTGGAGGAGGAGGGAAACAAACAACCCAGGGACTGAGAAAACAACCCATGGGTTTGGCTGTCTAATAGACAAACTCTGGGTAAGGCAACAAAACATGGTTTATTTAGCATTATATGTTAGCTGGAAGACTGCAACTAAACTATTTCACTAACAAAGAAAAAAGCAAGCACTTTATTTATGCTTCTGTTAAAATGATTTGCAGCTGGTCTGTAGAAATCCTGAACTGATGATACTTTATTCTCTGAAGAAGAGCTTTCTTAATATACAACCATCTGGCTGGGATTTCTGTATGCAATACCATGGTGTATTTCCTATGCAGATCAAGAATTCCTACACATTTGTCACCGACTTCATTTCTCTTTATTAGTTTGGCTTTGCCACCTGCACTGTCTCAAAGAGATTAAATGAAATGCTTTTACACATAGACCTCAAAGCTATCCTAGTGAAATTGCTTGAAAAACAAAACAGTCTTATGTCAAGAGATACAACTATGGTCACATACAGTGTGCATGAAAGCACATTCTGTGCAGAAAAAGGTGTCAAGATGGGTTATTCAAAAATGCCACAGAGGGGTGGTACAGCTCTTTTCTGATACAACCTCTGTGGGCAAAAAAAAATCTTTGTCCTGAATTGCTTGAGCACAGATCCTAAATATCAGTGCGACTTTTCGCTGTTCTCTGACATGTTACAGTATGTTCACTGTTTGCGACGCTTCACCGGTACAGGAGTTGGTATGTTCTGGCTTAAAATTATATATATATATATATATATATATATATATATATATGCAGCAAACTGTGGACTGATAACGAGAAAAACACAAGACAGCTAACACACAAAGATACTATTAAAGTAAATATGAACAAGCACAAACGTCAGATTCGCACATTTACATTTTCTCTTCCCATGCAGAGATTAGAAATATCCTGTCCTGGTTTATGGCAAACTGTAGTCAGCCAGGTTCAGATAAAATGAGTTATAGGATGCTGAAAAGCCAGGATTGGAAGGTTCTAACCTCAGTGTGGGGACAAAAAAGAGGGGGAGGAAGAAGCACACAAGCTTGAGGATGATGCTCATAATCAAACCATTCAGGTTATATCTGAACAGCCTCAGACATCACATGAAACCACTACTTAAGTTACCTTCATCTGGAAACTGAATGATTGGTTTTTAGCAACTAAATATACAGATATGCCATGGTTTTTAGCGGCTTGTTCTGCTCAGCACTCCAGGCACTTGGTGCAGTGGTCTCAGGAGGCAGAGTGACAGCTGTAACTATGTTCTGTCAGTTCAGACATCATTCCAAACCATAGTCAGCACAAAGGATAGTTTTGCACATTCAGTGGCTACTAGTCCTGATGGCTATGTGCTGTCTCCAGTATCAGAGGATGTATGCCTACGTGCCCCAATTCCTGGGGAACATAGGTGGGAGGGAGCTGTTGCACTCATATTCTGCTTGTGGGTTCGCAGTCGACCGCTGGTTGGCCGCTGTGAGAACAGAATGCTGGACTAGATGGACCCTTGGTCTGACCCAGCATGGCTCTTATGTTCTTAGTGATGCAGGGTGGAAGTTTTTGCAATAAAAAATGCACGGCAATTGCAAATACAACATTAGGCAGGCCTGGCAGTTTCAAAGGTGCAATTAATGTTTTCCAAGTGATTATCCCTAGCACACATATATGTCATTGAAATACATATATGTCTCAGAGTGAAATGGAACTAAGAAATAGTGACAGCAAAACAGAAGGTACTCCAAAAGGACGACAGCGGAAGTCTGCTGAAATAGATGAGTGGCTGTTGCCATATCATGCACTGTTCACTGGATTGGTAAAATTGGTGTGTCAACAGTTCTCAGCACCTTTGTTTTTTTCTTAAATTTAAACAATGTAAGAGTAGTACATGCTATTGGGGCGGTTTGCACAACATGACAGCCCACTGTGGGTTATTTAACCAACAATGAGTCTGCGGTACATGCAGAGCATGTACAGTCACCATTTTGAATATGCAACTCTTGCTTGGGGGTTGTTGTGCCATATGAACCCAACAAAGGTGGTTCATGTGATGGTCAAATAACCTTTGTATAACCCATGGTCTACTTTAGGGTTATGTGAGGGTTGTTCTTGCTAGGGATTGGACAACTGCTATCAACACTAGCACAACTAGTGCCTTGTACAACAATTTGCAGGAAACCTTGCATAATGCATTGTCGAAAACCTTGTGCATCAGCTTGTGTAATGGAAATCAAAGTATGGAATAGACACAAGGATAGGATAAGACAGAATAGAAGCTTTAAGGTAGCAAAATGACTCCAATGGATACAACCTCTAGCATCCTCCAGACAGATTGAGTATATGCACCAAGGAAGATACTATCGATTAACAGAATAAGGCACCAAATCTCCTTGGAACTCAAGTTATTTGGAGCACAATTGAGCATCAGTGCAGATTAGTGCAATCCTGAAAACTCTGTATTAGACATTTAAAGCATTAGTGAGAGCCCCCTCTCCTTCCTTTACACGTTTTTGCAGTACCCAAAACTCACTTAGTGAACCGCACAACCCACTATAGGAATTGTGTATACACTCCAGAACTATGCTTCCTATACTAAAACCTAATTTACATTTAAAGTTAATATTGCACACAGTGATTTGGCTGTACACAAATTAAAGAAAAATATACACTGAAAACACAAATCAAAACCGTTTTCTGATGCAGAGGAATTCCCGAAAGAGAAGTTTCAGGAGTTTAGTGTTTTAGTTTTAAAGAAAGAAACTGCAGCAAAAGAAGCTATTATGCCCTATTCTGGTGGGACAAAAGATTCTGTGGCATTTCAAGAATGAAGCAGTTGGTGAAACATCAGAAGTTACTAGCCTGGAAAAATGTCATTTAAATTAAGGGAATATGCTCTGTGCATTTTAATTCTAACCTTTAAAAAAAACTACAGCTCTGGAAAGGTTAAAATACTACATCAAATGATAAGAGGATATAAAAATAAAAAGTATGAAAGGCCATTTCATCAAGAAGTGCTGTGTTAGTAGTTTCCAACAAAAATAGTTTTTTGGGGGAAAGTGACAGAACACACTTGAAAAAGGACTACTCTTTACTAAATAACACAACTAGTACCTATCCCCAAAGGTTTCAAAGTGTGTTTAACTCAATTTACAGCAAGAGTTCGTTAAGATTTGCCAATTTCTGCTTATGTATTCGTTTCAGAATTTAGAAATTACATTACCTAACAAGGCAGAAAGAATGCATTTACCATCCGTTACAAATAACAATGGAACAGTGCATAGCAAATAACTAGAAAAAACATGAGTGATCCCAGGCTTCACAACAAGCAAATTAATTAACAAATTAACAAAGGGAAGGTAGAACTTTTTTAACAGAGAATCATTTGCAAAGTCAAGAGACTGAAATCTGATCAACATCAGGTGAAGGATCTTATACAAGAATACGGTAGTTGTAAGCCTTATTACTCGAGACCTACCAGACCGATTTTGCACATCTTTCGTTTAAACTGAAGCTTGAGCAGTGGAGATGTGCAGAAAAATTTGAAAGTTTGAAGTAGTTCAAAGCTCAAGACTTAATCGCAATTAATTTCCTCTGTGCCAAACAGTGTGGCATGAAGGTGGGCCTTAGGCACAGGCACGCAGTTAGGCTGTGGCTACTAGTGGGAGGAGGAAGGAGATGGAGGCAAGATAATTGGGGTGTGCAAGGGAAAGGGAGGGCCATGCCACATGCAAATTTCAGAGGGAAGATTCACTATGCATGAGCCATATTTGCATTATTCATGAGCCCTCCTGTAATGAGGGGACTGAGAGCCAAAAAAAGTGGGAAAGGAGCAGGAGTACTAGTGGCCATGGCAACATGGGCTTTACACCAGTTTAAAAAAGAATATTTGGATAAGAGAGTTGCTGACTTGTAGTGTAGCCAACATTACTTGCTACTTCTGAACTGAGCAAACAGTTTCCTATTTCCTAAAATTACGTCACAAGTATCTGGATTAATTTCCATGAGCATACTTCGTTTGGGATTCCGATGTTGTAAGTGGGTTCTCAATCCGGCAAAGTTGCTAATATTCAGCTTAGTTGTGTGGGATTGTGTCTTTGGACTCTTGGAAGTGGCAGGACAAATGGTGCGGTAGTAATGGGACAGAGCTCCATAATATGGCAAATAGAAATCTGATTTGTGATGTTTGCATTACACTAATCAGTTTCATAAAATATAACTAGGTCAAAATTTGGCTATTCAAGCTATACAAGGTTAATTTCTAAGGTGAATACTTTGTCAGGCTAATTTAAATGCATAGTTGCAGTGCATACTCTGGATCAGATAATTAGAACTGTTTCCTACGGACTGTTTAAGTAATGGGTAAAAGATACACCATTTTAGAAACATAAGAACTCTCTGCAGGTAGACAGATACCTACTTATAAAGAAGGAAAAGCAAAGCTGCTCTGGACTGTTGCAAGGTCTTACAGAAGACTCGCATATTAAGTCCTTCAAAATCATGTTTTCAAACAGAAATAAAAGTATCTGACTACTTATTTATATTGCTAATGTTTTATACACAAGCAAACTTGTATTTTGGGGGCAGGAAGGGGGAAAGATGTTTTGTTTCATGTTGTGCCAATGATGTGACTAACTCAACTCCCATTCATTTCAATGCGCCTACTCTACGTAGGGCTTACTTGGCTTTTACTCCATGTTTCTACAGTTTAGGTGTACACTTGCTTTGTCTCATGGACTTAAAAATTAATCTACCCTGAAAACTGTATTGTTTAAACAGAAGGGTTAAGAATATAAGAACTACCCTGAACCGGGGGAGAGGTGAGGATATAAAGAACTTGTACCATGATTAAAACACAATTGATTTAATAATGTACAGACAAAATTTCAATACATTTGGCAAATATAAAATCACAAGCAATTCTCAAAGGAATAAGTTGAAGATACCTGTCTTTCCAAGTCTTGTCCTGCAATGCCAGCTTCAACATGAGCAGTTAAATTTTTCTCATCTATCCAGTGAATCCTATTCTATTGCAAAGAAACAAAACAGTCATGAAACAATTTGATTTTCAAATCTTTAACAAAAGAAGCAGTGTTTAGCAATTTCAGTGATCTTGTTTGGATGACACGGCAGCCCATCATGGGTTAATTAAAACTTGAGGAGCTGTGGTATGTGCTGGCTGCCAATATGAATATGCAGCCCCTGACTGGAGGTTGTTGTGTTCTGTGAACACAGCCAGTGAGGGTTATTGGAGGGTTAAACAACCCTTGCATAACCCTATAACAGACTATGGGCTGTGTGTAAGGGTTGTTTAGCTCTCAAATAACCCCCAGCAGCTGTGTTCACACAACATGACAACTCCCAGTTGGGAGTTGCAAATTCATAATCGCAACAGGTACTCACCATGGCTCCTCGAGGGTTAGTGAACCAATGATAGGCTGCTGTGTTGTCTGAACTGGGTTAGTGACTAGCACAGGAAAGGTATAAACAAACTATTCAAAGGACTGCACACAGGAACTAAAACTGTATTAATATAGAACTATTAGCCTAAAGCAAAAAGTGTCAGCCAGGAATTAAGGCCCATGAAATCCATCCAGGTATAAAGCTGCTGGCAGTTTAAAACAGATTTCAAAATACAGTGATTTACTACTGGCATGTTATAAGCAACAATATGCCAAGATCAAATCTTCAGAGTAGTGAAAGACACTAAAATAGCAGAAGGTATTTTTCTTTTACTGATGGTCAGTCACATTAGAGCCAAAGTTGAAAAGGAGGAAATGTCATGCTTGTGCCAATTTTAAATATTCATTGCGTAACTCCCTAAGTTATCGTACTTTGTACTGGTTCACCCATTTGCTAAACTAATGCAAGTGCTGCATTATGAACTGGGACCAGTGAGGTCTAGCCAGCAGCATGCCATACAGTGTTTCTAAATTCAAAATGTAGACTAGGAAGAATTTACACAGACATATAGCACAAAGGATTTTGCATACATGCTCAACTTCATGCTCTCGGATTGAAAATGCTTTACAAAAATCAATGAGCTATCAAAACAGGCGACAGCATTTACAGAGTCAGTTCCCACCAGACAGTCAATGTGACTAGAGTGCTGCACTTGGGATATGAGAAAGCTTGGCTCAGATCTGTACTCATCTACCCACTTAAAACACCTGCTTATGTGACAGTTTGAAATACCCTTGTAAAAATTTGTTATTTTACGATTTGCCATTCTGTGGAGTTTGCTTGAAAATCTTAACCACATACCATTTGTGAGGTGTCCAGTGAAACAATTGTTCTTCTTTCATCGGCAGGACACTCAAGAGCATTAGAAACACTTGTTCCTCCTACAGTCATGGGAAATATATCAGCTTATTTTTAATTCATTTACCTTAATGTTAGTTCCTCATACTTAGCCATGGGGGAGGGACTTATAAAAAGCACACACGTACATTTAATAAGTACACTTAAACTGGAGGGTATTTCCATAAACAGAATGAAGTATGGCAAGTGAGTCTACCGTTCACAGTAAACAATTCCACTATGCCTCAAGTAGCTCTTTGGATCATGGCTATCGAATACTAGGTAACAATTATCCTTCTAAAGTTGTTAAATACCTATAGTACTTACCACCATATGGTATTATACAAATATTATGCTTGCAGGCTATTTCCACAATTTTAACTACGTCATCGTGACATTCTATAAAAAAAAATGAAGAGAGAATTAAAGCTTACCTCAAAATAGAAAAGCTAAGTAGTTTTAGCAATATAGGCAATCGCTGAATGCTTACAATTTAGTTTTGTAATGGTCTACGATGGCTTGCCATTACAATGATGTCAGAGGCCACAACTGTTTATAATGCACAAATGAAATTTGCAATATATTTGACAGCTTTACTTCATGATGAAAGGGAACCCCGAACCCTAAATAAATATTGGATATGGGGGGAAAACAGGACTATGTGCAATACTGGTTTGCAAAATTGAGTTTGAACACAGATTATTATTTTTTTAAGTTTATGTGCTGCTTTTGTTAAAAATTAAAATCAAAACAGCTTGCATAAAAAGAAAAATACAATAACATGAAAAAGCAAAACATTAAACATAACTCAGAACAAAATTACCGTTTAAATAACATCAAGTTACAGATTCAATAGTAACTCAGACAAAGTGAAAACAGAAGCAAATCCATAGGAAAGTAAAACCACCAAGCCAGTCAAGTCAAAAAAGCCTCTGGAAAGTGCTAGGTTTCAACTTGGCACGTGAAGATCTAACGTGTTGGGACATGATGGGCTTCCCTGGGGAGGATATTCCATAAGGTTGGCACCACACCACAACTGAAGAGTTCTTGCTTCTAGTGGACACCCACCAAGCTTCAGTGAGGGAACATGGATGGAGTTGAACAGGGTAGATAAGGGGCTATATATGGAGAAAAGTTTGTCCCTAAGATCTCAGGTCTCAAGCTGAATAGGGTAAGAACCAGCACATTGAATTGTGCCTAGAAATAAATAGGAAACCCTTTGAGTTAGAAGTCTTTTTTCTGTTTTTAGGATTTGGAAGAGACAAAAAAGAATCAGATGCATGTGCGTCGCGAGTACTCTTCTGTGCATGGCCTGTCCTACCAAATTGCTTATCTAATAATAAATGATCGCAAGTTATCTAGTTCCACCATGGTAAGTTGAGAAAGTACTGATTTCTCTATTTAAGAAATGTTTGCTATGGCGGGGGGGGGGGGGGGGACTTTTATTTCCTTGTTGTAGATTGGAAGAGGTAGAGGGGGAAATTGCTTCTTTCCACTGGAAGATGTTGAAACTGATTTCCAAAATGGCTGCCAATCTAACTTGGCAGAAATCCTTGGGGTGGGGGGTGGGGAATCTGGATTGCAGTTCGGGCGTTGGGTTCCCACTACCTCCTTTTGTCATCTTCTGAGCCAGAATCAAACCTAATCACAGGGTGCATGTGGTCTTCGGAGAGGGTGGTATGGTCAGCTGGCACAAGCAGCCTGACTCCTTTGATGTCAGCCATCTCCTTACAGCTGAAATGAAGCTTTCCTGGTCCACTTTAGCGAGACGCAGTAGGCAGTGCAAGCAGGCAAGCTGGTTATCTTGGGGCTGTTCACCTTAGATATTGTCAACAAAAACACGCTCCTTATGGGAGGTGAGGATGCTTGTGCTCTCTATTTTCAATACATTTCTCACTATCCTTGTGCTCAATTGCAGCCTTAGAACTTCATTTCTTTGCTTGTGAAATCGTAAGGAGTGAAAAAGGAACAACAGAAGAAACAGAAACTGAAAGGTTTTTTTGTGTTTTTTTTAAGGAGAAGGAGAAGTTAGGAACGTTTGGAAGTAACAGGTAAGAAACGAATATTTTTTATAGCCGAAAGAATGATAGTGATAACACAAGTAGTGTTTTTAAGGAGGGGAAATGAGACACTGCTCTTTCCTGGGTGAAAAGCAGGGATGAACTGGCAGGGAGGAGTCTGGGCCCAAGAGAGTACTTGAAAATTTGTCACATGGTCCTTGCTTTTCTCTGAGTGATAGGGGGAGTTAACCCATTGTAGGATGCTTTCCTCACACCCACCTGAAGAATCAGTCCTCTCTATTTATGTGCTCCTCTCCTGAATAGATGGTAAACATTATTGTTCGAGATCTGGAAGGGTCTAAGGCGCACAACAATAGTAGCTGGATAGGGCTTTGCACTATCAGGGAACTCCATATACAGCAGCTTGCTACTATACATATGTACAGCTGTGTAAGGGCCAGCAAGTAACAGAAACAATGAACAAAACTAGCCATTTTGAACAAATACAATGCCATTTAAATAGTAAACTACGTATTCTTAATAATCTTGCACAGTTCAAGTTTCTTTCTTTAATAAGAATCAGTTGCTTGGAAGATCTGTTTCAATCTCTGGAGGAGATTCTGTATTCTGCAACATCTGGTTTTGCAATATCATGTCTAATGTTGCCAAAATTTCTAACTTTGCTGTATTGGATTTTGGGGTTGGCGTAAGCCTTTGATAAATGAGAATATTTTGAAGAGCTTACCTGGCCATACAACTACATCAGGAACTCGTTTAAACATTCCTTCCCTGAGCAAAAATATCTCATGTAGGCAATGACCTGAAGTACAAGGGGAAGGGGGAAAGTGTTATGAAACTGTCAAATTAAAAAACAACAGACATAATACACTTTTGTGTATGTGGAATTCAGCTTACCATGAGCTCTGAATACTCTAGCTTCTGCTTCTTGGGAGTATGATATTTTAGAAGTTTGGAGGTCCTGGAGAAATTCTTCATTTGCAATGGAGGGAGGTACATCACTAATGTTTAACGACGCCTTCAATGTAAAAACAAATACCACAATGTTCAATGTACAGATTCAGAAGAGATATAATGCTTTCAGTTGCATCACAGGAAGTGCAAATCCCACCTCATGCCAGCAATCTCTCTTGTTCTTGAAATTTCTAAGCACTTTACATTAAAATAGTCCATAATATAGAAATAAGCTAAAAATAATAACTAAAACAGTTTAAAACAATTAAAACATTACATCATCCTAACAATAAAATGGTGGTAATAGAATCCCTCACAGATCAGGGAAACCCTATGTGAATAGGTATATTTTCAAGAAGCATTTATAACTTGCCACTGGTTTTGCCTCTTTGATCACACATGGGAGAGTGTTCTAAAGATTGGGTGCCACCACTGAGAAAGCCTACTTGTGTAACCCAACCTAGTGACATTCCTTTTATCTTCTGAGGAGGTCTTACTGGTCGTTCTGCAACCAAAGGAATGTCACAAAAATTCTGCTTTTCCAAGCTCCTCTACCTGTGTTTCTTAATTGTAACATGCAATGCCTTTAAAAAATTGTATGCTACATGGCCTTGCCAACTGTAATGACTTGCAAACTCCTCCACTCTTAACTCTGGGTTTTACCATGTAACATTTTTTAAAATTGCTTTGCTGCACCTCGTTGCCAATTTTTAAGCCTTTCAATGCAACTCCAACCTTAATTCTGGGTGCAGTTGACTTTCCTTGGCTCCACTTTTCTGTCCCACCAGCAAGATTGGCCACCAGTCACCACTGGTCTCGTGTATGACATATGCATTTATATTTATGTAACTTACTAGCTATAATAACAGATTTCCAAAGTTTAGATTATAACATGGGTGGGCCAACTTGTGGCTTGCGTGATACAGACAGCAGAGGTTTGTGATAAATCTGGACAGGAGTAGCATGGTCTATACATCTGGCTATAGTACAGAGGGAGGTGTATAGAGGGAGGCGTACAGACTTTCCTGCCTCTCACATGCTGCTGCCTGACTCAGTACTATCAAGCCAAACTCAGGAAACAGAGAAGGCTGCATATGTACCAAGCAGTGTACTAGCATGGCACATTCTCACTTAGCACACTTGAGAAAAAGGTTGCCAATCACTGGCTTAGAATACAATTTCATTCTATCACAGCAGCCAACTAATTTGGGATCGTGTAATTAGGTCTCTATTAGAATTTCATTAACTTAAAAGGTACTTGAGCATACCTGACCACCCTATTGGCTGACTAGCTTTCTTTTTGATTGGTCAAGTGATTAATCACTAACTGAAGTACATTCTTTTTATGTTTATTATTTAATGTTTCTACCCTACTCAAAAAGCACTGAGCACAACTTACAAGAATGTTTATATTACAAACATTTTTAAAAGAAGTTACTAGAGCAATTTAAAGACAGCAACCAATTAAAAACCCACAACAGCAAAGCCTGTTGAAATAAAAATGTGTCATTTATTTACTTACTCTAGCAGTAGTTTTATGTTCCAGATTTCCTCCAAGATTTTTCTCTAGCCATTCTTTGAAAAGAGGGAACACAATTCCACCTATCTGATACCTGAATCCAAAAGCATTTTAGTCAGTTCTTTCTAGCCTGTAAGTAGTGCAAACCTGATATTATATTTTTTCAAACGTACCACACAGGGGCAGATATTATATAATTTTGGAAGGAGGGAGCAGCAGATCCAGGGAATTACAGATGCAACTGTCAGCATGACTTCTGTAAAGAGAAGTCTTGTTTAACAACCTTTCAGAATTCTTTTATCGTGACAAACGCACACAGATAACAGTCATGTACCTTTGACTTTCAGAAAGTATTTCAATCAAGTTCATCACTATAGTTTTATAGCAGTTGTGACACAAATGTTCCTACAGATCACAGCTAATTAAAAGTAGAGAGTAGGAACAGTTTTTGCAATGGAATGGGACTCAAATAAAACAATGTCAAAAAAATACACACCTATGCTATGCCCACATATAGAATAGGGTGCTCTGTTCAGGATGCCACATCCAAACAGAATATTGCTGTGCTGCAGGTTCAAGCATTGTTGCTCTGAATGAAAACTCTTAAAAGGTTGGGGCTTTTTACCTAAAAAAAAGAAGCCACTAAATGGAAGTCATGGTAGAGACTTGCAAAATTGTATAGTGGACAAAAAGAAGTTATTCTCTCAAAAAACTAGAATGCATCATGAAATTAACTGCCAACATGTTTACTACAGAAGATACATGGTATTTCCTGAAAATAAGAAAGCCAGTATCATAATGCTTTTTGAATATTAAGCCTAAGATGCAGTCACATCTGGAATATTATACAGTTCTGGTCATTCCATATCAAAAAGGAGATCATAAAGGTAGGAAAGAGCAACTAAGTTTATCTGGAGGAGGGAGGGGGTTGGTTGGTTAGAGCATCTTCCCTATAGGAAGAGCTAAAGTATTTGGGACTTTATAGTTTAGAAAGAAGACATTGCAGAGGTTTATAAACATTATGCACATGGTGAAGAAAGGGGATAGAAATAATTTTATCCTTCTCTGATAACCTCTATTGACCCAGCGACAATCATGGGCGGTAGATTCAGGAAACACAAACAGAAAGAACTTCTTCACACATTTCATAATTAAGTTATAAAATTCACTGCCCCAGGATCGGACCATTCATAGGGGATAAAATTAAAAGCTTTCTGACCTCAGCCCAGTTCAATAGCCAATAAGCCCAATTATTTATTTATTAAAACATTTATATACTGCCCTATATCAATGGGATCTCAGGGCTACGTACAGATAAAATCAGAGCAATGTAAACATAAATAATATACACAGCTAAAAAAAAGTATTAAAATATTAAATTGTTAACAATTAGAGAAAACTAAAGCAAAGGGTATTTTAACCAGATCCATCCCTTGCAAACCAAAAGAAAGGCTTCAATTCTGATGTGCTGCACATTTGCCTGAGCATGGCAGCCAGTAGTTGAGGTGCTTAGTAAGTCGAGAATGGTGACAGAGTTGCTACTGCTGATCACACTAGAGGAGAGGAGAGTTGCCTGTGTCTCAGGGAGCACAGCTAAGATGCATAACAACGCTGGCCTCTGCCAAATGTTCTGATGCTCTCCTGTCTAGAAAGGGAGGAATTAAAGAGCCCTTTGCTTAATCTTAGCTCATGCAGGAGAAAGCAGCTGATGTGTATAAGGGGGTAGGGACATCCATAGGTCTGGGGATATGCTATGTTTTAGACAACTTTCCAACTGCCAGTCACCCATGCTGAATCTGTGGGATCATCCAAGCCTCAAAGGTTACCAGGAATTGCCAGACACCTCATCCCATTCCCACTTCCTACATACAATGCAATGATCAAGTTAAGAGTTCTAGTATTATACCATCACCCAGAACCTATTTAAATGATTGTAATATACATTCATACAGCTTACATACTTGAAAGTAGGCAAAACAAAAACAGTGATCTTTCAATGCTACTACCCTTTCTTAATATGAATTATCCACCTAGTTAGCAGCTATCCACTTTTTCAAGAAGAAGAAAAGATTATATAACTTGCAGTCACCTTATTACCTTTTTCCTGTGAATTCTCCTTGCCCCTTCTTATTGAAAATGAATTTTGAGTCATTATATCCCCATCCATTCCACTTTAAAATTTCTTGCCTTAAAGGGGAAGGAGAATAAAAAGATGGTGTTAGTTCATTATGCCCAACATGTACATTTAATAATTCTAATACACTGTTCATTGTGAGAAATTTGACCAATTTGAAAGTTTACAAAATCAATTTCTAAAAACATATGCACTTGCTCCGTATTTATATTAATTCAGATTCTTTGACTCTACTAAACTAAAGCTAACACTGAAAATACAAATAATTGATTATCTAACATATGCAACTGAGTTGTGATTAATCCACACAAGCTGTCCTGCTTTGATAATTTAATGGCAACAGAAAAGCTATTTTGTACCAGGAATCCATTGAAATCTACTCTTATCGCCACAACCTACAATTAGGACCTTAAACATAAAACCACATTTGTGTCAATCCTTGGGACAACACTAAATGGTTTACAACAGGCTTTCTTGAGGCCAAGTACTGACCAACTGAGGTGACTGATTCACCGTGGCATCACGTGAAAACTTACTCGACTATAGATCTAACAGGAAATATAACTGCGCACTTACTGTGGTATAGTTATATAGACCTCCAAGTTTAAAATCTTTCTAATGCATCTAAAATGACTTGCAACTAGCGATGGGTGAACTTACTCCAAGTGAATTTGTTATTTTCTCAGAAAGAACAAACTCACCCATGTAGGCTTGGATGAGAGTTCTCTTCAAAGCGAACTCTCAATCCATGTAAATGAGCTCTGCACATGCATGATAGTGCATCTTGGGAACTACAGTTTGGAATTGTACAGAGTCTCCTTGGAGCCAGAGCTGCACAGAAGCGGTGAAGAAAGCTGCTAAGGAGAAGGTAGGGCAACCAAAAATTTAGAGCGACAGTGGTGGTGATAGGACAACTAAAAAATTAGAGCAGGGGAACACCAAGTCCTCCTCCTTTTTGTAGAGTCAGTGGTGGCGACGGCGGCGAGAGAAGCAGCATCAGATTAGGCAAGAAAAAGATTAATCCAATCAATGCAGCGTGTTTGCAGAAATGCCACTGTTTAGATATAGAAAGCACAAGCTCAGAAGTTCATGATCAATTCTGAACTTAACAGCAAGGTCATAAACTAAACCACCACTTCAGACTCCTTAAAAAGGTGAGCATTACAAATGGGTGAGGTTCGATTAGCTAGACTACTAATCATGAAATTCAGCAGCATCACTACTTTAACCAACCCTAACCCCCACCCCTGTTTTCAGGGGGAGGGAAGAGTCTGCCCTTGTTTAACCAGAAAGTCAAACTTAACTTGCAACTCAGGAATAGCAGTATGCCAGTGAGACACAGATAAAGGAGCTAACCTTCCAGCAATTCCCTAGTGCTAATTTTGTACACCAACAGACGTTTTCCTGAACCCAACAATGAATACAAACCTTTTAAGAATTCAACCTGAGTTTGCTCATTTTCCTTTTGTTAGCTACTTGTTCCAAATAATTCAAACAGTCTTCAAACTTCCAATTGTGGGAACAGTTTATGAAGAAGGATGTTAAGTAATTTTAAAATATTTCTCTATTTAAAATATTTTGCTTTAAATTTAAGCTGGCAATTTCATGTGTTTAAAGCAGAGCTGATCATATCCCTTTACACATCAACAGAATTTGCAACATACTTAGTCATTTGTCCAAGGAACTATTCAGGGCAGAATTATCAAATGATTCTAGGAATGGTAACTATTCACAATCCAGGAATGGCTACTATAATCATGAAACGTTACCAAGAGAAAGAAATGACTAACAGCAGCACCCACAAGATGGCAATATTTCCATGTATTTGAATGATACAGCCAATCCCTTTTATTAAGAGGATTTAACCTTTCTTTGCAGAGCAAGTTGGTGTTAGAAATAAAGCCATGTCACTACAGTTCAACTCATTCATTCACAACAGGGAAGAAAGAAGTTTCATTAGGTCAGATTTCAAGATGTGCATCTTATATTTCAATCACTGCTTTCCTTAATTCAATTCTTCAGTTGTGTCACTGTCATCTTAATAGTTGAAATTCCATTTTGCTTATAATTCTAGATTCCGGCCCCCACTTTTTCATGCAGATTGCTCTGCAATCAGAGGACCTTCTACCAGCTTTGAGCACACCTCTTCCTGAGCTCCAGAAGATAATAGAAAATTACATTTGCCACTTACAATTAGTTCTTACGTTATGGGCTGATTCTTTTGACATCAAAATTATCTCCTATTTCCCAGAAGATAGAATGGAATCTTGCTCACCACAGAGACATTTCACATAGGCATTTCACTCACTAGTCACTTAACACGACTTCAAGTAGCTATCAAACACAAAAACATCCTGTTTTTGAACTATAGCCTTATCAGATGTACACTTCCTCATTCCAAAAAGAATCTTCTTCTCACAGGAGCTCACATATCAAAATTAAAGTATGTGAAAGATGCCCTCAAGGTAGCGATGTGAAAGCTCGGGGGGGGGGGGGAATCTTTCCACTGTACCCCTCACATCTCAACCCCAAAGATGTGAGATGGATTTTTTTAGATATACACAGTTATTTACCTAATAAATGAACATAATACAAGTCAAATAGGGAAACAAGAATGAATACAGTACTACCATATTTCATCGATTATAAGACACACTTTTTCTCCCATGTTTACATCTGTAAAAACGGGGTGCGTCTTAGAATCGATGGCGACTTAGAATTGCAGGATTTCTCCCGTGTTTTGCAGAAGGCACTAGGGCTCTGCATGCCGCCCCGTGACTCGCCCTAGCAGGTCCCAAGGAACCCAACAAGGCTGGTCAGAAGTCCCCCCTCCCCACTCACCTTGATCGCTGCTGCCTCGGCCTGGGAAGGCTTCAGTACTGGGAAGGAGGCCGCGATCTCGGGAAATCTCACAAGATCTCGGCCTCCTTCCCAGTACTGAAGCCTTCCCAGGCCGACACAGCAGCGATCAAGGTAAGGGGGGAGAAGGGACTTGCGGGGCCCTAACCCTCCACCCTCCCCTCCATCACCGTCACCCATCCTCGCTGCTGCTGCTCCATGCCGCTGGCAATGCTCGCCTCATTACTGGGAACAACACCTTGCCAGGCCGAGGCAAGTGCTGGCAGTGGTGCAGAGCAGCGGCGGCAGCGAGGACGGACGGGCGATGGCAATGGAGGTGAGGGGGGAGGGGGAAGGGGTGCTGAAATTAAGGTGCGTCTTAGAATCGACACAAAGCTTTTTCCCTGTTGGTGGCCCTGAAATTAAGGCGCGTCTTACAATCGATGGTGTCTTACATTCGGTGAAATACGGTAGTTAAACCAAAAATTAAAATCAGAGTTGATCCAGGTGCTTTTTCTCCACTTAGCAGAGCCAAATTAGCACCTTGGAGTTGAGAGAAATGAAGCAAGTGGAATCTTGACTGGAATGCAAGTGGAGGAAGACTTGTGCTGAATCTGACAGTGGGTTAGAGAACCTTATCAAGCCTACTGTAATATTGAGGGTGATAAAAGAGTTCATTTCCACATTCATTGCATCTTCACAGCATTCTCCAGCAGAACTGTTTCAGGAGGTGAGTTATTTCAAACTGACCAAGAAAGGGAATTGTCACAACCTCAACAGTTCTCTGTGATAAGTTTGCATGACACTTGTCACCCATATCTGGCATGACTTGGACTATTAGTAAGCTTTATTAAAGGAGTGATACAGAGCACTGTCTGGTCCAGCAGTATTCAATGTGTTTCAGTTGTTGAAGCATGAGGATTTAGACAAGGTGCTTGGATGAGCCTGGTAGACTACTTGCATGTTCAATTCCTGCCCATCTTGGCTTATTACATCTAATAAGGAAGGTTTGATTAGTTGGGTCCAGGAGGTTATAAACTCCTTCATAAGAGAGGGAGTGGTACCAGTCTCTTTTAAAGAGGCAATTATCAGGCCGCTCCTGCAGAAATGGAGGACAATTATAGGCCAATTGCTAACATCACTTTCTTGGACAAAGTGCTCAAGCAAGTGGTTGCCAATCAACTCCAAGGATTCTTGCATGAAGCTGATTTTCTAGATGTATTCCAAGATGTATTCCAATCCAACTTCAGGCCTGGTTTGATACAGAAACTGCCTTGGTTGCCTGTGGGATGACCTTTGCCAAAAAAAGACAGAAGGAAAGTGCAGCCCTATGGGTTCTCTTGAACTTCTCAGAGGCTTTTGATATCATTAACCATTAGTGTCTTTCTTCGTTGGGAGTTTGGGATACTATTTTACAGTAGTTCCATTCCTACTTGGATGGCCATTTCCAGAAGATGGTACTAGAGAACATTGCATTGTTCTCTGATAGTAACATCACAGGGTTCCACAGGTCTCAATTTTATCCCCTGTACTATTTAACATATACATGAAATTGCTGGGGGAGATTACGCAGGGATGTGGGCTGAGTTGTCATCATTATGCAGATAACATTTCAGCTTTATCTCTCCTTTACCTAATACTAGATCCTAGATCTGTTTTTAAAGTTGTTTAGAATTGTTTTAAATGCATATTTTGTATATTGTTTTTAAGTGTTTTAATCTTATGTAAACCACCCAGAGAGCTTCTGCTATGAGGCGGTATAGAAATGTAATTAAAGAAATAAATAAAACAGACGAGGCAGTGGATCTCCTGAAACGGTGCCGGAGTGGGGTAATAGACTGGATAAGAGAAAACAAACTGAAGCCCAATCTAGGAAAGATAAAGGCACTGTTAGTGGATGGTTTGTCTGACCAGTTGAGTGTGGGTGTCATGCTGTGTGAACGTGGGTCTGTTTATACTGTGCTTAGCAAAGTACTGGAATTAACTTGGCATTAAACAGTGGTTAAATAGTTTGAGAAATCATCTTAAACACAAGTGTAAGTATATGTACATGGGTAATGTTGTTCCAGAAACACTGAAACACTTTCATGAAGTAGGACTGATTTTAAATCCTCATTTTAAAGCTTATAATTTAATCACACTGAATAACTGTGTCTTGCATCTAAAGTACCTAATAATGAATGGACATCTGAAGTTTTGAGAAAATGTGTCTGTCCTGTACAGTTGGAATATTTGTAATTATAGTGACTCTTCCACAGGGGTATCTGAGAAAGTGGTACCTTAAAGACTACATACTTATATTGGCACAAACTTTTGTTGACCACAGTCTACTTCAATACATGCATAAAGTGTTATCCTGAATTATAGGTGTGTGTGTGTGTGTGTGTGTGTGTGTGTGTGTACGTACACACACACTAGGGTGGGGAAGATTCAAAACAGTGATGCCAGAGGGAAATGAAATGCAGAAAGTACAGACCAACTGCATTATTAACAGTGTTCATTCACAAAACATTTGGTGATGACACAGACATCCTGGCACTGGTGAGCTAATTAAGACATGAAGTGTAATGAATGAAAAAGCTTTATTCCAATTCAAGCAATAGGTGATAAAACTGAACTTCTTGATGTATTGTAATTAATTAGTTTCATGCTGCAGACTCCCTCTGAAGTTGTTTTTGTCAATATGCCTACATCTTGAATAGAATATAGGGTGACCTAGTTATAATGGCCTTTTAAAAACTGTTAGAAATATAGTTAGGTCAACAGACACTCAAAGGCTTTGTCCAGGAAGTCGCTGATGAAAATGTATGTAAAACAGAACAGCAGAATAGCCTGATGAACTTGGACCAGACTGGGGTGAGAAATCAAACCTTTCTTATGAGAGACACTTCACAGTCTGGTCTTGGACACTTTCCTGTTCAATGTGTATCAAAAGCCACAAGTGAAACTATTCTGAAGTCTTGAATAAGATACTATCAAATACTTACCAGATCCTTGTTCAGTGTTCTGATGGGGACTAGCTGCTGACATGACAATATAAGCCTATTCTGAAAAAAGTAGGTTGCTGACAGGTTTGTCAGTGAGGAACAATTCATAAGATCATCCCTCCTGACTGAGGTGGGTAGGTAGAGATTTTATGGCCATACTGAACTGTACAATGGACAATTCAAGCAATTGCCCCTACGTTTCCATTCAGGTCATGCATAAAACTTTATTCTTGCTGTAACCAAATCGGTTCCAAAGTTCTTAAAAGACTGAACTCGACTATTAGCCTATTGCCAATTTAGTGCCATCACTGAGAAATGGAGCTAGACCCACATGGGACAGATAGGTGGTTATGTTCCTAGAGAAGTTTGGGAAGTGTTTAATAAGTGCATAGATACTCATATAATACTCAAAGGAGAGCTACAAGGTGCACACACTGTGGAAGCTTCTGCATTAGCAGATACTGGTGAGTATGAATTTCTGCCTGCGACTACTGAGGGATGATTTCAAATATAATCAAAGTATTGGTTTAAAATCAAGTGGTTTATTGTTGTTCTGGCCATCCCACATTCTTGTCCCTGCATATTTCGTTTGGACTTGAAGACGGGGTAATTCACTGCATGGCACCCTTGCAAGGAGGTTTATTGGTGGCCTTGGATTTGTTCAGCTTTAGAATATTGGTCTGTTATGCTAAGAGCCTAGTTAGGCACTACAACATGCACAGGAATCTAAACAAAAAAACAAAACAAAAAAACATAATAAAAGTCTAGAAAATGTAGCTTCCAAATGTTGGAAGATAGGAAGTGATGAGTGTCAACTAAAGTCAAACAAACCCAAGGCCAACAATGATCCGAAGGAGTCAGTAAATAAATCAGGGTACAAGCCATGTTTCCAGCAAGAGTGCACTTAGTCACAATTGGTTTAAACACAAACACACACACACACACCCCACATAGTCATAGTCAAGGGCTTGCTACTGTTTTCTTTCTATAAATCACACACAAAGCCTGATAACATATAGGCTGCAGAAGGCAGCGGTGCAGGAATATTTATTTTTTAAAAATGGTCACACTAATAACACTGTCTCGGGGACACTAATGGTCCAGAATAAATATAACCAATGTGAAGTTGGGCCACATGAAAGTTGGTTGATCAAATCTTAATCTAATCAAGGTCTTGAAAGCATAAAGTTCTCAGAGTTTAAAGTCAACCTTCCCATAACAATGTTATTTTCTCAAAAAGGTTTCATAAAACGGTTCCCAACCAAAGCAGATGGAGAGTTGCATACTGTTGGGATCAACATCACATGAGCAGGTGTCAGCTCACACAAAAAGGCTTCCCTTCCTCTCCTCCCCCCCTGTGTGTACCCCAAATCTCCTCCAGGAGTCTTTCCCAACCCTCTGGAGCAGATATGGGATAAAAATCAATTTAGCATGAGAGAATGGATCAAACTGTAATTGACATGATTCTATATGCCACAATCTCTCATTGACATGATTCTATATGCCACACCTCTCTAGCAGTCAAAATTGTAGGAGGGGGTTTATCTATTATGGTAGGTTGAGAGCCTAATGCCATCCATTTTGGAAGAGGGTCCAAACAGAAGGATTCCAGAACTGACCAGGGTGGAAAATCTAATCGAACTGGAAAAGGCCAAAATTTAGTGCAGGTCGACAGGTAGGCCCAACGGTATACAGTAAGGTCACCCTGTCCTCTGGCAATTAGTCAAAATCCCAAACAGAACAGCTGCAATGTAAACAGGCTTCCCTTTGGTGATTGCAACCGTGAAAGAAATCTAAAATTGAGTTTGGGTGGAACACTATAAGTCTGTGCTGAACTTAAAAGAAACTTTAAATGGAGTTTCTATTGTACGGTGTGTACTCAGCAACTGGCATGCCAACACCTTATCAGAAGAAGTGCAGAACAGAGAACACAGGTTGCTACTCTGAAACACTGAGTTTGCTGTGTTTTGAAGCACGATTCACACAGAAAGAAGACATGCACACTGATGTTTTTGTTAAAAAGATGACTTTGCTAATTTCCTAGTATGATAATATGTCCATGTTTCACTGGTTCCTGTTTTCAATAAAAGCTAAAGGTTTTGTATGGGTCATCGCCTCATTCCCCAATGGATGATGGTCCGTAGCTACAATGGGAATAAAACAGACCCTGTGTGAATCGGAAAGTCATGTCTTCATTCCTCCACACAACTAAGGAATAGATCACATTGACTGGGTGCATGTATGCATTTGTTGATGCATTTCTTGCCTGCCTATTGGCATACTCAAGTCAGTTAACAAAATTATTACATTAGACAGTTATGACAATTCAGTACAATTCAAACTATGTTTGCTTCCAAAATTGTAGCATACATAGACTGGGTTCAGACAACACAATAACCAACGGTAGTTTAAATAGTCAACGGTTGGTTATTTAACCCAACTTGGGTTATCGTGTTGTGGGGAGTGAGTTTTTAACCAACGGTTGGTTATTTGGACGAATTAACCAACACAAATAACCAATGCTGGGCAGAGTTAGTTATCTGAATCACCATTGGGGTGGGGGATGAGTGAGTACTAACAGTCAACTCAGTGCTGATCCTAATCCACACCACAGTTGATTATTATAATGTTGAGCTGATTATTACTCCACTGTTGACTAATTGTTAAAATTAATGCCCAATATCCACCCTGAACCTCTGGAATAGGGTGAGGGAAAACAGATTGCAACTACTAAGCTACTGCAACTATTGAACTTCCATTCACACTAGAAGTCGTGCCTCTGCTTTTCCATACAGCTAACTGCATTAATCAATTTAACTTGCAATGTTTCTGAAGTTCGTAATTACTTAACTTGGAACCTGAATTTGTCTAGCAGTACAATTTACAAATCAAGCATCCTTTACAAAGGAAGTTCTTCTCCAGCTCAGAACATAAAAATACATTCTGCATGTGTGGGGTCATTGTTCTGGCTGACTAGGCTGCTTTGTAGGCACATATTCTTGAAGGTTATGCCTTTGCTTCTTAGGGAACTACATGACCAGATGAAGTGACCAAGCAACATTTTATTTGGCAAGTATCTTTCACTTATTATTTTTTGCTATCCATCCACCTATTTATGTTTTTCTTTATTTCTAGATAGTTCTTCAACCACAAAAGTGAGTCCAGGATGGTGCATGAGCATAGAATTACACATCAAAACAAAAAACACTTCAAACAGGTAAAAACAAACCATGCAATCAGATTAAATTACTAAGATTAAAATGCCCAGGCAAACAGAAATGTTTCAACCTGGCACCAAAATGAACACAACATTGGTGCCATTCAGATCTCCCTCGGGAGGGCATTCCAAAGTCAGAATATCATAGAAAAATCCCATTCCTTTGTACCTTCACAATTCTCCTATAAGCAGAACCACCATATCTCCATGCCACTAAGCCCAAGCCCACAGAGCTCGTCTAACGAAATACCATGTTTGATGGTATCAAGCGTTTCTGGGGGGTCAAAGAGAATCAACAGCATTGCACTCCCCCGTCTCTCAGAAATCATCATCAGGTAGACCAATTCTGTTTCAGGAATAAACCCTGGCCTGAACCCAAACTGAAATGGCTTTAGATATTACATTTCATCCAACAGCACATGAAATAAGATTGCCACCATCGTCTCAAGTACCACGTCCCAAACAGAGATATTTGTTACAATCTTCTGGGTCCAGTGAAGGTTTCTCAAAACTGCTTCTTTCAAGGCAACCAGGACCGCTCCCTCCCTCAAGGAGGCATTTATCACCTCTGGATGCACACAGTTAATCTCCTTCAACTCTATGTAAATAGTTAGGATGGGCAAAGGTTGAGCATACAAATGGTTGGACAAAACTCTCTAAGCACCACACCTGACACCAGCTTGGGCAGGGAGACTGAGCAGTGGGGTACATCAACACACCCTTGATCTGTGAGTCTGGTCCAATATCATAGACAAACACGTAAACCCAGCAGTTGAATGAATTGGGTCTCCTGGTGAGGGAGAGATATTCTTTGGGTGACAGCAATCATCCTTCCCTGGCCTTCTAAGTTATGTTCATGGTGCACTACAAAACCAAGCAGACAGAACTCAAACAGATCTACTCCTCCCAGTTCATCTATATTTAATTTTGTACACTACATTTCTATACCACTCAATAGCCAAAGCTCTCTGGGTAGTTCACAAAAGGTAAAACCTAAAAACACAACAGGATAAAATAAACGTTAGAAGTTTAACACAGAAAAAAAACCCAAGTAAGATCCAGAGTAAACATCATATACCTCAAGTTTCTGTTATACACACCAGGCTGGCCCCTTCATCCACAAATTGTAGTAACAGAAGTATCTGTATAGACCAATCTGGCATTCAAAATCAGCATCATAAAACCAGAGGGATGGTTGATAGGGAGCCTAAAATTCCATAAATGGGGGAAGGACCAGAAGAGGGGACCAGCTTTTAGATGTTTTATCAGTCCTTTGCTTAACTGGCATATCTAACTCCCTATACCATATTTCCCTCTTTAATATCACATGACTACTACAATAGATATAACACACTCTCCTGTCTCAAGGATCACATTGCCCAGGCACATACTAATCAATCAGCTAATTAAATAGAATGCAGTCAGAGAATGATAGAATAAAGTGCAGCAGATTCCTAAATACTTTCAGATATTAAGGCCTATTCAACAAGGAAGTGATCTAAAATATACAATCAGATTAAAATCCATAAAATGCAGAGTTCAATAAAATGCAAAATGCAATTGAGAACACACTGCAGTAAGGTGCAGGATTACATATGATGTCAGGTTCAAGTGCAGTGTTTGCCAAAGCAGAATGATCTTTTACTTTCAAAATGTTTATTAACATGCCATCACCACATGTTCCTATAAATTCTTCCTGTCTCTCACGCAGGAAGCAGCCTACACCCCTGACTTTCTTAAAGGAAAAAACATGTTAGCCTTCCAGTTCCTGGGCAAAAACACATTGGGGGCTGTCCATGCTCCCCCCATCCCCCCTAAGCCCCCTAAATATACTCCCAGCCCTGGAAGTGCATTCTGAGACATTCACCTCAGCATAAAAGCTCAGACAAAGCTAGTGCAGACAGAGATATTACAGGGCAATAAACTGTCAACAAGTCACTCAGATGTACCCAATTCTGCTCTACTTTGCTTTGCTCTCCATAAAACAGAGCAGCTACTACATAGGAATCTGGAGACTGGATGTTAAAAGCAGCATCTCTTCCCACTCCCATGTGTTCCAGCCACTGTTTTAACCTCTTAAATTACTGGCTGCATGGTTTTCAGAGAGTTGAGTTGAATACTATAAGTTCTCAGGGGCTAATATGATAAGGCAAGCGTGCATGTCATCATTGGTATATATTACCAGCCAGAGGAGAACTCTTGGGAAAATATTAGCCTTTTTTTCCTGAGAGTTCTCTAAGAAACCTCATAAATACCGAGCCAATTCTGAGCAAACTAAAGGTAAGTTGACCCATCACTAAACCTAAACTGCTAGAGCTATGCAAACCCTTTCCATCACCCCTGCTGATTTCAGGCTACTTCATCACCCAAACCTCCTGTATTTGTTTTGGAGTATTTCTATTGCTGCCGCTGAGTCTTTATAGGAACAATGGAGCTTCCCAAGACATGGCTATTTAATTTGATACACAATGCTTAAAGGACTGAATGCTAGCTGGAGGTGATCATAACAACCTTGAACCAACCAGATGTCCACAGACATACCTGCCAGTGATGAGCAGAAATTGTGGTAACTAGCAGAAGCTGCTGCTGCCAGTATACACTGCCACAGAAATAACCATTGTTTTAAAAAGTAACTAGCAACACAAGAAGGTAGAGCACCCATAGGGAAACAGTTGCTACAAAAACATACAAATGACCAGCTCTTCTCTGATGTAAAACTTATTTGCCAGGCAAAATCCACAAACAATATGCACCTTTGCCTTGTAGTACAGCAAAACTTCTCAGTGGCTACTAGAAACAACAGTTGTCCATCACATCCAGCCAAAGTTTGTGGACCACTGCTTCCAATCAACAACGTCTATGGGACAGTTTTTTCTGCTTTCAACAGCTGAAACAGAACCTACAATTCATATGCCAAATGCATGGACTTGTATGCCCTACAATCCTGGACTCTAGGGCAGGGATGTCAACTAGTAGGCTAAAACATCTGGGAGACCGCAAATCCCATGATCCCTTACCACTGGCTATGCTGGCTGATGGAAATTGTAGGCCAAATCATCTAGAAGGCCACAAGTTGCTCATCCCTACTCTATGACTTTTCTTACAATACAAATTGAGCCATGCTACAGACAAATCTTGCATACACACAAAATGCAGTGGTGGGGAAGCAGGGACAAATAAACTCAACAGATGTCTTGCAAGCAGCTGTGAAGTCCGAATGACTAGTCTGAATATTGCTACACCTGTAGGACTTTGAATACACAATCAAACCAGGAGTGAAGGAAGTGAAGTGAAGGAAACATCCTGAGAAAAAGTGTTGTAGGGCAAACCCTGATGCTTCCTCTCACCTTGTTCTTTCTATCTCTTAACGCTTTCCTGCTACATGCAAGATGTTCCAGATACATGCAAGATGTTCCAGCTTCCAGCTTGCCAGCATCGGGCTAAGAACAATGTTGCAGTAATGATGTAGCATTCTTATTCTGTGGTCTATTGTATTATCCTATGACAAGCCATAATGTGTGTGTGCTCTACTGTGTAATCACGCTGTGTCCTCATGCACAGCAACCTTCTGTCCTCGTTGACAGCATTGCTAAAGATCTATATAAGCCATGCTCAGAGACAATAAAAGATTCTGCATGCTGCTGCTTGCTTCCTGCTAACAACATCTTGGTGTGTGTGTCCTCATTCCTTCATCTGGCGCCCGAACCAGGGACCTCTGCGCTCACTCACTATGCTCGGCCTGAGCTTCAAGGTGCACCTATCATCCTTCTGGATCCCGGTGAGTATGGGCGTCTCGCTGTCAGTGGTATAGCGTAGACACGCAGACAAATTAGCATTCTTGCTAAAGAGAACTGGGCATGATGTTCCCTCCCCCGCCCTTGCACGGCTGGTCCGTGAACTCGGGGAACAGTGCCCATGGTACCCAGAGAATGGGTCTTTGGCTTTGAGCGATTGGGAACGCATAAGGCGTCTGCTTCATACAGAGCCTCGGGCTCCTGTTGAATTGTGGCATTTATGCCTTTATGCAGTCGACCTCTGGGTCCCAAACCGCTTTGTCTACAAAGCCTTCTCCTGCTTATCACACACCTACCCTCTTACCTCCTGCTTCACTAACTCACCCTTCAGCTCCCAGTGCCCGTCCTCCTCCTGTTGCTTCCGCTTCTGCAGCTTCAGATTCTTTACTCCTATCTGAGTTCCAACGCATGGTGCAGAAGTGTAAGCAGGATCCTACTTTGACTGCAGAAGAGTCAGGAGACCTGCTTGAAATCTGTCCTGCCACTTACACTCAAAATAATCAAGATCAAGTAGTCAACAACTGGGAGTCACTGCAAGATACAGGTGAAGTGCCAACTCAGAGTGTTTTGCCGCAAGCTACACTGCCTGCCGCTAGTCTATGTGCCGTAACTGCTTTCAAAAAAGTTCCAGCTGCCAGTCAACTGCATAAGAGCTTTGCTAAAATTCCACAACGCGCTGCTAAAACCTATGCCGACTTCATTAACTGTTTGCAAGCTACAGTTCCACTTTCCACTTCTCCAATAAGCTCTCCGCTTGTCACTCAAACCCCACTTGTCACTCAAACTTTGCTGCCACCCAATTCATTCCTGTCTCTCAACACTCAGCAGCCACAGTCAGTGGTGCTGGGCGTGACTTAATAGTTGCCACTGTATTTTGCTTTGGAAGTTCTCTTGTTCCCTACTCAGGTGACCGGCTGTTTGGTTTGATCCTTCCTCGATCATCTGCCAGCAACAAGTTTTTTTCCCATTGTTCCAGGTATAGTCGATTCTAATTACACAAGTGTTTTAAAACTGTAAGTCTAAATGTTCTTCCTTTAATGTTATTCCGTCATAACTTCTTATTTCATTCCTCAAGCCTGCTGCAGCCGTCCATGGAGATGTGAGTTATAGATCTACTGTCTTAACCCTTTATCTCCTATTTAGAGCAACCAATTGGTCGAAAGCGACCACTCTGCATTTTCATTGTCAATAATTTAGTATTTACAGGTCTTGTTAATAACCCTTCAACCTGTGCAACAACTAGCTTGCTGTTCTACAATTCTGTGTGTGTGCGACCTTCCTCAGTGCAAAAGCTACGAGAATTGGGAAGGCTTCCTAGGTCAAAACTGTTCTTTCTCTGACATTTTGTTTCTGTCGTCAGTTCAGTGTTCCCTGACAAGCTGAGTAGTGATTTAGCTTCAAGATAACTGTTAAACTACTGTCTAGAAGCTTTTCGTGGTGTTCCAGTGCAGTGTAGCCGTTCCTGCCCTCTGGAGACTAAAGTTAACTCCAAATGTCTAATCCTGTGTGAGTTCTGTTCGTATTAAGCAGTCTTAACTGAAAGCTGTGTGGTTCATCTTCAGCTTCAAGTGTGTGGTTTGCTAACAGAAATGAAACCAATATGCTTTGAAATTCCGTGTGATTTACAAAAAGTCACACAGTTGTTAGAGTCATAAGCTGCTGAGTCAAAGTTTTTTCTCAAGCTACAGCTCCCTCAAATTCGAAAAAAGACTTAAAGTAGCTTCTCTTCAAGATCGAGAACTGTTTAAATTTCTTCAAAAGAGTCAGTAAATTTCTCTGACATTGGATTTACAAAATTGTTGCCTGCCCTTCTGTAAAAGATTTATGACCTGCCCGAAAGATTCACCTACCTCCTCCACCGCCAAGAGAAGCCGACTCACAGAGAAAGGGGGGGAGTGAAGATAAAGAAAAGACTTGCCGTCTGCTTTCGTTTCCAGCCAATTTGGAACGTTTTTTCCCCCCTCATCCTTGCAAAAAGACACTATTCATTTGATTTAAGAGACTTTGAACACTGTTCACTGATTTAAGAGACTTTTAATCTATTCTGGTCGTTTCAATTGTTCTAAAACTTTGTTACACTGTTGAATTTTGCCAATTACTGCCCTGCCATGTTCTAACATGATCGTGTTACCAAACGTTTTGCACTATTCTGCCTTTCTGTGGTTCTTGCCATGCACAAAATATTTTGAAATGTCATTGCTGGTTTTAAAGTCAAATGCTGATTTGTTTAGAAAGTTTTCTCCATTCTCAAAGGTTTTTGGCTTTCCCCCCGGCTCTCTCCGGTGTGCAACGGAGACAGCCAGGAGAAAAGTTTAGGGAGGGAAAGATGTCGAGTAGTTTGGAATATTTGTTTTGAGAAGAAATCGTCTTTGTTCTCTGCTTATCTCTAATTGTAGGCCAAGGCCTTGAGTTCAGTAAAATGAAAGTTGCTTAGACAAAAGTGGGGGCTCTCTTGCAAACTGTCTCTCACATTTGTGTCGTCATTAAGAAGAGGTTGAACTGTGCCACCCTGTTAGCACAGAAGTTTAGAATTACAGGCCTGAAGCCCTGTCTGTCAAAATAGCTTAAAATTAGCCATCCTCCATTCTCCAAAAAGTAATTCCTTTGCTAGGAATTATCTTGTCTACTGTTGTTTCTGTTTGTTTTTGCTATGCTTGCCAAGAAACTTGTGTTTGAGACACTATCTGATTGAGAAATGCTTGATGCACTCCGCACATATTCTGTTACTATTTGAACTTGAAACTCTAAGAGCTATGCCATGAAAAGTGCCCTGTGGCTTTTCATAGATTTAGACTTGAGATTACTGTTCTAGATTCGTGTTCCATAGCCTGCTGTTTCCCTGCATAGAGCCAAAGTTACAAGCACAAAGAAGCAAAAGATTATTGTTGCTGTTCATTCACCTCATTGTCACATTCAAATTGCTAGTGTAAAACCTTTTGTTTTACTTCTCCCTTTGAATACCTGAAGCCGTGATTTGTTAGAGCAAGTGAGTGCACCACTTGTTCTCCCAACTGCGCTGCCTTTAAGATAGCAACTCCTCACTTGCCTACTGCCTTGCTTTTTGTGCCAAAAGACCACAAGTCTATTTTATATCTGTGAATGGTTAGTATTAACTGCTATTCTGCCACGCAATATTTACCCACTGTTACAGGCCTATGCTGATCTTCTAGGCCAAGATGTGCTCGCTGTTCACTTGCCCATTACAAAAGCAGAACCTGTTCACTTAATGACTACTTCAGATAGTTCCCAATTTGCTTTCTCCAATCATGTGAGTCCCCTATCATTTAACATGCCAAAAGATCCACGAATCTTACTTATGTAGATGCCATCACTAAAACCTGGCAATTTTTTACACTCCCATTCAAGTTTCTGCACAGCAAGCTGAAATTGCTGCAGTAATACTTGCTTTCCAGCATTTTACACAGCAACCATTTAACCTGTAGCACACATTCGCAGTCATACCCCTTTGCCCGGACCATTGAGTCTTGGCAATGCTCAAGCTGATGCTGCCTTACGGCATCCAGCTGCAAATTCATTACTCTCAGACCCTTTCCAGAGCCATTCCTTTTTTCACCAATCTGCAAAATCCTTGGCACGTCAATTTTCTCTCCCACTGACACAAGCACAAGCAATTGTTCACATTGTTCTCTCCATCATTCCTCTCCGTCTATGGGGGTAAACCCCAGAGAGGAAAAAGCTAACTGTCTATGGCAAATGGACGTTACCCATTTTCCCCCCTTTAAACCTTATTCTCTGCTTCGTGTTAGTATTGACACTTACTCTCATTACTTTCATGTAACAGCACAGAGACATGAAAATGCCCCTGCTGTGACAACACATTTGTTAGCAGCCATTTCCATTTTAGGCAAGACTCAAAAACTAAAAACAGACAATGCACCTGCTTATGTTTCCAAAGCATTAGAAGATTTTTGCTCCCAAAGCATTGGGAGGTTTTTGCTCCCAATGAGAGATTGTTCTCACCCATGGCATTCCTTACAACTCCCAAAGACAAGCTATTGTTGAGAGAGCCAATCGCACTCTCAAAGAACTCCTCAACAAGCGTGTTAAACACGCTTCTATTCTTCCCCATGATTGCAATATTCAAACTCATTTAGCTGTAGTCCTGTTTATTTAGAATCATTTAACTTAGAATTAATACAGCTCAAAGATGTCTCCAACAACAAGAGCTGCCTGAAACTCCTGAAATTTGTATTTGCTGTAATTACTGCTAATTCTATGATGATATTATGTCTAATCTCAGCATTATTTAATTTAAGCACTACTGCTCCAATACCTTCAGTTTCTTTAGTGCCTGACGCTAACCTTTGGGTTCGACATGCACAATATATGTTTGCTGTTCATGGTCACAATGCTACATTGTATTATGAACATCCATTAACTGCTAGCCAAGTAGCCTTTATCCCTACTGCCTTTATCACCCCAGACATTGTTGTATCTCACCTGCAGCATATTCATCAATCAACACTATTTGCTAAACCAGAGAGCTTAAATCTATCCAAATGGCGATTTTTTCAAGCGTCTAAAATCACTCCAGCTATGTGCTTCTGCTGTCATGCCACTGGCATTTGGAATACAAAGTGGCATGATTGACATAGAACTGTTAAAATCCTTGCTGTTGTAAGTAATTATTCTGTTTGCACTTAATGACATTTATAAAACTTTTCCTATGTTCCAGCCAAACTATACAGCTATGGCTGGTATGGTTTTTCTTCAAATAACACTGGCACTTTATCCTTAAGATTCTACCCTGAAATCATTGCACAAGAAAATAGACGCTGTATTCTTGGATTAACATGTTGTTTAGAAAAAACTGTTAACTAGCAATATTGTACGTGATCTGCAACTTGAAATCATTGCTACATCAAAATCAAATACAAAATTGTTTTGCAATAGACTATCTGTTAGCAAAAACTAGAGAGTTCTGTAAATTAGTAGGCCCTGCTGGTTGTGAAGTACATTTCCATGACTTAAATCAAACTACTGAAGATAATTTGTCTAATTTAGCACGTTTCATTCAAAACAATGTTCATACACAATTCTCTGTGTTTTCCTGGTTAACAGACTGGCTTCCTAATTTTGCATATCTCCGACAGCTAGTTTTTATGTCATCTGCGGACTAGCCATGTTGATATCCCTGTGTTGTTTTGCTCAATGCATACCTTCACTGTTAATGATGGTAAAAAATTGCTTTACCTGTACTTCATATGCTACACACAAACCATTATTTCATAAAACTCCTTATTAATTAAAATAAACAGAATAAAGAAGAGATGAGATGAAGGAAACATCCTGTGAAAAAGCGTTGTAGGGCAAACCCTGATGCTTCCTCCCACCTTGTTCTTTCTATCTCTTATCTCTTTCCCGCTACATGCAAGATGTTCCAGCAACATGCAAGATGTTCCAGCTTCCAGCTTGCCAGCATCGGGCTAAGAACAATGTTGCAGTAATGATGTAGCATTCTTATTCTGTGGTCTATTGTATTATCCTATGACAAGCCATAATGTGTGTGTACTCTACTGTGTAATCACGCTGTGTCCTCATGCACAGCAACCTTCTGTCCTCATGGAAAGCATTGCTAAAGAACTATATAAGCCATGCTCAGAGACAATAAAAGATTCTGCATGCTGCTGCTTGCTTCCTGCTAACAACATCTCGGTGTGTATGTCCTCATTCCTTCACAGAAGAAGCTATTCCTGTGGCAGAGTTGTATAATGTCAAACAATATGTCTAATACTGCTATGATCTCTTGTTTCATGCCTCTGCTGGCAGTGACCAGCAGGGAAGCCAAGGAAAAGAGAATGGAATGCAAACCAGAGGAATGCTAAAAGGTAGGCAAGAGAATATAATTCAGGGGGGCGTGGCTATGATCGAGTCGGAGTGAGGTCGCAGATCTTCCGAGCTCCCTAAAAAAGCTTTGAATTAAGCACTAATTCCTTATCGTGAAGAGTAATAAAAGGCATGATATATTGACTGGAAGTGAATAATTATTGAAGGAGAGCTTGAATCGGGCAAGAACGCTGGCTGCTGGCTGCTTCTGCTTCTGTTGGTTGTAAAAGTGAAACTAACTTAGAACAACGGAGAGAGACGCCATTAACGAGGTAATTTATGGACTTATAATTGAAGATATAATCCAGCCTGCATGACTTAGAGTATTAAAAGGCATGATATATTGACTGGAAGTTAACGGGAAAGCAGCAAGAAATTGCTAGCTGCTAGTTCTTTCTGCTGGATGCAAAAGGGAAATTAAGTAAATAGAAGAAGCGAGACGCCATTACTGAACTAATTTATGGACTATAATTGGCAGCTAGCAGGATTTATATTTGGAGGGAGTCTGAGAAGAAATAAAGTTAACTCCCAGTGAAGTTAAAGTCCAGGATCCAAGCTAGAAGTCAGGGATCTCCAGGCGGACGGGGGAGGAGGGAAATTTATGAGTAAGAAGCAGAGACGGCAGAAACCCTCTATTCCCACCCCCGCCTGGGTAAGACCCTCAAAAGAGCGAGGATCGGATCGATCGTGGCAAAGATTGGCGCGATTAGAATCTCAAGACATGCCAGATAAGCCGACTGGGAAGAAATCCCCTGTTAAGGGCTCTGTGTTGCAAGTTTCAGAGCCAGCTGCAATTCCAAAGATAGCCAGAGGAGGGCAGCCAGACCCAATGGATGAATTAAAGGATGATATAAAAAAAATGCTCATTGGTTTAGAAGAACGCTTGGCGAAGCGCATCTCAGATACGCAGACTGAGCTTATGACGGGATTAAAGCAAGTGGTGATGGATGTTGGAGTGCTCCAGGCAGATACTAGAGCTTTGGCGGGAGTTTGTAAGAAACAAGAAGACCAGCTATCTCAACATGAACTACGCCTTATCGCTATGGAGGATCGGGATAAACGGGCAAATATCCGAATAAGAAAATATCCAGAACAAGAAGGAGAGACTTTAAAGGATTTAAGAGATACAATTTTGGCATGGATAAGAATACAACTTCCAGATGAGTCTTGGGAGGAACATGAGCTTGAACGGGTGCACAGAGTTGGTTCCAAGCGTAAAGGAGTCCTTCCAAGGGACATAATTGTTAAATTTGCAAATTATTATAAAAAAGAAAAATTGATGCAGGAAATTAGGCGACAAGCTCAACCAAAGATTCAAGCAACAGCAATCGAAATCTATCAGGATTTATCGACCCACACTGTGCAGTGGAGGAAGAGCATCAAAATTTGTACAGCAGCATTGAGGAAGAAATCGATAACCTACAACTGGGGTTACCCAGTATTTTTGAGATCCGTCTGGCTAGGGAAGCAAGAAAGAATAACATCGTGTGAACAGGGAATCGAGCTGCTGGAGAAGTTGGGCATAATCGATGCTAATGATGCGGGAGAAATAGTTCAAGCAGAAGGAGCGGTTGGAGGTTTCAGAGCCCAAGAAGAAGGAGCGGTGGGAGGTTACAGTCAATGAAGAGGGATTAGTGGGGAAAGGGTAAAAGGAGGTGAGGATCGGACCTTGCTCTGGGGATTGGGCCGTGTTCCCCCCCCCCGAAGAGTTCTAAAATAATTGGGACCAGTGCCCAGATGACTGGTGAGGAGGGGGGTAATAATGGGGGTGTGGGGGGGGGAAGGGAGGGGGGGTATGTGTTTCACTGACCGAGACCAATTTAAGGATGTGGTTGAAAGTAAGAAATGGAGAACAGATTGAGATGTGCAACTCTAAATGTTAAGGGGCTAGGAACGGTGGTTAAAAGAAGAAGAATTGAAACATTATTGAAAAGAGAAAAAATAGATGTAATTTTTTTGCAGGAAACTCATCAGACAAAGGAGGGGGCTAATGAGTTACGAATGAGGGAAGTAGGAGTGTATGAAAAGTCATTTGGTACTTCTAAAGCGAGAGGTGTGGCAATAATAATATCAAAGAAATGTGGTATTAATATTCAAAGTGTAAAGAAAGATATGGGAAACAAATTGATTTTTTTAAAGAAGTATTTAATATGGTGGGAGATCTAGGGAAAAAGAATATTGTGATGGCAGGAGATTTTAATATGGTACTAGACAAAGGGAAAGACAGGGATAATATAGTAAGAGGAATTAGAGGAGAGGGGAAGACAGAATTAGCTAAATTAATGGAGAGGAAAGAATTAATGGATGTATGGAGAGTTTTAAAAGGGCAAGAAAGAAAATATACCTTTTATTCTCCTAGATTTAAGAGCTACTCAAGGATTGATTATATTCTTATATCAAAGAATATGGTACCTAAATTAACAGATTGTGAAATTGGAGTAATTAAGATCACAGATCATGCACTAATGATGATGGATATTAAGATAAAGAAGGATTATAAACAAGCAAAGAGATGGAGACTGGACGGAAGAATTTTTAAAAATAAAAACATAGTGGATAAATTAAAAAAGGAAGTCCAGGAAATATGGCAGATAAACTAAAAAGGAGTTAATTCGCAAGGATTATTATGGGATACGATGAAAGCAGTAATAAGAGGGATTTGTATCAGAGAAATGTCCACACTTAAAAAGCAACAGGAAGTACTTAATAAAAAGGCTGAAGAAGAGATAAGGAGTTTAGAGGAGAGATTGAGAGAGTCAAAAGATAAGCGGTTATATGCCCTAATTCAAGCAAAAAAAAAGGAATTGGAGAAAGAAGAAATAGAACAGGTTCAAAAGAATTTATTATATTTAAAGAGAGATTTTTTTGAATATAGTAATAGAAATTCTAGGTTACTGGCTAGATCTACGCAATCAGAGAAGGCTAAGAATATGATAGGGACAATAAGAGATAAGTTAGGGAATAGATGTAACGTAATGAAAGATAAATTAAGTATTTTTCAGGATTTTTATAAAAATTTATATACATCAGAGGCGCTTTCACAAGAAAAGATTCGGGAATATGTAGAAAGGAATTGGAAAATAAGACTGGATGATCAAGATAGGGAGTGTATGGAAGCCTGGGTTACTGACAAAGAAATTGAGGGAATTATTGGAAAACTAAAAGGAGGTAAGTCTCCGGGGATTGATGGTTTGGGGCCGGAATTTTATAAAATATTTAAGGATATTTTAATACCTAGAATAAATAAATTATTTAATAATATAATAGAAGGAGGTATGACCCCGCCATCGTGGGACCAGTCCCTGGTGGTCTTAATACAGAAGCCAGGCAAGGACTTGACAGATCCAGCGTCATATAGACCAATATCTTTAATAAATCAGGATGCAAAAATATTTTCAGCAATTATGGCTAAAAGAATGGGTACATTTATATTTAAATATATTAAAAATGATCAATGTGGATTTATTTTAAGTAGGAAAATGCCGAATTTAATTGGGAGAGTTATAAATATAATAAATATTATAAAAAAAAGAAATGTAAAAGCAGGATTATTAGCTTTAGATATTTTCAAAGCCTTTGATTGCGTGGAATGGCCAGCGTTAAAAATAATATTAAAAACATTTGGGTTTGGACATAAATTTATGGGAGTGATTAATCAGATGTATAAAAATAATAAAGCGGAAATAATGGTTAATGATGGGTTAACGCAACAAATAATACTAGCTCGAGGAACTAGGCAAGGATGTCCACTTTCACCGATTTTATTTGCAATTGTTATAGAAATTTTAGCAAATGTAATTAGGGAAGATGAAAGAATAAGGGGGATAGGAAGAAAATATAAGATTAAAGTAAATATGTTTGCGGATGATACGTTATTGACATTAGAAGATCCCCTAGAAAGTGGGGAGATGATTCAGAAACATTTGAGAGAATTTGGGGAAATTACAGGATTAAAAGTTAACTGGGGGAAGTCAGAAATGATGTTGTATAACTATAATAAGGAAGAGATGGAGAAATGTAAAGCTAAGTTAGGATTAAGACATAAAAATATAATAAGATATTTAGGAGTTAATATAGATAAAGAAGTAGATAGATTAGAGGAACTTAATTTTGTAAGGTTAAGAAAAGAGGTAGGGGAGAAATTACAGATATATAGAAAATTAAAACATTCTTGGTTTGGTAGAATAGCGGTTATTAAAATGAAGATATTACCTAAGGTTAATTTTTTGTTTAGAATGCTACCTATTAGAATTTCAATAGCTGAGATTAAAAATTGGCAAAATATGATTAATGCTTATTGTAATGGGGATAAAAGAGCTAGGATAAATAAGGGGTTATGGTATAAGACTCAAAAGAAAGGAGGTTTAGGACTTCCTAATATTAAGAATTATTATATTGCTAATCAGTTAAGATATGTTATTTATGCTATTTCAGGGGAGCAAGATTTGGAATGGTTGGATTCGCAAACAGTAGAGATAGAATATAAATTGCGGAATATATTTTTTACTAAAATGCAGAAGAAAGAATGGAAGGTACTGGACAACCCATTATTGGAAAATATATTATCGATATGGGAGAAGTATAGGGGGAAGTTGATACCAGGGGATTCTCCGCTTGCCCCAGTGGTAGTAGTGGGAAACTTCCCAAGAGTATTAAAATCAGAGATAGAAGTGAGACTGAAAGAACAAGATATTCTTAAGTTAAGGAATTGGATGGGAAAGATGAAGGATAGTGAGCATATTAAAGAATTGTTTAAAGGACAGAAGATAGTGTGGTTCAAGTGTTTGCAATTGGTAAAATGGACAGAGGAATGGAGGATGAAAAATAAGAAATGTAGAAACAATACAAGATTTGAAGATTTAATTGAACAAATAGAAAAAAAAGATGAGGTCAGAGCTAAGAAAGGACTCACTAGTGAGATATATAAAATATTAATAGAGGAGGAATATCAGGACTCACTTAAGATTATAAAAGAGGTATGGGAAGAAGATCTAAGGGAAAAAATTAATGAAGATAACTGGGGGAGGATATGGAATGCAAGAATGTTGAAGTTATTGTCGATTAGAATTAAGGAGAATTATTATAAGACAGTTTGGAGATGGTATCTAACACCTGTAAGATTTCATCAGATTGATAAAAAAGTGTCCAAGAACTGTTGGAGGGGATGTCAGGAGGTTGGGACCTATTTTCATATGTGGTGGAGCTGTGAACAAGTACAAAAATTTTGGGAAAGGGTTTTTAAAGAAATAAGTGATATAATTGGAAGTAAATTGGAATTAAACCCAAAGTTAGCTCTACTAGCAATATGGGATAGTAGGAATAAGCATATAATTAATAGAGAATTGGTAAACAACCTCCTGACACCCGTTAGAATAATGATTGCAAAAAATTGGAAAGGGCAACAAAGTTATAAAATAGAAGATTGGTATAAGGAAATTTGGGATATAGCATTGAATGATATGTTGACATGTAAAATGAAAATAATGAGGGGAATGTCCAGTAAGAGTGATTTTGGAGATATATGGTCTCCCTTTTTGGAATATGTTTTAAGATCGGGGAAGGGACAATCGCCTTCAAAAGAATCATTACAATTTTGGAAGGATGAGTAGGTCTCGGGGGGGGGGGGGTGCACGGGGGTAGTCGAGGGTATTAGTTTGTTTTATATTATGTATTATGTGTATGTTTGTTTGTTTGTTGAAAAATTAATAAAAAATTATATATATATATTAAAAAAAAGAGAATATAATTCAGTAGTGCCAAGTTTGGACACAATACCCACTGCAGGAATAGCAGCTTTTATACCAAGGGACCCCAACATTTTTTTGACCTGTGGATATATTTTGGAATTTGAGAAACTGCTGTGGGCATTACCACCAAATAGCTCCCATGAAAGATGCAGTCAATCTCATAATGGCTGTCATGGGGGGCTGGCTAGTCAAAAGACAAGATATTCACCCAAGAAACCATACAAACAGAGGAAGGGTGTGAACCCCAAAGTCAATCCACAGAAGCACAACAAATTACCCATATAGGGTTGCAATCCTATGCATGGTTTCGTGGAACTCAGTGGGAATTACTTCTTAGTAGGCCTGCACAGGATTGCTCTGCTTATCCTATGACACACACACCCTACCTTTTCCTAGCACCAAAGGAAAGAAAAATGCCCCCAGCCTGAAAAGGCTCAGCCACTCTGTTCCCCATCTGGTGCTCCTTTCTACCTCCTCCTCTGCCATCAGATCCCCCCAGCCCCAGCCCAGGAAGGTGCTCTGTGTGTGCGTGCGTGTGTAGAATAAGAGAGAAGGGACTGATGGGAGCAGAAAATATAAGGCTACAAGTGGGGATGAACAGAGAGGTAAAGAGGTGTAGGGGGAGATAAATAGTGAGGCCAGAAGCTGGGAGGTAGAGGGGAGGAAAGGGTTTGGGGGAAATAGTGAGGCTAGACGCTGGGAGTAGGGAGAAAGAGAAAGTGTGAAGAGATTCATGGGAACCACTGGGAGTCTCATGTGGTCTGCGTTGGGGACTCCTGCTCTTCACCAACGCTGATATTTCTTCCCTTCCCCCTCCCAGCCAGATCACACCTGTAGAAAGGATAGGATGAGAGAGAATTGAATGCATCAGCGCTCCATTTTGCATGAGTGGTTTGAACAACTTCACAGTATCAAGTCAATCAATGAAAGCATGTGCAACCTAGTCATACAACACCAGAGCAGATGCCCTGAAAGGGTTTACTGAACTCTGGGAACAAGGAAAAGCCAAGAACTGTTACCGCCTGCCTTGACTGGGAGCACATCCCTTTCAGGTATCTGGCTTCCCAGGTTGAGGACATCGTTGGAAGAGTTTCAGACAATGTGCCAATGCCTTTTAGGAGGAGAGGGGTTGAGGACATCGTTGGAAGAGTTTCAGACAATGTGCCAACGCCTTTTAGGAGGAGAGGGGTTGAGGACATCGTTGGAAGAGTTTCAGACAATGTGCCAACGCCTTTTAGGAGGAGAGGGGTTGAGGACATCGTTGGAAGAGTTTCAGACAATGTGCCAACGCCTTTTAGGAGGAGAGGGGTTGAGGACATCGTTGGAAGAGTTTCAGACAATGTGCCAACGCCTTTTAGGAGGAGAGGGGTTGAGGACATCATTGGAAGAGTTTCAGACAATGTGCCAACGCCTTTTAGGAGGAGAGGGGTTGAGGACATCGTTGGAAGTTTCAGACAATGTGCCAACGCCTTTTAGGAGGAGAGGGGTTGAGGACATCATTGGAAGAGTTTCAGACAATGTGCCAACGCCTTTTAGGAGGAGAAGGGGAAATAAAGGGATTAGGAATGTTAGCCATAATCTATCAATCCCAAACCATTTGGCTGCATCTAATTCATATGAAGAATGATCAACTGGAATCCTTAAAGTTTTTGTGGCCAGGTAATCTGTCTTTTATCCCCACTCCAAGATTCCTGCTAAGAAACTAGTAGGAGGAAAGGACAGAGCCTACCAAGAAAACCTGGAAGCATGTGCTAGCTTTGCCATTCAGCAAAACTACAGAGGCACTGGCATCCTGAGGTCCAGAGACCACTACAAACTTGGTTCCCAAAGGTAAGATCCAAACCTGGGCTGCAGTGATACATGTGTCTTGTGATTCCATCTTTTTATTTCTGAACCTCATAAAGTGAAAGACTGCCTCCCATCATGTTGTGGCGTGATACATGCCTCTGGACGTAATGCACCATAGAATAGCGGATCATGAAAATTAGGGATGTGCACTGGATCGGACCCGATCCACGATCCGAGTCCGGTCCAGTGGGAAATCGGATAAATTATCCGATTTCCGATCCCGCAGCTGGATCGGCCGATCCAATCCGAACCGGTCCGAAAAAGCTCCGAACCGGTTCGGCGGATCGGCGGATCGGCGGGCGCCCACTGGCGCCCACCGCCGCTTCCATTGGCGGGCGCCAGCGGGCGCCCGCCGATGAAAGTGGACAGCGGGGGGGGGAGGAGGGGGGCACTTACCTTCTCGGCCCGGTGGCTCCCGTCCGGCGCCGGCGCCTACTACTACTAGCAGGCTCCGCGGCCTGCTCTAGGGTGGCGCGCCGGGTGATGTCATCACCCGGCGCGCTACTCTAGAGCAGGCCGCGGAGCCTGCTGGAAGTAGTAGGCGCCGGCGCCGGACGGGAGCCGCCGGGCAGGGAAGGTAAGGAGGGGGTGCGTGGAGGGAAGGAGGGGGCGCGCGGAGGGGGGAGGGGGGCCCTTACCTGCCCGGCCCGGCGGCTCCCGTCCGGCGCCGGCGCCTACTACTCCCAGCAGGCTCCGCGGCCTGCTCTAGGGTGGCGCGCCGGGTGATGTCATCACCCGGCGCGCTACTCTAGAGCAGGCCGCGGAGCCTGCTGGAAGTAGTAGGCGCCGGCGCCGGACAGGAGCCGCCGGGCAGGGAAGGTAAGGAGGGGGTGCGTGGAGGGAAGGAGGGGGCGCGCGGAGGGGGGAGGGGGGCCCTTACCTGCCCGGCCCGGCGGCTCCCGTCCGGCGCCGGCGCCTACTACTCCCAGCAGGCTCCGCGGCCTGCTCTAGGGTGGCGCGCCGGGTGATGTCATCACCCGGCGCGCTACTCTAGAGCAGACCGCGGAGCCTGCTGGAAGTAGTAGGCGCCGGCGCCGGCGCCGGCCGGGAGCCGCCGGGCAGGGAAGGTAAGGAGGGGGTGCGTGGAGGGGAGGAGGGGGCGCGTGGAGGGGGGAGGGGGGAGGGGGGCCCTTACCTGCCCGGCCCGGCGGCTCCCATCCGGCGCCGGCGCCTACTACTCCCAGCAGGCTCCGCGGCCTGCTCCAGGGTGGCGCGCCGGGTGATGTCATCACCCGGCGCGCTACTCGAGAGTAGGCCGCGGAGCCCGCTGGTAGTAGCCGCCGGCGCCGGACGGGAGCGGACGGGCCGAGAAGGTAAGCAGTGGCGGGGAAGGGGGCTTACCCCCCCCCGGAGCCGTCCGCTTCTAACTTCCTCTAATTTAATGAAAGAGTTAAACCTTCAAATAACCCTACAACAGACCATGGGTTATTTGAGGGTTAACCCTGCCGCCCAGGTTTGGATGACAACTCTGCTACTCAGAACTGGAAGGCATGAGAAACCATGGCAACCCCGCCAGGTTGAATATTCAAAAAAGCTGCTGGCACATGCCGCAACCCAAAGTGGCTTAAATTTCAATTAATTAACCCATATTTTGTCACCATTATGTACAAACCGTGTTAATGAGTGTTCAACATTGTATCAGTACTACCTACGGTAGTATATGAATCCTTGTACTCAAGATAGGCAAACTCAAATAAGAACAGTAGAAATAAATACAACATATTGCAGCAAATGTTAGGAAAGGCTTCCAGCTTTCTCTCTATCCTTCCATATTTTCAAAGAGAAAACAGTCTTTGTTAGGGTAAAAGATAAGGTTAGGAAAACTGGAATGTCAAAAAAGCAAGAAAATGCAGTTTGATTAAATCTTGTCCTTCATGTCTCGCAAGATAGTCTTGGCAAATTGCACAACAATAGACAATGGGTTGAACAACTATTCAGAACAAATAGTAGAATGGCAAACTGTCCATCCTTCTCTTCTGCTGCCTGTTCTCTTGCTACTGCTATACTCTGCTCCCTTCTTCCAGACTCTAATGTCTAATCAGTGTAACAGAGTGAGCACTATAGGGATGTTTGTCACAGACACAATTTTAAAGTCACAAAGGCACTTCAAAACGGAAAGATATTCTAATCACTGTCTGGTTAGAATGGAGCGCTGGAAGGAAAAAGCAAGGAGGGCAGGCAGTAACAGTGGGGAAAGAGTCAAGGCAGCAGGAATCCAGCCAACCATTCCCTCAAAACTGCATCCAGGAGCATCTGCATGGTGCTACCTCTTACTTCTTTCAAAATGCATATTTTCTGTGAAGTCCACATCTCCTATTGTAACCAAGTAAGTATGTCTACCTGCAATAAATACATAATTTTGGCCCACCTCTATTTCCATACCCTTCTTCCAATTTTAAATCCTCTAAACTTAAACTACTTGGGGGATGAACTTGTCCTACTGAACCTTGTAAAATACCTAGCACATTAATAGTACTACAGAAATAAGTAATTTTAGAAATCTCTGTAACAAACCCCATGTACACTTGTTGCAAAGTCAAACAAAGGTGCTCAAATTATTTATATAAGTACACCTCCTCTACTGCAAGACACATGAATTCCAAATGAATTAAACATTTTCATATTTCCATGTTTCTTATGGAAGGAAGGCAGTGCCCTCTCAGTTTTGAAGCACTGTCAACTCCTTTAATGCCCTGCTCACAGTGAAAGCTCTTTTTGTTCTAAATAATATGCTGATTCCTTAAAAAGACATATTCTGGGAGGCGGGGTGCAGAGTGGAATAAGAACACATATCTTGTTGGCATGCAAGCTTCTGCAGTGCCCAAATAGCTGTACTCACATATGGCAGTGCCATATGTGAGTACAGCTGATGTATCATACTGCAAGAAAGATATAAGTGTCTGGATATTTGATCAGAGGCACAAAATGTGACTGTGGAAGTTACATGGCTGTAACGTCCAGAGTAGCTTCAGATTCAGTTTTCAACTTATATGTTTTCAGTTATTTGAAAACACCACAAGCTTACATCACAAAACCTGATTTCAAACGGCAGTTGTTACGATAAGCAATAATTTTTAGCAATGAAGAGCACAGTGTAAGGACTTATGATCACACATTTCACACTCAATCTATAACCATGAGGGCTAGGAAACTCAATGCTGTTATTTTCAGAATCCTAACATGAGTTATTGGGGCTACAAATTTATAACCTCAATAAATACCTAAAATAGACATATCAACAATCTTACACAATAATTATTCTGAAATAAGCCAACTGATCTAAAAAAGTTATACACCAACAACACCTGGCCTTGCAAGAGGGATACAGTTGCAGGAACCAGACTGGATGTCAACTCTGTCCCCATATCTACTCTGGCAACAGTATTACAGGACTCAATACTGCCATTTACAACATCAGGAGTTCATACACCTGATCATCCTCCAATGTAATATATGCATTGTTTGCAAGCAACAGCCTACTGCAATCTACATAGGACAAACAGGCCAGTCCCTATATAAAAGATTAAGCGGACTCAGAAATGGCAATATTGAAAAACCATCAAGAGAACGTGTGACCTTTCTAGGACACTGTCAATGATCTTAAAGTGGAAGTTCTTGAACAAAGGAAATTCAAAGATATCAATGCAAAAATGCTGAAGTACAATTCATCAAGAGATTCAACTCTTTCCTGTTTTTAATAATGACAAGGTTGTTTCTTTTTTAATCATACTACATGCATTAATTTCCTTATTAATGCAACGATGTTTGTGAATGACAATTTTTTGTGAATGATAACTGTTAAGGTAATTGTCACTGTCTATACCTTTGGCAATACAGTTCCTTCTGGCCCCGTTCAGAAGACATCTTAAACCATGGCTTTAACCACGGTGAATAAGTTTTTTTGCCTTAATCACCATAGTTAAAGCTGTGTCTTAAGTGTCTTCTGAACACGGCCCAGCTTTCTGGCTTAACCACCATGTTTAAAGCCATGGTTTAAGGTGTCTTCTGAACAGGGCCACTGACTAGGCTGACCATATGAAAAGGAGGACAGGGCTCCTGTAACTTTAACAGTTGTAGAGAAAAGGGAATTTCAGCCGGCATCGTTTGTATGCAATTCGTACCTGGTGAGATTCCCTCTTCATTACAACAGTTAAAGTTGCAGGGGCCCTGCCTTCTTTTGTATATGGTCACTCTAGTATAGTGCCTGCACCTTTAACTGTTGTGGTGAAGAGGGAATTTCACCAGGAACTAATTGCATACAAATGACACTGGCTGAAATTCCCTTTTCTCTACAACTGTTAAAGTTACAGGAGCCCTGTCCTCCTTTTCATATGGTCAGCCTACCACTGACATCCACCCCCCACCCCCATCCAATTTGAGATTAACATTTCATGCATGTGATGAAGTGGACAGTGTCCATGAAAGCTTATGCCATAATGAAATTGTTTGTCTTTAAGGTACCACAAGACTTTTTGTTGTTTTCCCTAAACAAGTGCATAGAATTGCAGCCTGAAGTTGCCAATTAAAATTCACTTACTGGAATATTCCAATTAACTTCAACCCCTCCCTACCACCACCACTAAATGTTCAGAACTAGATGGGGAAAGATTACATACAGATTTGATACCAATAAATTCATATTCAAGGGTAGATTAAAAAGCTGGCTCTCAGACTTCTAGCAAAAGGTGTCAATAGACAGAGCAAAACGGTAGCTGAGGAGAACAAGAACATTTCTTCTGGGGTCAGGTAGCCAGACAGAAAGGTCCAAAATCAATGCTAAGACACAAAATTTGGGAAACGATAGCTTTTGATCCATACGCTATCTTTAAAGCTATATTATAATACTCCTTAAATTGAGAATAAGCTCCACTAAATATTGGGGGATATGCATCGGAATGCATAAAGCGCGATTTGCGACCTGCGAAGCCTCACTCACCTAGCAAACGAAGTTACTCCCAATTACTCCCAACGTGAATGGCTGGTACCTTTTCCAAACCTACTTCTCTATTTCTACCTCTCCCCACAACCACCCAACAAGCTTCGCCCGTTTTAAAGCCGCCTCAGAAGATGCAAGGCCACCTTCTACTTTAAGTGTGATTTATTGATCCCACTGACTTCCCCGGCCTTGCCTTAAAACTTAAATGAAACGGGCGGGTCAGCAGCAGCAGACTTCAGCCGCTACCCAGTAGGCGAGGAAGGCACGTCGGGGGAAAACGGCAACGCCTTCTCTTCTCCTCCTTTTCCTCCCCTCGCTTACCAAAAGCGCCGGCTTCGAACTTAACGAAGCGCAGGATTTGCTCCGAGACTTCGTTCCGCCTCGGGAAGCCTCGTGACGCTCACGGCCCATCGCTGGGGGCTGGAAAGAGGGGAAATCGGCAGCCGAGGCTTCTCCTCACTTACCGCCTCTTGGGGAAGGTGTTCGGCTGAGATCCCGCCGGCGCCGTGGACGGCCGCCCTCGGCACTGATTGGCGGACAGGTGCGTCTCCCGAGGGCTCCGCAGATGGCCCGAGAGGATTCGCAGCCGCCGGTGAGCAGCAGACTGGAAACTGGCGTTACTGCCGCCTCCCGGCCCCTCCGCTGCCGCCATGGCACTTCCGTGTTTCGCCGTCAAGCAACGTCGGGTGAAAGGTGGCGCGTGTCGCCTAACGACAGTTATGAACTATCCCGTCGTGCATGGCGCCGGCGTGTATATATATGCCTTTCCTCCGCCCAGCTATCTGCATAATAACCAAAAGGAGGCTGCGGGCGGGCTCCTCCCATATCTGGCGAAGGAAAGAATTCACGTCGTCCGGGCTATGGCTCCGCCGCCCGCCTAACGTTGGATTCCTGATACTGGGTTCTTTTCTTGTCCAAGAATGGCTATCGGCGCTTCAAATTAGTTTCTGTGACTGAAGTGTTGTGATGCTGAACGATTGGCCTTTTAGCGCAATCCTATCCCTATTTACTCAGACATGAGTCTCACTGAGTTCAGTGGGGCGTATTCCCACATAAATAGGTATAGGATTCGCCAGTTTGCCTAATTGGCCTAAACTGCAATCTCATTGAACTCAGACAGTGGGGCTTATTTCGGATTAGACATGTATAGGATCACACTAGCACACATTTATGATGGACTAAAGGCCACTTCATCAGATGCCTTTTGTTTGTTTGTTTGTTTTTTAAAAGTGTGGATTCATATTTATTTTAAAAATAAGTTTAAACCCTACCTCATGGTCAACGACTACATAATTGTTTTAGTCAGAGGCCATACAGCAATTAATTGATGCAATATTTAAACTTTATGTTTCCAAAGCCAACATCCTAACATGCAAAGATATAAAAAGACAGGCTTGAATGCAAATTAAATCCTGATATTATTTCATTACATTTCTGTGCAACCCAATAGCCAAACTTCTCTCCACAACTATTTTATCTAGCTCACTCTCGCTGTTTGTGCAGCTAAGGCCAAAAGAGCCAGCCCCCCTGTTACCTAGGCATTCATATCACTCAAGAGAAAACAAACAGTTTCAGCAAGAATACTCCTACTTCCCTGAGTCAACAAAGATTTCAAAAATATCTAGGAACTTTATACAGAGGGGAAATTATAATATAATGCACTAAAATGGGGGCTCTGACCTTTGAAGGTTGGTGGACATTTTTGGAATTTTGAGAAAGTGTCATAGGTACAGCCAGAACATGACTTCCAGGAGGGAGGGGCATGCCCATTCAAGAACATTAAAAACAGTCACACTGCATATTTTAAATTGAAAAGGATAGGAAGCAGATGCAAGAAGCTGGGTTTCTGTATTATTCCAGCAACTAACAGAACGTCAACTAGGAGCTTATGCAGTCTGGACTCCCAGACCCAGCTGTAACCCATTAGCCCAGCCTTCAAAGTTCCCTTCTTCCAAAAAGTCTTTTACTTTGTGGTTCTAGCCTGGGCCCTGAGGCATGCATTCCATCAATGAGTTGCTGCAAGCACCTTCTACCACTAGCATTCCCTGGGGCTGGGCAGTAGTTCTACCTCCCCCTCTGATTCTGCAGATGAGTTGGGGATCTGACCACATCCACTGGTCTGGCCAAGGCTGCAGATAGACCTAGTGTAGCATCTCCTGAGATGGCTGGGATAGTGCTGGAGTCAGGGGGGCTCATAGAGACTTTGGACGTTGTGACATGAGGGTCTTCTTCTGAGGAGGGGCCATCTAGGCCTGGATCAAGCATGACAGGTGTTATGGTGTCAGACTAGGGCTGGGGAGACCCATGTTCAAATCCCCACTCAGCCATGAAGCTCACTGGACCGGTGATCATCACTCAGCCTGATCAACCACACAAAATTGTTGTGGGGATAAAATGGGGGAGGCTGAAACACATATGCTCCCCTGAGCTCCTTGGAGGACAGGCAGGATGTACATGTAATGTATTACATGAGCAAGTAACAAATCTGGATGTGGCCCATCTGTTTTCTTGCCGCAGTTACTGATAAAATACTGCCCTTATTTTGCCTTTGGTCAAGATGTTGCTGTTGCTGCTGCTGCTGCTGACGATTCATTATGTGTTGCTTGCCACTGCAAAAGCAAATCTTGAAGTGACTTACTTACACAATACAGAGATTTATAACAATATAACAGGAAAACAACAACACCTCCAAAATCCATATCAACCATAATCAGCACAGTAATAGAAATAAAAATAAATTCCATAAAAACATAATCTAAAACTTCAATATGAAAAGTGTTCATTCACAGGGGGAGAGGTGGCCCTTGAGGTATTGTGGTCCTGAGCCATATAGGACTCTGTAGGTTAAAACTAGCTAGGGTGACCAGATAAAATCCAGGTCAGGGCTGATGTAACTTTAACAGTTGTAGAGAAAAGGGAATTTCAGCCAGTGTAATTTGTATGCAATTAGTTCCCGGTGAAATTCCTTCTTCATCACAACAGTTAAAGTTGCAGGGGCCCTGCCTTCTTTTGTATATGGTCACTCTAGTATAGTGCCTGCAACTTTAACTGTGGTGATGAAGGTGGAATTTCACCAGGAACTAATTGCATACAAATGACACTGGCTGAAATTTCCTTTTCTCTACAACTGTTAAAGTTACATCAGCCCTGACCTGGATTTTATCTGGTCACCCTAAAACTAGCACTTTGAATTTGGCCTAGAAACAAATTGGCAACCAGTGCAGGCAAGCCAGAACTAGGCATATATTCACATCGCCTAATCCTAGTCAACAACCCGGCCACTGAATTCTGTACTACCTTCTGTTCCTGAACTGTTCGAAAAGGCAGCCCAACATAAAACGCCATGCAGTAATCCAAACTAGAAGTTACCAGAGCATAGACCTGTAAACCTACACTATCCTCAGCCAGATAGGGTCACAAGATGTTAGTGGTGTAATTTTTGTTTTTAAAGTGTAATTTCAATTCTTTGTTGAAAGGAGGGGTAAATATAACTAAAATATTAAGTAGCTGATTAAAAAAAACCAAAATGTTGTTCATGTGCACACATGTAGTAATGTTCTTTAGGTTTCAGGCCTCTCCCCAGGTGTCTAGAAGTTAACAGTGTAGTTCTAGACATGTCTACTCAGAAGTATGCTCCACTGAGTTCAATGGGACATACTGTTGTGTGATGAAACATTCTACTAAGATGCATTTTTATTTTTTATTTTTAAAAAAGGAAATTCAGTGCTTCCTTAAGTACCACCCTCTGTTTCAGAAGTCAGTGCAGGAAAGGTTATTTCAGAGTAAATTAATTCAGTACAGTGGGTGGTAGAGAACTCCAGCAATGTGCAATGGGGATGTAGGAGTCACATAGTTGTCCTTGATGTGATAAAAGCATTCCCAAATACACAGGCCTGTATTGTCATCTGAGACCTGTGGGCAAGATGTGATGAGTGACATTTGGCCCTTCAACTCCTTTGAATCTTATACCCCCATTTCAGTGGTATAAAGTGATAATGAACACTTTCCTATTTTGTTTCATTATGGTATGGAATTAAATTTATTTATTTCAAATACTTATTTCCATGCTGCTTTTCCTGGCACCTCAAAAGGAGTTTATAACAGTAAAAATAACAACAAACCCAACAACACAAATATAAACAAGTAGTGAATTCCTTGTGAATGGCCATGGAGGCCCTGCTGACTTGCCCATGGGTAAGATCTATTGGGCTGAAGCCAGATTTACACCAAGCAGAATATAACACTTTGAAAGTGTTAGGAAATATCTATACCTGCAAGCCTAGATCTGTTAGTCCTGCCAGAATGCATAACCATAACCAGAATGCTTTGCAAACAGAGGGCAAGTCAGCTAGAGTGACCCAGTAGTCATTTTGCACTTAGCATCAATTTTGCTCTCTCTCTCTCTGTTTCCCTGTTTGACACTGTTTCTTGAGCTGTGAAATAGTTTCCATTTCCTTGCTGATAAACAAAGAAACCACCATGCAGGTGTTGATGTGCAAGAGCCTATGCAAGACTCGCACCCACATGGTGTGAATGGGTGAAAATCTATGCAAAACCACAGTACCTATGCAAACTCCGTTATCTGCTTGCTAGATCGCTTGACATTAAACCCAGCGGCACACACAGATGTGAGGATGTGGTATTATTTCACCGAAAACTAAAGCAGGTTGGTGGAAAACCCTACCTGTTACATCCGCTGTGCTTGTCTGAGAATGGAAAAACCCAGTATACGCCCCCAGGCTAATAGCCAGCAGCTTATGCTATATATGTATGAGGACGTGCAATTGGTTCTTTGTCTCCTCAGCGGCTGTGAAGCACTGGGATACCTTATTTCATGAAATAAATACCTGTTTAAAGCCTGATCTGCTTGTGAGTTTGATTCTGCTCTGTGGGCAATTGAACGCCCTCCAGAGCGAGCCAGTAGCCAGGAGGACTCTGAGACCACCCCGGGACCAAGGACAAGAGCTGAAGACCCCGAGAAGAAGTGAGCACCAGGTCCACTTGAAGGCCTGTCTTCACGGAGGTCAGGACATGAGTCATGGTACTTGGGAGGATAAGAGGCTGTCCATTAAGAATCAAACAGTGCATTCAGGATCTGGGGCCGGACATGGCTGGAAGGAGTGAGTATACAGTTAATTCTTCGGATCTGTTTTGGGAAGCCCGGGTGGCAGGACTAGGTTAACAGTCATGGGGACTGGTCAGTCAAAAGAAACCAAGAACACTCCGTTGGGATGTTTGTTACGTAACTTTGGTACCTTTAGAGGTGATTGGGGACAGGACACACCTGCACGAGATCAGTTGAGTCACTTTTGTAGCCAGGAATGGCCAGTAATGGAACCTATGTGGCCGCTTGGTGGATCGTATAGTGTGTCCTTGACTAATAAGATGTTTAATAAAGTGACTGAGGGGGGACATTGGGATCAATTCCCCTGTATTTCTCAGTGGTTAGATGCTGTTCAATCTAAGCCAGGATGGTTGCAAAAATGCATGATGAAAGAAGGACGAATAATGTTAGTCAAAAGAAAAAGGTCCAGATTAAGGCACCCGTTCCGGTATTGCCACCGTCTGGTTCTCAGGAAAGATTGTATGAGACCTATGGGAATGAAGAGAGAAAGAAGAGTCGCTTAGAAAAAGCAAAAAAGAAGTTCTTGGCAGATAGTAAGGGGGCACGGGAGTGGATGGAGGCAAGGGCTCGGGAACACTATGCATTGCCCTTGTCCTCCTTATTTCAAACTGACCATTGACTTCATTATGTAGTCCGATTACTCCCCTCCTGGGATCACCCGAGTCACCAGGATCCACGGTATCCTTTGATCCACCCCCATATGGTCAGTTGAGAAAAGAATTGCAAGATGTTCCTTCTGAGACACCTCAAGTGACCATCCAGGAGGACATTCCACTTCCTAGTGCTCCTCTTATGGATTTAGATAAATCCCCCCAGAAACAGATGCCTATGAGAGAAGTCCTAGATGCAACAGACAAGACTAGATTTGTTTATACTCCTTTCACCATGAGAGACTTGTTTAATTGGAAAAATCAGAACCTGTCTTTTTCGGAGGATCCTGAAAAGATGATTCAGTTGTTTCTGAGCATTGGGAGAATGTACAGGCCCACTTGGACTGACATCCAGATTATGCTTGATACCTTTCTAACAGGGGCGGAAAGGATGCAAATACTTGCTGGTGCCCGTGCCGCTGCGACAGAATTAGACATGAAACCAGATGAGATGGCTGAGGCGCTGCCTGACCAAGATCCCAAATGGGATGGTACCTTAGAACAAGACAAGTGTAAGCCATACTTGTCCTTAGTGGTGAAAGGCATGTGGAAGTATATGATCAAAACTCAAAACTTGTCAAAAGTCCAAGACATGAGACAGGAAAAGGATGAAAATCCAGCGGCCTTTTTGGAGAGACTTTACCAGGCTTTTGGCCGTTATTCTAATATTTACCCCCGGGCCCCTGAGAATGTCTACCTAGTGAATATGATGGTTATTGGTCAGGCGAGTAGTGACGTGAAAAGGAAACTTCAGAAGTTGGAGGATGCTTTGGGAAAACCCATAACTGAGTTATTGGAGGTCGCCCTTAAGGTGTATCAGGGAAGGGAACAAGTGGAAGAGCAGAGGACCGAAAGACACATGAAACACCAAGTACACATGATGGCAGCAGTTATGAAAGGGGAAGAGAGGCCTGGAGGGAGAGGGAGTGATGGACCAAGGCGAAATCGACTGGGCAGAGATCAATGTGCTTTCTGTAAGGGGTGGGGCCACTGGAAGCACGAATGTCCCAAGAGGAAGAAGGAAGAGTCCCAGAGGGTTTTCCGGATGGTGAGTGAACATGAAAGTGAAATAGATCAGTGACGGGGACCGGGGTCGGTGGCCACCACGCTGCAAACCTCAGCAGCACGTGAAGACCCCATGGTAAGAATTAATGTTGGTGGCCACTTGATGAGAGCTTTGGTAGACACCGGAGCGACCTTTTCAATGATGCCAAACTCAACGCTGAAAACTGGAAAGAAAAAGGTGTGTGTGGAAGGAATAGAAGGAAAGAAGACTCACCTGAGGGTGAGCCTGCCAGCCCTTACCAAAACTGGAAATACACACTTGATACATGAATTTGCCTTATCTGGTAGCCCTATTAGGACGGGACATTCTGACAAAATTGCAGGCAGAAATATCCTTTTCGAAAGACCAGATGACCGTCCGCATTCCTAAACAACAAGGCTCTAAATTACCAGATGGCTTTGATAAAGAAAACCCATGACCATATCCCGGGAACGAGCTGTGACTGGACAGAAGTAAATCCTCAGGTATAGTCAGAATCCGGACCTGCCCGAGCAAGATTTGCCCCACCTGTGAAAATAAGTCTGAAACCTGGAACCCAACCGGTCCAAATCCACCAGTATCCTCTAAAGTTAGAAACCAGACGAGGACTAAAACCCTGATTGAGCAATTTAAGACCAATGGATGGCTAAGACAGTGTGCAAGTCCGTGGAACACGCCTATCTTAGGGGTCCCGAAGCCTAGCGGAACCGGAATGAGACTGGTCCAGGACCTAAGGGGGGATCAATAAGGTGGTGCAAGCTGAATATCCGGTCGTGCCCATTCCCCACACCATCCTCACTCAGGTTCTGAGCACCTCCTGAGTCTTCACTGTCCTAGACCTAAAAGATGCTTTCTTTTCAATTCCATTGGCAAAAGAAAGTCAGGAATTATTTGCTTTTGAGTGGGAAGATCCTGATACCCACAGGAAGACACAGTTGAAGTGGCAAGTCTTGCCACAAGGTTATCAGAAAAGTCCTTCAATCTTTGGAAGATGCCTACAGAATGATTTGGAAGATTGGAAGGCCCAGCATCCTGAGGTGCCTGGTCCAATATGTAGATGACCTGCTGATTGCGGCGGGCAATGAAGAAAGTGGGGAAAAGGCAACCATTGACCTGTTGAACACTTTGGCTCACAAAGGATACAAGGTGTCCTGAGAAAAGGCCCAACTGTTGAAACAACGAGTAACTTTCCTGGGATATGAAATCCAACACCAAAGCCATCGACTGAGCACTGAAAGAATAACAGCCATTCAGAATTTGCCTAAACCTCAGACCCCAAAGGAATTGCGACCATTTTTGGGCCTGACTGGGTTCTGTCGCCTCTGGATTCCAGACTATGGAGGGAAAGCTAAACCATTGTATGAATCCTTAACCAAGGAAGGTCCTGCTGATTGGAAGTGGACGGCAAATATGGAGAAAGGATTTCTACAGCTAAAAAGCAGCCTAGTCAACCCACCTGCATTGGCAATTCCAAATCCCGAGAAGCCATATCGGATGTATGTTCATGAGAATCATGGAATTGCTTCTGGTGTTCTAACCCAGAAGATGGGTCCCACCTGGAGACCAGTTGGATACTACTCCAGAGTATTGGACCCAGTTTCTAAAGGATGGCCAGCCTGTCTGAGGGCTGTGGCCGCCACAGGACTACTAGTGGAAGAAGCCCAGAAGCTAGTAATGAGAGCCCCACTTAAAGTCATGGTGCCCCACGGAGTACCCCAGATACTGGGTACTGAAGGTGAAAAAGCCCTGGATCCAGCTCGCCAGTCCCGATATGAAATCCTGTTACTCTCCAATCCCAACAATACATTTAAAAGGGTGAATCTCCTGAATCCAGCAACCCTGATGCTTCAACCAGGAACATTAGCCCATGATTGTTTACAGGTGCTCCAAGAAAGCACCAAGGTGCGGGAAGATTTGACGGACATTCCCTTGAAGAATGCTGTAGACCTGTTTGTGGACGGATCTAGTTATATGGAGCACGGGAAAAGATACACCGGCTGTGCGGTCACCACTACAACTCAGATCCAGCTGATGGAAAAGCTTCCAACCAACTTATCAGCTCAAGCAGCCAAGTTGACCGTTTTGACTAGAGCCTTGGAGATGTCAAAAAGAAAGAGAGTCAACATTTACAGTGACTCAAGGTATGCCTTCATGGTAGTCCATGCTCATGGATTATTGTGGAAAGAAAGAGGCTTTGTAACAGCAAATGGAGAGAAGGTAGCTCATCAGAAGGAGATCATGGATCTTTTGAAAAGTCTGATGTTGCCAGAAAAGGTGGCTATCATGCATGTCCATGCGCATGGGAGATGTGCAGTCCCGGAGTAGAAGAAAGGAAATCATCTGGCTGACCAAGCAGCCAGAAGAGTGGCAAAAACAGGAGGAACCGCTGAAACCTCATGGACCGCGGTGGTCTTGTCATGACCCTTAGTACTCTAAGGAAGAAGACAATCAAGCACATGAATGTCAAGCAACCAAGACTCCGGAAGGTTGGTGGGTCATTCCAGGAGAAAGAATATGGGTCCCTCAGGTCCTACTCAGACCCATCCTGCAGGAGTATCATCAGAAAGGACACATGAATGCAAATGTGATGGGAGACCTTTTCATTCAGACTATGGTCTCCCCAGGACTATATCTAGAAGCACAGAGGATTGTGTCCCGATGTCCAACTTGTCAGAAACAGAGTCCTAAGATAGGACCCCGACCACCACCGCCCCTGGGCCTTTTATCCTTTCCAGCGAATCCAGATCGACTTTGCGGAAATGCCCAAATGCCAGGGTTATAAGTACTTGTTGGTACTGGTTGACCAGTTAACCGGATGAGTCAAGGCCTTCCCACGGCGGACTTGTCAGGCTAGGGTATTGCTGAATGAGATAATTCCACATTTTATGTTACCAGAGTCAATTGAGTCTGATCAGGGTAGTCTGATACTTCCTTCACAAGTGGTGAAGGAAGTATCTAAGAGTCTTGACATAATATGGACCCTTCATACTGCATGGAGACTCGAGTCCTCTGGCCAGGTAGAAAGAATGAATCGAACCCTGAAGGGGTTCATCACAAAAATATGCATTGAAACCTGGTTAAAATGGGTACAGGCTCTGCCTATAGCTTTAGGACAAACTAGGCGCATGCCACGAAAGGGAGTCAGGTTGTCCCCTTTTGAGCTCCTATACGGACGACCTCGAGTTTTGCCACCAGGACAAAGGGAAATAGCCACTACCTTGGTAGGAGATGAAATGTTAAAAGAATATGTGACTGCCCTGTACAATGTTTTGTCATCCTTACAGAAGTACGCTGTGCCCTTTCAGCATCTACCCCTGGACGTACCGATCCATTCGTTCAAAACCAGGGATAGAGTGCTGGTTAAAAAGTGGAAGAAAAATCTCCTCGAAGAAAGATGGGAAGGGCCATATGATGTTCTGTTGACCACTCATACAGCTGTGAAATTAGACAAATGGGACAAATGAACACACTGTACCCGAGTAAAGCTGTATAAAGAAGATATCCCTCCTCCTCTGGCACCGGAAGCCCAGAGGGGGACGGATAGCAATCCTCTGCCGGTCCCCACACCAGAAGCTGGGGGCTGCACAGGAGAAGAAGAAGACTCCTCGTTATGGGACAGAACTCACTTAGGAGGACTTAAATGGTTATATAAGAGAAATTAATGAGCTGTTAGGTTATTGTAGTGCTTTGCCTAGCTTTTGTGTTATGTCCCTATAGCAGCATAGGAGAAGAAATTGGGAGGACTTCGAAGATGTGTAGGTTGCTTATCCTAATGTGGATACTCACCTGGGTAAAACCAAAACCTCTCCCAGGGTCGGCTGGATCAGGGGGCGGGGGCAGTGAGTTTGGACAGCTATTGACCTCGATCCAGCAGATACATACACTTCAGAAAACTCAGTTTCCCTTTTTGCCTGTGCCCTTGGGAGAAGAGGACTTGGCCAGCCCGGTGACCATACCCCAGGAGAAGAAAGATGAGAATGCCTCCCGGGCATCCCTGGGGTTTGCCTCTAGGAATGAGAAATGAATTGGGAACAGCTATATCAGCAGTATGTACACCCTGTGATAACTATTGGACCATGGTCTCACTGTACAATGCACCCTGAAACTGTATACGAAATTAGCCATTGGGAATTTGGATCTACATGTAATTTGATGTGTGTAAAAGGAAACACCAATTGAATTTTAGTCCAACTAATGTTAGAGGGTGAAGGGGAAACTTTGCAGATGTATTACTGTATTGATGAGAATGCTTTGACCCACCAGATGGAGTATTATGTATTCACTGCTGTTAGTAAGCAGAAATCCTTTCTAAGGGGGGAGTTTGTTAGGAAATATCTATACCTGCAAGCCTAGATCTGTTAGCCCGGCCAGTATTCTTGACATAAGCAGAATGCTTTGCAAACAGAGGGTAAGTCAGCTAGAGTGACCCAGTAGTCATTTTGCACTTAGCATCAATTTTGCTCGCTCTCTCTGTTTCTCTGTTTGACACTGTTTCTTGAGCTGTGAAATAGTTTCCATTTCCTTGCTGATAAACAAAGAAACCACCACGCAGGTGTTGATGAGCAAGAGCCTATGCAAGGAAACCACAGACACCGGGGTGACATGGGGCGAGTGGGTGAAAATCTATGCAAAACCACAGTACCTATGCAAACTCCGTTATCTGCTTGCTAGATCACTTGACATTAAACCCAGAGGCTCACACAGATGTGAGGATGTGTATTATTTCACCGAAAACTAAAACAGGTTGGTAGAAAGCCCTACCTGTTACATCCACTGTGCTTGTCTGAGAATGGAAAAACCCAGTATACGCCCCCAGGCTAATAGCCAGCAGCTTATGCTATATATGTATGAGAACGTGCAATTGGTTCTTTGTCTCCTCAGTGGCTGTGAAGCGCTGAGATACCTTATTTCATGAAATAAATATTTGTTTAAAGCCTGATCTGCTTGTGAGTTTGATTCTGCTCTGTGGGCAATTGAACACCCTCCAGAGTAACGGACATTAGAGAGTCTTGTTACCCAACAAAAGCAGTTTGAAAACAGTATATGGAGTGTGTCCTGGCAGTTGTCAATACCATTATAAACTGTTATAAAGCAGCAGTAGTGTCGATCCTGCCTGAAAAGCGCACAGGAAATAGGGCCATTTTGTGGTGGGCCCTGAAGGAACTATGCTAGGAAAAGGTATTGTAGGGCACACCCTGGTGCTTTCTCCTACCTAGGTCTTTCTATCTGTTATCTCTTTCCTGCTACATGCCAAATGTCCTAGCACATACAGGCTGTTCTAGCTTCCAGCTTGCCAGCATCAGGCTAGGAACAAATGTTGCAATAATGATGTAACATTCTTATTCTGAGGTCTATTGTATTATCCTATGACAAGCCATAATGTGTGTGTGCTCTACCGTGTGTGTAATCATGCTGTGTCCTCATGCACAGCAACCTTTTTTCCCCGTGGACAGCATTGCTAAAGATCTATATAAGCCAAGCTAACAGACAATAAACAAGCTTCCTGCCTAGAACATCTCGGTGTGTGTGTCTTCACTCCTTCATCTGGCGCCCGAACCAGGGACCTCTGCGCTCACTCACTACGCTCGGCACGAGCTTCAGGTGCACCTCTCATCCTTCGGGACCCCGGTGAGTATGGGCGTCTCGCTGTCAGCAGCACAGCGTAGACACGCAGACGAATTAGCATTCTTGCTAAAGAGAATTGGGCATAGAGTTCCTTCTTCTGTTATCAAACGGCTGGTCCGTACACTTAAGGAACAATGCCCATGGTACCCAGAGAATGGATCTTTGGTTTTAAGCGACTGGGAATGTATAGGGCGGCTGCTTCACACAGAGCCTCGTGCTCCTGTTGAAATCTTACATGTGTGGCATTTATGCCTTCAAGCAGTCGACCTCTACGGGTCCAAAACCGCTTTACCTGCACGTCCTTCTCCTGTTTCATATACACACACACCTACCCTCTTACCTCCTGCTTCACTAATTCACCCTTCAGCTCCCAGTGCCCCTCCTCCTCCTGTTGCTTCAGCTTCTGCAGCTTCAGATTCCTCCGCTTCTGCAGCTTCAGATTCTTTACCCCTATCTGAGTTCCAAAGCATGGTGCAGAAGTGTCAGCAGGATCCTACTTTGACTGCAGAAGAGTCAGGAGACCTGCTTGAAATCTGTCCTGCCACTTACACTCAAAATAATTAAGATCAAGAAGTCAACAACTGGAAGTCAATTCAAGATACAGGTGACGTACCAACTCAGAGTGTTTTGCCACAAGCTGCATTACCTGCTGCTAGTCTATGAGCTGTAACTGCTTTTGCAAAAGTTCCAGCTGCCAGTCAACTGCCTAAAAGCTTTGCTAAAATTCCACAACGCGCTGTTAACGGTTTGCAAGCTGCTCCAGACAAAAAGAAAGCTTATCCACTTACCACTTCTCCAAAAAGCCCTCTGCTTGTCACTCAAACTCCACTTGTCACTCAAACTTTGCCACCACCCAATTCATTCCTGTCTCTCATTCCTCAGCAGCCACGGTCAGTGGTGATGGGCGTGACTTAATCATTGCATTTTTGCTGTCCTTTGGAAGTATTTCTTGATCCCTATCCAGGTGACCGGTCTGTTTGGTTTAATCCTTCCTTGATCATCTACCAGCAACAAGGTTTTTTCCCCATTGTTCCAGGTATAGTCGATTCTAATTACACAAGTGTTTTAAAACTGTAAGTCTAAATGTTCTTCCTTTAATGTTATTCTGTTTAACCTCCTTATTTCATTCCTCAAGCCTGCTGCAGCCGTCCATAGAGATGCGAGTTATAGATCTACTGTCTTAACCCTTTATCTCCTATTTAGAGCAACCAATGGGTCGGAAGCGACCACTCTGTATTTTCATTGTCAATAATTTGGTATTTACAGGCTACCAGAGCTGATGTGACAGCCCTTCAACCCGTGCAGTAGCTGTGGGCCGTTAGTGGTGCACAATCTGCGCAACAAGGCTCATTTGTGTGTGTGGGATCTTCCTCAGTGCTAAAGCAACGAGAATTGGGAAGGCCCCCTAAGTCAAAACTGTTCTTTCCCTGACAAGCTGAGTAGTGATTTACTTTCAAGAAACTACTGTTTAGAAGCTTTTCGTGGTGTTCCAGTGCAGTGTATCTGTTCCTGCCCTCTAGAGACTAAGGTTAACTCCAAATGTCTAACCCTGTGAGAATTTTGTTCACATTAAGCCGTTCTAACTGAAAGCTGTCTGGTCCGTCTTCAGAAATGAAACCAATATGCTTTGAATTCCGTGTGATTTAAACAAAAGTCGCACAGTTGTTAAGAGTCAAAAGCTGCTGAGTCAAAAGTTATTTCTCAAGCTACAGCCCCCTCAAATTTGAAAAAAGACTTACAGCAGCTTCTCTTCAAGATCGAGAACTGTTTAAATTCCTTCTTCTCAAAAGAGTCAGTAAATTTCCCTGACATTGGATTTACAAAACTTTGCCTGCCTTTCCATAAAAGATTTGTCCATGAAGCATTCGCCTCCCCCTTCCACTGTCCAGGGGAAAGAAGATAAAGAAAAGACTTGCCATCTGCTTTGTTTTGCAGCCAATTTAGAACATTTCCCCCCTCATCCTTGCTAAAAGACACTGTTCACTGATTCAAGAGACTTTTGAACACTGTTCATTTGATAAGACACTTTGAATCTATTCTGGTTGTTTCAGTTGTTCAAAAAACTTCATTACACTGTTGAATGTTGCCATTATTGCCCTGTCATTTCTAAAATGACTATGTTTTGCATAGTGTTACCAAATGTTTTGCTCCGATTCTGCGTTTTTGTGTTTCTTGCCATGTCCAAAGTATTTTGAAATGTCAAAACAGCTTCTGTTACCTTGTTATTTTCTAAGATGATTGTGTTTTGCATTGTGTTTCTTGCCATGTACAAAGGTTTTTGAAATGTCATTGCTGGTTTTAGAGTCAAGTGCTGAATTGTTTTACAAAGAAAGTTTTTCTCCTTCCAGGGAGATTTTTGGGCTTTTCCCCTGGCTGTCTCCGTTGCGTACCGGAGGGGGCTGAGGGAGGGAAAGTGCCAGTTTTCCAAGTTGAAAGGCATTTAGGGAGAAAGAGGTCGAGTGGTATTGGAATGTTGTTATGAGAAAGAAACCGTCTTTGTTCTCTGCTTATCTCTAATTGTAGGCCGAAGTCTTGATTTCTGTGTAAAATGAAAGTTGCTTAGACAAACGTGGGGGCTCTCTTGAAAACTGTCCCTCACAATTGTGTCGTCATCAAGAAGAGGTTGAACTGTGCTGCCCTGTTAGCACAGAAGTTTAGAATTCCAGGCCTGAAGCCCTGTCTGTCAAAATAGCTTAAAATTAGCCAGCCTCCAGCCTCCAAAAAGAGGTTCCTTTGTTAAGAATTATCTTGTCCTTTGCTGTTTCTGTTTGCTGTTTGCTATGCTTGCCAAGAAACTTGTGTTTGAGACTCTATCTGATTGAGAAATGCTTGATGTACTCTGTACATGTTCTGTTGCCATTTGAACTTGAAACTTCTAAGAGCTATGCCATGAAAAATGCCCTGTGGCTTTTCATGGATTTGGATTTGAGATTACTGTTCTAGATTCGTGTTCCATAGCCTGCTGTTTCCCTGCATAGAGCCAAGGTTACAAGCGCAAAGAAGCAAAAGATAATTGTTGCTGTTCATTCACCTCATTGTCACATTCTAATTGCTTTTGTTTTATTTCTCCCTTTCAATATCTGACGCCGCAATTTGTTAGAGCAAGTGAGTGCCACACTTGTTCTCGATATCTGAATCTCACCCAAATCTTAATGACTTTGTCCCAACTGCATTGCCTTTAAGATAGCAATTCCTCATTCGCCTACTGCCTTGCTTTTTGTACCAAAAGACCACAAGTCTATTTTATAGCTGTGAATGGTTAGCATTAACTGCTACTCTGCCATGCAATATTTACCCACTGGTACAGCTACTAGGCCAAGATGTGCTCGCTGTTTACTTGCTTATTACAAAAGCAGAACCTGTTCACTTCATGCCAATTTGCTTTCTCCAATCATGTGGGTCCTCTATCATTTAACATGCCAAAAGATCCACACATCACTTTAACATTGACTGTTCAGTTGCAAGCACAGTCAGTGCAGCCCCCCTGCAGGGAGCCCCCACAGCATTCACTGATGGCTCCCCAAAAAGGGGTGACCTTACTTATGTAGATGCCACTACTAAAACCTAGCGATTTTTTACACTCCCATTCAAGTTTCTGCACAGCAAGAGAGCTGAAATTGCTGTAGTAATACTTGCTTTTCAGCATTTTACACAGCAACCATTATACTATGTATGTATGTAATCTTATTTTTCATTTAGCTGATTCTCTGTTGATTGCTCAAATTGATCACAATCCAATGGCATTGTTCTTAACTCTGCAAAATGTTTTCACAACCCAGTACCCCTTTTTTCATAGCACACATTCACAGTCATACCCCTTTCTTTGCCCAGACCATTGAGTCTTAGCAAATGCTTAAGCAAATGCTGCTTCACAGCGTCCAGCAGCAAATTTTTTATTCTCAGACCCTTTCCAGAGCCATTCCTTTTTTTCCACCAATCTGCAAAATCCTTGGCACGCCAATTCTCTCTCCCACTGACACAGGCACAAGCCATTGTTCAGAATTGTTCACATTGTTCCCCCCATCATTCCTCTCTGTCTATGGGGGTAAACCCCAGAGAGGAAAAAGCTAACTGTCTATGGCAAATGGACGCTACCCATTCCCCCCCCCCCCTTCAAACCTTATTCTTTGCTTCATGACACTCACTTCATTACCTTCAGCCATTTCCATTTTTGGGCAAACCCCAAAAAACTACAAACAGACAATGCACCTGCTTATGTTTTCAAAGCATTAGAAAAATTTTGCTCCCAATGGGACATTGTTCTCACCCATGGGATTCCTTACAACTCCCAAAGGCAAGCCACTGTTGAGAGGGCTAATCGCACTCTCAAAGAACTCCTTAGCAAGCTTGTAAAACAAGCTGCTATTCTTCCCCATTACAGAAATATTCAAACTCATTTAGCTGTAGTCCTGTTTATTTGGTATCATTTAACTTAGAATTAATACAGCTCAAGATGTCTCCAACAACAAGAGCTGCCTGAAACTCCTGAACTGTTGTATTTGCTGTAATTACTGCTAATTCTGTGATGATATTATGTCTAATCTCTGCATTAATTGATTTAAGCACTGCTGTTCCAATACCTTCAGTTTGTTTAATGCCTGACGCTAACCTTTGGGTTCGACATGCACAATCTATGTTTGATGTTTATGGTCACAATGGTACCTTGTATTATGAACATGTGTTAACTGCCAAGCCAAGTAGCCTTTATACCTACTGCCTTTGTTACTCCAGAAATTGTTGTAGCGATAATTTCGAGTGTCTAAAATCACTCCAGCTATGTGCTTCTGCTATCATGCCACTAGCATTTAGAATACAAGATTAGAATAGAACTGTTAAAATCCTTGCTGCTGTAAGTAATTATTCTGCTTGCATTGAAAAATTTTGGTTATAAGAGAATTATAACTCTTCCTATCCTTTCAATGTTACATACTGGAATCAGTCCTCAACGCTTAATGACATTTATACAACTTTTCCTATGTTCCAGCTAATTATATAGCTATGGCTGATAGTATCTGTAGTAGTTAGCAGATCCAAGACCCTAATTTATGGTCTTTCTTCAATAACACAGCTGCCAATTATCACCAAGGCACATATCAATGTGCTTGCTTTAAGTTACCTCACTTTGCCTGTCCAAATTGTTCATTCAGTAGCCCTTTAAGACCTCATTGCTCTGATAGTTATTGTTGGTTCACAACTGTCTGATTTGTCTGATGGGTCTCGAACTATTCTAAGAGCCATCACTGAACCTTCATCCTTAAAATCCTACCCTGAAATCATTGCACAAGAAAATAGATGCTGTATTCTTGGATTAACATGTTGTTTAGAAAAAACTGTTAAAGCTACTAGCAATATATTGTACATAATCTGCAACTTGAAATTATTGAACTATATCAAGATCAAATGCAAAATCGGTTTGCAATAGACTATCTGTTAGCAAAAACTGGAGGGTTCTGTAAAATAGTGAGCCCTGCCAGTTGTGAAGTACATTTTCATGACTTAAATCAAACTATTGAAGATCATTTGTCTAATTTAGCACGTTTCATTCATACACAATTCTCTGTGTTTTCTTGGTTAACAGACTGGCTTCCTAATTTTGCATATCTCAGACAGCTATTTTTCTATGTCATTTGTAGAATAGCTATTATAATCTCCTTAGGTTGCTTTGCTCAATGTATCCCTTCACTGTTAAAGTTCGTAAAAAATTGCTTTACCTGTACTTTATATTCTACACACAAACCACCTCCTTATTGACTTAAAAACAGAATAAAGAAGAGATGAGATGAAGGAACTATGCTAGGAAAAGGTATTGTAGGGCACACCCTGGTGCTTTCTCCTACCTAGGTCTTTCTATCTGTTATCTCTTTCCTGCTACATGCCAAATGTCCTAGCACATACAGGCTGTTCTAGCTTTCAGCTTGCCAGCATCAGGCTAGGAACAAATGTTGCAATAATGATGTAACATTCTTATTCTGAGGTCTATTGTATTATCCTATGACAAGCCATAATGTGTGTGTGCTCTACCGTGTGTGTAATCACGCTGTGTCCTCATGCACAGCAACCTTTTGTCCCCGTGGACAGCATTGCTAAAGATCTATATAAGCCAAGCTAACAGACAATAAACAAGCTTCCTGCCTAGAACATCTCGGTGTGTGTGTCTTCACTCCTTCAGGGCCCATCCTTGTTGAACACCCTTCCATGGAAAGTATGCCTTGCTGTCTTCAAGCCTTAAAGACTTGAATACTTCAGTCAGCTTTTAATTAATGCTGTCCCATATTTCATATTTCACCTTTTATGGTTTTACCTTTGTATTAGAATGGCATTTCAATGCAGCTCTTTTAGTTAATTATATGTATACATAAATATTTGACTGTTTTATGTTTATATTTCATTAACCACCTTGAGAAGGTTTATATCTTTAAAGGTGGTATAAAATATGTTTAAAATCTGATGATGATGATGATGATGATGATGTGCGGACATGAACTGTGATAAGGATGACATTTTAGTTTAGAATTGTTGTAGGAATCATATTTGCCTCATTAATTCATTATCCGGATGTATAATTAATACTTTTTATACCTTCATATTTGTCAGAGTTCACCTATCTGGCTCTCCCCTCTCTTGGCCCAAACTCAAACTATTAGGTAAGTTGCAGAATTAGGTAAGGACAAAATAAATAACTCATTAGCACTCCTTGTGATATAATTTTATTCTTGTCAGTCATATATCATCAAAGGCTCTACTGAAAGACCTTTTTTTCTTCATATAGGAAGCAGAAAGGAAAACAATTAGAGTGGGTTTTTAAAAAAACAAAACAGAAACAATATTGTTTATTTAGTATTTAGATTTATAGTCTGCCCTTCAAAAATATGTTCAGGGTGGTTTACATTAAAAACACCATAAAATAATGAATACATTAATTAAGTTAAAATAGCATCCAAATAAAACAGATCAATAAAGTTGAAAAGGCTACAAAGCCTAGAAATTGTTTTTTAAAAGTATTTGCTTAGTGCCAGAAAGGCATCAGTGAGTCCCAGGGGAGCATCTCTGAGGAGAGCATGCCAAAGCAGGGGTACACCCACTGAAAAAGCTCCCCCACTGCTCAGTAGCCTCAGATGGCAGGGGAACTGTGTGAAGAAGGGCTTTTGATAAGAATCTCAAAGTACGGGCAGGCTGGCACAAGTAGAAATAGGTGATCCATCAGATATCTTACTCCTTGCTTGTTTTTGGATACCATCTGTATCACTTGCTTTTCTTACAACACTGGTTTTTGTTTTATTATTTCCAACTGTGTTCCTCCAGAGAACCTTGGAGTTTTTCAGAATTACCACTAATAGCCCCTTTGACTTGTCTATGCCTACCAATATTCCCTGCAAGATGTGGGCAGAAGGAAGTTTCCAGTGCATTCCAGAACTTTCTCTCAGCTAACATGGGGTGATAGTAAGGTCCGAAAGGCCCGGCCCTTAACTTGTCCCAGACATTTTATTATTTTGTTTGTTTTTCATAGGCCCCCTCCACAAGGATGCGCTTTTGCGCCCGGTTCGGCGATTATGCGCATTATCGCGGAGGCGTATTTACTCCTAATCCCTCTGCATGGGAGGTGGCGAGAGGCGGCGAAGCGCATTAATTGATGTCCAAAAAGCGCTTTACAAGAAGTTAATGCGCATAATCGCTTGTTCACATGGCGAAAATGCGCTTTAACGGCCGGAGCAAAATAAAAGTCGCTATTTAACGTGCATTCGATAATGCGCATAATCCGGGAGATAACGCGCCTCTACGCCCGTTTTGCGCTCCGCTGGTGTGGAGGTAAAATTTATAATGAGCCTTCAAAGAGCATTAAACCTCTCTTGTGGAGGTAGCCTTAATGAGCTTTTATACACAAGGCATTTATTGTGCATTCCTCATTTCCTACTCACAGTCATTTATGGGTTCTTTAGACAACAATGTGATTCTCCAGCTTCACTTCTGCTTTTAAACATACGTTAGTTTTTTTTAGAGCAGGGGAAATGCTGTATTATTTGAGAAAGTGAAAGAAAACACTTTCCCCATTTCTGTAATTGTGCTATTCCACTATTCCACTATACCACAATGCCAGCTAGAGGTTATATAGCAGAAAAGCAGGAAAGGAAACACTCTTATGTAGTGTTCAGTTGGTTGGTTGGTTTTTTAAATACCAAAATTATCAATCCCTGGATTTTCTTTTTAGATCCAACTATTGGAACTATCTAGGAGTAAATCCCATTGAATTCTTTATGACTTACTTCAGAGTAAATATGTTTAGGATGTTTCCCCATCTGCCGACCTCTCTGTACCCAGTTATTTCCCTACTTCACATATTTTTCTGTACCATCTCAGCTACTTTTTCTCTCCCTACAGGTCTAACATTCCTTTTATTAATATGCATATCAGAACAATTCCCACACTATAGTTTTCTGTGATTATTATTAGCAAATGATCTATGCATTTTATAAAAAAAACAAAAACACCCCCCTGCTCCACTCCTGCACACATTCATACATGCTCAACAATGTACTCTGAACCTGTGTTACATGTCCAGTCATATCTTCTGAAGATGGATGCTCAGTCAGTGCAGTTCTACCTACCAGTGCTTGCCCTTGTTATCGGGAATATACAAGTTTTGAGAGCTTACATTGAGCTGAAAACCAGGAATGCTAGGACATGGAAGGCATAGGCAGCAACTTCATCTGTACCAACTAGTTGTATCCCTGTTTGCTAATTACTACTACTATCGAATGACATCTGTTCAGGGCAGTGTAGCAAACCTCTGAAGATCCAAAATAAACTGGCATTGGGGGATTTTGCAAGCCCATTGTTATTGGTGGGATATTTTCATCTTACAAATTTGGGACACCAAGCAATGCATTTCAGAATGTCATGTGGTACGCTCTTTGGAACTGCAGAGGTGGTCCAGCTGATTATACAGAGGAGGAAAAGTAACATGCGGAAGCCCATCCTTGTAATCAAATTAGTGGCAACTGCTATATGGAGACTTGCAAATGCCTGAATATACCATACATCATCACAACATTTTGGAGTTGGGTCTAAAAACTGTTGCTGTCATGGTGGTAGAAGTTTGCCTTGCCGTGGAACATCTGTTATTGAGTTGCACCGTGAAGCTCAGCAATGTAAGATGGGTATGTATGTTCTTTTACAACTTACAATGCATCTTCACAGAAGCACATGTGCATATCTGCTCAATTCATGTTTGATGTACTGGATGTGCTATTCTACTTCTAGATGTACTGCATCACAACTCCAATCTTCCTGTTCCTTGAGATGGCAATTCTTCTTGCTGGTGTCAGTGTTGCTTTATGATTGGGTATTCTAATCGTCTACTATAGTACAGGGAAGCAATGGACAGTTTAGATAACTGGTGATAATTATACTAATTTTAGAGTTACATCTGCAAGTTATTTCTTACTGTAAACATATACAATGCAACACTTCTGCATGCTCCCATAATGTACATATATGATACATTTAAGCATAGGTTTCTTGAACCACGTTCTGAAAAGCAATGGCTATAATCAGATTTATTTTTTTGGCCTTCATGTACATGCTATTAATGATGGCTACAAAACTGCAATCTGTAGGAATACATCTGATTCTGATAGCAAACGTATATTGGATTAAATTAGCAAATTCATTTCTACATCAACCCATACATAGATCTCTTCAGCAATTTGTAGAGCATGAAAGCAGCAGATAACTGCCAAGAACTAAATTGCTAGTCACTCTTGCAAGTGATGCGTACTTGTACTGTGACTTTCAGGTGATGGACTGCGCACCTACCCATTGTTGTTCGATCCCACTTACCAACCATACTTACAGAAATAAAGAAAGCTCAAAATACAGTGTTAGGAATTTTTCTGAGTACCTCGCTCTGGTTCCTTCTCCACCAAAGCATCAGGTCGTGTGTCTGTAACCTCAAGGATGGACAGATCAAACGAATTCCCACATTCACATTAAGAGTATAAGCTAACTGAAAAGCAATGTTCCTGTGTAAAAGCTGCAATGATTATGGGGTGTGTTTGGGGTGGGGAAAAGAAGAAGGCTGGTTTCGGACGACACAATAATCAACGGAGGGGGAAGAGGCAATCGTCAGTTGTGTTGCTTATTGTGTCATGTGGAGGGTTACACACCACGCATACACAACTGACGGTACGCTATTCTGCCCAATTAAGCAACAGAGAGAAACAACGGGCTTTCACGTTGTTTAGCCCGAAGCCCCTTGTTTAAAGTGTTTTCCGAAACCAACCCCCCTCTCTCTGTGCACTATTCCGTTTGGGCATAGAGTTCTGTCAGCTGGAGCAGCTGAAAATCCCCAGCTACTCTGATACAGCCGGCAGAACTTGTGGTGCATGCTGGGATACGGCTGGAGGACTGAGGGAGGTGGGAGGGAAGAGACGCTGCAGCCAAGATAGACGCCGGAACTTTCAGCAGTCAACGGACGGTGGGGTAGCAACGTGTCGTGTGGGGAGCACCACTAGGCTGACCATATTAAAAGGAGGACAGGGCTTATGTAACTTTAACAGTTGTAGAAAAAAGTAGGGGTGTGCACGGACCCCCCGGATCGGATCGGGACCCAGATCGGGACCTCCAATTTTGTCCCGGACCGGTTCGGACAAAATCGGAGGCCCCCCGGACCGGATCGAGTCCGATCCCGACCCAAAAATCGTACATTTTTGGATCGGCCGCCATTTTTTTCCCCATAGACTTGCATTGCAATGCAAGTCTATGAGGAAAAAATGGCGGCGGGTGGGTAAGGGGGGGCCTAACTCCCTCCCCCCCCCGGGGCCGTCCGCTGTGGACGGCCCCGGCAGGTAAACCCCCTCCCCCGCGCTCCCTACCCCCCCTGGGGCCGCCCGCTTCCATCCGCTGGCGCCCGCGGGCGCCAGCGGATAGAAGCGGACGGCTCCGGGGGGGGGGTAAGCCCCCTTCCCCGCCACTTACCTTCTCGGCCCGTCCGGCACCGGCGGCTACTACCAGCGGGCTCCGCGGCCTACTCTCGAGTAGCGCGCCGGGTGATGACATCACCCGGCGCGCCACCCTGGAGCAGGCCGCGGAGCCTGCTGGTAGTAGTAGGCGCCGGCGCCGGACGGGAGCCGCCGGGCCGGGCAGGTAAGGGCCCCCCTCCCCCCTCCGCGCGCCCCCTCCTCCCCTCCACGCACCCCCTCCTTACCTTTCCGGCCCGGCGGCTCCCGTCCGGCGCCGGCGCCTACTACTTCCAGCAGGCTCCGCGGCCTACTCTAGAGTAGCGCGCCGGGTGATGACATCACCCGGCGCGCCATCCTAGAGCAGGCCGCGGAGCCTGCTGGGAGTAGTAGGCGCCGGCGCCGGACGGGAGCCGCCGGGCCGGAAAGGTAAGGGCCCCCCTCCCCCCTCCGCGCGCCCCCTCCTCCCCTCCACGCACCCCCTCCTTACCTTTCCGGCCCGGCGGCTCCCGTCCGGCGCCGGCGCCTACTACTTCCAGCAGGCTCCGCGGCCTGCTCTAGAGTAGCGCGCCGGGTGATGACATCACCCGGCGCGCCATCCTAGAGCAGGCCGCGGAGCCTGCTGGGAGTAGTAGGCGCCGGCGCCGGACGGGAGCCGCCGGGCCGGGCAGGTAAGGGCCCCCCTCCCCCCTCCCCCCTCCGCGCGCCCCCTCCTCCCCTCCACGCACCCCCTCCTTACCTTTCCGGCCCGGCGGCTCCCGTCCGGCGCCGGCGCCTACTACTTCCAGCAGGCTCCGCGGCCTGCTCTAGAGTAGCGCGCCGGGTGATGACATCACCCGGCGCGCCATCCTAGAGCAGGCCGCGGAGCCTGCTGGGAGTAGTAGGCGCCGGCGCCGGACGGGAGCCGCCGGGCCGGAAAGGTAAGGGCCCCCCTCCCCCCTCCGCGCGCCCCCTCCTCCCCTCCACGCACCCCCTCCTTACCTTCCCGGCCCGGTGGCTCCCGTCCGGCGCCGGCGCCTACTACTACCAGCAGGCTCCGCGGCCTGCTCTAGAGTAGCGCGCCGGGTGATGACATCACCCGGCGCGCCACCCTAGAGCAGGCCGCGGAGCCTGCTAGTAGTAGTAGGCGCCGGCGCCGGACGGGAGCCACCGGGCCGAGAAGGTAAGTGCCCCCCTCCTCCCCCCCCCCCGCTGTCCACTTTCATCGGCGGGCGCCCGCTGGCGCCCGCCAATGGAAGCGGCGGTGGGCGCCAGTGGGCGCCCGCCGATCCGCCGATCCGCCGAACCGGTTCGGAGCTTTTTCGGACCGGTTCGGATTGGATCGGCCGATCCAGCTGCGGGATCGGAAATCGGATAATTTATCCGATTTCCCACTGGACCGGACTCGGATCGTGGATCGGGTCCGATCCAGTGCACATCCCTAGAAAAAAGGGAATTTCAGCCAGTGTCAATTAGTTCCTGGTGAAATTCCCTCTTCATCACAACAGTTAAAGTTGCAGGCACTATACTAGAGTGACCATATACAAAAGAAGGCAGGGCCCCTGTAACTTTAACTGTTGTGATGAAGAGGGAATTTCACCAGGAACTAATTGCATACAAATGACACTGGCTGAAATTCCCTTTTCTCTACAACTGTTAAAGTTACATAAGCCCTGTCCTCCTTTTCATATGGTCAGCCTAAGCACCACTTACCTAATGCACGGTCAGTACGCTATTTCCCCCTCCGTTGCCTAATATGTCGTGCGAAACCAGCCAAACTGTAACTGCAAAGGCCTGCTCTCTGTTGTCCCCCCACCTGTTTTGAACATCAGCTTACCATCTGCTGACCAGGTGCTTCCTCTTCCTCTTGCACATTCTTAAGGCAAGGCTGGCAGAGGCAGCGCCTCAGCACCGCACAAAGTTGTGTCGCATAGAGGAGCCGCAACAGACCTGCTCTATTGCCTGTGCAGTCATCTCCAATCAGCTCTACCCAGCAACCAGCAGCAATTTGCAGCATTTTATATTATTTCATTTCATTTTATATGTTGTAATTTTAAAGATGTGCCTGGGGAGCTCAAGGGAGGGGGCAAGGGGGTGCCCACATAACTGTGGTCACGGGTAGGGGGAGGTATTGTGTTGGGGGAACAACAGACCAGAGGAGGAGGAGAGGGGCTAGATTTCTTACAGCTATCCCCTCTTCTGGTTCCCCCTCCCAACCAGATGGTTCCTGGCGGCCTTACCAGTTTGCCTTCGGGTTTGGTGCTGCTGCTGCTGCATGCCAGGTCAGTCCAAAATAAAATCTCCCTCATCCATGATCTGATTGTGGATGGGGGGCTGATCTGGTTTATATCACTGAGACTTGGTTGGGTGACCTGGGAGGGGTTACTCTCACCCAGGTTTGCCCTCCTGGGTACTCGATGCAGCACCAGCTGGGAGGGGAGGGGGGATGCCATGGTCTATAGAAATACCTGAGACAGATTAGGGATTCTGCTGGTGTACCATCCACCCCTCTGCCCATCAGTCTCACTGCCAGAGCTGACAGAGGTTGTCTCAGATTTGGTATTAAGGACTCCCAGGATGGTGGTTCTGGGGGATCTCAACTTCTATGCCAAGATTGCTGTATCCGGAGTGGCTGCCGGGAGAGATTCGCCAACACACCAGTCTTTAGGAATTTAAAAGATCTATAAAGACTGATCTCTTCCAGCAGGCCAACCCAGATGAATTTTAAAGTGTTTTATTGGTGTTTTATTGGTATTTTAATGATGTATTGGTTTTATGTGTTTTAATCAGTTTTGTATTTTATGTTTGATGCTGTTCCCCGCCTCGATCCATTGGGAGAGGCGGGTAATAAATAAATCTATTATTATTATTATTATTATTATTAGACAGCCATGGAGCTGTCTCAACATGTTATTGGCCCAGTGCATGCAAAGGGACACACACTTGATCTTGTTTTCTCGACTGGGCAAGAGGATGGTGATCTGAAAGTGGGGGAATTAACACCTACCCCCTCATCATGGTCAGATTACTTTCTATTGAGAGTTAGACTTTTTTAGTCTTGTTGATGGTTTTAACTTTTGTGAATCGTCCAGAGAGCTTCGGCTATTGGATGGTATATAAATGAAATTAATTAATTAATTAATTAATTAATATGATTATAACAGTACAAAATAATTCCCCTGAAAGCAGTCATGAACAGGAATGCATCACCATCGTATTGCACTCCAGAAGAAGCAAACATCTGTCAAGTTCAGCAAAATGCTTACTCTGCCGTAGACTACACCTACCTGTGCTCACTTAGGGAGCTGACCTGCCTTTGCAAGGGAATGAATGGAAGATGTCTTAGCTGTATTCACATTGAGTAGGATAACTATATAACAAAATGAACATTTAAACTGGATCTTTTATAGAGTATTACATATCTGTTGGTAACTTATATAAACTCTGGCATGTAACACTTAAAAAACATGAAAGCATGCATTCTTAAAAGAAGGTCTGTGTTAAATTCTCCACTTCAAAACACAATTCCCCGCTCTAACTATACCCCAACCATAGGCATGTGGATAGAGTGTGCCCGGTGTGCCCAGGCACACCCTAATATCTTCGCTTCCCACCACCACCATTGCTCCCATGGGCACTTAGAAAAAACAGCAGCAGGCGCGTACAGTGCCTTCTGCTCCCATCCCTGCTTGCTTGCTGGCTGACTTTCCTTAGCGGGCTGGGGACATGCGCACTGCATCACCAGTGCGCTGCCTCTTTAAGACCTGGAGTCCAGGTCTTAAAGAGGCAGCGCACTGGCAATGTGGCATGCATGTGTGTCCCTGGCCCGGTAAGGAAGTCAGTCAGTGGACCAGCAGGGTTGGAAGTAGGTGGCTTGTTTCCAGGGCCTCCGGAAACAGGCCCCAGGCAGCCCCTTCCTCCCTCTTCCAAGAAAGGCGCAGCCACTCAAAACAGGCACCACGGCTTGTCGTGCCTTCTGACCCTGCCTTACTGCCCACTGCCAGGCAATTTACTTTTCCACTGCATGCCTATCCAGGTCCTGGAGCTGCGCACTGGACAGGTGCACAATGGAGAAGTAAGTTGCCTGGCAGTGGACAGGCAAGGTTGCGAGGCTAGACGAGACAAGGCATGGCACCTGCTTCGAGTGGCTGCATCTTTCTTGGGTGTGGGAGGGAGAGAATCATGGGAGGAGGCAGAGGGGAGGGGGCCATTTACGGAAGCCCTGGATGGAAACCGCTCTCCCCCACCCACCCCACGCTTTCCCTTCCTCCACTCCCAAACCTGGGTGCACATCCTAAATGAAATGTGCTGCGCACGCCTATGACCCCAACATTTCTAGTTTGGCCATTACTGCAGGAACGTTGTTAGGGATGATGGTAGATCAGCTAAGAAATCTGAATAAAATAATTTTTTTCTTGCATATATGTGTAGTTGTACAGAAGCAAAGCAGGAGGAAAAAATAAAGCAGACGACATGAGGCTTCAAAAGTAACTGAAAGCTTTTCAATAAATGTAAATGTCGTCTGCTGGCTGGATTCAACGAATGAACTTGACAAAAGGTTGAACAGAGTAAACACAAACAACTTGAAGATGTTAGGATTTATCGACATAATGTAACAAAAAGTCATCCCCCCCTCTCTCTCTGACAGGTTGGCTCTTTACATTGGCTGTGGGTGGAGGTGGTGGAGGGAAACGGAACTTTCTGTCAGGAGTGATTGACACAGTACACAAAATCCCTGCAGCCAACCGCAACTGCATGGCACAATCTGACAACACTCAGTGATAAACAAGAAATTAGGTCCCAGGAAGGTTAGTAGCTGTGGGGAACTCAAGGATCCTCTCAGGTCATTACTGAGAGCAACCAGGCCTCTACAAAAATGAAAGGAAGGAAATGACTCTAACTACATTAGGGATCATCACAACAAAGAACGTCATCACACGGGGAAATTGTGTTTGCTTACTCTTGCTTCTCCACCCAGATGTTTGTCCCTCATTAGTTCCTCTGTTGCACGTGGCCTATTCAGTGGGCTGTTTTGATCATGCTGCTTCTCCTTCACACAGCAGGAGATAATGGCAACTTCCATATTTTAAAATAAGCCGGATTTACTGGGGTGGGAGGCGTGCGGGAGGCAGACAACATAGTGAGAGGGACCCACGAAAATCCGTGAGTGCCCAGTAATGAGCGTGCAATAAAATGCTCCTCTGTTGGAGCTCAAAGACATGTAACAGAGTTCAAGAACTTCAAAGCTTCACATAACATTCATTTCTTAATTTTTTAATCCACCCAATAATCAACGTTTTCTGGGGAATTACAAAAACGTAAAAAAATGAAAATGCCATACAAACAGTTAAAATATAAGATACAATACGGATATTTTTTAAAAAAGATACAATACAACTATCATTCCATCATAAGTCAACAAGCATTGCCTTGGTTTATTTCAAAAAGCCACAGAATTGGCTTCAGAGGTTACATTCAGTCTGATCCATGTTACAAGCGTGGCCCACACCCCACTGCCGAGTGGTGAGAAGTTTCAGGGGTTCCAGTAGTTACTCAGGATTCACTTTTCATGAAAAGAGATCACAGGGGGCATACGGAGTTTATATAGGACTCACACACATACATACAGGCGGAGCATAAGATGGGGGTTCACAGCATTAACTGTTAGGATTTTCCCAGATTTGCCCTGGTTTTTGTTCTATCCTGGGTGCCAGGGGGGATTTTCTGTAATTTTCTGTAATGCCCTGGAATGACACACTTTCCCCTTTAAGACCGCCATTAGTGTGGCGGGGGAATGGCACACTTTCCAGAGTGGAGGGACGGGACAGGAATGACACACTTTCCCTTCCTCCTCCAATCGGGGCCCTGAAGGCCCTATTGGAGTGGAGGAGGGGAAAGCATGCTTTTTGGGGCTTCTGGGAAGCATGTCATTCACATGGCAGGGAGAATGACATGCTTTCCGGAGGCCATGGAAAGCGTGCTTCCCTCCCCCCCCCCGGGTTTTGTTTTTTTTCCCCCCCCAAATATGCTCACCCTAGGGAATACTAATATTTTTCTTGGGCTTTTCCAAAGTGCTTGATGACGGTTTGGAAGGACTGAAAGAAACTGGCAGGAGTATAACAACAGAATCTTGTTGCAGCTAATAATATTAAGAGCCTCTAAGGAAGAGGTTGTAAAATTAATCCCATAAAAGTCAGATTCATGCCTTAAACCACATGACCACCTCTCCTGCTCCTTGGCTGGTTGGAGGGTTTCACTTGGTGAAGCTCCCTCTGAGCAGCCCACATGTCCAGGAGTCTGCAGGGCAACCCATCTGCTTGGTAGAGAGGGGCAGAACTTGGGTGTAGAATAAGTTAGTGGGAGGGAGAGTAAGGGTGTATAAAGAAACATCGAATCTTCAAAGATGTGAGTAGGATGTTTATATACTGCTTCTTGCACTACATCAGAACCCTATGGGGACTCTCTCTCATGGCCAGGTATATGTGTGTGTGTGTGTGTGTGTGTGTGTATTAGGGTGACCATATGAAAAGGAGGACAGGGCTCCTGTATCTTCAACAGTTGTATAGAAAAGGGAAATTCAGCAGATGTCATTTGTATGCATGCAGCACCTGGCGAATTTCCCTCTTCATCACAACAGTTAAAGCTGCAGAAGCTATACTAGAGTGACCAGATACAAAAGAGGGCAGAGCTCCTACAGCTTTTGAGGTTGCTCTTGCTCACAAACTGGAGCCACAGCAGAGATTTCCATGTTGGATCGCTGGAGGTGGGTGGAAAAGTCCCGTGATCAGATCTCCTCCTTCCAGAGGAGGAAATCCACATTGTCTGGTGTCCAGATATGGCCCTTGGACCAGCTTGAACAACAGCCCCTCCTTCTCTCTCTAGAACTGATTATTTTTACTTTTCTCCTACCAGCCAAATCAGGCCTGCATTTACCCGTGACCTTGAGTCCCAGGTGCTACGATTAGCTCTCCATGGAGATTGGCTGTGAGTTCGGGGAGGGCAGGTGTCTGTGCTGCAGGGAAGGCGGGAAGGGAGTCCACGTTCCTTAGCTGCAGCACAGTCCACGGAACTGTTTCCAAAGGAGGGTTCCTTGGAGAAGCGGAGTTATAGGGCTTTCTTTGGCCCCAGGAACGGAGGGAGGCAAAACTTCCAGGCCTGCAGGCACATCTGACATGTTCATGTCTCTTCCCACCCCCCACCCCTTTCCCCTTCTTTGACCTAAATAAAGATGGGGAGAGGGGTGGATGGCCAAAACACCGCTGGGCTGGAGGGAGGAGGCCTTCTTTCTCCAGGGTTCTTTTGTATGGCCTGAGCTTATTCAAGCCGTTTTGCAGCAGGGCACACTTTCCCCCACCTCTGTTGAAGACAAAGGGACAGTATTGCTCCATTGACTTTGTAGAGGGGGAGAATGGGTGACTCATGGGCACACTGTGGGGTCTTGGTGGGCACCTGTGCACCCATGGGTGCCATGTTGCTGACTCCTGCTGTAGCCTGTATATATAATCATGCCTCCTTAGCAGGGGAGATCCTTAAAGAGCGATTTAAAGCTCTTTCAAGGCGCATTACAAATTTTACCTCTATAAGAGTGGAGCGCAAATCGGGGGTCGAGGCGCTTTTTATCTCCGATTATTCGCATTTTTGAATGCGCGTTAAATAGCGAGTTTTAATTTGCCGCGGGAGTTAAAGCACCTTATGGTCATGTAAACATGCAATTCTCCACATGTAAACAACTTTAAAGTGTGTTTCATGTAGCCCATAATGTGCTTCACCGCCTCTCGTGTGAAGAAGTGATGAGACACACACGGAGATGTTGTTGGAAAGAAGCCTCCTTTATTGTCTCTTTGCAAGGTTTATATAGATCTTAAGTCTTACTGTCCACGAGGACACAGCGTGATTGTACACAATAGCACAATAGAGCACAGCATCATAATGGTATTGGTATAAGACTGCAACATTAAGAATGCAACATTTCATGGACCGGGGAATAGTAGCAGAACATTTAGGAACATCTTGTATGTAGCCAGATGAGATTAGAGACAGAGAGAACGAGGTGATGTCAGGGTGTGCCCAGCGACGCAACTCGCTCGTTCTGCCCTTCACTCGTGAATTGGTATTAGGTGTAAATGCGCTTCTCCGTATATGCGCATAATCGGGCAACCAGGCGTCAAACCAAAATCTTGTAGAGGGGGCCTAATACTCTCTCTCTCTTTCCTTTCAGCGCCTCTTCAGGCCCTGTGGCTTTGAGACAGCTGCATTCATGCTGAGGGGCTTGCTCACTGGAGAGCCAAACGTGGGCCATCTCATGTTCTTATTGGAGGGATGCATCTAACCAAACCACATTCCTTGGAGGGGACGGGGAGAGGCTTTTCAGTAAAAACATGGAATTTCTTACATTAAAAAACACCTGTGCCCTGCTATGGCTGGATTGGGCTCAGCCCTGGGGCAAACCAGGGACAAATCCATTTAACAGAGTCATTAGAAAAAAGTTCCAGAAAAAAAGGCTGTCCAAAAGCAGGGTTTTATCAAGAGCCTAAAGTCAGCTGCATGAGAGGCCAGTTAAAAGAAAAACAAGGTCAAGGAAGTAAAGGACCTTTACCAGTGTTCTTCCAACAGCTACCAGGACTTAACTGAAGAGTTATATAGCCAAGTCTCCTATTCTACACTCAGACAGAGCTGCAGCACTTCAGGCCCCCTCCACAAGGATGCGCTTTTGCGCCCGGTTCGGGGATTATGCGCATTTTCGCGGAGGCGCATTTACGCCTAATCCCTCTGCACGGGAGGCGGCGAGAAGCGGCGAAGCGCATTAAAAGATGCCCAAAAAGCACTTTACAGGTAGTTAATGCGCATAATCGCTTGTTCACACAGCGAAAATGCGCTTTAACGGCCGGAGCAAAATAAAAGTCGCTATTTAACGCGCGTTCGAAAATGCGCATTATCGGGGAGATAACGCGCCTGTACGCCCGTTTTGCGCTCCGCTCGTGTGTAGGTAAAATTTATAATGAGCCTTCAAGGCTCATTAAACGTCTCGTGTGGAGGAGGCCTCAGAGGCTTCTGGAAGTACTTCTCGTGAGGAGGCCCTGCTCATAATGAGCCCTTTACTCATAAGGAGCCCTCCTTTGAAACCAGGCACTTTTCACAGAGATGGTTCTGTCATGTCTCTTGAAATGCTGCCATTCTCCATCTCAGAAGCAGAGCTCTCATCCTCTTGTGGGAATTGAGCCACGGACATCTCCCTTGAGGGCCCAGGCTCCTCCTGGTCCATCTCCAGGTGTCCTGGCATGAGCTGTTCCTCCTCACTGCAGTTTACCTTTAGGATATCTAATCTAGCTCTTTGTCTGAGAGGATTCCTCCAATGAAAACACAATACTCGGGGCCATGACAATTTAGAGTTCAAATTTTAGACTAATGCAAAACCCATCACACTAGGTAATAGAGTCAAGATTATCAGCACAATGGCATCTAGCACATGAACTGTCAAATGCAAGAACCCAAGATACTTTCTGTCTCAGACCATCTTCTCTGCAATGAACTCTGCATATGCTCTAGAACTCAAGTAGATAACAAGTAGCTACCTAAGTTAGATAGACTTTTTGAGCTTCTCTACATTTAAGAAAAAAACACCTGCTGCTTTCTGCTTCCATTTATGTCCTGAGATCACAATTAGCTGAAGGAATGAAGACACACACACCGAGAGTTCTTGGCAGGAAGCAATCTTTACTCTCTGTTAGCTTGGCTTATATAGATCTTTTACAATGCTGTTTGTGAAGACACAGCATGTTTCCACACAGTAGAGCACACACACATTATGGCTTGTCATAGGATAATACAATGGAGCACAGAATAAGAATGCTACATCACTTCTGCTACATCACTACTGCAACAATGTTGTTGGATAGAGAAATATTTAGCTGGCTAGTAAGAACATCTTGTATGTAGCTGGAAAGAGCCGGAAAGAGTTTGGAGACAGAGAGAAGAACTAGGCGCCCGGTTAGGTGATTATGCGCACAATCGCTGAAGCGCATTTACACCTAATACCTCTGCACGAGAGTCGGCAGGAAGAAGAAGCCACAGTCGTGTGTCTGTGGTCCCCCCTCCCCCACCGGCGCCCTAGTGGGAAGGATCGGGCAGGTGCTTGGTGACATTTTCAGGGCTGTAATCCGGGGACGTCGTCTGCCGGAGCGAGGCAAGGAAGGCGGCTCTCTCTCCCTTTGCGCAGACGGCGGCGGCCCCTGGGGGACGAGGGGGCGGTGGCACTGCTGCTGCGGCTTCAAAGCGAGCGACGGAACGGTCCCTGCGCCGCCCGCCTGCGGGATTTACCTGAAAGCCGATCTCTAGTCCAGCTCCTGGGGCAACGGGGTCGAAAGCCAAGCAGCTCCCTTTGGAGAGAAGTGGGTCCTTCTGTCCGATCCAGCCTCCGCCTGAACAGGTTGGGCGACGCATTTTAAAGGCTCCCCTCCTCCCGCTTTCCTCCCTTCCACACAATCCTGTTCTTTCCGCGCTCAGGGAGGGTGACATAATTTCCTCCTCCTCCTCCTCCTCTCATTCAGCCTCCTGACCGCCCGGCTGTCAGCTGTCAAAATGCACTTTAACGGCCGGAGCAAAATAAAACTCGCTATTTAACGCGCATTCGATAATGCGAATAATCGGATGTTTAAAGCGCCTCAGCTCCCAATTTGCGCTCCTCTCTTGTAGAGGTAAAAATTTTAAAGCGCCTTGAAAGAGCTTTAAACCTCTCTTGTAGAGGCACCATAGGTGAGGCCACGTTAGGGTTTTCCCAGCAATGCTTTGTCAGCCATGTTCTTTCCTTCATCTCATCTCTTTTCCTTAATTTAATTTAAGAAGTTTTGTGAATTTGATTAATAAGGAGTTTTGTGAAATGATGGCTTGTGTGTAGAATACGAAGTAGAGGTAAAGCAATTTTTTACCATCATTAACAGTGAAGGGATGCATTGAGCAAAACAGCACAAGGATATTAATATAGCCAGTCCGCAGATGGCATAAAAAACTAGCTGTCGGAGATATGCAAAATTAGGAAGCCAGTCTGTTAACCAAGAAAACATAGAGAATTGTGTATGAACATTGTTTTGAATGAAACATGCTAAATTAGACAAATGATCTTCAATTGTTTGATTTAAGTCATGGAAATGTACTTCACAACCAGCAGGGCCTACTAATTTACAGAACCCTCCAGTTTTTGCTAACAGATAGTTTATTGCAAACCGATTTTGCATTTGATTTTGATGGAGCTCATTAATTTCATGTTGTAGATCATGTACAATCTGGCCAGTAGTGTTAACAGTTTTTTCTAAACGACATGTTAAACCAAGAATAGAATGTCTATTTTCTTCTGCAATGATTCCAGGGTAGGATCCTAAGGATAAAGTACTGGTGATAGCTCCTAGAATAGCTCAAGGCCCATCAGACAAATCAGACAGCTGTGTATCAATAATAACTGTATCAGAGCAATGAGGTCCTAAAGGGCCACTCTGAATAGCTCGAGCTACCCGTGGAGCTACTGAATGAACAACTTGTACAGGCAAAGTGAGGTAACCTAAAGCAGCACATTGATATGCGCTTGGGTGATAATTAGCAGCTGTGTTATTGAAGAAAAACCATAAATTAGGGTCTTGGATTTGCCAGCCACTACAGATGCTACCGGTCATAGCTGTATAATTTGGTTGAAACATAGGGAAAGTTTTATAAATGTTATTAAGGGTTGAGGACTGATCCCAGTCTGTAACATTAAAGGGATAGGAAGAGTTATAATTTCCCCATAACCAAAATTTTTCAATGCAAGCAGAGTAATTACCTACAGTTGCAAGGATTTTAACTGCTTTATGCCAATCTTGCCACTTTGTATTCCAAATGCCAGTGGCATGACAGCAGAAGCACATAGCTGGAGTGATTTTAGACACTCGAAAAAATTGCCATTTAGATAGATTTAAGCTTTGTGGTTTAGCAAATAGTGTTGATTGATGAATATTCTGCAGGTGAGATACTACAATGTCTGGGGTGATGAAGGACGTAGGGATGAAAGCTACTTGGCTGGCAGTAAAGGGATGTTCATAATACAATGTAGCATTGTGACCATGAACATCAAACATATATTGTGCATGTCGAACCCAAATGTTAGCGTCAGGCACTAAAGAAACTGAAGGTATTGGGGCAGCAGCGCTTAAGCTAAATAATACTGAGATTAGACATAATATCATCATAGAATTAGCAGTAATTACAGCAAATACGGCAGTAACTAAATTTTCAGGAGTTTCAGGCAGCTCTTGTTGTTGGAGACATCTTTGAGCTGTAAAATTGTCTGTTTAACTGCTCCCCACGTTATCTTTGGTATTGGGACTTTCGGGACTAACGGTTGTTGCGGAGCAGTCTGGTGAAGCTGAGGATTGAAGTTCGGAATCGGATTGGGAGGGACTTGATGCCACGACATTAGAGTGATAAGGCTTGACACACTTGGCAGGAATCCAAACAGGACCGTCACTGGTGGACACAGCAGCGTAACCACGACCCCAGGTGATGAGAGGAACTTTTTTGAAGGCAGTTACTGCACATAGACTAGCAGCCTGCAATGTAGCTTGTGGCAGTACAGTCTGAGCTTGTACAGTAGCAAACTGCCCCTCACCAATTAGTTGTTCTACAATTATAGCACCACCAGCAGCTCGGGCATGTGCCTCAGCATGCCGTCTCATCTCACTGCTCCACATTACAAATTGAGAGGTATTTAGCAACATGCGCATAATATCCTTCCAATCATTTGGAATCATAGTATACCCACTAGAAATACCTTCAATCATTCCAATTACATAATTACTGGTGATGCCCATATCTTGGATAGCTCTACGAATTTCACGCAAGACTGGGTATGGCAGTGCTTCCCAAGTAGCCATTGCTTGGCCCTGGGCATTTTGAGTGTATGTTACAGGGCAGACTGCAAGCAGGTCTCCCAACTCTTCTCCAGTCAAAGTAGGATCCTGCTTACACTTCTGCACCATGCGTTGGAACTCAGATGGGGGTACAGAATCTGAAGCTGCAGAAGCGGAGGAATCTGAAGCTGCAGAAGCGGAAGCAACAGGAGGAGGAGGGGCACTGTGAGCTGAAGGATGAGATAGTGAAGCAGGGTGAGATAGTGGAGCAGGAGGTAAGAGGGTAGGTGTGTGATAAGCAGGAGAAGGATGCGTAGATAAAGCGGTTTTGGACCCGTAGAGGTCGACTGCTTGAAGGCATAAATGCCACACATGTAAGATTTCATCAGGAGCACGAGGCTCTGTATGAAGCAGACGCCCTATACATTTCCAGTTGCTTAAAACCAAAGATCCTTTCTCTGGGTACCATGGGCACTGTTCCCTGAGTTCACGGACCAGCCGTGCAAGGGCGGAGGAGGGAACATCATGTCCAGTTCTATTTAGCAAGAATGCTAATTTGTCTGCGTGTCTACGCTGTACCACTGACAGCGAGACGCCCATACTCACCGGGATCCAGAAGGATGATAGGTGCACCTTGAAGCTCAGGCCGAGCGTAGTGAGTGAGCGCAGGGGTCCCTGTTCGGGCGCCAGATGAAGGAATGAGGACACACACACCGAGAGTTCTTGGCAGGAAGCAATCTTTACTCTCTGTTAGCTTGGCTTATATAGATCTTTTACAATGCCGTTTGTGAAGACACAGCATGTTTCCACACAGTAGAGCACACACACATTATGGCTTGTCATAGGATAATACAATGGAGCACAGAATAAGAATGCTACATCACTTCTGCTACATCATTACTGCAACAATGTTGTTGGATAGAGAAATATTTAGCTGGCTAGTAAGAACATCTTGTATGTAGCTGGAAAGAGCCGGAAAGAGTTTAGAGACAGAGAGAAGAACTAGGTGAGGCCACGTTAGGGTTTTCCCAGCAACGCTTTGTCAGCCATGTTCTTTCCTTCAATTAGCTTATTACATGGGTGGCCACGTGGTTTGAATGGAATACTTCCTATTTCTGCCTTGAGTTTAAATTTCCATTCAGATCAATGAAAAATAGCCTAGTAGCAGAATTATGGTGTGAGGCCACCAATACACAAGGGTGATTTGTCGCTAACCCTGCTGCAGACAGTCCGACTGTGGTTAGTGAGTGAGCAGGGTTTAGCAAAGCGTATCACACAAGACACCTTAAACTCTACTGCTTAACCAGAAGCCTTAACCAGCAGGGCTTAAGATGTCTTCTGAACAGGCCCAGAGGTTTTTCAATACAAAATGCATTGTGCTATGTGGAATCCAGCCTGCAAGAGCTGCTCAGCCATGTAAGAAGCTGCCTAAGGTGGCTGACAAATGTCGCTCTTGGGGTCCAAGGTAATTTGGTGCATGACGTGGGAATTAGAACTTCACCTGCTGGCAAAAGAAGTTAATTACTCTGTCTATCCAATGATGTCACTCCGGGCTTCTCTAAACGAGCAATTTATAGCATGTTTGTGATTGGCCACTCAAAGAAGTGTGTGGGTCAATTAGATGATGTCATCAAAAGTCAAGACATCTCTCACAGATTCCCCTAGTAATCCCACTTTTTTAAAATACAGAGATAATGCAGTATCTCATTTCTCGAAAGATTTCCCCAGCAGGTAAAATTGGCGGTGTGCTATTATTCTGCCACCAGATGGCACTGTTTCATTTAACAGAATAGCATTACCCAGAGGGGAAGTTTTCCATTCAAAATCACAGTTGTGGTCTAAAGGAGCCGGTAGTGAACGTGAAAAGACCCTAGTAAAAGAAAGCCTGGCAAGGATGCGGGCTTTTTTCCCCTTAATGTAGAGACACCCTCCATCACTAGCTGCAGCACCACTGAAGTGAAATGATCCTAAGGACTATTTGGGATCCTAGAAAGGTGCCTTATACCAGATCAGATTATGGATCCCAGTATTGTCTTCAATAAATGGTGGCAGCAGCTTCCAGGATCTTGGGCGCACTCCGTCCCTGTCACCTGTTTAAAAAAATTAAACAGCAACAATCAGAAAACAGAGATGTCAGAAACTGAACCTCAAATCTTTGGCATGCAAAGAATGTGGTCTAACATGGAGTTATGTCCCCTTTCCTCAAAAAGATGCAGGCCTCTCTTGCCCCAACAACCCAGCAAGCATCACTTGCTCAGAATTCCACACATTATATAGCAAAAACCCCAGTGTTGTGACTAACAGCCAGCCTAAAGATATCTGAGATCTGTAACTGGTTTTCCAGTCTGTTTATATTTCTTTTAAAAAAAAAAGTGCTGCAGGAATGGGAGGACGGTGGAAAGGCTGAATTGCATCAGAGTTGTGGAACTGGGGAAGCCTTAAAATTAAATCCCCACTCCCAGCTGCCATTTGCTCTGTTAGATGTACACCTGATAACAAATGGCAACAATACTCACACCTCTGATGTGAGTGTCCTGTACAGGTATTTAGCCCACACATGCAGGGATTAAAGGTGTGGTGAGGGGCAAGGCCTCTCCCCAACATCCCAGCATGCTCAGCTCCTCTGTAGATCTTTGTGTGCTGCACAAAAAGGATGTTTGTAATGAGGTGAAATATGCATGTAACATGTAAGGTTGACAAGAATTCACTGTATTTTGTAGGACTGATTAGCCCTACATATGCTATGAGCGTGCTTCACAAGGATGCTTCTGAAGTTAGAGCCTGGCTGTTTCTGGGAAAAGTCCTCATGAACTTAGATAAAGGGTCTGTTCCTAGGACTGAAGCTCCTACTTGAGTCAAGTTGCACAGATATTTGATTAAGATAAAGAACCTTTTGTCAAAGCTTTTCCTCAGAGTATGGAAAATAGACTCAATATAATTTGTTATTATGAGCCTTTATACACAAGGCTTTATTTTGCACTTGTGATTACTCACTCATGGTAGTTTGCTGGTTATTTTCACGCTATCATCGTCATCCACCAAGGTCTCTTCCATGCTTTGCAACTATTATTACATTTTATTTTTTAGCAGAGAAAGTGTGGTATTTTTTCTGAATGGCCTCTATAATGCCATAGAAATCTCATGTAATTGCACACTTCTGCTATACTACAGCACTGTCTAGTGGTTTTGTAAGAGAACATATGGAAAGGTGGTGAAAAAAAAACCTCAGGGGGGAAAAGGTGTAAACTCCCAAGCAGCCAATGGATTCCACCTAATTTTTTGTCTGTGAAGTTAAGGGGGGGAGAGAAAATGTAATGCCCTTTATGAATAATTGAATTTAAATTTGATGTCTACTTTCTTTCGTTCTTTCTTTGTCTTTGGAAAAGAAAGAAAGATAATGGAACTGAGCTAATGTTAACCCCCCAAATACTATTACAGAAACCAGCCGGACTGGCTATTAAATCTAACTTGGCTACTCGTCTGGAATTCATTTTAATGGTATATCCATGCCCCCTGGTACTACCGCTTGAGGTGTCTGCCTCACTCTGCCTAATGGTAGGGCTGGTCCTGCTGAGGAAAGACTTCACATATCTGATAGAGTATGCTGAAGTAAACACAAGTTTTACAGCACAACACATTTTTAATATTTGAAGTGCCTCAGTACTCTTGGTGGTGTTTTGGCGTGTGCGTGTGTGTGTGTGTGTGTGTTGTTGCAACAGACTGACTTGGCTACGCATCTGATATCCATTTAGATGCTGTAGAAAATCTTAGGTGTGCTCTTAACAAAAGATGCATAATGAGCATCGTCTGCATGTTTTTCCCTCAAGATGGCGCTTTTGTTGTGAGGATAATGCATTTTCTGAGAGCTCAAAACGTAATATGTATTATCTGGGAGATTTCAGTATTTCTGCTCCCAAGTGTCTTCAACTGCTATTGTTGTGACTGTAATGACCAACAAAGTTGTGCATAATTAATTATGAGTAGCACAAACATCTCCTCCATATCAGTGCCATTTTGAGAGCATTTTGGTTTTAGCTTAATTATTTTCAATCATTTAAAAAACAAACCCTTAGAGGCTGTGCATAGGACCCTATCTAGCAAGGTTTTTTTTAAAAAAAATCACAGAAAGAGAAAAAGATGATTTCCACTGTGTCTGTTATATGCAATAACGTATGTTGTAACTTGGAAGTTGCCACTGTGCAATATTGCACAACAGCTAAATCAAACTTGTAACTTTTTGAGCGATTGTGCAGAATGACCCTAAAGTTCGAAATGCAATGCCAGTTTCACATTTATCATTATTGGGAGTAAGTCGTCATCCCATTTTGCATGGACAAATGTAACAAGTTTTATGCTGCCCTAAACTCCCAAAGCAGAGAGCTGCTGGTGTCTTCTAGTGCAACCTTATAGATGTTTACTCAGAATTATGTCCCACTGTATTCAATGGAACTTACTCCCAGGAAAGAGTGTATGGGATTGCAGCCACTAGTGGTTTTGCCTTAGTGTGGCCTTTCCCATCCTTGGGTCTGCAGATTTTGTTAAACTACAACTCCCATCATTCTCACTCAGCATGACCAATGGTCAGGGATGATGGGAGTTGTCTTCCAGCAAAATCTATCTGTGGAGGGATCTTGCTTGGGAAAGGCTGCTAGCAGAAAGCAGTTCTGGTCACACAAAGTACCTGATTTCCACTGATCCCTCCTACTCATTATTTAAGTCCCAGCAAAATCTGTTTTTGAGAGTTATGGGACGCTCTGGAACAGAACAGGGTATGATATAGAGGGCTGGTTAGGGGATTTGGCAAAAATCAAGTGCCCTGACTTGCATAGACAGCAGCAGTTTCCACAAAGGCAAAGCCTTCATGGGATACAATCCACAATTGCCTACAAACATGGTAGATGGAGAGAATAAATGGGTGAACTGTTTTGCTATTCAGAATTTGAGTCATAAGCTCCAAGTGTCCCTTTATTTTATTGGGTAGCAAATTTACTGTTCCCTTTTGTGTGATCATATGACACCCTTGTGCATTGGTAAGCAGAAGAGTTAAAACAGAAGCCCTTGTATTGGGTAGAAGTATTATAGCCTTCGCAGCCTGCAGAAAAGAACTCTTTTTGCACGCTCACAGCTTCCCAACACTGTAGCATTGAAAAGCAAGGAAGGAACATTTGAAGAAACAAATAGAGGAAGGCTGTACCAGGCTGGTGCCCTCCAAATGTCTTGGGAGTACAGCTCCCATAATCCCATAGCCAGTCACTCCTACACATCTGGGGAGTACCAGACTGGAGAAGGCTGCTCTGGACTAGGCTTACCAGATAAAATCCAGGTCAGGGTTCATGTAACTTTAACAGTTGTAGAGAAAAGGGAATTTCAGCCAGGGTCATTTGTATGCAATTAGTTCCTGGTGAAATTCCCTCTTTATCACAACAGTTAAAGTTGCAGAGCCCTGCCTTCTTTTGTATATGGTCGCTCTAGTATAGTGCCTGCAACTTTAACTGTTGTGATGAAGAGGGAATTTCACCAGGAACTAATTGCATACAAATGACACTGGCTGAAATTTCCTTTTCTCTACAACTCTAAAGTTACATGAGCCCTGACCTGGATTTTATCTAGTCAGCCTACTCTAGACACTATAGGGGGAAAGGCATTACAGCTCAGTAGAAAGAACTCTAGAAAGCTTTATTAGGCCACTCCATACATTACTTCCCTATGTAGCATAGGTTGTGATTTACACATGTTAATTCCTCCATGGAAATGCATTTTGCATAGGAATTTTGCAATGTGTAAATTAAACACCTGAAAGGAGTATTTGGTTTCCTAACACCTCAACTGCTTTCCCAGCACCTAGGAATTAGCCTTAGGATATATGACATTGCTAAATGACATTAAACATGGTAAAGATGAGGTAAGAAACTGGACTTTAGGAAGCAAAATAATATTACCAAGGCAAGGAAAGCCGAGGAATCGCAGGAGGCATATACTATTTTTAAAAATGTATTTCTTATATTTCTAGACAAATCCCCCAGCAGGTTTAGATTCAGATTCATGTGCCACCTTCAATAGTTCATGCTTGTGCAATCACTTGGCGTTTTTCTTCTTTTAAAAACAACCATGCCAGGTACAGTATTTAATACAAAAATAGCGAGGCAACTCAATCAGAGCTAAATTGAAGCGAGGTCCATTCCCAGCACTTATCATAATGCCTAGGCTCATTCCTGAAACAAAACAACGTGATTGTATAGAAGACAACACCCCTGAGATTTTATACACTGAAGCAAAGGACAAGATGTCACCCCACTCCAATTCCATATTGGCAAGCTATCCAGACTGGCCATTAAAATGTATGTTGTGCCTCAGCTTGGGATAGAGCAGGAAGGAGGAACAGATGAGCCCGGGAGTGTTTGGGGAGCGGCCCTTCACAGGAACAGGCAGAAGCTAGCTGCAGGCCAACGTAGCTGACAGCAATCCCTAATCACCACCATCCCAATATAAAACAAGCCAGAGGGCCTGAGCGGGTGATGGAAGCAACTGTTGTGTTTCATGCCTCTGCCCTTGTTGCTTGCATACCAGCTCCTTGATCTTGCTTGGAGGTGACCCCGACCTTGGAAAGGACTTTGACGACTTCGGTGCAGTCCTGAACCCAGTGTTGTTTGACTTGGCTTTGGATGGATACTTTTGGCATATGACCACAGACTGTTTGTTGATGTTTCCTAGACTGCTTATCTTGCAAACACTGGTGATTTACGACAACTTATTTCAACGTTGAATGTGGGACAGCATCCTCCACTGTACCTGAAGGATGCAGGCTAGCTTTGGGCACACACTGCTCTGTCCTCCAAAACACAGGTGCTAGCAGCTGTGACCTTAGGCAGCTCTCTCACTCACAACCATGTCTTCAGTTGGGCATTTTTTCAAGTGATCATCATGGTTTGGTCACTAGTTTTGCCGTGAGCTTTACAAGATGCTGTCACCATCCATGCAGTTATTGTCCCATCTCCCCCCCCCCCCCGGTTGCATGTTATTTTGCAGTGGGAAAAATGTGGTATTTTTGACGGCCATGCAATGAAACCTCCATCTTTTCCCTGTGTAATCCTTCCATTGTGCTATATCCTGCTTTGTGTGGGTGGGTGTTGGGCGGTGCAGCATTGATGTCAGTACTGATGAGGATCAGTTGAGAGTGTCTCCTCCTGCTCCTCTCCTCCTGCTCAGCTCTGTATTTTAGGAATGCCTAAGCAGATGGCCAATGGGGAGGGGATGATGGTTGCAATGGACATGAGCACATGCAACCCGTTTCTGTAAATCATGGGAGGAAATGCCCTGTCTGAAGATGCCCTAGGCCTCTGTACAGTGCATCTCCCTTCCCACTGAGGATTCGCAGCAAGCTTCATCATTCCATGCAAGGAGGCTGAGAGCTCTGGTATTTCAATATTTGTGCTTATTTGGATCGCAATGTATGGCAAAGAGCAACTTGTTGCGATTCATATTGCCATGCCCAAGATAATAGAGATGTTTATTATTCTGCTTGAAAATTCTGACCCTAGCTTGCTAGCAAAGGAGCGATGGTCTTGCATATATTTGACCTGAGCCATACAGCAATGCAGATTTACCAAAGTTTTATTTCAACCAGGGCTGGCGTCAAGGGCAGGCATGGTTGGGCCCCTACCGAGGGCCCACACCTCAGTAAAGGCCCACTGACAACAGCAACCTCTTCACCATGGCAACCTGCCTGTTCACTTGCCTCTTGATCTGGCCCAGATAGCAGTGGTTGTGAGGAGAAGGACCTTATTTACTCATTGGCTCTCTGCCTGCCAAGCAAGGAAGTGGGAGCAATGCTGAGAAAGGGGAGGCTTAGTAACAGCAGCAGGTGACCATGATGGTGGGAGGGCTATTAAGACATAAGAAGAGCCATGCTGAATCAGACAAAGGGTCCATCTATTGAGAATATTTTGACCAGGGCCTCTCAAATTTCTGGAGCTGGCACCAATTTCAATTGAAGGCAGTTCCTTTACATTCTAGCACCTCAGGTTTTGCAAGGCTTTCAAAAAACCCAGCTTGCTGAAGAAGAGCTGACCTGGGCAGTATGTTAAAGTTGAGCTCTAGGAATGTCAGCTTCTTGGCAGTTGCTTGTAATAGCCAGGAATCTAGCTTTTCGGAACCTGGGGGGGGGGGTGATCAGAATAAAGACAAAATCGGAAGATCAGATTTCAAAGAAGAAAGGAGGAAGACTAGAGTTTAACTAAGGTGGGTCAGTCATGTCCCCCACGCTGTTCAACATGTACATGAAACCGTTGGATGCGATCATCCAGAGTTTTGGAGTGCATTGAACTGGTGCTTGCCTGCGACAATGGACTGGATGAGAGCTAATAAACTGAAACTCAATCCAGACAAGACTGAGATGCTATTAGTGGGGGGTTCCTCTGACTGGATGGAGGGTGTTTAACCTGTTCTGGATGGGGTTGCACTCCCCCTGAAGGAGCAAGTTCATAGCTTGGGGGTTCTCCTAGAACCATCTCTGTCACTTGAGGCTCAGGTGGCCTCGGTGGCACGGAGCGCCTTCTACCAACTTCAGCTGGTGGCCCAGCTACGCTCCTACCTAGACAGGGATAACCTCGCTTCAGTTGTCTATGCTCTGGTAACCTCCAAGTTAGATTACTGCAATGTGCTCTACGTGGAGCTGGTTTGAAGATGGTTTGGAAGCTGCAGCTTGTGCAAAATGCAGCGGCCAGATTGGTAACAGGGACCAGAAGGTTCGAACATATAAGACCAATTCTGGCCCGCTTGCATTGGCTGCCTGTATGTTTCCGAGCCCGATTCAAAGTGACAGTTTTAACCTATAAAGCCTTACACGGTGTGGGACCACAATACCTGATGGAACGTCTTTCTCGACATGAACCTATCCGTACACTGCGCTCAACATCAAAGGATCTCCTCCAGGTACCTACTCCGAGGGAAGCTCGGAGGATGGCAACAAGGGAGAGGGCCTTCTCTGTAGTGGCCTCCCAATTATGGAATGATCTCCCCGATGAGGCCCGCCTGGCGCCAACACTGTTATCTTTTTAACGCCAGGTTGAGGTTTTAACTGACTTTGTGGCCAGGGTTAAAAGTTTAAAATGTTTTAAATATCTGCTGTTTTATGTTTTATGTTTTTAAATTTTGTATATTGACTTTTATTGTTCAGTCTTTTAATTTTTGTAAACTGCCCAGAGAGCTTCAGCTATGGGGTGGTATATAAATGCAATTAATAATAATAATAATAATAATAATAATAATAATGCTCAGTCATGATCTGTTGTTTGTTGGAGCAACAAACAGACAAACTTGTCTGGCTTCCAGTCCTGTTACAACAAAACAGGAAAATATTCCCAACCCCTTAAGATACAAAAACAACACAACTAGGTGTACTCAACCTAGTTGTATTGTTTTTTCCAGTCCTGTTACCACTTGGATCTCTGCGGTGCTGTCATATTCCTGCCTTCTTGGGAAACCTGACTTGCTCAAGACCTTAGTAAAACCCAATCCGAAGTCGAACCTTGTAACTGAAGCCTCACGAGGCAACAGTGAGCTCATATGCTTGTTGTGGAAACAAAGCTAGTGATAAGCATTATGCACAATAACTTGAGTGGTATCAGGTTAATTTAATAGGGTGACCATATGAAAAGGAGGACAGGGCTCCTGTATTTTTAACAGTTGCATAGAAAAGGGAATTTCAGCAGGTGTCATTTGTACACATTCAGCACCTGGTGAAATTCCCCCTTCATCACAACAGTTAAAGCTGCAGGAGCCCTGCCCTCTTTTGTATCTGGTCACTCTAATATAGCTCCTGCAGCTTTAACTGTTGTGATGAAGAGGGAATTTCACCAGGTGCTGAATGCGTACAAAGAACACCTGCTGAAATTCCCTTTTCTATGCAAAGATACAGGAGCCCTATCCTCCTTTTCATATGATCACCCTAAGATTAATAAATGATACTGAATGATTAGCTATAGCATCTGATAAGAAGTTTATGTCTTGTACCTCACTTTTAAGAAGGAAACCTGGGTTGTGACAAGTGGATAAGCATGTACATTTAGACAGGCAGGGAGTTGGTGGCTGGGTGTGAAATGTGCATGTTGTGAACTTTTAATAGAACTGAGATCCCCCTCCTCCAAATTATCTGAGAAGAAGTTTGATACTCCAAAGTACCTGGATATACTGCAGGACAAATATTATAAAATTACTTTAAAAAACTGCAAATCTTCCAAAGTCATAGGCATAGAGCTGTTCCCATTACTCAGTATAAGGTGGTAAAATGCTAGACTATTCCACTTCAGGGTGCAAATGTTTTTTTTTTAATGGTCCACCTCATGAAAAGCTTCCACAATGAGGCCTACTTGCTCCTTGATATGCTTGTTTGCTACATGCAGAGTGGGTGTTCGTTTGTTTTTAATTTGGAGGATCATTCAAAGTTATGACACTTCCACCCCCCATTGTAGTCTGAAATGGTACAGATCTGGATTATACTACTTCAGTTTACCTGTTCTGGGTAATGTGTAGAGTGAACCAGAGATTAAAGTGAGGTCAATAGATTGCTGCCGAGCTGAGTACTGTAATGGTAATGAATGCATCATTTGATTATATTAGGCACTGTGTAATTTCATAATAGATGTGAACTATCTTGATACAAGTGAGTGACTGGGTTCGCACAATCACCATAGTGTGTCATGGCTTATCTAAACCATGATGAGCCACAGCACGTATAGGTGCCATCCTGAACATTCAAACTGCAGCCACAGCTTGTTATGTTGCCTGAACCCGGGGAACAAGGGCTATGCAAGGGTTAAACAACCCTCGCATAACCCACAGCCTGTTCAACCTTTACATACCCCACAGTCCCCGGGTTTGGATGACATGCTAAGCCACGGTTGCAGCTTGAATATTAAAAATGGCTGCTGGCACACACTGAATCCTATGATGGGCTCTTTGATAGTGTGAACCCATCCAATCACTGAGTAGTTGTGCTTAGGAAGAAAATATTTTTTAACTGAGAAAGTTAAAAAAAATGTTCCTTACATAGTTTAAGAACTGTTGTTGTTTTACTTGCTCTGCAACATATGCTAGACACCTATGTCTAATCACAAAGCTACTATTTCAGTTTTATTTAATTCTGCACCATGATTTTTAATGCCTTTGCTTTCACTATCACAGCATTCCTGACCTCTTTAATTAGGGTGAACTTGAGTTCAGTATACTTTTTCCCCTCTCCCTGCCCCTCAGTTGAACTTGATACAGTTTACAGTTTAAAAGTTTCCAAGGAAACACAAACAACATTCCAGAAAAGAGATTAGCATTAACTACATTTTCAGAGCAAACCTTGTTTTCTTAACTAAAGTGTGTGTATGTGAGCCTGAAGTTGGCCTGCCACTTGGCATGGAAAAACATCAACAGATTGCCATGAAGGCTGCAAATTACACTGGTTATACTTAGGAAGAGAAGAACTTCAACTGGATCGGACTAGAGGTCGAATTTCTTCCACATTCTATTTTACGCAGTGGCCACCCAAATGCCTTTGGGAAGTTCACAAGTTAAGCCATGATGATCTTCAGTTATTTGCCCCAGAGTCTGGTAATCAGGAGGATGCTTCCCCTGAGCAGAGAGGTTTTTTGAAGCTGCCATGTCTCACAACCACGAATAGACTTATCCTTAATGGAATTGTCAGACCTTCTTGTTTCCTATTTAAAGCCATTTATTAAAATTTAAATGGCTTGAAGCTTCACTTAAAAACACAGGATTCGTTTGTAGAATATATAATTAGTTCACTATAAAATAGACTCTCATTCTATATTCATTTGGTTGAGCAAAACTACCTCAGGTTGGCGAGGTTTTAAACTCTTCTTGTGCTAAGAATTCAAACAGCTTCAGCCAAGGCAGTACTTTTGTTCCTTTGTATTTTCTTAGCATCCAAACTGCAGCATATATTGTTCCTTTTCACCTTTCACCTCAAAGTGCTGTCTTTGGTAGCATGCTGAGCGTGTTTTTACAGTGTTCTAGAAAATCTCACTAAGTGCCTATGCCATTAACTTTTAAAAAATAAAAAGATTTTGCTAGATCAGCCTTCCCCATCCTGGTGCCCTCCAGATGCCTGGGACTTCAGCTCCCAAGCGTCTTGACTAATTGGCCATCCTGACTGAGACTGGTGGGCAATGTAGTCTAAAACATCTAGAGGGCACCAGGTTGGGGAAGGCTGAGTTTTTTAAAAAAATTGTGCATGCTACAACGAGCTCATAGTCAACAAATGCAGTAACGGTCAACTATTCAAATAAAAATATATAAAAGGAAACTCTGTTCCTATTCTTATTTGAGTTACATTAACAGTAGAATGTTCTTAGAGCGCCCCTCATCTAATCAGATCCCTCCAAACCATGTTTGGGGTAACAGAGGTTTATAGGCTGCTGTCCCTTTGTTGACAAATGCCATGAAGGAAACCAGATTTCCATGAAGTGGTTCTGTTTGGCCACCTCTCTCAGAACTCGGCTATGGTGGGGCTGTGTTTGATGACTGCTGCTCCACATTACCACTCCAGCATGGGAGGCTGCATACAGCAACTTTGAAAAGGGCCTCTGCTCTCCTGCTCTTCCAAAGTTGGGGGCAAAGGAATTGTAAACAGTGAGGTCAGAGGGAATTGAAATGCAGAAAATTCAGCCAGTAATAATTACCTTAACAGAAGCCATTCATAAAACAGTAGTTGGGTGCAACACAGTCGTGAACAGATTATCACACTTTGGCCCACTTCTCATGATCATGACATAGGGGAAAGAAGCCACTGTGGCCCTTTGAACTGTAGTAAAAAATGTAGACCCCAGATGCCCAAACCTATTATACAGTGTAGTTGAGAAACATACTAAAGTCATAGTTGCTACATCTGCTGTATATTTTCTTCTAGACATAAAACTCTAGCATTCACCACTGTTAGGCAGAGAGAAATATTTTCAGCATACTCAGTAGACTGTGGAACGTATGTCCAGAGGGCCTTGCTCAGAGACTATCCATAGTTACACCCTCATATACACCCAGAGCAACAGGAATTAAAATTCTAGTCAGCTCAGAACTGCTGACCAGATCGTATATTACCTGCAGACACCGGGATATTAAAACACTCAAGCTATTTTTTCACCAACCAGTGAATGAAGTAATTCCTTAATACAATTACCTCTGTATAATTGAAAGTTAAATCAAGGATGACTATATGATTTGAATATTAATTTAAATAATTTCATCTTTATTACACTATTTTGACAGTACATTGTACTGCCAGATGGGTTATTCATTTTCTAGTTGACTTTGATTTGCATGTTCATAGTTAATCAAAGAAACACACAAAGCTTTTTCAAATTTTCTAGCAGACTGACTGAGATTATTTTAATTACCATGGCCAAAAAATCACTTATTTATACTCCACCCTTGGCATCATTAAGTGAATAACTTGCACAATATGTAAAATGCACAATTTGTGACCTGCGGCCTTATTCTGAATAGATATAAAACGATAACATTTATAATATACTCCACATAAAGGGATTTATATGGGGGAGAAAATAAAGTGCGTGGACTAAGCAAAGCCACTATATACATAGCAAAGATTCTTTGAGGATTCTTGCTGGATAACCATGACTGGCTTTTAGCTCAGTTAAAAAGACCCAGTGAACAGTCTAGAAGCACCCACGGCTGTAGCATTGTTGAAAAGAAGCGGATGCAGTCCTGACCAGTACCTAAATAGAAATGCCCAAAATATATTTTAAAAAATTAACTCCAGACAGCTAGGCTCCATTTCTTAATCAGTGCAGGGTGGCCTTTATGATGGTTTCCTTTTTAACAATCCTCCTGGAATCAGCAGGCTCAGTCTTGGGCACAGAGGGGAGAGGAGAGAAAAAAAGACTGCTCGGCTCTCTCATTCGCTGGATATGGATTCGTAAGAGAATCCTCCTTGTGGCAACGTGCCCTACTTTGCAGACAACAGTCCTCTCTTTGAAGTGTCCACTGTTTGAAGGCCTGTCCTCTCCAAGTCTGGTTTAAAGAAAAAGGACCATAAAAAGGGAGAGCCCTGAAGGGGACTTGAGAGGCTGCTCCTCAACAGTAGCACCTGGACACCAGACTGAGCAGGCACACAGCTCACCTGGTCATTGTCTCACCCACTTAGGATGAGATGAGTTGTAGTTCTATCGAAAAGATAATTATTTCTAAATTTGCTTCGTATGCAAATTTTATTCATATCTATGTCCTCTTTTGCCCCATTTTGGTGATGCATTTCCGCTGTTTTGGCAATACATGTGGCAATCCTATTTGTGATCATTTCTCCCCCATAACACTTCCAGATGAACTTTGGCTGCTTTCAGATCTAATGTTTATTTCACACTGGTAAATCAAATTTAATTCATTTTGTTGGGAGTCACCAACATCATCTGGAATGATTAAGGTGTATCTAAGCTGCAACTCAGGGTGAATTCACACATGCCCAAGGCCATGGGTTTGTGCTGTTTTATCCTAAGCAGGTTCCTCCCCACTATGTATAGAGACACATGCGAAACGTACATGATTCTCTGCCAACAAGGATTTGTGGCTGATATCCCTGATCCATTTGCAGAAGCAAGCTTCTCAACATGGATCTTGCTATATCAGGACCAAAGTGCGGACAAATGTGTTCGGTAGGGTGTGTTTGAATGGGAACCATTGCATTTACATTGTCCTTTTATGGTAACCTTTCTAAGATAATGCTTGAAAGCATTCTTGGAAGTTAAGGTAAAGACTATGACCCTGTTCAGGTGACATTTTGGGGGATATGGTTATGCTAACCATGTCTCACTGTGGTTACCACTAACCACAGCTAGTGCTGCTGCCACACGACCGTGGAACCACGTCCCATTGTGAGGTTTGCCTAACCATGTACCTCTCTGCTAATCTCTTCAATCTTCCAACTGGTCCGCTCCACATCCCAGTGTCCCTTGCAGCACACATGGCCATGGGCAGCCATTTCCTGGATGAGGCTGGTGGCCATGTTGAGACTGTGGCTCCTGCAGGTTATGTAGCAATGTGGTTATATAACAACTATGGTGGGGAAAATACTATACATATGACATGCTAAGCCTTCATGGTTAGCCCAAAATGGTTAACCAGCATGGCTTAGCATGATGCCTGAACAGGGTCTATTTTGGAGAGGCTTCTAATTCTTAAGGGACAGTATCCAGTGCTGACAGTCAGTCTGCCAGCACTCATCAAGTTGCACTAGTGGGGATGACTGCTAGAGCAACACTTGCTAGAGAATCCAGAAGCTAGTCAAAACTAGCATTTCCAGAATGGGACAGGACAGGACAGCATTACTTCCTTCCATGAGCTCTGCTGACTTGTTCTGTTCTGTAAACACCAGTTTCCGGAGTTACTGTAACAAGTGTTAGCTTCCTGTTGCACTAGTGGTTGTTTCCAGGAGCGCAATGGCACTGCTGGATACTGCCCAAGGTTCTTGAAGATAGGTTCTTAATTCCTAGACTCGAATATGAAATGGAGGGGGAAGCCGCAGAAGCAACCCGGGGGAGAAATAGTAGGTGTGATAAAGCCCTGAGACTCTTCTGAAATTATTTCCTTCACTGTATTTCTGTCAAAGCTACGTTGGCATTCCTCCCCCAAAGCTACCCTAAAGTTTTGTCCTGATGAACAGCTATGAAATTAAGGTCAATGACTACTGTTCTTGTTTACCACTAGGTGGCAATAACCAGCAGAAATCTAACAATGGTACTCTGGAAATGCAAAATTGTCAACTCTCTTGCATAACAGTAGTCTTTAATCTGTGCTGCCACATGAGGATGTCTCTACAGACATTCACCTGAACCATTTATTAAAAGGGCAACTCACTGAAAACAAACCTTTATAATTCTTTCTAATTTCACTGCAAAACACGAATTGTGTGGGTTTTAGTTCAGTCTTACTCATGTTCACACTTCGTTATTTCACCAGGCTCATGTCCTCTCAGTTTTGCAAGAAGAGTCTCAGTTCCTTTTATTCACGTCCTTTGGGTTTCATGTTTACATTTTCTTAATCTGGCTGATGCCTTAACTTTTCCCTTTGGTGTTTTTTGCTGGGAGAGTGGCAATTTGTTTCTCTGCATTTTTGCATCAGATGTGCACGACCATCAAGTATTTCTACTTATCCACCATGCTAAATAAGAACCATTATTCTGCACTGGAACTTGAAGTCAGATGAATGCCTTTCCTTCCACCCTAACTAGGCTGACCATATGAAAAGGAGGACAGGACTCATATAACTTTAACAGTTGTAGAGAAAAGGGAATTTCAGCCAGGGTCATTTGTATGCAATTGGTTCCTGGTGAAATTCCCTCTTCATCCCAACAGTTGAAGTTGCAGGCACTATACTAGAGTGACCATATACAAAAGAAGGCAGGGCCCCTGCAACTTTAACTATTGTGATGAAGAGGGAATTTCACCAGGAACTAATTGCACACAAATGACACTGGCTGAAATTCCCCTTTCTCTACAACTGTTAAAGTTACATGAGCCCTGTCCTCCTTTTCATATGGTCAGCCTAACCCTAACCCACCACTTCCCTGAAGGCCTAGCGTCAACTCCACCATTTTCAGTTGTGTCTCTATACTTGGCACTCTCTATACTTGTCTTTTCAGAAACTCACACACTTATCCCCTATAAGTCAACACAAATGTGTTCATTCCTAGTTGGTGGTGACAGCATTCACAGACCCTTCAAGTAATACTTTTTGTCTTCTGCATGCTGCTTCCTTCCTCTGTCTTCTTTACAGGATACCATCTCCATTTATTTATTGCATTTCTATAACACTGAATAGCCGAAGCTATCTGGGCAGTTTTACAAAAATGTAAACCATGAAAAACGTTCAAAATATAAAACAGTATAAAACATAGTATAAAATACAATATAAAAGCACGACCAGGATAAAACCAAGCAGCAATGCAGAATACAGATTTAAAATACAACTTTGAACACTTCAATAGAACTTTGAACACTTAAAAAAAAGGAATTCAGAAATCAACACAAATATGCTCTACGGCCTCAGTAATTCAGCAGCTGTTTCTGCCAAATAATCCAGGTCAAGTTATTTGTTTATATTGTACCTGAATTTATTGTACTCAGTTTAACCTTGCTTGGGGTTCAGCCAGATCAGACATCTCTAACAAGGGGCCTCAGCTGTGTAAACACATTCCTGGCCACCACCAAAACCTGAGCATCCCGGTTCAAGGCCGAGTCCAGGAGTACACCCAAACTATGAGCCTGAGTCTTCAGGGGGAGTATAACTTCATCCAGGAAGGTTGAATCCCTATTCCCTGATCTGCCGTTTGACCAACCAAGAACACCTCTGTCTTGCCTGGATTAAGCTTCAATTCGTTCACCCTCATCCAGTCCATGACAGAATCTTAACAGCATTTCTATGACATTACTGAAATAGCTTCTAACCACTTCAGCTTTCATTCTCTTAGTGGCATGTGTGTTATGTGTATGTGTCCTGGGCCCCACCCGCTTTTGCTCTGCCCATTACCAATCCTACCCACCAATGTGGTCCCTGAACAGTTCCACAGTTATCAATGCGGCCCTCCACCCAACAAAGCACACAGTAAATGTAGATGGTTTCCATCCCTGACTTGGCTAGAAGCATGGTATTTGCTGGTCACATATACATATTTATTGAAGTATTTAATACACAGTAAACAATATAAACAGAACTGAAGAAGAACCATACAAAGTGAAACCATAAACAAGCAAGAAAAGCTAAAGGAATGTAGAAAAAAGGGACATCCTTGAATAATATAAAAATCATAACAAATTTGCACTTGGTCTAACACCCCACCCCCACCCCCCACCCCTACATGCTAAAATCACAGAAAGATTACAATGGGCTGTTGTTTCTGATTGGGTTCCCTAAGTTATTTAACAAAACCACTGTTGATCTCTTTCCTGTCTGAGATAATTGAAACAACCACATTAGCAAGCGGAGAATGCAACTTGAGTGGGAATGTGCTTTGTTTTGGCACGTGCTGATGCTGCTCTCAGATTGCTTCAGTCAGTATGTAGCCAAGTTGCAACTCAATCCACATTTACTCTGTGCTGCTCAAACAACTTCTATGACATAGTTGACGAGAGGCTGAGAGGTGAAACTATCACATGGTCATGTCACCCCGTGTGGAACTCTCCATGGTTTCACTCACCCTAAAATATTCTGGACACCAATAAAAATCAAAGGGGCAAACCACTCATTGCATCAGTCCTCCCCAACCTGGTACCCTTCATATTTTTGGACTTCAATTCCCAGCATTCCTGACCATTGACCATGCTGGCTAAGGTTGCTGGTAGTTGAAGTCCAAAACATATAGAGGACACCAGGCTGGGAAAGACTGTATTACATGCATTTATTCGTTCATACATATAATGAAGTTGTAACAGCTGTCTTTTTGTAAACAAAACCAGGTTTGGAAAAGGGGGTTTACAAAGAACCACTGTCCCTGTTCATACGATGTGGTGGGTTATCATGGAATAAATAACCCACAATGAGCCGCAGCATGTGCCAGGGCTGTGTGGCCGCCATTTTGAATATGCAATCCCCAATTGGGGAAATGCTGGGAGTTGTAGGACTGTTTAAACATGCATAGGATTGTGCCCTTATTTAGTTATTAAAATATTGTTATCCTGCCTTTCTATCATGAGATACACTAACATTGTATCTCATTATTATTATTTTTATCCTGCCTTTCTATCATGGGATACACCAAAGCTGTGTCCCTGAGGCAGCTGTGATACAGCACAAATCCCATGGCACAAACTTAATGCATAACTGCTCTGGTCCAAAGGGCCACTGTAGTTCTGCCTTGAGCTTCACCTCATTCATCCTGAATAAAAACGGTTCACTCCACTGGAGACAATAGGAATGCTATCATTTGTAGATTCTGCTCAAACCTTATTTCATCCCATGATTTATTTTTTACTGACTGTAAAAAATAAATTAAAATCTATGCTTGCTATCATAACATACATTCAATCCTAGCTGATTACAATATTCTAAAAATTGCATGGTTGAGTTATACACCATGTGAAAAATACATTATAGACAGATGTTTGTATGTTGTGGCTAGCAGACAGTCTTGAGGCTGCAGCAGAATTATATTAAGCAAACCATGCAGATTTTGTCCCTTGTTTTTCTCTAATGCTAGCAAGTAATCTGCTATGTACACCATCACCGATATTAGCAAAGTGAATTCCAAACTTGCAAATGTATTACAATACCTGTCTTTCAAACTTTCCTCCTCTAGAAGTCAAGACCCATGATTACGAAAGCTAAGCAAACATTTAATTACATTTCTATTCCATGTTTCCTCCAAGGAAACATGGTCTCGTTCCCCACCCAAAATTGATGCAATCAATTTTGGCCTTCAAACTGAAAGAGGTTTAACACCCTGCCATAGATGAATCAAGTGTCTCTGCTTTAGACAAAATTAAGGAGAACAGGGTCTATCAGTGACTATTAGCAACAATCACTGATCCAGGATCTCCCTGGTCCTAGTCTGACCCTCTAACCCCTACACCAAACCGGCTCTTCTGTGAAATGCTCCTCTTAAGAAAAATACTTTATGAGAACATCATGAATTTTACTATGATGTAATCATTGTCATTGATCCCATCTCATTTTTCCAACCAGGATTCAGGAGGAAGCATAGCAGATGAATATGTTTCACTATCTCACATAAAATGATACAGTCTTTTAGCATTCCTGGTGCTGGCCATGCTGGCTCAGGCTCATGGGAGCTGTAGTCCAAAACACCTGTAGGGCACCAGTTTGGGGAAGGCTGGTTTACGGGTTAATCCAAACAACTTTTTACAGCTAGAGACATAAGATCTGCGAGGGGGAGGCTAAAGCCTATGGCCCATAGATTGGGGTATTGAACATCAGGTCCATGGGCCAAATCCAACCCCACATGGCCACACCCTCTTCCCTGGCCCCACTCCTTTCCCCTGCCCATTGGTCATTCAGAGGTTTCCTGGCATTTTCTTGTCCCGTCCCCCCTTGCTATTCTAAAAGGTTGAACTGTCTCCTCTAAGCCTTAGTTGGTAGCAGTAAAAGTGTTAAGTAAAATATACTGATTTTGGGGGGGGGATATTTTGGCCCTACCCTTTTGCGTTCAACTCCACCCACCACTGGAATGCAATCCTTGAGGGCTTCTTTGAAATGTAATTTGGCCCTTGGGCTGAAAGAGGTTCAACCTGCCATAGATCATAGAATTATTGAGCTGGAAGGGGCCTATAAGGGCACTGAGGCCAACCCCATGTTCAATTAATCAAATGTGTCTGTTTTAGACAAATTCTTGTTGGACAGATCTATCAAGGACTATTAGCTATATGGTACTTTCATTTGCATTGGAATAGCAGTTGCTGAAGGTCAACTGGCAATCTCAGGAGCATCTGGCTGGCTGGGTTGGGTTTTGGTTTTTTATATTTTTATTAATATAATACATCGATTTCTCCCTCATCTTAATGCGTGTGTTTGTGTGTGTGTGTGTGAGAGAGAGAGAGAGAGAGAGAAAGAAAGAGAGAGAGCAGGGAAAATTTATGTTTGGAGAAGGAATTGCTTTTCTACAATTTAGCACGATATCACAGGCTGTCTATTTCATATTAAGAAATGTGTATGCAGAAAATGTGAAACTTTGAGGGATATAAGGGACCCCTGAGTGCCCAAACACACTTATTCAAATTAACCAAATAGTTAATCTGAGTTCAGCCTTCTCCAAACTGGTACCCTCCAGACATTTTGGACTACAGTTCCCAGCATTCCTAACCATTGCACATGCTGGCTAGGGCTGATGGGAGCTGTAGTTCAAAAAAACCTGATGGGCACCAGGCTAGGGAAGGCTGACACTTTAACCACCCTGCTGGCAATCAAGATGCCTGAAGTGTTATGCTTCCCTCCCCACATTCTTCCAATACATCGGACTGTTAGGAATGAAATGAAGTGTGTGTTGGTACTGAGGGGGGTAATGCTTCATCACCATTATTAATGGAGGCACAGCCGTGCCTCTATTGTTAAGGGCCGTCAGTAAAAACCACATTCCGCCATGTTAAAGTGATAATTGGGGGGGGTCATTCTAACAGCCATAAAATTGAAAATGTTTCATCAACCTTTCTGAAATTTACAGGTGCCAGAAAGAAATGTTTGTTTTACATTACCTGAAAATTTCAAGAAGATTGGTGAAAGATTGAGGGAAGGAGAGCAGTTTAAGGTAGAAAAGGAATACAAACCTCTCTCCCTGCTTTTGTAAAATTTACTTCCGGGTTGAGACTTAGGCAAAAGGCAGGATACTACTACTACTACTAGTAATGTTTCAGATTTCACTTCTGCATCTGATGTTCTTTTGCATTTACTTTTCTTTATAAACCATTCATATCTTAAGACTTCTTGTGTGGCATGTTTTCATTGGTTTAACAAGTTAAAAGGGGTATTCACTGTTTTCATGCTTATGTTATAAAATCTATTTTCAACAGGCCTAGTAACTTCAAGAGTAACAGAGTTGGAGAAAATCCTCAATCTCTTTGCTATCAGAGGCACTGAGTAAGGGACCCCTAGAGATAATTTAGACTGACCCCAGCCACAAAACACTATTCCCCCTTCTGAAGAGATCTGGACCACAGACTACTAAAGACAAACAAAGTAGCAGGCCATAATAACAGTTCTCATGTGGCCATTTGCCTTATGAGGCAGGTACTCTGCGGGCTACCAAATGGAGGGACTAACAAGCCATAAAGTTGCCTGGCTGGGTCTGCCAGAAATCGAGCCTCAACACTCCTGGAAGGTCCATGTTCTATAGCACCTGCTGTCAGATGAACTTGAGGGAATCCCTCCCTTCACCCCTGGGTTTAATTTACTGGCTTCCCCTGGCTGGATCTTGCAGGAAACTATAGGGACAAACAGAGCAGGCATTCATAGCACACATAGAATTCTAAGACTGGCAAATCTAAAAGCAAGAACCAAGGAAATTCAATGGGTCTTACTTTTAAGTAAATATCTAGGGATGGAAATGCAGCCTGTGCAAGAACTGAGTAGGGTGACCATATTTGGGAAACCAAAAAAGAGGACACTTAGTGAGTGGCAGGAAAATGGCTTTCTGGGGCCACCTTAAAGTCCCCAATTGGAGTGGAGGAGGGGAAAGCATGTCATTCTCACCCCCACCCCGCTGCTCCAATCAGGCCTTTTTCTATAATGTCTGGGAATGACACGTTTTTCCCTTTTAAGACCTTGATTGGAGCAGTGGGAGAGAATGACACACCTCCAGAAAGCATGTCATTCCCCCCTGGCATGCTAGTGGTGGCCTTAAAAGGGAAAGTGTGTAATTCCAGGTCATTATAGACTATTGCATAAAATCCCCCCTGACACCGAGGATAGAACAAAAGCCAGGAGAAATCTGGGGAAATCATGACAGCTTTTTAAAAAAATTATTATTGCATTTATATTACACCTTTTTTTCTGCCAATAAACCCAAGGTGACATACATAATCCCCCTCCTCTCCATTTTATCCTCACAACAGCAACCCTTTGAGGTGGGTTGGGCTGAGAGTCTGCAACTGGCCCAAAGTCACCCAATGGGTTTCCATGGCTAAGTGGGGAGTAGAACCCAGATCTCCCAGCTCCCAGTCCAACACTTTAGCCACTACACCACACCCTAATGGTCGCCCTAGTCCCAGCATTCCTGACCATGGGACATACTGACTTGCAATGATGGGAGTTGTAGTCCAACACCTTTGGAGGGCACCAGGTTGGGGAAGGGCTGCTCTAAACAAAAAAAGAAGTAGGTGGCCCTAAGTTGTTCGTGATCAGTTTTCCACAACCCCACAGTCACCTCTGCATATCATATTCTCCACCCTGTCCTCATGGTTTATCTGCTTTGGGAGAATGAGAATTTCACTTGCACTTTCTGCCTCCTTAGGGAGGATGTGCCGTTAAGGCTTGTGAGTCTTAACTCCCAATTTCCTTGCTTTTTGGTGCTTGGTTGGAAACTGTAGAGCCTTAACATTGTTTTTGTAAACCGTAGGTTTTTTGTTTAATGAATATATTAGTTATACCACGCTTATATGAATTGCCATACAAATGTTAAGATATGGTCCTTCCTGCCGGTTTACAAACCAATACTCTGGTTCAGGCTTCCTCAACCAGCTGCCTTCGAGATGGTTTTGGACTACAGCTCCTATCATCCTTGACCACTGATCATGCTGACTGTGGCTGATGGGACTTCTAGTCCAAACCATCTAGAGAGAACCAGGCTGGGAAAGGTTGAGAGCTCTTTTGGATTAATTGGCCACACATAGTGAGGGCTTTTGTTTAACAAACTGGCTTGCTCAGCAGTCTGTTAGTATGTTTGCCTGCAATTACAAAAACTCCCTTGAAAACAGAAAGAGGGTTGTACCAGCTTTGAGGGCATACTTCTGCATTTCAGGTTTGACCCCTACAGCCATTTTCAAGAGGAACAGATGCTAGCAAGGCATCTCAAACAACTACCACATACTCATTGGGAGTAAAGGGGTGCAACGAATGTACTTGTACACGAGGTAGAGGTACCTGTCTGGAATTCTGGGAAGCAATGCCAGTGTCAGAGCTTGACAGGTGAGGAAAAAGAATGCTGGTAAAGGGCAGCTGCCACCTCCACTTGCTTGCTCCCTCCCCATCTCCCCCTGGATGGTGAAGCGGAACAACTGGGAGTGGAGTAAAGTGACACACTTGTTCTGTTAAGACAGTCTTCCCCAGCCTGCTGCCCTCCCAGTATTTTGGACTGCAACTCCTGTCATCCCCAGACCATTAGCTCTGCTGACTGGAGGTGATGAGAGTTATAGGCCAAAACATCTGGAAGGCACTACTTTGGAGAAGGCTGGGTTAGGGTGAGGAACCAGGTAAGGTGGCTGCAAGGAGCAGCCACTGCCCTCGTCCACTCGCTCACCTGCTCCCTTTGGGTGGTGCTGTGGGCCCATTCCTGTTCTCGCCTCCTAGAGAAACAAAGCAGGTGAGTGTGTGTGTGTGTGGGTGTGTGTGGCAGCTGCTGCTTCCCACCTCTGCGAGGGTTGGTTGCCCTACAGCAGGGATGTGCAACTTGTGGCCCTCCAGATGTTTTGGCGTACAACTGCCATCAGCTTTAGTCAGCATAGCCAACGCTGAGGGATCTGCCACAAGCGCCCTCCTGCTACCTCCACTCCCTCACCTCTTTCCTCTAGGTGTCATGGCTAGAATAATTGGGGCGAATGGGCCAACTACAACCACCACTCATCGGAGAGAGAGAGCGAGAAAAGGCAGTGGCAGCTGGCTCCTTGTAGCCACCGCTACTGCTTACTCGCCCAAGCTAAGGCTACTGCTGCCTCCACTCGCAATTTCTCTGTGTGAGTGGTAGCTTGGGGAGGTGGATCGGGCCCACACGGGAGGGAGAGAATACTCCCTCCCCAAGTGTCTATCCTATCCACACTATAGATATAAAACGTTTTAAACCAATATAAAACGTTTTATATTGGTTTAAAACGTTTTATATCTATAGTGTGGATAACACTCTTCTCCTGACCGGGGGTTGGCGGTGGGGACCTTCCTTTCCCTGCGAACCGGGGCTTATAACCACCGCCGCTTGAGCTCCCTTCTCCAAGTCTGCTGGCTAGCTGGCTCCGCTCCGCGGAAGAGAAGGGGCCGGTCTCTCCGCCACCTCCTCCTCCTCCTCCCGAGGCCAGCGAGTGGCTCGGCAGAAGGAGGGGCGGGGCAGGGCAGGCGGCTGATAGTTTCCCGGCAGGGTACGACGTAGAGCGAGCAGAGGGGGCCGGGGACAGCCGGCTAGGCGAAGCCAAGCCAAGCCAAGCGAGCGGCGGCGGCGGCGGCGAATCAAGAGCTTCCATTGCAGCGCCCCGGCGGAGTCCACTAGCCAGGCAAGCGGCGAGCGCTGCCCCCGTTAAGAGCCCCCGTCGAAGCCGCTGTTGTCGTCGCTGCTCCGCTCGTTACTGCCATCACCATGGAGGTCGAAATGCCACAGGTGAGACGCGGGAAGCTCGTCTGCAAGGGCACCGGACTAAGAAAGGAGAGGGCCCCTATGGAGGACGAGGAGGAAAGGGAGGCTGTCGCTACCCCGCGGGTCTGTGAGGGGCGTGGGAGGGGGCTGGCTAGAACCGCGGCCTCCTTGCGAGTTCAGTTACCTTTTTGGACTTGCCTTGGGAAGAGGCGGGGCAAAGAGCGGAGGCTCCGCCCACTCACCCGCTGTTGGGGCGGCTGTGCTGCTGTCAGTCTTTTTTTTTTGCCTAGTCCTGCCCTGCCAAATGTGACGTCACAGTCACATTCGAGCGCGCTGACTCACCGGCGTCGCTGTCCGCCTTGGCCGTGGGGGAAGGGCTGAAGGCCGTGGAGGAGGCTGTTGGGGCTAGGGGAGGGCATACGGGGCCTCGACGGAGCATTGCCTCAAGGGCTTAGTTTCACTTCTTTGCTTCTTTAAAAGATCTCCCTCCAATGCTTGGCTGTTGGAAAAAGACGGGAGTGCAGCTAAGCATGTGCAAAGCGCTGCTCCTTCCTTCCTCCCAAAAGTCACCGCCTGCTCCAAAGATTTGGGAGTAAGGAGCAGAGCGGCCTGTATGATTTCCAAAACCGCTTCAGTCCTGATACTTTTTCCCCCCTTTTTAACCTTGGGGTTTACTTACAAAGGATGGTGGAGAAGGGTTGGGCCGAATGCTTTAGTCTATAATGTATAACATGAAAGCGCTCCGAGGAGGTGGTGGAAAGGGGGAGCGAAAGAATCGGGGCCCTCCACTCTGGTGTATGATCTACCTTCTTAGTCCCACCTGATAAAGTGGGCTATTGCATATGAATGCTGATGGTATAAAATCCATTTATAAGGCATTTCTTTAGAAGATTTATAGCCTCTCTCCCCCCCTCCTTCCCCACCCCTTTCTCTACAAGAGTCCCCAAGGCAGCTTACAAATGGGATTATTTCTGTGTGGAGGGGAAAAAATATAAATGGTCACTTAGGAAGTACAGCATAAGAGTTGTTTTGCTGCTGTTAAGATGGGCCACAAAGCAGATGGTGGCTGTTATTTTTGTGCTCTTAAACACAAAGGGTAGTTTCATTTAGTTGTTTTCCCATATCAGGTACCGGTTCTATACATCTGGTGCTTGGCCCTGTTCAGAGCGTGTGTTTCTGAGTATTTCTTTGTAATGAAAATGAGACCATAAGCTGCTCTTCAGTGGCTAAGCTAAAACAACTTGCATGTGTACGTTTGCATATTTACACAAGCAATCCCCGCTATTTTCAGTGGGCCTTACTTCCAGGTAACAGCACTCTAGCCTTCATCTGGTTACTAATGCTATTACCAGAAATAAGCATACCCTTTGGGCATTTATTTAAAACATTTATTTAAACTATTTCTGTGCTACTTTTCTAAGAAAACATCAAAAGTAGCTTACAACTATCAATGTTGCTATGAAAAAATAACCCCCAAATGAGCAGAGCGTAATCTAAAAAACTTGTTAAAACCCAGTGCAATCCTATACCTGTCTACTATACCTGTCTAGTACACCTAGGTGAGCATGTATAGGATTGCACCCTTCATCTAAAACAACAACAGTAACAAGCATACTAAAATGGACCAGAACTGAATGGGTTGGAACTGCACTTCCCTTCTGCAAACAGGAAGGGCTCATTCCATTCGTAAAAGCTACCCAGATCCAATGTCCTCCACCTCCCACACTGTTTTGGAGAGTCCCCCAGCCCTCTAGAGCAGCTTTTCAGGAGGCTTCAGGGAAAAGGAGGAACTGTAAAAAAAAACAAATAAAAAAAAACACTTCTTTCAGTGGGAATTTCCTATGAGTAGAGTTCTGCTCATGGGATGTGTGGATCCAACACCATAAAGCAGCAATAAAAATCTAACATTGCAGGCCTCGGATAATAAAAAGGTGTTAATCTGTAATCTAAGTGATATAGCAGAGGTGCAGAACTTCAGGCCCAATGGCCAGATCCTGTCCTGGGGCAAAATCCAGGTTTCCCAGGTGGCCATGTCCATTCCCCTAGCTCCACTCCCTTTCCCTCAACCACTGATCGTTTGGTGGTTTCCCAGCAGTTTCTCCCCATTCTAAAAGGTTGAAATGTCTCTCCTAAGGCTTGTTTATTGGCAGTAAGAGCTTAAAGCTAAACTTTGCTGGTATCTTTCGTATTTTGGTTCCACCCCTTTTGCCTGTATCCCCAAGAGCTTCTCTGAAATAGAATTTGGCCCTCTGACTGAAAGAGGTTCAACAGCTCTGTGATATGCATGCCCTATGCAGGCATTTGCCTGCTTGCATGTAGGGCTAAAGTGCAGAGGGGGATGTGGGTACATATGTAAGCCCCACCTCCAACGTCCCTGGGATCCAGTTAAACCATCACTTGCTGAGTGTGAAGGTCTGAAGGCTTCTTAAGCGTATTCAGCTGAATGTGTTTAAGGAGTTCCACAATTGTGAACCCTGTCTTATCATGGAACTTTGCAAGTGTGTTCAGCTGAATGCATTTATACTGAGTGTGCAGATGTCTAACTGGATAGTGGGCAGGGACACTGGAGGCAGGATTTACATGGGTGCACATTTCCTCCTTCACACTTTTAGCCCTACAGGCAAGCAGGCAAATGTCTGCAGAGGGCTAGGGCGTTCCATAAATGTGGTGCAACAATTGAGAAGGACCTCTCCTTATTTCCCCCCCACCGAATTTCACCTAGTTTAGTCACCCCAAAAGATGTGTGTTATATACCTTGCCGAGTACCACATGTACAAAAAATGGATTCTCATGGGGCTCATATACATTCAGAGACATCTCAATAAAAATCGTTTAGGGGAAATTTGTCTCTATTTTTGAGAAACTATAGACAAAGGAAGCTGATTTGCATTTCTCTCCCCAGTTTCCATGTGCGTGCATTGTGTGTGTTATTTCTTTCTTTGTTCCTGGGATGAAGTTATGACAGGTTTGGAGTTGAAAAATATCTCCAGGAATCTGAATCTGACAAGAATCTTGAGTGTCTTTCCTGTGTGTTTCCATAAACAGACTAACTGCTGCTTGGCATCGGATACTATAGGAGATAAAAACCAAGCTCTTTGTAGAGTTGTACCTCCTTAGATTCTGTTTATGTTTTTTTAAAAAAAGGAGAGAGAGGGAAAACACTTTCTACCTGCTATTTTCTCACTGTTCCTTACCAATGGTGCTACCAGAGCTTTACTGTTGTTTTACTTGAACACACGGAACAGTAATTTTGTGGCCTGGAAAAATCTCTTGCTATACCATAGACTTGCACTGCCAAAACTAGGGTGTGAAACGTAGAACATAAAATTACCATAGCATCTCCTGACAGCTCTGTCATAATCACACTCTCCGTTCTGGTCTCTCAGGGCTTGGCCCTACGTTCATAAAACATTATTGTATTGTTAATTATCTACTTATCTAGAAGTGCAAAGGTTGGCACTCTCACTTGCTATATGGGAAACTGAGTGGTGAATAAGTTTCAGAGGCTTGCGTTTCATGCGGCTTCTCTTGAAATGCAGCTACATGGGCAGAACTTAGTATCACAGCCTGATATCGCTACCTCTTGAAGTCAGTGCTGTGTACAGAGTGGAAGATTAACCACTGTATAACTGGCATGTCGATATCACAACTTTACAAAATAGTTATCCGTTACAGTATGGGAAGGCTTAAGAGGAGGTCTGAAGCAAAGGAGTGCCTGCCTTTCTGTGGGCATTTCAAGCCTTTTTGTTGACATTGAAGTTAAGCCTAAATGTCAATGCCCGGCGTTACATGCCTCCTGTAAAAAGATTAAGGGCCATTGCAACGATTCCTGGCTTTTGGTTGTCGCTTTTGAAATTATATTTGTGGTGGCTTCTCCAGCCAAGCAACTTCTCTGCCTAGTTTATCTTAACTCCCCCACCCCCATCCCTGCAATTTTGCTTGTCACTATTTCACTCCCATGGACGATATCAGCTGTGGCATGCACAATGATGACCAGATGCAGAAGATGATGCTGTTCTTGTTTCTGCAATAGCTGTACAGAGGAGAGAGGCAGGGGCAAGAAAAGTTGCACCTGCTGAAAAATACCTCTTCTGCACCGATGTTAAAGGCACAAGAGCCCTGCTGTCCTTTCTGTCTCATCACCAGGGCCAAATCAAATACCCAGAGAGTAGTTGTCATGTGAGTGGAGGAAAAAAAGCTGTGAGCTTAGGATAAGATGGGTTGGCTGTGACACTGGTATAACCTCACAAAGTGTGATATTAGGCAGTTGTCACAGTGTTGTTATGCTGGTCTTAGAATCATAGAATAGTAGAGTTGGAAGGGCCTATAAGGCCATTGATCCAACCCCCTGCTCAATGCAGGAACCCACCTTAAAGCATACCTGACAGATGGCTTTCCAACTGCCTCTTGAATGACTGTAGTGTAGGAGAGCCCACGACCTCCCTAGGTAATTGGCTCAATTGTCGTACTGTCCTAAGAGTCAGGAAACTTTTCCTCATGTCTAGCCAACATCTGGCTTCCTGTAACTTGAGCCCATTATTCCATGTCCTGCACTCGGGGTGATAAAGAAAAGATCCTGCCCCTCCTCTGTGTGACAATTTTTCAAGTACTTGAAAAGTACTGTCATGTCTTCCCTCAGTCTTCTCTTCTCAAGGCTAAACATGCCCGGTTCTTTCAGTCTCTCTTCATAGGGCTTTGTTTCCAGACCCCTGATCATCCTCGTCTTCCAGGCAGATAGAAGATACAGGTTTTAGGACTTTGGTATAACTGGCCTAAATGAAAATGTGCCAAACCTTGTGGAGGGGAGAAAACAATGACAATTCACTAGTAGTCTTAGGGTGCCTCTACAAGAGCGATTTAAAGCTCTTTCAAGGTGCATTACTGATTTTCCCTCTACAAGAGTGGAGTGCAAATGAGTATAGGCGCTTTTTATCTCCTATTATGCGCATTTTCGAATGCAAATTAAATAGCGAGTTTTATTTACCGCAGGCGTAAGAGCACCTTATGTCTGTGTAAACAATTGCTGTTCAAGCGCATTAATGATCAGAGTGGGCGGACTGTGGTCGTGATGTCATACATAGAACTGCCCCTTCGCAGGGAAAACCTCCCACTTTTTCGTTTAGTTTTATTTCCTGTCTCCTCCTGGCAACTTCCTCCTTGTTCTCCGTCTCTCTGGATGGAAGCTCCAGGAAGAGGAGACCCAGCGTGAACCGAAAATAAAGTTTCTTTGAAGTACCCTGATTGAATATTTTTTACATGGAGACACGGGGCCAAATGGAGATGGTTTCATGAGAAGCAAAGGGGTTAGGAAGTATGTACGGATGTGCGCATGATTAGCGATTAGCTTAGACATATCGTCCCTTCGCTTCTTGCTGAGTTCCTGACATGAGCTGTGTGTGTGTGTGCGCGTGTGTGTGTATGTTTTACAACGGTTGAGCTCACTGGGAAGAGGAGGGAGTAGGAACGAAACAGCATCCCCCTGTTTGTTTTGGTGTGCGTGTGTGCGAGGCACATTCCCATTTACTCCTGAGCAGTTCACTTGAAATGGCAATTGGCCGGAGGGGGAGGGGGGGGGGGCGGAGAGGCAGCCCTGACTAAAAATAAGTTTTCAAAGGGTGCTGGAGGGGGAAACTTATGAGGCACATTCCCATTTACTCCTGAGCAGTTCACTTGAAATGGCAATCGGGCAAAAGGGGAGGGGGGAGAGAGGTAGACAAACAGGTTAATCAGGTCATTACTGGCAGGTAACCCAGGTAACCAAAGGCGGGAGATTCTGGTGGGCGGGGAGAATAAAGGGAGGGGACCTGTTTGGGCAGTTCCAACGGGATAAAGTGCATTACTTTCAGCAACATTTGCATGCGATTCTCAGCATGTAAACAACTTTAAAGCGCATTTCATACAGCCCGTAATGCGCTTCAGCGCCTCTCGCGTACAGGTATTAGGCGTAAACGTGCTTATCAGGAAATGCGCATAATTGGGGAACCGGGCGTCAAAGCGAACTCTTATAGAGAGGGCCTTAGGGCGCAATCCTATGCTTGTTTAGACAGAAAAATATACTACAACGGGAATGTTGGGAGTTGTAGGACTTTTTTCTCTCTGTCTAAATACATTTAGGATCGTGCCCCTAATAACAGAAGGTCTTTCAGCGCTAGTGTGCAGGCAAGCTGAGATCTAGGTTTAAATCGTAGTATCACAAAGTGGCTGTGGGCAAATCAGTGGCTCTGTTCAGAAGGCACCTTAAACCACGGTTTTAACCACAGTGAATAAGGCTTTTTGTCTTATTCACCGTGGTTTAAGGTGTCTTCTGAACAGGGCCAGTATCAGCCTCACTACTCAGGCTGAAACCTGATTAAAGAAATTTAATTGATTGATCATATTGGCTTGAATTCTGTGGCTTCAGCGGAACTAGAAGAGGCATTCCTTCATGCATGTCAACGAGGAGGAATGCATCTTTTAAGATGGTGATTTCCATCTGCAGGGGTGGGTCTTTTTTTTGTAAGCACTTATATTAAAAGCAATATTTGTTGTTAAAAGAGATTCATGGGACATCTTTTTAATTGACAAAGGATGGAATGGAGGAGATGTTATGTTGACTAAATTAGGTTAGGCAGTGCCTGGCGCAGAAAGAACTTCTGTTGAAAAAACAAATTGGGGCTTGCTTCCAAGGTATCTCAAAATGGTTTGACTACTACAACTCTGGAGATCTTGGCTGAGTAAATGAAATGCTTGAATATATTCAGAACAATTGTGTGCACATTCCTTATGATTTGAAAATATTTGCAAATGTGAACAATGGGATAGGAGTTTATAGCATACTGCTACTTAATTGTAGAAACTATTGAATGCACATTCAATTTTGTATTTAATAGTGGCAGTTGTCAGTCATAGTTTCCCTAAAATGGCCCTTCTTGTTTTTTAGCGTGCAAACTTTGGTGCTCTGAAAGCCAGAAAGAAGTTGAGAGTTGTGTAATCATTTATTTTTCCCCAGGGCGACTTTGTTTTTGGCATGAGTATTCAGAGTACAGTTCTAGAAGTCAGGATATACTTGTTATCAAGGGTAAGGGTTTGGAGGTTATATCCCGTAATTATTTAGGATTGACTTCTCTATTTAAAGATTGGACTTTGCTATTAATTTTACAGCAGTGTAACTAAAGTAATTCTGTAAAGTAATTTTCATATGAATTTACTAGACACAGGATTATAAAGTTGTTTCAGCATCTTGTGCTATTAGAAGAAAATAGAAAAGAGGAAACATAATATTTTTTCTGTTTTTAATTTCAAGAACATATCTTCTGAAATTGTTATTTGAAAAAGATCTGTTTCAAATAAAATCTGAAATATTGCTAATTCAGTTGATAACCATCTATTATTTTGGACATATTCCCATTTAGATCTTATGGCAAAATTCTTGCTTTTTATTTAGCATAAAGATGTCATCCTGACACCTATCATCTCTTTGACCAGCATTCTCCAACCTGGTGCCCCCAGATGTTTTGGACTGCGGTTCCCAGAATTCCTGCCCAATCAGTGACCATGCTGTTTGAGGATGATGGGAGTTGAAGTCCAAAATATCTGGAGGGCTTCAGGTTGGAAAAGGCTGACCTAGAGAATAGTATGTTCACAAGAAGCACTTTCCTCAACAATAGCAGAAGCGTACCTGTGTAGCCAGGCAAACTGCTCCGCTAATCATGTAAGTAGGGTGAACACTTGTGAATCGCCAAAAGAATGTAAGAAGAGCCTTGCTGGCTCAGACCAAGGTCCATCTAGTCCAGCATTCTGTTCACACAGCACCCAACCAGTTGGCCACCAGCAGAACAAGAGTGCAGCAGCACCCTCCTGCCCATGTTCCCCTGTAACTGGTGTACATAGGCAAAAAAGAGGACAGGCATCACCGAAAAAGAAGACATATTTGCATATGTTAATTTATATGTATAGGTGCAAATTTATAAATAATTATTATAATGTAAATAGAAATAGAGTTCATCTCACTATGGGATAGATTACGGTAACCAAATGACCTGTGTGCCTTGCTCAGTCTGCTAACAGACCCGTGCTCAAAATGCAGAAAGATGCAGGGGGGGAGGGGAGGAACTTTTAGCCTATTCCCCACCTCCCCTTGCCGCCTTCAGCTTCACCCTCCCCACTGTTCCAGAGGATCCTCCAACCCACCAGAGCAGTTTTTTGAGGTGGGGAATTGCAGGGGGAGAAGAGACAATGGCCTCATCTACAAGAATTCGCCTTTACGCCTGGTTAGGTGATTATGCGCATATTCGCAGAAGCGCATTTACGCCTAATACCTCTGTACGAGAGGCGGCGAAGCGCATTACTGGACGACCGAAATGTGATTTAAACTGTCGACATGCGGAGAATCGCTTGTTCACATAGTCAAAATGCGCTTTAACAGCCGGAGCAAATTAAAACTCGCTATTTAACGCACATTTGATAATGCGCATAATCGGAGAGAAAACGCGCCTCTACGCCCGATTTGCACTCCGTTCTTGTAGAGGTAAATTTTTTAATGCACCTTGAAAGAGCTTTAAATGCCTCTTGTAGAGGCAGCCCCAATCTCCTCCCCTATTGCATCAGTGGGAATGCTCTGCTGCTGGACTGAATTATACTCAATGACGTGTAAGAGCCCTTGGGGGAGAAGCAGCAGTGAGGGAAGGGTTAAGCAGCTCTCCCTTTGTTGTCTCTCTGTTCAGATTCTCTCCCCCTTGGCCTTGCCTTAATGAAAATGGTTGTCAGGGCAAATGCACGCAATGGTATACGCAGGCTGTATATGTGTGCCCTTAATGGTGCACAGGTCTGAGCAGACATCGGTTGGCACAAATCAAACATTAATCTACTGTAGGAGTGTTCTGAAGTTCAGCCAAAATGAAAAAGTAGACCAGAGATTAACAGCCTAGTTAAACTTTGTTTTGGCTCCAGTTACCACATTCCATTCCAAAGCAACCTATTTCTTTAGTTTAGAGCACACTTCGGAAACTTGGAAGGACTGAATTCTAATTATTTTTCATTTTTGTGATAAAAGCTGCTCTGGGGAAAAACTTGGACTCTGCACAGAAATGTATACCAAAAAATGTAAACGTTAGAAGTGCTAAAATGAACAATCTCTGGAAACATTTCCTCTTCTGCTTATGCAACTAACTAATTTTATAACAGAGAAGGGTCAAACAAGAGTTGTGCGTGCATACAAAAATAAATAAATAAAGCTATCGGAACCAGGAAAACTTGATTTCGTGGTCCTGATAGCTGAGAAATCAGAATTGCTCAATCTAATACTTTTATTACATGTTTGTCTTCAAGAGATAAACAAATCGGCTTGTAAGAAAGATAGATAGAATGATGTAACTTTTAGAATATTTTAACATTTCACCCTGACACAGTTCAGAGTTTGAAGGTGTTTAGCGTGCACTTTAAACCTCTAATATCCAGAGCCAGATTACATCCTCAATTGAAACAAACACGAAAGCAAGTTTGAAAACATGCTAAAAAGCAAGCCCGAAACCAAAGAGGGATGGACAACATGCAATATACTTTGTCCTTGGCTTAATGTTTTCTGACTTCTTGCCCAGTTTAGGTCCTACGACCTTATTCCCCATCCTTATTAATACTGATCATCTGCCCCCCCCACTTGACTTCCCAAATGGATGCCTACCTTGCCCAAATTCTGCTAAACCCAAAATATAGTAATAGGTGTAATGCTGCAAATCTGTACACCAGGGGTAGGTAACATGGTGCCCGTGTGCTCCCAGATTCCTTCCTTGGTGCCCACAGAGACACCCTACTCTCAGTTTTTATTTCAAAATATTTTGATTTCTTCCTGGCAGCTGGGACTGCTTCCAACTGAAGTGAGACTTCAGAGGCGGTTTCACAAGATAAGATTCAGGAATATGTAGAAAGAAATTGGAAAATAAGACTGGATGATCAAGATAAGGAGTGTATGGAAGCCTTGGTTACTGAGAAAGAAATTGAGGGAGTTATTGGAAAACTAAAAGGAGGTAAGGCTCCGGGGATTGATGGATTGGGGCCGGAATTTTATAAAATATTTAAGGATATTTTAATACCTAGATTAAAAAAATTATATAACAATATAATAGAAGGAGGAATGACTCCGCCATCATGGGATCAGTCCATGGTTATGTTAATACAGAAGCCAGGCAAGGATTTGACGGATCCAGCATCTTATAGACCAATATCTTTAATAAATCAGGATGCAAAAATATTTTCAGCAATAATGGCTAAAAGAATGGGTACATTTATTTTTAGATATATTAAAAAAGATCAATGCGGATTTATTGTAGGTAGGAAAATGCTGAATTTAATTGGGAGAGTTATAAATATAATAAATATTATAAAAAAAAAGGAACTTAAAAGCAGGATTATTAGCTTTAGATATTTTCAAAGCCTTTGATTGCGTGGAATGGCCAGCGTTAAAAATAATATTAAAAACATTTGGGTTTGGACATAAATTTATGGGAGTGATTAACCAGATGTACAAAAATAATAAAGCGGAAATAATGGTTAATGATGGGTTAACGCAACAAATAACACTAGCTCGAGGAACTAGGCAAGGATGTCCACTTTCACCGATTTTATTTGCAATAGTTATAGAAATTTTAGCAAATGTAATTAGGGAAGATGAAAGATTAAAGGGGATAGGAAGAAATTATAAGATTAAAGTGAATATGTTTGCAGATGATACGTTATTGACACTAGAAGATCCCCTAGAAAGTGGGGAAATTATTCAGAAACATTTGAGAGAATTTGGGGAAATCACAGGATTACAAGTTAATTGGGGGAAGTCAGAAATGATGTTGTATAATTATAACAAGGAAGAGATGGAGAAATGTAAAGCTAAGTTAGGATTAAGGCATAAAAATATAATACGATATTTAGGAGTAAATATAGATAAAGAATTAGAAAGAATAGAGGAACTTAATTTTGTAAGGCTAAGAAAAGAGGTAGGGGAGAAATTACAGATATATAGAAAATTAAAACATTCTTGGTTCGGTAGAATAGCGGTTATTAAAATGAAGATATTACCTAAGATTAATTTTTTGTTTAGAATGCTACCTATTAGAATTTCAGTAGCTGAGATTAAAAGTTGGCAAAACATGATTAATGCTTATTGTAATGGGGATAAAAGAGCTAGGATAAATAAGGGGTTATGGTATAAGGCTCAAAAGAAAGGAGGTTTAGGACTTCCGAATATTAAGAATTATTATATTGCTAATCAGTTAAGATATGTTATTCATGCTATTTTAGGGGAGCAAGATTTGGAATGGTTAGAATCGCAAACAGTAGAGATAGAATGTAAACTGCGAAATATATTTTTTACTAAAATACAAAAGAAAGAATTGAAGGTACTGGACAACCCATTGTTGGAAAATACATTAATGATCTGGGAGAAGTATAGAGGGAAATTGATACCAGGGGATTCTCCGCTCGCCCCAGTTGTAGTAGTGGGAAACTTCCCAAAAGTATTAAAACCAGAGATAGAAGCGAGACTGAAAGAACAAGATATTATTAAACTAAGGAATTGGATGGAAAAGATGAAGGATAGTGAGCATATTAAAGATTTATTTAAAGGACAAAAGATAGCGTGGTTCAAGTGTTTGCAATTGGTAAAATGGACACAGGAATGGAGGTTAAAAAATAAGAAATGTAGAAATAATACTAGATTTGAAGATTTAATTGAACAATTAGGAAAAAAAGAAGAAGCTAGAGCTAAGAAAGGATTCACTAGTGAGATATATAAAATATTAATAGAGGAAGAATTTCAGGACTCACTTAAGGTTATAAAAGAGGTATGGGAAGAAGATGTAAGGGAAAAAATCAACGAAGATAATTGGGGGAGGATATGGAATGTAAGAATGTTAAAGTTACTGTCGATAAGAATTAAGGAGAACTATTATAAGACAGTTTAGAGATGGTATTTAACACCTGTAAGATTTCACCAGATAGATAAAAAAGTGTCCAAGAACTGTTGGAGGGGGTGTCAGGAGGTTGGGACCTATTTTCATATGTGGTGGAGCTGTGAACAAGTACAAAAATTTTGGGAAAGGGTTTTTAAAGAAATAAGTGATATAATTGGAAGTAAATTGGAATTAAACCCGAAGTTAGCTCTACTAGCAATATGGGATAGTAGGAATAAGCATATAATAAAAAGAGAATTGGTAAACAACCTCCTGGCACCCGTCAGAATAATGATTGCTAAAAATTGGAAAGGGCAACGAAGTTATACAATAGAAGATTGGTATAAAGAAATTTGGGATATAGCTCTGAATGATATGTTGACTTGTAAAATGAAAATAATGAGGGGAATGTCCAGTAAGAGTGATTTTGGAGAAATATGGACTCCCTTTTTGGATTATGTTTTAAGATCGGGAAAGGGACAATCGCCTTCAAAAGAATCATTAAAATTTTGGAAGGAGGATGAATGATTATGAGAAGGTCTCGGTGGGGGGGGGGTGCACGGGGGAAGTCAAGGGTGGTAGTTTGTTCTATATTATGTATTGTGTATGTTGTTTTGTTGAAATTAATAAAAATTATATAATAATAATAAAAAAAAACCAACTGAAGTGAGAGATTCTGGGGGGCGTGGCCTGATCGGAATGGAATAGAGTCGCAAATCACTCGAGCTCCTAAAAAAAAGCAATGATTTAAGCACTAATTCCTTATATTGGAGTGGTTGGAGAGTTATTTAAAGTCATGAAATACTGACTGGAAGCAGTAACCATCTGAGTGACAGCTGAAACGCGGGAGTGTTTATTTTGGCTGTGAAATCGAAACTGTTTGAGGACGAGGAGCCGCCATTAACGAAGGTAATTTATGGACTTATAATTGAAGATATAAGGCGGACTGGCTGACAGCGTACTGGGGGAGAGACGGAGATAAAATATATGTGAATATATGTGAAGAGGAAGAACGTTAATCCCCAGTAAAAGTATTGTAGCTGCGTGGCTGCTAAGGAGAAATAGTGAGTCGCCAGGCAGAAGGGTTTTTAAAAAAAATATTTTATGAGCAAAAAGAGGCAACAGCGGGAGAAGAGGCCCCCTTTATCTACCCCCGCCTGGGTTAGACTCTCTAAAGAGCGTGCCTCGGATAAAACTTGGCAGAGACTGACTCGCTTGGAGACGGAAACAATGTCCGATAAGCAGCCTAGCAAGAAAACTTCTCCGACAAAAGGAGCTGCGTCACTAATACCAGAGCCAGCTGTAATTCCTAAGATCACCAGAGGAGGTCAGCCAGACCCAATGTATGAATTAAAGGAAGATATTAGAAAAATGATCAGGCTTGAGTTGGCGGACCAGGAGGAATGGTTGGCAAAATGGATTAATGATACACAAACTGAGTTAATGGCTGGTTTAAAGGAAGTGGTGAAGGATGTGGAGGTTTTGCAGACAGAGACTAAAGCCCTGATTGGAGTTTGTAAGAAGCAGGAAGACCAGCTGTCTCAACATGACTTACGCCTAATCGCCATTGAGGATCGAGATTGACGTGCAAACATTCGCATAAGGGATTATGGGGAACAAGAAGGAGAGACTCCAAAAGATTTAAGAGATACAATTTTGGTGTGGATAAGTCTTCAGGAGCCACATGAGACTTGGGAGACGCTGGATCTTGAGAGAGTCCATAGGGTTGGATATAAGAGGAAAGGTATGCTCCCAAGGGATATAATTGTCAAATTTGCTAACTATTATAAAAAAGAAAAGCTCATGCAAGCAATTAGACGACAAGGTCAACCGATGATTCAAGCAACAGCAGTCCAAATCTATCAGGATCTCTCGCCTCAGACCATACAGTGGAGGAAGAGCGTCAGAATGTGTACAGGAGCATTGAGGAAGAAATCGATAACTTACAGCTGGGGATATCCAGTGTTTTTGAAGTTTATGTGGAAAGGGACGCAAGAAAGAATAACATCGTGTGAATAAGGAATGGAGCTGTTGGAGAAGCTGGGCATAATCGATGACAAGGATGGTGGAGAAATAGAGCAAGAAGAAGGCGCGGTTGGAGGATCCAGTCAATGATAAAGGATTAGAAGGGAAAAAAAAAGGAGGGGAGGATTAGACTCTATTCCGGAAGTTGGGCCGGGTCCCCCCCCCCCCCCGAAGTGTTCTAAAAATAATTGGGACCAGTGCCCAGATGTCTGGTGAGGAGGGGGGTAAAAAATGGGGGTGTATGTGGGGGGAGGGTAAGGGAGGGGGGGTAAGTGTATCACCGAGCGAGACCAACTTAAAGATATGTGTGAAAGTGAGAAATGGAAAATAAATTGAGAATGGCAATTTTAAATGTTAAAGGGCTAGGAACAGTTATCAAAAGGCGAAGAATAGAGATGTTGTTAAAAAGAAAAAAATAGACATAATTTTTTTGCAGGAAGCTCATCAAATAAAGGAGGGGGTTAATGAGCTAAGAATGAGGGATGTGGGAGTGTATGAAAAGTCATTTGGTACTTCTAAAGCGAGAGGGATGGCAATAATAATATCAAAGAAATGTGGTATTAATATTCAAAGTGTAAAGAAAGATAAAAACGGAAGGATCCTCATAATGTACTGTACAATGGAAGAGGAGGAATATGTTCTGATCAATGTCTATGCTCCGAATGGGAAACAAATCGAATTTTTTGAAGAAGTATTTGATATGGTGGGAGAAGTGGGGAAAAAGAATATTGTGATGGCAGGAGACTTTAATATGGTACTTGATAAAGGGAAAGATAGGGATAACATTATAAGAGATGTTAGGGGAGGGGAGACGGAGTTAGGTAAATTAATGGAGGGGAAAGAATTAATGGATGTATGGAGAGCTTTAAAAGGGGAAGAAAGAAAATATACTTTCTACTCACCTAGATTTAAGAGTTATTCAAGGATTGATTTTTATATCAAAGAATATGGTACCTAAACTCACAGATTGCGATATTGGAGTAATTAAGGTCACTGACCATGCATTGATGATGATGGATATTAAAATGAAGAAGGATTATAGACAAGCAAAGAGATGGAGATTGGATGCAAGAATTTTTAAAAATAAAAATATGGTGGAGAAAATAAAAAAAGAAATGCAGGAAATATGGCAGATAAATGAAAAAGAGGTTAAATCGCAGGGGTTATTATGGGATACTATGAAAGCGGTAATAAGAGGGATCTGTATTAGGGAAATGTTCACACTTAAAAAGCAACAGGAAGTACATTATAAAAAGGCTGAAGAGGAGATAAAGAGTTTAGAGGAGAGATTAAGAGAGAAAAAAGATAAGCGGTTATTCGCCCAAATTCAAGCGAAAAAAAAGGAATTGGAGAAAGAAGATCTAGAACAAGTTCAAAAGAATTTGTTATATTTAAAGAGAGATTTTTTTGAATATAATAATAGAAATTCGAAGATGTTGGCCAGATCCACGCAGTCAGAGAAGGCTAAGAATATGATTGGGACAATAAGAGATAAGTTAGGGAATAGATGTAATTTAATGAAAGATAAATTAATTATTTTTCAGGAATTTTATAAAGAATTATATACAACAGATGCGGTATCACAAGACAAGATTCAGGAGTATGTAGAAAGAAATTGGAAAATAAGACTGGATGAGCAGGATAGCGATTGTATGGAAGGCTTGGTTACTGAGAAAGAAATTGAGGGAATTATTGATAAACTAAAAGGAGGTAAGTCTCCGGGGATTGATGGCTCGGGGCCGGAATTTTATAAAATATTTAAGGAAATGTTAATACCAAGATTTAAAAAATTATATAATAAAACTCTAGAAGGAGCAATGACTCCGCCATCGTGGGATCAGTCCTTGGTAATCTTAATACAGAAGCCAGGTAAGGATTTGACAGATCCAGCATCTTATAGACCAATATCTTTAATAAATCAGGATGCAAAAATATTTACAGCAATAATGGCAAAAAGAATGGGTACATTTATTTATAAATATATTAAAAAAGATCAATGTGGATTTATCTCTGGTAGGAAAATGCCTAATTTAATTGGGAGAGTTATAAATATAATTAATATTATAAAAAAAAGAAATTTAAATGCAGGTTTATTAGCATTGGATATATTTAAAGCCTTTGATTGCGTGGAGTGGCCAGCGCAATTTGGACATAAATTTATGGGCATGATCAACCAGCTGTATAAAAATAATAAAGCTGAAATAATGGTTAATGATGGGTTAACGCAACAGATTACACTAGCTCGAGGAACTAGGCAAGGATGTCCACTTTCACCGATCTTATTTGCAAAAGTGATAGAAATTTTAGCAAATGTAATAAGGGAAGATGGAAGATTAAAGAGGATAGGAAGAAACGATAAGATTAAAATGAATATGTTTGCGGATGATACATTATTGACACTGGAAGATCCCCTAGAAAGTGGGGAGACGATTCAGAGGCATCTGAGAGAATTTGGGGAAATTACGGGATTACAAGTTAATTGGGGGAAGTCAGAAATGATGTTGTATAATTATAATAAGGAAGAGTTGGAGAAGTGTAAAGCTAAGTTAGGATTAAGGCATAAAAACATAATACGATATTTAGGAGTTAATATAGATAAAGAATTAGAAAGATTAGAGGAACTTAATTTTGTAATGTTAAGAAAAAAGGTAGGGGAGAAATGCAGGTTGCTTACCTGTAACCATAGTTCTTCGAGTGGTCATCTGTGCATTCACACATATGGGCTCTGCGCCTGCGTGGAGCCTGTTTCGGAAACTTCTATAGCTAAGGCAAACGTTTTTGGCGGGAACCCCTCCCCCACTGTCTACTGACTCCATGTTCCCGCCTTTCTCCTCAGTTCAAAGAGACCGACTTGCTGGCCCCATAACTAGGAGAGAAACCGCTCTGTATCGACAGTACATTTACATCGACACCAAAGCGGGGACGGTGGGTGGGTTGTGTGAATGCACAGATGACCACTCGAAGAACTATGGTTACAGGTAAGCAACCTGCATTTCTTCTTCGTGGTCTCTGTGCATCACACATATGGGCGATTAACAAGCTAAATTCCTGGTGGAGGGTAGGTGTAGATCAATGTTCCCTCACAAGACAAAGAAATTGCTTGCCCCAAATTCCAGTTTGTCCTGGTACAAACAATCAAGTGGTAGCATGTAATGAAGTTAAAGGACTTATACCAAATAGCTGCCTTACATATTTATTTATTTCATTTCTAACCCGCCTCTCCATCTAGATCGAGGCGGGGAACAACACCAAATATAAATATATTAGCAGGGGATCGACAATCCCCTGCTAAAGATACAGACTTCGATGCACTGCACATCGACTTAGCTGTTACTGGACCAACAAGCTGCAAGCCCTTCAACTTGTAGGGCAGTTTAATAGCATGTACAATCCACTCCACGAGCCATTGCTACTCTTGCGTCTTATGGAATTTGTCAGTTCTAGCCCTGTGTGGAAGCCCAGGTAGGGTGCATCAATACTGAGGCAGCTAATTCACTCGATCTGCGTAGTGTTGATATAGCCATCAGAAAACAACTTTCTAAGAAAAATAATGTGATATCTGAAGGTACCATTGGTTTAACTGGTTTCAATGTCAGAGATTGTGGCATGACAGAGAAACTCCATGCCAGAATGAAACTCCTAATTAGAGGAGACAGATTTATAATGCCCAGAGGAACCCCCTAACAATGGGGTTGGTGCAAAAACACGTAAAGCAGTCAAATACCTGCATATCGACAACTATTTTAGCCCTATAGTGTATAGGGGGTAAGTGTAAGGACATCGTTAAGGAGGCTGAATGGGGCTTGAGGCCCTGAAGATTCATGTATTTAGAAAAGAATCCCATTGTGCAGTATATGACTTCATTGCAGGCTGCATGAAAAAATGGAATCGACCTCATGTCGAAAGTAGTTACGGTATTGGGATACCCCATGCCATGGGTCTGAGCATAGGCAGGGGCATAAACTATGGGGGGAGGGGGGTAGCGGGGGGGGGGCAATGTCCCCACTGGGATTTCCCAAAGGGGGCAATGCCCAACTAAGTAACATCAGTAAGCTCACAGCCTGACTGACAGATTCCTCAGTCAGTCTCCAGTTGTCTGTATTCTTATGTGTTTGGACGCAGTCTAAATTACATCCAAGCACATCCTGCTTCCTCATCAGCTGCCCAGCAGATCTCCTTGCAAGACAAAAGCCACTCTCCTGTTGTGTCAGGGTCAGGCTTCCCCAGATTTATTTTCTTCTACCCACTCAGGCGCTGTAAGACAAAAGATTGCCCATTTAGGAATTACAGTCTGGGTACATCTTGACGAGAGTTTTGCCTCCGGTCGGGGTGTATCCGGAGTGGCAGCAGGTCATCTATATGATGCAGCTGGCATCCCGAAGCCATCCAGGAGCAAATCCCTGAAGCTCCGGTTTTAAAAGTCGGGTACTTACCACGACTTTTTTTTTTTTTTTTTTTTTTTTAATCTTTTGAGCTGCAGCGGAGCTGATGGTAACCCAATTGGTCGCCATTGGCTGATATCTTCAGAAGTAGAGTGAGCCACACCTGTCTCGGCCACCAAGGGGTGACTATGATGGAGACTGTGTGGACTACACAATATTAATATTATCATACCACAGTACTCATGGAATGAGAAGAAAAATGAGGGCTGCAAAGACATTCCCAGTTGAACAGGAAAGTGTTTGTATGAGGACTTGAGATGGGGGAGGAAGTGGGAAAGCGCATGCCCCGTAGCAAATAGTCTGTGCAAGTACACCAATGTAGGGTTGTTAGATCCAGGGGAGTCTGGATCTAACAAAGAGCTCAATAAATTGAGTCGTCACCTTGCCTTCAATAGCATTTCCTTTTAGGAAGCTACCAGAAGCCAGTTGTCTAAATATGGGTAGATTTCTACCCCTTGAAGGCAAATGAATGGAAGGAGCAGTGCCATACATTTTGTAAATATTCTGGGGCAGGGCTTTATGTGTCATCAGAAATTTGTGATTCTGATGTACGTATGGAGCCATCTCAAATCCAGAACAGGTTGAAGAGATCTGTAGAGGAGTGGGCCAAATATTAAATCAGAGAGTGATATAGGTCTTCCAAAGGAGGCTCCACTCTGTACAGCTACCCCATCAACAGGCGATGCAGAAGAGAACAATGTTGAGTCCAACTGAGAGCTCTCTAAGGATTGAGGGGAATCAGGTTTAGTTCTATGATTAAACCCATCTTCTCCAAGCTGAACTTTTTGACACCCCACAGAGTGGGTCTGGAAAGGAGAAGAGCTAGGTGGACGTACTGACGCATTCACGACGGTATCATGAGGCAATGGTTGAGCCCTGTGGACAGGTCACAATGACAGTGATCTTGGTAGAGCTAGAGGGAGTTGCAAGAAAACTTCCTCCAGTGGCAATCACGATACCGATGGAGCTGCTCAGTATCGAGAAAGGCGTATGTACCAATATAGGGGTTGGTATCGATGCCTGGTACGGGAGTTACGGACCCATTGCAAGAGGTGTCCCTCTTATAATTGATGCCAATCTCTGTACTGGTATGGCATTCTCGGGGGAGGCAACCCAGTTGAAGTTCTGTCCCTCTTTTTTTTTTTTTTTTTTTTACAGGGACCCGAGAATGATGCCCCTAGACATTACAGGCATAAAAAACTCTCTCTGTTGAAATCATAGCACTCCAATTGTAGCAGCTCTAGGGAGCAGCCCTGTAATTGGCAGCTAGCCTGTAATGGCTGTGCTAATTAACTTGGTGGAGAGATGTCTACTTCAAGCTGCATGTTAGACGTCTCTTCTTGGTACCAAGAGATTGGTACCAAAAGAGGCAGTTGAGTCTCACCCTTTGATGTCGATTCTGCCTGCTAGACATCTCATCTGGACGTCAAAGCTGCATGTTAGACATCTCATTTTGGTACCAAGAGCTCTGCACCGAGGAGCTTGGTACCATGGCGCTCGGTACCATGGCGCTCGGTACCAAGGAGCTCGACACCAAGGAGCTCGGTACCAAGGAGCTCGGTACCAAGGAGCTCGGCACCATGGAGTTCGGCACCATGGAGCTCGGCACCAAGGAGCTCGGCACCAAGGAGCTCGATACGAAGGAGCTCGGCACCAAGGAGCTCGGCACCAAGGAGCTCGGCACCAAGGAAGTCGGCACCAAGGAGCTTGGTACCAAGGAGCCCGGCACCAAGGAGCTCGGTACCATGGAGCTCGGTACCAAGGAGCTCGGTACCAAGGAGCTCGGCACCAAGGAGCTCGGTACCAAGGAGCTCGGTACCAAGGAGCTCGGTACCATGGCGCTCGGCACCAAGGAGATCGGCACCAAGGAGCTCGGCACCAAGGAGCTTGGTACCAAGGAGCCCGGCACCAAGGAGCTCGGTACCATGGAGCTCGGTACCAAGGAGCTCGGTACCAAGGAGCTCGGCACCAAGGAGCTCGGTACCAAGGAGCTCGGTACCAAGGAGCTCGGTACCATGGCGCTCGGCACCAAGGAGATCGGCACCAAGGAGATCGGTACCATGGAGCTCGGTACCAAGGAAGTCAGCACCAAGGAGCTCGGTACCAAGGAGCTCGGTACCAAGGAGCTCGGTACCATGGTGCTCGGTACCGAAGGAGGCAGTTGAGTCTCAGCCTGTGATGTCGATTCTGCCTGCTAGACGTCTCATCTTGACATCGAAGATGCATGTTAGAAGCTCCAGTATCGAGAGCTTAGACCTCAGTACCCAAGGAGCCAGTTAAGTCATCGCTGCCAAAGGGGCCACCCTCAGTATCGGGGGGGGGCTAACAGCTGCAGAGGAGTTGGAACCTGGTCTCTCTCTAGCTGTAGAAACACAGGTAGAGAGTATCCAGATGTTGGAAGATCGGAACGACCTATGGTTAGGGTGGGGGTCCGAAGACACTGAGGGGCTCTCATCCATAGAATCGCTCCAAGCGATCAGTCCCCAGAAGTCCTATGTAACCTGGCCTTCTTAGATATCCCTTTCACTGTAGAGACAGCTAGGGAGCGTCCAAACATTGGACGATCGGAATGACCCATGGTCAGAGTCAGGGTCCGAGGGCGCAGAGGGGCTCTCCTCCGTAGAATCGCTCCATGCGATCAGCCCCAGAAGGCTCCTGCCTTCTTAGATATCCCTCTTGCTGTAGATACAGCCTGGGGAGCGTCCAAATGTTGGAAGATCGGAATGACCCTTGGTCAGAGTCAGGGTCCGAGGACGCAGAGGGGCTCTCCTCCGTAGAATCGCTCCATGCGATCAGCCCCAGAAGGCTCCTGCCTTCTTAGATATCCCTCTTGCTGTAGATACAGCCTGGGGAGCGTCCAAATGTTGGAAGATCGGAATGACCCTTGGTCAGAGTCAGGGTCTGAGGACGCAGAGGGGCTCTCCTCCGTAGAATCGCTCCATGCAAATAGCCCCAGAAGGCTCCAGCCTTCTTAGATATCTCTCTTGCTGTAGATACAGCTAGGGAGCTTCCAAATGTTGGAAGATCGGATGAGGCATGAAGCGGCCATGTCTCCAGTAGATCGAGGAGCCTGTGCCATAAGTGTAACAATTGTCTGGAAGAAACCATGGCTTCTAGAGCTTTTATCCATAGACCTGGCGCCAACACGGTTATCTTTTCAGCGCCAGGTCAAAACTTTTCTCCCAGGCATTTCAACAGCTTAAGTTGAGGTTTTAACTGACTTTGTAGCCAGGCTTAACAGTTTAAAATGTTTTAAATGTCAGCTGTCTTATGTTGGTTCTAAATTTTGTAAACCACCCAGAGAGCTTCGGCTATGGGATGGTATATAAATGTGTAAATAATAATAATAATAATAATAATAATAATGTAGCGACAGGTTTTGATGACCTGAGCCTCTCCCAAAACAAATTAAACAGAGAAAAGTCTGTCTGCTGGGGAAGCTTGCTGACGCACTTAACACATTTTGAAAAGGGGCCTTAATGGCTGTGCGATCCCCCTCAAAGCGATCCAAGATCTCTGGAGAATAAAATATCTAAGAATATAATAACAATAAATTATATTGTTTTAAATGTACGTGTGTACGTTGTATGTTTTTGCTGCTTTAATTTTTGTATATTGTTTTTAATTGTTTTAATCGCACGTAAACCGCCTAGAGAGCTTCGGCTATGGGGCGGTATACTAATGTAATAAATAAATTAATTAATTAAGACTAAAAATGAACTAAAACAAAGTAAAATAACTAAAAACCTTAGCACTCTAAAGCTTTCTCCTCAGGAGAAAGACAGAAGTTCCCAACAAGACATCCTTTCAGCAAGGCGGTCGAAAAAGAACTGAGGAGAAAGGCGGGAACATGGAGTCAGTAGACAGTGGGGGAGGGGTTCCCGCCAAAAACGTTTGCCTTAGCTATAGAAGTTTCCGAAACAGGCTCCACGCAGGCGCAGAGCCCATATGTGTGATGCACAGAGACCACGAAGAAGAAATTAGAGATATATAGAAAATTAAAACATTCTTGGTTCGGTAGAATAGCGGTTATTAAAATGAAGATTTTACCTAAGGTTAATTTTTTGTTTAGAATGCTACCAATTAGAATTTCAGTAGCGGAGATGAAAAGTTGGCAAAATATGATTAATGCTTATTGTAATGGGGATAAAAGAGCTAGGATAAATAAAGGGTTATGGTATAAGGCTCAAAAGAAAGGAGGTTTAGGACTTCCGAATATTAAGTATTATTATATTGCTAATCAGTTAAGATATATTATTAATGGTATTTTAGGGGAGGAAGATTTGGAATGGTTGGAGCCGCAAACAGGAGATGTAGATTTTAAATTGGAAAATATATTCTTTACTAAAATGCAAAAGAAAGAATTGAAGGTACTGGACAACCCATTGTTGGAAAATATTTTAGAGATCTGGGAGAAGTTTAGGGGGAAGTTGATACCAGGAGACTCTCCACTCGCCCCAGTTGTAGTAGTGGGAAACTTCCCAAGAGTATTAAAAGTAGAGATAGAAGCGAGACTGAAAGATCAAGATATAATTAAGTTAAGGAATTGGATGGAAAAGATGAAGGATAGTGAGCATATTAAAGAGTTGTTTAAAGGACAAAAGATAGCATGGTTCAAAAGTTTACAATTGGGAAAATGGACTCAGGAATGGAGGTTGAAAAACAAGAAATGTAGAAATAATACTAGATTTGAAGATTTAATTGAACTAAAAGGAAAAAAAGAAGAAGTTGGAGTTAAGAAAGGGCTGACTAGTGAGATATATAAAATATTGATAGAGGAGGAATTTCAGGACTCACTCAATGTTATAAAAAAGATTTGGGAAGAAGATGTGAAGGGAAAAATTAATAATTATAACTGGGAGAGGATATGGAAAGTAAGAATGTTAAAGCTGTTGTCGATTAGAATTAAGGAGAATTACTATAAGACAGTGTGGAGATGGTATCTAACACTTGTAAGATTTCACCAGATTGATAAAAAAGTGTCTAAGAATTGTTGGAGGGGGTGTCAGGAGGTTGGAACCTATTTTCATATGTGGTGGAGCTGTGAACAAGTACAAAAATTTTGGGAAAGGGTTTTTAAAGAAATAAGTGATATAATTGGAAGTAAATTGGAATTAAACCCAAAGTTAGCTCTACTAGCAATATGGGATAGTGAGAATGAGTATATAACTAATAGAGAATTGGTAAACAACCTCCTGGCACCTGTTAGAATAATAATTGCTAAAAATTGGAAAGGGCAAGGAAGATATACAATAGAAGAATGGTATAAAGAAATTTGGGATATGGCCTTGAATGATATGTTGACTTGTAAAATGAAAATAAAGAGGGGAATGTCCAGTAAAAGTGATTTTGGAGAAATATGGAGTCCCTTTTTGGAATATGTTTTAAGATCGGGGAAGGGACAAACACCTTCAAAAGAATCATTAAAATTTTGGAAGGATGAAGAATGATTAAGAGGAGGTCTCAGGGGGTGGGGGTGCACGGGGGGGATTGTTGAGGGTTATGATGTTTGTTTATTATATTGTGTATGTTATTGTGTTGAAACTAATAAAAATTATTACAAAAAAAAAAGTGATTCTAGCTTCTGCCAACTTAGTTTCCCATGGATGTCTCTGCGCCACATACTTGTCTGTTGCGACTAGCCATGCCCAGCCATGGCAGCCATTTTATGGTTGTGCCTGGAACAGTTTCTCAAATTTCCAAATATGTCCCCCGGTTGAAAAGGTTACCTGTCCCTGCTGTACACATTTACCTGAGAGTAAGTCATATTGAATTCATTGGGGTTTATTTCAGAGTAGACATCTACAGGAGTGTGCTATAAATTTGTAGTTTACAGCCGAGCCCATTTATTTATTCATTTATTTATTTATATCTAAAATAGATTTCGGAGTGGTGCACAGAGAAATAAAACAGTAAAAAGAAAGAAGATTAAAAACAGCAAATTAAAATGGTTCAGTTTAAAACAAATACTCTGAAATCAGTGGACTAAGGTGTGCCCAACTCCACTCAGGATAAAGCCATTAATTTATGAAGAAGCGCTGGGGAATACACTGGAAATGAATATTGTACTACTCTGTTAATAGCAGCATGCAGTACATGTTTGCCTATCCAAATTCTCTACTGCAGAGGCAAATTGATGACTGTCAAAAAGTGTTGAACAGTGCTATTCTGTGTACATTTAATCAGAGATCCACTGTGTTCAACAAAATTTACTCCAAACTAGGGATGTACAGGTTATGTAAAATCTACTCTGTCTGTGTTTTGTGGATTGTCAGGGGCTTTCATACTGTCATCATTTTTTTCAGATCCCAAATTTGTGCAAATAATCTGCACACGCACAATTTCCCTCAAAATGTGCAAAATCCCCCCAAATGCGCATTTTCACACTTTAGCCTATGGGGGAATTGTGCGTTTTTGGCTGTTTCTTTTTGCATATTTTTCTACAACAAAATTTGCGCAAAATTCCTAAAGGTTAGAGAAATGCTCCGCAAGTTTGTGGATAGGGGGAGAGCCTGTCTGTTGTGGAGTCTGTGGATTCATATAAATCTGTTCTGTTGTGGGTTCTGTTGTGGTTTTCTCTGACGATCCTACTCCCAACCTTTGTTCTCTGTTGCCGCTGAGGGCAGGACTTGAACCAGTGAGTAGAAATTGCCAGGAAGTAGATTTCACTTTAACATTAGGAGAAATTTCTTGACGGTGTGAGCAGTTCAGCAGTGGAACAGATTGTCTGGAGAGGTATTCTCCTTTACTGGAGGTATTTCTGCAGAGGCTGAATAGGCACCTGTCAGGGATGCCATATACAGAACCTGCATCGAGCAGGGAGTTGGACTGGATGATCTTTGAGTTCCTTTCCAACTCCACAAATCTAAGTAAGTGTAGAGTGTTCAAGATTTTCAGAAGGGTATCCATGTTAGTTTGTTTCAGCAAAAACATTGAGTTGTGTGGCACCTTGACCAGAAAAACCAATTATATGCTAGCATAAGCTATGTGATCCAAGGCTCACTTCATCAGATTTAAGAATGTAGCCTAAGTAGTTTTGTATCAAGATCAGACCTAGCTGTATGTGTCTTGAGCACATAATCAGAAACATATATATACAAATGTTGAGCTCACAATTGTGAAGATATTACAGATCTGCATTTGTATGTTTGTTGATCTCATTCTCTCCCAAAGTTAGCCTGGTTTTACTGTGTGCAAGTCTTCACTTTTTTAAAATATGTGGTCCTGCATTCCATGCGTATTCTCAAATAGAGGTATTTTAGAGGCCTAGCTAGATAATCTTCCTTACTGCCAGATGACTAGGGAGAAAGAGCAGGATACCCTTTTGAAGCTGCATATGTAGTTTTTATTTTGATTTCTTGCCACAAAATTTGCCCAGATATTGTAAGTAATATTTTATTGCAGCCTTAGATTGAGCAGTCAAAATACTGAATGCCTTTTAATGCAGCTTTTATATAGCACTACCTTATGTCTGAATATGTGTTTATTTCAAAGGAAACATGGTCTGATGGGAGAAATGTACACAACAGATTCTCTTAAAAAGCAGTTTAATCACAGGAACATTAAAACTAGCTTTTCTTTTTTTGAAAGAAAAATCCAGTTGCATCATCTCAATATATGTGACAAAGTTCCAGTTGTTGCTACCCACCCCCCAACTGGAATGGCCTCCCCCATTCATTTCAATAGATTCAGGCAGCCAATCCAAACACACTTTTTTTTGTTCTTGCAGACCTGCTTTTTTAACTGAAATGAAGGTTTTTTCAGTATTGGGCAAGTTGATTCAGCAAGTATGAGCTACATGAGACGGTGTCCATCTCTATGCTGACGTTTGCTGCTGGTCCGAGCGAGGCAGTTGGGTTTCACAGGATCCATGTGGCCACCTTGTCCAAAAGAGTGACCGTAGTGAGAAAAAAAACCCTGTGCAATTTGGTACTTCTTCCTGGAGGTACTTTTATTTGCACTTCTTGTTAGCGTTACACCACTAAATCAGCTCATAGGAAGCTACTACCTGGATCCAGCCAGTGCATATGGTTGCAGAGAGATACGTGTTTTAAAAAGTATTAAAGATGATATGAAAGAGCTGTTGCTGCCCATGGACTAAACACGATTGCCTCTACTCAGACTAGTTTTGCAGGTTTTTGCTCTTTTAAGGAGATCAGCAAGGACATGGCAGGTCATCTGTAAGCATGTGAGAATGGCCAAGGTGAAACAGATTTATTTAATTTAATTTTTGCAGTAAATGTCTGTACTGATTTTCTTTTCTTTGTTTTAAATCCCCAAGCGGTTTACAAGATAAAAATCAATAACTTTAATTAGTAATTTAATTACCAAGTTAGAAAAATGGATTTGCAACAGATGTATGTGTTATTTAGATTATTCCTAAATACTAAAGGGGCATCAGGGTTAATTTGGTGAATCTTGGTGGTCTACCAGTTTGATTTTGTTGGGGCTGATTCTAATAGGCTTGCTTAAAAAAAACAAGATTTTGAAGATATTGCTCATCTACAATCTGTGCCCAAGGCCAGACAGAAATCTAGGATTTTCTTGAGTTCTGGAGAACTTACATAGATAATCAAAATGGTCTGGTGTGGACAAGGTCATGAACTAGAAACTAAGCTGAGGCATTCATGAACAGAACCACTGAACAAAAGTGTCAGTAATTATTACTGCACAGAAGCTGAAACCATGTTTTCAAGTTGGCTTGTTTCAAACAAGCCATGGTTAAAATTAACCACAGTTTGTTTAGTCCATACAACAAGCTAGGTTTAAACAAAAGTTGAAGTTTCTGAATTCCTCCTCGCTGCTGCACTGGAAGAGGAAAGGAGAAACAAGACCACTAGCCAGAGACTTGCTAGGCTTGTTCACATCATGCTAGGTTATGGTTTAGCATGATGTCTTAATGCAGCCACAAGCAAGCCAGAATTATGGTACACAAACCGTGGTTTAGCATTACATCCAAATGCAGTTGATGTAAATAACCAAGGGGTTGGCATGTGTAGCTGGGTTGGCACCTGCCCTCCCCACAGGAGTTCGACCAGCCCCCTGAAAATGCAACACAGAGGGTCAGGGGACCCTGCTGAATGGGAAGAGCTGCAGTGCTGGGGAGGGGGGAATTGGGCAGAGGCACCTTCTGTCAATTGACCTGGATCCAACCCAAGATATTCAAACGGCATTTGTTTTCAGGATTTCTTAAATTGTTCATTGTATTCAGGTTGCGTGGTAATTCTCTTGCAAAAGCAAAAAATTATTTTGGGAATAAAAGGAAGCTGACAGAAATGCTGTTCTCAAGGGAGGAGGAAGCTATCTGTTTCATAAGTGGCTCATTGTTTCCAGATAGATTTCAAAGCTTGGCCTGTGGAGTAGTCCAGGAAACTTTAATAGGCTAAAGCTTTTTCTTAATGTCTTGGTTATGGTGTGTATGTCACTATAAGCCAGAATTAAAAAAAAAAGAACAACAACGTCATTGTGAATAAGCAAGCATACTGGTACATATTGCCTGATAGCTGCTGCTGTGAATGGGAGCGGCTAAACAACCCAGGGACATTTTGTCCCTGGGTTAATTGCCATAATGTACGAACCAAGAGCTCTGGCTTGTTTCTCCCCTAACAAACCAGAGTTGGAACCCAAGGCTTAACCTGGGTATAAGGTGTGGATGGGATATGGAACTGCACAGGGTAACATCTCTCATTTATCTGTTAATATACCTGCTTGAAGTTTCAGAAACACCTTTGATTTCTTTGACTGAAATCCTGTGTGCTAAGCTAATCAAATCCTATTGGATGGTTTCAGTCTTCAATGGACTATGCTCCTCTGTCTTCCCACCTTACACCACCATTATGAGAGCTAGCAACTTGTTTTTTCCTTTGTCAATACAAAATTGTAATGCTCAAGGAGTCAATTTTTCTACCAGATCTTTTGCAGTATATGGTGTGTATAAGGACAAACATACCTTGCACAACTGCATAAATAACCAGTAAGTACTTATTACCTTGGTAGATATCTTATTTCCCAAAACTATGTGTGTTGGATCCAGACTTAGTCATTTGTTAAGAGTAGAAATTAATGGACTTAAGTTAGTCATGATTGAATCTCATTCAATGATCCAGCACCATATGTTCAAATTCACATTATCATTAAATTATAATATTTAGCAAACTTTATGTTTTCAAGTTATTTTCAACTATTATTTGCAGTTCTGGTCCTATGTTATGCATACTATAGTTGCTAGTTGGTTTTAATGACTGGAAATTTTCATTACATTGGTCTACTTATTTTGAAAACTAAGTTGAACTGCAGTACGCTAGATACTGTGAGGCAATTTTGTGAAATGGAATGCAATTCCAATGTGTTTCTGCTTGTGGGATGACAGCAATAGTTCAATGTGCTATGGCCACATTCAACACATTTCACATTCTGCCAATATTTCAAATGTTTCCTTGTTGTACTGGTTTTGCTTGTTATTAATATATCAATAGCAAAGAATGAGATCACCCTAAGTGATAAATGATGCATGCACTTCTAGAACATAACTGGGAGAGCTGTGACCGGAGATGGAAAAATAATTATACACGCATGTATGCATTTGTTGAATTTATATCTTGCCTGCCTGTTGGCATACTCAAGTCAGTTATCAAAATTATTATTGCATTGGACAGTTATGACAATTCTGTACAGTTCAGACTATGTCTGCTACAAAATTGTAGCAGACATAGACTGGTTTCAGACAATATGATAACCAACCATGTTGTGTGGAAGGAGTTTTTAACCAACGGTTGGTTATTTGGCCGAAATGACCAATGCAAATAACCAATGCTGTGCAGTTGGCTATTTGAACCACCATGGTTATGGTGTTGTGTGGAGGGCACCGTTGGGTATTTCCTCAGCCGCAGTTGGTTATTTCATCAGCCACGGAGTTGCAAGGCAAGAATGGTCAAAGCGGTGGCTGCCACTCTAGTCCAGTTGCCAAGGTAGATTTTTGGCAGTAAAGGCTGATGGGATACTAACTGGAGAATGAGGTGGGAGATAGGGAGGGAACTAATAGTCAACTCAACTCTGATCCTAATTCACCACGGTTGATTATTATCATGTTGTGCGGGGAGTACCCCCTAGATAAACAACCGTCGAATTGATTATTACCCCACTGTTGACTATTGTGTTGTATGAATGCAGCCATAGTCTGTAGGATTTCTGCTCATGCAATGGATTTTTCCATCCACTCCTTACCCTGCAGCTCCCCCAGATGTACTCTGAAGGATCCGCCAATCTTCTGGAGTAGATTAGGGGTCTACGGGGGGAAAGGGGGGAAATCCATTCCACCAGCAGTTTCCCCTCTGCTGGCTGAATAACGCAATTAGATCCGAGCCATAAGCAGCATCATATACGATAATTCTTCACATATGTTTGGGAGATTCCCACATATGCTTGGGGGTTCTCATAGAACCATCTCTGTCACTTGAGGCTCAGGTGGCCTCGGTGGCACGGAGTGCCTTCTACCAACTTCGGCTGGTGGCCCAACTACGCCCCAAACTGGACAGGGATAACCTGGCTTTAGTTGTCTATGCTCTAGTAACCTCCAGGTTAGATTACTGCAATGTGCTCTACGTGGGGCTGCCTTTGAAGACGGTTCGGAAGCTGCAGCTTGTGCAGAATGCAGCAGCCAGATTGGTAACAAGGACTAGAAGGTTCGAACATATAAGACCGATTCTGGCCTGCTTGCATTGGATGCCTGTATGTTTCTGAGCCCGATTCAAGGTGCTGGTTTTAACCTATAAAGCCTTACACGGTTTCGGACCACAATACCTGATGGAATGCCTTTCCTGACATGAACCTACCCATACACTACGCTCAACGGCAAAGGTCCTCCTCCGGGTGCCTACTCCAAGGGAAGCTCGGAGGACAGCAACAAGGGAGAGGGCCTTCTCTGTGGTGGCCCCCCAATTATGGAATGATCTCCCCGATGAGGCCTGCCTGGCGCCAACACTGTTATCTTTTTGGCACCAGGTCAAAACTTTTATTTTCTCCCAGGCATTTTAACAGCTCAAGTTGAGGTTTTGATTGACAGTGTGACCAGGCTTAACAGTTTAAAATGTTTAAAATGTCAGTTGTTTTATGTTTATGTTTTTAAATTTTGTATATTGTCTTTTTAGTGTTCAATCTTTTAATTTCTGTAAACCGCTCAGAGAGATTCGGCTATGGGGCGGTATATAAGTGTAAATAATAATAATAATAATAATAATAATAATAATAATTTGGCCCCAACTTGGCTACTGTCAGGTAAAAGTCTTTCCGTGGCTATGACAGCAAGAGCAACGGAAAATAGAAGGATGACTTTTGCCCTTTCTTGGTTCCTGGCAGTAGCAGCAGTAATGATCAGGGTGGGGAGAATAATGATTTCAACACGCGTTTACTGTGCATTGCAGCTTGCATTATGTCTTAGATATGATTGGGCTTAAATACTCTCACAAAACATTGCCTCTTTTTGTAGTCATTTCCTTTTTGCTAGTGTTTCTTTTTATGAACAGCAGCTTGGAAGGATCGCAGTTGTTGGGCAGAAGAACTATTTTATGATAAGTGTTCCATTTTTCAAACTTTCTATTCTGAATTGATTGATAGCTGTTCGCGGAAGATTTAATCTGGGTACATTAAAATAACAAACCAGCAACTTTTAAAAGCTTATATTTTAGTGGGAAAGGATCTTCCTTTCCTAAATGTTTTATGGAAGCATTCCAACCAGATGAAAATTATCCTGGCCATTTAGTTACAATCTTTTTTTTTGTCATCCGTCCTGAACTCTCAGAACAGACTTGAGATAAAATTCTTGACGCATGCATCTGTGGTCCTTGTTTTTTGTTTTGTTGTTTTACTGAAGCACTCATGACTGTTGGGTAATCCATATGTGGTAGTGATACATAACTTTCTATGGAAAAAATACAGATCTCATTTGTGATGAAACCCCATTGATCATTACCAACTAAAAGCTACATGGGGAATATGATAGCTGGGGCCAAGCTAACCATTCTAGACCAATTTTGATTAATAAAATACAAGAGCAAGGTGGCATTTATTGAAAGGCAATTATTGAGTTGCTGTGAGTAGCTCTACTTTGCCCATTTTTTAACCTTTGTACTTTTGAGCTTTTATTCATACTCAATGCAAAATTAGGAACATAGGAAGCTGTCTTATACTGTGTCAGACCATTTGGTCCATCTAGTTAGTATTGTTGACACTGTTTGGCAGCAGCTCTCCCAAGGTTTCAGGGAGGATTCCTTCTTAGCCCCACCTGGAGATGCTGGAGCTGGAGCCGGGGACCTTCTGTAGCAAAGGTTGCTCCACCACTGAGCAATGGCCTCTCTAATCCAGGACTGCATAGGAAGGTTTGCAGATGGATGGCTTGCTCTTCCCCTGCTTAGGGCATTGCCAGATAATGTCCCTGCACTCATCCTCTGTTGAGCAGCTGTGATGGGTCACATGGTTTCTTTTGGATTCTCATACCGCTACAACATTTACTTGTGGAAAGCTAGTGCAATTGCCAAAGAACTGAGGCAAAATGACAGTCCAAATCAAGGGAGAGGATAGAAGCAATGATGGCTGGAACCACACACCCTGTCTAATGCCACTGGATCCCAGATTTCTTTTGAAAAATAAATAAATGTGAAGAAGTCTTCTGATTTGGCTCTGTACCTTCTCTCTCCGGATTGAGGTAAACGGACTGGTCCACTTTAGAGTCTGTTTCAAAATACGTAATTGTGAGGGAATCTTCCACTCAGCCCGAGAAGATCCTCTATGCCTCCGTTCAGGACTGAGACAAGTAAGCTTGATTTTTATTTTAAATTTGAAGCAGTTTCTTCCCCTGTTATGCTGGCTTGGTTTAGTTAGGGCTCTGGAGTGATTCTCCACCTTCCCATAGTTAAGCATGTGAGCAAGAAGGTTGGCGGCACTCCATTTGAAAGAGCCTGCTCTCCCTCTGCCCCTGAATTTCATTACGCACTTTCCTGTAATGATCGTCTACTCTATAATTAATTTATTTTTGAAGCCTCCTGGCAGGGATTTAAAACATTTGGACCACAGAAAGCTTTTGTTATACACCTAATATAAAATTCTAAATACGGGGTCTTTGCTTTGCTCCTTTGTTTATCCTAATGCAAATATGTTTGCTAAAAAGCAATAAGAGTTAATAGTCAAACTTTACAATGCACACAGAGAGTTTCACATAAAATGTATAACTGACTACCCAGATGGCAAATGCTGATACGTACATTCAAAAACATGAAATTTTCCGTTGGGGTCCAGATGGCGGCTTAATGTGAATTGTTTAACATTTATGTTTATCTTATTAAAACTGCCTTTTATAAGTCCAGACTAAGCTAGCAATGTAGCTGAGAACAGACTCTGGAAAAGCATATCAGTAAATGAGTAAAAACACCAAATGCCATTCAGCAATTAATTTCTAAAAAGAGAGGGGTTCATGCACCTAGCATGCTGGGAGCCATGTCGTTTGCCTGGGAAGCCGTGTTCTTTAATAACTGAATGTGAGAGGACAGGTAGTGATTTTTCCATGCAGAATTTACATGGTTCACATGTAATGCTAAATCATGGTTTATTTAACCCTTGGTTTGTTGCACTCCTCAAGGTTTGCCTAATAAGATGATTGAATAAACCATGATGTGTTTTCTCAATGCCTGGGTTGTTTGTTTCCTTCCTCCTTTGACCGCTCCCTCCCTGTATCCCAAATTCCTTTGCGCCATTGTAGAGCAGCAGAGATTTTGGACCGCTGCTGCCCGCCACTGTAGCCTGATGAAACAACCCATGGTTCTGGGTTTAGACATAATGACAACCCATAGTTTAACCTAGAGTTCACAACCCAACAACAATCCATGGGTTCTCTTTCAAGGTTGTTTCTGGTTAACAAACCATGGCTTGTTTACCAGAAACAATGCCTGCCATGGGCTAGCATTATGTGAGAACCCAGCCTATGTGTACCATAGGAATTTTTGTGTTGGATCCAGATGTGCTGTGAGCAGAGTTCCACTTGTGCAAAACTCATACTGTAGAAAGAGAGAGAGGCTATTTTTCAGATTTCTCCTCTCTGCCTCTTCAAACTGCTCAGTAGGATTGGAGAATCCTCTGAAACACTGTGGCCGCGCATGGTGGTGCAGCAAGGGTAATTGGTGATATTTGCCTCCCCCATTCCTCCAGCCTCTGCTGAATCTGAGCCCTTTCCATTTGTAGAAGGGCAAGTCTGAAGCCAACCCTTTGTTGTTATCTCACAAATTTCAGGACTCCACTCTGGTGTTGAGAACAGATTCTGGGTCTCAAGGCTAGGACAATGGAAATGGCATCATTTTCTGCTTATACCAGGACGAGGGCTTAATCATAGTTACCCTAAACGCAGTGATATCCGTGCTTTGCCTTTTGAAAACAAACATCCGAGAATGCAGTGGGCAAGGCATCCTTACTGAGGTTACTTTCTCACCACCATTGAAACCACTGCTATTGCCCCTCATCCTCTTTCCTATCATTGCTACCACTCGCTTGTTTGACAGGCAGAGAGCCAGTGAGCAAAGAGGCAGTGACGTCTGCACCTCCTCCTCCCGCCACCCTTGTCTGGGCCAGAGTAAGAGGCAGTTTGCTGTGGTGAAGAGGAGCTGCAAATCCCGGGGGCTCATGTCACTGGACCCTGCAGGCGCCCTTGGCAGGTGCTCAACCATGCCTTCCCTTGACATTGGTCTTGACTGTATAAACTGTTAGAGAGAGTCAGTGTGGTATCATGGTTGGAATGCTGGACTACATTTTGGGGAAGGCTTAGTCAGTGTAGTGACTAGAGTGTCGGACTGAGAATCAGGAGATCTGGGTTCTAGTCCCCACTCGGCCATGGATGCTCACTGGGTGACTTTGGGCCGGCCACAGACTCTCAGCCCAACCTACCTCACAGGTTTGTTGTTGTAAGGGTAAAATGGAGGGCAGGATGCCTTGGGTTCCTTGGAGGAAAAAAGGCAAGATAGGAATGCAATAAATAATAAACGTTCCAGCCCAGTCATGAAGCTCACTGAAATACCTCAGATCAGTTATTCTTCCTCAGCTAAACTTACCTCACAGGGTTGTTTTAAGTACATAATACAGGAAGGGATCATGTGCACTACCCTGAACACCTTGGGAAACAGGCAAGGTGAAACGCCAGAAATTAGAATTGATCAAGGCTGTAGTTAAACAACAAATTGTTATTGTTAGTTGGTTAACCTATCACTCCTATCACTTCTAGCATTGGTTAGACAGTACTGAATGTCTGGCATAAGGGCTGTTCCCGACTTACGAGAAAAATGTGTTAGTTTAAAACCGCTCTTGGCCAAAATGCTCACTATCTGCATGTGTTGAAAGTCTTTAGGCCCTTTTCCTTGGGCATTCCCCTTTCTTGGATTTGCCCATACAGCTATGTCCTCTGACATAATGTGGGAACTTGCAAAACTAAAAGGAGAACAAAGGACTTCTTGTCGAGCAACAAGTCACATGTTAAACTATTACACTTTTATTAGCAGGAAGTTGTTCTCAAAGACAGAAGTAGCTCTCTGGAAAGCAAGACATGTGGCATGTGTAATATGCTATTTATTATCAACACATTCAGCCTCACTTTGATATTAATACGGGCTTGCAGTTGATACCAACATTTATAGTATGTTTTAAAATTCCTAATGAACTTATATTTGTAGAAATTAACCCTATTGATAGAAGAAAAAAAGCATTTTTCAAAACTAATGAAATGGTTTGCATGCCTGCAAGCTATCATATTATACACCTTTCAGTCAGTAAAAAAGGCATTGGCTCATAATGTTAAGATTTTAGTAGTTTAAAAGGGAGTTACTCCCATTTTTGTATATAGGTGTTGCTTATTTTTTCACTACTATGATCAGGCTGTATAATAACTTTCATGCCGGCAGATACTCTAAAATTTGAAAATGTATATGTGCCATTTAAAATTTTCTGCCATAGTGAGTATACATTTTAAACCATGCTGCTTCTTGATTTGCAGTCTATATTTTATGTTTAGTTTCTGTTCATTTCTATTGTGGTTCAAAACTGAAACTCAGAGAAGACCTGTAGCATGTTGAGGATCATGGAGAGCCACTTAACTAGTGAATCTTACTTGTGTAGATGTAGCAGCAAACCTGTTGTAATGGCACCCTGAAAATGAGTAATTTGAGAATTCTAAATCTAAAATCCAGATCCTACAGTGTTATCCAGAACATATTGCAAATGCTCAGAGACAAAAGAAGCCATTTCCAATTGGCTGAAGAGGGTGAGCAGCTGGTAAACTACTGGCCCTAAATGAAGCCCTGCTGTATTGCAGTATCCTCAATTACTGCCAGACTTAATTAGTTCATTTTACCATGCCAATCTGCGGGGACCAAATCCTTATTGTGGGCAGCCAGAATAACAGTTTCAGCTCCTTCATTGTTGCCCATTAGAGTGAAATTTGGCATTTTGTTCAAGAGGTTTTAAATATTCTTTGATGGGAAATAAGTAAATGTATATAAACAGGTGACATGCAAGAGCATAACCATCGGCTTGTTGGTTCAGATCAAAAATTTGTCTGGCGTGGAATTTCATTTCCAGCAATATCCGGAGAAGGTTCTGCCTCTGAGAAGCTTACTGGCATGGCAGAAAAGCAGCAATCTGTCCTTTGTTGCTCTTCCGCTCTGCATGTAGATGTTCCACTTAGCTCTCATGGCTCTAGCCACTGATAGAGAACTACCCTCCACTTGTTCAATACTTCTCAATGCCATTTAGATCTGTATTCATCACTTTATCTTCTGAGAGTGAATTGCATTATTTATGTGTCCTTCCTTTTAGGCCCATTCAGGCATTCCTGAAATGGCATAAACATGAGAGCGGGGGGGGGGGGGGGGGCATGCTGCGCAGCTCAACCTTACATGTGATGTCTCCACCCCTAGGCATTTTCACGTAAACATAAATACCTGACGGAGACCTATGTACATACAACTCTACATGGATAGGCACCTTCTCCCCATGCGCTGCATGTGCAAACACTGGGGGCTCCCAATGTCACATGCGCAACATCGAGGGAGAGCTATATGGCATGGTCCTGCTCATGCGATGGCCACCAATTTGGATGACTTTAAAAGGGGTTGGACAAATTCATGGAGAAGGCTACCAGTAGCTACTAGTTCTTGTGGCTATAGGCTGCTTCCAATATCAGAGGCGGTTTGCTATGTACCCTAGCTGATGGGGAACATGGATGGGAGATGCTGTGACACTCATGTCCTGCTTGTGGGTTTCCACCTGGTTGGCCACAGGGAGAACAGAATGTTGGACTAAATGGATCTGGCTGAGAAAATTAGATACGCTGTTGAATGCCAGCAGTCTCCTAAATAGGATTCTCATTATTCACTTCTGAATATCTGAAAAGGGCAGAAATATATACTTGTTTTGGTCCTCAGTATCCTCTTTTAACTTTTGGGGGGTCAACAAAATAATTTTTTAACAGCATGGCACAGAAAATGTTCAGGGTCCTGTTTTGACTTTAAGAGCACATCATAAAAATGTCAAGGGGCCAGCAAACATGTGCATAGATGTTGTGCTTTGATTCTATTTGACTCAGGTTAGATAACATGGCAGCTCTTTTTAAAATGTTTGAACATCCAAAATATTCTTATTTATTCTCTTTGTCACACACAGGATATGAACCTGATTGACATTCTGTGGAGACAAGATATTGATCTTGGAGCAAGTCGTGAAGTTTTTGATTTTTGCCAAAGAAAAAAGGACTATGAGCTTGAGAAGCAGAAAAAGCTTGAAAGAGAGAGGCAAGAGCAACTTCAGAAAGAGCAAGAAAAGACCTTCCTAGCTCAGTTGCAGCTGGATGAGGAAACAGGTGAATTTGTCCCTATCCAGCCTGCTCAAGGAATTGAATCAGGAAACACTGGCATATCCAATAATTATTCACAGGTAAATAAAGAAAAGCTCCAATCCACACAAAACCTTTTGTAAATGCATATTTTTCCTTCATTTCTTTCTGAAAGAGGATGGTAACGTTACTTATTATCTGAATTGAATCCGCATTTAGCAATTGTTTTTACTCATGAAAAAAATTGCTGAACTTTTGTGTCTCATATTACAGAGCGTACATATTCACAAACAAGATGCGGATGACCTGTTTGAGGACTGTATGCAGATTTTAGCAGAAACTTTCTCATTTGTAGAGGACACAGAGGTAAACATTAGCTACATTGCAAGTCCAATGTTTTTAATATATTCTCTCTGAGCTGTATAAAATTAATTTCCCATATATATATATATATATATATATATATATATATATATATACACACACACACACACACATACATGGAGCAATAGCCAACATGTGGCGCAATGGGAAAGTAACACTTACTAGTGCAACCCAAGAAACTGTCCAGAACTTCTGCTTGTGAAATGGGACAAGACAGTACAGCTCCCTTCTGCTGACATGTCCCATTTCAGCAATAGCTTTGGGTATTTCCTGGTGTCGTTAGTTGTTGCTAGCATTCCCATTGGCACAGGAGCAGCATTGGTATCCTTCTTAATACCATAGATGTTATTTGAATGCATCCAATGTTCCTTGAAATTCCTCGTTCAAAGAAGAACCAGCAGGTTTCAGTCATTACTGACACAAGATGTTTCATAATATTATAGGTTTCCTCCGCAGAACTTCAGCAAGTGGCTCATTCGGAAAGCAACCAGGCCTTCGTTGATTCGAATCAGATGCAGCCTCTCACCTCGTGCGTCCTTCAGCCTACTGTTCCAGAGCTAATAGCTGCTGATGTTGAGAGCACACAAGACATAGAACAAGTGTGGGAAGAACTGTTGTCTATTCCAGAGCTACAGGTAATGCTTGAATATATTTTGAACGTTTACTAAAAAAACAAAAACAAAAACGGGGGAGGATCCAAAGTTTGACAATTTTGACTTTTCAGAGGATCGTTCCTCTTTTTCCCCAACTACTGTCAATAGAATTACTCATTGAAATTGTTTTTGGTCAAAAGTAAGTTTTACAAGACTGAAGAAACAGCTTGAAAATGTTCAACGGCTATGAGGTATTTTACTCACGGATCAGTATTATTAGAATATCGACATCTTTGCTCCCTGTACCTGGTTTTTACTTTTAGCCCAATCTGATGCATGTTTTATTCAGAAGCAAGGCCTGTGATGTCCAGTGGGCCTTGCTTCCAAATAAGGGTGCCTACGGTGCAGCCTCACAGGGCAAATCCTAACAGTGTGATTCTGTGCATATTTAGACAGAAAAACATCTCGTAACTCCCATCATTCCCTAGCCAGCCGTGCTGGTTCCAGAATTCTGGGAATTGTGTGACTTTTTTGAGCCCTAAGCCTGAGCACTCAGAAGTTGGTCTTGGTGAGCTCCATCAGGCTTACTCCCTGGTAGGATTGTAGTGTACTTTTTTCATTGGCTTTTCTAAGTATAAGTAATCAGGGCCTATAAAGCAAATGGAAATACTGTTTTTTTGGCAGGCAAAATGTGTACTCCAAATTGTAAATGCATTTCCAAGGGGCTGAACGGAAACCCAGAATTGCAGCATGATCTTAGGCCTGTCTAGTCAGACCTTAAGTCCCATTGAGATCAACAAGGCTTACTCCCAGACAAGTATATAGGACTACAGCCTTAGGGTTGGATCCAAGAGCTGCCTTATGTACACGGAAGGGCTCCGTTCACGGAAAGTGCCTCTGCCCAATTTTCAGGGATCCCCCAACACCTCATTCAGCATGGTCCACCAATGTGTAGCATTTTTAGAGGCTGGAGGGGGGGCTCCTGTGGAGAGGAGGAGGCAGGGAAGTCTACTTCCATTGCCCAGCCCTAAATTTGGATCCAACCCAGCGTGTTTAACACTATTGTTGTAGCACCGTAGAGAACATGTAATTGCCCGTCCTCACTTAAGAAGCAGAGCTGGAGAGTTCCTTCTGAAAAGTTCTCTCTGCCCTGAAAATAAAATTCCAAATAAGTAAATAAATGGCACCAAAGTGGAAGAGTTATCAGTCACCAGCAGGCACTACCTAAAGTATCCATTAGATGTGACAAATAATAATTCATAGGCTTCCACTAGCAATGAGCACTATAGTTGGGAGGAAAGCACAGGATTTTTTCCAAAGGGAAAATACTTTCTGCAGATTCCTAAATAGAAGCGCTTCCTTGAGGAAAGACATCTGGATTGCCTGCAACCTACTTGGCAGGACTCATACACTTTGTCTAAGTGCATCCAATTCCACCAAAGGCCTAGGCAGACGTTTCTGTTGTACTAAAATTGTTATGAACTGCAGTTAGCTTTGTAAAGACTCAAATTCCTGGTTTTACTTGCATTGTGAAATCTGGTGATTTATGCAACTTGTTTAGTAAAATGTAGGTGACTGAAAAATACAGAAGGCTGCCAAGTTCCCTGGCATCCCTCCTATTATTCACATACTCTTCATAGAAGATGCCCCACAACATTCCCCCTGCAAAAAAATATTCAAATCCTCTTCATAGAAATTAAGAAGGTAAGGGGCCTACTAGTTGCTTGCATGCTTTCTTCTACTACCCTTCCTTCCTGCTTTGTCTGGCCAGGGATCCACAATCTCTTTGGGTTGGTAGACACATTTGGAATTTTCAGGGTGTCATGGGTGCGCTCACAAAATGGCTGCCCTGTTGGCTGTGGCTAGTCACAAAACAATCATTTCTGAGAAGGTAAATTGGAGAGATTAAAAGAAAAGTATCTTGCCCAAAACAAGCCAGAAATGGAAATCTGAACTCCAAAACACAAAACTACTCTTTTGAACCCAAATAAAGACGGTGCTGGAGGGCAGCAATTTGCCAGCCTCCCACTTTTTTTAAAAAAAATCTTAATAAAATAAAAATCAGAAGGGGCACAAAAACTGGCAGGCATAAAGAGCAGTTAGGTCCCTGAGAGCATGCACAGTGACAGACATAAGTATTGTTTCCCAAGCTCTGAAGATGCATGGACTGGGCAGAATGGAGATTTCTAATGTATACAATACAAACTTTACACCAGGGTGGACAACTGTGGGAGGGCCAGGGGCTATTTTGGTCCGTCCATCTGCAGAAATCGCAATAAATAAATGTTTAAAATGGCATCCAAAGTGGCTATAGCCTGCAAAAAGGTCAAATATAGCTTGTTTGCAACTTAAATTCAATCCTTTGGGCACTCTGTATGTGCTATGAAGTGCCAGGGGGCAGTGGGAGCTACAGCGGGGGCCTCATGTGGCTATATGTTGCCCACCTCTGCTTTTCACTATATAGTTATGATATAGACGTTATTGCTGAACATCTTTGCAATATTTCTTTTACAGTGTCTTAACATTCAAAATGACAATCTGGCTGAAGTAACGCCAAACACATGCTCAGCAAACACAGCATCAGAAGCTGCTATTGATTGTACCTTCTATAATTCTTTAACCGCAATGGGGAAAGAAGTTGCTAACTGCAGTTCAGAGTTTCTGAACCCTTTGGAGGCTTCCTGTTCCAGCATTTTACTGCCAGAAGATCCTAGCCAAAATAACACATTGCCCACAAGCACTGATTTTTGTGAGGATTTCTACTCTGCCTTTATTGATGTGAAGATGAACAGCAACGTATGTACTCCACCACCAAATTTTATGGATCAGGCACTTGCTGGCTTTTTAAACGACCCAATCGATCTTTCTGATTTTGCTCAGTGCAAAGCCTTTAACCGTGACCTTGCAGGAAATGCCCCAGAATGCAATGATTCTGACTCTGGCATTTCACTGAACCCAAGTCCCAGTACAACATCTCCAGCTCATTCTGTTGAGTCATCATCTATCTATAGAGATACAAGCACTGGATACAGTGATTCTGAAATGGAAGAAATGGATAGCGCCCCTGGAAGTGTGCAACAGAGCAATGGTCAAATGCATTCATTTCAGTTGCATGATCCACTCTCTCCAGCCCTAGGTCAAAGTACCCCCACATCCGCTCCACAGCTAGCAAGTACACCCAAGAGAGAACTGCCTGCCAACCCGGGCCATACCGAAGCTCCGTTTATGAAAGACAAATCCTACAGCCAACTTGAAGCTCATTTCACCAGAGATGAGCTTAGAGCAAAAGCTCTGTCTATTCCTTACCCTGTTGAAAAGATAATTAACCTCCCTGTGGACGACTTCAATGAAATGATGTCTAAGGAGCAGTTCAGCGAGGCCCAGCTTGCTCTCATTCGTGACATACGAAGACGAGGCAAGAACAAAGTGGCCGCTCAAAACTGCCGTAAACGGAAACTAGAAAACATAACTGAGTTGGAGCATGACTTGGGTTATCTTAAAGATGAGCGAGAGAAACTCCTTAAAGAGAAAGAAGAGAATGACAAAAGCCTGCGTCTACTGAAAAAGCAGATGAGCACCCTATACCTTGAGGTCTTCAGCATGCTCCGGGATGAAGAAGGCAAGCCTTATTCATTCAATGATTACTCACTACAGCAAACAAGAGAAGGCAGCATCTTTCTTGTTCCCAAGAGCAAGAAGCCGGGAACTAAGTTCTGAAGAGAAAGGGAGACAAGTGTTTTCTGAACTAATGTTTTTACTTTGATATTTTTTACTAGTAGGGCTTCCTGTGATGCAGAATTTGATCAATTTCCAAGTGACTTCACACAACGTTCTCTCGAGTTATGTATACGATTGCACTTAAATTCATTAGTGTTAAAGCAAATGTATGCACAATGGGTAATACTTCTATGAGACACTATTTCTTTTTTATATAGCAGCAAGTTCACTATAGTTTCTGTCCTAGTGTAAATATTTCAAGAGTTCTTATTTATATTTTGTTCCTGTAGTTTGTTTTACTCATGTGTGTATCAAGCTTGATTTAGGACTGGTAATCCTATTTACTTACAAGACCAATCTTTCTTTTTCAGGTACATCATTTTATAAATATAAATAGAATGTTTGCAGTTTCTTACAATTTTTTATATGCTCTACTGTATTATAAGAGCTTGAATGAATGTAGTGTACACACATAATAAAGGATCATTACTATGGCACAGTCCAGTCAAAGTCAGGCACTTTGAAGGCTTGTAACTTTAAACACATGTTTAATTCTTTCATTGAAATAAGTATGGCTTCGAAGTAAACTCTGGCAGGATTGTGTTTAAGGTGAAACTTTGTTTTGCATACGTAATGCTAACCTTTAGATTTTGTACTTTTAAAATAAAGTGTGTATACTCTTTAGAGTATAGAACGTGGTTTTACCATATTGGTTACAACTAGAGCAGTATAACAGCTCAGTAGTGGGAGTGGGGTTGAACATTGTTGAGTACAAGACAGTTTCCTGAGAATCTAAGCTTTAATTTTAAAAAGTAAGTTTCTAGTCCTTGGGTTAAACCTGACATCGTGCTAGTGGGTGTCAGGAAGCACAACAGAATTTTCTTCATCTCTTCTCCCCACTGCAGCCCTCTGCTCTATCTAAAAATCTACTCTGGAAGGTTTCCCAGTCCTCTGAAGTAGATTTTGGGTGCCTCTACAAGAGCGATTTAAAGCTCTTTCAAGGCACATTACAAATTTTACCTCTACAAGAGCGGAGCACAAATCAGGGGTTGAGGCACTTTTTATCTCTGCTTATGTGCATTATCAAATGCGCGTTAGTGACTTAAAATTTACTGCGGGATTTAAAGCACCTTATGGCCATGTAAACATGCATGTAAACAACTTTAAAGTGTGCTTCATACAGCCTGTAATGTGCTTCACCGCCTCTTGTGAATAGGTATTAGGAGTAAATGCACTTATCCGTAAATGCGCATAATTGGGCAACCGGGCGTCAAAGCAAACTCTTGTAGAGGGGACCTTTGAGGGTGCATTGAGGGGGGTTTACAGGGAAGAGGGAACTCACTCCTTCCAGTTTCTATCAGCAGACCTACACCATTGGATACAAACCCTCATGGCTTCAAATATTTGTTTGAAAATGAACAAAGGCTTCAGAACCCAGATCAGATGGCTGAACAAGATTTCTAGCAGTAGGTCTTCAGCATCTTCCATAGCTTCTTGCCTTCACCATGATCAGCAAGCCAGCATAAATTATTTAGATAGTAAAAATTGCAGAATGACACAAACACAAATCCTGCAAATCTGCCCAATTTGCATTTGAGTCAAAGAATTCAACTTTGCTTGGTGCATTAAACAACATGGATCACATGCAATTCTGACTGCAGTCTCTAATGGAGTAATCCTATTGACTTTGGGAAGATTAAATTATGCTTCGTTTCTGATTACAGGTCATAATCAAGAGAATCTGATTCAGGCACAGAAACTGGTCTTCTGCATAAAGAAAACAATTTAGTACAAGCTAACAAAATAGAAATCAAATATGGGAGATAGCCAATTCAGTTATTAGGTTAAATATGCAGGATTTATTTATTGACGGAGTTTCTAATACCACCTTCTCACAGACACATAGAATTAAGTCTTATTGATTTCTTTGGATAACTATGGATAGTATTGCAACATGGTTCACCCATATTTATCTATTAATGGGGTCCTGCCAGGTGATAAAACATCTGATTTCAATTGTTAACTTTTTCATAACTACAGTCCAGAAGTTAAATAGGTTGCCTTTATTTCTCAGTTTCCAGAATATCAAAGGCTTTTGTTTGTGGTAACTGAAACTAAGAAAACTGATATTTATGAAATTTTGATCAGTTGGAACTTGGGAACTACACTATTCATCCCACCTTCACAATTTTATTGCTATGCTAATTTCTCACAGATCCACCAACAAAATAATAGCCCTTCTAAAACTTTCCACGTCTAATTCCTTCATATTTGTTCCATGTATGTATCTGTAACAGCCTGGTACCCCCAAAATGTTTTAGACATCCAACATTCCTGACCCATTCATCATGCTGCCTGGGGCTGATGGAAAGTCCAATACATGATGGTAAAGGTACCATAGAACTTCCACGAACACTCCCAACTAAGTGGTTAGGTCAGGGGAATAGTAGGATTATAACAGGAATGAAGAGACAAGTGGGAAGGTGGCCATGGGACAGGTCAGAAAAGCAAGCAACATGTTGAAAGTCCCAGTCCCAAGGAAAATATTGGTAAGAGATATCCCACCCACCCTTTCTCTTTCAGGTAGTGTACATGGTGCGTCCCTCCTACCCCTATTTTATTGCCATGCCACGCTGCAAGATAAATTAGACCAACAGATAGTTATTGGCCCAAGATCAATGAGCTTTATGATTGAGGGGGGATTTGAACTTGGGTCCCACCAGACCTGGCCTAACAATCTATCCTACTCCTCTGGCTCTATAGTTGGAGGTGGAACTAAGTTGAAAATACACAGGCCAAGTTTCACATAAAACCTAGGAACAGGAGAAGCTACTCTTTTGGCAGGAAAAGGTTTGGAGGACTGTAGTTGAGAATGTCCACAGGGTGATCGATGGAGACGCCAACAACACAGCTGCATGTAGGTTGCACAGAAGAAATTCTACCAGGTGGATTGGCATAGTATGAAAACCTAGACAACACACTGGAAACACTGCTTTAGTAGATACTAGGAATAGTTCCTTGGGCCCTGAAGAGCCTCCTCCTTTTAGATCCACCTGTAAATTTCCAGCTTCCATTAGCCCCAGCAAGCACAGCCAAAGGTCAGGAATGGGTGACAGAATCACCCCCAATCACACCTGGTTTGTTCCTCCATTGACATCCAAATCAATTACTTCTGCATTTTATTGTCCTCTAACCACATTTTATCCATTTTTTTAGAAGTGTGGCCTTAGTCAATGTACAGAATATAACTAGCATAATAATCACTAAATCTTAGCAGTTACCACATTAGTCATAATCTGCAAATTTCTATTTGCTGCTAAATAGTGGTTTTGTTGTATATTTCTAAACCAGTTAACAGTTAATTCATGCTTGCATGTGCCAAGATTAATTCAGTAGTTCTGTTAAAATCAAGCAACTCATGTTAAATGAGATGTTGCTCTCTTGGGTATTAGGGGGAAAGAGATCCATTTATTAGACAGAACAGTGTTAATGGTCACATCTGTAGTTGAAATAGTATGTGATCTTATCCAAGTTACCGGGATGTTAGGTAAGAGCTGTTAGTAACTCTAGTTTGATATACTATATTAGAACAAAAATATGGACCAAATTTGCAGGATTTTATACTTATAATCATTGAAACTATGAACAGCTATTGCTGCTCAAATTTTTTTTTCATGCATACCAATGGTATGCTTAGGTTTCTTTTGTAGGCTTTAAACTCCCTTTTAAGAATTTTAAATCCTCCAAGCTCTTAAGCTTCAGGGCCAACTTGTATTGTCACAAACCTGCTACCAACTTTACATACATAACCTAAGTTAGGAAGGGTCTTCACAGTACTGCCTCTACTCCCAACAAAGTCAAAGCCTTTCCTGGCTAGTATATGCATTTTGCAGGGAAAAGGCATGACTGCTCTCTTCCGGCAGGCCTATCCAGATGAATTTTAAGATGTTTTTAATGATGTCTTTTTTCTTGTTTTTAAAATTTTAACTGTGATTCTTGTATTTTATATTGTTGTTGTTCCCCGCCTCGATCCAGAGGGAGAGGCGGGTTATAAATATTATTATTATTATGACTTACACAAATACATGTCATTCATAAATTAAATTATGAACATTCATTTTGTGATCCAGAACATTTCCCATCTGCAAAATGCAATAAACGAAAGAGCTTTCCATTCACCCACTCTCAGGCTACCCCCAAGACACTGGCCCTCTAGGACTATGTGAGCTTTCTAGCAGTTGATCTGTACCTTTTATTATAAGATCTAAAATCTTATTATAAGATCTAAAAGGTTTAGCCAGGTGTTCATGACGCTTTCAAAGGGGGAAGTTGATTTAACCCTTAAATAGAGGTGGAAGTAAAAATAAAATATTGTACAATGCAGCTAAGGACTGTTACAAACCATCTGCACAACTAATGTAAGGATGGCAAACCAACACTCCAAATAACTCTGAACTCTTCAATATATTGTGGACTGTGGAAGGAATCTTATGAAGCCAATTGTTTAACGATGCAGAAAAGATGACCTAACACCCACATGCAATTAAAGGAGATTCTCCAATGATCATGATAAACTATGACACTTTATTGTAAACATTTGATCAAGAAAAGTCTGAGATTACGCACTCCAATCAATTTCCATTGTCATACACTATGAACTATCTGCATGTTACATTGAAGTATTTCACATATTTCAACTTGTGAAGAGATAGATGGCCATGTTGGTTTATTCAGGAGTAGTCACCCTGCAGAGCAAAGAAAATTCAAAAATTTAGCATTCAGAATATTAAGCTAGCACCCTAGTCATGTCAATTATCTACTGAAGAACTAATTATTGTCCCCCCCTCACTAAACATGCATTTATTTGGCAGAGCCCTGAATTGTTTGCAGAAGTGCTTCACTATTCAAAGCCTTCCCTTCCTTTCCAGAGTGCTAGCAGACCTCTGCTACTTGGGCAGGAAGAAACAGATGCATATGCACTCACCCCGCTTCTTTCTTCTGTTGGGAAGTGCTGAGATTAGAAAGCAGCAGCTTGGCTTTGTCCGTTTTTGAAGATGGAAAGTGAGTGCAGGTGCTGTTTGCCACTCAGACGCCTGGAATTCATGATCAAACTACAATCCATAAATACACTCTAGTGCAGTTTTAAATAAGGCACTGATTAAGGACATCTCCCAATAGCGCTGTGCGCTCTACACTAAACATTCATGCTACGGTTGATGTAGATGGGAGAAATCTACAACTTCAATCTCCCCTGTCCAAGTTCATGGTTGAATAGGAGTGGGAATGTCATGCTGACTAAGGCAAGAAACCCAGCAGGTACAGAAGATCTGGGATCATGATCCTACCTTCATTAGCATACAGACCTGACACAGACAGAAAATAGGGCAAAACAAGAGATCTAAATATTATTGGGTTATGTAATATTCAAGACTAATATGGAAAACCCCCAACTGAAAACCAGGAAATCATTGTTAAAGATTTCTGTTACCTGAAACACAGCCAGTGACTTGGGAGGGGGCGTCATGTGCTCAAGTCCCAGAGGAGTAACTTACTGATTTTCATGCCTGAAAATTGGTAGTTAACATTACCAACTGAAAACCTGTAATGCCCAATCTATCACCTGTTTATGTGGCAGCCAGTTCTGCCAATTTCAACATATCTTACTTACAAATGAGCTTAGGATAATGGCATAAGACTGAGCTAAATCGAACTAATCATCAGGTGTGCAATGGCTTTGAAATTCTGCTTGAGATTGCTGCAAGAAATGTGGCAATTTACTAGTTGTAAGTGCTAGGTTTGTCCAAATCTAACTATAATAATGGATATAAAATCCAGTTTCCCTCCCCAGTCCCTTCTCATTAATTTGTGGGAAGCTTTATCACCAAAGCTTCCACCAGCCATTTCTTACATTTCCAAAAAGTCCACATGTTCTAGAGTGAGAGAAATCTCAATTCAGATCTTGCTTTAGTGACCCGGTTCACACACAACTGCAAATCTTAACACATGACTTGCCATGCATGCCGCACTTCTGCTTTTAATCAACAACCTATGATCAGTCAGGTGAGGACCATGTATGAGGCAGCGTGCTCACTAACTCCTGGTTATGCATGGCAAATCTTGGGTTAATTAACCCACAATTTGCCATTACGAGCAAACCAGGTCAATAACACATTAAGCAAGCCACTACCCTCAGCCACCTATCTTCTATGTAGGTAATATTTACCTACCTCCTAGAGTAGTTGTAAGGATTGCTAAGTAACACAAACCATTCTAAACCTATATAAATACTAAGTATTACCAGTTATTTCATAAACCAGATAGATGAGACCTTCCATTTTAATATTGGGTCTCTTACAGTTCATAGTTTGGAAGTACAATGATATGCGTTGGCACTCACCTTATAGTTGCATAATTTGTTTTTATCACAGAAGCTGGAGTTTGAAAGTCCAGAATACAGTCATGGATCAATGTTTCATATTGTATTAGTCTTACCAAGCCAAGAGTTTTTCAGAGGGTAAGAAATCCACATCTGGTCAAGAAGTTTCTTCTACAATCTGCAAGTCAAACATATTTTTCTTACCTTGTTCAGGAAAGAGTTGTTCTTCAATTCATGAAAAGTGTTAGAGACAAACCTTACCTATTCTTATTCCCCTTCCTTTCAGGTCTAAATGCTAGACCTATGACTCTGGGTCAACTCAAGTAGCTATGACTCAAGGAGGTTCCAACTGGTGAAGAACTCTTGCTAGACTTTCTTCGATATTTCAGCAGTGATAGGTAGATTTAACTAGCTTTTGGAAAGCTGCTCACTATCAGCATAGTATCTTATGCCTTCACTTTTCTGGAAGTTGAAGCTGGTGCTGTCGCTGCCTTGTCATTCTTTAATTAGGCTGACTTGTCCACATACACAATAGGCTGCTGAAGTCCTGTCTGAGTCTCCTTTGATCCACACTTTGGCTAAGAGATACATCCTAGAGTCTTTAAAGCTGGTTAATCACTGTCCTCTGCTTACACTTCTCCAAGTTCACAGAGAACTAGGTCTAAGGCACTGGCACCAACAACTGGCAACTTACAGATTTCATATTAAGAATTGCAAAACAGACAAGCACACTATAAAATCAAGTGTTTTCCCTACGTGCCATCAAGATTCCACCCCCGTTCCATTAAGAAAAGATCCAATTCTGCCCTTGCAATCAATAGCAGGCCTATCCTTGTAAGAAGGAATTTGCACATGCAGCTTAGGAATGTGAAGATTCCGTACAATACCAAACTGACGCACTTCAACAAGTTTTGTCTATTGGAGTATAGGCACTGTTTCTCAAAAATAGAAAGGATATACTGAGAGGCCAGCCACCTAATTCCCACCTTAATAATATATAGTAATATGACATTATGGAACTTCAGGGGGTATATCAGTGCTCATGACGTTGCTTAACACACCTTAACACTTTTTAAATTAGATGCAACCACAGTATTCTATACCCAACAACCATGACACTGTGCCTTGTTTGAGCAACATTTTAGAATGTCTGACAATCCATTCCTATACTGGAATTAGCTTTACCTTATACTGTTCATTGGCCTAGAGAAGAAGTAACAGGTGAGAAATTCCAGCATCATACTGGCAAGTGTCTGAGTTTCTTCTACTCACTGTGCCCTACTCTTCTGGATGTGTATTGACAGAAAGCACTGCTCTGGCAATAGTTAAAAGAGAAGTCTGATCAGATTGAGGACAGCAAATTATTAGGGAACATGGCTGTACACAAATTTGGATAAGTGAAGGAGTAAATACCACACCCACGGTTGTGAATTTAATAAAGTTTTGACCCCATCATTCTGATGCATAAAAGTATTGATTTAATTCTAGATGTAGGACTTCCATTAGTGACAAATATATCATGTTCAACCCAGATTTTTCCTACTGCTAGATAGTGAACCAGTTTGGTTTCACTTCACCTTCAAGGCCTATGCAGAGGGCATTAGAAAGTGTGTGAAATGTGTTCTTTTACCCATGGTCAGAAAGTTTATTTTCATTACAAGGAACTCAAGAGGGACTGTGCCTGCGCTGAAATTTTGTATCAGGTAGGGAGGGCATACAGAATCACACACAATAGAAGTATTAACCATTACAAATGAACTCATGTTTTTAGGGCAGAAATATATACAAATGAAGCTGTACAGTTATTAGCTAAGTAATAGACCCAGACTATTGGCTTCAAAGTTTAATTCAATTCTGTGTGTGCACTTAATCTGTTTGCCATGGGGGGGGAGGGGCAGGGGTTAGCCTCAACAGTAATAAAAGGCAGAAGCCTGTTCTGCCAGTGCTTAATGTTGCTTCTGCATATATCAATGAAATGGGAGGCAAACTGAATAAAGCTTTAAGAGATCTCTTTCAATGCTTATTTACTTAGAAGGCTTAAGCTAAGAAACAAAGGCTACAAATTAAGATATGCACAAACCAGATGTATCTGGAATTTCCATTTGAAAGTAAAACTTTTTATCATTCACAAGCACTAGTTTAAATGACTCAGTCCTAGTTATACAGCTAAACAAGCTTTAATGCAAACATCTTGTCTCTCCCTTTGCATGTGCAACTCATTTCATTTAGTTACATATGCAGAAAAACTAATGTTCTTAAACGATTCAGCATTTCTATAGTTTAAATTAATACAGGTTATAATGCACTGATTTTTTCCTAGCAAGAATATACCCTAAAACTACATTTCTTTATTTAAAGAAGTTTCAGTAAGAAAAAACTGAACTACACAAGTATTGAAAAAATTAAAAGTTCCTTAATTATTTTTAATTCCTGGTACCACTACCACAAATTTACAGGGCAATATACCTGATTTTATGAAGAAAAGACAAAGCTACAACAACAAATTAAAAAAAAGTCAGGAATGTACATCTAAACACTACATTGCATTAAATCAATAGCTGCACTCTTTGCAAACTGTGGCTACGACAGTCCTTAAGAAGGGTTTCCTGTTTAAGCTGCAGTAACTTTTCTGACTATGGTTCATCGCTCCTTCTGTGGCAGATTTTACAGTTCCTCTAATTCATTTGGGACGACTGTCTCAAAGTAACCTGCAGCTTTCCTGACAACTCCTCGCTCTCTCCTGCTAAGAACTGTAGCCTGTTGAATATAGGATAAGAAAAGGATTACTCTCAATGAAACGTTGTAGTCTTCATATACAACACTTGTTTGTAGCATACCTACCTTTATCCTGGAACAATTTTTAGAATCTTCTCCCACCATAGCCACCACTTCCTCCTCCTGATCCATAGCCACCTACAAATGGAATATTGACTGTTGAAGTAAATCTCCTTTAGGAGGACTAGCCAGATGCACTTATTGTAATGTTGTATTTACCACCATAGGGACTGCCGGAGCTTCTGCCACTGAAACTGCCACCTCCTTTCATGGGTCCATAGCTTGACGCTTGCTGTCCACTGTAATTGCCGAAGTCATTATAGCTTCCGCTGCCACCATAGTTGCCTGAGAACAGAATTTGTATTTCATATTTATCACTTAGAGCAAGCATTATTTCAAAAACAGTTTTCTATATTCACTACAATTAATTCAGATTAAGTAAACTAAGCAATACTAAATATAATTTAGAATGCAATACAAGTTCTCATGACTCTGAACGCACTGTATCTGCATAAGGGTATTTCAACTGACATGGGCTAGGATTTGTTGTTCCTTTCTTACCCCCAGCAACTTTAGGGACAATTCTAGATCCAACCTTGTAAACATCACATGACTTGCAGAGCCTAATTTAAATACCAGCAGACCCCTCTTCCCCATTTCATCTTGGGACTCTGAACAAGAGAATTCACCATCATCAGTTCCCCCCTACTCCCCCCCCCCCCCCCCGCTTTTGTACCATCTTGCCCGATGAAGAGATCTGGAGATTTCAAAAGATTGCAGATCTGTTGTGATCTTTTGGTTAGCCTAATAAAGGTATTTTGGAATTGTAGTATTTCCCTCATTAGATGTTCATCTGAAGGCTTGTTACCAGCACTGCTGTATGGATTAAATAAGATAAATCTATGAACCAGGCCTGGAGAAAGAATACATAAAGCTTCCCCAGTCATCTTTCAAGTCACTGTAATTCCAGAGGGATTAGAACCTGAAACGGGTTGGCCTGCAATCTACTTTCAGCATAAATTGATATTGCATAACATTCCTCTTAATTAAATCTGTAAGACCTTTTAAAAGGATGAATTGAAACTTGAACTTAAGCAGTTCAGACAGACATTACATGATGTAATTCAGGATTCTTACCACCAAAGCTTCCTCCTTCATTGTAACCATCATAGCCTCCACCCCCTCCACCATATCCACCACTTGGGGTTCCGTAGGTTGGGCTACCACCGTAACCTCCTCTGCTGCCGTATCCAGGACTACCACCATAGTTTCCGCCTTGAGAGACATCAATTAAAAGTAACAAAATAGAAGTGAATATGTTTGTAACGAAACTCAAATAACTGCACTGAATGCAATGTTGGTGACTTCTAGATCCAGCTTTGGGACTACTATAAAAGGCATTTTATAACGTGATGGCTGCCAATCAAATCATCCTGATGAGAAATCTTAATGAACTATTCCAACCGTCCTCAACCTGGGTCAATCCAAATGTTACAACTCCCACTATCCCTGACTACTGGCCATGCTAGTTGGGGTTGATGGAAGTTGTAATTCAAAACCTCAGGTAGGAGAAGGCTGAACTATCCCAATATAAAGCTATCTGATGACTTTTCATGTAGTCAGTTAGTATGGAAAATGTTTTATTTGCCTAACTAAGGGCTGTTTCACACTGAGCCACATACATTATTGACTGTATGAACTGATTCAGTTGCAAAGTATTACATTTGAGGTGATCAGAGTTCTATCTGTGATGGCTCATTCACAGAATTCATTTACCAATCCATGTCACTGAACAAATATGCAGAAAACCCATGTATTTCTGACCCTCAAATATGCTGAATATTCTAGAACGTGGCTTGAGGATCACCCATATGTTATTTATCCTGATCTGGTAAAGTTTTGATAAATATACTTTGGCTGCATTCAACAAAGCAATGATTAAGTGTACTATCACATTACATATATTTCATAAATCTATTCACCTGGATCCTTAGTCGCCCTTCCCTTCACGGGAAGGATTCCGATCCAGCAGAGTTCCTGCTAGCAGAAGGGAGGGAATGCAGTTTTCAACAATTCAGCTTGCTATCTCAAGCACCATGTCTCACATGGTTCTGAAGGTGTTTATCCCTCACAACCTTCTGGAGCAGATTTTCAGTAGGCATAGGGAAAAGTCACCTTCCGCCAGAAGCAACCTTATGAAGGGATTTGCACTCACAGGAACTTGTGTTCCAAGCCACTGACCTAGTTCGCACAACACAACAGCCCACCATGGCTTAATTTACGAACAGGAGATGTTGTGTTGTGCCAGGCACCCATGCGTGCCTGGCTTGCCATGCCATGAGAACCAAGGCAGCAGGGATTGTTTGAGTGTTAGACAACCCTCAAATATCCCATGGCTTGTTTGTCTAACCCTCAAACAACCCCTGCCACCTGGGTTTGCAAGACATGGCAACAGCCCCCGTAGATATATTAGGCCAAGGTGGGCTGTCATGTCATGCAAACCAGGTCACGGAGTTGGATCCAGACTAAGTTAGCTATACTTTAGTAGTCTCTGAAATCACGGGACTTGTCCCATGACCACTTGTTCTGTAATTAACTTCCATACTGAAATCACTGGGAATTGAACAGGACTAATTCAACCTGGATCCAACCCAATTTATCTAGATTTCCTAAATACCCATACATCAGACAGACCCAAAGAGCTATTCATGCTCAAGAGTCTACCACAGTAGCTTAATTTCCTCTAGGGTTAGGTATAATTCAAGCGATATCAGCATTGTTGTGCTTACCATCACCAAAGCCATTATATCCATCACCACTCCCAAAACTTCCTCTGCTGCTGCCACCTCCACCACTTCCGCCACCGTAACCTCCTAAATCAGAACAAAAGTGTTAAGAACCATGGTATGTCATAATTCAAGCTAGCACTTTTGGAAGGATGTGATAAGAAAGGACGGACATTTACCTCTACCACCAAAACTTCCACCTCTGCCGTAACTTCCACCACTGCTTCCAAAGTTCCCACGACTTGTGAAGTTGCTTGAACTGCTCCCACGACCTACAAAAAAAAAGGAGGGGGGGGGAAGCGTGAACACTTGGTAATGAAAGCTCTTATCACCAGCACCACTACTAGTTGTGCTATCATGAAACACACTCACTTCTCTGAGCAGTGGCAGTCTGCATTTCTTGCTTGGATAGAGCTTTCTTCACTTCACAGTTATGCCCATTTATAGTATGGTATTTCTGAACTAAAAGAAATTTTGAAATTCTTATTACAAGGTGATATTCTTTTTAGTAAACATTATATGCACAATTATCGAAAAGTCAGTTTCATAGTAGTAGTATTCGAGAGTTGATTGCCTTTAAAATGTAACAATACAGCAAAACAAAAACAATAGAACCTAAATAGTGGGAACACTTGGGAAAAGAAGTAGAAACTGATTGGCAGGATAGTATGCATGTTTCGTGGAACTCCCATGGCACGATATTCCACTAAATGGATGCCACCACGGAAAGAGACCTCCTCCACATTAATCTCACCTCTGATAATATCTCTAAATTTAAAGGGGGGAAGGAGGAAGAAAGCTTTTTAAGGTACCCATGATTCATGCCATTCAAGCAGTGCTTGAATTACAGGAGAGGCCCATAATGCAATCTACAAGCTTTCCTCAAATTTACCCAATCACACCCTCCCTATAACCATTTAAAAACTACAGTTAAGGGGACTGAGCTCCTGCTCCCCCCTTCTCCGGATGATGGCAGGTAGGACCCCTGGGAGTCGCAGAGGATTCTGTTTGATAACAGGGAACATCTGATCAAACCAAGTGTCTGGACAGGTGTGAGCAGCCAGCTAGCTAGATCCTGCTTAGGGATATAGCATGAGTAGATCTGGACAGCCAGTTTGAGTATACAAAGGAACATAGAGCTGGAGACCAGACAGCTTTTCTCAGCACAGAGACATGATTGAAAGATCCTGGTGGAGGGGGCAAATCATGTTTCCCTTAACCCCCAAGCCTTCTAAAACTGTAACTAAGGAAGCCATGGCCCTTTTGTAATTCAAGCACTGTACTCAGGGATTGAAAAAGGCAACCTTTTAAAACATTTTTTAACTGAGCCTTGTTCTTAAAATAAGTTCCTTGTTTACTAGGAAGAGTTCCATACATTAGTAACATTAGAGAGATGTTGAAGTCAACACAAACTATTACATACCAACAATTTTGTCAACTGTATCATGATCATCAAACGTTACAAAGGCAAACCCTCTTTTCTTTCCACTCTGCCTGTCCTCCATTACTTCTATGGTTTCAATTTTGCCATATTTTTCAAAATAATCTCTCAAATTATATTCTTCTGTGTCTTCTTTAATCCCTCCAACAAATATTTTCTTCACTGTTAAATGGGCACCAGGTTTCACAGAATCCTATAAAATTTCAAGCTGTGTTTAGCATTTCAATCTTCCAAAACAGTCACATGTTTAAAAATACATTTAGATTTACAAATAATTATTTGTATAATTAAGGCATAACAAATTCAGTACACTTCAATATTTACTTACTTCTCGAGAAACTGCTCTCTTTGGTTCCACTACACGTCCATCAACTTTATGTGGTCGAGCTGACATTGCACCATCTACCTCTTCTACACATGAGTAGGTCACAAAACCAAAGCCTCGGGAACGTTTTGTCTGTGGGTCTCTCATTACCTTAATTTTAAAAAAGTTTATATAACACTAATTTAGGCACTGATTGTGTATACAGACTGCAATCTTATTCCCATTTATCTGGGAATAAGCCCCACTGAAAAGAGTGGGACAATTTTCCAAGGTAAACATACATAGGTTTGCTGTATTAAACTGAATATTATGATCACTCACCACGCAATCTGTGAGCGTGCCCCATTTTTCAAAGTGTTCTCTTAAACTATCATCCGTAGTTTCAAAGCTCAGCCCACCGATAAACAGCTTTCTCAATTGTTCTGGCTCCTTAGGATCATGGCCCTGAAAGAAGGAAAGTCTCAATATATCGTACAATATGCATGCTGTTGCTGTGAAGTTTATCTGTATTCTAACACAATTTACTTTTAGAAGCAATGTTCTTAGCATTGTCACACTTGGACAATGCTAAGAACATGACATTTTAACACTGGCATAAATTTAAATTAGCATGTTTCTGGCTTTTAAATGCAAACCAATCCGCAACTAGTTAGAAGTACATAGAACTCAATTGGCCTATCACTCCTATTCCAAGCACACTTACTTCCATGTAAACATGTCTAGAATGAGGGTACTAACCAGATTTGCATCTTCATTTATTAGTTTGGTTGTAAATCAAGGACTCCAGCTTAACTAGGCTAAAATCATTTCAATGATATGAGAATTCTTGCAGCCACATTCTACGCAAGGTTACTTTGAGTAAGTCTCAACAGGTTCTGTGAGGCTTGCACCTTAGTAAAGGATACATATAACTGTAGTCATCCAGCAAAATCCTATGCATGTTTATGCTTACTCTCAGATTAAGTGTGCATACAGCTGCAGTCTTATGCTGCAATCTTATACACACTCAACTGAAAGCAAGCCCCACTGAACTCAATGGGACTTCTGAGTAGACATGCCTAGGATTGCACTGTTAGTGTGCCAGACAGAGCTAGGCCCAAAACATAAAAACCTATCAAGAGTTCTAACGATTTCATCAATTTATGGCAGTTGTATAGGCTTTTAGTTTTCAATTAGGAAAAAAGCTTTGTTTTATTACAGCTATATTTTTTAAATTTATGACATTCCATATATAGAAAAGCTGGATTAAAGTTGTGTTTAAAGAGTGCTGTTGTACTCATGCTCTACTTGTGGGCTTCCCACAGGCAGCTGGTTGGCCGCAATGAGAGCAGAATGCTGGACTAGATAAGTCTTTGGTATGATTCAGCATAACTCTTATGTTCTAATGATTAACAAACAAAAATCCTTCAAATATCATGTCCTGATATTTCAGAGAACAGCCAACTTTAGCAAAGGATGTTCAATCACTGCTTAAACTTATCAAGAGCTAAGAAGAGTTTATAACATTCTAGGTACGAAAACTAATATCTTGACCAACACTTTTTTATTTGCAGGAAGAACAAACAGCTCAACTTCAGAACATGTCACAGCAAGACTGAGTCTTATTTGACTTCGTCAAATTCAGAATAATCTAGATATAAGAGAACAAGAATGTTGCTGCAGTTTTATATGAAATGTGGTATATGTCCCAGTAGATAAGGGAGCAGATTTTCTTAATTCATTTTTATGAGACCACTTTCCTGTTTATACTTCATGTAGTAAGTTATGGGGTCTTTTATAATTCACGCATGCCCACTCATGTTAAGGGCACAGAAATACCATGTGGAGTTTTTATTCATAAAACCATTTAGGTTTTATGCATGTAGAAACTGTACATTTTGTTGCAGGTGATATGAAAGAATGTTTAAGTGGCTCTTGTTTTAAAGTCTACAAACTGAGGTGCTTTAATTACTGAACTGAAGAACGGAAACATTCTCCTCTTTTCTCATGTTACATTATCACACCTAATGTGTTTAAGAGTCTCTCCCTCTGAAGCAAGTTAGTTACTGCAAGGACTCTCCAAGACCAATAGCATTTTTAACTTCCTACATCACTTTTAATCATCACTCCTTGGAAGTAGTACATTTCTTTGAATTAATCTACTGAGATACTTAGCTTGGAGCCTCTCCAGAAGAAACAAATTTCCCTGAATATTAAGATCTATCCTGCCTCTGCAACAAGAGGCTTTAAGCGTCAGGACCACTATACTAGGTTCCAGAATTGCAAAGGAAGAAGACGATTATTCAGTTGATGGCCATATATTGTCAGAGAAACAAATACAATGGCCTCACAACAGCCAATTTAACAGATCTTTGCAATATTCCTAATTATTATTTGAGTAGGAAAAATCCATGTCACATTCCCAATTGAGAAACCTTATTATCGCCTACCATGGATTTTAGGGGAACTATATTGAAATACTAGGGACGTTTGGAAAATACCTGAATTGGAATGGAATGGTGGCCCATACTGGAAGGCAGAGCACACATTTTGGCCAAGCGAATACTTGTGGTTTACTGAAAAGTCCCATTATGTAAATAGGGCTTACATCCAGGACTCCTATTTCCTTGACCTTCGCTGTGTCTCTGGAAGGAACTGGTTATTCTAGTAGGGATCCCCAATTACCCCTAAGCCATGCATTACTATAACAGCCAACCCCAACCCTACACTGGAGAGTGAGGTGTGGATCTTCCCTGACATTGTTCTGAACCCTCTCCAAACTAGAGGGGGAGGTGAAGGCCCCTCACCACCCACAACAAAGAGTGGTGAACCATGCACCAAAGCAAGGGAGTCAAAGAACAATTTGGACTACTGTTGGTTTCCATAAAACACCTCCTGTGTCATGATGAACCCACTGCAAACTATCGGCTACCCTGTTCTTTGTTCAACAAACAAAATTTATGTAGTTTTTATTTAGGTGATTAATCTGTGGATTATATGGAGAATTCTGCCTTCATGATTCTGTAATATGAAATCGGAAATCATGATGTAAGAAACTCCATAGAATAAAAGCCAACATTCAGATAAGTTCTGTAAGGTGGAATACAGAGCATACAGCTAACAGGGTTTTTCCCCTCTGCGGCAAGGGGGAGGAAGAGGAGACACATGAAAAGAGCAACAATATGTTTTTCTTAAGGTAGTGGATTCAAACATCTGTCATTTAAGTTAGATTAATGCTGCATATTTTAATTATTTCCAGTGTTTTGAATATCACGTGTTCAAATGACTGATTAATTTCACAGAAGTTTGTACTTTCTTCCTTGACAGTTGCAATTGTTGCATCAGTTAACACTTCAACAGATGGCTGCAGACGGTCGCCTCCCTAAACATCTTCAAAATACTGCACAATACAACCAGTTCAGGATTTTAACCAAGTGAAATTGATCAGCCCATACATGGCAGCATGTGGCCTAGTTCTCAATGAGGTAGCAAACCTGTGCCTAGACTATACCATTTTATAGACTGCAGATGGGAGCACATGCAAAATAATCCTCCTCTTTACAGAATACTGAACATTTACCCATGACATGTTAAGTTTTCTACCTGTAGTTCCTTTGTATGGAGGAATATTCAATATGATCCCTCTCCTGCCCCAGCAGTCTGAAGCAGAACAGCATAAACACAATTACCATAGTTACTACCTCAATGAGAACTGGACTCTAGTCAACTGGAAATATTAAAATGAGTCATTTTTGCCTTGCTCAGTTTAGTATACTATGTCTTGGCCTACCTTTAGCAGTCACATCTTTCTAGAACTTGATAACTTCTATATGATTTTATATCTATTTATTAATAATAAATATCTATTTAGATACTGTTTTTCAAGTTCTACCCTTCACAGCAATACTCTCATTATACAAGTTGCAAACTTACTATAAATATCTCAAACTAGTGCAGGAAATGAAAAGCATAATATAGTCTTTAAGAGCCAAGCAGAAGAGAGTGTGGCAATAGGTGGTCTGAGCCACACATGGAGTGACCAAAGCAGCAGCAAGCAAGAATTCTCTTTCTATTTACCCATGTCAGAAAACTAGAAAAAGAAAGCATTCGACCTGTGAAGATCTTCTTCCCCTCCTCTTGTAATCTTCAGCCTCTCTCTCCTCTTTACACGCCATTTTGGGGAGAGTGTTCTGACTCAGTTGCTCCTTTTAACCTAGGTAACAAGTAGTACGAGTAATTTACCCGTTCCTGGAAGACTTTTTCTTTACTCTCATACAAAACAGAGGGGCTCTAAATTTTAGTGGAGCAAACATATGGGAGCCACTTCACTTAAGGGATGGTACTGTATGAGAGAATGAAACAAAATGGGGTGGGGGCTTTGTTCTCAAGCCACTTATTCTGATAGATGAAATTCATGAACTTATGCACTCAATTGCAAGCAGTAGCTAGCAAGAAAAAACAACAGCTGAATGGGTCTGCCAGGCATATTATCCCTGAAACTATTTTTTTTAAAAAAAAGAGACACAGCATCTCCATTGCAAAGGCAAGCATATTCGTTATTATCTGGTATATAGGATTGCAAACTGAATTGCTAGACAATTAGACTCAATTCAAATACGTGCAATATACTTAAGACTACTCAACATTTCTACAAGTGCAGCTGTGTCTCCAGTCTAAATCATTCTATATTAATCCATTTATTCTCCTTGATCAGGTAGGTAAAAAAGACCAGAATGGGAGTGGGAATCAAGCTCAGCCTGTCCGTGCCTGTCGCCTCTGCGGCTCGGGTGGGGCTGTTCCCTCTTCGGCCTCTTCCTCTCCCCTTGGAAAGCCTTAGGAAGCCAGCCAACCGCACCTTCGCGTGAGGCTCCGCCCTGCCCCCTTCCTTCAAGCCGAGCGTGTCAAACCACGCACGCGCCTTGCCCTCCACTAAACTCCCGCGAGATGTCCGGGGCCTAACGATGAAAGCACGGCAGCCTCGTCGATGAAGAGGCCAACGGCTTTCCGGAGATGAGCGTATGCTCAGGGGCCCCACGTTCTTGTTGCCATGGCGACAAGGGAAAAAACAGTTTATCCCCTGGGGCAGACGTGAGAGCTGCCCATAGACCTTAATGGAGACAGAAAGCCACTCTTTTAACGTAGCTGTGATGGGGAAACCAGCGTGTCCATCTCCAAGGAAAAAAATACCAGCAGAGAGAATAGCCATTCTAGTGCAAATATATTATTCCTATTCTGTAGGCTGGAGGAGACTGCAAGACAGCCGCTTAGGGCAACCTCTACAGTGTAGTTCATTCCTAAAATTCCTAGTTAAGGGGTCAGGAATGGCTTACAACAACAACCATACAATGTAGTCCAGTGGGGATCAACCTGACACTAGGAGAGAAGCATACAACCTAGTAGCATTGTCTAGTGCTGTTGTTCATCTTGAAGGTTGGGTTGAAAGATCGGCATACAACAACTTTGCAATAGGCATTATAGCCCAATTTCAGGTTGGGGATGGGGGGGGCTGTGCTCAGATTTCCTATCACCTGAAATCTCCAGTTACAACTGCAGGTCAGCGATATAGCTGAGAATATGGATTTTCAGCCCAAATCCTCAAGTTGCTGTAAAGTTCCATCTGCTTCAATTACTCCCTCAGACCCTTTTCTCAACTCAAACCCAGCACTCAATTGTATGCATAGATCTTGTACTTTGACTAGTGGGCAGACAGGATGTGCTTTATATTTATAGTAGGCCTCAGTTAGATAGTCTGTGGATTGTGTGCGAGGGGGAATAGCTGCTGTCCAAACAATTACCTTAAAATCTCGAGTTCTCTACTAATTTCTATGGACAGCTCTCACTTCTGCCAGGGAAAAGAATACAAACTGGAAATACAAGAGATAGTTCAGATCCTTTCACAACTGTGGGAGATAGGAAGTATTTCATCTGCTGACATAGGTCATAAACACCCAGCTTGTATAAGCAAAGATACAGAGAATGCAAGCCTTGAGACAGTGCGCAACAGCAAGCCCCAATAGACCCAGCATAGCTGGTTTCAGTAAGAAGTAGACCAACCAGACGCTTAGGATCCCTAACAAATATTTCTTGTTAGAAGCACAGTACAAAGCCTTTTTAACACGAATGGATTTCTGTTTGGAAATATTGCTTACCAGTAGAAATAATGCTTATATTAAAAACAGAATTTCTAGCTTTATAAGCTACACTTTCAATAGTTTCTGAAGCTGAATATGATGTTAGATGCAATGTGTCTCAACTCTGGACATGTTAGTTAGGAATTCTTATCAGCCTGAAATGTTCTAGGTTTAGATTACAGTGCAACCCCAGCATCTCTACTCTGAAGTAAATCCTACAGAATTCTAGAGAGCTTCAGCTATTGGATGGTATAGAAATGCAATAAATAAATAAATTATAGGTTTTACTTCCAGGCAAGTGTTCATAGGATTTCAGTGTTAGCTATGTAGTTTTATGATGCAACATCTGCTCCTTTATGTAATCTTTCAATCTATATGTGCACAAGTTTTAATCAATTACAGTTATATCCAGTTAAGCTGAATATTCTTTGACAATTTATCCATTCCTCCATATAAAGATATAAAGATGCATGCTATGCTTTAGCTGAGTATTACTTTGAAGGGGGGAATTCTACTTTTTATCACTGAAGTTATGAAATCAGGTTAATTTTAAATTAACGTTCAAGGGGCCTGGAATGTAAACTATGCACACATACTTCTAAAATTGTTTTATACAACTGTTGATTTGTATGTTACATAATGGATTTAGGACAAGATTTAATGGCAACAATCTTATGAAAGTTACTCCCAAGTAAGTGTAAACAGCATTCAGAGACTTAGTTCTAATTAAGCATGCACAGAATCAGCCTATAAGGATGCTTGTTTGCTAATATTTCAATAGTAAATGGGGCTTAGTATCAATTATGTTCAGTATTAGGTCCTAGGCATTTAAGCATCATTCCAGAGAAGGAGCAGTTTGATAATATGTTATTAAACAGGTATTAGAAGATCTGCTTATTCACATGCACCAGAAAATTTCTTTTAACTGGCATCAATAATGGTTACCAGAATACAAAGGACAGAATTAGAAAAGGCTACAATTCAAAATGGAAATATAAATGCCAAACGCCAGTTTTAAGAACTAACAAGAAAAAGTCAATTCGTTTTCATCTCAAGAAGCACTAAATCATGCAGGCAAATGTAAAGACCCTATAATATCAGAACTGAAAGTACCCAAAGGACTTGGAAGAGCATTGCTTTTATGGAAGGTAGTTAATTTTAGCTTTCTGCTGCTCCATAGGGACCAGGTCCTTTTTTGTTATTATTGAACAATTTTATTTCCAAAAGGATAAAAAGAGGGTAAATAAGAGTGTCAATCCAGAAAAAGGGTTACAGGTGGAAAATCTATTATACAATATCGTGTATTTCCTGGCGACTAAGTTCTAATATAAAATCAGTATCCAACAAACTGCTCAATCTATGAATGTTTCGGGATCCCAATGAACTCAATGGGACTTCCTCAGGAATTGCAATCCAAAACTAAAGGGGTAAGGTTTGAAAATATGAGCCCTGGGCTCCTCCTTTCGTCCGAGTTTAATCAGAATAGGCGGGAGAATCCAGTGCTGTGCGCACGAGTCACAGATTGGATGCGAGATTTTTTTTTTTTTTTAAAGGTGAGCTATATCCTACTCTCTCAAATTTATACATTATAAAGGGGCTATTTATTAAACGTCGGAAAGGGCCACACAAAATGACGAACCCTCCGCTCTACTGCGGCTGCTCTCGCTTAAGCTCAGTCCCTCTCCCCGCAAGTCACAATGGCGTCCAGAAGCAGAGGCCTCTCCCGCCCCTCCACCACCACTACGCTCGTTGCGCCATTTCAGAGAATTAGTTGGTTGCAACTGGAGAAGCGGGAACCGGGGGGAGCTAGAAGCAAAGAACCGACCCCGCCAACAACCCTCCCTCCCGCGCGCCCTTCATACGCCGCCTCCCGTAGCCCCCGTCCCTGGGCCCGTCGTCCTGCCTCTCTTCCCGCGCGACGCCGACAACCATTACCTCCATTTTGTGACTGGATTTTGCCTCCTTCAGCCTCAATATGGAGCCGAGAGGAAGAGGGTGGGCGGGGGCAGGTCACAGGAAACGGACACGTGAGAGGAAGGCGGGCTCAACAGAAAAGAAGAGCGGGGAGGTAATAGCGAATAAACGGCGTCAGAATAATGAAACCGGATTGTGGTTCGTTAGCTGGCCGTGGGGCGCCCCAGCTTCTAAGGGAAACCTCACGGGACTATGACGAGAACAGGGCCGGGCCCAAGTTATGGGGGAGTTCTGGCAACATGCCTCTGCCAGGGCGCCCCCCTGCCTTCTCTTTCAGTTGGCCCAATCCTTCCAAGTAAGCCACCAAGACGAAGAGGACACGCAAGTGGGCAGAGGCGGCCGCCCGTGCTCAGTGGGGAAGAATTCCGCTCGGAGACAGCGCGAGCGGACGAAAGCGCGCGCACAAACCGCTGCGCGCGCTGGTGCGTCATCGCCTTCGTCCGTTTCTCTCCCCCCCCCCCCCCCCCCCGAAGAGCGCGAGCAGGCCGGGAGCAGCTTCCTCTCACTGGCTCACTCGCTCACCTACGTGCTCTCCCCGAAGCTCTTCTTCAACCCGGTGCCCTCTACTCCTGATTGTGTTGGACTACGGCTCCCAGCATGGCTGGCTGGGAGATGCTGGGAGTTTTAGGCCAACGCAACCGGAGTGGAGGGCAGCAGCTTGGGGAAAAAACGCTCGCTCTCTGCCCTATTCGGCGCCGCCAGAGAAAGCGCGAGGGGACAGGCGCCGCCGCCACCTCTCCTCTTGCTCCTCGGCGCTCTTCCGCTGGTGCGTTGCGGGCTGTGGCCTCGCAAAAAAGACGAGGCAGCTGATCAGTTAGTCGCAGGGCCACGTGTTTCTTTCAGCCATAACTCCCATCCCTTGCTTGCTATCGAGGCACTCAGTGACCCAGCCAAGAGGCTCCGTTCGGCGAATGCTCCTGCAATCATCTGTTCTTCAGGTGAAAAGGTCTCCCAGAGAGTTCAATCTTAATCATTCCTTCAAACGACAGATTATTTTGATGTTAGGGTTATTATTTTTTCATCTTCTGGATCTGGGCATTTTTGGTTTTATTATTAATTACTATTACCAACACCATAAATGTGCTTTCCCCCAACCTGGATGCCTCCAGATGTTTTTGAATACAATGACCTCTGAAGAGACTCAGTTTGGAGAAGGCTGCCATGAGCAAACATTTTCAGGGTATTTGTTCATTTTTTAAAGAAAAAAATCCAATTCATATCCTCTTATATTACATTTTAATCTTCACACACAATTAGCAGTTTTGATCTATTTTTCCAAAAGGTTGTTCGAGAGAAAGAGATACACACATACTAAAGCAAAATGTAGATACTGCCCAACAAAAGATGCTATGACATTCCATGAAGAATTGATTCCTAATATGAATATCAGACATCCATTGGTTTGGATGTATGTTTTTGTTGATGTTTGTTATATTTATTTGTATCCTGCCTTTTCTCCAATACTGGGAATCAAGGCAGCTTTACAAAATTGAAGCATATACAATTAAAACTATATATATATATATATATATATATATATAGTAAAAACTATAATTAAACCAGCTGTAATACTAAAACATTTTAAAAAACATTTTTAAGGCAAATGATGATACAAAATCCAGTCTATTAAGAGAGGACCAAACTATTCCCAAAGGCCTGATGGAACAAAAATGTTTTTGCCTGGCTCCAGAAACAGCAAGAAGGGAGCTGGAAAAGGAGTTCCAGAGCCTTGGGGCAGATACCAAGAGGCCCTCTCCCGCACTCCCACCAGGCGTGCCTGTGACGATGGCAGGACTGAGAGAAGGGCCTCTCCTGAAGCTCTCGGAGCATGGGCAGGCTCAAAAGGGAGAATACAATCTTTCAGATAACCTGGACCCAAGCCATGTACGGTTTTATAGGTCTTAACCACCACTTTGAATTGTGCCCGAAAACAGACTGGAAGCCAGTGGAGCTGTTGTAACTGGGGAGTTGTATGCTTCCTGTAACCAGCCCCAGTCGACACTCTGGCTGCAGCTCTTTGAACCAGCTGAAGTTTCTGAACACTCTTCAAAGGCAGCCCCAGGTAGAATGTGTTCCAATAATCCAAGCGGGATGTCACTAAGGCATGTGTCACTGTGGCCAGATCAGACTTCTCTAGGATTGGGCGCTAGGTTTAACTGTGCAAATGCACTCCTGGACACGGCTGAAACGAAATGCTATTCTGCAATTATGCCCCCAAAGGTGCAAACATGTTTCATTTAGCCCTGTCCTACATCAGTGCTGAGCAATTTGTGGCCTGGGACCACAAACCTTCTGCATGTGATCACTTCAGACCTCTAACAAGAGCAACCTGTCGGTTCTTTGGCTGTCGCTGACGTAAAAGAAGGAGACAGAGCAAAGGAGGTGGCAGAAAGAGAAAAGTGACCCACCCACCACCAGCATTCCCACCACCCTGACAGATTACCTGGGAAGGAATATAGCCTTTGGCCAAAAATAAGGTTGCCCACCTCTAGTTTACTTAGAAGTAAGTTGCACTGAATTCAATGGGACAGATTTCTATGTAATTGGGCATAGGTTTACTTAGAGCCTAGTAAACCTATTTTATTTACGAAAGGCACTGAAGGTGGTAGGTATGTGCTAAGACCAAATTAACAAGGTCATAGGACTGCTGTACCTCAACCTATGTGTACATGTATATTTATATACAAACTACTTTCTTAGTTCAGTTCATATAGAGAGTGCTGCCGATGAAAGCTCATGCCATAAGAAGGCAGTTATTCTGGTTGGAAGTAAGCACTCAAATGTCAAGACAGCTAATCTTACATAAGAATATGGTAGTGTAAAGCTTATTGCTCGAGATCTACTGGACCGATTTTGCTCATTTTTGTTTTAAACTGAAGCTTGAGCTGTGTAGATGTGCAGAAAATTCTAAAAGTTCAAAAAAGTTTGAAGCTCAAGCTTTAAAAGCAATTAATTTCCTTCATCCCAAGTAGGCAGGGCAGCCACTCCACCAGTGGGATGACAGCAATCCTGCTTGGGCAATCAGTATGGTGTAAAGGTGGGCCCTGGAAGCAGCTGTGTGGATAAGCTGTCGCCAGCAAGGAGAGAGAAAAGGACAGAGGCAGCCAATAGGGACCTGCAAATTTTGGTGGGGGATTCACTATGTATGAGTCATATTTTCGTTTTTCATGATCCCCTCTGTGGTGAAGGGACTGAGGGGTAAAAAAGCAGGAAAGGAGCAGGACTGCTAGCATCCATGGTGACGGCTTTACACTAGCAATATAAAATAACACCACAAGCTATTTTTTCAGATTTTCTACAAGCATGGTTTTGCAGATGAAATGACAGGCATGCATACCAGCAAATCAAATGTTAGCTCAGCTATTATACTTGTCCAATGCCTCAATCAGTCTGTCTTTATCTTATAATTATACAAGCGCTGCATAGATGCACATGCATTTATTAATTTAAAAAAGCACATCTTTTTTTAAAGTGTAAATTTGCTCCTGAGGGGTGTGGAAGGGGGGGTAGTGGGTTTCTTGATGACATTGATGGTGGTCAGCCAATCAGTCCTGTGCACAGCTTGCTGTTCGTCATTTAAACATGCAGAACCAGCTTTTCAGAGACTGGCTGTGGAGAGGAAAGGAATTTTGGATTGAATCCAGTGAGAACGTTCCCAGAGCAGCCCAACTGCTCCCCAAATGTTATATCTTCAATATCATAAGGCGCACAAGGCCTTTGAACTGTTTACGCAACAGAGTAAGGTTAGCTTCCAATTGCCAACTGATCATGTGGTGACTTCTTCAAATCTGCCCAGGCACTGTAACTTTCTAGATACAATCGACACTTGTATTTCCTTGGGCGTTTTTGCATTAAGGGGAAATTGTGTTGCTTACTTGGGGTGTTTGTACTTCCTGTTTTTTGGCATAATTGTTATGGGCTTAGTTACAAGGAAGATGGGCGACCACATGTTTTGAATTGAATACTCCCCCTCCATTCAGTTCCATTTAGACTGTGCCATCTAGTGGCAGAAGATCCTGCTTTTTTCCCAGAAGTTATCACTTTAAAAGTGGTCCTTTTCATGACAGAATTTCCAATGGACCTCTTGACCAGATACAAAGAGGGCAGGGCTCCTGCATCTTTAACTGTTGTGATGAAGAGGGAATTTCACCAGGGCAGGATCTACACTACTGCTTTAAAACAGTTTATAACAGTAGTGACAACTGTTGGGGCCCAGGGCACACTCCATATACAGATTGCAAAACGTTTTCAAAGTGTCATATCCTGCTTGGTGTAAATCTGGCCCAGGTTCTGCATATATACAAATGACACCTGCTGAAATTTCATTTTCTATGCAACTGTTAAAGATACAGGAGCCCTGTCCTCCTTTTCATATGATCACCCTAGGATTGGGGTTTTGTGGGGGAGCCTATCTACACTACTGCTTTAAAACAGTTTATAACAGTTTAAAACTGGTTAATAACCGTTATTAACTGGTTTTAAACTGTTATAAAACTTTTTAAAGCAGTAGTGTAGATAGGCTCGGGGACAACAGTACATGACTGCCAAGGAGGACAGGTTTCAGCACACTTTCCTCTTAGGCATTAGTGGAAAGGGCTGCAGTCCTATACACACCTGGGAGTAAGTCTTATTGAACTCAATTGGACTTTCTTCTAAGTAGACGTGTATAGGAATGTACTGTAGATGCCTTATTGCCTAGCTTGTCTCACCTTTCAAAATCACATTTACTTGCATGTGTTCATTTATAGGTTTGATTCAATTACAAAACCTGCATAATTAATGAAAAATGAAATCTGCAAGTAGTTTACTTGGCTATGTATTTTAATATTCTCTTATATTTTGGAAAATAGGCTGAGCTACAGGTGTCAGGTTTCTGTTCTTTTGTACCTGTATATTAGTAGGATTTTGCATTTCATTTGCTAGCAGCTAGAACCTATGCCATGCAATAACTATTACGGCACATATAGGTATGTTGTGTTACTTTCAAATGCTTGCCAAAGATAGATATGGTTGCTGGAAATGTTATAGGTTTTCAACAGTACACAGAATTACTAAAGATGGAGCAGATTGCTTCTCTTTTTTCATAACTGTGTATTTTTCTTTTCAGATGAAAGTACATGGAGGTAAGGAGAGAAGAGATAGTTTTAATTAAATTCTAAATGTTTTAACTAAATTCTAAATGTTTTAACTAGTGTATCTTCCCATGTAACAACAGTGTAGGAAGGTGTGTCTGTGTGGATTTTATTTTGCTGCTGTGATGTACTTGCTGGGTTCAGCCATAAAACATGTGCATATGTTTGGGTGGGGGAGAGGGCTGGAATGGAAGCGGGTGAGGAATGTTCATGCTTTAAGGAAAATAATCCTGTTTCTTAGATCTCTGTGATAATGGCTTCTAATTCCACAAGCACTTTGTTCCATTGAAGTTCCTTTATTTCATAAATAAATCTTCAATGTGAACATGATTATTATCTAGAGGACTTTAATAAGACAGAATTGTATTATTTGATCATGTTTAATTCTACAGTATTTACTTTGAAGATCAAATTTACACTGAGATGTGAATGTGTCCTTTCTGACTCTCTTCGCAGCTCCACTGATGAACAGGGTGAGGAAAATAAACCAGAGTCCTTCCATGACTGCAATGCAGATCTGATTGTGGGAGTGGTCCCCTGCAAAAGCCATGGGGTCAGTATGCAGCCAATAATAGTCAACTCTCTGGGGCTGAATTTAAATATGTGCCGTTGGTCTGAGTTGCCTTTCTCTGGCTTCTAAACACAGAACAAATCTCTCAGTTTTTTTTCCATAGCACCAGCAATTTCTTAAGTACACTGGCACACTTTAAACAACGACTATTAATTCTTAGATAGAGTTTTGCAAAAGCAAGTTATATCTGAATTCATAACCCTGTTAAGCTAAAGTCCTGAGATTTATATCAGTGAGTCCAGAGGGACTAATCAGGCAGTCAGAAGGTCCCGCTGCACTGAGAACCCATTTTGACGTAGTGAGATGATGTGCTCCCAGCAGCAAAATTGAGAAGAAAATGACAGCAGTACAAACTACAGTGAACATAGTAACTCTTAAGAGCTTCTTCCCCGGCCTCTATGGCAGCCTTCCCCAACTTGGTGCCCTCCAGATGTTTTGGATTACATCTCCCAACAGCCCCAGCCAGCATGGCCAATAATCAGAGGTTATGGGAGTTGTCCAAAACATTTGGAGGGCTGGGAAGGATGCTTTATGATAACACCACCAACACACACCGATCATGGAGGTTTGGGTGTCCTCTGCCACCCCAAATCACCACTCTACAGCTGGCAGTCCATCATGTGTCTCCCCCACCCCCAACCCCAGTGAGCTTACCAGGGGACAGGCAGAGGGAGAGGCTGTTGTAGCTGCCTGGTCTAGTGCTTTTTGCCATGCCAGGGCCTTGACAGAAATAAAAGTGCCAGTCCAGGCCTGACACAGGCATGGGATCTCAACAATCCCTGCTTGTTGTTGATGGGTTTGCAAGAGAAATGAGGGGTAGATTGCTGACTTGCCAGATTATCTGCTCCCATCATTGTGATAACAACAATGTCTTATGGACCATTGGCCATTAATGTGTCATGCTTCACCCATATCTGTGGACTGAGCTTTTCTTGAGATTGTTAGGATGTGAAGCAAACTTTGTGCAGACAGCAAAATACCTTGTTGGGGCAAATGAAGAGCACCATTCCCAATAACAGCGTCCATTAAGTACGGAAACTGATAGCAGTCCAAATCCTGATGTGCACATTAAAAGATAAGTTCATTGGTGTGTCATTGATATGTTCATGTTTCTCCTCAGTAATATACACCCGAGTGCTTAATATCGTAGGTCACATTGCAACAGGCACAGTTGGAAACTGCTGAGTACTACAAATATTTATGGCAATATATAACCTGATGACATTTCCTGCCTTCGGGACACACATGATTTGAGTTCTCCTGCCTTCATAGACCATGTGATTAATCATATTCTTACACTAATAAGAAGGATAGTAATATAAGCAGTTTACACAAACAGAAATCTAAGTTAAGGTCAACTGTGTAATACATAAAATGGAATAATATCTGAGTGATTAATTCTCAGATATGTGATTTCATGAAACTGAAATAGCCTTTAGATTGAAAATACCTTATAGAGGTAACATTCACCTTTTGTGAGAAACAAGCACATGCTAATTTTGGAATGGATTAAAAGAAATAGAGGAAGCGACCTGGTTTGTATGATCAAACAACCCATGATTTGTTAACTATGAGTTGATTGTGAACACGTGCGAGTGAGCATGCTGGTTCCCCTTCACTCTTGTCCTGAGAATATGGGATATCCCAAGATGAAGGGTTTTCTAAAAGGTTGCTTCCACATTAGGACCCTTTTGCATCGCTGAGGCTACAGTCAGCTAGAAATGGGATGAAACGGTCGTTCCACAAAGCACTTAATATATTGCTATTTTCCCCATGCAAATCTAACATATATCCTACTATATGTTTACTCAGAGGTAAGTTCCATTCAGCAAAGATACTGTTTCTCTGTGCAACTGCCTTTAATTTGTGGCTTCCTCTTTGCCCTCTTTCATTTCACGTGGCTAATTAGTTGTTTCCTGTTCAATCTCTATGGCTGCAGCATTTTTAATACCCTAATTAGTCAAGGCCTGTTCCTTGCAGGCAGAGGAGACTTTTAAGTACAGTTTCCTTTTTGTGATCTGAGCAACTGCTCACAATTTATTTTGTGCTTAATTGTGAAATATAGCGTGGTTAAAGATGAGGAGGTAATTGCTCTGGCTTCACCCATGTCTAGGGTGACAAGCTAAAATCCAGGTCAGGGCTCATGTAACTTTAACTGTTGTAGAGAAAAGGGAATTTCAGCCACTGTCATTTGTATGCAATTAGTTCCTGGTGAAATTCCCTCTTCATCACAACAGTTAAAGTTGCAGGGGCCCTGCCTTCTTTTGTATATGGTCACTCTAGTATAGTGCCTGCACCTTTAACTGTTGTGATGAAGAGGGAATATTTATTGCCAACAATTACTGGTTGGCAATAAAACACTAAGGATCCTTTCTGGGTCACACCGCCTCAGGGAAAGCCTGCATAGAGAGGTGAGTCTTAAACAGACATCTAAAGAACACAACTGAAGACACCTGCGTAATATCAATTGGGAGTGCGTTCCAGAAAGTGAGTTCAACAACATTTGAACACCTCTGCTCTAGTGTATAGGGACTCTAAGGCCATGGTTTTGACTCCGCATGTTGTGCAAGCAGTTATTGCTTAAGAGGAGTCACTGGCATTAAAAGGTCACTAGAAGAAGAATTAGTAACTAGTTAATGGATGAATTCTTATCTGTCGCCCTCAAAAGTTCAGCGTGAGACACATGCACAGCAGTTTTCTTGGCAGAAGCCACCTTTTATTCTTCCATGCACAAACACGGGTAACACAGTGTACAGAATCTTTCCTACAAACAAATCTCACAGATGGAGAACTTCTGTGTTCTTTAGAGAGCTATCATTACCTGGACAGTACTTTTTAAACAACATGAGAATGTGTGGAGTTTGAGGGACTTCTTCAGCTATTTTACTTTTAGCTCAGCTGTGGTAATCAATGAACAGTTCTAAATGTGTATATATTTAGATAGATTAACATGCAAGAAAAGCAACAGCTTAGCAATTCTCCTTTTTGGGAGAGGTGGCTACTTTCTATGATCCTTCTCAGCCTTGTGTGGGCAAACCTTAAACTTGAGTTCCTTATTGTGCATGAACTCCAAAACACAAAACTACTCTCCTGAACCCAGTTTTCTGTTCCAACATCCATTTCACTGAAGGCAAACTGACGAGGCTCAGAGACAAGTAGCTGAAAAAGAGCCAGGCTGGATCAGACCAACAGGGAAAGCTCTCACCATAATGTATTTTCATACCAGAAATGGTTTAACCTGTTGAGTTTCTGCCTGCTACAAAGCTGTTAAAGGCACAAGAGTTCTGCTGTCCCCCAATACCAACTTTAAATCGCACAAAGAACTCACTTTGTAGTATTGATCTTAGGCTGGTAATACTACATGTGCAAGACCAGGCATGGCATTTCAGATATGGGGGGGTGGGGATGGAGGTGGGATCAAAAGAGATTTATAATTTACACAGTAACCAAGGTTTAAACGGTCATGCTTGAATAAATTCAAGATTAACATGTTAAAAAGGAAGCAGTATATATTTTCTGTGGTTATTTATTTATACCTCATATTAACTTCAACAATGATATAAGCAGATGCCGGTAATCCTTTTCTTTGTATGAGCAAAAACAAATTGAGCATTTTACATGAATATACTCATTTAAATGCAACATCCTGCGCACAAGAATCCCCTGTCCCCCCTCCCCCCATGGGTGGGAAAGCAGTTAACTTGCTGCAGCAATCAACCTAAATGCCCTTTCCCAATGCCTTTCCCTAAAAAAATCCAACACTGCACTACCCTGCAGGATTGTCACACACTACTCATTCTCAGCCTTTCCCCAGCAATGCAGGTATAATAACACTGGGCTACTTTACAGTGTTGATGTAGACTATGCGTTCTCAACACAATCCCCACCCTCACCCAGCAAGATGGATATACTAATTATGGCTTTATTCGCATTTGCATTGGTGACGTAATTAAAGATTTTCGGGGTGGGGGGGAATGAAATTAAACCTGAGTTAGAGTTTGACTCCTACCTTTGCTGCTACCTTTTGCTTTTAGGTGGACATACTACTGCTCAGTCACTGTTGTTTTGTTTAAGTGTTTGCTCTGGACAACAATCACTTCTCTACCAGGGAAAACCAAAAAAGGGGCTTAAAGGTGAATGAGGAAGCCCTTTTCTAGACAATAAGCTTCTCTACATGAGCAATTTATTGCAATGCTCATGGTTGGCTACTCACAGAAGTTTGCAGGTCCATTATGTGACGCCATTACACGGCACAATGATGAAACTCCAGGATGTCTCTCGTACCTTCCCCCGGAAATCTTGATAATCCAGCATCTAAAATATTCATGGTATTAATTCTGCCACTAGATGGTGATGTTTCATTGAGCTTCATGGAAGGGAAGGTTTCAATTACAAATCACATTGTTGTTGCGTCTGAAGGAGCCTATAGTCAATGCAGAAAGGCCCAAGAATAAAAAGGCCTGGTAAGGAGGCAGATTTTTCCCTTAATGCAGAGACGCTCAATGTGTGTGTGAGACTCTAGATGTTTATCTGTAGCACAGAGTCCCTAAATGCCAGTCACAGCTTCGGAACGACAGCTCATTGGCTAGAAACATTAAAAGGCATAAGTGGGCCTATTTCTCACAAAGCGATTGGTTTGAATGATGCCTGTACCACTTTGCTTTGTATATTGACTTTATTTTGCTTTGTATATTTCCTTTTCCTTTTCTTTTTTAATGAAAGCAGACAGAGAGCCTGCCTGGGACAGCAGGTTCACCTGTATCCAGGGCTGTGCAGAGCTAGTAATATGCCCAGGCCAGATGGGAAGTGTGTACCCCTCCCATTTCAAAAAAGGAGGACAACATGGCTGCCCCAAGGGGGCCATGTGCCCACCAACATGTCTGTTCTACATAACACCTTCATATTAAACCTGTTCTACAACACCTCAAGGCACATATATCCCCGCCTCGCATGCGGCATGGCCCTCTGGAGCTTGTAGTCTGACCGTGGTATTCATGACAGATGACTTCTGCGCTGTTTCCCCAAAGTGGGCTCCTTGCTTCTCAATGGGCTGCTTACGCTACGGAAGCAGTAGCGTAAGCTGGGGGGGACCTCCTCGTCAGAGTGCCCCCTCGAAATCATGGTCCCCGGGCCAACTGGCCCCACCGGGGCCCCCTCTGCACGGCCCTGCCTATATCCCCTTCTTGCCAGGCCTATGATCTGCTATAGGCAATCTGACCATGGCTTTTCTTTAACTGTTATTTTATGAACAGAGCCGACTAAAGATATAATCTGTGTGAGGCAAGTGGATCAAAGATATGCTGCTTTGGCCTGCTTATCTTTTAAAATCTCCCAGCTCCCTTGCTGTTGTGATTTTGCTGCCTCTGAAATAGCCATAAATAGCACTCAGAAATTTTAAACAAACAAAAACAGCCAGGTGGCAACAGGAGCTGAAAATGACATGGGTTTTGCAACCTAGGTATCTAATGCCTTAGCCTTATTCACAGTTTTCAGTGAAAGCCTGCAACATGAGATATAAATCTCACTTAGTTGTAGTTTAGTGACACACTGAACCTTAGCACAGTGTGATGTAGAGGTGGAATTTAGCTCACCTGTAGTTCTCCCTCAATCCAGATTTTGTATTCAGATTATTGAGTTTGCGTAAGTGATTTAGTCCACGACTGGATTCAGCACTTACTGATACTGAAATTGGTGATGCTAAGGCTCAACAAGATGCTGTCGTTATTTTTGCACAGACTTTGAGCGTCGTCACACGGGAGGGAATCGGATTTGCTTACCATTGCTTCTTCGCCTACGCGTCTGTCCCTCATTACTTCCTCTTTTGAAAGGAAAGTGGCCCATTCAGTGGGCCATTTTGATCACGCTGTTTCTTCTGCACACAGCAGGAAATGGTGGCAAGTCCCTTCTCAAAAAATAAGTCAGACTTACTGGAGTGTTTTTTTTGTCATGTGAAGAAAGCTAGAAGGGGCAGAAGGCGTGCGGGAGTAGATGCCGCCATGAGAGGGACCTGCGAAAATCCGTGAGTGCCAAGCAATGAGCGTGAGTACTTCCAGAATGAGTGATTTAATAAATCTTTTTCCTCTTTCAGGGAAGCCAAGGCAGTTTACACGATCTTCCTCTTCTCCATTTTATCCTCACAACAACACTGTGAGGTAGGTGAGGCTGAGTGGCCCAAAGTCACCCAGTGAGCTTCATGCCAAGTGGGGACTAGAACCTGGGTCTCCCAAGTCCCAGTCCAATGCTCTGACCACTACATTGCACTGGCTCTTCCAGATGAGGTTCCATTGCATCTAAGAAAGCAAGGTGGGTGATAATGATTATTCTCAGAATTTTATGTGGGGTTCAGAGATTGTTGTCTTCAATTTGTAACCCTCCCAGGTTTTCCTACAATTTCATCTATCTTTTTTTTTCTTACCAGATCAATAAAGGAAAAAATGGACTGGTTGCACCATTCTTTTGATTTGGAGTGCTAGGAGTCCTCCACCTGGAAGCACCCTTCACGTCCATGGATCTTAGAGATACAGAGTGGGGCCAGGTGGTCCTGACCAGGAACATTCTTCAGTTCTGTTTGTCTTTAATATTTGGGAGGAAACAGAGCAGGGAGAAGGACGTGACCTGGCATTCGACTCTGTCAGATGAGTTCCTCGTTTTCCTGTTATAGGAATGTTGGACAGAATTGGCCCTACCATTAGGCAGAAGGAGGCAGGTGCCTCAGGCAGCAGATGCTATGGGGAGGGCAGACAAAGTATGGGGGCCACGTGGTCTGCGTCCCCTAAACTAGCCAGCTTGCCTTCAGTAATGGAGCATGTTGTCTCTTGATCAGTGTTTTTTTTGTGTGTGTATAATTTTTATTAATTTTTCAACAAAACAAACATACATAATATATAAACAAACTAACTCCCTCGACTACCCCCCGTGCACCCCCCCCGAGACCTACTCACATTCATCCATCATCCTTCCAGAATTTTAATGATTCTTTTGAAGGCGATTGTCCCTTTCCCGATCTTAAAACATATTCCAAAAAGGGAGTCCATATATCTCCAAAATCACTCTTACTGGACATTCCCCTCATTATTTTCATTTTACATGTCAACATATCATTCAACGCAATATCCCAAATTTCTTTATACCAATCTTCTATTTTATAACTTTGTTGCCCTTTCCAATTTTTAGCAATCATTATTCTAACTGGTGCCAGGAGGTTGTTTACCAATTCTCTGTTAATTATATGCTTATTCCTACTATCCCAGATTGCTAGTAGAGCTAACTTCGGGTTTAATTCCAATTTACTTCCAATTATATCACTTATTTCTTTAAAAACCCTTTCCCAAAATTTTTGTACTTGTTCACAGCTCCACCACATATGGAAATAGGTCCCAACCTCCTGACATCCCCTCCAACAGTTCTTGGACACTTTTTTATCAATCTGGTGAAATCTTACGGGTGTTAGATACCATCTCCAAACTATCTTATAATAGTTCTCCTTAATTCTAATCGACAATAATTTCAACATTCTTCCATTCCATATCTTCCCCCAATTATCTTCATTAATTTTTCCCCTTAGATCTTCTTCCCATACCTCTTTTATAACCTTAAGTGAGTCCTGAAATTCCTCCTCTATTAATATTTTATATATCTCGCTAGTGAGTCCTTTCTTAGTTCTAGCTTCATCTTTTTTTTCTATTTGTTCAATTAAATCTTCAAATCTGGTATTGTTTCTACATTTCTTATTTTTCATCCTCCATTCCTCTGTCCATTTTACCAGTTGCAGACACTTGAACCACGCTATCTTTTGTCCTTCAAACAAATCTTTAATGTGCTCACTACCCTTCATCTTTCCCATCCAATTCCTTAGCTTAAGAATATCTTGTTCTTTCAGTCTCCCTTCTATCTCTGATTTTAATGCTCTTGGGAAGTTTCCCACTACTACCACTGGGGCAAGCGGAGAATCCCCTGGTATCAACTTCCCCCTATACTTCTCCCATATCGATATTATATTTTCCAATAATGGGTTGTCCAGTACCTTCCATTCTTTCTTCTGCATTTTAGTAAAAAAGATATTCTGCAATTTACATTCTACCTCTACTGTTTGCGGTTCCAACCATTCCAAATCTTGCTCCCCTAAAATAGCATAAATAACATATCTTAACTGAATAGCAATATAATAATTCTTAATATTAGGAAGTCGTCTCTTGATCAGTGTTGAAGTAAGTTTCAACAGCCAGTCTGGTCAACTTTTCTACATGGAATGAAGGGAGGCACCATCTTGTCCTTTACTTTGGGCAGCAAATGTATCTTGGGCTGACCCATGGGGGTGTCTTGACAGCGGTGCATTGGTGCCGCCAGCCCTGAGATCCCCGCATTAACGCTCCTTTGTGTTCTCCCCACGTGAAGGAGCTAATGCGGGGTTTACATGGGAGGAGCAGGGACCCTTCTCAACCTTGCTCTATTTTTTTTTTTTAAGTTTCTGTTTAGCTGTGAAGCTTCACAGTGGTAGGGAGACAAGGAGGTGGACTGTCCCCTCGCGCTTCTCCCAGTGCCCAGCTTAGCTTCTTTTTTAAAGACTTTTTGTTTTCCTGGATAGGTTTGAGAGTCTAACAAGACAGAGGCTTGCTGGATTGCCCTCTCCCCTTTCCCCGCCCCCCCTTTTTTTTTTAAAAAAAAATGTGTTTAACTGCAAAGCTTCACAGTTATAGGGAGCTGAGGAGGCAGACCACCGCTTCCCGACTCTCCCCGCGCCCCACTTTGGTTTCTTTTTAAAGTATTTTTGTTTTCCTGTCCAGGTTTGGGGGGCCAGTGAGGTGGAGGTTCACTGGATCATGCCCCGGTGCCTCGCAACATTTCATTAATTTTTTTTTTAAAATGCCAAGCTCCGCAGAGGCCCGCTTGCTTGCCCGCCCCCTGTCCTAGTCCAGCCGATGTGACCAATCAGGGGGTGACATGGGTGGGGGGCAAGCCCCTGACGCAGCTCCGGATCAAGGTGACAGACGGCAGGTGCTGTTGTCACCTTGCAGCAAGTGGAAAAAGTCAGGGCAAGTAGCCAACTTTTTTAAACTGGGGCTACAGGGGAATGCTCTCAGACGGCTTTGCGATGATGGCTGCGTCAAATAAATGACCTGCTTCCACTGTTGATCCACCCCGGGTCTTTCCTCTCATCAGGATGTACCCTGTTTTGGACATGTGAATGCAAAGTAGTTTCTTAGAGGTTTGTAAGTAAAACCAGCTTGCGCCCGTGTGTGTGGTGTGCATGTTTGTGGGTGCGTGGATTCATGTGTATGTGTGTTTCTCCAGCAAAAATACTATTTTAAAGCCTATTTTCCCTTCATATCTCCAGTAGACTGGTTTCACCCACATTTATGATTTAACTTTAACCACTGGAGGTTTGTCAACAACTTATTCACACGGAACTTGGAAAGATTAAACATCATGATACATAATGGTGAATCATGCTTGTACAGCAAACTATCACATAAATGCATATTGATTTCAGTTGCAGATTTGGATTTGGATTCATAATAATTGGCCAGCCTCCACACAGTTTGAGGAGGGTTTTAGTTGGGGTTCATTGCTCATGTAATTAGCATCTGCTTAAAAATGTATTCTGAATACTAGAGACGAGGAAGCTATGTAATGAAATTGATTAATTTAAAAAAATCCTCTGATCCTTTGGCCAGTCAGCATTTGTGATACGGTAGAAATAAATATACATATTGTATGCAGTAGGGTTTGCATGAAATAAAGCTGTGAAAATCATTGTTTTTGTAATCCCAGGAATGGAAGATTTTGCTGGCTTTGCTTTGTGTGAAACCCCTCTCCGTATAAATACTGAGATTCTCCCTATAAAGAATGGCGCCTGGGGCATATCTCATAAAACTTACAGTGCAATTAAATGGGCAGTTTCTATTGGAAATGAAATGGGTATGTGGCTTGGAATCTGAATTAAACCGAGCAAAAACAGGCATCCCGACACTTGTATTCAGAGTAACCCTGAGGGCCAGCCATCGTCAATGCAGCTGACGGGTCAAAGTCAATCAGGAAAGAAAGCTAAGTGCATTTTTGATTGAAAAGCAAATTTCCCCCCATTTTGATTCATGTAATTTCGGTACTGTGAAGCCTGCTTGAGTGGGTTAGCAAAATTAAGGCAAGGAGCATTGCACCATTTCCTTATGACAAACCTGAAGTGGTCTTTTGTCGATTGGGCCATCTCACTCAGGGCTGGTATGAGCTCTCCAGCATCTTTCCCAATCCTGCCATCTTTTATCTGGACATAGGAACATGATAGGAACATACCTTATACTCTGTCAGGTCCTTGGTCCATTTCGCCCAGTATTGTCTTCACTGACTTGCAGTGGCTCTCCATGGCTTCAAGGAGGATTCTTTCCTTGCCTTACCTGGAGATGCCGGGGATTGAACCTGGGACCCTCTGCATGCAAAGCAGGTGCTCCACCACTGAGTTACAGCCCCTGTAAGATGCTAAGGATGGAACCTGGGACCTAGTGCACACAGAGCTTATACTCTCTACCACTGAGGTAGGGCTCCTTCCCACACTGCTGCTGCTTAGACCAGGGACATTGGACGAGGGCCGTATGTCATTTTGGAGGGTCTCTTGGGGGGCTGCATTCTAGTGGTGAGTGGGGCCAATGGCAAAAGGAGCAGGACCAAAAATACCCCAAATGCCAGCATATTGTAGCTTAGAGCTCTTGCTGCTAGTAACAAAGCCTTAGGAGAAGCATTTCAACCTTTTAGAATGGAGGAGGAAATGCACAAAAGCTGGGAAATCAGCAGGCAGGGGAAGGGGGCATTTTGCCATTTGTCTGCTGGGAAGGATAAGAAGAACATAAGAAGAGCTATATTGGATCAGTCCAAGGGTCCATCTAGGCCAGCATTCTGTTCACACAGTGGCCAACCAGCTGCTCACGGGAAACACACAAGGAGGACATGAGTGCAACAGCACCCTCCTGCCCATGTTCCCCAGTAAATAGTACACATAGGCATTCTGCTTCTGATACTGGAGGTTGCACTGAGCCATCAGGACTAGTAGCCATTGAGAGCCTTCTCCAGGAATTTGTCTAACCCCCCATTAAAGCCATCCAAATTGGTGGCCATTGCAATGTCTTTTGGCAGTGAATTCCATAGTTTAACTATGTGCTGTGTGAAGTATTCCTTTTATCTGTCCTGAAACTCCCACCAATCAGCTTCATGGGATGACCTGGGTTCTAGCAGTCTGAGAGAGGGAGAAAAATGTCTCCCTATCCACTTTCTCCTTACCATGCATAGTTTTGTACATCTCTATCATGTCTCTCCTTACTCACCTTTATTCTAAGTTAAACAATCCTAGCTGCTATAATCTTTCCTCATAGGAGGGTTGCTCCAGACCGTTGATCATTTTAGTTGCGTTTTCTGCACTTTTCCCAACTCTACAATATCCTGTTTTAGGTGCGTTGACCAGAACTGTGCACAGTATTCTAAGTGTGATTTGAATAAGGGAAGTATGATATCGGCAGTTTTATTTTTTATTCCTTTGCTAATTATGGCTAACATGGAATTTGCCTTTTTCACAGCAGCTGTACACTGGGTTGACATTTTCATCAAGCTGTCCACCACAACTCCAAGATCTCTTTCTTAGCGTAGAGCCCATCACCTTATACATGAAGTTGGGATTTTTTGCCTGATCGCTTGTTACCTTTTAAAAAAATAAACACTGTAAATTGTGATTGTTGATATCACTTCTATGCCGCCTTGGTAGGATGTGTATCCTGAAAGGCGGAATATAAATAGTTATAATGAATGAATGAATGAATCATGCTCAATTGCAACTACAAATTAACCCCAAAACTCAGTTATGCAGGACACAGTGCTTTTTAAAAAAATTAATTGAATTTTACATTTATAACAAAAGGATGTAAAATCCAATCTCATCAAACATAACACAATGATCAAAGACAGGATACACTTGAGACACACCATCAACATCAAACCAAATTAATTTGGTGACACAGTAGATTGATTGTAATTGCATATATTCAAAGCTAGAGGAAAATATATCAAAACATTCCCCCCACCCAAAGTCTTAGCCTAGCAGATCTTTCCAGCATGCATGTTCCATGAGTTGATGGGGATGCAGTAAAGGACATGGGGCTTTTGGATGCTTTTTAACATTTATATGTTTCTTAGAAGGCATCTACTACTATCATCCATCCTGCAGTCAGGATAGCTTTTCAAGGATTGGTGGGAAAGACATAAAGTTTGTACTGATCCGTTTAAGGCTCCAAATAGCTGTATTTTGAAGCTGGAATCTCACCCATTTGCATTCAAACTTTTTTTAAAAGTAGTGCTCAGGTACCATCTTTTTCCAATTCTTCCCCTATTTTCTGCTATTTTTGTACAAACTAGCCTGATGAAGAGTTGTGGAGAATTTGAAACCCTGCCCAATCTTTTGTAACATTTTGATTGGCCCTACTCAAGGGATTGCCCATCTGTGGACATCTTTTTTATTGTTTTTTGCACTGGCTGGTCCAGGCCATTCCATTGTCTTCCAGTTTTTCGATTCCATCAAGGGAAATGTCATCACTGTTTCGAACTAACAATATCTCCCTTGCATGGGCATCCTTTTCCTGGCATTTCTGGTTTAATGAAAATATGCAGAGCCCCTAAGAAGCAGGGATTGATAATCAAGCGCATGAGCGCTCCTTAGGGATATGCCGCAAGGCAACTATATAGGCTCATAATTAAGTAGATGTGACATCAAGCATGGGGTGGGCAGAAGGTAGATCTCCAGATGTTTGGGACTCAAACTCCCCAGAAACCCCTGACAACATGGCCAGTGGTCAGGAATGCTGGGAGCTGAAATCCAAAACATATGGAGATCATTTCTGCTCATCGTTGACATAGAGGGACCTCATGCGCCATTTTTTGTCATATACAAAAATCCATATACTGCTATCATCGTGTTATTTCCTGCTTTTTATTCCACATAATCCAAAATACTACAACAAATATCATTGTGTGTCCTACAAGGTATAAATGTGCAAGAGGGATATAGTGTTGCCATGATGGGATCGTAATGATTTGACTCAAGGTATAGATTTGTATTGAAGTGCTGACAACTGACAACTGCTGGGGCCCATGGCACCTTCCATATACTGTACTGTTTTCAAACTGCTTTCATAGTGTTATATCTTGTATGGTGCAGAGCTGGCAGTTAGCCTAAAGATAAATGGAGAGAAAGACATTCTAAGTTAAACATTTGCTATTTAGTTTGCACCCAACCAATATAAGTTTCTGTGCTGGAGATCGTTCTAGAGAGTTTTGTCATTAATAAGTAGCTCCTTGTTTGCCACAAGAATATCTCCGGATGTATTGCTGCCCTCACAAGCACAGTATAAAATCTTTCTCACATGGCACAGGACAATTTGACCTGAAATATACTACAAGGTAGTACCAGTGGCATCTCCCTGTGCTATAATTTGTTGTGGTTTTGTTGCATGAAAATGGTCAACATGCAATTTGCCACCATTCTGATATATTTTGTTTTAAGGGATTGCTGAATGTTGTGGTCTAGCTGATTTCATAGGTTGTACTTTAGAGAATGTTCTAGAACAATCATTGCAAGGCACAGCTGTGCAATCAACTGTAGCAGGTTGTATTTGGACCCATTCACACAAAAGGACTCTGAGGGAAAGAACAGCAACATAGCCTCGTGGGACAGCCATCACCTAGGTACCAGCCAAGCAAGGTAGCAAGCAGCAATTAGCAAAGAGGAATTGGTAAGAAAAGAGAGTATGTTTGTTAATGGGCAGAATGGGGCAGCTTTTAACTTTCATAAAATGCTCACTTTGTCTAAATACAGAATATCTTCGAATAAATAATCTGTGATAGATAATTCTAAAATGAAGTCAGATTATTTCCTTTTATTCTCTTTCTTGGGACTATATTTACAGTGCAACCCACTCTACTAATGATGAGTTAGTCCTCATATTTTTTTCAGAAAAATCTAATTCTGAGGGATAAACATACACCCAGAGTCCATTATATACTAGACTTCTTTCCTTAGCAGTCATCACTGAGAATATAAATGTCCAGTTTGTTTTCACCCAAGATGTTTCCCTGACTGTCTGTTGCTCTCACAAAGTGTTGTATGCCTTGCTTCCTAATTAGCAAAAATCCAAATGCCGTATACGTAACACAAATGGCATTTTTAAAGCGATGGTGCCAGCTAGTGGTGAAGAGATGATATACAGAGCTTACAATCACAGGCTTGACATTTATGTAAGGATACAGTACATTTTTATTTGCATCATGATAATGTGACATTAAGTTTTATTTGTCAGTTATCACTACATTGTAACTGAGAATAGGGGGGATAACAAAATAAAATCTGGCAGCTGCCATTTTTTTGAGCAATAGGATTTAATTGGGGATTATTTATTTGAAATCTTCATGCCGTTATTGATGGAGAGATTGCCTCATACATCAGACCATTTACTGGTGAGGTTTCCTTTCATTTCTGGTTTTACATCTGTGGACATTGCTTGCTGTATATTCCAAACATGTAACTGTAGCACTTCCTTAGATATATTGTGCTTCTTGAAAAATGCAGTAAGTTTTACCACGGTGCTTAAGAAAGAAGTCATTGAGAATATTTCCTCTGTGAGAGTGTATCTACCCCATCTCTCAAATGGATTCACTTGTGAGCATAAGGAGAGCTATAAAGAGGCTAGTAAAAAGGAAATGTCTGCAGTGGCTTTTTTAAAATATATATATTAAAAAGATAGTACATTGAGTGAAAATAAGGATCCCATATTTCATAAGGAAAAAATTGCTCTTTTCCCAACTACCTGATGTTTGTTGACAAACCAGAATTTGGGCTGAGTTTGAGCAAACATGCAGGAAAACTGAAATTATGCTGCAGCTATTTTGTCTGTGCGCAATGAACAAAGAGTCATCAGCAGGTCATCTTTTCCAGTTTAATTAAGCAATAACTGATCTTCTAGGAGCTGTGGAGGGCTCTGGAATACTAATAAATAAAGCTAGGGACTGAGGCATTTCTTTTGTTAAATGGTGGGAGCTGTTTATAACTCTATTACTTACTGGCTGGAATCAATTGTTATTACTGATACTCTGCAAATAATTTATAACCAAAAGCAAGGGGGAGGCTGTAAAGCCGAACTTTTCTTTAAATGTCACATGTACCTATGAAGGTCAGCTGTCGTGAATAAGGACACCCCAGATGAATACACTTGCAATAACATTTTGTGAGGACAGATTGAGTGATAGTGACAGTCATCAGCAGCAAGCAGAATGGTCTCCATCCCCTTGCCAGCCCAACAAGAAGAAGAGGGCAGGAATGTGAAAACACATGGATAGCTGTGATTATTTTGCGATATTAAAAAGGGTAAGACTGCTGGAAACCACAGGTCCATTTATTATGTGATGGCTCAGTTTAGAGAGATTTGTAGGGGAGAAAATCCTTCATTGGGAAGGAAGCCCTGCTTTTTACATGTCATGAAGCGCTCTTCATTGTTTGTTCTGAATGTTTTAATTTTTTTTAAAAAAATCTTAGTCTAAGTTTATACTAGGCAGCTATGGTTGGTAAAGCAAAAGAAATAATGGGCTGGAGCGTTCCCTGCCTGAATTATAATATCACAAAAAAGTCTCAGGATCGATAGATATTTGTGTGTGTGTGTGGAAAAGGCTGTGCAAGGATGACACACAAATTCATGAAGCGTTCCATATTTTGGGGGCTTTTCCACAATACAATTGTCTATAGCGTCCTGAGACCTTCGCCTCTTTTTTGTGTTCATCTGGAATGCTTGCCTTGCACCTGGAATTATAATATCCACAGTATTTTACAGCCAAGAAAATAAATATTTGTACCATTGGTCCCTATATGAATCGCAGTGGGACAGAGCAATCCGACCCCCACAGCTGGGGTGGTGGCGGCAGGTTGTAGTGGGGGGGGCTCCTACAAGCAAAGAGGAGTCCCACTGGTGGGCAAGGGGGTTCAGTCTGCCCTGACAGCCCAGTTTCGCCTGCAGAAAGCTCTGCAGGTCAAAAGCTACTGTCAGCGTTTCCCCCCTAACAGTTGCAAGTTTAAGGCCCAGAAATGGGATGATCTGGGATTGAACCACTCCATCCTCCCGAGAGAGAGAGAGAGGTCCAAATTGGGCTCCTCAGAATACCAGCTTGGCGCTAATTCCCCCCCCCCCCCATCGCTTCCGGGGGGGGGGGAACCTGGGTTGAAAAGCCTGGCAAAATTCTCTCCCCCCTCTCCCCCATGCCTTCCTTCCTGGCCAGTGTGAACCCCCAGGGCTTGAGATGAGGTGGTAAATCCACCACTTCCTTTCTCCCCGAACCCACTTTAGCATTGCACCTGCAGGTGCTCTCCAGGCCTTGTTGCTCTTCGATGTCTATCAGCATTGTCCTCTTTTCCCAGAGTAAGAATGGCCCTGTTTAGACAAACATGCTAAACCATGATGGTTAAGCATTTTGAGCTAAACATGGCTTAGCATGTTGTGTGACCCATGACGTAGTGTGTCATGTGAACCATTTTTAACCATGGTGGCCACAGTTTAAACAAGCTTATTAACCACTTGCTGCAAAAGAGTTAGCAGTGTAACCATGGCTTAATGTGTTGTCTGAACAGGCCCAATGAATAAAAGGTAGTGATTTGCTCCTCCAACTTATAGCGGAACAGGGTTTCCCAGGCCAGCATTCTGTCTATTTCATCTGGCTCTATAACACATTTCAGTCACAGAAGGATAGATTGGGAGCCATGTACAATCAGATGACGACCTCTCCTCTGATCCTTCTTTCTGCCATTCAGTGCATGGCACCCATAAACTGAATCGCCCAGAATCCTGAGTGGGGAAGACTTTTCTGACAAAAACAACTCATGAATGGTGCACTAAGGGGAAACTGCCACATCCAATGGCTAAATAGCCTGTTCTTTATGTGGAGTGCTGTTGCTGGAGCTTCCCGTGGATCTTTCCATTAAAAGATGCAACTCAGTATGGTGGTTTGGCACATCTGTTAGGAAATAGCTGCAGATGGTTTGACTCATTAGCTGACAGAACTCTTAGTGAACACCATCAAAGAGTATTGGGATCTCGCTCGACTAAATGCAAAGTCTGCCTCCTGTTCAGTATCATTACATCTTCCCCAGAGTCAGATCCTTAACTGGTTCTACAGCACCCAAGACATACATTTCAATGCAGCCATAACCTAACCCTGCTTTGTGCAACTAGCAATTCTAGCAAAGTTAAACAACACTATTAGGTTACCATTATAAGGCCCCAAGTCCAACTTGCAGAATGCTTAATTCTTAAACTATTATAATTCTTTCCTCATGACTAGGGGATTAATTATTATAAGGTTATTTGCAAAGTAGCATTTTAGCTTTTTTTTTTTTTTTTTTTTTTTTAAAGGAATGATTTCAAGATTTCGGTGCAAGCTTTGGGAGTGGCTGGTTCCTTAGCTCTCTCTGCATTTATGGTTGTGAGGGAAAAGCGAGGTTTAAAATAGTGTGTTGGGAGTTTGTTGGTTAACTTCTTCAGGGAGTCCAGAAGAGGGAGCTCACATGTTACTTTATAACTGCAGCTATGGGTCAAATGTTCATGGGATCGTTTGCATACAGATTTGGAGAGGATGATGCTTGCATTTTAGGGAGGAGCCTTTAGGTATCGACATGTAGCAACTTTACAACCTTTACCTAAAGGCATGCCTTAATATTTAGGCCCTGATTGCAATATTATGAATATTAAGACTTATGCAGGTGTTCCTTTAATTAGTTTCAGTGTGGCCATAGAAATAAATAGGCATTTATCTGAAAGAGCTGATCCAAACTAATAGGAGTGCATTCTTTTTTTCTCTTTTTTCTCCCCCACCCCCACAAATGTATTTTAATTATAGTTGCATGGCTTTGAAGACATCGAACTGCTTACTAGAGAGATAGATATTAGAGGCTTTCTATTGTTTATTTGCCTATGCATACATTTATATTTGATGTGTTTAGCATATAGGCTCTTGTAGGAGTTTATGAACGGCAAAAATTAGAAACATCGTTATATATTACTTATTTATTGAATAGAAGTTTTATGCTGCATACCATATTTTTTAAAATATGAATAGCACATTAAAAAGATGAAAACACATATTCTTTTTTTTAAAAAAAACTATTAAGATACATAGCATGCTCTTTCCCTGCATAAGCCCAATATTGCACATGGAATATCCATAGAATATAAAAGAGCCTGTCCATGCCCTCCCCCAATCAGCCCATTTCACCCGCATGGGCAAACACCCAGGGCCCCAGGCATTCCCCTCTGCCAATTTTAAAAATAATTAAATGTGAGCAGGCATTTGTGCAGTGGATATACTGTTTTTACGTCTGATTTCACCAATGCCACTCTCCCATGCTGTGGGTATGCATGTGTGAAAGACAGAAATGCAGATGAAAATGTACTTGTACTGAGTTCTTGTAAAAAGTTTTAAAATCAGTTTCGTGGCCATGAAGGTAAGTATATTTACAATTAAATCTCAGGCTTCCTCTATTTTTCTGAACATATGCATTCTATATCTGAAGTACATTTTAGTCCCCGTCCCCCTGGCGGTGTTGTAAATGTTTGGAAATGGCTCCCCCCTCCCCATTTTGATCTCTCTCACTGTTGCAGAAAGTTTCTTCAGTTAGGGCGAAATCCTATGCATGTTTAGACAGAAAAAAGTCTTGGCTGAGGAACGTTGGACATTGTAGGATGTTGTAGGACTCTAAGGGAAACTGAAAAAGTCTAGGAAATGCCTTGTCAATTTCACAGACGCCTCATCATTATTTTTTTTAAAACAAACAAACAAACAAACAAACAAACGTATAACTGTGTGCATCAGTGCTCTGTGTATATATGCTTCCTTAAATGAAAACAAAAACTAAACAAATACCCAGGCCTCTGAAATCGACATGGTTTCCCTTTAGTCTTATCAATTTTAACAGATACTGGAGCCAGCCGTTCATGAAATTGGCAAAAAAACCAACAACCCTATTTGTCAGTTTCATCAGAGGGCTTTTGGAGTGAAAATGCCAAGGTTTCCCCTGATCTTGTCCATTTTACTGGAGAACAGGAAAGGGAATGATGGACATGGCAGTGGGCAGCACCTGCTGAAAGAAGGGAAACATGCTGTCAGATTGTCACCAACTACATAATGATGGAACTGCATCTAGTCTCAAGCCAGTATGGACCACCATCGTGCATGTCATCTCTTGCACTAGCTGGAGGTGGTCTGGTGATATTTAAAGTAGGGAAAACGTAGCTTGTTAATAATAGCAATGTCTATTAATTAAAGTGGGTGTAAGGTTTCCAAGTGATCATTAAACTATTTGAAAATACATTCATGAATTTGGCCTAGAATATTAAATAAAAACCCGTCTGATGGCTTTATTCCATTTCTTATTTCTTATTTTTTTTAAAAAAAAATAATTTTGCAAAGATCAGCCACTAGGACCATGCTGCTGGGGGAAGGTTGTCCTTCCTGCCCAGGCCATTATCCCAATGGAAATCACTCCCTAGTTGCTACCTGGCCCATTAGGAACATGTTGGTCCTAAGACTCTGGCTGGTAATGACCTCTGGCTGGTAGCAACTGTTTGTCCTTACATGAATGTTCAGGTTTCATTCCCACCCACCCCACTTCCATTGGGATATTTTTTTTAAAAAAAATATTCAGAGTTTGTATGTATTGAGAAAATCCATTTAAGACACAAAAATCTATTGTTTACACACTCAGTGATCAGAAGCTGTAGAACTCAAAGGTGTCCAATCAAACAATGTAGGACAAAAGAAGTGTTGGAGGTGATCTTCATCTTCCCGTCCTCCAGCCCTGCAGGATTTGCTAGATGGGCTTTTCAGCTTTTGAGGGCGCTTAGGAGTGGGATGGAAGAAGGCTGGAGGAGGCTCAGGATAAATTGTATCCTGGCCTCTCTGGTCTCCTCCTCTCCCCACCCACTGGAACACTGTCTTTCCCTCCTCTATGAGGTCACTTTTCTGACCTTGGAGGGCAGCCAGCGTAGTTATTTTTGCACCATCTGTGAGGGGGTCTGGGGAGGGGGTTTGGATTTCTGATTCCCCCTTTCGAGGTCAGAACTCTGTCTTTGACCCTGGAAGGGGTAATCTGAGCAATCCTATGGTTCCTGGGATGCTCACCAAGGCTTCCTAGGATTGCTTTCTTAAAAATCTATTTAGTCAACTGTTAATTAAAAATTACTGTGTTCACCAGGGCATTTTATGTTATGATCGTGGAGATGAGCTATTTCACTTCTTGCTGCTGCTATTTTAACTCCTTGCTGTTGTCTTAAATTCACTTTATGGCATGATTTGTCAGTTTGATTATTTATTTATGTCTTCTTCTTCTTCTTCTTCTTCTTCTTCTTCTTCTTCTTCTCAAAAACCTTTTCCATCTTACAAAACAGTTGCTGAGATAGTTTCCAAATTTAAACAAAATAGAAAAACAGTATACAACAATGATCAGAGTTACACACATAAAACGAGCTGATTGACAGAGTCTTAAGGGTGCAACCGCCCAGAGAGTTTCGGCTATAGGGCAGTATAGAAATGCAATAAATAAATAAATAAATAAACAAACAAACCCTATACATTGTATAGATAGAAAAAAGGTCTACAATTCCACAACTCCCAGCATTTGCCAGGCTGCCATGTTTAAACATGCGTAGGATTGCACCCTAGAACAGTTAAGGTAGTCTAAAATCAATTTCAAATAGTTGCAGTTTTAACCTCTCCCTCCCACAGAGCAATTAAATTCCATAAACCAGCAAGCCGGGGGTGGGTGGGGGGAACGGTTTTCACTTTGCACCTAAAATGTAGCAAAGTTGGTTCCAGTTGACCATCCCAGTGGGGGAAATTCCATAGCCGGTGGGCCACTCCAGAGAAAGCTCTAACCCCGATTACCCCTCATCTCACTATTAAAGGCAGGAACACCTGAAGAAGGGCCTCTAGGTTCATATGGGACAATGCTTTTAAAAAACTCTCTTATGAGCTGCCTTGAGAGTTTCTGCTGAAAATAGGATAGGCCTTAAATGAATGAAAGCCAGAGCATTTCTACACAAGTGATTTATTGCACACTCATGATTGGTCACTCACAGAAGTTTGCAGATCCTTTACATGATGTTGGCAACCTTCATGATGTCTCCCATACGCCCTCCCCTTTATCCTGCTTCAGAAAGATTGGAGCTAATCCGAAAAACAAGGATAATCTGAAATATTGGCAGCACCACCTAGTGGCTATATAATGAAACATATAGAAAACACATAGAGTTTACAGAGAAAATATATCCTTGATTCAAAGCATGTGTACGCCCACGTAAAGGAACCGATCTTTATCCTGCAAAGAATCCGGAAGCAGAAGGCCCATTAAGGATGCAGGATTTTAGCCTGGTGTGGTGAAGCTTCCAATGTGGCATAACAGATAATGTGTTGGGACCGGGACTGGGGAGATCTGGGTTCTGGTCCCCCCACTCAGCCATGAAGCTCACTGGGTCACTTTGGGCCAGTCACTGACATTCAGCCTAATCTACCTCATGAGGTTACCGTGAGGATAAAATGGAGAAGGAGGCCCACTTAAGCTGCAAGAGGGAAAAATATGGGATATAAATGTAATAATAGATTGAATAAATAAATAAATAAATGACAGTGCAATCCTACACATACTGGGAATTGTAAGACCTTCTTCTGTCTAAACATGCATAGAATTGTGCCCAAAATGTAATAATGCTATCCTATCTACACAAAAGCATATCCCACTGAGTCCAGTGAGGCTGACTCCCAGCTAAGTGGGTACAGAATTGCAGCCGAGGTCCCAATAAACTCGGGGAGGCTTCTGATTAGGCATGCATAGGATTGCTCTACGAGTAAGGAGAGCACAGCAATCCTAAGGAACTGAGGTCGGGCGGAGATCAGTGGTGAAGCTGATACTGCACCCAGAGCCCTGTTTGTTCACAGCATCCAGAGTGGGAGGTGTGTGTGTGTGAGAGAGAGAGGGAGGACAACGACACCAACACCAACCACATTTCTCTGGTATTTGTACATTTTTTCTTTAAATGTTCCTTTCTATGGGAGGGAAATTATTTCTGAGGATCTTGAGAGCAAGCCACCCTCCAAGGCCCCTCTCTCAGTGAGCCTACTTCATCACCGCCATGATCACCAGCTGCTGTTGTTCTTCATCCTCTTCATCATCATTGTTCTTGCTTGCTTGCTTGACAGGCAGGGAGCGCCAGAGAGCAAGGAGGCAGGGGCATATGCTGCTCTTCCTCCTTCCCAGAGTCAAAGATGAGTCAATAAGCAGGGGGCTGTCTAATATGCGGGGAAAGCCCAGTGGTGGCCGCAAATCTGTGCTGCATCAGTTCTATGACTCTGACGCAACCACTGCGGGGCTTTCCTGACTTTTTCATTGGGAGTGAGGTCAGTACGGCTGTTCTGCCATCTGATGTTGCTGTGGGGCCAATCCGGGGGGTATTTCTGGTGGAAGGCAACCAGTGATTCGTTGCCTTCCACCAGGAAGAGAGCACAGCGGGGCAGGGGAGCAGGGGCTCTAGTACCTGAATGGCCACTGGAAACTCCGCGCTCCCTCCTCCGTGTTGGGATTACCCGTTGTGAGTAAAATTGTGAGGTTTTGGACAGAGGCGGTGTCAATTTGGTATTGTGAAGACAGGGCTCAGGTTGCAATGGTGAAGAAGAGAACCAGCAACTCCAGGGAGCTTGCTAGTGGGCCCCTGCTGGGGTTTGGGCCCTCAGCAGGTGCCCAACCATGCCTATCCTTGAAGCTGGCCCTGAGTGGACCCAAGGCTACTTCCAGCATGCTCCAAGAACCCTCGAAACACCCCATTTAGGCCCCTCCTATGCCCACAGAAGTTTCTTCGGGTGTATCAGGACCATCTGATAGAAATGTCCTGCCATGTTGGTGAAGATCCTCTTCACTAGCTGAATGTTACTTCTGTCCCTTCTTAACCACCCCCTCCCTACAGCCTTTGGCAGAGGTTAGGGTTGTTTTGTAATCAAGAAGGCAAATGACTAAGAGCTTTTCTACCTGGGGCATTTATTGTTCGCTTATGATTCATAGTTTGCGGGTGCTTTACACGATGTTATAATCCTCCAGGGCCTCTCCTGTTCTTTGCTACTATTTTAGTGGGGTCCCCCCCCCCCCCCCCTAATGAGTAATGTCTGGTATATCCATGAATAGCAGCATGAAACCCTGGTGTATTTGTGCAATTCTGCTATACCACAGCACCACCTAGAGATTGTGTAATGGAACATATAGAAAGGTAGAGAAAGAAAAACCCTGAGGGAAAAATGCGTACGGAAGCCGATCTTAAACCCATAAGAAATCCGGAAGCAGAAGCCTCAGTAAAATGACGGGTTAAAGCCTCAAGTAGAAAAGCCCTAAATATCCCAATACTGATCTTCTATTTGTGGACAAAGCTTCACAAAGTTATCAGTTCTGCTATTTAATAGTTTTCAGGAAAGTTCTCTAATTTGAAGTACATGCTATTCCTGAAGTTGGAGGACATATTTATTTAAATTGAGTTCCTGAGGTTGAACGTAATGATACAAGTCTTAGTTTGAACTTTGGATTTCATAATTTTTGTTTGTTTGTATCATGGCTTTAAACTTCATTTAAATGTGTATCAGCGGGTTGTTTTCAGCATTATTACACTCTATGCTTGGTTAAGCAGGGCTGCTTGCTTATCATTAAAGTGTTATTTATTTCTCTTTTATTAAACCCCTTTTTACATTCATGTTACAGGTTAATTTATACTTTTATTTCATGCACTACTTGGCTTTACTGATTAATATGCCCCATGGCATTCAATAAAGCCAGGCTGTGGTGGAAATCAGAGTGGTATTAATTTCTAACATTGCTATAAATTTGCCTTAATAAAACTGGCTCAATAACACCGCAGTAGTAATACAATGGATGCTTCTGAGAGAACAACACATTTTCCCTTCCTGAAATTCACATAGTCCTAGCACTTTTCCTCTTTTTCCCCCAAAGAATACCCACATTTGTTTTCTGAGAGTATTTCCTCCTCTGCTTTCACATATTTCTCTGCCCCCTTACTGATATGAAAAAAATACCACTGAATACTATGTTAATTTGCTCAGGATTTTAAAAATGCACACTTTCTCTAAAGGTGACATGATCTTTTCCAACAATACTTGCAAATGCTCCCTAGCATTAGAAAGAATAAAGTTGAATATTAGAAAGTTCTGGAATGTAGAGCTAGAAAACAAAGAAAGGAGAATGGATTCTCTTTCTTTCTTTTTAGCAGTAATATAACTAGTATTGATTTACACTTGCTGTAGCTTCGAATTGATTTACATGGTCCAGTGTAGGAGGAGGGGACTGCCTGATGGAAAAATAGAAATGCCTTCCAACCCCTGTTAATAAGGCTCTATTACTCCACAAATATTATTTTTTAAAATATATATTTCTTACAGATTCCATTAAGTACAAAGCCTTACAGTATTATCTGGTTTATTTAACGAATTTTTAAATATAAATATACTTCTTCGACAACCATCCAAAGAAAAGTGACAAGGAAAGAAAATTTGTGCAGCTGTTCTTTTAAAAAGTACAGGCTTTAATGTCCTGTGTAAGCCAAAGTGCTTGTTGACTTCCTTTCATTTTTGCATACAGCAGGGCTAAAAACAACAACTGCAGCAGATCCTGGGACCCAGCATTTCTCGAATCCATGTGTTACCTTTCCTCCACATTGTGCAACGAGGCCAGGATACCGATTCAGAAGCAGGCGAGTTCTTGACATTTGTGAATCGCACAGGGAGGCGTGCCAGTCTTTTGAATTTCACTGCAACTGGAGAGAAGGGGAAAGAGGCTGGATGACATCACTGCATGATGGACAATTAAGAAATTGCATGCTAAACAACTGCTAACAGTCTAGTTCACAACCCAATTAAGCTGAAGTGCTTGGGTTTAAACCGATTTAACTCTCACTGACTTTAATAGAGCTAAATCAGCTAGTATTCTGCTTAAGCGGGTTGGTTGGCTGTCCAGCAGTATTATTTATTCAGGCTTGTTAAAAAAAAAAAAAAAAAGGAGAAATGGAAAGATATTCATTTTGTATATCCTGAGTTTTATCAGGAAATATTGATGGCATATGCACAGCAATTTCCCTTGAGGGCACTAGGACTGAAGAGGTTTTCCAGTCTTGTATAAGTAGACAATTTTGCTTTTAGCCTTTGAGTTTCTACTCTTTGAATGATCAGAACCAGAGTTTGCATTATTGAAATGTGGTTACATACAGTGGCAGGGGCGAGCAACTTCTGGCCCTCCAGTTGTTTTGGCCTATAACTCCCATGATCCCTTCCCATTGGCTAGGCTGCAGACTAGGGCTGATGGTTGTAGCCAAAACATCTAGAGGGTTGCAAGTTGACCATCTCTGACATAAAGGAAGCAATGCACTATGTCCGAAAATGCCAGAAGGCGTTGTTTTTTTAAACAATGCACTTTTCTACATGAGGCTTTTAACTCGCCACTTAACTGAGGCTTCTGCTTCCAGATTCTTTGTGCGATTAAGATTGGCTTCTTTACATGTGTTTTTTCCTGAGGTTTTTCTTTCTGTGCCTTTTTATATGTTCCATTGCCAGACCATTAGATGGCACTGAGGTGTAGTGGAATTGTGGAAATACACCAGGGTTTCATGTCACCATTGGTGGATATACCAGACTTTCCTCATTTGAAGCCCCCCTCGCTATAGTAGTTACAAAGCATGGGAGAAGCCTTAGATGATGACTATGTCGTGCAAAGCGAGGACTCATGAGAGCATATGCATAGAAAGGTTCTCTATCCCCTCCCCCCACAAGGTTAGCTGTGATAGATGACTAAACATGAAGTTATGATCTAATATGTCAATACTTGTTCCTAAGTAATGCAGTACAGATGCACTTTCTTCATATGCAATGTTAGCACTTCCAGAGGTTTCCTGCTTCATTAAGTATCCCCATCTTATCTCCTTTGCTGTCCCATATCCTGGAATTGCCTTCCAGGACACCTTTCACACTTCTTTCAAACCTATCCTCAAAAGAAAAGGAGATTGCATCTGGCTGATCCTCTTTCTCTTCATTTTATGCTCACAACAACTCTGCGAGGTAGGTTAGGCTGAGTGGGGACTTGAACCCAGATCTCCCAAGTCCCTGTGTAGCACTCTAGCCACTACACCACACTGGTCCCTTTCTTCTGCTTGGCTCAATGAAGGCAGGCTGCGATCACCATCACCTTGCCTTCACTGTGCTGAACTTGGGGAGTGGAACAAACAGAAACCTCAGAGGGAGTGGGGATAGGAAGACTCCACACTGCAACATCTTGTTGCAGGGTCCACTAATTACATTATAATATTCTACAAGTATGTTACACTATGCATGCAATATACAATATGCTAATAGGTGTTTGTGTAGCAAGATAGATTGCTGTAACGCAAGCAGGACATTTGCCTTGCGATTTCTAGTTCACAGGTGTGTGACTAGGATGTTGTCTATTTGAAGTAATTGAAAAATTTGCACGAAAACATATGTAATGTCCGTGAGCAAGCTACTGATGTTATTCCTTTTTGCCAGAACAAGAGGCATGTGCAGCTTGGAATCTTGCATCCAGTTATGCCTGTGCAAAATTTTCTGTTGTGCAAGAAATCACCAACATTTCTAGCAATGGTGAGGGTGCCCGCAGGGCGAACCAAGGGGAAAATAAACAATGAAATACAAAGACAGTGAGAAAGCTGCTTTAAAAGAAAGGGGGGGTTAAGTTAAGGACGACAGAAGGTAGATCTCCAGATATTTTGGACTCCAGCACCCATGAGCCCCAGCCAGCATGGCCAATGGCCAGGAATGCTGGGAGTTGAGTCCAAAACACCTGGAGGTCTACTTACTGCTCATCCCTAGCCTACATAACAGAACTCACGCCACCAGACATGTATTGTGGCTTGACAAGCTCCCTGGTTTTGCAGTCCCAAGCAAGCAACGGGAACAGGTTTGTCAAAATCCTTCTGGGCCGCCATACAGGGCTGGTCTGCGGTGCAGGGCTTAGTGCAGGCAGAGGTAGGGTTGGACCGTGGGGCTAAAATCCAGGGCCTCTCAGCCCAGGGGATAGAGGGAAATGACTACCCAGAAAGTTGCAGGTGATAAGGGCAATTGAAGCAAGCTGTATTCCTGTGGTCATGACTGTGCAATGATTTGAGTGAGCCTAAAATGCAAAACCGTGCATGTGCAAAGTAGTATTGTTCCTGTTCTAATCTATCAAGAACGTTAGCTATAAAGCATGGAACGGCGGTTTCAGGGAGAGAAGAGAAACATTTAACGGTATGCTCCACAACTGAAATAACAGATCATGGCTGTCTGAAGAGAGAGTCTGGGCCTTGACTGTCTCGTGCAGATACAAAAGAGGGCAGGGCTCCTGCAGCTTTAATTCTTGTGATGAAGAGGGAATTTCATCAGGGGCTGCATGCATGCAAATGACCCTTACTGAAATTCTCTTTTCTCCACAGCTGTTAAAGATACAGAAGCCCTGTCCTCCTTTCCATATGGTCACCCCTACATATAGACTGCTGGGACTCCTCAAAGAAAGAGCAGCATACAACCGTGATATGCAGTTATCTATGCTCAAATACTAACTGGGATTTGACTCCTGATTTCATCACTCAGTGATATCTCCTAGCATATGTGTACAAACGTTGGCCAGATCTACACGAAGCAGGATATGACACTTCGAAAATGGTTTGAAAACTGTATATGGAGTGTGTCCCTGGGTCAGATCTACACCAAGCAGGATATAACACTTTGAAAACAGTTTGAAAACCATATATGGAATGTGTCCTGGGCCTGAACAATGGTCAAAACCATTATAAACAGTTATAAAGCAGTAGTGTAGATCCTGCCCACGTTTCCTTTGACAAAAGAGGGAAAGAATATTGAGCTTTCCTCCCGCCCTACATATAGGCGTTAAGTCCCGGTTCTCATGGAGGTGGCAAAGGCATGTCTGGGCTGCGCCGTTTTTGAGCCAGGGGCTTACACAGCTGAATATTTCTTCATGCCTCAAATCCCTCCCCATAGAAAACTAGATCTCATGAAGAAGGGTTCAGGCATTGCCTTCTCCCTGACTTGCTAGTTTTCTGTGTGCAGGGAATGGTTTTGTATGTGCAGTCTGAATGGTGCAATCCAATCACATGTTTATCATCTCAGCGAGAATTTTGCCTATCTCCAGCACATTTATATTGCCATGGTTTTCACAGGAACAACCGCAAAGCGCCAACGTATAACATTCTAATAAAGCCTTCTCTCTATTTCCAGTGTTCAGATGGGAGTGCCGTTGCTTATGTAGCAGAATGGCATCACCCGCAGGCAAGAGGGGGATGTAGGGGCACAGGTTCCACTTGCAGAGTATATTTCACTCTTAAACCAATTGTCTTTTCACAGCCCATCTCAACAGTTGCGCTGCTGCGTATTGGCCTGAGTAGGCTCCAACACCTGTAGACCACTAGCCTAACATTCTGATTTGTGACAGTAGCATTGTCTGTAATTGCTGTGTCCAGGGCTGCCGATGTGTGTAGCCAGGGCTGGTTCCGCGTTTTTGAGAGCCCTTGGCCACACTCCCTCCATGGGATCCCTTCCTCAGTGAGTCTGCCTTTTCTCTGCCATTATAACCAGCTGCTACTGCTCCTCCTCCTCTTCCTCCTCATTGCTCCCACTTACTTGCTTGACAGGTAGAGAGCCAATGAGCAAGCAGACAGTGGCATCTCCTGCTCCTCACCACCGTTGTCAAGAGGCAGGTGAACAAGCAGGTTGCAATGGGGCAGAGCAGCAGCAGCAGCTCCTCCTGGGGGCTCTTGTCACTGGATGACTGCTGGGGGTGGGTGGGCTCCCAGCAGGTGCCCAGCTACGCCTACCCTTAATGCTGGCTCTGGGTGCAGCCTTTCGTGGGAACTTTCCTAGCCTTGCATTTGGGTAACTTTCTTTTTGTTTCGGGAGAGATAGATCACTTGAGCGATGACATTTTCTGGGAACCAGGGCACCCAAACGATGTTAAAAAAGAAGAAAAGAACACAGCCAAGAGCCTGGGCCGCAACTGCTTAAACCGCATGCCGGGCAATAAACAGCCAAACAGGCTCATAAATTGCAATAATAAAATGCAGTATTTTATGGATGTGATAACATTAAAAAAGAAAGATTGAAAACTGTTTAAGAGCCTTCATGGTTCATAACCAGGGACGTTGCGCTGGTATTATTTCCATGTCTATATCCTTTATTGTGGCTTCCTCCAGTGTGAGGAGCAGCGAGAGATGTTCTGCCCTCTCAATTAATTTATAAGCCACGTGGAAAGATCGCCCTAATGGCTTCCGTCCCCTTATTTCTACTGATTCTTTGGCTGATGCTCAGACATCCCCTGATTATGATTAGATGTTTTAGTTCACCCCTCGCCCCAGTTTACACTCTCTGCAGCTGATAGCGTAATAACAACACCAGGCAGGAAACAATTTGTGGGCGTGGGCAAGCGGAGAGGAGACGTCTAGTTTCTAGCCACAGGGTGGCGCCATTTGCTGTTGCTTCGGGTTTCCTGATCCGCAGGCGGCGCCTCCGCCTCTGCTGAAAAGCGGACGAAGGTCTCTTTCTCTCCCCGCGCCGTCCTAACCTTAGAAGCTGCGAAAACAAGCTCGATCGATCAATGCGGTTGATGGGTAATACTCGCCCTTAAGACCTGTTTAAGAACCTGCAATAAATTCGGTGCGACTCGATACCCCGATGGCAAGCAATGCGATCGCAGGGAAAGGAAGATCATTCCACTAGTTCTTGATCTCAAAGCCTTGCGGTAGCGCTGAACTGAGTCGGTTTATTTTTTACCGGTTTGCGCATTGCTGCGGATGGAGCTTTGTATATACCCCATTGCTGCATTGGAAAGACCAAAAAGCCAACAACAACAAACCCAAATCCCTTCACATACACACACACACACACACACACACACACACGCCCGCATAGAGTTCAAATGTCTTTGTTTGCTTTAAGGCTGCGATCCGATATCCAGTTTCTTTAGAGTATGCTCCATTGAACTCAATGGGACTTACTTTTTGAGTAGATATGCATAGAATGGTGCTGCTGTTAGCCTTTGGCTTATGGGGTTTTCTACAGGAGGCTTTACTACAGCTTCTGCTTCTGGATTCTTGGTGGGATTAAAATTGGGGCTTTTACATGTGTTTCCCCTCATCCCTCCCTTTTCTTTCTCTGCCTTTCTATATGTTCCATTGCACACTGGCAATGTGGTATAGTGTATTTGTGCAAATACAACAAGGTCTCATGCCACCATTCACAAAAATACCAGATTTTCTTGTTAGAAACCAACAACGATATAATGGTTGCAGAGTATGGGAAGGCCCTGAAGGATGACCATATCTTATTAGGGACCCACAAATTACCGTGAGTGAGGAATCAAGAGCTCACAATGCCCCATGTTAGAAAGGCTCTGGTTGAAAAATGAGCAGGTGTATAGAAATGTCCAGATTGAGGACTCCTAGTGATGACATTCAAAAGCCATTCCGTCTTTTCTTCTTTAACAAAAATTTTATCGGGTGCTTCCAGATGAGGCTTTTCTGGTGCAATCTCCCTTCCTCATTCATGGAATTGTAGGAGGGTTTCCCCCCCTGTCTAAACATGCATAGGATTACACCTTTAAGGAGGAAAATTTTGAATGGTTGCGCAGTGCCTTTGGATTGGTCACACTAGGAGCCATCCACGTGGAAGACCAGAGGCATTTTGGGAAATCAAGGGAGTCCTGGAGGCTGGGGCTTTTGCTTTGTAGTTCCCCAGCCTTACTGTTTAAAAAAGAAGAGAAAAACATATCTGGAGAGACAGGGAGCTGATTGATGCCAAGGGAGGGGTCCTGTTCACAGGTGCAGCGTTGGAGACCCAAGGCAAGGGCTTTTTGTTGCGTGTACACTTGGTTGCAAAGATGGTTCTGCTGCCACATAATGTATGAAACATCCCACCAGGCTTTTTCCAGCCTCCTTCCCAGCCCCGTTAATTCCTTTGCCTTCGCAATGCAGGATCAGCTTTCCCTGGCTGGGAGATCAGACAATGCCGAGCCTGATTCATTTCAGCACGTCCAAAAGCATGGTCAGTATTAAGTTAGCAAACGTAAAAGGGATGCGTAATCAGGGCCACCCAGTGGAATCTAGGGGCCTAGGGCAATAGAATGTTTTTTTGGCGGGGGCTGTCACACACACACCATGCTTGTTTGGGGTCTTGCTATGTGGGGCCTTGGGGCAAATTGCCCCTTTTGCCCCCCTCCTGGGCACAATTGCACACCATTGCACCATTGCTGCCTATGCTGGAGGCCGGGAAAGAACTGAGTCAGTGCGGTGTGGTGGATATTGCTGGATTATGATTGAGAAATGCATGTTCAAATCTCTGCTTGACTGCAAAGCTTAGTGTAGGGGTGCAGAACCTCAGGCCCAAGGGCCAAGCCTGGATCTGTTAGGGTCTCAATTCTGCCTTCAAGGGTACCTCAGATGGCCCTGTCCACTTCCCCTGGCCCCAGCCCCTTTCTCCTGATTGCTGATTGTTTGGTGGCTTCCTGGCTTCTGCATTTTTTTCCCCCATCCTAAAAGCCTGTCTTAGTTACTGGTAGTAAGAGCGTCAAGCTATTTTTAAAATGTTGGTCCTACCCCTTTTACTTTTGACCTCACCTTCTTTTGCCTTTGGCCCTGCCCGCCATTGGATGTCAGTCCCTGAAAGGTATTCCAAAATGGAACTCAGCCCTTGGGCAGAAATTGGTTATGCACCCTTGGTTTACGGGAAGTGTTCGGGTCTCCTCTGCCTGGCCTACCTCAAAGGGTTGTTGTGAGGATAAAGTGGGCCTGCCACCATTGGAGGAAGGGTAAGATAGAAATATAAATAATAACTGATGCAGTCCAAACAGTACGATGCTCCAGCCTGGCAACGGAGTAAGCCAGCCCCACCACCCAGTCTCCCTCACTTTTAATCTTTAGCATTGCAAGAGATACTTCGTGGCATCTTGAAGTGGTGCCCACCAAGGTTTGTGCCCTCTGACGGGCCTGTGATGCGGAGGGATCACCAGGAGACCTTTTGTGGGCTGCCAAAGCCATTTGTTACAGTTCAGCACCGGTATCAAGGCCGGCGTTGATTGCAGAGCAGGCACGGGCCTCGCTAATTGCAAAGGTATCGCCTTTTAATTAAAAATCAATGAGCCTGATTTTATTGTTCCTTTCTTAGATTGATGCAGGAGAGCCACACACTTCCTTTGGATTTAATTAAAGTTTTGGGGGAGATAAATAACCGGCGTTTCTATTGCCTGAGCTGCTGTAGCTCTTTTGCGAGGAGAAGCGCAAGCTGGGTAGTGAGCAAATTGTGGGCAGTTGTACAAGCAGGGCCTCAGCCGTCTCTTAAGCCATTTGTGGTTGTCTAGCTGCTTATTTCCTTTCCAGTTTCTTCTTCAAGCCACAAAAATGGATTCCGGAGGGAATCGAGGGTTGTTCTAATTATCCTGCGCTTTAACATGATGGTTGAAGGGGGGAAATGGCAGGACATTGTGGCCTCATCCATACACATGGAGCCATCCTGCAGGAGATTGCGTCTTGTTTAGCTGAAGCTTAATTTATGACTGGGTTTACCAGGCCTCAGCCTTGGGCACTTAAAAACAATAAGGATAGAGCATCTCCTTTTGTCAGGGCCTAAACCCATAGAGATGGAGGAATGTGTGGCCCTCCAGATGTTAGACTACAATTTCCATCAGCTATTATGCTGGCTACAGCTAATGGGAGTTGTAATCCAGTTCCCCACCCCTGCCATTGCAGAACTGGTGACTGTTGAAATCTCGGGAAAAGATGTAGCCTGGGCACAAGCTCTGGCTAGAGGGGAGAACTGGAAGATGACCAGCCCAAGCAGTTTCCTGATAGCAGCCTTCCCCAACCTGGTGGCTTCCAGATGCTTGCCCAAGATGTGTTGCTACCTGAGGCAAACAACAAGATGGTGCTTCCTTCTGATCCATGCATAGACGTCAACCAGATTGGCAGTTGAATCTTGAAGTAACTGAAGGCAGTGGGGAGCTGATGGGGCTCAGGGCAGGCTGTCTAGTACACATACATCTCTGTCCTCCAACACCTTGCCCCACTCCTGATTCTGTTACCCAAGGCAGCTGCCTCACTCCACCTAATGGTAGAGCCCTGACAACCTCCCCCCCAGCATTTCTGTCCATTGGCTATGTTGGCTGGTGCTGATGGGAGTTGAGGTCCAAAGCATCTGGAAGCCACCAGCTTGCAGAAGGCTGATTTACACCACAACAGGTCCGCTGATACGTTTCTATTTTTTGTATTGTTTATGAAAATAAATACCTGACCTTTCCACTGTAAAAGCAGCTCCGAAGGAAGCGTACATCAAGCAACAATAAAGGAGACAGCTGCACCAGCCAAAACAACAGGATCAGCAATTAAAAACATAACATGGCAGATTAAAAGCATGTCTGAATTTTTAAAAAAATGTTAATCAGTCAGCAGAAGACAAGCAGAGAGGGGGCCAAATGGATCTCCCAAGGAAGGGAGTTCCCTAATCTAGGCGAAGCCGCAGAGATGTCTCTTTCTTGCATCCTAGCCACTCTTGTCTTGGGCTTAGTTGGGCTGCAGGGAAGTGCATCCCCATCAGTTCTTAGAGAGTGGGCAGGATGGCCTTTAGGTCCTTTAGATCAGGGGTGGGCAGAATGTAGATCTCCAGATGCTTTGAGCTGCCAGTGTTCCTGACCATAGGCAATACTGGCATGGGCTTCTGGGAGTTGAAGTCCAAAACATTTGGAGATCTACCTTCTGCCCACCCCTGCTTTAGATAACCTGGAGTGCTTTGAGATGAGGCTTTTATGGAATTTTACATGGGTGTGTGTGTCTATATGTTCTATTACCCCTGTAGTGGCTGCACAGTGGTGCTGTGTTGTTTAAATGACGCAGCTGCCAACTTGCAGTTACACCCTGAAACTGCACATTTTTAAAGTGCTGATTTACAGCAACTTTTACCTTTGCTGTGGGTTATCCAGTGGGGGTTGCAAAAAAGCTCCAATCATCAAGAGAGAAGCTGTCTTTTGTTGTTGTTGATGGGAAACTGCAGGAATGCGGGTTGGGATTTTCCATTCGGATAGCCCGCGCTCCCTTCTGCCCTGTCTAGCTGTATCGGTTTAGCCTCGCAGCAGCGATGCTCAGCAGTGTGGCTACACAGTGCCTTTGGATTGTTAGTGCTAGAGGAGCCCCCTGTCTGGAAGTGCCCTTGGTTAGATTTCTCCAGGAGGGTGAATGCTCTCCTGGTCATGATCACTATCTGAATATCCAGAAGCAAAGCTGGTTCCAGTAGGATCTCTGACCTGTTCCAGGACTTCTAGAAAAACCTCCATTTCAAATGTATTTGTTGTTTGGATCCTGTTTTTTCTTTTATTTGAAATTAAGCAGTGTGTTTATAGGAGGGGAAAAATGCAAGACAATGTGACTTGATCATTATTGTTGTCGATTTCAAATGTGATTCAAAATTCACCTCTGGGTGCCACTGTTTTACTGTTTCTTGTTCAGTGACCATCTGTTTGGAAATTGAGTGTGTGTTGTCAGTTCCATCCAGTCCTGCCATCTCCTACATCTCTCATGACACAAAATAATTTTGCAGGGTGCATATGTGAAAGGGGAAAGGCGTTGAGGTAGAGCAAATCTACACATTAAAAACTGGAAGGAGATTCTCATCTGCCTTTAATGGACAAAGAAGGCCACAATCCAGCACGACCTGAAGCACCTTTAAACCTGTTGATTTCAAGAGCTTTAAGTAGGCTTAACTCTGTGTAAAATGGTAACCAAGATGTCTTGCCCCTCTGGTGCCTCTAAGTTGAAATACATAAGCCATAGCCACCTGTGAATTAATGTATGCACCTTTTGAGTCAATCCTTCAATTGATTCTCATAACACAGTTGATTTGAGCAATGTTAAAATGCCAATCTTGATTTGCCTTATTGCTCACAAAGTACTTAATCCGAACATCTATTGACTGATCCCTTCCTTCTTCAGTGACTGTGGAACAGCTAATATCCTGAGGAAAATTGATTGGCTTGAGTGTGTTCATCACATCAGTTATTCTGATAACAATTTCTTCAAGAGGAACAACTTCTTTGCAAGAAAAAGATAGTACGACTTGTTTTTACTGGCAGTCTTAGATGTTAAGACTCCTCAAATTCCACTGAGCCTAGATGTCCCCAAAACCTTTACAAAGGCTGCAGTTGAACTCAGTTGGACTTGCAGAAGATGCACTACATCAGGGATAGGCCACGTGGTGGCCAATGCACCTCTGGACACCTTTCTTGGCATCTGCCAAGGTGCCCTACTCCTACACTTAAACAAACAAACAAACAAACAAACACATTTTCTTAGCAGCAGTTGAGATTGCTATGAAATAGGTATCGGTGCTGAAAACTGTGGGTTCAGAGGAGTAGTTTATTGTGTTGGGGCTTAGATCCCACCTCAGTCTTTTGGGCAGGTTCCTTGTCCTTTGACAAGGCTGCCTCCCAAGGAAGCCATGTTGTGGTGGTGCCCATGACAGTTTATCAAATTGCCCAATATGCCCATGGCCCCAAAAGGATGGCTACCTCTGAGCTAAACAGAAAGGATTGCACTACATGGAGATTTATATTTGACACTAAGGCTGCAATTCTGTACACACTTACCTGGAAGTAATTCCCATTGAATTCAGTGAGACTTATGTCTGACTAAATATGCATAGGATTGGGCTGCACAAAATATATTTGAGCCTTTTGTACTTTCGGTGAGATAAATGCTGTTACTACAGGGGAAGAAAAATGAAATGTACATCCAAGCCAATTCAGGTTTTACATTCATATTAGACAATTATTTGAAGCAAAGCCAATTTAACTCTCCTTGGTAGAAATAGTCAGTCTGTTTATGAGGATAGTTATGTCCCACAGTTTTAATCTAATTGCCTTTTTAAAAAGCACAATCTATTCCACAGTCATCATTTAATATAAAAAGAAGCAGTGGAAGCTACATTACCCTTTCATGGGATGAAACTCCAAATCTAGTATGTCACCTCAGACTGCTATAATCCCTGCTGTACATGTTATGCACATATTCCCATCTGATCAGAGGTGAGCTCCCCTGTGTCCGCCCTCCCCCACCATGAAACATCTGGTTAAAATGTGCGTTGACTTCCAGATCTCTACCCTCTTTTATCTGCCCTGAATTGGGGCAAATCACAATTAAATATGATATTGCAAGGAATGAGACTTTGTCTTGAGAGTGGGAATTTGGATGTTTCTGGAAGGACAGATGTGTAGTTGAATCCCTGTTAACCAAAGCTGGTAAGGCAGTCAAGTACGCAAGTGGAAAGTCTGAGGAGAGGAAATTGGCTTTGAGATACTGAAGAGCAATATTAGCTTCATTCCACCAGGCTCTGCATGTAAAACTACAAAGCGGAGCCTGGATATGGCAGATGAGTCATAGGCCTCATCTAAGGAGCCAAAGGGGGCAGAGATTCCCACCATCTGTTTCCTTAACTATCACCCAGAGGATACTAATGGTGAAAATGACAGTGGGAAGAAATAGAATCCGTAGGCTGGAGCAAAACATATATACTGTATTATATACTCCCCCTCCCTCTCCCATTCCCTTCAAAATTATGCATTAACCAAAATGTCAAGGAAACTGAAGTTATGCAAAGAGTAAACATTGTTTATATTGGGTAACTATCCCTCCCCCCCCAACTCTTTTTTATTTATTGGTGTGGAACCACCAAAATGGAACAGGCTACCTAATTGGCTCTACGTAGGATGGCGGCTACGTAGAATTTGTTTTGTATAGCCTTTTCTTGCACTTGTAGAAAATAGAGGCCCTATTCAGGTGTTAGCTAAGTGCTTTAACTCGCCACACGAGCAGGGACCATCTACACGGTAGGTTTTTAACGTTTTATAAGGGTTATGAAAACTCTTTGGGCCACATGACGCACTCCCTATAACGTTGCATATCTGAGGTTTTTTAAAACTCCCTTCAGTTATATACAACGGTTTCACTTTTAATAAATCGTTTTAAGTAAAAAAAGTGTCCTTCCTTACCGTTTGTGATTCATGGGGGCAGTGCTTCGTTTACCGGTGCCCAAATGCTTAGCAGTTGATTGGTGGGGAAGAAAGAGGAAGTGGGTGAGTGAACTACAACACCCAGAATGCCTAGCCCTATACTCGCTAGGGTATGACAGAGGAACAAAGGAAGAAGTGGTGACTGAACTACAATGCCCACAATGCCTTGCCCTAAACTCACTGTAAAAACGAAAGAGAAAGAGACAGGACAGAAGAGTGTGTGACCGCACACACCGCTTTAAAGACTGAAGAAGTTTTCTCCTGTAACGTGAGTACTCAGTAATGTGGCCTAAGACGTTTTACTACGACAATATTTAAAACTCTTATCTGACTGGTTTTTAACGCAACAACACTATGTGTAGATTCCCCCCAGGAATGAGGCCACACTGATTAGCCCTGTCCCTGATGTCACATCGTAGTGTAGTTCCAGCCTCAGGGGTCCATACCTGCTGCAGGAAGGCCTTTACGCATACAGCTGTACATGTGTAGGCTTCCATGCGAGTTCAGAACCCCATTTGTGCAGGGTTCTGAATCGCATGGAAGGTCTGTTTATGCTGTACACATATGCCTATGGGTGGGGCTACATTATGACATGATATGACTTTTCATGGGCCTGTTTCTGCTGGTATGGTGAGTGTAACCACTTAGCCTGAATAGGGGTAAAATGTGTGTACAAATCTATTGTGAGGTCAGTGGAAGAGGGAAGAGAGAACACTCAATATTTTATTCATTAGAACTAAATAGATGAGCCATCTTTCAGTCCAACTAAAATAAAAAAAAATGTAACAACAGAATGAAAGACAGGAGAAAAAAAATCTTTCAAAAACAGAGCAGGTTCAATTGTGTTTAGAAACCTTTCAAAAGCCATGTAGAGCAAAAATATTTTAACGGCCAGTCTAAAATGAAACAAAGAAGAATTCAGTCTAAAGTTCTTAAGGAGGAGTTTCACAGTCACAGTGCTGCTATAGAAAAGGCCATGTCCTGCATTCCCACCAACCTAAGCTCTGCTGGTCCTGTCACGACTGTTGAAGTAAAATTCAACTGCCAGTCCAGTTTGTACATGGAATGGGAGAAGACACCATCTTGTCTGTTGTCTCAGGCAGCAAAATGTTTGGTCTGGCCCTGTATCCAATAAACCGACATACAGGCAGGATCTGTTGCAATTCACATTGATAGCCAGACAAAGCTCAGGATCAGGGAATGGAATTTGAAAACAAACAAGCAGCGAGTTTTGCACATTTCCAAAGCAGACATCTTTTAGTTCAGTCTTCACAGTAGTTTGCAAAGCAACCATACTGTTTAAGAGAACAGAGCAGCTATTGGCCTGAGCTACTCTGACATATGGACTACTAGATCGCTCTATCCGAAGGCGAACTGATAACTAACATTAATTAGGGAGAAAAGTGCCTCATCGTGAGTTCAACAAGTCAATGTGAGAAGGTCTGGTGGGCATGTTTCTGCAATCAGGACCAGCATTGAGGCTTGACATGGTTGGACACCTGCTGAGGGCCCACACCCTAGCAGAGGGTCCACTGACAAGAGCCCCTGGAGTTGCTCCTCCTCTTCACCATGGCAACCTGCTTGTTCACCTGCCTCTTGCTCTGGCCCAGATAACAATGATGGTGTGGAAAAAGGAACAGTAGATCCTGGTGCCTGCATGCTCATTAGCTCTCTGTCTGCCAAGCAAACAGGTGGTAATAGGAGGAGGAGGAGGAGGAGGAGGAGGAGGAGGAAGAGGAAGTAGTGACTTTGCTGATGAGGTTAGGTTGTCTTCCCTAGGGGACCCCCAAAACCTGGAGGTGGAAGTAATTGCAACTCCAGGAAGTTTGAGAGAAATAACTATACAAATGAGTACATTTAAACAGATTTTTAAAAATGTCTTGAAATGCAAATATTTGAGGAGATGTATTTATTCATTTTAAATCACAGTTGAAGAAGAAATGAAATGGGCAGAACTTATGCATGGACATTGGCAAACGTGACACCTCCTCAAGGTCATTTGCAAGTTGATCAGTATATAAATTCGATAGTCTGATAGACTCATCTATCCATTCTTATTTCAAGGTAAATAGGCATTTTTGTTGGTGTTGTCTGTCTCTTCTTTGCTTTGCACAATTATGATACTGTAGGAAGTAATTCTTATTCCATTACAGAGAAACAATCCAACTCTGTGAATCCTTGATAGAAGGGTCAAGTGCATATTATTGAATTGTGTGAGATATATATGTATATATACAATGAAAGAGGATATGTGTCTAAAATAAATAAGGGGCTCCCTTGGTTGGATTTATACTGCGATATTAGATTGGAGTTAGGATATTTTCACAAATCAGATTTTGAATAAATGCAGCCAGCATAATAGACGAGGTTGTCAAATAGGAAAAGTTAACAGCATGTAATGGAATAGATGTACTAAATTAGCATTGACATCTCTTAGTGGCTCTCTTAAATATACATTATTATCTGGAGAAAATGAATCCTATATACTTGTCTGGAGCATGTTGCACATCCATATTTCAGGGGCACACTTCTCAGGTCTTCTTTTATTCATTAGGGAAGGACATTTTTAGGCTGTATTAATTTAGTTTGATTTCCAGTTCAAGATGATGATGGTGATAGTGATGACAATTTTGTTTAAAGGACCCCTCTCCTTTCTAGCAAAACCCCGCTCCAGGACTCTGGTAGTTTCGGTATCAGTTGATGGATGGGATTTGTCAGAACAGTCAAAATTTGCTGACAAAAACAAAATATTCAGTGATGAGAACTATGAAATGTTCAATAAATATAGTGGGGAAATGAAGGGTGGACAAGAGCACTCAGGCAAAGAACAGATTGGCCCATTTTACAGTGCAGCCTGGCACATGCCATGACCATTTTGAATGTTCAACCTCCAATCAGGCTCATTGGGAGCTGCTATATGATGCCCAAACCTGGACACTGTAGGTTAATTGTGAATTAAATAACTCACAGATAACCTAAAATTAGTAGATAGGTTATCCATGGGTTGCTTAACCCACAAACAGCTCCATTGTTGCATAGAGAGTCAATTCAATGTTGCTATTAATAGGTATGAAGCCCATTATTTAATGGGTGCATTTTCTCCCGAGCCCTTGCTTTGCATTGTAGCAGTGCTGCTACTATTCTGGGCAAAGCAGGCAGGTAGAGTGTGTGTCTTTTACAGAACACATTCCTCTGTTTTAGATTGCTGGCAGAGGACAGTCCTCTATTTGAAAGTGTCCAGTCTGAGTCTGGTTTAAAGTCAAAGGACCATAAGAAGGGAGAGCCTGGAAGGGGCCTTGAAGTTAGTTATCAATGGTTATCACCAGGGCAGCAGACTGAGCAGGCACACAGGTATTGTATTTCTATTTCAATTATAGTTCTTATTTCTAAATTGGCACCTCTGCATATAAATGTGCATATACAAAGGTTATGCAAATCAGTATCTCCCCTGTTTTACATGCTGTTGCACAGCCATTATTGCCTGGCCTATGGACACATCTCCAGATTTTGCCCTTTGTGGAGGTGGGGCTATTTTGCCTCCACTCTACCTCTGCTCTGGACTGATCATGGGTAGGACTGGAGTAATGGGGGTGGGGAGGCAAATGCCCTTCCATGCCTTTGTGCATTTCTTCAGGGTGAGCTTGTCAGAAGCAGGATGGTTCCTCTCCCCTATGTAACCTGGCCTCCCTGTTGCAAGAATAGCCCAAGGTATGTTGATGGAAGGAGGCCTTGTGTGGAGGAGGCCAGGGACCTCAGTGATCATACCTCAATGGGTACCTTGGTCCATTAAAAATATTGTCTCCGCCACTGGTAGAGACCCATCTTCCAATATGTATGCTTTTTCTCTTGGACCTAAGGTCACGTCACTCCAGGGCTGACCCAAGACAAGACATTTTGCTGCCTGAGGCAGAAGAGCAAATGGTTCTCTCCCACCATTGCCTCGCAAGTCAAGGTGCATAGTACCCAGGCTGGCCAAGTTATTTGAGGCAGGAAATTGTACAAACACATCTCTTTGGGAGTAAAAAACACACAACAATAATCCATTGAATAATAATTTGCTTCCTTTCCATGACACACACAAAAAGCTGCAAGAGGCAGCCGCCCCACTCTGCCTAATGGAAGGGCTGGCCCCCATCAATCTCTACAACAGGAGTTTGTAGAGAAATGTGGAATTGACTTTTCTATCTATGATGTATACAACAAATGTGATGTAAAGCCTAATGTGCTGAAAGAGAGGTCGCAAAAAAGGAAATGCTTTGCCCCATTGGGATTATGACTGCTACACACTTATCACCCCTGCCTGCCCACATCAAGACTCAGCCCTAGAGATGTTACAGCAGGAGGAACATGATATATATAGCCAGGAGGTTTTGCAGGCATACACAGTCTTTAAACTCTGATTCGTCCCTACAGTCCACAACAGAGTGGAAAGAAGTGCTTCCATCCCAGAAATAATATTCAGCAAATACATAGGTACATGAAGTAAATTTTATTGAGGTATTTATTTTAGATGTATCACAGAGGTTATAGTGTTGAGTCAACGTACTTCTTCTCAGAATTGGCCTTGATTTTGTAGCTTTTCAGAGAAATTAAGTTCCATGTTGGTGCTAAAGCTGGAGTAGATGCCAACTTATGGCCCCACTTTTGTAATAGAGTTGGCTAGCGATAGCTTTTAACCAAAGCAGAAGACTAGGCACCACTTTTCTACTTAACACAGGCAGATTTCCCCTCTTCCCACTACCTTGTCTTGAATACACATGTAGGAAGCTGCATTACACCAAGTCAGATCAATGGTCTACCTAGCTCAGTATTGTCTATAGTGATTGGCAGTAGCTTTCTGAGGGTTTTCTAGTCCTATTTGGAAAAGCCGGGGATTGAACCTGGGACCTTCTGCATGGAAAGCAGATGCTCTGCCACTGTGCTATGGCCCTTCCCTGACTTCTTGTGTTTCCCTGAAGTTACATGAAATCAAGTGTATAGATGTGTCTATAGGCTTGGGCTGGAACTTCTAAAAACTCCAGGAAAAACTTTGAAATATTCTTGGCCAAGGGAAATGTTTATTCAGGGGAACAGAACAGGGAAGAAAAAGCTGACGAAATGCATCCCAGCTTAGTGATGTAGTTATTTAGCTATAAGGATGGAAAAATACCAAATTTGAGATGGGTATTTAGATGTTACAATAAACCAAAGAACATTACTAGTTCATGTTTGAATCAAAATCCTTTCAGAGACATAGCTATAGTTTTGGTATGTCCCCATTTGGAAAGAATAACAAGGGCCCTGGGGACGAAGGTGCACTTGCTTCCAAAATTTGGGGATCTGGGGTCTTTAAAGACTTGGTGGTTAAATCTGGGAGAAGCTCCTTCCAGTTGGGAGGCCTATTCTACCACCACACACAGGCCTTTTATAGTTTGTCCATCCATGTTTCTTCTTTGCCTCCTTGAAGGAGCTTAGTATTCCCAGATAATGGAGGATATGAGAAGTTAGGTCAACTGCAGCAGTGGCTTCATGGGGTGAAGGGTGGCAGAAGAACCAGTGGGCTGGACCAGCAGCATCCTCCCCACTGCACAGCCCACAAGTGTTCCAGAGGTTCTACAGGGAGACATTCAGTGCAGTGCTGGTTCCAAGTTTATGAGGGCCCTTGGGCAAGACACCCTTGATGGGCCCTCAGTGAGTCTACCTTTGCACAACCATTGTCACCAGCTGCTATTGCTCCATCGTTGCTACCGTATGAAGCTTGAAAGGCAGAGAGCCCGCAAGTAAGTAGGCAGCGGCATCTGCGGCTCTGTCTCACCACCACTGTTGCCTGGGCCAGAGCAAGCGGTAGGGGAACAAGCAGGTTGCCAGGATGAAGAGGAGGACTCCAGGGGTTCCTGGACAGTGGGCCCCTACTGTCCAGTCCTCGGCAGGTGCCCAGCCATGCCTACCCTTGACGCTGGTCCTGATCTGGTGAATCTCGTTTCATGTTATACCTCAGCCTACATGCAAGCCAGTTCTCATTGATGAAATTCAGGGATCTTTCCTTCAAACGATTGTTGATGAAAAGCTAGAGAAAGACGTCAGGAGCAACTAGCAATTTTGCTTGAGTTGCAAATGCAAATTGTCAACAGTTGAGAAGAAAATTGGCTGTTTCCTTGCAATTAACACTCAATTATCCAGCATTACGATTTTTTCCCCTACTTGCTCCTAAATTAGAACCTTGATAGCCAAGGATTAAAACCCTAAATCATCCTGATGAAATGTCTAGGTTTTAATTTTTAATTGTACATGTTACAAAAGAGGGAAAGCCACATGAGTGCAGACAACTTTCAAGAGGAAATCTGTCATTTTAAATAACTCCAGTGTGACTCCTGGGAGCCAAGACTGTTGTCAAAACATAATAACTTTCGGGTGGAGGGTACTGCAGGGGAGAGGAGAGTCAAGCGATGCATATTTATAAATAGGAAAATCATTTTCAGTTGAAGGCTGGCCTCTTGAGATCACGACGCTTTCACTGCAAAACAACTCTTGCTTAAATCCAATACGACCTCACAGCTCTGTGCTGTCCAGGCTTTGTGCCCCTTATCTGTTAAGATGCTAATTTCTTCCCCTTTGACCATAAGAACCAATTCCAATGGCATTAAAGCAAGCTCAAGTGATTAAGCATATTATTATTGGACAACCAGTGGCCGAGGTTCATATTTACCTGACGTCTTCATGTTACCAATGCTATTGTTAATGGATTCAGAAAGCTCTTTTTGTACCATAACATGACTTGGGGGGATCATCAGCGATACTTCACATGTTAATTCTTCACAGAAGCAAAAGGAAGATGCCTTTACTCCCCCCCTCCAACACTTTTTCTTTTGCACCATGGAAGTTTTTTGCAGATGAAAGATGCAAGGATGGTAGTTGGTAATTATATTACGAAATATTCACCAGATTGCTGCCTTTTTATTTTTGGGGAACAACAACTGGGACAATATATTGAAGGGAATGCACTCATTAGCCTTAATTACAGGCATTTAATAGTAGTGCTCTCCCTGTTTCTTTCTTTCAGTTTTTCTTTTGCTTTCTCCTTTTGCATTTCTGTCATTAATTTATTACATTTCTATCCTCTCTCTCAGCCGCGAAAAGGAGCCCCCCACGGTATCTCATGACTGTTAAAATACCAATAAAAACAGCAGTCTAAGACAATAAATATCTAGAGCACAACAACGAGAAAACCCCCTAACAGTAGTAGGTAATAGCATAAAACACTAAAACCAAAAGAGGCACAGTCAGTAACAAAATGCATCTCCGAACAAAATTTGTGTTCACTTCGCCACTGGTAAGAACTCCTTTTTGAAACCAAAAACAAAACAACAAAAGGTCCCTGAGGTTTGCAAAGTACAGTTGAAACTGACATCTACACAGGTGGCATATAGCCATCAGGATTAGTAGTCATTGATCTCCTTCTTCTCCAGGACTTTCTCTAACCCTCTTTTAAAGCCATTCAAATTGGTGGCATCACCACATCTTGTGGTAGCAAATTCCATTATTTTACTTCGTGCCCTGTGAATGTGTACTTCCTTTTATCTGTCCTGAATCTCTCACCAATCAGCTACATGGGATGACCCCAGGTTCTCATATTGTGAGAGAGGAAGAAAAATGTCTCCCTATCTACATTCTGCTCACACAGTGGCCAATCAGTTACCTTTTGGAAGCCCACAAGCAGGATATGAATGCAATAGCCTGGACTCTCCATTCCCCCCTCCCCCCCACATACTGCTGACCTCCATAGGATAGCTTTGTAAATATATTATGAATATAGGCATCTGCAGATGAGAATTTCACATTTTCACTATGTCAGAACTAGACTGCAACCCCAAAACTTCTTATTCTGAAGAAGTAGTTTTCTCAATATGCGGCTACCGCATCCTTGGAGTGTCATCAAACCGGGGGAAAATCGTGTTTCCATACCATCGCTTCCCCCACACTTCTGTCCCACAATACTTCCTCTTTCTTTACTTGGGGAAGAAGGAGGAAGTAAATAATGACCATGTGGTCCATTCGGTGGGTGTTTTTATCCTGCTGCTTCTGCACACTGCAACAAATGGCGGAACATTTTGCTACAGCTGAAAAAGTCGAATTTCCCGGGTCTTTTTTTGCACCGGGAAAACAAGCAGAAATGGTGGGAGGCAGATGGTATTGTCAAAAGGACCTACGAAAAACCAGTAACAAGCATGTGATAAAATGCTCGTCTGATGACGCACTTGGAAAGGCAAGATGTAAGATCACCACTGCTACTTGGGGAGTTTTATAAGGCCAGGTATCTGACTGCAAAGAAAAGTCTAATGAATATCCATATATTTATATTGATTCGGTAGAGAATCCACATTAATGCTTTATTGGACAGACACACATTCTGAGCACAGAAGAAACAGGAATGGGGGGCAGCGATGGGAACACACACATTGCAGCAGGCAGTGGGGGAGGGGAGGAGAAGCTACAGGAGGAAGCTTTTTCAGGCGTTTGGAGCAGATGTTGCCTTGATCCAGCATGTGAATCCTCTGGGGAAAGTCGCCTCCTCTGGAGTCAGGGCTGCACCTGCCTGATGTGTTTGTCATGATCGATCGAGAAAGAAAAGTCCTGACTCAGCTATGAGACTTGCACTCTCCCTCCCTCCCTGCCCACCGTTTCCTTTCCTTTAGTTAGAATTAGTACAGATAGATACTCAGATTAAAAGCTTCTGTCTAGATATAAACAATAACACTGATTAAATGGGATCATTTTGCCAAGGGAGATTTGGCTGTGTGGGTTGCCCATTTTTCATTCAAATACTCCAGCTTGGAGATGTAGCTCCCAGCTCCAAATAGATTGAATCACCCTTAACCCACTGAAGTCATATAGGGAAAGAAACAAAGGACATGAAAATGCAAGCTTCTCATTAAGGGGAGCCTGTCGTTTGTCCAATAATGGGGACAAGGAAACGACAAGGATTGTTTTAGATTGTCTACTGATGGCTAAATAATCCCACATGACAAGTTGCCGCTGACTAGTAGCAACTGTGGCAGGAAAGGCCAAGTCTCTTGCCATTGAATTATTGCAGGGGTGGGCAACTTATTTTGGCCCACAACTCCCATAATTCCTCACCACTGACTATGCTAGCTAAAGCTAATGGGAGTTCCAGGTCAAAACATCTGGAAGACCGCAAGTTGCCCATCCCTGATTTATTGGGATGATAGGGCCAAAATACATATTATCATTAAATGTATTATTTTTAAAAAGCAATGGGAACTTTCCTCTCAATGGAAATAGCAGGTTTCATGTCTGTGCATATTTTCATCAAGATTATAACAGTGAGGAAACAGTTAAATTCCCCCTCTCTACCCATCATGGCCCTGATTTCCCCTTTCCCCCATGTCTGCTATTTTTTGTTAAGAAAGGCCAGCTATACCAAATGCAACAACGTGTTTAGCATAACACAGCAATTCTCTAAGGTTTTTTTTTAATGGGCCACTACAAAATTGCTGTGAATCTTTGCAAATCCCTTAATAAACATTTCATTCTATAGTTCAAAGCACGCACATAACTATTTTTGTAAATAACTGTAGTCTTGTATTTTAAATGTGATGGATGCACCTGCATTTGTGAACTTTGGAGTAATGTTGTCAACATGGGCAGCCCGATTGTTAGGCAGAGTGCGGTGGTCGCCTCAGGTGGCAGATACTGGGAGATGGTAGCAAGGTATGGAAACATCCACTCCCTAAGTTAGTCTCAGATGCCTTCAGGTGCAGTGGAGGACATGCTCCATCACCAGTGTTGAAGAAAGGTTCAATTGCCAGTCCAGTTGGCTTTTGTACATTGAATGAGAGCGGCAAAATGTGTTGGGCAGCCCAGTTTGTCAGCTTGAGCTGGTTCAGCACATGAATCAGCCCAAATGGTAATCTTGTAAATGTTACCAATGTATAGAAAATTAATGCAAGTTCAACCTGGTGGTGGTTACCGAGTGGACACCTTTGCTTGCTTCTGATATTTTTACACTAAGGTCCTACGCATATTTGTTTAGAACCATTGATTGCAACAGAGCCTATTGCTTGTCCACGAGATTGCAGCTAATCAACCAGATGTAGAGGTCCAGATGTGCTCTGATGCTGGTGGGAAGGCTCTGTGTTGATGTTCCTGCATCTGTAGGAATTCACTATATGGGTCATGTTGTTCAGTGACTTCATATTTTAACCATTACGATAGTGACCTTAGAAGACTGTGCAATGGAACAATTTAGAGCTGTTTTTGTGACCTGTTATCATATTCAAATATTATTTACAGGAAAGGTTCTAATATTAATTTCCAGTTACGGCACAGAAGTTGGTAATTGGACCCTGTTCTTTTTTCACTTGAGAAAAATGACCCCAACACAAGAGAGAAGTTAAAACCTGTAACACCAGTGGGAAAACGCAAATATAATTTAAGAGTGCCAATTTGCTGTGCAATAAAGAACGAAGTATGAAGCACTTTAAGAACCAGATAAGGAATGTAATGGTTGATGATCTCATATAATTTAACTTCCTATTAGTGTGAATTGGTCTTCATTTCAGTCTTTTATAACTATTAGAGTTTCAAAAGAAACAGAAATAAAATTTCCGCATTGTTTTCTCCTCCCTCTAACGTCGTTAGTCTGTGATAGTTAAACTTTCCAGGTTTGTAATGGCCAGAAAAAGGGATCATCGATTTTTAAGGCAGAAAAGATCTTAATGGTTATGTTCTGTGACCTGCCATATGGCATGAGCCATTCACTTCACCTGGGCCACAAATTTGTGGGTTATAGGAAAGTCTATCTCTTAGAACAATGGGACTTGAAAGATAATAATCTGTTTATCTACACTGCTTTTTGGAAGACAATTCTAAATGAAGGGCAGTCTAGTTGCTCCCACTGTGTTTAAAGTTGCATTTTGTGACCTTTATCACATGGGCGGTTTTAAGCACACCCACTGGGACTTTGATCCAGTTCTTCAGCGTGGGACTCGCATGACATCGTCCCCCTAGCGCTGTTCTCATGCCCTGAGGGCTCCGTTTTTCATTTCTGTTTCAATTTAACTCTGAACGGGCAAAGTCTGTTTCAGGCAAGTTCAACAGGCCAAGCTGAGGTATCGCAGCAATCCCAACCACGTGTGATTCAAAATGCTAGATTCACATAGGAAACAGAGGAGGAACCCGCAGAAGCAATCCGGGGGGGAAATGGTACGTGTGATAAAGGCCTTAGACAAGAGTTGATCAGCACACATCACTAATATATCTTTTCACAGCAACTCAATGGCATTTCCATCTGTGTGAAGAGCTACTTGAGATCAGCCACCATGGGTTTGGATCCAGATTTTGTCATACTTACATCAGTGTTGGACAACACGCTGCAACTCGTTAATTATATGACCCGTCATTAGCTGTGGTGTCCACTGGCACCAAGTTGCATATACAAATCCCACTCAGGGCTTGTCATGTCGTGCAAACCCCAGCAAGCGTGGGTTATGCAAGGATGGAAGAACCCTTGCATGACTCTAAAACAGACCATGGGTTATCTTCATTTTGGGGCTTGCATATTCAAACTGGCAGCTGCACGTGTCCTGCACATGCCACAGCCTCACTGGTGGGTTGTTGTGTGTACAGTCCCATTGAGTTGGCCCAACAAAATCAATGGGATTCAAGCTAGTCATTTCTAACTTCAGTCCCATTGATTTCAATGGGTCTTCTGTAGGTATATCTAAATCTAGCTCCAACCCCATGGTGTGTAATATATTCCCCACAGAACAGACATGCCGACATAAATACTGTTCTTGTCCATTCTAAGCAAGTTTTGTCTACTGCTGTGCTGTGATTTGCTGTCCATCTGAGAGTACATGTGATTAGTACACAAAGGCTTGCTTATAAAAGCCAATTTGTAATCGATAGCTTATGGTGTTAAGTAGCTGGTTAAAGTCACTAAATCTAGAGCACACTTAAAACCACCCACCCACTATCTAATCACCATGTTTCAAACTGGGTTTGAAGATTACAAGATTTGCCACAGAAGCCCCTGCATTTGGTTGAATGGAGGCAATGTCTGTAATGCATGACAGTTCACAGTGGGTCTCTCTTTTTTATTTCAAACAGTGGCAAGAGCAAGAAAGACTGAGATAGAGGCGTCATCTTGAGGAGCACAGGAGGAAAGTGCATTGCTCTTATTCTCCGCAGTATGATGAAATTGGCTCTGCTCCTTCTGTGTTATATGGCAGAGCTGTCTGTCCCTAATGTCTGGAAAAACTAGGCTGACCATATGAAAAGGAGGACAGGGCTCATGTAACTTTAACAGTTGTAGAGAAAAGGGAATTTCAGCCGGTGTCATTTGTATGCAATTAGTTCCTGGTGAAATTCCCTCTTCATCACAACAGTTAAAGTTGCAGGGGCCCTGCGTTCTTTAGTATATGGTCACTCTAGTATAGTGCCTGCAACTTTAACTGTTGTGATGAATAAGGAATTTTACCAGGAACTAATTGCATACAAATGACACTGGCTGAAATTCCCTTTTCTCTACAACTGTTAAAGTTACATGAGCCCTGTCCTCCTTTTCATATGGTCAGCCTAGGAAAAACATACTTTTGGGTGGGGGGTGGGGCAGGGTGGAAGTAATAGCTCCCAACCCTTCCCCTCATTATGCCCACTGTTCTGAGAAGAAGCAAATATTCCAAGTTATCCAGGGCAGGATCTGAAGGGAGAATCTGCACATTTTTGGAGGGAGCTCTTATCCTTTACTGTGCAGTGAAATGGGGTGGCGGTGATTTCACCCCATTAGAGCAAAGGGTCAGGAAATGCAGAAGATTTATATTTTTATAAACTGGAGATGCACAGCTGTGCATCAGCAAAGTAAAGAATAAAAGCTCCCTCCACAAATGCGCAGTTTCGGATATAAATTGGGGTAAATTAACACAGAATCAGGGAAATTAACTAACACAACCTTGCCCTCTGCCTGGCTTCCGGCAACCAATCAGGTTGCCATCCACCCCTGGCTCAAGCCCGGAGCAAGCTCACATGGCAGAAGGGCCGTAGTGACCTCGCTTTGAAGAAAAAAGTCGAGGTAAGTTCCTGACTTTTTTACTACGCAGCTTTGATGAAAAGCCCTGCGGAGGCTGCGAGTTGGCGGCTGCGTTGTATAACTGACCCAGCACCACTGCGCAGACACTGCGGAGCTTAGAAGACATATAGACAGCCCCTTAGAAATAGCAAAAGCTGAATTAGTGGTGCGTTCTAATTTATTAGCTTCCCTCCAACTCCAGACACAACCACATTAGGATGGATTTTTCATCTGATTTTGACCTACATCAGAGCCATAAACTGCATTTTTTTCTTAAAGGTGATTTATCTTGTTCTTCTACACGAAACCACCTACATCAAATCGTCTATTTTTACAGCCCTTTGATCTCCCTTCTTTAGTCCCACTATGTAGTTGTTCTGGTGCTTTACTTAACACATGTTCTTCCAAATCTTGAGTTTTAACTGCAATGTATACATTTGCCTTTCCCAACCCGGTGCCCTGCGGATGTTTTGGACTTCAACTACCATCAGCCCTAGCCAGCATGGACAATGGCTGGGAATCCTTGAAATTGCAGTTGTAAAAAATAAATCTGGAGAGCGTCATGTTGAGGAAGGCTGATGTATAAAGTCAGAAGTCATACACCCCCACATCTTTTGTTTAGGTGTGTGGGGTGTGTGTATAAATAGTAAGCACTTCTGACTTTATTCAATGAGTTAATACATTTTAATTTTAACTAAGTAGGATTTCTGAAATATGGTATGCTTAGGTAGAAGTACTTTCATCCTATAAGGTTAATGCCTGAGATCACCATGTTTTTTTTTACCTGATTATCAGTAAGGGAAGTGTATCCACACTCTAACCATTTCTGCAGCTGACACTTCAAACTGTGTACACTTTTAGAGCATCATCAGCTGAGCATTTTATAGCATGCTAGTTACTGGCTGCTCACGGATTTTTGCAGGTCCTTTTCACCTCCTGTGCATCTCCCACTCCTTCTGCTCATTTTTCCATCATAAAAAAGTCCTGGAAAATCCCATATTTTTTCCTGTAACGAAACATGCTGCTATTTCCTGCTGTGTGCGGTACAAGCAGCATAATAAAAATGCCCACTGAATGGGCCACGTGGTCGTTGCTTTATTCCTTCAGGAAAAACCAGGACATGTCAGGAGTTTTGGTAACAAATCCAGGAAGCAGGGGAATTATGAAATTTCAAGAAAAATCTGGATTTTTCTCATCCTCCCACAACCCAAAGGGCAGCTCTACTTTTTAGTCATGGGAATTAACACAAATGCTTACAGCTCTGTCATTTTAAAAGATAAAGAGTTGAAACTTGGCACCATGATAGCCCTTAGGTAGGAGGTTAGCCATGCCAAATTTGAATCAGATCTGTTCATCCATTGATTTTTAGGAAGTTTTTAAAGTTTGAGGTTAAAATTTTTTTTTAAAACATCATTTTTAAAGAAAGAGATGAAATTTGGCACCGTGATAGCTCTTAAGTAGGGCTTTAGCCATGCCAAATTTGAAGCAGATCCATTCATCTGTTGATCTTTAGGAAGTTTTTAAATTTTGAGCCATACCCTTCAAACTCAGGTTGTCAAACCTCTTCTTTGGGGTCTTGCACCTTGAGCAGTTTCAGCCCTTGGCGTCAAGGGGATCTCAAGTGTTTAGCTAAGAAGTGCTGGGCAAGCAGGGCACCTTTCCTGTTGCAGATTTGGTGGGCAGTCGGGCACCTGGAGCTCAGCAGAGGCGAGGCATCCACAGATCAAAATGTGGGAAAGGAGAGGTCAGACAAAGTAGCTCACAGGGCAAAACAGAATGGGCCAGAGGCCTTTTTCTCAGAGTTCCACATCATGGGTGATGAAGGGTCATCATCCTTAGAGAAAAACTCTCATGACCAACAGTGAAGGGCCAGTCGAGAGAGAGGCTCTTATCTTTGCAGATGCCCTGTTGCTGAGGATGGCATGTCGTTGCTTTGCTTCGCTACCCCTTCCCTTCCATTTCACTTTGTTCACTTGTGAGCTAGGCTCTGTCTGCACTGCTGGCATGCAATGCAGAATGTTTGAAGTGCGTGTCAGAGAAAAATAGACAGATTTGCAGCTTTGGCTGGCTGGCATATCTCTTAGAAACTTTGAGCCTATCTACACACGCAGGATAAAACACTTTGAAAACATTTTGAAAACTGTATATGGAGTGTGTCCTGGGCCCCAACAGTTCTCAAAACTGTTATAAACCGTTTTAAACCGTTTTAAAGCGTTTTGAAGCAGTAGTGTAGATAGGCTCAGAGTTAGACTGAAGACACAACTCAGAGATGGCTGTAGCTGAGCCCTGAGAGGATGGCATGCCACACAGAGCCTTTTAAGAGTGTCTCAGAGTCCAGTGTTGGTGCAGGCAGAGGCGGCTGGTGGCAGAGGAGGTTTTTTAAAGTAAGGGTCACCAGACATGACCAAGCAATAAGCTAGCACCCTTCCCCCCAGTCACAGGGTACAAGTGTGCAGCCTGGCTGGACTAAGGTGACCATATTTTGGAAACCAAAAAGGAGGACAACATGGCCGGCCCCCATGGGGGTGTCCCAACCAACATTCCACCCCAGGGGGCATGTCCAGCACCAAGGTGGGGGGGGCACCTGAACATAGCCTTGGTCACATGTCTGATTTTACAGCACACAATTAAGTCAAATCTGTTCTACATAACACCTTAATGTTAAAATCACTGAAAGAAAGAACAAGTGAGACATTCAATGTATCTGAAATTCACTCACTCCTAGTTTTGTAGCTTTTGCTGTACTTTGTTGCTATACTCTGTGTGATACATTCTCCCATTCCCTCAAATATCTTTTCTGATTGTATCCTCACTCTGCTGCAAGCTGCTGTTTAACAGGGCTTGCTGCTGGCTGGCTGGCTTTTTTATTTTTAAAGTTCAATTTGTTTTTGAAACTTGTGTACGATTGTCACAAGGTTCTCTAACTTTAGAGTGGGTGCTGTTGGCGGCAGACACTACTTCGCCCATTCACACTTCTTACTTATATACATTAGCTTCTCAAGGCTTTTGCATTGGCACTTTTCACATCCAGACTTTGAACTCCTGTCTACTTCCTGCACAAACACGCGACTCTAAGACCCTCTTTCTAATGCCTTGCGTTGCATGTCAGCACCGTGGGGTAAGTTACAACAAGTGTCTCTGGGTTGTCTGTGCAGCCTCTGTTGTCTCTCTCTCTCTAAGTCATGGCAGCCAAACCAAAGCCTCCAGCCTCAAACAACCAATCTCCCTCCCTCTTCCAAAGTCTCCCAATGGTCCAGCGGCGGCCTCAGTATAAAAGTTGAGCTCACAGCATTGCTAATCTTACTTTGCAAAAACAAAAAACAAAAGCCTATACTTTTTCATTTGTCCTGATTAAACTTGTTTGTCATACTGCAGAAGGAAGGTGTTTTGGTTGGTTGGTTGGTTGGTTTGCGTTGCATTTCTAATGTATTTCAACAGGCATCCAAATACTGGATGTAGATAGTCAAAGGGCTGATTATGTTTGCCACATGGATGCCACTAGGAGAAAATATACTTCCATGCTATGTGAGACTGACATGTACTTAATTGGCAATACTCATGTGCTGAGCCCTATGCCCTCCCCACATTTGAGGACAGTAACATTTGAACTGGACCTCAGTGAAATGTTGACACTGATGCTGAGTTATATAGGAATTTTATTAAGATGTCTACAGGCTGCTCTAACTCCAACAAGCTCAGGGTGGTGTACATGTCCCCCTATCTTCACAAAGACCCTGTAAGGAAGGTTATGCTGAGAAAGAATGACAGGTCCAAAGTCACCCAGTGTGCTGCAAGGATGAGGCCTAGTCTGATGTTCTAACCACTATACCACACTGGCTCCCATGTCACTTAATTGCATACAGTTCTTAACTTTTGAATGGGGCATCTACATGTTCCCAACCTCATGTTTTCCTTGTAATGCTAATACAGGGGCTGGCATTTGAAGGGGAGAGTCAAAGAGCAAGAGGGATGCTTAACTCTCCCTTATAAATGCTTCCCTATCTCAGTAGAAAATAAGCACGGCTGGAGGAAAACAGCCCCAATGTGGCATTTGCAGGAGAGAACTGGAGGGTGCTGAAGGAATCAAGCACTCATACACCTGTTGATTCTCACTTCCTAGGTCCCCCCCCCCCTTTCAGCCTCACATTTACTTTTGTGTCAAATGTAAAAGTGGGAGGACTTTTCAACACGAATCTGTTAATCACTGTATCTTCTTTCGGTTTTATTGCAGGATTGAGATCCGAGCTCTACCCAGTTTTTTCCTTTCCTGCTTTTCTGCTACATAATCTCTAGGTGGTGCTGTGCTATAGTGGAATAACTCAAATACACTCCCCCCCCCCCTCAATTCTAAAAACTAAAATAGCCCATTTTTCCTGTTCTAAACCCCCCCCCCCCCTGGGAAAACATAAATGAAACTGGAGGATCACAATGTTGTCTAAAGAGCCACGAGGAAGGGGCACAATAAACACCTCATTTGGAAAAGCTCTAAGAGAACATGGATTTCCATCCTGAACCTGCCTGTCTGTTTGGAAGGCTGTTTTGGAGCTCTGCCATGTCGATGGGGCCAGAGTTCAAGGTATTTGCAACCATGTTGGTCTCACAGACTACAACAATATTGAATTTTGGCTCTGAGCAATAATATTGTAAGATTTGAAAGGTTGCAACTTTGATTTTAAAATTTAAATTTCAGTCAACTAGTTGCCCAATAAATCGTTTATTTTACTTGTCTTTGGAAGACCAAACACAAGCTGATTCTTATTACATGTCTCGCCAACATTTTCTCTGGAGATGATTTGAGCAGACAATTTGGCCGATGCGCTGATAAGAACAGGTTCCAAGAAAGGTCAGTCATGTGAATCACCCCTTAGCACATGTTCCTAAATGGGAGAAGTGTTCCTGTACAGTTAGATATTAATGGATAGCATAGAATTCTTTTTGTAACGGAGAATGTCTTGCAGAAATGGCAGCTATTGGAGACTTTTGTGAGCTGGATCTTAGTGATATGGTTGGGGTGCTTCCACAGGAAGGGTTTCTACCACTACCACTCAAAAGGCCTTGTGCAACTATTCCGTCTTTCTCTCCTGAATGGATTTTCTGTGGCAAAGGAAAAAGAGAGCAGTGGGAAAACATGGGAGGGTTCCAAATGGGAGATGACAATGTTGCCTGGAGGAATCCCTGTACAATTCCTTGAATGACGAAGGCTGATGACGCAATAAAAGCCTCATCTAGAAGCACCGTTGCTAAACACGCAGAAGCATGATTTATTTATTTTTTTGCTGTGCCTACTTTCCTTCACTGTACGTGAGAAGCTCAGTCAGACTGAGAATGGCAATTAGCCAATGCCACAGCTTTAGCTAACAGGTATGCAATTCATCGGGGATGATGGCCTCCAACTTGGATGCCTTTAAAACGGAATTAGACAAATTCATGGAGAATAAGGCCATCAAAATGGCTGCCAGTCATGATGACTAGATATTATCTCTTGTATCAGAGGCAGCATACTTCTGTTTACCAGTTGCTGGGGAACGTGAGCTGGAGAGTGCTGTTGCGCTCGTGTCCCACTTGTGGGCCTTCCACAGGCAGCTGGTCTGTTGGCCCCTGTGTGGACAGAATGCTGGACTAGATGGGCCTTTGGTCTGATTCAGCAGGGCTCTTCTTATGTTCTTAACATAAGGACGAAGAGAGAGCCGTCTCTACTTGCATAGCACTGGACAAATTCGGGGTTGGGTATTGGGGGAGTTGTTGGGTGATAGCCTCAACTACGTCTGTGCACATTTCTTTGTCCATATGGCAAAAAACCCAGAAACAAATGAGGTACACTGCAGAAATTTGCTGGATGTGTGTTTTGGGGATAGCAGTCTGATGACAAAGCCTTTTGTGGTTGGATCGTTTGGAGAGAGGGAGGGAGAGAGAGAGAGAGAGATAAGAATTGGGGAGCTACAGTGTGATGAAACAAGATCATAAATCATTGGTTCTAGGGACAAGCCAAGCTTATCGGTGTTTGTGGGGATGTAAAGGAAGGACCTAGATACCTCTTCATCGCCAGACAGAAAACAAACAGAAACTTTTTTTTAAAGGATAACTTTGTTGAAAAAGTTGGAAGTGCTTGAGAATGTGTAGGCTTTGAACCAATGTGCAATAGTACAGAATCTTGAAACTTATGAATGCCAGCACATATTCTACACATCAGATCACAATAGTTATTATGGCACAGTTGCTCTTCATTCCTTCTAAACAGTTAATTTTTCCACCTCCCTAAAGTGAGTGGAATGAATAAGAGAAAGTACATGGGTAAAGCCATGTATTGGAAGTGCAATTAGGCCTGCTCTGGTGGGAGAAGCCATTTGTTGCCAGATGTTTGATTTGAAACAGGAGACGGCCGCAGGAATGCATGAACAAATACATCTTTGAGAGCATAAGGAGGTGGCGGATGGAAAATATCTGCATGGCAGACCCTGCAGGATTCTTGCCAGACAAGAGTAGACAATCGTGGGCTAGAGAGACGAACAGTTCAACTTGGTCTAAGGCAGTTAGATCAACAGCTCTGGGGAACCAGGTTAAGAAGATGCCAACCCAAAGCTATCGATCTAGCTGCTGGTAGCTGGTGCGCCAAAAAGGCTGGAGATATATTAAAGAGCTTCCAGGCATGGGAGAGTGAAGTGTCCTCTGCCCTCCCTTTGTCCTGGACACAGCTACGCTTGTGGTGTAGAAGCAGCTTGGGGAGCTGGGCATTTCATGCAGACCCAATTTGCTCCATTTATGGAAAGTAATTATTGATCTCCCACACCAGGTAATGGCTGGTATGCTTCAGAACATGTATGCACAGGTCAAGGTTGATGGCAAAGGAATGGAGAGAAGTGGAAAGCTTTCTCCAGTCTTCTTTGAAAACCCTTCTCTACCTGGGAGGCTGGATTGTGGCCACTGTGTGTCACCTCTTTGTAGCCACAATCCCCCAACTGAAGAAAACTAGAGGAAGGATGCTAGGAGACAATCTACACCAGTGATTTAATGTGGAGGTAGAGCAGTTTGAGGTCCTTTGCTATACATGATGGTGTCTCCAACCCGCAGCCAGCCAGCAGCTTCCCTCTTCAAAAGCCGCATTTTCTGAAAGTCATTTTAGTCTGTATTTTTCACTTAAAGTTGCTCCCAGGTAGTTCCACTGCAGCGTGTCCCATTCCTCTGCATTAAATCCTGGACATGTCTTTGTGACATGGCTATGACATGGCTGTGACATGGCAATAACGTGGCCAAGGAGTGGAGCCGTTCCCCCCCTTCATTCTTCCCCCCATTGGTACTACTGTTCCCGGTCAGAGTAATTAGCCTGCCTTTCCAATGTATAAAATCGCTACAGCACTGTTTCTTCATTTCAGAATCATACTGTATTTGCTTTCGCCAGTCAGAGCAACTATCCTTCTTTCCAATCCATAAAATCGCTGTCGTGCAATTCCTAGCCTCCACAGTTGCACAATTGTAGCTTTCCCCAAGGAGAGTATCTAGCCCGTGTTTCTCATTCATAAAACCACTGCAGTGCTATTCCTACCCTCCACAGTGGTGCAATTGTAGCTTTCCCCAAAAAGGGTATCGGGGCTGCATTTCTCATTCATAAAAGCATTGCAGCCTAACCTCCACAGTTGTGCATTGGTAGTATTTAGCCTGCATTTCTCATTCGTAAAACTGCTACAGCACTATTCCTAGCCTCCAGGCAGAGTATCTAGCCTGCCTTTTTCATTCACAAAGCTTCCAGAATTGTGAAGTAGTTGCTTTCCCAGTCAAAGTATCTAGCCTGCAGTGCCCATCCATAGGAGTGCAGTAGCAGGGGGAACCTGGAAAGGGCTAGGAAACAAGCCTTTCGCATTTGCTGAGTGGCACTTCCAGGCTTGATGACATTTGGCTCTCCTCCCTGACTCCACCCACCAAACCCTGTAGCTTTAAGCCCTGTGTACTGCGCTTTTGTTGCTTCATGTGCTGCTACGGAGTAAAGTGATTTGAAGAAAATCCAGATATAAACAGGAAGCGCTTCTGATTCCGTTGCCATGTAGATTACTTCTAGGATGTGTTTCTGAAAAATGATGGCCATGCCGTCAGGGTACATACTGTGGGAGAAAGCGTGTGGTGGATGAAACAAATGTGAAACTACAGATTAGGCAGGTGCCAACACTTCTGTGGTTTTGGCGCTTGTTGAAAACATACTTTTGCCAACAAGCATTCCCAGGAAGGTAATATTATCTTCTGTATACAGTAATGATATACGGTATTTAATTATCATTTTATGCTGTATTTTTGTACATCACTTAGAAATGCCTTTTAATGTAAGCCAGGGGTAGGCAACATGATGACTATGGGCTCCAATACATCTCAGGATAGCTTTCTTGGCACCTTACTAAGGATTCCTAATACCCCCTTAAACACACACACACACACACCATATTCACACTTTCTTACCATCAGCTGAGATTGCTGTGAAGTAGGTTTCTGTTGGTGCTGCAAACTGTGGGGTTAAAGGAGATGTTTATTGGGTTGGGGCTCAGACCTCACCTCTGCCTTGTACTTAGTCTTTTGGACAGCTTACTTGTCCTTTGCCATGCCTCCTATGGCAGCCATTTTGTGGTAGTGCCCAGGACAATTTCTTAAATTGCCCAATGTGCCCATGACTCCAAAAGGTTGTCTACCCCTGGTGTAAACAGTTTATAAATATCAATCAATAAATAAATGTAGGTGAGGGAGTAAATTTTCCTGAAAACAGCAATTGACCTTATACTGTGGTTAATTCAGCACCTTGGCAGATATCTTTACATTAGCATGAGGTTGAATAGAGAACCTTGATAACTTCAGTTCTTATTGTTATAACTTCCTTCCTGCTGTGGTTTCTGTTTACAAGTCTTTCTTGCTATGGTAGAACAACCAAGTTCAATTAGGGAACACTGATGCATTTCTTTTAATAATTATTGATGCACTAGTACAATCAAATCAGATGAATCTTTGATGGCTAGTATAAATGAGTGTAGAAGAATATAAATGTGGGATCTTGCACCCCCCCCCCCCCCCGCAATTTTAAAAAAAGCTTTTTTTTAAATGCTTTCATTAATGGCTTTGGGTATGATTTCATGGGAAAATGGTATAAACCTTTTATAACTAATTACACTTGGCAACTCTGTAATTAGTTGTGAGTTTGCAAATTATAATTAATAGTGGATGACTCCATAGTTCGTGGTTTTGCAGTGCAATTTGTGAATTAATATAAATGCTTAAATGGACCCAGAGACACAGTTCGCAAGTAATGGTGGCAAATTGTAGGTTAACTTGCTGGGGTTGCGTGCTGCTGCCGTTTTGATTAGGCTGATCTGAGGTTATTTTGTGATATGCGAACCTGGACACTATGAGTTAGTCATGGGTTAAACAACCCACAGTCAACCTGCAATTAATTCTTAGGTTAATTGTAGGATGTTTAACCCATGATAAACAACCCACAGTTAACCTGCGGTTAAACAACTCACAGTTAACCTGCAATTAATTCTTAGGTTAATTGTAGATTGTTTAACCCACTATTAATCCATAGTGTCTGGGTTTGCCTGTCACAATATAACCTCTGATGAGACCAATTGGTGGTTGCATATTCAAAATGGCTGTGGCATGTGCCAGGCACACAACCATCATGTGTGAACGAGCCAGAGAGTTGTATCCAACGTTACAAATGTTTTCAATGTTGACACCATTTTGTTGCCAGCTATATCACTGATAGTGATATCCCTTTGAAGTCAAAAGTTATATATCTATATGGATATCTATATCTATCAAGGATGTTTTCATGAGGTGAAATCCAGGGGATGCCTGCCTGCTGCTAGTTCACATCTCCCTCCCCTGCGCCAGTTCATTGGCTGCTGCCTGCAGGGGCCAGAGAAATGCTGAATGTCAAGAAACCACACTGCATGATCCTCTTACTAGACCAGTCTTCCCTGTCTCGGCGCCATATGTGGTGGAGTACAACTCCCATCATCCTCAGCTAGTCATGCTGGCTGAGGATAATGGGTGTTTGTTGTTGGGCACCAGGTTAGGGGAGGCTGTACTAGACATTTTGAGGGAGAGATGTGTTGCTGGCAGTCATGCCTGTTCTGTGGTGTTTAGTGAGGCCCTGAGTTCTTCTGTTGAGATTAAGCACAGCATCCGTTCATGTCAATATGACACAAAATTAACTCCTGATAATTAAATCCTTGTTTAGTTGGGTAGTCGGAGCGCCATTCTTCTGGGAAATAAGGTGTGTGCTCCCTACATGCCTGGCTTCCTAGCAGTTCGACTTTGTGGGTTGTGGCGGTGGCAAGCGTGATGGCAGGGACTGGGTGGGTGGGCCACACAAGCAACTATGGTGGGCTGCATGCGGCTCATGGGTCACGTTACCCACCACTGGGCCAAATGGACAGGGAGCTTTTCTACATGAGATAATTATAGTGCACTAGTCATTCTATACTCACAGTTGATTTCAGGTTCTTTAGATAACATTGTGACATTCCATTTTGGGTCTGTTTTTGAAGAATACTTTCCCAGGTTTTTTTTAAGTGAGGAAAATGGAGTATTATTTCTGAAAGTGAAAAAAACCTGTTTTCTTAGTTGTGTAATTGTGTTATTCTGCTATAGCACAGCACCACCTAGAGATTATGTCGCAGGAAAGGAATGCTCTTTGTGTAGAGCTTGGATCTCAATGCTGCGACAAAACTGAAAGTAGATTCAGCAGATTAACAGCCTTGTGTAGGAAAGCTCAAATAGTCTGATCTGGTACATGGCAGCTTCTTATGTTCCATGTTACAGATTTGAAAGAACTCTTATTTGTTTAATTCCAAACGATACTATTTAAAAAATGAATACTAATTTTGCATGTCCTTGCACCTGAAAGTGGATTATGGTTGCAAAGGGCGGAAGGGTGGGTTCTCTTTACCTAAAGAAGGGCAGATACTCAGATAATTAAAATGAGCCATGTGCTATGTAAGCATGCATGCATGCCATTCTCTAGTGCTGTTTTGTTCACCTTTTATGGTTTTCTTTTCTTTTCTCTTCCCTTCTTTTTTTCTAGTGAACTGACCACCAGATAGGTCTGAAGATCGTGGCCCATGGACAGAGGAAGTTAATGCTTTTACACAAAAGAGCATCATAAATATGACAGGCTCATTGTATTTGTTTTGCCGGGATGCTTCTTGGGTTTAGAGAACCTGAGGACCAGATGCCGGAGGAGAGCACAGAGGTTTCTTGGCAGAGGCCCAGCTCCGTGAAAGAGAAAAACGCTTTGTGGAGAATGATGAAGCGTTAGCCTCACAAAGTTTGGAATCGTTTTGACAATTTACAGCCAACACATGACCAACAATAATTAGAGGGTACATCTATTATGTTCTAAATTAAATCGGTTGCTGAGGAGGTGGCTGAACTATTCATATTGCAAACATTGACTAGAAGTGCACCAAAAAAAGAACAGAAATGATGCCCAATTTAGGGAGTGCTTGGAGGAGACCATAAATGGGCATCTTCTGCATTGGGGTTGTATGGACTCAAGCTCTACCAGTTTACTGAAATAAATGGACAAAGTGGAAGAAAAGATTTTGTGGATGATGATGGTGATGGAAGGGAAGCCAGGAAGGGATCCAAATTCCTTCTCTCTCTCTCTTTTAAAAAACATTGCTGCCACTAGCATTGAATTAAGGTTTAGCTGCAATCCAGTTGGGTTTTGTACATTGAGTGTCAGAAAGGGTGCTGTTTTCTCCTTTGCCTCAGACAGCAAGGCTTGAGGTGGCCCTGGTGAAAGGATTTTCCTTGGGCCTTCCAACTTTACTTAGTATATGCAAGGGGGTCGGGGGTTAGGGTGACCATATGGAAAGGAGGACAGGGCTCCTGTATCGTTGACAGATGTACAGAAAAGGGAATTTCAGCAGGTGTCATTTGTATGCATGCAGCACCTGGTGAAATTCCCTCTTCATCACAACAGTTAAAGCTGCAGGAGCCCTGCCTGGTTTGGCCAGATACAAAAGAGGGCAGGGCTTCTGTAGCTTTAACTGATGTGATGAAGAGGGTATTTCACCAGGTGCTGCACACATACAAATGACACCTGCAGAAATTTCCTTTTCTATACAACCGTTAAAGATACAGGAGCCCTGTCCTCTTTTCCATACGGCCACCCTAATTTAGATGCATTGTATGCATATTGATAAGCGATGATGTATCAATCTTTAAAAAAACTCTGTGAGCAGTCAAAGGTTATAAGGAGACAAGTGTTGTGGTTAGAACTTCTCCCTGATCCAGTTTGATCTGGAAAAGGAGAAGTAAAAGGGATCCATCATCTGCATAAAAGAGGAATTAAGGCTCATTTCTGGAGTTAACAACATGCATCAGCAGTAGGACAGACTTTCTGGGAAAAGGATAGCCTAAAGTGTGATGTGGACCAATAGTCTTAAGAGTTTTAGAACATGTATTAGAGAGAAGGTCAGCAATTTTAAAGAGCACAGTGGAACTCAAAGTCCTCCTCCTGATTGCAGGGTCTCGAAAGGGATCTTGTATTGTGAGATCCCCTTTGCTGGTCAAGTACAAGTGAATGGATCCCTTCACTGTAGAGTGTAAGCAGTAGGCATACCACTGCAGGATTTATAAGTGTGATCTTTGCTTGGCTGAGTGAAGGTTTTGCATGTGCATTAAACTTACTTTTTCCTTTAATAAAATGCATTCAGCCTAGGCTGTTGTTTCAGTTTCAATTGGCACAGTCTCAGTGGATGTGAACATTTGACCTCAAGTCTTTGAAAGAACCTCACCTATAATATTTGGGCCAAACCAGGGCTATTTGAGAAGGGTGTGCCTGAGTATCTAATACAAAGGACCCTGGAAATTTAGCCTTGGGTTTTCCCCCTTACACTAGTCACACCTACCAGGTGCCCATCTGAGGTAAGCTGTTCCCCAAGTCCCCCTCTTATCCATGTGCTTTGGGATGTGTGGATTGTCCAAACCCTGTCCCGTTCATGCTGTTGGCAGGGGACAGGATCGTGCCCTTAATGCTTAGCTATTCAGCTGTGTGGGCGAACTTGCCAAGCATAGCTGAAGAACAAGCTCAGCTTGAATGAGTCCTTATTAAGGCATTCATAAATGTTAAGAAGCAGTTCTTTTATCACTATCCATGTAATAGAACTGTCGATAGAAATACACTGTGGAAATATAATAGACAAATCTGTAACAGTCGCTGTGTAGTAAGGAAACGTTAGAGTTAATCCATTGCCATCTGTCTTTATTTTCTAGTCTGCTTGGTTGAACACCACAAATATGAGCTTGACAGATGTTAGCAAAAGTTGGATGGAATTCAAGCTATGATGGCTGCAGAGGATAAAAGCGTGGAGGTTTTTGGCTCAAGTCTGCAAGACGCTGGGTATGAATACAGGGGTGGAAATAAGAACTTGGATGTAGCCCTTGATGGACACAGCTCAAATCAAATTGATGAGCTGGAAAACCAGCTCAAATTGAGACATAGATGGCGGGTGGAGGAAAATTGAAAACATGGTAACTTGAAAGCCCTGTTTTTTATTTTATGTTTTTGCCGTTACGAAGGTGCTGAAAGATGGGCAATTCGTTCCTTGCTTTCAAAGGAGCTGTGGGTTTTTTGGCTGTAGGGTTAGAGCGTTAACTAACATCTAGTGAGGTACTTGTGTAATTGGCAACTATTAGAATGGACAGGGGAAATATTAGGATTAAGGTCATGGGTTGGGGTGGGAGGAGGTTGTTTGTGAAAATCTGCTTTCAGTATTTCACCACTACAAAAAAAAAAAAAATGTAACACACACCAGTGTAGCCTACAAACCTTGCATCTCACCTATATTTTTTCTTGGTGGGCAATGCAGACTTTAAGGTTGTCTGAAGAGAGAAAGCACATTGGGAGATTTTGGAAAATACCCACCTTTGCTTCCCTTCTGATTTTTCTCAGAATGTGTTTAATGGGGCCCACAGGATAGCGGATCAAGATCATACACATGGAGGTTCATGAATGTGATCTTGTTTGTGGGGGTGAAACTTCTTTAAGGTCACAATTCTCTGCGTGTTTAGACAGGAAAACATGCTATACCTCCCAGCAATCCCTAGCTGGCTTGGGAATGCTGGGAATTGTAGGACTTTTTTCTGTCTAAACATGCATAGGATTACATTAAAAGTGAAGTAAGCAAAACACTCCAGAGAAATTCTTCCAGTGGGCTGGCTGTATGTCTTCTAAGGCCTGCAGTGGCAGTGCAGTGGGGCTGCATCGGTTATACCATGCAGCCGCCGCAGGGCTTTTACACAAAGCTGTGCTTTAAAAATGTCGGGGACTTTTCCTGATTTTTTTCTTCAAAGTGAAGTCATCACGGCCCTTCTGCCATGCGGCCTCGCCCTGGCATCAAGCTGGGGGCATTCTGGGATGGTTGTCGACCCCTGATTGGTCGCTGGAAGCCGGCAGAGGGTACGGAGTGGGCCCGGTGAGTTGAATGGCCGCCGGAAAGCCTGCACTGCCTCCTGCCATTCGGATTACCTGTCGCCACCTCACAGCAGTGAAACCACAGGGTTTAGAGTCAAAACGGCGGCAATGCAGCATCGTGAAAACAGGGACCAGAATATATCTAATCATTTTGACTTTTCTCACGTGAAGGCAGCCTAAGTGCACATCATGGTCATAAAACCGCCGTGGTATTATGTTGTCTTTGAAAGTTTTTTAATAACATTCCCCCCCCCTTTCCTTTTTTAAAAAAATACTAATTGAAACATTCTGGAAGCATAAGAAGGTGAGAACGTTCTCCCCCCCCTCTCCTCCCCATCAAACAGGCTCTATGAAAGCTGCCAACTGAAGTTCTGCAAAACTGGCCAAAATAGCCAGCTGTCAGGCATTCATCGAATCCAGGACCAAACCACATCTAAATCAGCTCTGCCACGAGACTTTTATTGCTGATCGATGAATGAACCGCATACCAAAATCAAAAATCACAAAAGAAACACAAAAGCAAATATGTTTTTATTCAAGCAGGCCTTTGGCATGTAAGCTGGTCTATTGGGTTTGATGCTGTTTCTATTCTTTTACTGTCATGCTTTTTAATTGTGGTTTTTAATATATTTGTTTGTTTATTGTTTAAACCAAGTTAAAAAAAATTTTTTTTTAGTGCCTATTGTTTTCATTCACCTTCAGTGCCATTTTCTTGGTGGAACAACAAGGTACAAGTCAAATCAATCAATCAGTACTAAAACACTACTATACATAAACTAGGCAGTGGTAAAACTTTAAACATTAAAAGTTTCCCCCCCCCCCCCAACTCAGGTTTTGCCTTGAAATCTCATTATATCTTCCTCTATTTTATTTTTATCTATTTATTAACTGTATAACTGGCCTTTCCACCAAAAATGGCACCCAGGGTGGCTAGCAATGATAAAATATAGATTCAAAACTAGAGTGACCAGATACAAAAGAGGCCAGGGCTCCTGCAGCTTTAAATATTGTGATGAAGAGGGAATTTCACCAGGTGCTGCAGGTATACAAATGACACCTGCTGAAATTTCCTTTTCTGTGCAACTGTTAAAGATACAGGAGCCCTGCCCTCCTTTTCATGTAGTCACCCTATCAAAAGTCTTAACCAAGATAGAATGTAAAAACAAATCTGTTAAAAGCATAATTAAAAACACAACAATAAAATACATAAACAGCTCCCAAGCAGTTATAAACCCCTTCAGCGGCAGACCAGCTTAAATGCCAAAGGCTGGCTTGAATAAAAATATCTGTTTGCTGGCAGAAGAACAACAGAGAGGAAGCCAACCTAGAGCTGATCCACACACTAGCTTTGTAACGTTTTATAAGGGTTACGAAAACTCTTTGGGCCACATGACGCACTCCCTTGAACGTTGTATACCCGAGGTTTTTTAAAACTCACTTCAGCTATATACAATGGTTTTTACTTTTAATAAATCATTTTAAGTAAAATAATGTGTCCTTCCTTACTGTATGTGATTTGTGGGGGCAGTGCTTCGTTTACCAGCGCCCACATGCTTAGCCGTTGATTGGTAGGGAAGAAAGAGGGGCTAAGGAGGAAGTGGGCGAGTGAACTACAACACCCACAATGCTTAGCCCTATACTCATTGAAGGCAAGGGAATGAAAGGGGAACTAAGGAGGAAGTGGGCGAGTGAACTACAGCGCCCACAATGCCTTGCCCTAAACTCATTGTAAAAACGAAATGGAAAGAGACGGACAGAAGGGTGTGAGACCGCACACACCACTTTGAAGACTGAAGGATTTTTCTCCTGTAATGTGAGTACTCCTTAATGTGGCCTAAGACGTTTTGGAACGCACCTATTTGGAATGTTTTAAAATACTATTTAAAACATTCCAAGGTACTGTGTAGATTGGCTCCTAGCCTCCCTCAGCAGGGATATCAAGAGCTGGGAGCAGCCACCAAGGAGAACTTCTCTTGGGTCCCCCTGAAATGTGCCTTTGGTGGCAGCAGGACTGAGAGAAGGACCTCCCACAATGATCTTAAATCCTGGACAGGCTCTTATAGGAGAAGGCTGCCTTTCAAGTAGCCTGGTCTCACGTAATATAGGGAATTATAGGTCATAACCAGCACTTTCAATTGTGCCTTGGAAACAGACCAGTAGGCAGTGAAGTTGCTGTAAACAAGGGAGTCACATACTTCTTGTAACTAGTCCTGGGTCCCCTCTACAAGGATTTGCTTTTGCGCCCAGTTAGGCGATTATGCGCATAATCGCTGAAGCGCATTTACACCTAATACCTCTGCACGAGAGACGGCGAGAGGTGGCGAAGCACATTAACGGATGACCAAAATGCGCTTAACAAGTAGTTAATGCGCATAAGCGCTTGTTCACATAGTCAAAATGCGCTTTAATGGCCGGAGCAAAATAAAACTTGCGATTTAACGCGCATTCGATAATGCGCATAATCGGAGAGATAACGCGCCTCTACGCTCGATTTGCGCTCTGTTCTTGTAGAGGTAAATTTTTTAAAGTGCTTTGAAAGAGCTTTAAACCTCTCTTGTATAGGCAGCCCTGGTTAACAAGTCTGTCCACAGCATCCTGCAGCACTGGTTGAAGTTTCCAAACACTTTTGGAAGGCAGCTCCACGTAAAGTGTGTTATAGCAGCCCAAACAGGATGTAACTAAGGCATGTGTCACTGTGGCTTGATGAGACATCTCCAAGAATGGGCAAAGTTGGCGCACTAGCCTCAGCTATGTAAACACACTCCTGGCCACTGCTGAAACCTGGGCATCCAGGTTTGGGGCTGAATCCAGAAGTACACCGCTGAATCTAAAGGAGCAAAATTACATCATTAAATTGACAGGGAGACTGGAAGAGGGGGAAAATCCCAGCCACCGCAGAGGGACCCCCTTGCACGAAGGCTCTTCTGCAAGGGTTTTTGTATCAGATGTTTTTGCAGGTGCAGCTCTTTAAGGCAGCTTGGGAATGTGGCAATAATCCTTGGCTGCCTTTGTTGGCTTTGTGTGGCCCAAAGATGGTCCCAGGTACATCTCTTGACCACAGCAAGCTGTCATGTTTGGGGCTTAGGGTCGGGAAGGAGTGGGGAAGCCAGCAATGGTTTTTTTGTCTCCAATTTTAATCCAAGTCAAAAAAGAATTTGGAGGCATGGGTTTATGTGAGCTTTCAAAGCTCATCTCCAATTCCAAGCTTGGAGAAATTCACTAGCATCCCTACTGCAAACTAATGTCCCTTCAGGCTTCCTTGTTCCCACTTTGTCTCTTCCTCCATTGTGAGATACTGCTATACCGACCACAGGGAATATCAATCAATGCACAATTCTGTGTTTGGCTAGATCAGGAGAAGGCAACTTGCGGTTTTGCAGATATTGTTGGATTGCAATTCCAACATGGCTAGGCTGGTTAGGGCTGATGGAGGAAAGCACGTAACCTACTTTTGGACTAGATTGTTGCAGCCCACTGGTCCTTTGGGTGGAAGGTGTGTGCACTGATATGAACCAATTTAAAAAGGGATAAACAGGGGTATTGGTCAGAATCTCAGAACCTGAGGGTTGGCTTCCTTTGCCTGTCTCCAGTGGAGGCTAGTGGGTCTGATTTTGGTGTGGGATGTTAATCCATTCTGGGTTTCCATTAGAACTCTAAAAGAGCTCACCAAGGTGCTGAACCTATTTTGGGGCTATGGTTCAGCACCTTGGATAGCTCCTTTAGAGTTCTGGGGTGCCTCTACAAGAGCGATTTAAATCTCTTTCAAGGAGCATTAAAAATTTGACCACTAGAAGAGCAAGCGTAAATCGGGGGTTGAGGCGCTTTTTCTGTCCAATTATGCACATTATCGAATGCGTGTTAAATAGCGAGTTCTAATTTCCCGCGGCAGTTAAAGCGCCTTATGACCATGTAAACAAGCGATTCTCCACATTAAACACCTCTAAAGTGCATTTCATACAACCGGTAAGGCAACCAGTTATGCGCTTAACCACCTCCCGCGTATAGTGATTTGCCGTAAAAGCGATTCCGAGAAGATGCGCATAATCGGACAACCAGGCGTCAAACCGAATTCTTGTAGAGGGGACCCCGGCTGGTTCTGACTGAAACCCAGAATGGATCCACAGCCCCACTGAAATTGGAGCCCCCAGCCTCCACTGCCTGACTCCCATCAGGGCTGGTGAGGTTACCATATGTTTCATGAAGCTATTGATACGCACAAAGTGTGAACGCGGATGCATTACTGTAATCATAGAGAGCAGTGCTTGTGCAGGGTTGTGTGTGTGGGCTGGGAGCTGTACTGTTCTATATCAGATCCGTTGCGCAAATAAAAGTGCAGTAAATCAAGCACTTGCTTTATGTGTGTCATTTTGGCTGCCATCTATAATATTCGCTGTGATTATTAATTCAACAGGAGAGAGATTGCCAAGGTCACATTGCGGAGGCTTGTAAATGCATTCCTGATGGACAGCCTACCCCACTGGAACGAATAGGATTGTTGCAGCCCTGGACATTTTATATGCCATGATGCCAATATATACTTATAAAGATATTGTTAAAACTGTTGCGCTGGCAGGAAGAAAGGGTTGCATGTATCTGAATGGCAACATTTAGTGGTGTCTGATCAGTGATTCCTATGTCGTTTATCTCTGGTAGGGAATATCTGGCAGCTTAAACCATTGATCCAGAATTATGGGATGGTTCTAGACAGAGGGCTCCTATACCAATTAAAAGGCAAGGGGAAGCTATTCAGTCCTTAATGTTTTTTTTTTCTTTTCTTTTGGGAAAAATGATGGAAGGAGTGGTGTTAAGATACAAGAGGGTACAAATGGAAGATGTCGTTGTCTGGACTCATAATAAAAAGTCTGTGTCTGAGGCATGAAAGCTTCATCTGAAAGCACCCATAGTCCAAAGTGACTTCTTGTCCACATTGTTCTCAATATACTGACAACTCATTAACATTGAAGCCAGGGTGTAAATATTGATTTAAGGATTCCTCAACAATCCACTGGTGAATATAGACTGCTTTTGGAAACAGCAGAGCAGTGCCTTGCCTTGATGTTGGACACAGATGCAATGTTATCAAGCAGTCTTTTATGGAGTTGTAGGTTGAGATAGCAACTGCATATTGGGATTCTGTAGCTCTTGTGGCACACCCACAGCCGTTGTATCTGGTAATCCACCCAAAATGCCCTGTCCTCACCAGGACATTTTGTGCTCACCATTTTTTAATCCTTCATCTCAGAAAATGGGCACGAAGTAAGAAAAGATGGAAGGCAGGACCAGGAACACCACTGAGAGTCAAGCCACAAGGAAGGAAGACAGTTAAAGCAGGCACTGGGGGAAATTATTGTTTAATTTATTAATTTATTATTGCATATCCCCTTTCTGAGACCAACCAAGGCAGTTTACAACCACACTCAAATAAAGGCGAATCAAAGCATTAAAAACAATCTTAAAAACCATACCAGTTAAAAAAAATGTAAATGGAGAGTGAGAGATAAGCAGCCATAACTTCAAAGGGAGTGGGTTTCAGAATTTGAGAAATTTATACCCTGCCGGAGCAGCTTTAAAAAAGTTAACATTATGAATTAGGTACATTCCCCAACCCCCCATGTACCACTTGGCCTTCGTATGGCGCCCCTACAGTTATTCTAGTGTGTTGATGGGGAAGGAATCGGTATGGGGTGAAATTGCCACTGTATGGCCTTCAATGGTGTAGTGGAGCCAGGGCTTACAGGGACCCAGCATCGGCACTTTTTGATTAGCGGGGATGCTGAGGTCATCTGCCACTCCTCTCAGACTTCCCTATTCTCTCAGATCTTAGCTGCAATTCTCACAGTAGCTGAGAGAGAAATGGATTTCCAAACCAACAATATATTGTTGTGAGTTGTTCCTATTGTAATTCAAAGGATTTTGGGTTGTCTTGGTCTTGGATGGGCAATTAAGACCTGTCAGCTTTACAAAAGACCTCCTCATGGAGATCAAATTCCTAGAACTAGCTAGCAGCCTGCATTTTTATCTCTTCTTGAGGGTGTGGCTATGGGGAACTATCATGGTGAAGGCCTGCACTTCACACCGATGGCTTGTACACAGGGCCGTGCAGAGGGGGCCCCAGTGGGGCCAGTTGGCCCAGGTCCCACGATTTTGAGGGGGCACTCCGACGAGGAGGTCCCCCCAGCTTACGCTACTGCTTCCGTAGCGTAAGCGGCCCATCGAGAAGCAAGGAGCCCGCCTTGCTGAAACAGCACACAAGCCATCCGTCGTGAAATTCTGAATGTGAAGAAGTGATGTCTTACATCTTGAATAAAAGTGCTTCCCATTACCTTTTTTTATAAATCGTTCTAGTTCATATATGTATTTAGCACTGAGTCAGTGCCACTGATTAAAAAATATTTAATGAGCAGTTTGAAATGGGGGGGCATACACTTCCCATCTGGCCTGGGCATATGACCAGCTCTGTACGGCCCTGCTTGTACACAGTATCACCTCTATATTAAGCTAGGAGCAGGCTAACAACAAAACCATTCAGACTGTAGGTGGCCCAGTTTTCCTCATGTGACACAGGTATGTCAAAATGGAGTTCAAAGGAGAGGATTTGATTTGGGTTTCAAGGAGGTTATAAGACCCTCGAATTCTAGGGCAGTAAGGAGCTGGTAAACAGCAACACTAGGAAGATATAGGAAGAGGGAGAAAGAAATGAAGACGGCAGTTCTGATGCCTATTTCTAAATACTCTTGAAGCTATTAAGTGCTAAGTTGATGGCATTACAATATACCTGGATAACTAGGATTTCCCCAGACTGCTGTGGCTGGTTACAGTAAGTTTAATTGTATATCCTGGATGCTTGCCAGTGTTAAATGTTGTAACTGCTGCCACAAATGCAAAACCACTTTTCCTCTTTCCCTTCCATTCCTCTAAGCATTCTTAAAGGGTTTACACACACGCATACACACACACACACACACACACACACACACACACAATGGAAAGGCAATAAAGTAAGCTTGGCCTTTTGGAAAAAGAAAGGCCTGATTTATATATGTTTGCTGTGTCGTTGATACTAGGTTTAGCAATTCATGAATTTTCTCCCAAACCTTTCCTGGCTCCCTCCTGTCTGAAAAAAGAAAAGGCAGCTAGCCAACAGGACAGAGGCCCCCTCTACGAGATTTCGGTTTGACGCCCGGTTGCCCGATTATGCGCATATACGGAGAAGCGCATTTACTCTAATACCAATTCACGAGAGGCAGTGAAGCGCATTACGGGCTATATGAAATGCGCTTTAAAGTTGTTTACATGCGGAGAATCGCATGTTTACATGGCCACAAGGCGCTTTAACTCCCGCAGCAAATTAAAACTCACTATTTAACACGCATTCGAAAATGCGAATAATTGGAGATAAAAAGCGCCTCGACCCCCGATTTGCGCTCCGCTCTTGTAGAGGTAAAATTTGTAATGCGCCTTGAAAGAGCTTTAAATCACTCTTGTAGAGGCAGCCCTGAGAAATGGGGTAGACACACATGTTGCCTGATAGGCAGCATGACAAACATGCAATAGATTTATTGGGCTTATGCATGTCGAAGCAGCACATAAAGTGGCCACTCTGTAAATAACTGTAGGTGAGATCATAGCCTGTTTTCCTGTACAAGTTTGCATATGTTGGGGGCAAAGGAGAGTCCTGATGGGGACGCAAGCAAGCACAGGCCATTTCTGCATTTCAAGCAACTTGGGTTCAACTCCCTCCAGGTTCCTACTGGAATGGAAGTGGGTAGAAGAACTGACCCTCTGATCTGCAGGATGGCATGGCACAGCATCGGGGGTATGCTGCCTTGATCTATGAGGAAAAGCGGGCTATAAATATTCCAAGCAAACAAATAAATGTCACCTTGTCAAGATCCTGATATGCTTTTTTAAAAAGTATTCCTTGGGATATATAGCATCTGATATGTTTGTTTTATGTACCCTTTGGTGGTATGTGGGGATGATTGTGGAGTATGCGATGTGGTCTCTGTAACACAAAGGTGGGCAACGCTCAGCCCTCGGACCAAATGTAGCCCCCCTGGGGGCGTTTTGCGGCCCCCTCTGGGTCCCCGGCTTCCGTGACACGCCCACTGCCGCTGTGTCATCAGTTTCCTAGCAGAATCTCCCGTTCTGCAGAGAAACAGGGCTCACGGGAATTGCATGCCCTGTTTTCCTGCAGAACCCCCTTTCCTTGGCTCGCCCTCCATTTGGTGGGCTGGGGAGGGCTCAATTCTGTTGGGACTGCAGCCACGTGGCCACTTCCGCTTCTGCTTGCAGCAGGGGAGAGATTTGGCTCCCCGAGGGTTCAGAAGAGTCTAATACAGCCCCTCAACCCTCCAAAGCTGCCCTGCTTTAACACTTAAATACGAAGCTAAGCCTACGGGAAGAAAAGTGGCTGTATTCCCTCCTGTGCCTGTTAAGTGCAGGGCACCCTACCATGCATGTCCATCTCTGCCGCGAGTGGAGGCTGGTGGCTCCAGTGTTGGTGGGGCTGTGAATCCATTCTGGGTTCCAGTCAGAATTCTAAAGGAGCTCACCAAGGTGTTGAACCTATTTGGGGGATGGGGTTCAGCACCTTGCATAGCTCCTTTAAAGTTCTGGCTGATTCTGACTGAAACCCGGAATAGATTCACAGCACCACCAAAATCAGAGCCTCCAGCCACTACCTGTCACCCTCAGCCGTCCAAGGATCATCACCTCCTCCTCCCCGAAACAACTCAGCCCTTTCGCCTTTGCTGCCTCTTTTGTTGTAATTCCTCTCAGGACACCTCTGTGATGCCACCTCTCTTACTTCCCTTTAATGCCTTCTCTTCCCCAAAACACGTCCTTTTCCAGGAAGGCTTTCAAACAACCCGCTGGCACAGCCTTCCCCAACCTAGTGCTCTCCAGATGTTTTAGGCTACCACTCCCATTGATCCCAGCCAGCATGACCAATGGTTAGGAGTGATGGACATTGTAGTCCCCAAGAACCTGGAATGCATTAGGGTGGGGAAGGCTGCTCTAGTCCCAGTACCCTAAAGTAACTAAGCTGAAGTATGTGTAACTGAAATAATCACATATTATTCCCTGTTTATCCTCCTGCCTCCATTTTTCTCCCCTTTTTTCCTTTGTTTCCCTGTGTCTCTTTTTGGATTGTAAGCCTCTCGGGGCAGAGACCTATCAAATTTGTTCTTTGTAAAGTGTCATGTAATATAGAAGGCATCACCACCACCACCACCACCACCATCATCCCATATCTACTTTAGGAAATCATATCAAACATAGATAGTCTAGGGTCCAGTATGCTATGCACTGTGGATCATTGTGGATCACCCCAGGACATGCGTTGATGAAATAGTTTAGATGTGCTCTTTCTTGATTCCATCCCCAAGTTCTGTGAGGGTGTTCTATAAATCTCAGAGCTGCTCCTTCTCCAGATTATGGTTGAAACTAAATGGTATAGTCCTGATTGCCAGACAGTCTGTGGCCATAATCTAGTGGGACCTAAACTTCATTGTGATCTGTGCAAGTGCTCCCTGGGCCTTCCTTGGCGGCAATGCATCCTTTGATATATGAAAGCTCAGCTGGTTGCTCTCCTGGCTCAAGTGATGCTGGGATTTCATGGTGCAACAGTGAAAAATGTCATGCATTAATCAAATGTTTGTCATAGAAACTTATTTGCGGTTGCTACATAAAAACAGGATTTTTTTTTCTTGCATTCCAAAATATTTTATATCAACAACATTATTGGAAGTGGCATTCTGAAACATAACCGGCTCGGAATTCCACATTTTTGGTTCTTATAAATATTTGTGGTTCCTAATTTTTGGCAGACTTTGCTTCAGACCGCTGTCTCTTTCCAAGAAACACAACTTTGTTTTTGCTGCAACAACCTCAGAGAGGGCATTGCATATAATTGCATGGCAGGCTGCAAAATGCCCAATTGATGAGCATGCTGTATTTGTTAGGATGTTAACTAACCAGGATGCTAAAGGTTTGCCCAGAGAACATTTTGCCAGAAATTAACAGGATTATCATCAAGGCTTCCTTTGGTTTTGATCCTGCTGTAGGATGATGTGTTTTCCTTAATAGTGCAGAATCTCTTGTTAAGTTCAGGAAACAGGATATCGGGGTAAGTCACTGAAGCCAATTTATGGGCATAATAAAACAACCCCTATTACATTTGGCAGCCAAGGCAAGACAGGGTGAAACACAGTGTTGTAAAGTTATTATGACAAAAGAATTTAGTATTTACCTGACAAAATCAAGTGAAAATACTGCATGTATTTTTGAAACAGCATTTCAAGCATTATGACCTAAAATTAATAGCAGTAGCCCATCATTTATCCTGTGGTACAGGGATATTTCAGAGTTCACTCAAAGCTAGAAATGTCTACTATTAAATCATTACAAACTACAAGCCCTTTTTTTTTCTTTTGAAAGTGTTCCTAATGTCTGCTCTATGTCTACTCTTGGCTTCATCAAGCCACTGGTGTTAACAGCTGGGGCGCCCTCCCTATCCTTACCCCGATCTATTCTGCTTCTAAATGAAAAACAAATTTAGAAGCAGAATAGATATTTTGTCTATTGAGAAGGCCTGTTAGTTTGAAGGAAGGCGATTGGCAGCATCCACAGCTGTTCTTGACCATTGTAAGCTTAGAATTCATGAGAGGGAGAGGAGGGAAGACGGGAGCAAAAGCCGAAATGACCAAACATGGTTCCCTTTGTGCGCTGGTAAAATGGTTTGGATTCTGCATGGATCAGGCACAAATCAAACCCTTCTGTGCACGCAGCAGGGTAAGAATCACAAAAGTCATTCTAAATCTTACACCAGCAGCCTAGCCACATTTCCCTCAAAACGACTTATATTCTGTTTAAAAACGTGGTTTTTAAAGTCGTTTCTTTACGTGGTAGGACACACTGAGCAGTACTTATGTTTCATAGCGACTGCTTCCTCCGTCCTCAGAGTGTTCACTGGTGTCACACAGGGTTAATTCTTCATCTCTCCTTTCGTTTCTGTTTTGCAGACTGCTTGACCCGCCCACTTCAGTCTCTGTAACTTAATCTTGCTCAAGCTGTCAATCTGAATCTGAAACCAAAGGCATTATAGTTGCAGATTTCCCTTTTGGGTATGGATAGTGCTGCTGAAAAGGGAGGGCAATGAGTTAGGAGATGGAAGTGGGTGGGTCAAGCAGCCTGCAAAACAGAAACAAAAGAAGAAGAGACAAAGAATTAACCCTGTGTGACACCAGTGAACGCTTTGAGGACGGAGGAAGCAGTCGCTATGAAACGTAAGTACTGCTCAGTGTGTCCTACCACGTAAAGAAATGACTTAAAAAAACAGGTTTTTAAACAGAATATAAGTCATTTTAAGGGCAATGTGGATAGGCTCCAGGAGAACCAAGAAGAGAAAACAGGTGGTATTCAACAAAGTCCTTTCTCTGATGGTACCAGGAATGGGCTAATTCCCTCTCCCCCCTGCAACCCCCTCCATGCACAACTCAGAATGAGGAACTTTCCAAAGTAGATTTGGGGAGTGTAAGAGGGCTTCAGGGTGGAGAGGGCAGGTGCAAATCCTGTGGCATGATGGGTGGACCTCCAGTCACTCAATGCTAAATTCCACCCAATGGCACTAAATTGATAGCCTGCAACTGAGTTCCCTCTATCTATCTATCTATCTATCTATCCATCCATCCATCCATCATCTTATGGAACGTGGCATGAAACTGTGCGGCGTGGCTCCGTGCCTGTTTCTGATGCTGCACTTACTCATGAGTAAGCAGGTACCAGGCGGGACGGCCGCCCACACTATCCACAGTCTCAGGAAGGTCCCGGGACCACTTGAAGATTTGGGTTTCCCCAGGGTTCCTTTATCCCTGGGAAAAGCTGTCCCCCCCCCCCCCCAGGAATCCCTGTGCATCATTTGGATGCACAGGGAGCACCCAGGGACAGCCCCAGGAAAAAAGGCCGGAGTAAAAAATGGCCATAATCTGTGAGAAAGAGTACATAAAGAAAGGGACCACTTGTTTGTGCCCATCCATGTTCTCCTTATGGAAGCAAGATACAAAATGTGCTTAGGACTGCAACCTTAGTTTTGATGAAACCAGTAAACTCAGAGGCATTTTTGTTCCAAATGTGAACTCAGTCCAGCCATCTTACCGATCAAATTTCCCAATTCCTTTGACTATTTCTTTACCTGCTGTCAACCTTTGTGCCAGCGTGGGGTAAGCGCATCATGGACCGTTTTAACGCAGGGCTGAGAAACCAAGGAAGAACAGCAGGGATGGTACATCTGCTGCCGACACTAAATGGAATAACAATATTGATGGCCTCACTAATTTATTTAGCAGACCAGAATTTAGCATGGGAACGAAGATTAGTTTGTTGTTTGTCTGTCCTCACTGCTTCATTCATTAGTGACATATTGCTGTGGGCAGCTGATATGCTTCTTGCTATTTTTAAACACATTCTAGCTTGTTGCCTTAGCAGACTGCTCATATTTTGTGCTGTGCTAACACTGATTGTGCAGGGTTGCAGATCATGTGGAATCTGTCATGTGTCGGCTTTTCCCTCTCAGATGTCTATGCAGTATGTGGACATTGGGTTGGGGGCTGAGGGCTGGGCTGGTAAGGCTGGGAGCAGCATGACATTGGAGGCAGAGCCAGTAGCATGGGTCCCCTCTACAAGATTTTGGTTTGACGCCTGGTTGGCCAATTATGCTCATCTTCTCCCAATCGCTTTGATGCCTAATCTAGGGTGACCAGATTTTGGAAACCAAAATCTCGTTCCCCCCCCGCCACCCCCCCACCCAAAACAACCCCCCCACCAAGCCATCCCCCCCAAAACACCAACCTGGACCTACCGGGTTCTCTTCCTCCGCCGCCCGTGCTGGGTCCTCCGCTGCTGCCTCTGCTGGGTCAGCTGCCGCCCCCAGGTCCCCCGCCGCTGTCGAGTCTTCCTCCACCACCGCCAGGTCCTTCGCTGCTGCTGCCGGGCTCGTAAGCCCAGAGGCCGCGCGGAAGAGGCAGGAGAGGGCCGATTACATCACTTCCGGATCCGGCCCTTTCCTGTCTCTTCCGTGCAGCCTCTGGCCTCATGAGCCCAGCAGCGGCGGCGAAGGACCTGGCGGTGGTGGAGGACCCGGCGGCGGCGCACCCGGCGGTGGAGGACTCGGCGGCGGCGGCGGACCCTGTGGCGGTGGCGGCGGAGGAGCCCGGGAAGCGGCCACCCCAGCAGGTAAGTGCCCCCCCTCGCGCCTCGCGCTCCGGAGGTAAGCGGACGCCCCTGCAGGTAAGGAGAGCAAGGCGCGAGGGGGGGCACTTACCTGCTGGGGTGGCCGCTTCCCGGGCTCCTCCGCCACCATCGCCGCCGGGTCTACTGCCGCTCATCGCCGCTCGCTGCCACCGCTGCATGACCCCCCGCCACCCCGGTTTCCCCCCGCCGCCCCCCGGTTGGCCCGGATCGGCCTAGGTTTCCTGGTTAGGACCGGGAAACCCCGGGCGATCTGGACACCCTAGCCTAATCCCTATACACGGGAGGCAGTGAAGCGCATTACTGGTTGTATGAAACACGCTTTAAAGTTGTTTACATGTGCAGCATCACTTCTTTACATGGTCATAAGGCGCTTTAACTCCCACGGTAAATTAAAACTCGCTATTTAACGTGCATTCAATAATGCACATAATCGGACAGAATAAGTGCCTCAACCCCCGATTTGCGCTCAGTTCATGTGGAGGTAAAATTGGTAATACGCTTTGAAAGAGCTTTAAATCGCTCTTGTAGAGGCACCCATGGTCATGCTTCCCCATCTACCCATGGAGTCCCCTTCACGTGGTTAACTTGTGAAGGGAGCTTGAGATAAAGAGTTTTACTTTAACCCTCCGAGCACTTTCCAAGATCCATCATGACTTACTATCAAAAGATACAGGGAAGATATTATCATACTCAAACTTATGTTTATATGGGATATTTATATATTCTTGGGGTTGGATCCAACTCCCTGGTTATGCCCATGGAATAGATACCGCTGGTGGAATGGGACTTCCACATCCTTTCCTCTGCCCATGTGTCCTTCAAATGTTCTCCAGAGGGTCTCCCAACACTCTTAAGCAGATTTTGTGGCTGTGCAGGGGAACTGCAGGGAAGAGGGAAGAATACCGAAGACCTGTTCTGCCAGGGGTATCCGTTCCATGGGTGCAACAAAGAAGTTTGATCCAACCCTGGATGATTAAAGTATCAAAACTGAAAAGATTATTAGACTTGCATACTATTGAGGAGATATAAGGAACATATAAAGGGGTCTGCAAATTATGTCAAGGTGTAGTAGCCAAAAAATAATTCTACTCACCAGCAAGAATATAGTAAAAGTGCCTCTGAACAGAGTGCCTTTCTGCTTCCAGCCAGAAAGTGAAACGCTTGCTAATAGCACAATGGCATTTTCCTTCATAAACCTGAGTTGCCTGCAGGTCTCTTTCTGAAAATTAAGTATTGCCTTCACTTCCCGGCAAGCCCAAGCCCAGCACAGCATGTATCTGTTTTCGAAACAAGGTTTTAAAAGGCTAGGAGACAGTCTTCCCCTCTCTCCCAAAGAAAACTGCGGCAGATTTGTTTTTCTCCCCTGCAGCAGCTCCCTTTCACAACTCAGGGTACATCCAGACAGAGGGCTCCTAGAGCTATCAATCAGAAGGTATTGTGCTGCGATTCCATCTTTTTGACCATAACGGATTTTCTGCAGTAAGAGGGAAGAAGAAGTGATGAGAAAACAAGGAGGGTACGAAGAGTGGAACCTCATTTCGAAGAAGTCAGTGGAATCTCCATCACTGGAATAGATTTAAATAGAGGAATTATCCTAAAAGCATTAGGACTGCCCTCTTAAGGGCAGTTCTAGCTGCATATCTGCTGACCTTCAACGAAGCTGAAGATTCCTAGGGTGCTTCCAGATGGAGGGGCCCTAGCACTAACTGTTAGAAGGCATTGCGCAGATATTGCATATTTTCCTTCGTAATTGATTTTTTTTTTTTTTTTGTGGTAAGAGAAAAGATGGAAGAAACAGTCGGGAAAGACAGGAGGGTTACAAGTAGAAGATGATGACATCTGGATCCCCCATAACATTCCTTGAACAAGGCAGGGCAAAAACATAGTAACTTTTTTTGGAAACACTCTTGTCAAGCCCAGCTTTGGATCCAATTCCTGCTTCTGCCACAAGGATTGGTCTTGAACCATTCCTGCCTTCTGTTTCTATATGATTCAGTAAAGTAGCAGTGGAAATTTTTGTTCTGATGATGGTTGCATCCCTGGACCCAGAAAATCTTAATAACTATAGGCCGGTGGCAAATGTTCCATTCCTGGGCAAGGTCCTTGAGCAGGTGGTTGCTGGCCAGCTCCAGACACTCTTGGATGATACTGATTATCTGGATCCATTTCAGTTGGGTTTCAGGCCTGGTTGTGGTATGGAAACAGCCTTGGTCGTCCTGTATGATGACCTATGTTGGGAGAAGGACAGGGGGAGTGTGATTCTGTTGATTCTCCTTGATCTCTCAGCGGCTTTCGATACCATTGGCCATAGGATCCTTCTGGCACGACTGGCTGAGTTGGGAGTGGGAGGCACTGCATTGCAGTGGTTCCACTCCTACTTGACAGGTCGGCTCCAGAAGGTGGTGCTTGGGGGATATTGCTCAGCCCCGTGGATTCTCCAGTATGGGGTTCCGCAGGGGTCAGTCTTGTCCCCCATGCTGTTCAATATCTACATGAAACTGTTGGGTGCAGTCATCCGGAGTTTTGGAGTGTGTTATCATCAGTATGCTGATGACACGCAACTCTACTTCTCCTTTTCATCTTCATCACGTGAGGCTGTGGATGTGTTGAACCGGTGCTTGGCTGCGACAATGGACTGGATGAGAGCTAATAAACTGAAACTCAATCCAGACAAGACTGAGATGCTGTTAGTGGGGGGGTTCCTCTGACCGGATGGAGGGTGTTCAACCTGTTCTGGATGGGGTTGCACTCCCCCTGAAGGAGCAGGTTCATAGTTTGGGGGTTCTCCGAGAACCATCTCTGTCACTTCAGGCTCAGGTGGCCTCGGTGGCACGGAGTGCCTTCTACCAACCTCGGCTGGTGGCCAAGCTATGCTCCTATCTAGACAGGGATAACCTGGCTTCAGTTGTCTATGCTCTGGTAACCTCCAAGTTAGATTACTGCAATGTGCTCTACATGGGGCTGCCTTTGAAGCCGCCAGATTGGTAACAGGGACCAGAAGGTTCAAACATATAAGACTGATTCTGGCCCGTTTGCATTGGCTGCCTGTATGTTTCCGAGCCCAATTCAAGGTGCTGGTATTAACCTATAATGCCTTACATGGTTTAGGACCACAATACCTGATGGAACGCCTTTCCTGACATGAACCTACCCGTATACTACGCTCAACATCAAAGGTCTTCCTCCGGGTGCCTACTCCGAGGGAAGCTCGGAGGACAGCAACAAGGGAGAGGGCCTTCTCTGTAGTGGCCTCCCAATTATGGAATGATCTCCCCGATGAGGCCCACCTGGCGCCAATACTGTTATCTTTTCAATGCCAGGTCAAAACATTTCTTTTCTCCCAGGCATTTTAACAGCTTAAGTTGAGGTTTTAACTGACTTTGTGGCCGGGCTTAAAAGTTTAAAATGTTTTAAATATCTGCTGTTTTATGTTTTATGTTTTATGGTTTTAAATTTTGTATATTGACTTTTAATGTTCAGTCTTTTAATTTTTGTAAACCGCCCAGAGAGATTCGGCTATGGGGTGGTATATAAATGTAAATAATAATAATAATAATAATAATAATAATAATAATAATACCTCATGGGGAATCTCTTGGGGGCCACATGCTGGCAGTATGGCTGAAGCCAGAGGTGGCTGTGGACATCCTTTTCTCTCTCCCCCCCCTCTAAATCTCTCTATCCAGTGGGTTCTTAGGGAACAGGACTGATTGCTCTCAGAAGAGGCCTAAACTGATTGCCTGTAGAGGGCTTGTGAGGCCCTAGGGTTGCATGTTACTTGCCCCTGCTCTAAAGCAAACAAGATGACCAAGGGGCTCCCTGTATGGTGGCAGGTTGCCACCGCAATAAGCAAAACCCCACGCTTTTGCTGCTACAGGGTGATGGTGGCTAATCCTGACACGGCAGCAAAAGTGCGGGGTTTCTGGTGGACGCGCCCGCCTCCTGCCCTCATGGACGGTGACCAATCAGGGGTCGCCATCCGCCCAGCCACACCTCTGCTGCAACACCAGAGTGGGGATAGATGGCGGATGGGCTGTACTTGCCTTGCTTCAAAGAAAAAGGTTGGGTAAGTCGACACAATGCCACTGCACACCCATCCCAGGGCTTTCCAAGCATGTAGAGGTAGCCCCCAAGCTATGTGTAATTCATGTATAATTTGGTTATCCCAACCATGGAAAGGATGGAAAATGTGCAAAAAACCAAATTTGTTTTACTTTAAAGAGCTGGCAAGCCAAATTCTTTGAAGCCACAGAAACCTTAACAGATGCAGTGGCAATATTTTGCAGAGCTAGAAGGCTTGGCAAAAGTCTTCATTTCTTTTGCCAGGCTGGTGTAAAACGAGAGGCAGAGAGAGAGAGAGCAAACGGAAAGGATTAATCTGGAATCTACTTATGCCAAATGAGTTCCATTGATTTCAGTGGGGCTACTCAAACTTAAGTGGCTTGAGATCTGCCATTTAAATCAATGGGACTTGTCAAGATCCATTCTGCAATCTCCCTTTAAAAAACCTGCCATTTTCCAAGAGAGTAAAATAGAGTTATAGGAGAACTGTTTTCTTCCTGGTGGTCACATCGCCAGCTGTAATTGTCTAGGCCCCCAAACAGATGTCTGCACTCTGTAATTGCTCATCATCTGCCCAATCCATGTATTCACAGCAGAAAAATACACACACACGTTGCGCTTGATATGTTACAGTAAATCTGCTCTTCCATCCTGTGAGACTAAATGCCAGGAGAGGAACATATGAGGCAGCCACTACATGTTTGCCCAGAGGTAAGTGCATTTCCCCCTCCCTTTCTCTCTCCTTCCTCCTTTCTTTCTGTCACATGCAAATACACAGACTCACATGGTTCCGGGCAGAAGATTCCTAGAGCATCATCACACGGGAAAATCACGTTTCCTTACCGTTGCTTCTCTGCCCCCACTTTTGTCCCTCATTACTTCCTCTTTCTGCCTGGAGGGGAAAGAGGAAGTAAACAAAGGCCTAATCCACGCTAAGCAGGATACAGCACTATGAAAGCGGTATATAAAAGGTAGGAACACTACTGCTTTACAGCAGTATTGAAGTGCACTGGCAACTGTTGGGGCCCATTGACACATACCATATACCGCTTTCATAGTAATATCTGGACCCTCCTGTGTTTTCTTACTGCTTCTTCCCTAGAAAATCCATCAGCAAGACAGAGATTGTAGAGGGCCTTCTGAATACTGGTGTACGATGCTTTCTGACTGCTAGTGCTAGGATCCCTCCACCTGGCATAGGGAGGCCCTCTGATGGGTTGAAAACTACTGCATAAATTCATCATTTTGGGTTACATCCTATTTCCAGAGCTATGTATGGGCTTCCCATTGCTGGATTCAGGAATATGAGTGCAATCCCAACCACGGTGGTGCCAAATAGCCTCCATGTGTACCTTCTCTCAGTTAGCCTACTTTCTCACCTCCATTGCCACTAGCTGGCAGGTGAGCAAGCAGGTTCCGATGGTGTAGAAGAGGAGCAAGGCCAGGGGCTCTTGTCAGTGAGCCCCTGCTGAGGTGTGGACCCTCAGTAGGTGCCTGACCATGCCTACCCTTGATGCCAGCTCTGTCCAGCACTATCAGAACTGATGTATGCATATAGGCCTCTTCCTCACGAGGGGAATCCTGGGCCAATTAGAACCCCCCTCACATGGAGAGTCCTTTGTGCATACATCTGTATTTGTGTAGGGCTGTGTCACACAAATACTAAACATGTGGCCGACGGGGGACATGTCTGACATGTCCAGAGGGGGTTAGCTGCTGCAGTCCCACAACCCTCTTATGCATGATTTCATTGGTCAACCTTCTTGATCTGCTGGTGGCCATGCACAAAGCTCAGGCACATGCACAGCAAGATCGAGACCCTAGTATGGGCTGTTATGGCTCAGGAGTATTACACAGTAAGGGACATCCAGTATTTTTGCTTAGGTCCCCTCTACAAGAATTTGGTTTGGCACCTGGTTGTCTGATTATGCGCATCTTCTCACAATCGCATTTACGCCTAAATCCTGTAAACAACATGCGGTGAAGCACATAACCGGTAGTATGAAACGCACTTTAAAGTGGCTGAAATGCGGAGAATTGCTTGTTTACATGGTCATAATGTGCTTTAACGGCCGCGGCAAATTAAAACTCTCTATTTAACGTGCATGCGAAGATGCGCATAATCAGAGCGAAAACGCGCCTCAACCCTCGATTTGCGCTCCGTTCATGTGGAGGTAAATTTTTTAATGCGTCTTGAAAGAGCTTTAAATGGCTCTTATAGAGGCACCCTTATTTATTCGCTACAGGTAGCCTAAGAGATTGTGACTCTAAATATTGCATAGCCAAATGGGGATTTGAATCTGGGAAACCCATTTAGTACAAACCAACTACTCTAGACAACACATTTGTGTTTACAGGTGTGTGTGTGTGTGTGTGTTAGGCTGACCAGATAAAATCCAGGTCAGGGCTCATGTAACTTTAACAGTTGTAGAGAAAAGGGGATTTCACCAATGTCATTTGTATGCAATTCGTTCCTGGAGAAATTCCCTCTTTATCACAACCGTTAAAGTTGCAGGCACTATATTAGAGTGACCATATACAAAAGAAGTCAGGGCCCCTGCAACTTTAACGGTTGTGATGAAGAGGGAATTTCACCAGGAACTAATTGCATACAAATGACACTGGCTGAAATTCCCTTTTTTCTACAACTGTTAAAGTTACATGAGCCCTGACCTGGATTTTATCTGGTCACCCTAGTGTGTGTGTGTTGTGTATTGCTATATACTTTCTGTTATAACAATCAGCAACTGCCAAGTGGGTTACAGAGCCCTTATGTCTTTAATGGAAGGCTCTACTTCTGCTAATGGCTGTCAACTCCCTTTCTCCAACCTTAGTTCTGCAACATGAACATTTAGTACTAAAATGGCTGGTCCCACATTAGGCAAAGTGAAATGGTTGCCTCAGGCAGCAGATGCTGGGAGGTGGCAGCAAGATGTTGAAGAAGAGAGATGTACACTATGTGGCCTGCCCTCTGTCTCCTAAGCTAGGCTGACCATATGAAAAGGAGGACAGGGCTCATGTAACTTTAACAGTTGTAGAGAAAAGGGAGTTTCAGCCAGGGTCATTTGTATGCAATTAGTTCCTGGTGAAATTCCCTCTTCATCACAACAATTAAAGTTGCAGGAGCCCTACCTTCTTTTGTATATGGTCACTCTAGTATAGTGCCTGCAACTTTAACTGTTGTGATGAAGAGGGGATTTCACCAGGGACTAATTGCATACAAAGGACACTGGCTGAAATTCCCTTTTCTTTACAACTGTTAAAGTTACATGAGCCCTGACCTCCTTTTCATATGGTCAGCCTACCTAAGCTGGCCTGCTGCCTTCAGGTCTCATTTCCAGTGTTGAAGAAATATGCAGCTGCCAAGTCAGATGGCTTTTGCACATGAAATGGTAGAGGGACACTATCTTGTTCTTCAGCTATGTGTTGCTTTCTAATGTGTTGCTGTTGCACCCGTATCCTGCTTGTGGGTCCCTGGTTGATGGCTAGTCGGCCACTGTGTGAACAGAGTGCTGGACTAGATGGACTTTTGGACTGCTCCAGCAGGGCTCTTCATGTTCTTATGTGTCATTCAGGAAAGTGGGGACAGCACTGACAACTCATGAACAGATCTTGGTTCATAAAAACCTACTTGCCTACCTCTGCCATTGGAATCAATTGGGCTAAAATGCCCAGGGCTGAAGTCTTTTGATCCAATCCAGTGCTTTCCTTGCACACACAAGGCTTGGCACATACAGAGGCTTCCTGGGTCTGCATTCCTATACATACTTACCTGGGAGTAAGTCTCACTGAGCTCAAGAGGACTTCTGAGTAGATGTAGAGCTTCATGCTATTATTCCGTTTAATGTGGGGTTCTCCTACTTGCTTTGGGCTGTGTGTGCATAGATTAGAGTCCTGCCGAATTTTGTATGGTGGAGGACGTGCTTTGCATTTTGTCTTCACATTTTCAGTACTTCACAGTTATTAAGATGACCAGGTTTGTGTGCATTTCAGTTAAAATGTAGATTTTTTTTTAAAAAAAGGAAAGCACATCACAAACTATAACTACTGCATGAGCATAACAGGGAACATTCAATAACACTAAATGTTAACAAAGGGAAGTCTCAGTCTAGCTCCCATTAAAAGTCTAATTTGATTTCAGTGGGGGCAGAATTATGTTGTCGCAAAGCATGATGGAAAGTAGGATGACTGAGTCCATAGGGACATACATCTGAAAAACATTATCTAACATGTGGGCAGCTACACAGGTGTTATAAAACTGCTGGTGTTGAGGGACTATTTGATTAGCTAATTACCCTTGTAAAGGAGCAACTTAATCTGTGTGAAAACTCCCTTGGATGAAACCTCATCATGTCATTCCAGTTTAAAATTATCTCTCCACAAATTGCAGTTAAAACTAATTGGAAATTTTCAAAGAAAATCCACTTTGCTAATACTGCCCCAAAAATAAGAGAGACAACTTTTTGAGTTCTTCCCTGGTGGTCCAATTTGATTAAATTCCTCCCCCTCCTCCTCCTCCTCCTCCTCCTTTTTTTTTTTTAAACTCAGTTTATTGGAGAGAGAAAAAACAATTATCTGTAAACGTAATTTTTAATGCATGGTAATAAAAATAAATGGTACAGCTCTGCCGCTGCTCACCTAAATCTTCTTCCCTGGTGGTCTGGTGGTATTAAATAATCTCCACTGCATGTATTCATCATTTGCTGACAGGAAAAGAAAAAGTCCTTCTTTAGCTTTTATTGTCCACCAAATGAATACAATGTATAGCTATAAGCTGGACGGATGTTACGGAGGGATACTTCAAGTCAAGAAAACCCCAGAGACCCTTTTATTCCCCCCCCCCCCTGCTTCTACTGTGCTTTTGCATTTGATAATTGAATGACGATTATAATAAATACAGAATGGCATTCACCGTTTATAGTCTATGGGGGTTTGTGCCTTGATATATCTGAGCCATGCTGCAAGACTTGCTAGCTTCACTTCTGAGAGCTTTATCACACCTACTATTTCCCCCTCCGTCTCGTATTTGAGTCTGGCATTTTGAATCACACGTGGTCGACATAGCTGCGATACTTCAGCTTGGCCTGTTGAACGTGGCCTGTTTCGGACTTTGCCCGTTGAGGGATAAATCGAAACAGAAACTAAAAACTGCAACCTTAGGGTGAGAGAACAGCAGGACAGGGAGGACGTCATGCGAGCCCAACGCTGAAGAAATGGAGCCGAGGTGGGTGTGCTTAAAACCGCCCATGTGATAACGACCTGAAACAGATGAAAAGGAGCAAAGAGTGTTTCCCAGATGCTGCTGGTGTTTCTAACATCCTACTCCTGTTTGCAGAATTGCCCTTTGCAAGGTGTCACACTAACACACTAACACACTAACACACGACACTTTTACTCAAAACAGGATTGCCAGGTTGCCACGTGCAGAATGTATTTATACCATTATAGGTCCCCTCTACAAGGATTCGCTTTTGCGCCTGGTTAGCCGATTATGTGCATAATCGCAGAAGCGCATTTACACCTAATCCCTCTGCATGAGAGGCGGCGAGAGGTGGCGAAGCGCATTAACGGATATCCAAAATGCGATTTACAAGTAGTTAATGCGCATAAGCGCATATTCATACAGTCAAAATGCGCTTTAACGGATGGAGCAAAATAAAACTCGCGATTTAACGCGCATTCGATAATGCGCATAATCAGAGAGATAACACGCCTCTACGCCCCATTTGCGCTCCGCTGGTGTGGAGGTAATTTGTTTAATGAGACTTCAAAGAGCATTAAACCTCTCGTGAAGAGGCACCCATAGTCTCTGCGACGTCATAGCTTCTCCCATCTGTTCCTTTCTCAGGCCTATTGTAGAAACTCTGCCTTGCTGTATAGCACATCTAGAACACGACTTCTTTCCATCGATGGGAGAGGGGATAGACGACAGGGCTGGGAAAGGAACAGGAGGGTGAAGATGCATTGGCATCAGGGAATGTAAAAGTATGTGCATGTTGTCCAGGTGGCAACTAGATAGCCCTGCAGGAAAGCTTCAAAACGCACTGGGGGTGTCTTGACGACGATGCTTTGCTGCGCATTCCTTCAAAACCCTGCATGCAGGGGTGGGAGCGGCTAATCCCCATGGCAGGAGGGAGTGTAGGCTTTCCATGCCGGGTCAGAGGCTATTCAGCTCATCGAACCTGCCCTCCCGCGCGTCCCTTCGACCTAATGTGGGCCTTGATCCGCCCCCAGAACGCCCCCAGCCTTGATGCGAAGTGAGGTTACCACCGGCATACAAGCAAAGAAAGTGGTGACCTCGGAGTAAATAAAAGTCGCAGTAAGTCAGTGACTTTTTAAGTACGCCGTTTCAGGGATAAAGCCTGTAGTGGGTGCGAGTTGGCAGCTCCATTGTATACGCAGCCACCATGGAGTATACAGGGCATATACAGAGCCCCACTCAGATGAGTGCTACACGCTCAGTACATAGAGAGCAGATTGCTACGTGGGTCACTGACATTGCTTGGAGAATCTGAACAATTTGTATTGGATGTTCTTGGCAGCTTTTGATGGGGGCGTGGAGTCTCGCTGTTGGAGCGTTGTCAGACGAGCGTTTCATCGCACCCTCGTTACTCCCCACTTATGGATGTTCACTGGTCCTTTTGATGACGAAATTTTAAGAAATTCACAGTGTCTTGAGCAAAGAACTGTAGCAACCCTTTGAATTGCCCTGAGGAAGGACTCATTCTGAGTCCGAAACGCGTAGGCTCTACTTGAATAAATACTTTTTTCAAGATTAAAAGATTTACTTGAATATACACTTTCTCAAGATATATAATTGGTTCTGCCCCCCGCCCCTGGCTTTTTTCCTCTCACTCCCTTATACTAAGCCAGGCCATTGGTCCATCTAGCTTAGTATTGTTTATACAGGTCCATATATTGAGCGACAGAAGCTCTTTGGGGTTTCAGACTGGAGCATTTCCCAGTCCTAGTCGGAGATTGAACCTGGGACCTTTGGCATGCAAAGCATGTACTCTACCAGTGAGCTACAGCCCCTTTCAGCCAGGCATATATGGTAAATTACTGTGAAGTATTCATTATCTGGGGAAGACATGAAAGTTCCTTAGAGATAAATGATAGGCATGTAAGTATCTCCATGTGCCTGCATAGAGCAATACTTGAATTGTGTCAATTCAAGCTCTGGATCCAACTCAGAAAACCTACTATACTTATAGTCCCATTCTACTTTGTTGGCTCTGGGAATACTATATGCGCCTGTAGTGTTGTTTTGTTTCTGCTGGTCTTGTGACTGTAATAAATATTGATGATGAACTCAGAAAACCTGTTTAGGAATTGAGCAGAGAATTTAATGGCAACCACAGAATGCACTTTTGATCTTGTGCTTCTTGAAAAGCTTGATAATTCAAAAGGATGGTCACAAAACATGCAAAATTGCATATGACATCTTCAATTCCATCTTCGGTACCTTGGAATACAAAAGGGAGTGACACCATGGTTCTTCTTCGTCTTCTATTTAATACCATGAATACATTTAATCCAATCAACATAAAATCATTAACAAAATCGGATATCAGTAATTTCTAATTGAAAACATATGTTGTAGAAGGCCAATAAAACGTTTCTACCATTCTGTGTGTGGCAGAAAGAGAATTCAAAGCATTCCTGTTTTTATGGAGATTTGCGTTCTCTCTCTCTTTCTCTCTCTCTCTCTCTCTCTCCTGACAATGTTTATGAATAGCTTCTATTTATATGGCAGTTTAGAGATCTACAGAAGCACCCCCCCAAAAGGGGGGGTGATTTAAAAACATTTTGAAAATGTCATAAGCACCCTTGAGGGAATAAGATGTAATTGAGAAGTAAGATCTAATTCAGCAACATGATTTTCAACACATGTGCACCTCTTTTCTTTTGTACTGATGGAGTCAAAGTGGCTTTTAGGGAAACTTGTGGGCATTTAATGATTTACAAGCAAGTGATGACACAGTGGCTCAATTCGGACAACACAATAAACAATTGGTGTGGGGAAAACAATCATCAGTTGTTTTGGCTATCGTGTCGTCCGAATGCTGCCATAGTCAACTCAGTGCTGATCCTAATCCACACCACAGTTGATTATTTATTACCACCTTGTGTGGGGAGTACCTCCTAGATGAACAACTGTAAAGTTGATTATTACCCCACCATTGACTATCGTGTCATCCAAACTGAGCCAGTGTCTTATTATGCTTGTAAAATTGACATATGTTAGATACTGTAAAAATTAACACAAAACTTGCCATTGCACAATTCTAGTTGAGAAATAGTTCCTACTGACTTCTGAAGGAATACTGCCAGATCACAAGTGGCTTGTGATAGGCATGGTCCAGTAATGCACAACTTCAAATCACTATTATTTATTTATTTGTATTTTATTACATTTCTATATCGCCCCATAGCCGAAGCTCTCTGGGCAGTTTACATAAGATTATGTAAATCGCTATGGTAATAAGAAGTAGGCCTAAGAGGAAGAAGACCTAACAAAAGATGGGCACTTGGCCCAGGGTGCAGCCACATAAGGGCTGCAGGTAAAGATTACAGTACAAGCCTATACATGTTGATTCACAGGTAAGTCCCACTGAGTTCAAGGGGGTTTATTCCCAGATGGGTTTGCTTTATGTAGGCTGACCAGATAAAATCCAGGTCAGGGCTCATGTAACTTTAACAGTTGTAGAGAAAAGGGAATTTCAGCCAGTGTCATTTGGATGCAATTAATTCCTGGTGATATTCCCTCTTCATCACAACTGTTAAAGGTGCAGGCACTATACTAGAGTGACCATATACAAAAGAAGGCAGGGCCCCTGCACCTTTAACTGTTGTGATGAAGAGGGAATTTCACCAGGAACTAATTGCAGACAAATGACACTGGCTGAAATTCCCTTTTCTCTACAACTGTTAAAGTTACATGAGCTCTGACCTGGATTTTATCTGGTCAGCCTAGCTTTATGTTTCAGCCTAAGGGCTAAACAACACAGTGACACAGTTTGCATGACACGGCAGCCCACCGTAGCTTGATTTACCCACGAATAAATTAAATAGTTTGGCCCTTAAAAGCATATTTCCCCAAGGAACAGATGAATGTGTGGAGGAAGACACCCTGCCAAATTAGTCAGAGATGCTGAACATCTGATTTGATATCTCAGGCATGCATCGGGGTAGGCAGCCTGGTCCCCTCCAGATATTTTTTTACTATAAATCCCATGAGCCCCACCCAGCATGGCCAATGGTCAGGCATTGTGGGAGTTGTAGTCCAACATATATGGAGCGCACCAGGTTGTCTACTTCTTTAGTTTTCAATTCCGCCACATTACCAGGATTTTCTTTCAATGAAATTGTAAATGCAAGAGGAGAGGGAGAGACGGAGCAAGGAGATACTCTACTCAGGAGAAGATTGGATATGGATGTTCCTTCTACTGTCTTCCACACAGCTTGCTTGATATTGCTAAGTGTTTCAAGGATATTTGCATGCAACTATTGTAACATAGGGTGACCAGATAAAATCCAGGTCAGGGCTCCTGTAACTTTAACAGTTGTAGAGAAAAGGGAATTTCAGCCAGTGTCATTTGTATGCAATAAGTTCCTGGTGAAATTCCCTCTTCATCACAACTGTTAAAGTTGCAGGGGGCCTTCCTTCTTTTGTATATGGTCACTCTAGTATAGTGCATGCACCTTTAATTGTTGTGATGAAGAGGAAATATCACCAAGAACTAATTGCATACAAATGACACTGGCTGAAATTCCCTTTTCTCTACAACTGTTAAAGTTACAGGAGCCCTGACCTGGATTTTATCTGGTTAGCCTATTGTAACATGATCAGAACAGTTTAAAAGCAAAAAACACAATACCCCCTTTTTTGTTGTCACTGGGGTTATAGAACAATTCCATATGTTTAGTATCACTGTGGGGCCCCTGTGTTCAGGGTAAAGGATAATGAGGGCAGTAAAGACCCAGGGGCGAGGGGAAACCGCTCTCCTTGATAGATATGGGAGTTACACATGGCCTTCAGCTACTGAGATACATGGACACCTGCAAACTACAGACTTGCTCATTCCAATGATAACTCATTCCCCTTCCTCCCCACCTTTCTGTTCTGGAAGAATTGATTAGCCCAGAAAAGCACAAAGCAGTGGCAAACCTTTGCAGACATCTCTGCAGAATTTCCTGTGGTATCTTGTACTGCCCTGCTTATTTTTCAATCCATCATTTCAATCCCTCTTTTCCAATATGCATCTCCAGGTACTTTATCGCTTGAAATGACCTTCCACATGGATATGCAAAGCTATTAGACTATGCTGAAAAGCCACCGCAGGAATCTGGCTCTCAGCTGCATACTGATATGAATGCACCCCGGCACACACTGCATCACATGGAGAGAGAGAGAGAGAGAGAGAGAGAGAGAGAGAGAGAGAGAGAGAGTTGTTTATGAAAGTTGTACTTTTCTTTACCTAGGAAGAAAGGTCACGAATCTTTACAAATTTACTCGATTTCCATACCATGAACCACAGATATTTACACTATAGCAAGGTGCCAATTTAAACATGCTTTTACAAAAATTTAAACTCAATTTGTTAACGGAATTTGCTCAATTCTGCCACCCCCAAAGCTAGTTCTTTGGGGGCCAAATCAGATATTACATTAAGTGCATGACATGTAAATAGTATCTATGGGGCAGGGGAGCAGCAGCAGGACCACAGGGGGTGGGGAAAGATAATTTAATCCTCCCCCCATATGGTCCCAAAAGAAATCACCCCCTCCCCCCGAAGCTTCTATTTACATTGGGAGAGAAGGCTCTATTGGCGGTAATGTTGTGGGGGTGGCAGAACTGAGCAAATTCCGTTAACAAATTGAGTTTAAATTTTTGTAAAAGCATGTTTAAATTGGCACCTTGCTATAGTGTAAATATCTGTGGTTCATGGTATGGAAATCGAATCGATTTGTCATCTAAAATGGGTGTCCTTTTAAATTTTCCTAGATCCCATAATATGTTAAGATGTCCATTAGCACATAGCAAAGGAGGAGCATTGGCCACGATGCCAGGTTATCCAACAGAATGGTCACATGATCCGTATACTATGTATCTGTGGATATGCAGCTGCCACAGAGACCTGATTTGCATGCTGTTATTTAATATGTTAAAATTCTCATTCATTAAATTAATTATTAAATTGATACTTCAGCCTTCAAAAGATTTTTTTTCATCCCTAGGCGGCTTACAAATATCAATACAATACAATACTCATCAATTTTGTGTGATGGATTGTTAGTTTGAACCTGCCCTTGTGTAGCAAGAACTGTTATTTACTGTACCTCCATAGGGTTGAGGGAGCCTCCATAGCAGATTTGGGGTGTGTGGGGAAGGAGAGGACAGAGAAGTACCATTGTATGAGTGGAAGTCCTGCTCCACAAGTGGACTTCTAGCCATGTGACTGTTGTGTCCAAACCATTGCATTTTTACTGCCAGAGAGCGAGGAAAGGCACTCGGACCTTAGGTGCAAAAACAACTTGGTTGGCCTTGGGTACTCTGCACCTTGAACTTGATGGGGATGGGGCAGGGCTTTTGCTGCCCCACTTCAAACAACAAAATTCCTTGGGCCGACCCTAATGCTGCCCTCCCAGATACAATTGGCATCAAAATTGGAGCACTGGCGAACAAGCCTGAATCATAATACTTTTGCATGCAAGATTGAAAATTGTCTTATACCTGGCCCCACCCCCACAGGGGGAATTTTGGGGGGAAATGTGGGGAAGGTTTAATGCCCATCTCCTGGACTGCCACAGTCCTGATCTGAATCAGAGTGCATGTGTTCACACAAAGGTAAATAAAACTATTAGCCAAATGTTTAGTTTAGTCCTCAACCTACTACACACAGATTTCAAGTCAGGGTTGTTTTGACCTTTTTAATCAAACATTAGCAGGCCCTAGAGGTCATATAGGAGGAAGTGGGAGTTTATTGGTTCTCAATGGTCACCTGACTTCATGGTCTGGTTTGGACGACACAATAATCAACCGGGGGGGTGGGGTGAAGAGGCAACTGTCCGTTGTGTTGCTTATTGTCTTGTGTAGACGATGACACACAACTGACAGTGCATTATTTTCTCGATTTAAATAACAGGGGAAAACAACAGGCTGCACCATTGCTTATCCGGAAACCTGTTGATTAAAATGTTGTGTGGCGGGATCCATTGTTGAATCCCCCTTGTTGCGTGTACTATTCCAGTTGGCCATAGAGTTCTCCAGCAGGAGTGGCCAAAAGAACCCCAGCAGAACTTGAAGTGCATGGTGGGATAGGGCCAGGAGGACTGAGGGAGGAGCATGATGGGGGAGGGGCATGTCATGTGTCAGGCACTGGGAAAATAACACACGGTGAGTGTGTTATTCCCCCCTCTGTTGCCTAATATGTCGTCTGAACTCAGCCCATGGCTCTGCGAGTTCTGGCCTGTTGTTTCTGCAATGCCTTTCCCTTCTCTGAGGAAGGTGGTAGAACAGTGAATGGTCGGCAGTGATTGGTGCCTGGCCCTGCAGAGTAGTGTCTGTCAAGAAAAACCACCACCACCTGAGAAGCCATGCTATACATACACAAACCGTTTGCACGTCCAAAGGGGCTTATTGGCTTTTAGTCAAAGGTCAGTATCCCAGCTTGCTTGTGGCCTATTAATCCCCTCAAGTTTTGCATTATATAAAATGTTTTGGGATATTTTGGAGCAGGGCATTGTAACATATATATGTTACAGTGATCTTGTTTCCCTTGCCCTCATCCCAAATGAAAATGAGGATAGGAAGAAAATTCAAAAGAAAGAATTAGGTAGCAAACACAGAAAGAAGACCAAATGGGTAATAAAACATTTAGTGCTTTTCAATTAACTGTTCTGATGATTAGTACACTAGTATATTATAGCATGAAAACCATGTCTATTAATTTTTTGCAGCCATTATCTTGACTGTGATTTATTCACCTCAAATAATTAACATTGCTATTAAAAAGGAGGATGAAGGTGAATGTCCTGAGTTTGAGGGGTGGGGAGATTATTGCTGAGGGTCACAGGCAAGGCTTGAAGGAACATAGAGTAGGGTTGGATGGATGGGGGGCATATTGAGGGTGGGAGTGAAGAGGAGCATATTGGAAAAGACAGGAATGGCAGAAATGCCACAGACACCTCGGCCTGTTGAATTTTAAAATACTAAGACTAGCTTTAGTGCTGGCTTTGAGGGAATCGTGTCTTCTTCTTTGTAGTTTAATCTTAATACTGGATGAATCCGACTTCCCTGTAAGCACCAGACATTTGGACACCGTCAGCTTTTCCTCATGCTGGAAACATGTGTTTGCATGCTGAAGATGATAAATTGGTGTATGAACAGCCTCCTCTTCCCCTCCAGGTCTTTTCTGAGATAGCAAAGCATCCTTATTCTGGGTAGCAGTGGCAGCTTGAGGGCAGCATGTCCATCCTGAAGAATTGGGCTGAGGTCCTTCAGAAAAAACAGAAATTTCCTGCAGAAATACACAGGCAGTCAGCAAGGGGAGGAGAGAAACAGTAAAATGAAAATGGAAGAGCTATTGAGGAATCAGGCCGGGAAAAGTTACAGCATGAAAGTGCACAGGGAAAAATAAGAAGGGTAGTTGCTCTTGGTCCTTTCAGTTACAGCTTTCCAAAGCTTTGCTGCAACAATCCCATTCTTTTTCATTTTCTTAACTGCCATTCTCAGGCTGAAATCCCATGTGCACTTACCAAAGCGTAAGCCCCGCAGAACATGGTGGGACTTACGTCTGAGGAAACATGTATAGGAGTGTGCAGCTACTCTCCACATGACATAAGCACATTTTCTGTTGGCTTCCTTTGTTCCCTAAGCTGGGGATGGCTTCTCACTGCTCAGCTTTCAACCCCCACTCTCCAATTTTCAGTTTCTGCGCAAAATGTACCTACAAGACCCTTTGGACTTCTAGAAACTCAAAGCCATGATGGGACAGCATTTCTTCTATGTTCTGTATACTGTTGGCAGTATAAATGCTAACGATGAGCAGGTGCATTATGGACAATACATGATAATTAGTACAAGGTACAACATGAAGTAAATAATAACCTTCATACCATGTTTCTTATATAAATAAGATATGCTACTTCTGTTAATTACTATAGCAGATTTACCTATTAACTTAATTGTTTTATTTATTTGTGTGTTTATTTATTAAATTTATATTCTGGCTTTCCACCAAGGAGCTTAGAGCGACATATGTGATTTGCCCTCTATTTTATCCTCATAACAAGCCTTTGAGATTGGCTAGATGGAGAGATAGTGGCTCAATTCGGACGACACAATAAACAACTGGTGTGGGGGAAACAATTGTCAGTTGTTTTGACTATTGTGTCATCCGAATGCTGCCATAGTCAACTCAGCGCTGATCCTCATTCACACCACAGTTTATTATTTATTACCATGTTGTGTGGGGAGTGCCCCCTAGGGTTAGCGTGAGGGTTAGGGTTAGTCAACCCACCATTGACTATCATGTCGTCCGAATTGAGCCAGTGACTAGCCCAAGGTCACCCAGGGAATTTTATGGCTGAGAAGGGATTTGAATCTGGTTCTCCACATTTCTAGTCCATCACTTTAACCACTATACCACACTGTCTCCAGATATTTTAGAGCTTACATGAGTGGTCTACTTAAGTGGACACACACATAATTTTTATTATTGTAAACTGTCCTGTGGGCATTTGCCAGTTGGGCGGTAGACAAATCTAATAACTAAATACTGGAGGGTGTACTAATGAGCCTTACAGCTTTAACCAGAGTGCGCTATGAAACCAGAAATCTCTGCACACAGAAGTTGAAATGTGTTCCAAGAGTTCCCCTAGTAAGCTCTTAAATGCACAAGCCTGCCATGGTAACATATGAACCATATGTTGATATGTTTTCTTAATTTCTTATAAGTGGATTAGACAAATTCATGGATGATTGATTGCGCTGCTCAGTTTTGTTTAAATATTGTGTTTTGAGTTTAAATGTTTTATCTTATGAGTTTTGTATTTATTTTGATGTATTTTTAACATTTGATTTTTTTTAGGGTGACCAGATAAAATCCAGGTCAGGGCTCATGTAACTTTAACAGTTGTAGAGAAAAGGGAATTTCAGCCAGAGTCATTTGTATGCAATTAGTTCCTGGTGAAATTCCCTCTTCGTCACAACAGTTAAAGGTGCATGCATTATACTAGAGTGACCATATTCAAAAGAAGGCAGGGCCTCTGCAACTTTAACTGTTGTGATGAAGAGGGAATATCACCAGGAACTAATTGCATACAAATGACACTGGCTGAAATTCCCTTTTCTCTACAACAGTTAAAGTTACATGAGCCCTGACCTGGATTTTATCTGATCACCCTAATTTTGTAAACTGCTTAGACATATTTTTTTAGGTATGGTAAGTAGCATATAAACCAATTAAATAAATAAATAAAGCTACCAGTCATGATAGCTATATGTCAACTCCAGGATTGAAGTTAGCATGCAATGCTGGCTTTTTGAGGGCTTTTGAGCAAGACATCCTCAATGGGCCCCCTCCCTCAATGAGTCTGCCTTCTCACCACCATTATCACCAGCTGCTGTTGCTCCTCATTTTCATCATTATTACCACTTGCTTGCTTGACAGGCAGGGAGCCACTGAACAAGTAGGTAGCGGCATCTATGGCTCCTCCTTCACACTGTCACTGTTGTCTGGGCCAGAGGAAGAGGCAGGTGTAGAATAAGCAGGTTCAATGGTGAAGAGGAGGAGCAATTCCAAGGGCCTTTTGACGATGGGCCCCTGCTGGGATGTGGGCCCTTGCTGCCTGACCATGCCTATTCTTGATGCCATCCCTGCTTGCATGCCTCTGAATATGAGTGGCTGGGGAAACATCATTGGGTGAGGACTGTTGCCATCATGTCCTGCTTGTGGGACAGTTGAGTGGCCACTTTGAGAAACAGGATGCTGGACATCATAGACCTTTGCTCTCTTCCAGCCGAAGGGCTCTTTTGTTCTTGGGAACCATCTCTAAGCATCCAACCACACTACTACTTAAAATGTTTATATTATTTAAAATATTAGTACCTCTATTACTTCATAGGGAGGGACCATAGCTCAGATGATTTCAATTCCTGATCTCTCTAGTTCAAAAAGTATCAAGTAGCAGAGGATGGCAAAGAACTCCTGCCTGCAACCCTAGAGAACCACTGCCAATCAGACCAGACAATCCTTGGCTAGATGGAAAAATAGTCTAGCCTGTTATAAGGCAGGTTCCTATGTCCCTAATATTTCTGTGCTGCCAACACTTCGTTGGCCTGTTCAGACAACACACTAAGCCATGGTTAGGGCCACTAACCCTTTTGCAGCAAATGGTTAGTGAGTATGGTGAAACTGTGGTTATGTAGTCACCATGGTTAGGAAAAACACCACACAACATCCTAAGCCATCATAGTTAGTTCAAAATGCTTAACCATCATGGCTTAGTGTGTTGTTTGAACAGGGCCACTATGAACTGACTCTGTATAACTTTAATTATACAAAAATTATGATATAGTTGTATTTGCTAACTGGCATGCATATTATATTTTTAAAAATGCAATTTTGGCATAGTTCCCCCAGTTCATGGATCCTTTTGATCATCTGTAATTGAGAAACCCATGAATAATGTTCCTCTGTTAGTGGCTTCCCAATTAGATGTGGAACCTTTAATTAGCTCCTTAAATGCATAAGTGAAGGCACATTTAAGACATCACACAGTATTCTGTGTGCCCCTGGTGGATGTAAGTATTTTCGCAAACTCAAACAATCAATACAATGGGTTGGAGAAAAGTATTGGTTTTCATTTTATTTTTATTTCCAGATGTGCTGGCGGGAATATTAATGAGATGGTAGGGTAGGATTTATTCTTCCTGTGGATGAAGATAAAGTGCTTTAAACCAGATTGTGCTCCAGAATGGCTTCAGAACAAGTTAGTCAATGGGTGCTGCTTTAGTAATGAAAGAGCCGATACAAACTAGGGAAGAAGGGAGCCACAACAAAAACAGAGCAAAGGAAGGAAATGTGCTCATAGATTCTAGAATGTTTGAAATGTTGCCAACATGGCTGAGTACTTGGCTGTATGAAAAGACAAGGCCTGGGCTACATCACAACTGGAGGATTCTCCTTCCATCTCCCAATTCACCTCTGAAGTGGGAGGCAAGACATCAGCAGCTTTTCCAAGCCATTTCCCTCCCCCCCCCCCAAAAAAAAACTTTTATTATTTACATCTCATTCAGCAGATGTTTGCCACATTTAGAGTCCAACCTGCTGTTAATCCAATCCTGCCTGGCCTCCTCCACACGGGGCGTTTAATGAGCCTTGAAGGCTCATTATAAATTTTACCTACACACGAGCGGAGCGCAAAACGGGCGTACAGGCGCGTTATCTCCCCGATAATGCGCATTTTCGAACGCGCGTTAAATAGCGACTTTTATTTTGCTCCTGCCGTTAAAGCGCATTTTCGCTGTGTGAACAAGCGATTATGCGCATTAACTACCTGGAAAGCGCTTTTTGGGCATCTTTTAATGCGCTTCGCCGCTTCTCGCCGCCTCCCGTGCAGAGGGATTAGGAGTAAATGCGCCTCCGCGATAATGCGCATAATCGCGGAACCAGGCGCAAAGGCGCATTCTTGTGGAGGGGGCCTCAGGCTCACAAAGCCACAAGGTACAGCAAGCCATGATGAGCCAAAATGGATGTTATCATTAGGATGGTTTTGCTTTGTGTAATACTCCTCTACAGAGAAGCTGCTTGTGGGCCAGAGTGACTTTTGATGAAATAGAAACTGTGTAGATGACATCTTGGCTGATAAAATCTTTGACGTATAAATAATTTGCTTGTATATGATACATTGGCACCTGGATGGATACGAGGATGAGAAAGGCCTTGTCAATTGATAGAAAGAAGGCTGGAGTGAAAGTGACTTAAGATTTGTTATGAAGGTGATCAAACACAGCTAAGAGCGTATAATTGTGTCTACTGAGTGGTGAAGGAGGCAAAAGTTTGCTTTGCCACCTCAATTGTATCCTTGAGTAGCCATGAGTAGCTGAGTTTTTCCAAGTGATTCGAGGGTTATTATCGCCTACCATAGTGAATCCAGTATTACAGCCCTTGGAGGCCTGGAAAAAACACGAAGAGTTCTGTGGCATCTTAAACACTAATATATATATATATTGTGGCATAACCTTTCATGGGCCTTTCATGCCCACAAACTTTCTCAGATGTTGAAATTAATGTATTAAAATATTTTTAAAAGGCATCTTTTTAATTATGCAAGATCTTTGGGAGGGAAAAACAGTCTCTAAAATGCTTAGTAAGGGTTTTTAAAAATACATTCTGCAGTGCAAGTTTCACACTTGGGCTCAATTATGTGATGATGATAATAGGTTAAGGTGAAAACAATGAAGTACGAGGACCCTGATGAAACCATTAAAGATCTAATAGTCTTTTTACTAACTCATTATTTTTTGTTCCATCGTCCTTGTTAGTATGACACACAAAACTTTAAACAGTTTCTCTCAGCATTAGAGTAATAAGAGAAGGTGGCCAAACCTGAAGTTAAGTTTGCTAATTAGCAGGAGTTGCAGTAGGCCAAGCCCTGAAGAGAACACTATTGCAGATTCATTAACATGTTGGATAAGGGTTTTTATTTATTTTTTACTTTAATCCTACTCAGGCCGACTCCATTCTTCCTCTGACAGAGGATGGAATCTGCGCTGTAGCACTGTCAACCTTGGAAGGGATTTTCTCTGAGCCATCCGATGGGCCCTGGGACACTCGCCAAGGGACCGCAGGAGTGCTTTCTTGAAATACTATTGGCCCTAAGGTTGTGACTGCAGGGAGAGGTGTCTGGCACCATAGCCGTTTCAAGCATAGGGAAGATCGTAAAAGTGGCTAGACTGAAATTTAGAATATGCAAATATCTAACTCTCTATTTGCATTCTATGTTTTATTGCCTTTTCTTTCTATCCAAACCCTTTAACTAGATCTTGCTGTGCTTTGCCCCAGGCATTTATCACATTTTCCTGTGACAGAAGAACAGAAAACAGCATTTGTAGTTACCCTTAAATTGATTATGCTTTTTAAAGTCTTAAAGTTCTGCGACAGATCAACAAAAAACAGCAACAGCAAACTAATTTCTTTGGGGAAAAATATGAAAAGAGGAAGTTGTGTAAAATGGGGTAATTAATCTTGCAATAAAAATAATTGTTTACGTTAAAATTAATGTAACATGTATCCCTCAGCAGATAATAAATTGTGGGTTTTTCTCATTAGCATTTGAATTGATTTCCTCTAATTTCTGAGGAACACATGAGCATGTGACTAGATTAAGTTTAATTGGACTACAGATGGTACTGATTGTGAGTGGATAGAGGTGGGAGGTTTTCTGACTGATTGGTCGTCTTTGCATTGTGTTCCGCTGTCCCTTTTCCCACGTCATTTCAGTCTTTTTTCTTTCTTTCTTTTTTTGGCGAGTGCTTAAGTATAATAAAGAATTGTGAACTGAAACAATAGGGTATAAAAGTAGAAGAAAATCCGTTGATTTGTAAACAAGGTGGGTTGCTTGGTATTAGATGATGAGCTTCAGGGCAGCATATGACAGATGACACATGGAAACGAACATTTGTAAATAATTGCCTTAATCCAGACCCAGACTTCACAAATACAGCAATGTACACTTGGACTGGTTTGTAATGGGCGGCCTTCTCCATTAATTTCTTCAAATGGGGTGCATTAAAAGAAGACATATGTGAAGGTGCCCCATTCATTGAAAAGAATGAAGGAGCTCTTGTAGATGGGAGTGTCTGTATATATGCAAGGGAAATCCCAATGTCTATTAGATATCAGGCCAATAGATTTGAAGAAGTGATCAGCTTGAACAAAATATCCCCACCTTTCTATTTAAATATAGTTAGATAAATGTGACAATTATCCTTACTGGCTTTGTTGGGACCTGGGCCAGAGCTACACCAAGCAGTATATAACACTTTGAAAGTGGTTTGAAAATGGTATATAGAATGTGTCATAAGCCCCAACAGTTGTCAATACCGTTATAAGCCATTATAAAGCAGTAGTGTAGATCCTGCCCTGTTCAGTGTAAATGGGTATGACTGAATGTTCTTTTTAGAAATAGAGGGTTGTATCTAACTCTGGCCATTTGCTAGCAGAATGGAAACTCCTGGTGGAATGGATATTCCCTCCCATGTGTTCCTCCTCCAAACTGCTCCAGAGGAAGAGAGCAAAGAGAAGTCCCATTTCATGAGTGGATGTCTGTGCTGCCATGTTGGATTCAACCCAGAAATAACTATTTCTATTTCTGAAAGCTAATGTGATAATCCTACACACATTTTTTTCACTCTATATAATGCAGAATATTGCCTGCCTCCTTCGGTCAGAGCTTTGAGCAACATCCTCAAACGAAGAGGGGAAACCCTTGCTAGATCAGGTATAAAGCTTCTTTCAATTAAAGGGGAATCGTGTATGCTTTGCTTCCTGCTTCTCTTGTGCAATTGTAATGAGCTGAATTACATGGAAGAAGAGGGGCGACCACGTGGTCTGTAATTGAAAACTTCAGTGCTCATAGTATTGAATAGGACAGCACCCTTTAGTGGATGTTTTGTAGCGCAACTTCCCCTGCACACAGGAAATCCTGAGATATTAATGGAATAACCAGGAGAAGGAGTGGAAGACACACAGGAGATTCACAACATTGTCAAAAGGACCCGTGAACTTCCTTGAGTGGCCAGTCACAAGCGTGTCTTATTTCACTCATGTGAAGAAGCCCATTGTTTTCCAGTTTACCTAGTCTGGAAAAAGATGGGTTCAACTAGAAGAATCAGGCCCTTCTTCCCAAATTGGTTTGGCTAATATGCTTACCAAAGAGGTTGAGGATGAAGTATGTGGGATACTCCCATATAGCTGAGAATGAGGCTCATCATGATGCAGTACCTTGGGGACTTCAGTGCAATCTATTAGTCATTTCCTCTGACTTCTTCAGGGAGTCCATCGTGATCTCCAGATTCAGGGGAAAGATGACAGCAAAAGAATAGTGTGGGAAGCTCCTAACAAAGGACTTACCAGGCTCAACTGAAAACTGCTACTTCAACAAGGATATTCTGTCTAATTTTTAGCAGAACTAACCTTGGCACTAATAAAGATCATGGTGGAACTGAAAGGCTTATTAACAAATACGTAGCTGATGTGATGGCCCTGGTGATTCAGTTTTATTTTTCAGTAAATATTTAGATGACCTCATCTATTGTATAATTTATTTATCTAAATTAAAAAGTAAAGTTGCAATCCTAGATTTACTAGGGATTATGTCTTCTCTGTTGTGGCATCCCAATTGTTTATGGAAGGGTGGCTTGTGCTGACATATTAGTTTTGGCACCAGATCAAAAGTTATTTGTTTGCATTTAAAATTGGTTTATGAAGCTGGGTGGCCTGCCTATTTTATGTATCTTCTGACTTATTTTTCTTGTACATTTGATGTGTAGGTTAAAGAAAAAATTAAAATACATTTTGTAAACTGCCCTGGTACCATAAGATGAAGGGCGGTGTATAAATACTTACAATAAATAAATAAATAAATAAAACCTGCTGTTGAGTAAATATTATTATATTACACAATCATTTATAAAGCACCAAACATTTACTAAGTACTATACAGAGATAAAAGCCTAAATCAGGGGTATTGAGTCTCTTTCAGCCCAAGAGCCAGATTCTATTTCAGAGAAGTTCTCAGGTGCTGCATTCCAGTGGTGGGTGTGGCCAAAGGCAAAAGGGTTGGGGCGAAAATATTAAAAATGCCAACATATTTTAGTTTAAAACTCTTACTTTCATGGTTGTTTATCTGTAAACTCATGTTTATTTACAGATTCTTTAGTTGATGTTGTTACCTTCCAGTTTCCCTTCTGTTTTTAAACAGCATCCTTGGTGAATTTTTTTTAGAGCAGGGAAAATGTGGTATTGTTTATGAAAGCAAAATACAACATTTTTTTCTGCTTTTGTAATTGCGCTTTTCAACTGTACCCAGTGCCATCTAGAGTTTATGTAGTGGAAAAGCAGGAACAGAAACAGTCTTCGTGTAGTGCTTGGATCTCAATTCTGTGATGAAAGTGAAAGTAGATATAGTGGATTAAAAACAGCCTCATGTAGAAAAGCTTTGGATACCAGTTCCTATGTGACAATAGTGAGGATGGTCTCTTGCCTTCATTGCTGTGCTTTTGGACTTCCTTGGTGTATTTTTTTAAAAGATGTAATTTAATGTTGGCCATTGTGGGAAGCAGGATGAGCCTTGGCTATGATCTAGCCAGGCTCTTCTTATGTTCTTAATATAAGAACCTTCCCTAGGCAGGAACTGTAGTGGGCAGATCTGCCTGTATTGTGAGTTCAGTGTGTAACCACTGTTTTGCTCTAAAAATCTTTTTCTCAATCTCCATTCACCTTTGAAGCCAAAGTCTGTAACATACCCTTTAAAAGATCATTAGAAACATGCATAAAAATTCTGACCAGAGATGTTCATATCATTCGCACCTTTAATGCACTAATGGATGTGAAAGGGTGCCGTGTGTACAAAGGAGGCAGAGGCACCGTGCTCTCACCTTGCTCTGAGGTCACATGGTCCCTCAGCCCCACACCTTGATGCCTATGTCGTTGAGCATGGATGTCACCATAGGTGAAGCCTTGAACCATGGACCTCAGTGTGAGCTCAAATAGAAGCCTATGATGTAGACTTCACATATGTCCACAATCAACTTGTGGATGTTAGGGGCAGAGAAGGAGCACTTTGGGGGTGGGGCCAGCAGCAGGGCCCCTTTGTACCTGTGGAGCCCCTTCACAGAATTAATGCACAAAGGGGGCCCGTAAAGTCTCTTGGATCTTGATGTTCAAGACTGTGAACATCATCGGGGGGGGGGGGAATTGTGGTTTCCTACCGTTGCTTCTCTCCGCTCTTGTCCAATGATACTCCCTCTTTCTACCCGGAGAAGAAAGAGGAAGTAAACAAAGATCACATGGCCCATTTGGGGGGCATTTTTATCGCACTGCTTTTCTTGCACTCAGCAGGAAATGGTAGCACATTCTGTTTTTAAAAAGTTGCATTAAAAGGGGTTCATTTTGTGATGGAAAACAGGCAAGATGGAGTGGGAGGCGCGCGGGAGGCAGATTACATCCTCTAAGGGACACACAAATATCTGATAGTGGGCAGTAGCAAGTGTGCGATAAAATGCTCGTCTGATGATGCTCTGTAAATACCAGCTCCAGATTCAATGCTTCTTTACCACATAAGTTTCCACTATCCTTTTCAAACTAAAATTGGCCATTTTCTCTCTTTTCTTTTCTTTCATTTATTAACACTGAGTTCCGAAAATACTTACCAAAAGGCACCGGTGTCACTTATGACTTAAACATCATTTAGATTGGAGTGGTAATTCAATAACGAAAACCTCCATTAATTGCTGAGTTAAGACAGTGGCTCAATTCGGACGACACAATAAACAACTGGTGTGGGGGAAACAATCGTCAGTTGTTTTGACTATTGTGTATCCGAATGCTGCCATAGTCAACTCAGTGCTAATCCTAATCCACACCACAGTTGATTATTTATTACCATGTTGTGTGGGGAGTACCCTCTAGCTGAACAACTGTAAAGTTGATTATTACCCCACCATTGACTATCGTGTCGTCCGAATTGAGCCAAAGTGTAGTGGAAAAATAGGTTGCTGTTAGATTAGAGATAGGGTAATTTGGTGCATGCCCAAGCACTTCTGCATAGACATGAGAGGAAAAGGGTAGGCACTCAGAAACCAAAGTGCAGATGTAGTTCTCCACCATAGTTCTTTAGACCCCTTACTCTGTATTTTAATGTTGTGTTTCTTTTTTACTTGTTATTTATTTATTATAGTATCGCTTATTTATATTAAGATCCCTGAGTGGTTCACAATAAAATATATTAGATTAAAAACAAGACAAAAATACATAATTAAGAACTCAAAAATGTTAAAAAACATGACAACACCATAAACAGTGAAACAGGATAGTGTCAGAGCATCATCAGACGGGTGGATTTTTGCATTTCCCTACCGTCGCTATGGCCTCCTGCTGCTGTCCCACAATAGTGACAGTCTCTTTACATGGGGAGAGAAAGAGGAAGCAGCAACGACCACGTGGTCCGTTCAGGGGCCATTTATATCTCGCCGCTTATCCTGCACATACCAGGAAATGGTGGCACATTCCGGTTTTTTTTAAAGACAGATTAAAAGTGTTCACTTTTGCGATGGAAAAACAAGCGGAAGGTGAGTGGGAGGCAGACGTCGTTGTCTAAAAGACACACAAACATCCGTAAGGGCAGTAGCGAGTGTGTGATAAAATGCTCGTCAGGGAAAACCTGTGTGTGAAAAAATGTGTTTTCAAGAGGCGTTTTAAACCAGCAGCTGTTTCTGCCTTTTGAACTTCACGTGGGAGAATGTTCCAAAGTGCGGGTGCCACCACTGAGCAGGTACTCATCAATTTGGTCACCCTTTTGCCCTATCTGACCTGTATGTGGAAATCTGCAAAATGCGTGAGCTAAAATGTATGAGCTAAAATGTAAATATCTAAATGCACTACTAACTCTGTAATTTTCTGTGTAAGTCACTTAGCTGTACCCTCTCTGTGATGAAAAAGGAATGTAACATTGAAACAGAGTGAAGAATCTGAAGACAACCCACCCATAAGATGAAGACTGTATATTTCTAAATGCTTTCTTTCGGTTGGTGGATATCAGGCCTCATATATTGCCTATTAATTTGTATTCCATGGTTGGTGAACCCTGATAGGGAGAACCGACTATCTCCTGCTTTCACTTCTCTCTCTCTCTCCATATCTAATCTACATAGATAATTAACATTAATCCTCCCACTATTCCCATGGGAAAAGTATCATGTTTTGCCCGAAGTCACATGTGCTTCCTTAATAGTGGCAACTTTCAATCACCAGGCTTTAATTTACATAAAACAGTGTTTATCTCTGTTGGGATGTCATTAGTTTGCTATTTTAAAGGCCCAAACATAGCCTACAAATCTCATGCACACTTCCTTGGGAGTAAGCCCCATTGAACTCAATGGGACTTACTTTCAAATAAACATGAGAGGGTTTGTGCTGTTATGAATGACATGCTGCACCCTCAAGGCAAAGGGGACCTTGTTTGCTTTATTTGTTTGTTTGCTTATAAGATAATTTCTATCCTGCCTTTACAACCATTAAAATCACAGTATCATTATAAATCAATAATATACAACGATGGGCTCCATCACACCTACTTCCCCCCCCCCTTGGTTTGCCTCCGTGATTTCCACCTCCGTTTCATTAGCGTGTCAAGCTAATAGTCCCTTTCACATGCGTTTGTGGTATTGCCATTGTACCAGTGAACCCTCCTTTCGCTTGTTCACTCTCCCACTCCACTCCACTATGCCCCGCCACACCCCTTCTCCTTCCTCCTCCAGTTCATTGGTTGTGACATTGTGATTGATGTGGGAGCCTTCCCCCCTTCACTCTGGCTTTGTTGTCTAGCATTTTACTGATTTAATGTTTGATTGGCTGGGTGCTGTTTCTGCGGGAAATGAGAGTGGGGTTGGAGTAGCAAAAGTCTGTTCAACTGACTCAGCACAAGCCCGTTCCACGTGGCATGCTGGAGGAGGAGAACCAACCTGCCCTCCTCTTTTGTTAGCAAGATCTCCCTTCGAAACACCCCCCCCCCCCAACAAAGGACATAGCGTGAGGATGGCAATACATGGGGGCAGAAGGGCGCTTTAATCCCATGTGGAGGAAATAAGCTGGACTTCCCCCGCTCTAGGAAAACTTGGAAAGGCGGGAGGAATGATAAGCTAACGTGTAAAATGAAAATAAAGAGGGGAATGTCCAGGAAGAATGATTTTGAAAATATATGGAATCCATTTTTGGAAAATGTATTAAGATTGGGGAAGGGACAAATACCTTCAAAAGATTCTTTACAATTTTGGAAGGATGAATAATTGAATAAATGTAGGTCTCCTGGGGGGTGGAGAGCACGGGGGGGTATGTATTGGTTATGTATTGTTGTTATATGTTGTATTATGTTGTTTAAGTTGAAATAAAATATTATTAATTAAAAAAAAAAAGGAAAGGCGGGAGGAAGAGGCAACTGCAGGACAGGCATGATGTCATGTGAGTACCATGCTTCAAAACAGCAAACCAGGCATGATGAGAGTGCGATGAAATGCTGGTACGATGGAGCCCAACAACAACAAAAATGGAGGTAGGCAGAACAGCCAAAAACATCTTCAGATGAAAATATTATCTGCTGACAGATACACTTGGATGTAACTGCGTGGGAAATGGAACTGCACTGGATTAGAGATATGTATTTTCTTTCCTTAATGAATTACAGTTAGGGGATGGTCAGTGGTGTAGACCAGGGCTTCATATCCCCTCAGGACTTCCTCCCAGATAACCCTCCAGAGAGCAGCAGGTGACAAGGGGAGATGTTGCTTGGAGAGGTGTATCTCAGGTTTTGGCAAGATGTTCATTCAGTGTTCTATGACCATCAAGAAGGTTGATTTCAATCAAAATGTATTGCTCTTCTTAGTATTTTAAAGGACGTTTAAGGATGTGTTTATAAATGATATTTTAGCACCTTTTTGAGGTTTTGCCTCTTCTTTTTCTTTTTCTCTGGTGCTGCCCCGTTTTTTCCCCTTGCAATGAAGGGTAAGCCAGAAAAATTCTTCAGCACACTGAAGAACACGGCAGTACTTCAAATTTGGACATGAACAGGTAGAAGGAATTGTACAAGTACTGTAACCAAATACACAAGACTTTTGATGAACTCCAGCTCTTTTGGTAGACAAAGAGAAAGACATCTCTCAGTGGCTCAAGTCGGACGACACGATAGTCAATGGTGGGGTAATAATCAACTTTACAGTTGTTCAACTAGGGGGTACTCCCCACACAACATGGTAATAAATAATCAACCGTGGTGTGGATTAGGATCAGCACTGAGTTGACTATGGCAGCATTCGGACGACATGATAGTCAATACAACTGACGATTGTTTCCCCTACCCCAGTTGTTTATTGTGTCATCCGAATTGAGCCAGTGTGTTACCACCAACATCATACTCACTACAACACAAAGTCTGTACAAATCTGTGTTACGATTATGTACAAATCTTCTGGATGAAACCTTTCAGCTCTTTGACCTATGTATTTCTAGATGGTATGAACCTGATGGCACGCCATTACTTACAAAAAAGTACTATGTCCTCCCCCCTGAACTGCTTGTAGTTTGTGACTGTCTAAAACAATGCACAATGTGCCTGTCGTAGAATTAAAGCTCCATCACACCAGCGATTTAATGCACTTTCGCCATCCTGGTGTGCGGATTTACAACACGATACTCACATGACACCATGCCTGTCCTGCTGACATTCTGCCTCTTCCCCAGCCTTTCCTAGAACGCTAAAAGTCTGGATTATTTTCCCTAAGCGCATTTAATGTGCCCTAAGCCTCCGTGTAGTTTTAAAGGAACTGGGGGCTTGAATGGTTGGCAATCAGGTCCCGGCAGGGAAAAGTAATCCCAGCAGCCAGCTCAATATAATACCCAAATCTTGCATCCCAGGCTCGAAAGCCTTTTTTAAAGTCATACAACGCCTGAATCTCTGCAGAGACAGGATTGTACTCCTTTGATGGCCCCAAAGAGCCAGACTAAAGGGTCATTCCATTTTTGCCCAGCAGAAAGCCAGTCTGGTTGAAGTACTCATCTGACAGGACCTGACTGCAGGGAGAAAGGGAAGGGGAGTGGAGGGGTGGAAGGGAGTGGAAGAGCAAATGAGTGAAGGAGTGAAAGAGCAGCTATTCAGGTGAAAGGGATCATAAGCTTGATGTGCTTCTGCCTCAGAGGTAAAAAAATGTGGAGGCAAACGGGGGAATTAGGTATGATGGAGGACTTAATGTCTGTTGCACTATATTTTGCAAGTATATCAACTGCAAAGTGTGCATTATAATGAATTTATTTTCATACCTGTGCATTTACATATTTGTTAGTAGTAGCTAGTTTAGCTACTAATAATACACTGTCTCTGTACACCATTAATAAATTCCAATGACATTTTTTCCAGCTTGGAATTATAAAAATATTAATTTTGATACCTTGCTATATAACATCAAATAGTTCACTAATATAGCTGTGGGGGGTGTTACCACTTAGTTGAACCCAAAACCTATGTTTTGGCATACATTTTATGGATATAGGTGCCATGATTCATGAGATAGATGCTGTAGGAAGTTGGCCAGTCACCATTTTGGAAAATGGTTTTCATAGACTTACACTAACCTGCTCATGATATCTACCCCATCCCCCCCCCCCCCATTCCATACTATATCTTCTATAGAGTTCAAGTGGAAATTGACATCAGTAATTACTTTTCCATGGAAGTCCTTACAGAACTGTAAAAGGGAGTGCTAAAACAATCACCATATAAATAAAAATACATCAGATATTAAAAACTTAGGAAAATAAAAATGAGTTTGCCTGGCATGTAAAAGGCATTAGAATAGGTGTCAGGTAAGCCTTCCTGGGAAGAGAGTTCTACAAGTTTGTCACCACAACTGTAACACCACCCATATCTTCTCAGATGGCCGAGGCAGGCCTTTCAATCTCTGAGACGTCATGTGTATTAAACCTTTCACCAGGCAGAAAATGCCTCACCTCTCACTCCCCTCTTGCTTTGCTCTGCAGGAGAGCTATAATCCACAGTATTGTTTGGCAGTGGGTAGTGGTGGGGTTATCATAAATTTAAATACAAGCACACAAGTTTTTCCTCATAAATAAAGTGCCATGTTGTTTCAAAGCTGCCTTTTCACCTCATTACAGGCTCAGCAGAGTGGAGACTGATGTCATGGTTGACCTAGCACCAGTATGCCCATAAATGTTACAGTATGTTCCCCTCTTTACTTCCTGGCTAAAGCACTGGGAAGCAGCTTAATATGAAATTCATGTTGTGCTGACAGATTTAAAAGTTGCCACAGTCTGGAATAGACAGAAACCCGAGTTTACAGACCTATCAGACACATACCACTCTCTTGTATTCTTAAATGATGACATTGGCAGGGAAAAGAGTTATTTTTCTATCATATATAATTGCTGTCTATCTACAGAAGTAGCCAGGAACTTAGAGGGGGAGAGAGGAAGGAGAATTTGATGTAGAGCTTTTACCAAGACAGTATATGCTAAATATTAATGACCAGCTGGAGGGACCGCACATTGTGGAGTTCAAACGTGCAGCCTCCGTTGTATGCTGTGTGAGAGAGGGGGGGAGGGTAGAGGTTAGGATATTGGTTATAGGGAGGAGATGGATCCAGCTGTTGTGCTTCATGTGGTGAAATGTGTCCCTTATACTTAGCACACTTGAGAATTTGAAAGTTCAAATGCTGCTAAATGTAAATCTAGAAGCAGGAAATGAATAAGATGGCGAACTCGAGACACCCCTGTTTGGCCGGGTTGTCAAAGCAATTAAGTAAATAGCTGTTACCCAATATCTCCCAGGTGATAAAACATGACACTGAGGTGAATTTACAGGAACAGGCCAAAGACAGTTTTGCCTTACCACCAGCTCTGAAATACTTCAGTGGCCCTTGGAAACCAGGCTGAAGGGACTTTTCTATGGAAATAAAGCTTGGCTGAGAAATATAAAATCCATATAGGCATGCAACCTTGGCATGTACTTTTCATCCTCCACTAGCTACTCCATTTCACATTTATTAAGTATCACACCACACATGACAGAAACTTCTTTCAGATTTATAGATACAATGCAAAGTGATGCAAATAAATGTTAATTATTAACATTGGCCTAGATCAAAAAAGGATGGTGACATTGGCTCAATTCAGGCAACATGTTAAGCAACTGAGGGGAATTAATCCACTGACGGTGTGTTAAAAAGGTGGGCTCAATTCGGACGACACGCTGCAGCAGGTGCTGCAAAGAATTTTTAACCACCCTGGTGGTTAATAACGTACTCGGTTCTGACTGACAGCCCGGCCGCCATTTTCCCCACTTACCAAACTCCGTCAGTCCTCCAGCAGGTATCCCAGAACACACGGCGGCTGAAAACCATGGGCGCCGCCATTGTAGCCGATGCAGGACATGCCTCCCAAACCCCATTGGCTGCCTCAGTCAGTGGGCGGAACTCAGCAACCTCGGGCAAAGAGGCTGCTAGGAGGAACGGCAGCACCAATACAACATTCGTACCCCATGCCCAGCACTGCAATTCCAACGTTGGCACCCACGCCCCAGCCCCCAACCCCCCCATCTCCCTCCTAGAGCATCTTTCGCACACACAGGAAAGAAGGCAAGAGTGGGGTGGCGTAGAAAACTTTATTCAGGGAGCTCAGACATGGGCAATAAGGCACATGGGCACCACTATGCCAGGGCAGAACCTATGGAAAGGACAGTCGCCCCCGGGAAGGGAGGAGGAGGCTGGAAGGCACAGCGGTGAAGAGGGGACGGCCAAGGCCACACCCCCAGGGAGCCAAGCATGGAACGTGCCAAGGGGATGAGGTAGAGAGGGGCAGCATGCCAGGGAGAGATGCCAGTCCACAGATGGAACTCCACAGCCGACGCTCACAGGGGGTGGGGGTAGCGCAGCCAGATCCAGGCACTGATGCTTTTACGCACCTGGGACGCCTCCGCATGGGCGCGACGCTCCCCAATGGGGTTCTCGGGGCCCGGCAAAGGCTCGCTGTTCGGCCGTGTTGGGCGGATGAGGGGGGGCTCTCTGGTCGCCGCTTCCCCTGCCCTCGTTCTTCTGGGTGAAGCGAGGGTGGAGGTGGTGGTGCGGTGGGGGGGTCTGCTTCGGGTGGAGTGCGGTTCTTCCAGTTGGTGGGGGGGGGCTGCCTCTTGCTCCAGGGCGCCTGGGATTTTTGGTTATTCCGTCTCCCCCTCCCCCCCTTTGCTGTACTGCCCTTCTGGTGCGCTTCCCTTTCCATTTGGGTAGTTGACTGGGCACCCCGCGTGAGTTCGTGCAGGAGCCGGCCCCTTGTTGAGCTCCGTGCCGGCTGCCTGGTGGGGGAGGCGGGCATCCTGGTTGCTATGGCGGCGATACCAGTGATCTGTTGCAAGCATGCCTGAGCAGCCGCCCGCTTTCTGCCGCTGTTGCCGCTCTCCTCTATGGTCTTTTGTGTTAACGTACTCACCTCAGTTGTTTAACCCACGCACCTCAAGCGGCTGAATTCGGACAACATGTTAGTCAATTGACTAACTTTTAAACAACTCGCAAGCGAGTTGTTTAATAGGGATGTGCACTGGATCGGACCCGATCCACGATCCGAGTCCGGTCCAGTGGGAAATCGGATAAATTATCCGATTTCCGATCTGACAGCTGGATCGGCCGATCCAATCCGAACCGGTCCGAAAAGGCTCCGAACCGGTTCGGTGGATCGGCGGATCGGCGGGCGCCCACTGGCGCCCACCGCCGCTTCCACTGGCGGGTGCCAGCGGGCGCCCGCCGATGAAAGTGGACAGCGGGGGGGGGGGGAGGAGGGGGGCGCTTACCTTCCCAGCCCGGCCGCTCCCGTCCGGCGGCGGCAGCTACTACCAGCGGGCTCCGCAGCCTGTTCCAGGGTGGCGCGCCGGGTGATGTCATCACCCGGCGTGCTACTCTAGAGCAGGCCGTGGAGCCCGCTGGTAGTAGCCGCCGGCCCCGGACGGGAGCGGACGGGCCGAGAAGGTAAGCAGGGGGTGCGTGGAGGGGAGGAGGGGGCGCGCGGAGGGGGGAGGGGGGCCCTTACCTTCCCGGCCCGTTTGCTCCCATCCGGGGCCGGCGGCTACTACCAGCAGGCTCCGCGGCCTGTTCCAGGGTGGCGCGCCGGGTGATGACATCACCCGGCGCGCTACTCTAGAGCAGGCCGCGGAGCTCGCTGGTAGTAGCCGCCGGCCCCGGACGGGAGCGGACGGGCCGAGAAGGTAAGCAGGGGGTGCGTGGAGGGGAGGAGGGGGCGCGCGGAGGGGGGGAGGGGGCCCTTACCTTGCTGGCCCGGCCGCTCCCGTCCGGCGGCGGCGACTACTACCAGCAGGCTCTGCGGCCTACTCCAGGGTGGCGTGCCGGGTGATGTCATCACCCGGCGCGCTACTCGAGAGTAGGCCGCGGAGCCCGCTGGTAGTAGCCGCCGGCCCCGGACGGGAGCGGACGGGCCGAGAAGGTAAGCAGGGGGTGCGTGGAGGGGAGGAGGGGGCGCGCGGAGGGGGGGAGGGGGCCCTTACCTTGCCGGCCCGGCCGCTCCCGTCCGGCGCCAGCGACTACTACCAGCAGGCTCCGCGGCCTACTCCAGGGTGGCGCGCCGGGTGATGTCATCACCCGGCGCGCTACTCGAGAGTAGGCCGCGGAGCCCGCTGGTAGTAGCCGCCGGCGCCGGACGGGAGCGGACGGGCTGAGAAGGTTAGCAGTGGCGGGGAAGGGGGCTTACCACCCCCCGGAGCCGTCCACTTCTATCCGCTGGCGCCCGCGGGTGCCAGCGGATGGAAGCGGACGGCCCCAGGGGGGGTAGGGAGCGCGGGGGAGGGGGCTTACCTGCCGGGGCCGTCCACAGCGGACGGCCCCGGGGGGGAGGGAGTTAGGCCCCCCTCACCCACCCGCCGCCATTTTTTCCTCATAGACTTGCATTGCAATGCAAGTCTATGGGGAAAAAAATGGCGGCCGATCCAAAAATTTACGATTTTTGGGTCGGGATCGGACTCGATCCGGTCCGGGGGGCCTCCGATTTTGTCCGAACCGGTCCGTGACAAAATTGGAGGTCCCGATCCGGGTCCCGATCTGATCCGGGGGGTCCGTGCACACCCCTATTGTTTAACTCAGTTGTTTAAAACTCCAACTTAACCAACCATGGGTTGTTTATCCGTTGTGTGGCTGAATTCGGACGACACGTTGAGCTAACCAGCTGACGGTTGTTTAACTTAACAACCGTTGCTTAACGTGTTATTATTATTATTATTATTATTATTATTATTATTTATTTCATTTCTAGCCCGCCTCTCCATCCAGATCGAGGCGGGGAACAACACCAAATATAAATATAAAACAATAAAATAGATAAACCGTTAAAACAGATAAAAACAAATACATTATTAAAAACATCTTAAAATTAAACTGGATAGGCCTGCCGGAAGAGAGCAGTCTTCACGGCTTTCTTAAATTCCAGAAGACTGCTAATTTGTCGAATCTCCTCCGGCAGGTCATTCCACAGCCTGGGAGCGGCAGAAGAGAAGGTCCTCTGGGTAACACTCGTCAGCCTAATTCTGGCTGACTGGAGTAAATTCTTCCCAGAGGACCTGAGTGTGCGGGGCGGATTATACGGGAGAAGGCGATCCCGCAGGTAACCTGGACCCAAACCATGTAGGGCTTTAAAGGTAATAACCAACACTTTATACGTCGCCCGGAAACTAATGGGCAGCCAGTGGAGTGATTTTAAGATTGGTGTTATGTGGTCACCCCTAGGTGTACCGGTGACCAACCTGGCTGCCATATTTTGAACTAATTGAAGTTTCCAGACTAGGCACAAAGGTAGCCCTATGTACAGCGCATTGCAGAAGTCGAGCCTCGAAGTTACCAGTGAGTGCACTACCATCTTTAGGTCTTCCAACTCTAGGAAGGGGCGCAGCTGGCATATCAGCCGAAGCTGATAGTAGGCACTCCTGGCCGTCGCATCTATCTGGTCTGTCATTTGGAGCGACGGATCCAGGAGCACCCCCAAGCTGCGAACACAGTCTTTCAGGGGGGGTGTAACCCCATCCAGAACTGGTTGACACACCTCCAAACCCAGGTTGTGGCCTTTGACAGCAAGCACCTCCGTCTTGTCTGGATTCAGCTTCAGTTTGTTTTTCCTCATCCAGCCCATTACCGCCTCCAAACATTCATTCAGAGGAGACACACTATCCTTAGCTGACGATGTTGTCGAAGGCACAGAGAAATATATTTGGGTGTCATCAGCATACTGATAGCACCCCGCCCCATGCCTCCGGATGATCTCTCCCAGCGGTTTCATATAAATGTTAAACAGCATTGGGGAAAGGATGGCACCTTGTGGTACACCACATAGCAGCTCCTTCTTTGAAGAGCAGCTATCCCCAAGCATTACCATCTGGAACCTGCCCGAGAGATAGGACCGGAACCACTGAAGCACAGTGCCCCCGATTCCCAATCCCCTCAGGCGTTCCAGAAGAATACCATGGTCGATGGTATCGAAAGCCGCTGAGAGGTCCAGGAGTACCAACAGGGACACACTCCCCCTGTCAATACTCAGGCGTAGATCATCCACTAAGGCGACCATAGCAGTCTCAACTCCGTATCCTGCCCTGAAGCCGGTTTGAAATGGGTCTAGAAAATCTGTATCATCCAAAACTGCTTGGAGTTGGGAGGCAACAGCCCTCTCGATCACCTTGCCCAAAAATGGAAGATTTGATACTGGCCTGTAGTTATTAAGGTCCAGAGGGTCCAGGGAGGGCTTTTTTAGAAGCGGCCGTACTACCGCCTCTTTTAAACATGTTGGAAAACTCCCCTCCCTGAGAGATGCATTAATAATACATTGTAGATGTGATCGAACTGCATCTCCTCCCTGGACAACAAGCCAAGAAGGACAGGGATCGAGAGGGCAAGTCGTCGTCCTCACTTGTCCAAGCAGCTTGTCCACGTCCTCAGTACTCACCAACTGAAACTGATCCAGTGTAACTCCACTCGCGGAGTTACTGGACACTCCATTGTCAGCTTCTGCTATAATGATGGCGTCTAAGTCGGCTCTTATCCGAGAGATTTTATCTGTGAAATGGTCATTAAAGGCATCACAGCGAACTGCCGAAGGCTGTAAAATCGGGTTCGGGGGGGAAGGTGCCTGAGTTAGACCCCTCACCACCCTGAACAGTTCTGCTGGACGCGAATTCGCAGACGCAATGCGTGCAGAGAAGAAAGCTTTCCGAATTGAGCCACTGACTTCTATCCAGAAGTTTCTTGCATTTTTCCAGTGTCCTTGCTAAACAGCTGGTGTCTGCCACTCAAAATTATGTTTTGTACCATCCATCACAGAATTTTGCACTAAAGATGCTGTGAAATTCCACACCTCTAGAATAATGGTTGTCACACTTAGGCAGATAGCCCCTAGGAAAGTGGAGGAGGAACCCCTGGAAGTGAAGTGTGATCTCATCCTTGGGATCCCTCAATTCAATTTTATTTTCTGGGACATGAACCTGATCTGACATATTCAGCCCAATCCTACACAGAGAAGGGCCTAACTCTGTATAGGGATGTGTGTGTGTGTGTGTGGGGGGAGGAATGAAATTTTGAGTGCATAAGGAGCAAACTTCTCAATAAAGGTCAAAGGCTCTCTTTTGGATATATTGAAGATTAAATTGCAAAAAAATGCATTTTCAGAGCATTTGTCGTTGTTACATTTTAATATCTTATAAAGTTCAGAGATTTAGATGCTCCTAAATTTATTGATGGAATTTATATACCATCTTTCAATGAAGTTCCCTGAGGAGTTAATAGAAGCAAATGTTGATAAAATGTATACAATACAAAATATATAAAATATATAAAATACAAAATATATAAAATACAAAAATATAAAACAGAATGCCAACTTATAAAATGTAAGAGCTGCCTAAAGAAATCTAATAGTGGAGGAAAAACTGATTTAAGATGAACCATAAACTAGTCAAAATTGCTTGAGGAAATAAAAAAGGCTTTGTCTAGTGCTGAAAAGTATCAAGGAAGAAACCAGGTAAGCCTCTGTGTTGGGTCTATTTGGGAGGGAATTCCAAAGTTGGAGTGCCACCACTGAAAAGGCCAGTTCCTGCATAATGGCCTGCCACACCTGACTTGATGTGGGCATGGAGAGAAAAGCTTCTGATGAAGTTCTCAGACTATGGGTAGGTACATTTAGAGACAGCTGGTCCTTCAGGTAACCTGATCTCAAGCCAATAAAAGGTCTCAAAAATCAGAACTGCCACTTTGAATTGACCCTGGAAACAAACCAGGAGTCAGTGAAGCTGATAAAGCACTGGAATGATAAGCTCATAATACCTGGTCCCAGTGAGCAGTCCTATAGCTGTATTCTGAACTAAATGAAGTTATAAGACCAATTCCAAAGTTAGCCCCAGATGTAACACATTGCAGTAGTCCAAGCTGGTGGTTACCTGAGCATGGGTAACTGAAGCCAGGCTATTTCTATCCAAATACCTACTGCAGGTAGGAAAAGAAGCTCTGAGGCCTCCCGTGCCTGTAATGACAAAGAGACCCAGGAACACCACACAACTGTGGTGCAACCCCATCTAGAACAGGAGCAACACTATTTCTCTGGGCAAATGAGCCACCTGTAACAGTACCTCCATCAATACACTGATTTATCAGCCCTTCTGCCTCACCTAAATTGGAAAAGAAAAAAGAAAGAAAGAAAAGAATTGGGTCCAAATCTCTGTGTTTAGCAGTCATGTAGATATTAAAAAGCCTGGGAGACAGAATAGCTAGATCTACACTACTGCTTTATAGTGGTATTGAAGCGCACTGATAACTGTTGGGGCACAATCCACATTCCATATACCACTTTCATAGTGTTATTTTCAGCTTTTTATTCTACATTCATAATGATTTGACACAAGGTGTAGATCTGGCTTAGGTTATGAGCCCTAAAGGGACCCCATAGTATAAATGCCAAGAAATTGATTAGTAGTCCCCCAGCAACATCATCTGGAATCGATAATCCAAATAGGAGTAAAGTCATTGTCCTCAACTTGGACAATCTTTCCAGAAGGATTTCATGATTGATGGTATCGAAAGCCACCGAGAGGACTAAGAGGATCAGCAGTATTACTCTCCCACACCCGTAAGTGCTGGAACCCAACTGAATGGGTGTTGAACTGTCACCTGGCCATGATAATGGGCTAAATGAGGACTAACCTCTGAAGCTCAATCAAGACAAGAGAGAGACACTGCTAGTGGGTGGTTCCTCAGAGTGGATGAGGGCAATTGAATCTGCTCTGCAGTGGATTGCAGTCCCCTAAAAGGCTGGATGCATAACTTGGGAGTGTTCCAGGATCCATCATTGTCATTAAAGGATCGAGTAACCTCGGTGGTGAAGAAGAGCACTTTTTGCTAGCTTGGCTGGTATTCCAGCTACAATCCTATCTGAATGTGGATAATCTAGCGGCAATGATCCAGGCTCTGGTAACCTTTGGATTACTGTCATGCCGGGCTGCAGAACCTCTTTCAGCCTGAGGATGAATTCTGTTTTGGAGAAGCAGCTGGGGGCAATATTCCAGTGGTGGGCAGAGCTGAAGGCCAAAGAGCTGGGGCCAAAACACCTCAAATGCCAGCATATTTTAACTGAAAGCTCTTACTGCCAGTAACTGAGTTTGAAGAGAAGCTTTTTGATTTTTTTTAGAATGGGGAAAAATCTGCACAAAAGCAGGGAACCCACCAAACAATGGATAGTCGGAAATTTTAACCTCTCTGTCCTCCACATCCACTCTGTACCCCACCTATCACCAACCCCCACAATCAAACTTTTCACCCCATCCCAGCACTCTCATTTTTAAAATGAGGCTGGACTATGAGGTTCTACTAAAATGAAGATAGCTCATGTGAGGTTTCTACCCACAATCTCAGCCCTGAGAAGCATAAACACAAACGTAGCGAATACACAACCAAATGGCACTCCTGCAACCTTTCTGATGCTCGTCGCCAGCCCTAACCTCTCCACCCGCAAGAAACCATTCCTGGGATTTGGCCCTTGGATTGAGGAAGAGGTTTCACAACATAATATTTCCCTGACATTTCCAATTAACGTGTGTAAATAAGACTTGGCTCCTGAAAGCAGGGCATGCCACTGTGTGTCCTCTGTCACTGCTGTCAGACGAAGGGGACATCTTTTTAATCCCCTCTTCGGTCCAGCTTCCTCAGATCCATATTAATTTATCTTTGTCTCTGGCAAGGCCTCCCTCAGATAATTGTCTCTCATTTGTACTGTGACCTTTGCTAGCCCACTGGTTATCTTGTAACGACGGAAGGGAAACTCCTCACACAGTGAACGTTCTCCTTTCCTTGTTTACCTCTGTGAGCATAAAAGCCTAGCTACTGCAGCAGATGTGAGGATTCCTTATACTTCTTGGTAAGGGATTCGTCTGAACAGGACTTCCAATACCGACTGTAATGCACAACAGCAAAAAATGTATGAAAAAACTAAGGCATTTATAGAAAGTTACAGAATTCGCTTTAGATTAGATGAGGCGTGGATAGTTCTTTAATGGGTAAAACACGCAAACATCAGGGGAACAGAATGTCTTTGACACCGGTATGGTTGGCTGGATTTTTCTTCTTCTTTTACACTATTGATTTAAAGCAGCATATATTACATTACCAGCATTACATGGCCCACAGAAGGTACTGTTATAATTCCGGAATTAAGATCTTTTTAAGGGAAGCATGCCTGGCTTTGTAAAATGGAGGGTATTGGAGACTCTGGGGGGAGGTCTACCTGACGTCTCTTTGGCATCTGTTTCTGATAATATGCGCTTTTCCTATATTCATATTTACGTCTAATAGCGGTAGAAGAGAGCCGTTAAGGCAAATTACGGGCATCATAAAATGCACTTTACAATTGTTTATATGCGGAGTTTTGCTGCAGAGTCAGTTCAGGGGTGTATGGTTGAATGTGGAAAAATTGCCAAAAGCATCGCCCTGTCTCCTGATGGTACCTCCCCCGGACTTTCCCGCTGTTTGTTAACCCCGCCCAGTTGACTTTCTCCCCATTGCCTGTCCAATCATGATCGCGTGTGACTTCGCATGTGGGTACTATTGCTAAACATTAGATGTGCCTACAATTACAGTTGCTAGCAGAGCAGCATTGGATGACCTATTGTAAAACCACGAAAGGAACATTTTTTGCCCGCGTAGCGTCTGCCCCCCCCCCCCATTGCTCCTGCCAAGAATCAGACGCTGGATACTGGACTAACACCCCTCCATGCTTGTGGCAGCTTCCCCATCTGCCGTCTTGTAAATGTGCTGCTTCAAGGACAATTTTTTGTGTTGCCTTTCCATTACAATGTTGCGTTTCGCACTGATGTCCCAGTTCCATACAAACTTCCCATTATTCTGTCTGTCTCCGGACCTCGAGATGCCAGCTAGCAACTGTTCTGGGATGCCCAACGCTGAGCAGTATAGAGGGCAACCTCGCCATCCCAGCAGGTCTCTGTGTCGCAGAGGTGGGTCACTGGTAATGAGGGAGTGGGGGAGGGATGAACGCTGGCCACAACAACAACAAAACTGGATGGCACTGATGTCCTCCCCCCCCCCCCCCAGTCTGCTTGATATTATACCAATTGCGTCACCTTCTGCGCAGAATGAGGAGACTGGAGCGTATAGTGTGGCGTGCCCGCTCTCCGGTACCACTCCGGCAACCACCAGTGCCATTTGAATGACCTGAATGGCAGGGGACACCCCAACGTGGGAGAGTCGGCTTGGATGTTGCGTCTGTGGACTGACATTAATTTCCAAGCAATTGTTGCATGTTCCCTTTTGTTCAGCGTGTTCCGCCCAATCCCCTGAGTTTTCCCCACTTGCGCTGTGCCTCTCAGATTACTCCAGCCACACTTTTCAATGGGATTTTGGCCACATGTAACCGTTAGTAGAATAAAGATATTGCATTGCTTTATGATAATAAAACAAGTGTTATTTTCGTTGCGACACACACACACACACACACACACAAATAACTTCCTGGAAAATCAATGAAAGAAGGGAGAGAAGATATGAAGCCCTATGCATGCTCGGGCGCTAAGGCTCCTGGGGAGAAAGTCCCCCCACCTGCTCAATGCTCTTTACTCCCATCACTCAATGGCAGGAACTGGCTTGCACATACAGAAGTTTCCCTTCCTTTTTCAAGCCTTGATACCAGCAAGGGAGCGGGGTGGGGGGTGGGGGGGGGAGAGACCGCAAATCATTCTAAAAATGAAGCACACACATTATTCCAACCCCCTTGATTCCTGTAGAACCAGCTCCATGTGAGTATCCACTCATCTCGACGAAAGAAAGATTCCAGTGGGTATTGGGGAAAAAAACTTTACTTTTAGTTCCGGAAACTTGAAATCAGCCATCTGGCATGCTTCACAGAAACCTGGCTGGGAGATGATAGTGGGCCAACATGGGCCCAGGCTCTCCCAGCTGGATACTGTGTTAGTGAGCAGGTGAGGGAAAGTGGGCGGGGTGGGTGGGTGGAGTAGCTGTGGTCTACAAGGACAATCTTAACCTGACCAAACTTCCTGTCCGGCAATTGAATCACATCGAGTGTGTGTACCTGAGTCTGAAGGCCAGGGATAGACTAGGGATTCTGTTAGTGTACCGGCCACCCCGCTGCCTATCAGACTCCCTGGCCGAGCTCACGGAACTGGTCTCGGAGTTGGTGTTGGATTCGCCCAAGCTTTTGGTCCTGGGCGATTTCAACATCCCATTCGAGGCTGGTTTGTCAGGTGCAGCTCGGGAGTTCATGGCATCCATGACAACCATGGGCCTATCCCAATTGGTCTCTGGACCTACACATTCAGCAGGTCACACCCTCGATGCTGTCTTCAGCTCCGAACAGACAGATCTGTGGGCGGAGCTAACAAATACCTCTGCATTATCATGGACAGACCATTTTCTGGTCTGGGTTAGTATCATGGCTGTCACTCACCCCTGCAGGGGTGGCGGACCTATTAAGATGGTCCGCCCTCGAAGGCTGATGGATCCTTTTGGATTCCAGAAGGCCTTGGAGGGATCTATGGCTGGTATCGTCGACGATCCTGTAGAAGCCCTGGTCAATAGATGGAATCAAGACCTAACTAGGGCTATCAACACGATCGCCCCCAAACGTCCTCTCCAACCCGCTTCTAATCGGGCGCCCTGGTATACAGAAGATCTCAGGGAGTTGAAGTGGAAAGGACGACGACTGGAGCGCCGATGGCGGAAAACTCGACTTATATCCGATAAGACACGACATAGAGAACATCTTCGTTCCTATGGGGTGGCAATATGTGCAGCGAAGAAAGCTTTCTTCTCTGCACGCATTGCGTCTGCGAATTCGCATCCAGCAGAACTGTTCAGGGTGGTGAGGGGTCTAACCCAGGCACCTTCCCCCCTGAACCCGATTTTAGAGCCTTTGGTAGTTCGCTGTGATGCCTTTAACGATAATTTCACAGATAAAATCTCTCGGATAAGAGCCGACTTAGATGCTGTCGTTATAGCAGAGGCTGACAATGGAGTGTCCAGCAACTCCGCAAGTAGAATTACACTGGATCAGTTTCAGTTGGTGAGTACTGAGGATGTGGACAAGCTGCTTGGTCGAGTGAGGACGACTTGCCCTCTTGATCCCTGTCCTTCTTGGCTGGTCGCCCAGGGAGGAGATGCAGAGATCACAATTACAATATATTATTAATGCATCTCTCAGGGAGGGGAGTTTTCCATCATGTTTAAAAGAAGCGGTAGTACGGCCGCTTCTAAAAAAGCCCTCCCTGGATTCCCTGGACTTTAATAACTACAGGCCAGTATCAAATCGCCCATTTTTGGGCAAGGTGATCGAGAGGGCGGTTGCCTTCCAACTGCAAGCAGTTTTGGATGATACAGATTTTCTAGACCCATTTCAAACCAGCTTCAGAGCAGGATATGGAGTTGAGACTGCTATGGTCGCCTTAGTGGATGATCTACGCTTAAGTATTGACAGGGAGAGTGTGTCCCTGTTGGTACTCCTGGACTTCTCAGCGGCTTTCGATACCATCGACCATGGTATCCTTCTGGAATGCCTGAGGGAATTGGGATTCGGGGGCACTGTGCTTCAGTGGTTCCGGTCCTACCTCTCGGGCAGGTTCCAGATGGTGGTGCTTGGGGATAGTTGCTCTTCAAAGAAGGAGCAGCTATGTGGTGTACCACAAGGTGCCATCCTATCCCCAATGCTGTTTAACATCTACATGAAACCACTGGGAGAGATCATCCAGAGGCATGGGGCGGGGTGCTATCAATACGCTGATGACACCCAAATATATTTCTCTATGCCTTTGACAACAGCGTCAGCTAAGGATAGTGTGTCTCCTCTGAATGAATGCTTGGAGGCGGTAATGGGCTGGATGAGGAAAAACAAACTGAAGCTGAATCCAGACAAGACGGAGGTGCTTACTGTCAAGGGCCACAACCTGGGGTTGGAGGTGTGTCAACCAGTTCTGGATGGGGTTACACTCCCCCTGAAAGGCTGTGTTCGCAGCTTGGGGGTGCTCCTGGATCCGTCGCTCCAAATGACAGCTCAGATAGATGCGACTGCCAGGAGTGCCTACTATCAGCAGCTTCAGCTGATACGCCAGCTGCGCCCCTTCCTAGAGTTGGAAGACCTAAAATCAGTAGTGCACGCGCTGGTAACTTCGAGGCTCGACTTCTGCAATGCGCTGTACATAGGGCTACCTCTGTGCCTAGTCCGGAAACTTCAATTAGTTCAAAATATGGCAGCCAGGTTGGTCACCGGTACATCTAGGTGTGACCACATTACACCAGTTTTAAAATCTCTTCACTGGCTGCCAATCAGTTTCCGGGTGAAGTACAAAGTGTTGGTTATTACTTTTAAAGCCCTACATGGTTTGGGTCCAGGTTACCTACGGGATCGCCTTCTCCCATACAATCCGCCCCGCACGCTCAGGTCCTCTGGGAAGAATTTACTACAGTCAACAAGAACTAGACTGACAACCGTTACCCAGAGGACCTTCTCTTCTGCTGCTCCCAGATTGTGCAATGACCTGCCGGGAGAGATTCACCAACTCACCAGACTTCAGGAATTTAAAAGAACTATAAAGACTGATCTCTTCCGGCAGGCCTACCCAGATGAATTTTAAAGTGTTTTATTGGTGTTTTATTGGTATTTTAATTAGGGATGTGCACTGGATCGGACCCGATCCACGATCCGAGTCCGGTCCAGTGGGAAATCAGATAAATTATCCGATTTCCGATCCCGCAGCTGGATCGGCCGATCCAATCCGAACCGGTCCGAAAAGGCTCCGAACCGGTTCGGCGGATCGGCGGATCGGCGGGCGCCCACTGGCGCCCACCGCCGCTTCCATTGGCGGGCGCCAGCGGGCGCCCGCCGATGAAAGTGGACAGCGGGGGGGGGAGGAGGGGGGCGCTTACCTTCTCGGCCCGTCTGCTCCCGTCCGGCACTAGCAGCTACTACCAGCGGGCTCCGCGGCCTGCTCTAGGGTGGCGCGCCGGGTGATGTCATCACCCGGCGCGCTACTCTAGAGCAGGCCGCGGAGCCTGCTGGTGGTAGCCGCCGGCCCCGGACGGGAGCGGACGGGCCGAGAAGGTAAGCAGGGGGTGCGTGGAGGGGAGGAGGGGGCGCGCGGAGGGGGGAGGGGGGCCCTTACCTTCCCGGCCCGGCGGCTCCCGTCCGGCGCCGGCGCCTACTACTACCAGCAGGCTCCGCGGCCTGCTCTAGGGTGGCGCGCCGGGTGATGTCATCACCCGGCGCGCTACTCTAGAGCAGGCCGCGGAGCCTGCTGGTAGTAGTAGGCGCCGGCGCCGGACGGGAGCCGCCGGGCCGGGAAGGTAAGCAGGGGGTGCGTGGAGGGGAGGAGGGGGCGCGCGGAGGGGGGAGGGGGGCCCTTACCTTCCCGTCCCGGCGGCTCCCGTCCCGGCGCCGGCGCCTACTACTACCAGCAGGCTCCGCGGCCTGCTCTAGGGTGGCGCGCCGGGTGATGTCATCACCCGGCGCGCTACTCTAGAGCAGGCCGCGGAGCCTGCTGGTAGTAGTAGGCGCCGGCGCCGGACGGGAGCCGCCGGGCCGGGAAGGTAAGCAGGGGGTGCGTGGAGGGGAGGAGGGGGCGCGCGGAGGGGGGAGGGGGGCCCTTACCTTCCCGGCCCGGCGGCTCCCGTCCCGGCGCCGGCGCCTACTACTACCAGCAGGCTCCGCGGCCTACTCCAGGGTGGCGCGCTGGGTGATGTCATCACCCGGCTCGCTACTCGAGAGTAGGCCGCGGAGCCCGCTGGTAGTAGCCGCCGGCGCCGGATGGGAGCGGACGGGCCGAGAAGGTAAGCAGTGGCGGGGAAGGGGGCTTACCCCCCCCGGAGCCGTCCGCTTCTATCCGCTGGCGCCCGCGGGCGCCAGCGGATGGAAGCGGGCTGCCCCAGGGGGGGTAGGGAGCGCGGGGGAGGGGGCTTACCTGCCGGGGCCGTCCACAGCGGACGGCCCCGGGGGGGGAGGGAGTTAGGCCCCCCCTCACCCACCCGCCGCCATTTTTTCCTCATAGACTTGCATTGCAATGCAAGTCTATGGGGAAAAAAATGGCGGCCGATCCAAAAATTTACGATTTTTGGGTCGGGATCGGACTCGATCCGGTCCGGGGGGCCTCCGATTTTGTCCGAACCGGTCCGGGACAAAATTGGAGGTCCCGATCCGGGTCCCGATCCGATCCGGGGGGTCCGTGCACACCCCTAATTTTAATGATGTATTGGTTTTATGTGCTTTTAATCAGTTTTGTATTTTATGTTTAATGCTGTTCCCCACCTCGATCCGTTGGGAGAGGTGGGTAATAAATAAATCTATTATTATTATTATTATTATTATTATTATTATTATTGAACAGAGAAGAAGGAGGAAGTAGGAGGGAGGAGTTTCGCAGCAAAGCAGGATCACAGCTATAGGGTTGAAAGTGGGTAATTTGATGAAAGTACCTCCCCCTGTATCCTGTACCGCCCCCAAGGAAAGTGGGAAAAGTGGTGTAAACTTGGGGGCAGGCATTCACTCATGATATCACTAGCCCTGCCCACCAAACTATGCCCACGATTAGCATTAATCTGAATGGGCAGTGGAGGTTACATGACCAAAATGCAATCAAACAGCGGAGAAATATTAAAAGTTGCATTTAACGACACCTTGGAAACGCGCATTAACGGAAGCTATAAGTCGCATACACGTCTGATCTGCGCCCCGCTCATGTGTACAAAATGACGTCAGAACGAAGTAAAGGCAACCCAAATAAGCAATGAAGAGGTACCCTAGCGGTATGGATTAGCAGCATGTAAAAGGATAAAACCACTAGAGATGAACTATTGACCCTCTAGCCAGGTCTTCATCAATAGAGAGTCTAACAAAGTAGAACATTATTAATCACTACTTCCCATGTGTAGTTTTATTATTTTTTTCAACTAAGCAATATTGCTTAATAAGGAGAAGTACTTTACTGAATATTGTTTCTGTAAACGTAACTGAGAGTGTTCTTTCTAGTCCTGGTTATTCTTTATTCAAGCTGCAGCACAATCAAGGGGAAGGGAGAAGTGTTCATTCTCTGGCAGCCTTGCCCCTTCCAATGTTTGGATGGGCTATATGATACTGGAGGTCATTCATTGGGATGGAGGGTACAACCCAGGGGAATCACTGATTAGGTGAGTATAATGTTTATGCCAGATCCATTCTCTAATTCTAGCCAGTACTCTGGTGTACTTTGAGTAACTGCATTCTGATCCATCTCAAGTTTTATAGGGCCTATCTACATTGTCCTTAAAACAACTTATATTCTGTTTAAAATGTGGTTTTTAAATAGGGATGTGCACTGGATCGGACCCGATCCACGATCCGAGTCCGGTCCAGTGGGAAATCGGATAAATTATCCGATTTCCGATCCCGCAGCTGGATCGGCCGATCCAATCCGAACCGGTCCGAAAAAGCTCCGAACCGGTTCGGCGGATCGGCGGATCGGCGGGCGCCCACTGGCGCCCACCGCCGCTTCCATTGGCGGGCGCCAGCGGGCGCCCGCCGATGAAAGTGGACAGCGGGGGGGGGAGGAGGGGGGGACCTACCTTCTCGGCCCGGTGGCTCCCGTCCAGCGCCGGCGCCTACTACTACTAGCAGGCTCCGCGGCCTGCTCTAGGGTGGCGCGCCGGGTGATGTCATCACCCGGCGCGCTACTCTAGAGCAGGCCGCGGAGCCTGCTGGTAGTAGTAGGCGCCGGCGCCGGACGGGAGCCACCGGGCCGGGAAGGTAAGGAGGGGGTGCGTGGAGGGGAGGAGGGGGCGCGCGGAGGGGGGAGGGGGGCCCTTACCTTTCCGGCCCGGCGGCTCCCGTCCGGCGCCGGCGCCTACTATTCCCAGCAGGCTCCGCGGCCTGCTCTAGGATGGCGCGCCGGGTGATGTCATCACCCGGCGCGCTACTCTAGAGCAGGCCGCGGAGCCTGCTGGAAGTAGTAGGCGCCGGCGCCGGACGGGAGCCGCCGGGCCGGAAAGGTAAGGAGGGGGTGCGTGGAGGGGAGGAGGGGGCGCGCGGAGGGGGGAGGGGGGCCCTTACCTTTCCGGCCCGGCGGCTCCCGTCCGGCGCCGGCGCCTACTATTCCCAGCAGGCTCCGCGGCCTGCTCTAGGATGGCGCGCCGGGTGATGTCATCACCCGGCGCGCTACTCTAGAGCAGGCCGCGGAGCCTGCTGGAAGTAGTAGGCGCCGGCGCCGGACGGGAGCCGCCGGGCCGGAAAGGTAAGGAGGGGGTGCATGGAGGGGAGGAGGGGGCGCGCGGAGGGGGGAGGGGGGCCCTTACCTTTCCGGCCCGGCGGCTCCCGTCCGGCGCCGGCGCCTACTATTCCCAGCAGGCTCCGCGGCCTGCTCTAGGATGGGGCGCCGGGTGATGTCATCACCCGGCGCGCTACTCTAGAGCAGGCCGCGGAGCCTGCTGGAAGTAGTAGGCGCCGGCGCCGGACGGGAGCCGCCGGGCCGGAAAGGTAAGGAGGGGGTGCGTGGAGGGGAGGAGGGGGCGCGCGGAGGGGGGAGGGGGGCCCTTACCTTTCCGGCCCGGCGGCTCCCGTCCGGCGCCGGCGCCTACTATTCCCAGCAGGCTCCGCGGCCTGCTCTAGGATGGCGCGCCGGGTGATGTCATCACCCGGCGCGCTACTCTAGAGCAGGCCGCGGAGCCTGCTGGAAGTAGTAGGCGCCGGCGCCGGACGGGAGCCGCCGGGCCGGAAAGGTAAGGAGGGGGTGCGTGGAGGGGAGGAGGGGGCGCGCGGAGGGGGGAGGGGGGCCCTTACCTTTCCGGCCCGGCGGCTCCCGTCCGGCGCCGGCGCCTACTATTCCCAGCAGGCTCCGCGGCCTGCTCTAGGATGGCGCGCCGGGTGATGTCATCACCCGGCGCGCTACTCTAGAGCAGGCCGCGGAGCCTGCTGGAAGTAGTAGGCGCCGGCGCCGGACGGGAGCCGCCGGGCCGGAAAGGTAAGGAGGGGGTGCGTGGAGGGGAGGAGGGGGCGCGCGGAGGGGGGAGGGGGGCCCTTACCTTTCCGGCCCGGCGGCTCCCGTCCGGCGCCGGCGCCTACTATTCCCAGCAGGCTCCGCGGCCTGCTCTAGGATGGGGCGCCGGGTGATGTCATCACCCGGCGCGCTACTCTAGAGCAGGCCGCGGAGCCTGCTGGAAGTAGTAGGCGCCGGCGCCGGACGGGAGCCGCCGGGCCGGAAAGGTAAGGAGGGGGTGCGTGGAGGGGAGGAGGGGGCGCGCGGAGGGGGGAGGGGGGCCCTTACCTTTCCGGCCCGGCGGCTCCCGTCCGGCGCCGGCGCCTACTATTCCCAGCAGGCTCCGCGGCCTGCTCTAGGATGGCGCGCCGGGTGATGTCATCACCCGGCGCGCTACTCTAGAGCAGGCCGCGGAGCCTGCTGGAAGTAGTAGGCGCCGGCGCCGGACGGGAGCCGCCGGGCCGGAAAGGTAAGGAGGGGGTGCGTGGAGGGGAGGAGGGGGCGCGCGGAGGGGGGAGGGGGGCCCTTACCTTTCCGGCCCGGCGGCTCCCGTCCGGCGCCGGCGCCTACTATTCCCAGCAGGCTCCGCGGCCTGCTCTAGGATGGCGCGCCGGGTGATGTCATCACCCGGCGCGCTACTCTAGAGCAGGCCGCGGAGCCTGCTGGAAGTAGTAGGCGCCGGCGCCGGACGGGAGCCGCCGGGCCGGAAAGGTAAGGAGGGGGTGCGTGGAGGGGAGGAGGGGGCGCGCGGAGGGGGGAGGGGGGCCCTTACCTTTCCGGCCCGGCGGCTCCCGTCCGGCGCCGGCGCCTACTATTCCCAGCAGGCTCCGCGGCCTGCTCTAGGATGGGGCGCCGGGTGATGTCATCACCCGGCGCGCTACTCTAGAGCAGGCCGCGGAGCCTGCTGGAAGTAGTAGGCGCCGGCGCCGGACGGGAGCCGCCGGGCCGGAAAGGTAAGGAGGGGGTGCGTGGAGGGGAGGAGGGGGCGCGCGGAGGGGGGAGGGGGGCCCTTACCTTTCCGGCCCGGCGGCTCCCGTCCGGCGCCGGCGCCTACTATTCCCAGCAGGCTCCGCGGCCTGCTCTAGGATGGCGCGCCGGGTGATGTCATCACCCGGCGCGCTACTCTAGAGCAGGCCGCGGAGCCTGCTGGAAGTAGTAGGCGCCGGCGCCGGACGGGAGCCGCCGGGCCGGAAAGGTAAGGAGGGGGTGCGTGGAGGGGAGGAGGGGGCGCGCGGAGGGGGGAGGGGGGCCCTTACCTTTCCGGCCCGGCGGCTCCCGTCCGGCGCCGGCGCCTACTACTCCCAGCAGGCTCCGCGGCCTGCTCTAGGATGGCGCGCCGGGTGATGTCATCACCCGGCGCGCTACTCTAGAGCAGGCCGCGGAGCCTGCTGGAAGTAGTAGGCGCCGGCGCCGGATGGGAGCCGCCGGGCCGGAAAGGTAAGGAGGGGGTGCGTGGAGGGGAGGAGGGGGCGCGCGGAGGGGGGAGGGGGGCCCTTACCTGCCCGGCCCGGCGGCTCCCGTCCGGCGCCGGCGCCTACTACTACCAGCAGGCTCCGCGGCCTGCTCCAGGGTGGCGCGCCGGGTGATGTCATCACCCGGCGCGCTACTCGAGAGTAGGCCGCGGAGCCCGCTGGTAGTAGCCGCCGGCGCCGGACGTGCCGAGAAGGTAAGTGGCGGGGAAGGGGGCTTACCCCCCCCCGGAGCCGTCCGCTTCTATCCGCGGGCGCCCGCGGGCGCCAGCGGATGGAAGCAGGCGGCCCCAGGGGGGGTAGGGAGCGCGGGGGAGGGGGTTTACCTGCCGGGGCCGTCCACAGCGGACGGCCCCGGGGGGGGGAGGGAGTTAGGCCCCCCCTTACCTACCCGCCGCCATTTTTTCCTCATAGACTTGCATTGCAATGCAAGTCTATGGGGAAAAAAATGGCGGCCGATCCAAAAATGTACGATTTTTGGGTCGGGATCGGACTCGATCCGGTCCGGGGGGCCTCCGATTTTGTCCGAACCGGTCCGGGACAAAATTGGAGGTCCCGATCCGGGTCCCGATCCGATCCGGGGGGTCCGTGCACACCCCTATTTTTAAAGTCGTTTCTTTACGTCGTTGGACACACTGAGCAGTACTTACGTTTCATAGAGACTGCTTCCTCCATCTACAAAGTGTTCACTGGGGTCTTATTTCTTTGTCTCTTCTTTTGTTTTTGTTTTACAGGCTGCATGACCCGCCCACTAACCTCAAAACCGAAAGTAAGCCAACTAATCTCAACGGCTCTAATCTGCTTTTCAACGCCACGACAGGAAGCACCTCCCACAAGCTTGCACGTTAACATTACGCACAACAGTGACTACACTACGGTAAGGTAGGACAAATTACTTCAACAAAAACGATTTATATCAACTAAAAACCATTTCACATGAAGGAAAAGCGCCATGTGGTACAACGAGGCTTCGGAACCCATTAAAAACATCTTAAACACAGAGTGTAGATAGGCTCAGTATGGGCTACAGAGATGAAAGGCGCTGTGGAAGGAACCGTTTCAGAATAACTATGTTGTGGATGAGGATGAGACCCGATGCATTATATTCTCCAGTTTCGATTGGCCTTTTGAAAGGACAAACCTCAGTACTTGTTTTTAGGGGTCACTTCACACACACTAATGAAAGCTCCTTAACACTTTTTTTTAAAAAAAGCAAAGTTGTTTGGGGAGGTAAAAAAAAATTATTACAAAAAGGTGAGGAAGGGGAGAGGGTGGAGAAGATGAACCCATTCCTCATTGGCATTTGCCCACCCAAGTCAGACCCCTTTCATTCAAACGTGTGTTTACATGTCATATATAGCTTTTCCCTAAGGAATTAGGGATGTTGGAGAAATCTGCAATAGATACAAATAAGTTTGGATTTCTATGAATCTGACCTGTGGATTCCACAGTGGACTGGCTTTTCCAAAGTCATGCAGATTCTGCAGACTTGTGGACTTTTTTTAAAAAAATGTTTTGGGAGGATTTGTGCTAATGACCATTAGCGCTAATGCACATTTGAACTAATGTGCATTAGTGAGAGTGGAATGAAATTCTCATACTTCCCTTTAAAATATCTGATTTTTTTCAATGAGCAGACAATGGAATGAAAGGCACCTGACAATCTGAGAAACCCAGAATGGATTTAACAAAATCCGTACATCCCTACTAAGGCTCATGAGGATGAGGGGGCTGGAGTGATTGGAAGGCAGTGGATTGGGATTTGTTATGCATCAGAGTTGGTTTAGGGAAGGTGAGGAAGGGATGGGCAGTGTGTGTGCATGTGTGCGTGTTGACATCTGTTTGCCTCCAGCCTTGCTTCTTAACATCTGTGAGTTCATGCAAAGGGTTAAATAAAATGCTAGTCCTACTCATTGAAACGAATGGGACTTAAGTTCAACTAATATCAAGAACATTAGAACATAAGCCCATAACAAGAGCTCTGCTGGATCAGACCAAGGGTCCATCTAGTCCAGCACTCTGTTCACATAGTGGCCACCCAGATGTCAACAGGAGACCATTAAGTGAGACATGAGTTCAACAGAATCCTCCTGCCCATGTTCTCCAGCAACTGGTGCACATAGACATACTGCCTTTAATACTAGAGATAGCATAGAGCCATCAGAACTAGTAGCCATTGACTGCCTTCTCCAGGAATTTGTCCAATCCTCTTTTAAAGCCATCCAAATTAGTGTCCATTACTACACCTTGTGGTAGCAAATTCCATCATTTAGCTATGCGCTGTGTGAAGAAGCACCTCCTTTTATCTGTCCAGAATCTTCCATCAATCAGCTTCATAGGATGACCCCAGATTCTAGTATTGAGAAAAAGAGAAAAACGTCTCCCTATCCACATTTTCCACACCTTGCATAATTTTGCACACCTCTATCATGCCTTCCCATACTTGCCTTTTTTCCAAGCTAAACAATCCCAGCTGTTGTAACCTTCCCTCATAGGGGAGATGCTCCAGCACCTTGATCACTTAAGTTGCCCTTTTCTGCACTTTTCCAGCTCTACAATATCTTTTATTTTAGGTGCTGAAGAGTTATTGGATACGGTCTATTCAGTACAACCCAATCCTGATTACACAGGATTCCTGATAGCATGGAAAGGCTACTCATGTATAACTGTGTGTGTGTAGGCTTCTCTTTCGGACATTGCATCTCATGTGCAGACCTCAGGAGACAAGGCTGGCAGGTGCCCCTTTCACAAGTTGTCTGCATGCATGGAGAAGGCTCTTCTGGAAAGGACTTACATGTGTGAGAGAATATTTATTATTGTTTATTTGTTTGATTTCTATCCTGCCTTTCCACCCAAAAGTTGTGCTCAAGGCTAACAATAATAAAACTAAGATTTTTTTAAAAAAAGAAACTAATTAAAACAATCATAAAAACAAATAATTTAAAACACAATTAAAATTACAACAATAAAAGGAATGTGCTCATGTTTGCCAGCAGGTTGGTGAGGAGACATGACAGAAGACATGAGCTTGGCTGAGATTTCCCCCAGCACCCCGTTTTAACAGATGTCAACAGGATTGGCCAATATCACCTCACGGAAACAGAGTACAAGCTGGAGTGGAGGACTCCATTTTAGTTTATCTTTTACAGTTTTAATCTTTTACATCTGAAGCTTATAGGATATAGTCAGGCATAAAGTTCTTCACTGGCTTCCAGTTTTTTTTTCTGGGCCCAGTTCAAAATGCTGGTTTTAAACTGTAAAGGTCTATCTGGTCTGACTAGGATATCTGAAGGGCTGCCTTCTGCCTTGTCAACCTGCCTACCAATTATTAACTTCTTCTGAGGCCCTGCTTTGAATGCTCTCACCTTTGGAAGTTAGGTGGGTAGTGTCTGGACCAAGCAAAAGATCAAGGGACTCAATACCCGGCAGTAATTGGCAGGACAGCAAGAAGTCAATGCATAAGAGCTCCTAGTGTACAACTTGTTCCAACAACGTCTGAGGCCAAACTGAAGCCTTTTATGCTACACTCCCAGACTCCACTCTTTCCCTCAAATTGAATCTTAAAGGAATAGGCCTCTGGCTTGTAGACTAGCACTCCTCCATCTCTCCAAGAGCTCACGTTTAGCACGCTGCTGGCTTTGGCACATTGGCCCCCTGGAATGTGAGGTTCTTGTAGGTGAGGGTGTTGCTCCAGTGTTGGGGTTGGTTTGGGGGTCTCTGGAGGCTCTGGCTCAGGAATCTCTAGAGGTTTGGGCTCAGGGGTCTCTAGAAGCACATGCTCAAGGGTCTCTGAGAGTTCTGCAGTGGTGCTCAGACCTGGAGTTTCCTCCGTTGGCACCACTGGATCTTCATCCTTAGAGCCCATGTCACTGCTGGACTCCTGGATCATGATAGGTAGTTAGGAAGGAGAAGGCCTTTTCTCTGGTGTTGCTACACCAGCCTTTTGATTTGCTATAACTTGTCAGGAATAGAGAAGCAGTTGTAAAGGGTGGAGTAGCGGTTGAAGCGTGCGTGAGAAAAGAAATGTTAGTTGTGTACTTCACAACTGAAGTAATAGAGATGATTGGTGGGGCATACAACCATTTAAATTCAGGGTCTAAAATTACCTAGTTGCACCAATGCTAATTTCAGTAATGTGCTTAGGGGATTTGGCTGTGAAACAGGAAGTTCTTTCAAAATAGTCTTAGTGAGAGACTATGAACTATGACAGGCCAGGTCAAGACTTGGGTTAAGAAGTTTGAGGACTGCAAACATTTGAAGTCTTCCTCTGAATCTCTGAGCCTATCTACACAGTCCCTTGGAACATTTTAATTAGTATTAGTATAGGTGCGTTCTAAAACGTCTTAATCCACATTACTGAGTATTCAAGTTACAGGAGAAAAATTCTTCAGTCTTTAAAGCGGTGTGTGCAGTCACACACTCTTCTGTCCCATCTCTTTCTGTTTTGTTTTTACAATGAGTTTAGGGCAAGGCATTGTGGGCATTGTAGTTCAGTCACCCACTTCCTCCTTAATTCCACTGTCATTCCCTAGCTTTCAATAAGTATAGGGCTAAGAACCGTGGGTGTTGTAGTTCACTCGCCCACTTCCTCCTTAGCCCCTCTTTCTTCCCCACAAATCAACTGCTAAACATTTGGGCACCAGTAAACGAAGCACTGCCCCCATGAATCATAAATGGTAAGGAAGGACACATTATTTTACTTAAAACGATTTATTAAAAGTGAAACCGTTGTATATAGCTGAAGTGAGTTTTAAAAAACCTCAGATATACAACGTTATAGGGGGTGCGTCATGTGGCCCAAAGAGTTTTCATAACCCTTATAAAACATTAAAAACCTAGCGTGTAGACCGGTTCTCTAACTCTTACATATACTTGTATTAGGGCTCAATCCTTTGCATGTTTAGACAGAAAAGAGTCCATGTTGGCTGGGAAATGCTGAGTTGTAGGAGTTTTTTCCTGTCTAAACAGGCATAGGATTGAGACAAGTTGGCGAGTCCCTCTGCGTGTGTATTTGGCAGTTAAATTTCCAAAGAGCTAATTAGTGTCACATATGGTAAGAAGAAATAAAAAGAGTTGTGACAGTCATGTGAATGTATTTCTGTGCATCCCCTCCACTTCTCCACTCTGTTGTTTACGTTGAGGCTGTAAACATTAAGTGTATAGCAGGAATACCTAGTTCCCATCAGTTAATGATAATATAGACAGTGGATTATTGCATATATTTTGAGATGTCTTACCAATGTAAATAGGTCATGTATGTATAGTCTTTGGTAGTCCCTATTACACATTCAGTTAGCATTGGGAGTGTGGGCGGGAGTGTGTTGGAGGTAGGAAAAGAACTCCGATCCATATGACGTAGGGCTTTCTCATTGTTATTGGGAATCCTGCTTTTCCAGGGTATAACTTAGGAAAGCAAAATATGTTGGGTTTACCTTAGAAACACTGAGTCAGACCATTGGCCCATCTAGCCCAGTATTGTGACACTGACTGGCAGCAATGGCTTCCCAGGGTTTCAAGCAGGGTTTTTTCCAGCCCTGCCTGGCAATACTAGGGATCAAAATTGGGATTTTCTGCATGCAGAGCAGGTACTCTACCAGTTAGCTATGGTCCCTCCCTACCAATGGCCCTCTCTGAGCTACACCCCTCCTAAGCTAGCTTGCACATTCAAGCTTTAATTGGTGTTCTAGCTAGAATGTGCTCAAAGTTTGAATAAAGCAAATTAGGCCCCCTCCACAAGAATGCGCCTTTGCGCCTGGTTCCGCGATTATGCGCATTATCGCGGAGGCGCATTTACTCACAATCCCTCTGCACGGGAGGCGGCGAGAAGCGGCGAAGCGCATTAAAAGATGCCCAAAAAGCGCTTTCCAGGTAGTTAATGCGCATAATCGCTTGTTCACACAGCGAAAATGCGCTTTAACGGCCGGAGCAAAATAAAAGTCGCTATTTAACGCGCGTTCGAAAATGCGCATTATCGGGGAGATAACGCGCCTGTACGCCCGTTTTGCGCTCCGCTCGTGTGTAGGTAAAATTTATAATGAGCCTTCAAGGCTCATTAAACGCCCCGTGTGGAGGAGGCCTAAGTATGGATTTGGGGCTCGTCTACACCTAGAGCCCGTTCGGGAGTGGGGAGGAATGATCATGAAGTTTTTAGCTTCAGCGATTGTCCCTCATGGGGCACACATCAGGGACTTTTCCCGCAATTAGGAGAGTCATTCCAGGGAGAAGGTGGTGGGTTTTTTTTTTTTTACAACTTGTGAGGTTTGTGCAAGGTCAGAGTGTGATCCTGCACGAAGTTGTGGTTGTTTTTTTTTAAACAAACAAACAAACCCAAACACACTTGGCACTGAAACACACTGATACCCATTCAAAACATGGTGACAATGCTCTTCCCCTCACCCCCGATACTCATGGGATCACTCCACACAGCTGCTTGACTGGTTGCTGAGCCCCGCTACTCTCGAGGAACAGCAACAACTTTGGGAAGGGAGGGCACACCAGCCACCCACCTTGGGATTGTACTTAGAGAGGGGGAAAAATGGGACAAAAACCATCATCCATATCCAGAGAAAACTGAGGGGTTGTCCCCAGATCACCCCTAGATCAGCTATGCATCATGTGGCCCGGTAAGGACAACCTCGATATTATCATGGAATAAATGGCTGGTGCGGATAAGGTCTTGGTTGGTAATCCTGGCCAGGATCCAAAGCACCTCTCAACTGGTTTCCTGAGTCCAAAGGGGCTTCAGACTTGTGTTCTTGAATGGTACCTCCCCACTCCCACCCTACTTTGCCTAAAAATGTGCATGACAAACTGCTTTTGAAATGGCTTTTATGGATGCCCAAAAGAAAATAGTGGCATAGGTGTGCACACGCCTTAGGGTGTGGCTGAGAAGCAAATTGGATTCTAGCCCTTGAAAATGGAACTCTTCCAACTATTTCAATTAAGCAGTGATGTTAAAATACTTTAATGTATGGCTTCACACTTCATTTTATAGCATTCCTGGAATACGGTTACAAATACAATTAATGCTCATTTAATCTTGAACACTCTACTAGTTGTCATTTGTGAGACAGTGCAATAAAAGGATCACAAGAACTAAATGGCCTATTTAATATAGAATAAAATATCCTTTGCTATAGCTGTGAGGTATGTTTTAAGTTAGGATTTACCATAGGATTTAAAGTTAAGATGTTTAAAAGGAGTCACTTGTGTTTCATTTGACACATGACTTCCAGCAGAAGATAATCAGTCTTGAGATGTTCTGTTCCTTCCAGTTTTGCAACTTATTTTATTTGTGCAGGTAATTGATTCTATGACACGGTTTGCTCAAATTTTGCAAAGTTTACATTCCAAATCTGCTACTTATTACTAGGTAATATGAATATTCCCATCAGAACTGTTTTCCTACGGTTCCACAGGGATGCATAGCTTATGCATATACTTTGTAAAGATGTGAGTGACAGTTACCATTTGGCGTATATATCCATTCATTAAACTGTCTCCCTGTTGCAAGCCTTCTTAAACTCTCAGTGCAATATCCATGATTATGGTAATTTGAAATTGAAACGTAGAAAAAAAGAGCCTGATAAATGCATATCGTCTTAGTCTTTATGGCTCTAGGCTAGATCGAATTCACTTTGAGTTGCTCATGCAACAATCATTTTGGAAATGAGTCAATCAACAGGCTTTTCCTTACTCATTATTACTTTACCTAAAAATCTTAGAAATCTGTTTTTATTCCTTTATCAATTTATTTCCAAGTAATATTGCTGCCTTTACTTAGCACTGAAATCGTTATTTTGTTTCAGTTTATAACTGTTGCAAAAATAAAAGATTTCCCTTTAACACCAGAAACATTTACTTTTGCAGTTGAATAATTCACTTTCTCTAAGATGCTTGGCTAATAAAAGAAAATTATTAAAGAATTTTCTCCCTGCAGCAGGTGAATGTTAGAAAGGGCAGTGTGTGTTATTTTTAAAACCCTTGCTAACAACTTTTATCTACAACTGAATTCCCCCAAAGAACTTGGATTTAGAATGATTTAATCCCATCCAAATCCATGACATCAAATTGGTTTGGATGGACCACAGCACTTCAGTTTTACAGGATTGTGGGTTGGTCCTTAAATTATTAGATTATTTTATATTGCCACCCTAAAGACAGTTATATTCGATCTCCGGGGGCATTAGGGAAGACAATATTTGCAAGCCTGGCTCTCCTCCTTCCACACTGGCCTGCAAATAAGATGGTAGGAAAGAAAAATAGATGACCTAAAATGGTTTGTAAACAGCTCTGCGTGAACACTGTATATCAGCTTTTCAGTGTATATTTTTGGAGTATATGTGCATTTCAAATTAGGCTGACCATCTGAAAAGGAGGACAGGCCTCATGTAACTTTAACAGTTGTAGAGAAAAGGGAATTTCAGCCAGTGTCATTTGTATGCAATTAGTTCCTGGTGAAATTCCCTCTTCATTACAACAGTTAAAGTTGCAGGGGTCCTGCCTTCTTTTGTATATGGTCACTCTAGTATAGTGCCTGCAACTTTAACTGTTGTGATGAAGAGGGAATTTCATCAGGAACTAATTGCATACAAATAACACTGGCTGAAATTCCCTTTTCTCTACAACTGTTAAAGTTACATGAGCCCTGTCCTCCTTTTCATATGGTCAGCCTATGCATTTCCCTCTCTTAACATTTTCAAGTAAACAAAACCTAGGATAGAAATCTTAAACTTAAGGTCTGAAAACCATGGAGAAAAAGTAGGGAAAACAAGCTGCTCTTTGAAAAGGCAGTTCTAGCTGTAACACATCATAACTCAGTGGAATATCTTCTTCACTCAATGTCATCTGCCATTGGATTATTAATACAGATAGCCAAGTCTGTGAACAATTCTGTTCACCAAGTGGTAAATGTGGGTAGTCTTTCCCCTTGATTTTAATTTTCGGAGAGAGCAATCCTATGACCCTAGACAGTGTCTTGGGGGTGGGGTGGGGGACCCAGGATTGTCTGGCTCATTGGCTCTGAGGTTGGAGCCAGAGCTCCGATCCCAGAGCCAGTATCCTGCGCTCCCTCCCCCTCCCCCTCATAACTGGCAGGGAGAGAACTACTTGGGAGTGGAAAGAACTGCTTCAGCCTGGAAAACCTAAGCACAGCTAGGAAAAAGGGTGTTTTTTTTTGTTGAGATGGGGAGGGGAGGAGACAGGGAAAGCTGACTTATGCAGCTTCCTATGCTCACCCCAGTCTGCTTTCCTCCCACGGCTAGATGGGTGAACTCACGCATGCAGGTGGCCAGAGCACAGAGGCAATTCTCAACTTCATGCTCCGTCCACCCTGTATTAGGATATTCGGCAGCCTCCGACTTCGGAAACTGCCTTACTTACTTACTTACTTACTGTACTTTTAAACTGCCCAATAAATGAGGTTCTCTGGGTGGTGCAGAATATATTAAAAACATGCAGTACAGATGTGAAACCAAAAAAATAAAAACCGTGCTGAATAAAAGCAAGATAAAACCAGCAACAAAGAATAAAATCATTACAGCATCATAAAGCCAAATTAAAACCAGTTGCAGAATAGAGTACTAAAAACATTACAAACAGTTCTTAAAATGCCTGGGAGAATGAAAAGGAAAAGCCATAGGTGCCAGGCGAGCCTCTCTGGGAAGAGCATTCCACAAACAGGGTGCCATCCCTGAAAAAGCCCTCTCTCTTGTAGCCATCTGGTTCACTTCTTTTGGCAGGGGCACTTGAAGAAGTGTTTCAGATGATGATCTTAATATTAACCCTATCCCACCTTGCCATTTTCTTCATCATAATTGCCCCTCCAAGGACATTAAAAGTTTCACCGGGGAAGAGTCCGGACAATGCCATCTTTTATTTGTAACCCTCCCGTATTTTTCCACCACTTCTGCCATCTTTTATCATACCAGAAAAAAAACCAATTAAGGGAAAAAGATGGAAGAGTGGCACAATGCCTTTTTATTGGCAGCATTAAGAGCACTCTGTCTGGAAGTCCCCTTGGAAAGCTAATTATGGATCTCCACCATCATGTATAATTTGACCTCAGACTCATTGGTTAACTTTTCTTAAACAACAAAAAAAGTATTCCTCTGAATGCATCTACCAGGAGGCTGCACTTTTAGGGTTACATTTGGAACATTGAGAGAGTCAATTGCACTCTCACAAAATGGCTGCCATGGGGAGCTTGCCCATTCACAAAATGGCTGCCACTGTGAACATGGCTAGTCACAAAACGCCCATTTTCTTTTAATCGCAAACTGGTGCGACTAAAAGAAAATGTAATTGCCCCCATAAATAAGGCAGAGGTGGACTCTGAGCTCCAAAGGTGTTCTTTTGAATTCACATGTTTCTGTTCCACCACTCATTTCACAGAAAGCAAACTGCTGAGGCTCACAGATGTGGAGCCTAGAGGAATTCTTGGAAATAAAGATGGTGCTGGAGCATAAGACTTCATTTTGCAGCATGCTGCCTTCCCAGCTTTTTTTTTTTTTAAATGCTTTAATTATTATTTTTTTCTTCTTTTAAAATTTTTTAAATTGCAAGGAGAAGGGAGTCTGGCCGGCACCAGAAGGTGTCTGCAGGCATATTGGAGCCCACGGGCACCAAGTTGGAGACTTAAATGCTAACGTTGCTGGCAAAAGGTGGAGCTGCTGCTGCTGGTTATAATGGGACATATGAGTCTTTCCTTTCTTCCTCAATTTCCTCATTCATTCCTCTGCATGCATCCACAAGGGGGCTACACCTACAGGGTTATAAGTACTCCACTTTTAATATATATGTTTTAAAGCGAATCAGGCTGAATTTCAGGAATTACCAGCAAGGCACGGAGCACATTTCATAAAGGGTGCATGTAGTTTAGACCGCTACACAAATGCAGGCTGCAGTTTAGCTGTCGAGGCATTATCACTCTTGTGAAAGGTGAGATGATTTAGAGGCCCGGAGAAGCTTAATTTTTCTTGATCACCACGTGCAACCTGGAATTTTAATGGCAGGCATAATTAATTCTTCTGATGTTAATCATCAGGGCTGGACTCCACAATTATCAGCCTTGTGCAGCTGGGGCATGGTGCAGACATGAAAAATTAGGAAAATGAATCCGTAATTGGGCGGCAGATTTAATCTGCATCATGAAAACAAAGTTAAAAAGAAGGGAGACTGGGAGAATTTCAAGCCGAAGCTTTTGTGCCAATAAGTGCTGACAGAACTGAAAAATGTTGCCGATGTCCAAAGTGATTGGTAATTACCAAGCCATTGAATTTTTTATTGTCAATTTATCATTGCACCAGAGGTTAAATTTAACATCTTCTTCTAAAGCCATCACTCTAGGAGGAAGGCAAGCTTTGGATCACGTGATCCCAGGAGTCAGTGAAAGGTTAATCAGGTATTCCTTTAGCTGGCATGTGCTTCCAAATAATTCTTCTTTTTTGTATCCTTGTGTGAGCATCTGTATTTTGGGAGCGTGGCAGGGGGAGATGGAATTTTCATATTTGTATCACCTGTACACTTCAACTAAATATTTGATTACATTTCTAGACAACATCTATACGATTTCCTTTGCTGTTTATTTACACTGCTATATTTTAACGAACCTGCCAGCATATGTTCTGTCTTTCTCCCTCTCCCTCTTTGACTAGGTTCACTCTCCTTTCCATGTCTTCCCCTGTAGTTATATATTTAAATTTTATTGATAACACAATTCATTATGAAATACGAGGGAGGACATTTCAATGTGTGTGCGCAATCACATCTTCAGACCACCCCCCCTCTTTTTGTCAGAAATCTTTATATTTGCTTGCTTCTTCGTTTTCATAATGAGGCATAGTTGGATAGTTTATTGGAAAGTGAGGGAACCATATTTTTAGAATGGATTTTTTTTCCAGGGGTAAGAAATTTAGGGCATCTTTATGTGGCCTGTGTAACACCCAGGATAATTACACTTCTTAAAAAAAATAATAACATAAAATATGTTCCTGTTCCTTGAATGTTCCCCACAGTAAAAACATACATGGCATAATCCAGTCAAATAAAATAAAATAAGGTATTTCTATACTGCCTTTCTGAAGCCAACCAAGGCAGCTTACAAAAAAAATCAGAAGATAAAACATAAGCACTTTAGTCCCATCGATTCCAATGGAAGAGATTTAAGCATGTACCTAATGCGCCAACAGAAATGAATTGACTTGAAATGTTTAATTTTGATTGGATTGTGCATATATCCTTGATAATACATTTTTTGGGGGTAAAATTACCATTAGATTATTTATAAAATTCCCAAAAAGTTATTCTGATTTTAGGAACCAATCCCTCTTCTTGTAAAAATCAATATATCTCTGTACAGTTGGTGATATTTTTAGCTGATTTGGGCTAGCAGAGCCCAGCTAGTCTCCTACCCAGCTACAAATATGAATTCATCTGTTTATTGTGGTTCAACTACCTTTTAATATGATATGGAATTAACCTTTTGTCCACCTTAATGCAGGCCTCTAATTACTCTCTCATCTTTCCACTGAGCAGGCATTGTATTTATTCTAGAATCCAGGGGTGTGCTGTGATGAAAAGGAATTGTATGCGCTTTCTATAAATTAAATATGGAAATGACCTTTAGGGGAAAGTTGGGAAAGGAATCAATGTGTGCATTAATTACTGCAATTCATTACCCAAATAAATGCAGGACTTAGCCTTTTTTGCTGGATACAAATGTAGGGACAGGAGATGTTTACAAGAGACAAAGGCTTTTGATCCTGCTATGTTAATCTGCAGATAAAAAAAGGGGGGTGGGAGTTCGACTTCAGCCTCAATGTAGACTCCTCTGGGGATCTCCTAGCTGGGATCAAGTCCCACAATGCAGGCAATGAATTATTGAGGCTGAATACAAAAGCTACCCATCCCACGTGACACACACTGCTATCACCTAGCAGTAGCTTGGAAGTTCTTCGTGTTCTGATAACTTACCTTTTTTTGTTATTAAGCTGGACACATAAAGCAAGTTGATTGCTTTTATAAGCAAAAAGATGACGTGTCTCATTGAAGCAATTCACTTATATGTGGGGAGGGGGGAGGAGAGAGAGGCGGCTCAATGTTAAAATGAAATCTTTAGCTTCCTAAGGCACAAACAGAAGGCTTTCCCAATTCTGTGGGAAAGATGCAGTGAATTATTGAAAAGACGCCCTGCTCTCCCCTGAATTAGTGTGTCATCCATTCCTTCTTCTTTTTAAGAAGAGCAACATAATTTTCCCTTGCACTGTTTGGATGCCTTCCTTTATAGCCCAAAGATAAATTGCCACAGAAAGGTTTTTCCATGCAAACCTGACTGCGAGGTATGGTTTTAATTCTGCAAGACTTTGTGTAGCAGCCATCGCCAGGCATGTAGGGGGCACAGAGCTGCGCATTACGTCGGCTATTTTAATTGGATGCCATCCAAAATGGCAAGTAATTAAGAATCAATTTAAGGCCATTAGTAAGGGAGGCTAGCTGGCCAGTCTTGCATATTTCAGAGGAGTTAATTTTAATGAGAGTAGTTCCTGGATGGGGAGAGAGGGAGAGAAAACTAAACAAAACACCAGGGAGAGATTAAAGATAGTGTAAGGACTGTCTGCTGCTAAACTAAACAACTAATGGTACATGGAAAGATGCTGAACTTGTAGTCTTCTCTAATTGATCTACTTAGGGTACAATACTATGCTTGTTTAGACAGAAAAAAGTCCTACAACACCCAGCATGCTACAGCCAGCTGGCTGAGGCATGATGGGAGTTGTAGGACTTTTTTGTATAGGGTTGTGCCTTTGCAGTTCTTGAATGTAGTTATTTACTGTGAAATAACTGTGAACATTACAACATTACAACTTGGTGCATCCACTTCAGTCCCTTTCTCTTCAATGTGGAAACATATTTTATTTCTTTATAGATATCTTTTAACCTTTCTCCTTTCTGGGGTATGTAGGCCTGCAACATCTGTTTACTGATACCGTGCTGTCAGCAGATGACAATTTTTAACACACACACACACACACACACACACACACACACTTGTTAAAGGGTTTCAGAGAACCATAAATTGGGCTGGGGGAAGGGTATTGGTTTGTTTGCCAGTTTTAAAAAGCTCATTTGATTTATCATTGATCCTTGGTCGTATCTAGATTTCTTCCCCTCCCTCTCATACTCTGTTTCCTGATAATCGAAGTCCTTTTTAAAGAGAGAAAGGGGGCATGTAGCATTAAATGCTGGTCTGGGTGTGAAGGTTATAGACTGGAGGTGTGCAGTTACATTGGAAGAGTCAAATATTTACTATTGGAGGGCTAATGCAATAAATCAAGCTCACCGACTGGAACACAGTTTCAGCATTACGTTTCAGACTTCACTTTCCCCATGGACTTCTATCTGGAGAAATTATTTGGGCTGAGTTCCTTAGTTTGAGGCAAAACAAATATAAATGCAACACTACAATGGCTGTTTTGTTTATTGCATGTTAACCCACCCACCCTGCAACACAACCCTTTAGAAAGTTGTTTGTATTTCTAGCCCATGAACAGAAAAGTACATTGTTCGATGAAATGCTTATGGGATAACAGGTTGAGCCTTGACAAGATTAAGGGTAGAGGTCTCTTCTTGAAGTAAATATCGAAAAATGGAAATGGCAGGTGCTTTAATAAGAGCCAGAAATGGAGAGGGGCATCAGGGAAGATAGGAGAAGACCTTGACAGGTGCTAGAAATAGTTTATTAAATAGTTCACTAGCCCGTAAGCAACATGATCTTGTGGCTGAATTGAATGAACTGAGTAGCTCCTGGAGAAACTTCTTTAGACCTGAAAAGCCCTGGGCTACAGCATTTCTTCACAATCAATGTTTCCGAGCACCTGTCGAGACCCTTTTTCCCCCTCTAGGTGTTTTAGATGAACTCCCATAAACTCAGCCTCCTGAGCCAATTGGCATGGATAATGGGTGTTGTAGTCCAACAAATCTGAAGGGCACCGGGTTGGAGAATTATAATTATTAGTAGAATTTCTTAGTCCCCTTTCCTTTCAAAAGACCAAAGGCGACTTAAAACAAAATGATTAAAACATACAGAATATAAAATAGCTAAAATAATTACCATTAAAAGACTGAAACATAATGAAACAACTAAGGACAGACCCTAACCAAAAACCACCAATGCATAAACAACCCATCATATGCCTTCAATTGCTTGGGAGTAAAGTATCCAAGTGATGTCACTCCATTGATGGAATGCTCTTTGATTCAGCAGAGGCTTCCATCAGCCGAAAGGGGAAGGACGTGATTTTGCAGCACCCTATTCCACCTTCCACGCTATTCTGAACAGTATGGGGCTCCAGGGATGAGGGGGAATTGCCGAAAATCACTTTCCTCCTTGTCTCGCTGACAGAAGCCTCTGCTGGATCAAAGAGCATTCCATCTGTGGAGTGACACCCGTTGGATTCAAGTCTCCTTTTCACATGATGGAGGAACAGCGATGTGGCGCTCCCCTCCACAGCACACATCATGGAGAAGGGCATTTCTTGCAGAGGTCTGTATACATGAAAACCAGGTTTGTGCAGTTCTTTCCCTCTCAGGGATTGAAAGGTCATGTGAATCAGATGCAGATGACTATGGTCTGCCTTGCAGACCGCCCACTACCCACTTTAGATTATGTGCCTGGAGAGATGGCTGGCAGGGTGGACGACTCAGGGCACCTCCACCATGCAAATAGGATTGCTAGCCCAGTAAATATATGAATCTTATAAAGTCATATATGGAGAGATGCTTTAGAAAGTGGTTGTCATTTATAGAGAAGGAAGCACAGCAGAAGTGAGGACTGGGGTAAAAGAAACAAGGACCAGCAGCTAAGGGCTCCATCACACCAATTTCCCCCCACCTCTGTTTTTTTTCAGAAGCGCTGCAAGTCCTCCTCCCTTTCACAATCATAGCTATACCAGTGAACTCTGTTTTTGCTCTTGCCCCTGCCCAACCTCACCCGCCCCTTCTCCTTCCCCCTCCAGTTCATTGGTTCTTGTCGTTGATGGACATTGTGATGGACACGGCAGCCTTCCCCCCTTGCTCATTGAAAGTCCTATTAGGATGTACAAAAATGCTTACATCTGTGTAATTCTTAAAGCTAAAGAGATGAAACTTGGGATCTTGAGAGCTCTTAAGTAGAGCTTTCTGCATGCCAAGTTTGAGTCAGATAGGTCCATGCCTTGATTTTTAGGAATATTTTAAATGTAAATTAACCAAAATGCTTATATCTGCGTAATTTATATAGATAAAGAGATGAAACTTGGCATGGTGATAGGTCTCTAGGAGATCTTTCGGCATGCCAAGTTTGAATCAGATTGGTTCATCCCTTGATGTTTAAAGAATTTTTTAATTTCCCTCCTTTTAAAACCTTTTGCTGTTAGTTCACAAGTGCGATCTTCCACCTCTTGCATTTGTGAAGGATCCCTTTTCCTTTCCTTTGATCATGCAAAGTTGAGCATCTCCAGTTCATAAAATAGAGATGGCTGGTTCCCTTACTCCAAAGTAAACCCCAAATTGAGTTCAACTGTATTTACATCCAAGTCATACTAAATTCGCACACACATACCCCATAGCTCCCTTTTTACTTCAAAGTTACATTGCTTCTCTTCCTGTCAGATCGAAAGATTGCTCCTGTTGCCAAGAAGAGGGCTGGCAATTCACTGGTTATGACTCCTGGAAAGGATAGCCTTTTGTCTTGCAAATCGGGTCTCCTTGGAAACATCCTGTGGGCTTGATTTTGTATTAAACTGCTTTGCCTAAGAAGATTTCAGGCAGTAAAAGGAACTAGAACACGAAATTCACTAGCACCAGGACATGTTTTCTCCAGCTGTATAGGATAATATAGTATAGGACAATGTAGGAGGAAGAATAATTACATAAAACAGAAGAGAACCACTAGGAAGATTTATAAGGCATGTGGAGGGGTGATGGAAGCTGACAGAAATGGATGTATGGGGAAGGATCAGAGTGGTTTGAAAGGTTAAGGTGGATAGGCGCCAGGGTGAAGTTCTACGATTCCAACAGGATAGGGGTTCAGCAAAACAAGGAAGGAAGCCCAAACAAAGAGGGAGTTGGAGCACTGAAACCTTCCTTCCAACTCCTAACATGTCCAAAGATGAAAAGAAGTAAGTAAGTTGTAAAACTGCCCTGGCCGATTAAAAGCAAGCCCTATTCTTTCATCCCTGAAAACGGCCTTCAAGACACACCCCCAAACACAGAAGCGGATTTACTGGTTTATATTTGGGTTTTCATTGCGCACTTCCAAGATGAAACGGGGTACCTCTTGACGGACAGCTTCCGTCGACATGTCTTCGCAATGGCAGCAGTAGCATTACATGACACAGCTGCCAATGCGAAGACATCTAGGGGCAAAGGCCCTTTGCTGCGAACTAAAAACGTTGCCCATTAAATGTGACTGTTTTAGTAAGCGGCAGTCCTCCCCCTCCCCATTTAAAGTTGTAAAAAAAACAAAAAACCCCGACCTGCCTCCGCTCCCCTCCCCCTCCCTTTTTGTAATTTTTTTTTTAAAAAAAACACTTACCTGGGAGTAGGGGAGCTGAGGCTCCGAGTCCCCCCTCCAGCAGCTGCCGCGCCTCCGAATGCTTGGTGGTGTGGGGGGCAACAAAAGGAAAGGTGCCATCGCGCCCCTTATATCAGGACTGCCTTAAGAGGTGTTAATGCGCCACGTGCCGCCAGGGAGACGTCAGGGTGCAGCACTCCCAGCGGCGTGAAGACGGGGCCACGGATTTTCCCAGGTACAAAATAAGCCGCGAGAATAGTGCAGGTCAGGGAAGACGTCATGCGAGTCAACAGCACCAAAACCAGAAAGGATGGACTCTGGGAGTGCAGTAAACACAAAGTGTGATGGCGCCCTCAGTTAGATGACTGCAGTTTGTTAAATAAACTGATTTCATTTCATTTCATTTCATTTCATTTATTATACTGCTATACCGCCCCAGAGCCGAATCTGTCTGGGCGGTTCACAAAAATTAAGTGATGTTAGTGTTTGAGGCTGAGGATGTGCAGATTTTTTTTTTTTAGTTTCATTTTTCAGGTCGGTTGTGGCAACCCCAGTTCCTTTGTGTTTCATTTCTCTTTTGTTTCATTTTTGTATTGATTTCAATGGACACCCAGCCTGTTTTCTGATGCCCATAAAAGCTGGTGTTTATCATCCCAGCGGCATGACATTTTCAGGTTTTGTCCTATACTCCCATAGCATCTGACCTACCAGGTTTCAGAGATATTGGAGAAAGGGGCCCCATTTTATCAGCAAATAAATAGGGGTGACATATTCTAAGCTTCTCATTGCTTTCAGCTTGGACAGTTTTCATTTCTTATCACTTTAAGAGCATTCCAAGTTCTTCACTGTGTACAGCAGCCCTCCCCAACCTGGTGCCCTCCAGACATTTCAGATTACAATTCCCAGTGTTCCTGACCATTGGCTATGTTTGCTGGGGCTGATGGGAATTGGTCTAAAACATCTGGAGGGCCCCAGGTTGGGGAAGGCTGGCTTACAGAAAACACCCTGAATGCATCCATATGTATCAATTTGATAACTGCCAATTCCAAGAGTCCCACCTATAAGAAACGAATGGGAGAAACTGTCCTGGCTAAGAGCTCTAGGGCAATGGCCTTCAAACGGTGGGTTGTGACCCAAAAGTGCGTCATGAGATCAGTCCAGATGGGTCGCGGCAAAGCTGTTGCCACCATATTGGGCAATTATGGAAGTGAGTCCCATGCTGCAGGTTGGGAATCTCAGGTGGGTCTTTGGTAGGGTAACCAGATGGCTCGGGGTTTCCCGGTCCTAACCGGGAAACCTGGGGCGAACCAGCCCAACCAGGGGGTGGTGGGGACAAACCGGGGTGGTGGGGGGTCACGCGGCGGTGGCAGCAAGCGAGGAGCAGCGGTAGACCCGGCGGCGGTGGCGGCGGAGGAGCCCAGGAAGCGGCCGCCCCAGCAGGTAAGTGCCCTCCCTTGCGCCTCACGCTCCTTACCCGCAGGGGCGTCCGCTTCCCTCCGGTGCTCAAATCTACTGAGAAACAGGCTTCGCGGCCTGTCCCTCAGTAGCGCGCCGGGTGATAATAATAATAATAATAATAATAATAATAATAATAATATTTATTTGTAGCCCGCCTCTCCCTCCGGATCGAGGCGGGGAACAACAACAATATAAAACATAAAAATCACAACAGTTAAAATTTTTTTTTAAAAACAAGAGAAAAATACAACATTAAAAACATGACATCATCACCTGGCGCGATACTGAGAGACAGGCCGTGAAGCCTGTTTCTCAGTAGATTCGAGCACCGGAGGGAAGCGGACGCCCCTGCGGGTAAGGAGCACGAGGCGCGGGGCGCGGGGCACTTACCTGCTGGGGCGGCCGGGGCCACCGCCGCCGGGTCCTCCACCGTCGCTGCCGGGCTCGTGAGGCCAGAGGCCGCGATGAAGGGACGGGAGAGGGCCGGATCCGGAAGTGACGTAATCGGCCCTCCCCCGCCTCTTCCCCGTGGCCTCTGGCCTCGTCGGGGCTAGTCGCGATGGCGACGACCCCCGAGGAGCCCGGACGCCTGCGCGGAAGAGGCGGGGGAGGGCCAATTACATCACTTCCAGATCCGGCCCTCCCCTGCCTCTTCCGCGCGGCCGCTGGACTTATGAGCCCAGCGGCGGGGGACCCGGCTGCGGCGGAGGAAGACGTGGCGGCGGGGGACCCGGCGGTGGAGGAGGAAGACTTGGCGGCGGAGGAAGACCCGGCGGTGGCGGCGGGGGACCTGGGGGGGGCGGCGGATACGGCGGGGGCGGCAGCGGAAGAGAACCCGGTAGGTCCAGGCTGATGTTTTTTGGGGGTGGGTGGCTTGGTGGGGGGGTTGTTTTGGGTGGGGGGTGGCTTGGTGGGGGGTTGTTTTGGGTGGCGGGAGGGGACCGGGATTTTGGGTTCCAAAAGCTGGTCACCCTAGTCTTGGGTCTGGACCAGTTGAAGACCATTGGCCTAGGGGGCTTTCCAAGAAGCTCAAACAGCTGGAGAAGCTGCAAGGACAGAAAACACATGCCCAGCGCTCAGTCACCTCCTTACACTAAGGTAAGCACAGAATTATTTTATTTATTTGTTTATTTTATTTATTACATTTATATACCGCCCGATAGCTGAAGCTCTCTGGGCGGTTCACAAAAGTTAAACAAAAGCCTTGCACCCTGAGAAATTTCTCTGAAATTGTCAACATCCCAACGAAAGAAGGAGAAAAACAACCAACTCTTTCTTAGGGAAATGAAGTGGTTGGGAAAAGGCAGGTATAGTTTTGGCACAGCACTAATATTTGAGACAATCTGAAAAGAAAGGTGGTCAGGCAAGCTAAGAAAGGAAACAAACTGCTTCGTTTTATGCACCAGATATGAAGGAACACAGGTGGCCTTAATTTATGCCTCTATTTGAAGGCCTGTCGGAAGATAGGCCTCTGTTGGAAGGTGTCCTCAATTTGAATTTAAAGTTTTTAGTATTTAGAAACATAGATAAAACTCAAACTTTACAAACACCAACATTAAAGTATACAACATTAAAATGGACTTCCGAATTTCTCCGACACACAAAAATATATGTTTTCTTTTACGCCTTGTCAAAACAACAACAAAGATTTAGTGGATGGATTCCCCCGCCTTCCTCTCTTATCAGTTGTTTTACTCCCATGTTAATCACTGAATCCACATGCAAATATCTCATTCCCTTCTCTTTCTTTTAAAAAGTCAATCATAGGTTTCCATTCCTCAATAAACCCCATTGTTGTTTTGTCCTTTATTATCACAGTGAATTTTGCCATTTCCTTAAGGTGTCCTCAATTTGAAAGGCTGTGCAGTCTAAGTCTGGTTTAAAATCGAAGAATCGTAAGAAGACCGAGCCGGGACCTTAACATTGCCTATCAAACACCTGGAAAGCAGACTGAGCAGACACACAGGTCACCTGCTCGGGCCCCCTCCACAAGGATGCGCTTTTGCGCCCGTTTGTGGTATTATGCGCACTATCGCGGAGGCGCATTTACGCCTCATCCCTCTGCACGGGAGGCAGCGAGAGGCGTTGAAGCGCATTATCGCTTTTCTCCGACGCGCGTTTTAATTGTTCACATGCGGGGCTTCGGGAGGAGGAAACAGACATTTTAATTCGCTTTTTGCCTAAAGCCAACCCCTTTCCCAGCCCTCCCTTCCTGTACTCCACCCACAGGAATGTACCTGCCTGCCTACGTAATTTCGGGTTGCCTGGCAACGAGATGGGAGGGGGGGAGAGGGCAGAGCTGAGCGGGGGGAAAAAATGCCTTCAGGTTACGCGCACCTTCGCGCGCGTGCATATGCATACAAGCACGTGATCAGAGCCAACCCCTTTCCCAGCCCTCCCTTCCTGTACTCCACCCACAGGAATGTACCTGCCTGCCTACGTAATTTCGGGTTACCTGGCAACGAGATGGGAGGGGGGGAGAGGGCAGAGCTGAGCGGGGGGAAAAAATGCCTTCAGGTTACGCGCACCTTCGCGCGCGAGCATATGCATACAAGCACGTGATCTGAGTTTCGTCGACCCTTGAGTTCATTTACCTAGGCGACACCAGAGAAGCAAGTTTGGTTCCCCTTTTCTCTTTCTGAAACGCCATTTTGAGCTGGACGGGAAGAGAAGGCGAGATGGCTCCTACCTCGATTTCTCGTTCCCTCATTTATGCGATTCAACTTCTGATCGCAAATATGCACGTTACATTGACTTGCCTAAGGAGAACGATTCAACGGAGAAGAAGAAGAAGACGAATCATCATGAGAAGGCTCCAAGAGAACAACTCTTATCTTTTAAGACTCCAACAAGATAGACTCCAAGAGAATTTATTATATGTTCCTTTGATGAAAAAACAGAGACCAAGAAGATGGTGGTGCTTCCCCAGGAGTCGTGACTGGTGGGAAAACGATGTTCTAGCCCTCTGGGGTGATGAGCAGTGGCTAGAGAACTTTAGGATGACCAGAGCAACCCTTTTCCAGATTGCAGACCATCTTCGGCCATTTCTAGAACGTCGCAATACGAACATGAGGGAAGCCATTCCAATGGTGAAGCGCGTGGCCATCTGTATATGGAGGCTAGCAAATCCTGGTGGTTACCGGGTGGTGGCTCAGCAATTTGGGATCGGTAGAACAACGGCAGCCATGATCGTTGTGGAGGTCTGCCTAGCCATGGAGCATGCGCTTCTGAGAAAAACAGTTTGCCTTGGCAATGTTCCAGAGGTGAGTCTTGTTTTTTATTATTTGGGATAGGAAAAGATGGGCTAGGCTGTTATATAGGTGGCCAAATGGAACTTGATCATTGTATCTCAAGCATGCCAGCCGATGAAGCAGTAATGATTTATTTTCCATTATTTATGTTTTCTCTCTCAGATCATGAGTGGATTTTCCAAACTGGGCTTCTTTCATTGTGTTGCAGCCACAGATGGATGTCACATTGAAATTGCCTGTCCTCCTAGGCAAGGCCCTGACTACATAAACCGGAAACGCTTTTTTTCCATGCTCCTTCAAGGCACAGTGGACCACCGTGGGCGATTCATGGATGTGGAAATAGGTTGGAGTGGGAGAAATCACGATGCCCATGTCTTCAGGAACTCTGCGTTCTTTGAGGCCATGGAAGCTGGTGTCTTCATCCCAGGGAACCCTACCATTACTGTTAATGACGTGCAGATTCCTCCACTGGTGGTGGCTGATTCCGCTTACCCCATTCGGAAGTGGCTGATGAAACCTTACGGCGGAGCCCTGGACCAGCAAAAGCAACATTTCAACCACTGTCTGTCACGGGCGAGGAATGTTGTTGAATGTGCCTTTGGAAGGTTAAAAGCACGGTGGAGATGCCTGTCGTCCAGGATAGAACTCGCTGAAGAAAACGTCATTTCTGTGATATCTGCCTGTGTCATTCTACACAACATTTGTGAAAGTCAAGGACATGATGTTGCATTGGATCTCCACGAAGCAAGGCAAATTGAACTGGCAACCCTGGGTGCCCCGCTGCCAATGGGGCATGAGGAAATTCAAGAAAAGGCTGCTGGGGAAAAGGTCAGAGATGCCTTAAGAGGCATGCTTTGGTCTCTGCGTGGGCAGAACCCCTAGGGAGGTGAGTGTTCAGTGCCAAACCCCTGTGCCAAACTTGTGTAAGCCATGTTTTCCCTAACTTTACTCTATTTACTCTATTTCAGCAAGTCACAGGAAGGAAGCATGTGTCAAGACCTGCTAGAAGCATAAACCAATAAGGAAAGTGCATAAACAAATCAGGAAAGTTTCCGCATAAAGGCTTCATGGCCTGAGAATGAATGAATGAATGAATGTGTAGAGGGTGGGATATTGTTATTACATCCTATGCTAAAACAATCCATCTCTAAATTTCCCTTAGAACATAGCATAGAGAGAACTGCAGGGGATCAAAGACGGTGTCGTGTGGAACCTCTGTGATGTGACCAGACCAGAAGGCAACCGCTTCCTTTTTCTGGATCATTCATTCCATTCTTCAAGCAAAAGCCAAGTCCCGCTCCAGGCAGCACTGACTGTGTTTATTCTTTTTTCATCAAGAAGAAGCTGCATTAGGAAATGAGACTACTTATAGACAATCCCTTTAGAATATGTGAATTTTATTTTCTATGTTGATTTCGCTTTTACATTGCTGTTTTGAGATGTTCAGTGACTTCAAAGTAACGTATGTTTCTTTCAATGTGTAATGCAATGCTGTTGCAAATGCTGTTAATTTTATTTTCTTTGCTGATTTTTCTTTTACATTGCTGTTAGTAATTAGATATTGTTATGAGATGTATGTTCATAATAATGTGACTTTCAACTATGTTTCTTTCAATGTCAAATTAAATGCTGTTGTAAATGCTGTTAATTTTATTTTCTATGCTGAAATTGTTGTTGCCATATTGCCATATTGTTGTTGCCATATTAAAAAATGCTTATTTTAAAAATGCTTATCCTAAATAAAATATGTTCCTACAATTCCTAGACAATAAGACTTCAGGTAACCCAACACACATATGCAGTACAGTGAACATTGCAGAAGGGCAAGTAACAGGACCACAGCCCATCCATGCCTACCTCACAGGGTTGTTTTTTTGAGAATAACATAGTACCATCTAGTCACTAACATTCTCAGGTTTTCAGTTCAGGACACCCAAAGGTACATTCAGGACACCCAAAATTGTTGTTGCCATATTAAAAAGTGCTTATTTTAAAAATGCTTATCCTAAATAAAATATGTTCCTACAACTTGACAATGTTGATAGTAGTATTCCTAGACAATAAGACTTCAGGTAACCCAACACACATATGCAGTACAGTGAACATTGCAGAAGGGCAAGTAACAGGACCACAGCCCATCCATGCCTACCTCACAGGGTTGTTTTTTTGAGAATAACATAGTACCATCTAGTCACTAACATTCTCAGGTTTTCAGTTCAGGACACCCAAAGGTACATTCAGGACACCCAAAACACATCTGGTAACTTTCCCACTGCTCCGAACAAACGCGACAGTGTTTAATCACTTACGCGCGGTTCGGGAATGGTGGTTTGACGGTTCCGCGCGCATGCGCGCAACCGCTAAACCGGTCCGCGGAAACATCGCAAACCGGAAGTGAGGCCTACACTTCCTCACAATCCTTCAAGATGCCAAGAGGGAGGTATTGGAGTGATGCGGAGGTCCGCATATTGTTGGCCTTCCTCCTCCAATCCTCCCTCGTGGGAAGGATTGTGCGGAGCAGCAGCCTCCCGACTATGAGGCTGTTTAGGAGGGCGGCTGCTGCTCTGCAAATGAACAACTTTGTCCGCACTGCCCTGCAGTGTCGGACAAAGTTTAAGTACGTCAAGGCGGGCTTCTTTCGGGCCATTGCTGCCCATGGGGAGCATCCCCCCTTCCGTCAGCGTCCTCCCTACTTCGGTCAATTCCGGGAGCTGTGGCGGAAGGCGGGGAGACCAACCCCGGAGGAGAGGCTGACTGCAGGTGAGTGAGTGCATTAGCATTCTGCCCACTGCTCATTGTGTATTCTCTGGTGGATGTGCAGGTTGGGGGGGGGGAATGCCCCAAAAACAATGACCCCTGACACAATGAGGCTTTAAGGTGGATTCCAGCATACATCTTGGGTGGGGTGGGACTAGATGCCCTTCAGGAGCCCTGTGTGCTGGTGATTCTGCCCACTGCTCATTGTGTATTCTCTGGTGGATGTGCAGGTTGGGGGGGGGGAATGCCCCAAAAACAATGACCCCTGACACAATGAGGCTTTAAGGTGGATTCCAGCATTCATCTTGGGGTGGGACTAGATGCCCTTCAGGGACCCTTCCACATTTTAATGTTATTTCCCTTTTTCCCTTCCCTCTTTTTCTTAGCCCAAAACAGGAGGGCGGAAGAGGCGGCTCCGTCTCCCGAAGTGGAGGAGGTTGGGGGGACTTCTCCTCCTCCTCCTCCTTCTCCTCCTTCTCCTCCTCGGATGACCCTCCGCAGAAGGGCACGTAAGTTAAATGCAAGCCAGATTAATTAGGAATACTATTTTTGCCCAGCGTACTTTAATAATATTATTAATATTAATAATTGTAATGATATATGTATTTATTTATTAATTAATAGACTCTCCCAACGGATCGAGGCGGGGAACACCATGATAGAAACTTAAAATAACATTTTTTTTCCAATTTTGAAGGGATACTCAGTCCATCGCCATCGCCGTCTGCGGAGGAGGTGGAGGAGGAGGTGCAGGAAGAGGAGGAAGAGGAGAATGCACCCCCACCTGTCTCACCTGCTGCTGTGTCTCCAGCAGGTAATAGAAGTTCCATTGCTTTGTATAATGTAGAGTACATTGAGCATATAAAATCCAGGTCAGGGCTCCTGTATCTGTAACAGTTGTAGAGAAAAGGGAATTTCAGCCAGTGTCATTTGTATGCAATTAGTTCCTGGTGAAATCCCCTCTTCATCACAACAGTTTAACCGACCTGGATTTTATGTGGTCACCCTATTGTACAGTACAGGACTAATGGTTTAAATTTTTAATTAAAAAAAGAAAAACTATATTCACATTCCTGTAAATTGAATCGCATTGAATAGCCAATGTCATTGAGTAGTACATCTTGAAATGTTTTTCTGTTGGTTGTATTATATGATTTTAAACATTTTTTTTTCCTTACCATCCCATGCAGTTCCCACTCAGGAGCGGCTGGAGAGGCTTGAGGCAGCCGTTGGAGGCATGCAGAATCGCATGTCCTCCATGGAGGAAAAGTTGGACAAGATCCTCAATAAATTGTAAATAGTTGAAAATAATATTGTAAATAGTTGAAAATAATATTTGTTTAAAAAACTAAATCTTTATTTTTGTTACTAAAACATTGTTTTGGTTTTCCTTAGCATTTTCAGGTTGGTGCAGTATTAAGGAGGGATGCCTAACTGTTTTAATAATAGATAGGAAGCACAGTCCCAACCACACAGTGAGATATGAAAACTATATTTTAATGGTTAAATACAACATAAATAACAGCAAAAAATACCATAATTAACAGCAAATAACATAACAATTACATAAATAACAGCAAAAAATACCATAATTAACAGCAAATAACATAACAATTACATAAATAACAGCAAAAAAAACCATAATTAACAGCAAATAACATAACAATTACATAAATAACAGCAAAAAATACCATAATTAACAGCAAATAACATAACAATTACATAAATAACATCAAATAACAATTACATAAATAACAGCAAAAAAAACCATAATTAACAGCAAATTATTAACAATAACATAAATCATGTATTCTAAGGGGAGAACTTTAAGGGTTTTTTTACCTCCCGTGCCGTGCGCTTTATGCTTGGCTCACCTTGAAGTGGTGATGATGAGCGCTGTGGGGGTACTGTATGGGAGCACGGGAGCAGTGATTCGTCCAAGTCTTTGGTTAAAATGTCATTCTGGGGATTTTGCAACTGGGCAGACTGGGGGTGTTGCACCCTGACTTTACGTTTCTTCTTAGCCAGGCATTTTCTCCCCTCACCCTCTCCTGAGTTCCCACCTAAGTCATTTGGCTTAGAGCTGGTCCCCTCCATACTGTCAATAGCCAACCGTCTTTTTATTGGCTGGCGTTTTCCATGGCTAGTAGTAGATGATGGGTTGGCTGTATGGGTTGATCTTCCCGGTTCTTCCTGTTGCACCACCGTCACCAGCTTCTCCATCGTGACACATTGTCTTTCTAGAATTCTGAGAAGGGCATCTTGATTTCTTTGGTCCCTTGCATCTTCTGTTTTCAAATAGTCCAACATCTGGTCATTTTTCTGCAACATCTGCTCATGCATCTGCAAGAGGTTTGCGTTGTGTGCAGAGGCATGCTCCAGAATGCGGTCTGTGTCCCTGCTGCGTGGGGGTCTTCTGTTTCTGGCCATTTCCAGGCGCGTTGCAGGCGAGAGTGCTGACTTTTGGATGGGATGTCTCCTTCCTTCATCTGTACCTGAAGGGAAAGGGCAAAGTTTAGTGTGTTTAAAAATCATTTATTACATGTCCAGCCTGTACCATGGGTTCTCTCGCACCCTCATCCTGAAGATGAGAATGTCCTTTCACACATTTATAAGAATTGCAGGACTGAAACTTTATCAAGCAAATAACATCGGCTGTACTTACTCGCTCCTGCTGCAGGATGGTGGAGATTTCTGGCCCTCAAATCTGCGTGGTCACTGGTTTCCGACGCACTGGTGTAACCGCTGCTTCTGTAGGCTGCCGTGGAAGAAAAAGAAGAGCTATTAGGAGGTTTCATCAATAGGCACAATCACAAACCTCCCTCCTTTTGAAATGGGGGTGGTTGTTCAAAATGGCTGCCTGCCCCTTATCCTTTTTCCCCCCCGCCCTGGAGAGACCAGAGAAACGCTGGGTAGCTAGAGGAGATCTCTCCTGCCCTCTCCTGCCCCACCCGCTCACCCGCATCTGCCTGCCCCATTTTAGAATACAATTTTTTATTCCATGGAACACAATATTAAGTTGTAAAGTTAAGAGTCTTCCAATAGGCACAATCACAAACCTCCATTTTAAATAGGGGGGGGGGTTGTTTGTGTGTTCAAAATGGCTGCCTGCCTAGGCTGATCACATGAAAAGGAGGTCAGGGCTGACCACATGAAAAGGAGGTCAGGGCTCATGTAACTTTAACAGTTGTACAGAAAAGGGAATTTCAGCCGGTGCCGTTTGTATGCATGCAGCACCTGGTGAAATTCCCTCTTCATCACCACAGTTAAAGTTGCAGGCAGTATACTACAGTGACCACATGAAAAGGAGGTCAGGGCTGACCACATGAAAAGGACGTCAGGGCTCATGTAACTTTAAGTGCTGTAGAGAAAAAGGCTGAAATCCCTCCCATAGACCACAATTTCTGGTCCCATGCACCCCAGAAATTAGCCCAGTACTTACACGGTGGTGCTGGTGCAGGATGCTGCTGGAGATTTCTGGCCCTCAAATCTGCGTGGTCACTGGTTTCCGACGCACTGGTGGAACCGCTGCTTCTGTAGGCTGCCGTGGAAGAAAAAGAAGAGCTATTAGGAGGTTTCATTCCAATAGGCACAATCACAAACCTCCCTCCTTTTGAAATGGGGGTGGTTGTTCAAAATGGCTGCCTGCCCCTTATCCTTTTTCCCCCCCGCCCTGGAGAGACCAGAGAAACGCTGGGTAGCTAGAGGAGATCTCTCCTGCCCTCTCCTGCCCCACCCACTCACCCGCATCTGCCTGCCCCATTTTAGAATACAATTTTTTATTCCATGGAACACAATATTAAGTTGTAAAGTTAAGAGTCTTCCAATAGGCACAATCACAAACCTCCATTTTAAATAGGGGGGGGGTTGTTTGTGTGTTCAAAATGGCTGCCTGCCTAGGCTGACCACATGAAAAGGAGGTCAGGGCTGACCACATGAAAAGGAGGTCAGGGCTCATGTAACTTTAACAGTTGTACAGAAAAGGGAATTTCAGCCGGTGCCGTTTGTATGCATGCAGCACCTGGTGAAATTCCCTCTTCATCACCACAGTTAAAGTTGCAGGCAGTATACTACAGTGACCACATGAAAAGGAGGTCAGGGCTCATGTAACTTTAAGTGCTGTAGAGAAAAAGGAATTTCAGCCGGTGCCGTTTGTATGCATGCAGCACCTGGTGAAATTCCCTCTTCATCACCACAGTTAAAGTTGCAGGCAGTATACTACAGTGACCACATGAAAAGGAGGTCAGGGCTCATGTAACTTTAAGTGCTGTAGAGAAAAAGGAATTTCAGCCGGTGCCGTTTGTATGCATGCAGCACCTGGTGAAATTCCCTCTTCATCACCACAGTTAAAGTTGCAGGCAGTATACTACAGTGACCACATGAAAAGGAGGTCAGGGCTCATGTAACTTTAAGTGCTGTAGAGAAAAAGGAATTTCAGCCGGTGCCGTTTGTATGCATGCAGCACCTGGTGAAATTCCCTCTTCATCACCACAGTTAAAGTTGCAGGCAGTATACTACAGTGACCACATGAAAAGGAGGTCAGGGCTCATGTAACTTTAAGTGCTGTAGAGAAAAAGGAATTTCAGCCGGTGCCGTTTGTATGCATGCAGCACCTGGTGAAATTCCCTCTTCATCACCACAGTTAAAGTTGCAGGCAGTATACTACAGTGACCACATGAAAAGGAGGTCAGGGCTCATGTAACTTTAAGTGCTGTAGAGAAAAAGGAATTTCAGCCGGTGCCGTTTGTATGCATGCAGCACCTGGTGAAATTCCCTCTTCATCACCACAGTTAAAGTTGCAGGCAGTATACTACAGTGACCACATGAAAAGGAGGTCAGGGCTCATGTAACTTTAAGTGCTGTAGAGAAAAAGGAATTTCAGCCGGTGCCGTTTGTATGCATGCAGCACCTGGTGAAATTCCCTCTTCATCACCACAGTTAAAGTTGCAGGCAGTATACTACAGTGACCACATGAAAAGGAGGTCAGGGCTCATGTAACTTTAAGTGCTGTAGAGAAAAAGGAATTTCAGCCGGTGCCGTTTGTATGCATGCAGCACCTGGTGAAATTCCCTCTTCATCACCACAGTTAAAGTTGCAGGCAGTATACTACAGTGACCACATGAAAAGGAGGTCAGGGCTCATGTAACTTTAAGTGCTGTAGAGAAAAAGGCTGAAATCCCTCCCATAGACCACAATTTCTGGTCCCATGCACCCCAGAAATTAGCCCAGTACTTACACGGTGGTGCTGGTGCAGGATGCTGCTGGAGATTTCTGGCCCTCAAATCTGCATGCTCACTGGTTTCTGACGCACTGGTGGTACCGCTGCTTCTGGAGGCTCCTGCCATGGCAGAAAAAGATGAGCTTTTAGGAGGTTTCATTGACATAGCCCTATACTTACTCGGTGCTGCTGCAGGATGCTGCTGGAGATTTCTGGCCCTCAAATCTGCGTGCTCACTGGTTTCTGACACACTGGTGGTACTGCTGCTTCTGTAGGCTGCCGTGGAAGAAAAAGAAGAGCTATTAGGAGGTTTCATTCCAATAGGCACAATCACAAACCTCCATTTTAAATAGGGGGGGGGTTGTTTGTGTGTTCAAAATGGCTGCCTGCCTAGGCTGACCACATGAAAAGGAGGTCAGGGCTCATGTAACTTTAACTGCTGTAGAGAAAAAGGCGGGAATCCCTCCCATAGACCACAATTTCTGGTCCCATGCACCACAATGTTGTGTCCAATGCCCCCCTTTCCCCCTCCCCCCCCCCCATAAACCCAGCCTAGATCATTGGGAACTCCCTTCCTTCCATGATGTCTGACCTCAGAAATTAGCTAGGCCTGTACTTACTCGGTGCTGCTGCTGCAGGATGCTGCTGGAGATTTCTGGCCCTCAAATCTGCTTGCTCAATGGATTCCGATGCACTGGTGGTACTGCTGCTTCTGTAGGCTCCTGCCGTGGCAGAAAAAGAAGAGCTTTTAGGAGGTTTCATCAATAGGCACAATCACAAACCTCCCTCCTTTTGAAATGGGGGTGGTTGTTCAAAATGGCTGCCTGCTCCTTATCCTTTTTCCCCCCCGCCCTGGAGAGACCAGAGAAACGCTGGGTAGCTAGAGGAGATCTCTCCTGCCCTCTCCTGCCCCACCCGCTCACCCGCATCTGCCTGCCCCATTTTAGAATACAATTTTTTATTCCATGGAACACAATATTAAGTTGTAAAGTTAAGAGTCTTCCCAACCCAACAAAAGAAACAGTCTATACCTTCAGGTTCTTCGTTTCCAATATCTTCTGGTGTCTCCAATTCTAAAAGGGGAAAACATCAGATGTGAGCTATAGGCATGAAATAGAAGGAAGAACGAGATTTTTTAAAAAATGGCAATTACAATCAATGTACCTCCGGGAGAGTAGGGCGTTCCAAGGTAGTCCTCCACATCTATTGTTTGAAGTTCACTGCTGAACAGTTCTTCTGAGCCTTCTGAGAGCGGGAAAGCCAGGGGGGAACTTACTGGGGGAGCAGCAGCAGGTGCTTGGACACGATGGATGTTCAGACTCCTGCCCACGCGATTTGGTTGAATAGTAGCATCCCCCCGAAAAATGCTATGAAGCTCCTCAAAAAAGGGGCAGGTGGCAGCATCATTTCCTGATCGTGAATTATGATTCACGACCCTGCGATATTCCTGCCTCATTGCCTTTGCCTTCGTCCTGCACTCCTTCGCTGTACGGATATGGCCCCTTCTTTGCATTTCCTGAGCAATGGATTCATAGGCATCGAGGTTCCTATGGCTGGCATTCAGTTGAGCTTGAACTTTCTGCTCCCCAAAAATGTCCAGAAGGTCGAGAATCTCTGCCTTTTTCCAAGAAACTCCCCTTCCTGGAGCAGCCATTTCGGTAGGTGGAAAAGGTGTAGAGGAAATAAATCAGGATGCAGTCTCTCTGGCGTCGCGAAGTTAAATGAGGTCAACGGTCGGATCGCGCGCACGCGCTTATATGCATAGGCGCGCGACCACACCTGCGCCTCCAGCCAAACCGTTGGGTGAGCACACCCACGCGGCTGCGCATAACCTGAGGGCTTTTTTTCAAATCTCCCGCCGGAAATCCCTTCCCTCTCCCCGCCCATCTCGTCAAAACCCGCCCTCTACCTGCTCACACCTCTCCGAAAATGCGCTTCACTGAAAAACTGTACACATGGTCATAACGGGCTTTACATCCCGCCGCAAAATAAAAGTCGCTATTTAACGCGCATTCGATAATGCGCATAATCCGGGAGATAACGCGCCTCTACGCCCGTTTTGCGCTCCGCTCGTGTGTAGGTAAAATTTATAATGAGCCTTCAAGGCTCATTAAACGCCCCGTGTGGAGGAGGCCAAGGTCTACTTCCACTGGTAAACCTTTCGTGTTTTCCTACCGCTGCTTCCATCTTTGTTCTTTCCACACACACACAAAATCTAGGGCACAATCCCGGAATTCCATCATGTTCCAGCCAGCAAGGCTGTCTGAAAGGATGCTGGTACTTGTAGGAGGGTTTCCCCCCCTGTCTAAACATGCATAGGATTACACCTTTAAGGAGGAAAATTTTGAATGGTTGCGCAGTGCCTTTGGATTGGTCACACTAGGAGCCATCCACGTGGAAGACCAGAGGCATTTTGGGAAATCAAGGGAGTCCTGGAGGCTGGGGCTTTTGCTTTGTAGTTTAGACAACATCATCCACTTCCCATGCACCTCTTGCTCCTTCTGCTCATTTTTCCATCACAAAATAGACTCCTTTTAATCCGACTTTTTAAAAAAAAAAATGGAATGTGCCGCCATTTCTTGCTGTGTGCAGGAAAAGCAGCACAATCTAAACGACCCCTGAGTGGGTCACATGGTCGTTGCTGCTTCCTCTTTCTCTCCCTGTGTAAAGAGACCGTTGCTATTGTGGCATCTGATGATGCTTGTACTGTGATTTTATTTAAATTATAGTGATTATTTCTAAATTCACATACATACGTTTAAATTAAAATGTGCAAATGTAATGCAAATTGGAGTTTTCTTTTGACATCCGTTGCATTTCCTCTTTTCTTAGCATAGACTGCGTGTGACTTCTCCATTTCTAAAATGGCTACTGAAGGCGTGCCAGGTTCTCATGCATGCAGATGGTGCTGTAGCCACACGGTGGAAAAATTGGATGCAGAGACTGCAAAGTATATTTCTGGCCCTTGGTTTTACTGATAATACCAGGAAGAGAGCTTTGCTTTTGCATTATGCAGGAGATGAGTTTTATGATATATTTGACATACTCCGAGATACAGAGGGTGAAAATGACTTCCAAACAGCCCTTAAATGCTTCACAGATTATTTTAACCCTAAAACAAAGGCAGATTTAAACATTTATAAGTTCAAGCAAGTAAAGTAGCAAGTTGCAGAAGCAAGGGATGAATATCATACCAGACCAAGGGAACCAGCATTTGCAAAAACTGATAAAGAGATCAAGTCAAGTCACAGATCATATAGTATTGCGGTTCAACGCAACCATGAAAGCCGGGACTCAGCTATTCTGATATTGTACTACTGGATCCTGCACGCAGAATGAAAATAGTTGAAGGGCAAGTAGCCAGCACTGAAAGGTCAGATCAGCCCCTAGGAGAAAAGATCAATAAGCTGCAGACTCAAAAATGGAGTAAAGTAAGCATACTTGGTCTAAGACTAAAGCTGAATCAGCGAGCAAAGTAAAATCCTGCTTCTTCTTCCTGTAAAAATACATGTCCTGCAAAAGAAAAATACTGCACTTCTTATGGGGCAAAGATAAATAATCATTTTGCTTGAACGAAATAATCTGACTGAAAGGAAGACTAAAAAAGAGAAACAAACCAAAGCCTTAGGTAAATCAAGGAAGTCAAGAACTGAGCAGTGAAGAGAATAATATTTTTGGAATAGAAACAACAACTTGAAGCAATACTGTAAAAGGTACAGACAGCAACATAAATCTAGGGCTAGCTCTAGAAAGTGGTAAAATTGGGCATTTGCCAGGGCCCCAAGACCAGTAGAGGGAACACTACCCTAATAGTGCCATTATTTCAACTTTTGCACAGACTATTCAAGAAGATCAGATGCATGCTAAGAGAATTATCATTTTGCAGTTCCTGCTTTTTTTAAAGCTAAGAGAGAACGAAGACTTACATGCCTGATGGCCCCCTAAATCCTGGAGATGGCACTGCCTAAAACAACTAGTACAAGAGAGACCCTAATATAATTGCTGGTGGATTCTGGAACAGCTATCAACTTCCTTGATGAAATTACCTATGGCCTGAAGGTCCATCCACAATTTGAACATACTGTTCTATATGCATATGGTTCTAGGAGAAGGTACAAAGATTTTATTTGACAAAATCAAAAATACAGAGTATTTTGAAACCTTCTGTGTAGTTGAAGGAATTTGGTCTCATCGTTAGGCTGTAAAACAGCTATGGATCTGGACATTATAATGGCTATCAGTCAACAGAGTAAACATCAGAACTGCATAATAATTATACAAAGAATATGCAGACTGATTTCAAGGGCTGGGAAAAGACATAGATGTAAAAAATAAAAGTTCACATTGATGAGAAAGAGAGGTTAGTTCTATAGCTACAGTCACATACCGGTCCATATTAGAAAAAGCATGGAAGCAAAACGATGAAAATTAGAAGCATTTGACATCACAGAATGGGTGTGAAGGGCCAACAGCAAGAGTGCCACGTATAGTTCTAGCACCTAATCCCCCCAATGAAATATGCCTCTTGATAGGCATGCAAAGGGTAATCAAGCAATCATTTGAAAGAGACATATCACATCAACAACAGAGGACATGGATGCTACTGGACCTCAGTGGTGCACAAGTATTCCCCAAGGTTAACATTAATACACCAAGATATCACTAGATGAAGCTAAATCCCAATTCCAGATTCATATCTAGATTCTTGATCAATGCAGGCTTAACAATATATGAGAGGTTAAATTTTGGTATCTCATGTCAAGAATTCCAGGAGTGAAAAATTTCAGTGATTACATCATTGTATATGGCAGATCCAAAGACGAACATGATTATCAAAGGCAGTATTTCAGCAATGGAGAGAGAAAAGGGCAAAAATGGAAATCCAATAAAGATTCTCTAGGATTCTATGGATATGTGCTTTCTAAAGATTGGACTCTGCAGACAGGACTCCTGTAATGCACTCAGTGTGGGGCTGCCCTTGAGGCTGGTTTGAAAGCTGCAGCTAGCATAGAATACGGAACAAGGCTATTGAGTGGAATGCCTTGCTACACACTTATAAAGCCTTAGGGCGTCATCACATGGGGGGAAATGACTTTTCCTTACCATTGCTTCTCCGCCTGTGCTTTTTCCCTCATTACTTCTTCTTTTAAAAGAGGAAGTAAACAATGTGGACGTGGCCCATTCAATGGGCCGTTTTGATTGCGCTGCTTCTCCTGCACACAGCAGGAGATAGCAGCAAGTTCCGTCTCAAAAATAAGTCACAAAGAAAGCTAGACAGGGCGGGAGGCGTGCAGGATGCAGACGTCGTCATGAATAGGACCCACAAAAATCCATGAGTGCCCAGTAACAAGCGTGCAATAAAAATATAAGCCTTCGGAAGGAAACAGTGTTATGTACTCTCTTCAGTACAAGTCAAATGGCAGTAGCAAGTTAAGCGATCCACGACCGTGATCACACAGCACAGAAAGGCAAGACCATGCAATCCACAAAAATTAGTCTAATTTCAGGGTTTGCAAGGAACCATTCACTAAGGAGAACGACAAAGCTGACGCTGAGTGGAGTTTATGTGAAACAGTAAATTACTATAGCTGTTGAATGTATCTTGCATAGAAGAAAAATATTTAGGTCGGGAAGATTATGGAGGCCCTATGCATAACGATATGAGACCCAGTATGATGGGAAAATGGCATACAAATGCTGTGAAATTAATCCATAAGTGTATAGAGAGAGATAGTTTAGAAAATATGTTCGTCTCTTTAAGAGGAGGAAGTTCTTACACAGGAAGTGAAGACTGGAAGAAAAAGGAACAGGGAATTATATGTGAGGACAGAGGGCTGTGCACTTTATTCGACTAAGTAATGTTAGTCTTTGAAGCCAGGAAAGGTGTCTAGTCCAAGCATTTCATGAGCATTAGGATAATCCTCGCTTTAGGTTCAAAAACTATTGGCTACTGTACACAGTACAAAAGAAAATGCTGACAGATCATCCTTGCAGTAAAGTGTAACATTTGAAGGCGGACATGTGTCTACAAACGGGCAATAAACTGACACCTGAGCACTTTCGTCAGTTATAGCTCTCAGGCATGTGCTCATGGTGTGTTTGCCGATCTGCCTCTCACTTTTATAGGTAACAGTGGAACGCACAGAGGACATGCTCCAAGCCCCACTTTTTGTACTATGTGTACTTCAGCCATGAAGTCATCTGCTTCCCTGGATGAATTTGTGTTGGATTTTTTTTCTTACGCCCAACATTTTGGCTGGGACAAAACACATACTCAGAACACCAGAATTAGTCATGGATTTGGGGAATATCCCTCCTCCCCCAGGCACTTTTTGTGTACAGAAAGAAGACTAAATGGCAAGTGGCTGAAATTTGGGGACATTGTTTACTATTGTTTAAGTGACGATGACCTAGAAGGACTACATTGTAGGTCTACTTTAGTGTAAATTCTGCAATGAAACATGCAGTTGGTTGGATTTGCCCCACCCCTCATTTCTGTTGTTGTTGTTGTTGTTGTTGTTGTTGTTGTTGTTATTATTATTATTATTATTATTTGCATTTGTATATCACACCATAGTCGAAGCTCTCTGGGAAATTTATATAAGATTAAAACTGTCCAGATAGGGGCGTAGCTCAGCCACCAACCGAAGTTGGTAGAAGGCACTCCGTGCCACCGAGGCCATCTGATCCTTAAGTGACAGAGATGGTTCTAGGAGAACTCCCAAGCTACGAACCTGCTCCATCCAGAACAGGTTGAACACCCTCCATCTGGTCTACAGAACCACCCACTAATAGCATCTCAGTCTTGTCTGGATTGAGTTTCAGTTTATTAGCCCTCATCCAGTCCATTGTCACAGCCAGGCACCGGTTCAGCACATTCACAGCCTCATCTGATGAAGATGAAAAGGAGAAGTAGAGCTGCGTGTCATTAGCGTACTGATGACAATGCACTCCAAAACTCCAGATGACCGCACTCAATGGTTTCATGTAGATGTTGAACAACATGGGGGACAAGACTGACCCCTGTGGAGCCCCATACTGGAGAATCCATGGGGCCGAGCAATGTTTCCCAAGCACCACCTTCTGGAGCCGCCCCGTCAAGTAGGGGAGGAACCACTGCAATGCAGTGCCTCCCACTCCCAACTCAGCCAGTCGTCCCAGAAGGATACCATGGTCGATGGTATTGAAAGCCACTGAGAGATCAAGGAGAATCAAGAGAGTCACACTCCCCCTGTCTTTCTCCTGACATAGGTCATCACACAGGGCAACCAAGGCTGTTTCCATACCAAAGCCAGGCCTGAAATCCAACTGAAATGGATCCAGATAATCAGTCACATCCAAGAGTGCCTGGAGCTGGCTCGCAACCACCTGCTCAAGGACCTTGCCCAGGAACAGAACATTTGCTACTGGCCTGTAGTTATTAAGATTTTCAGGGTCCAGGGTATTTTATTGTATTTTTAATCATGTATAAGGCGATTTGAATTATTCATAAGAAAAGTAGGATATATTATTATTATTGGGCATTGGGCAAAAGGCGGGATATAAATAAAGATAATAATAATGCTAATAATGCTAATAATAATAATAATAATAATTTCCTCAATAATATTAATGAGTACCTCAGTGAAACAGTACACAAAAATAATAATGACACTATCATACATGTGATCAGATCAAAATTGCTTTTTTCAGTGTTTTCTCAATTTGCAAATAAACAGAGAGAACTGAAAGCTATAGTAAACTTCACAGGCTCCAAAAAAACACAGAATAATTTCTTTTAATACAATAAAGGAATGGTATAATATTTTTTAATATAATAAAGGAATGGTACTCTCATCTCTACATTTATATGAAGAAGTTGCGGCAAACACTTTCAGCTGCCATCCTAAACTCATTCCCTGGGAGTAAATCCATTGAAGTCAATGGGGCTTATGAAATGGAAAATACTATCTCTGTTGGTTGCATACTGCATATATGCAAAGTAATCAGGAAGCACAGTATGTTTACTGGAAAAGCAAAGTATGTGTGTGAGAGTTCTCTAGGCAACGAAGCACGTTAAAAGCAATACTATGTGCAGCATGGCAATTCAAATGGAGGAGACAATAGAACCAATTGTGATTTTCTTTGCAAAGTGAGCTAGAATAAGCATGCATGGCTACTGACTATTGATGTTTACAGACTGAGGATGAAGGGGATTTGAGAACTATTGCAGCCTCCACATGCTGCATTGCTTGATGAAAGGAAGATGCTCCCCTCCGCACCTGCTCACTCTATCCAAAGCAACATTTAGATCTGCAGCATCATTAAAATTCACATCACACACGTGAAGCTGGTGTTTTTATAGATAATCCCCCAGAAATTTCATCAGTGTTAAACCTCTAGTGTACGGTAGGCTGCAAATGATAAGGGCCAATATTTAATAGAACCACTCGAAGGAAGCTATATTTTTGATGGGATGTTTCAGAAATGATCTGATTTACAATAGATATTAGACAGCTTCTGGAAACATGAGAAAAGCGCACAATTAAAAACTCTCTGTTGGTAGTTATACCTAAATAATTGGTTCATACTTATAAAAGCAGCTGGAATTGAAAAGGAAAGGGGATATATCTAAAGACTAACTCTTCCATATAAGCCAGGAAGATAAAATCTTTATCATTTATACATTATAATTAATAAGGGAGCAGGGGAGAGAACAAACTTAAAAAAAAATTTTTTTTTAAGGGAGGCAATAGGTGTGCTTGAGGAATTTGATCGTTGTGAATTTTGATGCAAACTGTTCTGACCCACCACTTCCAGACTAATGTGTGGATCAGAACTCAGTGATCTTTTGGATTTTGTACTTTTTCAAATTTTGCTATACAGCCCTTAACTCATAAAATGTACCAAAATGCATTTAAGTATTTATTTTAGAATAAAATTATTTTAGAAATGTGTAAGTTTAGATTATGTTTAGAAATGCATATTTTCTGAGAAAATAGATTAAAATATGTACTTATTTACAATTTTCATGCAGATCTTTTAAACATTGTATATTAATGAGGAAATGGGACAGAACTGGATTATGAAAGAACATGCAAAACTGATATAGACTAGAAATATCCATCCTTCCTTGGAGACAAACAATTTAAACTGAATCTGGGAAGGGTTTCTTGAATGGATTCATAGTTTCACACCTGGGAGTTCTAAATATGACAGAATTCAACATGTGATAAAATATTTTGTATTTTCAAAAAATAGGGATATGACAACTTTGGTGGGGAACAAATGGAAATTCACTAATATTTGCCATGGAAGGGTTTCAGTGCCATTTGATATGGATGTGCAAGAAGAAGAAAAATCAGTCCCAGAAAAACTATTTTTCTTTGCAAGAAGGAAGCAAGATAGAGAAGTTCAAGTGCTTTTAAAAGATGAGGCATATCTCTTGGACATGATCGGGCAAATGAACTGGACAGATATGCAAAATATAGTACCAACATGAAGATGCAAATGAATCTAAAGGTCCAGGCCTTTTTAGGTGTCTTCCCCCACTGTTCCATTCCCCCACCCCATTATTTCTGTTTTTTTCTTTCTTTCAGGCTTTCATATTGTTGTGGGCACCTATTAGTTAAGAATAAATGAAGTAAGACCATTGGTCCCACCAGGACTCAAGAATGGGGTGGGGAGGGAAGCCTTTACTCAGGCCTGGAGGTCCTCTTCTGGGCTATCGCCCCCAGTTTGTGGAATGGCCTGCTGGAGGAGATCTGTCAATTTCACACTCTTTCCGAGATTAAGACAGCTATAAAGACTAGCCTCTTCTGGCAGGCCTAACCAGATGAATTTTAAACCTAAGAATCTTAAGATGTCTGATTGTTATTTTAATATTGTATTGGTTCTATACGTTCATTTAATCAGTTCTATGCATTTGATTTATACCGTTTTGTTGTACTAATGTTCCCCACCTCGATCCAAAGGGAGAGGCAGGTAAGAAATAAATAAATAAATAAATAATAAGAATAATAATTACTACACGAAGACAAAACTGAAGCTAAATTGTAGATTATGTTTGAGGATATTTATGCAAACTGATTTCCTTACGTGGGGTCTCCGGATCTCTTAAGTCCTTGTGAGATTTTCTGAAGCCAACGGGAAGCAGTCTTAGAACTGAACAAGCAACATTCTGAACTAGTGAGCCAGTGGCTCAGGCCAAAAGGAGATTATGCCAGAAATGCTAGGATTTATGGTGGCCGATGTCTCTTATGTGATCATGCTCTCTTAAGAACCACAAGTCCCAGAGTTCCTGCTCGCATTTCCTGTGCACAGGCAAGAAGGACCATCTGGAAGGAGGGAGAAGCACCATAATAGATTAATCGGGGACACTGAAACCCCAGGGGCAGTATCAGTACTATCAATAGGATTTACATGCCCCACAGCGTGTCTCTGAGTGCATGGAAGAACTCCATGATAAGGGAACAGGAAAGATCCCATGGTCAGGGAACAGTTTATGCTCAATTGCCCTATCATCTATCTATCTATATCTCTATCTATCTCTATCTATCTCTATCTATCTATCTATCTATCTATCTATCTATCTATCTATCTATCTAATCATCTATCATCTATATCATCTATCATCTATCTATCCACATTGGGCAACCATAAAGAGTGTTAAATAAGATCAAGGAAGTAAAAAAGATCAAGGAAATAAGCTCAAGAATCAAACCTCCACCCACCCACCCTGAAACAGTCAAGCACTTACATGGAAAGGTTGGGAAAGCGGGGGGTGGGCTGTCAAATAAGCTTGTACCGGACCCAGAGAAATGATGATTACAGTTGGGCAGTGGATCCAAATGGTTCAGCACCATACTCTTGTCAGGTGGCGGCATATTCACAAGTTTGCTCTTCCAATCACACACACACACACACAGGCAAATAGTACCAGCAAGACTACCCCCTTGTCCTGCAGTGATAGCCCACCTTCTCAAGGCCCAGTGGCTTAAAAAAAATCTTAATATTTTTGAGGTTTGTGAACTCCTCCATTCCATTGCTGTAGCACAATCTCCACTTTAAGCAAACTAATGAGTTTCAGTAGAATCTATGTTCCCATGGCTCTGGAATGGCTTAGCAGTCATTCATTTCAATGATAGTAATTGTGGACAATACATATTAGAGCATGTACTCTTGATGCCGAGTACATTGTTGGCAGAGGAAAGACAAATGGTGCCACAAACAAACAATGCACTGGGCATTGCTTCAACAAACAATGCATTTTGAAGAACATCTGCTTGCTATTTTCAGTGGTGAATATATTACAAACCTGGATAAGAACCAGCTTGTTGTATATCTTGGAAAAAAATGAGTGATTTAAACCCATTCCTAATGTATCTTGTAGGTAAGCAATAAGTTGATTTGCTGAGTGGAAGAAATTTATGTGTCTAATGCATTAGGCAAATAAAAACATCCTCATTCAGTAATAAAGGTGAGGAAAACGTTTATGGTCGCAAATAAATAGATTACTTAAGTGAGCCAGAACTGGCTTGCCAAGCCATTTTCGAATACACATTTCAAAAAGAAGGTGATTTACTTTCCCCTCCCCAAATATTTATTTTGAAATATTATTTGAGGGTCCGGATTATTGTAGGTAACCCAAAGTTTTCAGAAGAAAATTTAAGGAAGTTATAAATGTACTCAATTTATATCTAGCATTATTTAAGGGAATCGTTTAACCTATCAATATGACTACACATTTATTACTAAGCAAGAATGCTTCTATTTGCTTAATATAATGCATCAGATCCATAAATTCCATCCACAAGTCTGGCCATTGGCTGTGCATTTAAATCAGTCACATTTTGAGATATATTGCAACTGATTCCATATACAGTCCTGCCTGCCATGGGTGCTACTTACTATGATTCACTACGTATGGGACTGTGGACAACATGTTAGGAAACAGAAACTACCAAAATTAAGTATTGATGAAAAAATGATTGAAATGGAATAGTTGGGATACTTCCACACTGGTCATTCTTTACAGTATTGACACCATTTGTTCACTAATTTATTCCTTTATTCATTCATTTATTTCTGACATTCCTCCCAAACTATTCCATTCTTGTAAATTTCCCTATTGTGGTCCTCTTTGTTTGTTTTTAAACATTTTTGCTTTGTCTTTAGTTCTGGGGCCTGCCTTGATGAGGGGAAAGCCCCAGGATGGATCCGCAGTGGCGGCAGGTCATTTATATGGCACAGCAGCCATTGTGGAGCCATCCCAGGGTATTCCCCTGAAGCTCCGGTTTTAAAAAGTTGGGATTTACCCCTACTTTTTCAGCTTGTGGAGAGGTGACCACGTCATCTGCCATCTGTCACCTTGCTCCGGAGCTGCTTTGGAGGTGTGTCTGGGCAGATGGTGAACCCTGATTGGTCATTATCTGCCCTGGCAGGGGAAAGAAGGCGGGCCAGTGATCAGAATGGCTGCTGGCCCACCTCCACGTTTCTCCAGCATGGGAAGAAGCCAAAATAAGGTTTAAAAAATGGGGATGCGAGGAGGTGCGGGCACTCCATGCTTGGGCATGGCGGTGCCTCTAAAGAAAAGGAAAAAATGGGAAAGCGAGGAGGCGTGGACACCCCATGCATGGGCGCTCTTCCTCGCATGCAAACCCCGTGCTTGCTTCTTCGTGTGGGGATAATGTGAAGGAGCGTAAATGTGGGGGGTTGGGGGCTTGCGGCGCCAATACGATGTCATCAAGATGCAGCCCAGGTTACAGAAGTCAAACAATATCTTGGTTCATTGACCTTTCAATTTCTGCCTGATTTTTAAGTGTTAATTAATCACTTGTTTAATACACCATAATTCATTGCTCACAGATCTTAATTCCCATTGACACATCAAGTTTCATTTCAAACATGTTGAAAAGGGAGTCCTCTTTCCTTAGTTCTACCTTACCGTCACATTCCCCCCGCTTCTATCCCACGATACTTCCTCTTAATTCACACAGGGGAAGAAAGAGGAAGTAAATAATGACCACGTGGCCCATTCAGTGGCCATTTTTATTGCGCCGCTTTTCCTGCAGACAGCAGGAAATGGCAGCACATTCTGTTAAAAAAAAGGTGGAATTAAAGGGGTCTATTTTGTGATGGAAAGAAGGCAAGAAGGAGCAGGAGATGCATGGGAGGTGGATGTCATCATCAAAAGGACCCATGAACATCTGTAAGTGGGGAGTAACAAGTATGCGATAAAACGCTCGTCTGATGATGCTCCTATGCTCTCCAGAGTCCTCTATAGACTGATGTAGGTGTCCACCCATGTTTTACTATATTTATAACTTCAATAAATTTCATCCCTGCCCCTTCAAACTTGTCTTTCTTTAGTTGCCCTCAAGCTATCCTTAACTTTCGTGGCAATTTCTCCAGGAGAGCGATCTACCATACTCTCTGATAACAACTTTCAATATGAACCCCTTTACAATCCTTCCAGTGTTTGGCTATCAACCATTTTGCCACTAACAGTAAATGGCTCACTAATTCCTTTCCTTGCAGATCAACATCTAATCCGATATATAACTTTAACAAGGCTAAGACCTCCATCACACACTAAATTGCTGGTGTGATGGAGCTCTAAAAGTGGAGATAGGTGAACCGATTGTCCCATTATAGAATTAATCTCTTGAAACACTGATTTCCACAATATGTTTACCTTAGAGCATGGCCACCACATATGCATATCCATTCCTGTACCTGAGCACCCCCCCCCCCCCAAGGCTCATTACTTATGAGATACCATCTGTGGGTTGTTTAACATTAATTCCCTATTTTTAACTAATATTGTTTTATATGGACACTTATCCCACAATGCATTCCAACTTTCTTCCTCTTTGTGAATTCTGTTTTCCACACCATCCAGAGTGAGTCACTTATGCCTGTTTCAGATGCTACAATCTACTTATATAAGTTAGATATCAAGCCCATTGTTACTCCTGCATATGTCAAATGCTGTCAATTTCCTAGTAGCTGGTGTTTGCATTGCTGGCTGAGAGAGAAAAGAATGTACTTGTACGATGGTTATCCACTGTACTCTCTCCTGACCTAATTTTTTCTCCAATTGGTCCTGACTAATCAATCACCCGTTTCTATAGAAATCCATGAGACGATAAAGTCATTTGGATTCTAATTGGCCACTGTTCTGTTTGTTTTAATGTGCTGGTCTGTAACAATTTTTCTTTTTAGCTTCCAATGTAATTGCAACACAGACCTTCCAGATGTGAATTGGCAAAATGCTATTGTTTCCCCTGCTGTAGAGAAGTGGCTGGATTGGTTTTATTAGCCCTGCCTTCTGTTTTTCACATCCACCTGCTTCACCATAATCATTTCCACCCAGTTCCTTCTCTCTCTGGTGAAACTGACAAGGTGGCAGAAAAGCTTGGTCAATTCCACTGCTTCCACCTCACTTTCCTTTTAATTAAGGTACTTTGCAAAATAAAAGTTAAGCTTCACAGCAGCATCAGAAAAGGTCACGTTAATGGAAAGGCATAGGTAGGTGCTCTGTGGAAGGAGAGAACTATCCAACCTTGGGGCTGTCTATATGTGGGGAAAGCACCAGGATGGCTCCGTAGTGGTGCTGTGTCATTTATATGACATAGCAGCCATTATGGAGCCATCCCAGGGCTTTTCCCTGAAGCTCCGAATTTAAAAAGTTGGGAACTTACCCCGACGTTTTTCTGTGCAGCAAGGTGACAATGGTGCATCTGCGTCTGTTGCCATGCTCCGAAGTTGCAGCGGAGGCATGGCCAGGATACCTGATTCCTCTGCCATTCCTGTTCCTGCCTGTCGTCTCCATCCTGATGGTGCGTGTTCTGCCCCCCTTTCCATTCTGTCCTTGCATGCCATGTATATGAATATGAATGCTATGTTGTGTTATAGCTACTTTTTAAATTTATTTGGCATTTTGTCCTGCCCAGACAGGAGGGAAGAAGTGGGCCAGTGAGCCAAATGGCTGCTGGAATGCCTCTTTTTTTTAATTATTATTATTTTTATTTTTCAACATAACATCATACAACATAAACATAAAACAACATAAAATACAATACATATTGCATACCCCCATGTTCCCCTCCCCCCAGGAGACCTTCAATTATACATTATTCTTCTTTCCAAAAGTGTAAAGATTATTTTGAAGGTATTTGCCCCTTCCCCGTTCTTAATACATATTCCAAAAATGGACTCCATATATCTCCAAAATCATCCTTACTGGACATTCCCCTCTTTATTTTCATTTTACACGTTAGCTTATCATTAAGTGCCATGTCCCATATTTCTTTATACCATTCTTCTATGGTATATATCCCTTGCCCCTTTCCAGTTTTTAGCAATCATTAATCTGACGGGAGCCAGGAGGTTGTTTATTAATTCTCTCTTATTTATATTCTCATTGCCTTTATCCCATATTGCTAGTAGAGCCAGCTTTGGGCTTAATTCCAAATTACTTCCAATTATATCACTTATTTCTTTAAACACCCTTTCCCAAAATTTTTGTACATGTTTACAGTTCCACCACATATGGAAATAAGTTCCAACCTCCTGACATCCCCTCCAACAATTCTTGGGCACTTTTTTATCTATCTGATGAAATCTTACCGGCGTTAAATACCATCTCCATACTATTTTATAATAATTCTCATTAATTCTAATCAACAAAAGCTTTAACATTCTTGCATCCCATATCCTCCCCCAGTCTTGTTCATGAATTTGTTCCTTTAAATCATCTTCCCAAATCATTTTAAGCGAATCTCTATATTCAGCCTCCTCCGTCAGGATTTTATATATTTCGCTAGTCAAACCTTTTCTAGTTTTAATTACTTCCTTCTTTCCTCTTGATTCAATTAAATCTTCAAATCTTGTATTATTTCTACACTTCTTATTTATCTTTTTCCATTCCTGTGTCCATTTTTCCAATTGTAAGCATTTGAACCAAGCTATCTTTTGTCCTTTCACCAGCTCTCTAATTTGCTCCTTATCTGTCATTCTTTCCATCCAATTCCTTAGCTTAATAATTTCCTGACCCTTCAAACTTCCTTCCAATTCTACTTTTAAATTCCTTGGGAAATGTCTCACAACTACCACTGGGGCGAGTGGAGAGTCTCCTGGTATTAAATTCCCTTTAACTTTCTCCCAGATCTCTAGAATGTTTTTCAGCAACGGGTTGTCCAGTCCCCTCAAATCTTTCTTTTGGATTTTATTATAAAAAAAAATATTTTGCAATTTAAAATCTAGTTCCCCTGTTTGCGTTTCTAACCATTCTAAATCTTCCTCCTCTAATATACTATTTATAACATATCTAACTGATTAGCACTATAATAATTCTTTATATTTGGAAGTCCCAAACCTCCTTTCTTTTGTGTCTTATACCATAGCCCTAATAATCCTAGCTCTCTTATCTCCATTGCAATAAGCATTAATCATATTTTGCCAGCTCTTTAACTCTACATCCGATATTTTAATCGGTAGCATTCTAAACAAAAAATTAATCTTGGGTAATATCTTCATTTTTATAATCGCTATTCTACCAAACCAAGAGTGTTTTAATTTTCTATATGCCTCTAACTTTTCCCCTACCTGTTTTTTCAAACTTGCAAAATTAATTTCCTCTAGCCTATCTAAATCTTTTGTAATATTGACTCCTAAATAACGTACTACATTTTTAAACCTAAGACCTAACTTTACTTTACCATCCTCCTTCTCCGCTTTACTATAGTTAAATAACATCATTTCTGACTTCCCCCAATTAACTTGTAAACCAGTAATCTCCCCAAATTCTCTTAAATGCTCTTTAATCAGCTCCCCAACCTTCAGGGGATCTTCTAATATCAGTAATGTGTCATCCGCAAACATATTTATTTTAATCTTCTCCTTCCCTCCTATCCCCTTCAATCTTGAATCCTCCCTTATAACATTTGCCAAAATTTCTATCACTATCGCAAATAAGATCGGTGAAAGTGGGCAACCTTGTCTTGTTCCTCGGGCTAGTGTAATCTGTTGCGTTAACCCATCATTAACCATTATTTGTGCCTTATTGTTTTTATACAGTTGATCCATCACTCCCATAAATTTCACTCCAAGCCCAAATGTTTTCAAAATTATTTTAAGTGCTGGCCATTCCATGCAATCAAAGGCTTTGAATATATCCAATGCTAATAAACCTGCTTTTAAATTCCTTTTTTAAAATAATATTAATTATAATTAAAACTCTTCCAATTAAATTAGGCATTTGCCTTCCTGGGATAAATCCACATTGATCCTTTCTAATATACTTATGTATAAACGTACTCATCCTTTTTGCCATTATTGCTGTAAAAAAATTTGAATCTTGATTTATTAAGGATATTGGTCTATAAGATGCTGGATCAGTCAGATCCTTTCCTGGTTTCGGGATTAATATGATCAAGGAATGATCCCACGATGGGGGGGGGGCTTTCCCCCTTCTATTATACTATTAAATAATTTTTTTAATCTTGGTATTAAAATTCCTTTAAAAACTTTATAGTATTCCGGCCCCAAACCATCCACTCCTGGAGATTTCCCTCCTTTTAATTTAGCTATAATTCCTTCTATTTCTTTCTCAATAACTAAACCTTCCATATAATCCCTATCTTGCCCCAGCAATCTTATTTTCCATTTCCTCTCTACATATTCCAATACTTTAACCTGTGATCCCATATCTGATGTATATAATTCTCTATAAAATTCCTGAAATATATTTAATTTATCCTTCATTAAATTACAATTTTTCCCTGTCTTTCCCTCTGGACTTGTTCTAACTCTTCTCTCTCTAATTCTTTTTTCTTAGCTTGGATTTGGGCAAATAGGCGTTTATGTTTTGTCTCTCTTAGCTTCTGCTGGAATGCCTCTGTGTGCTTCTGTTGGTGATATATAATGTTTGTTTGTAGTTTTGTTTGTTTTCCTTCTCTGTCTCTAGACTGAAATCTCAGCAGAGTCACTTCCTCCCACACACCAGATAAATCACTTCTTTCCACAAGGATTTTTCTTTAAGGAAGTACTTTACTTAATCAGGCAAGCTTTTATAATGAACTGAAAAACAACTTAACTTTATGCTTTACAATCTTTTCCTTCCTTTGAGCAGCCTTTAACAAAATAATGATGCAAAACAATCTTTAAGCATTCCTTTGCCTTCTTGTGCTCTTTTTCTCATACAAACCGCATTGCCTGTTCCTCGCAACGTTCCTCCAGTTTACTTCTCCAGACAGCTTGCTTCTCTGAACTTTCACTTCAGCATTTACAGAAACAAAAAACACACCAGCCTCTGCATACTCAGCTTTCTTACTGACCACCCAGCCTGACTGAACCACCTTTTCCTGACTGACTAAACTTAGCTTTTTCCTTTCTTACTTATGCAGTTAATTCAGGTGTGTCTTCTTCCTTAATTCAGAACACCTGTTCTCAATCTCCACTCTCATTCACTAATCTTCCTCATTTAAAAATAATACGTTCTTAATTGTAATCCTTTCAATTACTAACAGCTTCCTCCAGCTGTGTTGGGAGAAAGAAATACCTCCACCTGGTGTCATCAAGAGAAAGAAAGCCCCAGGTGGGGAAAAAGGGGGGCATGGATGCACAGCGGCACTTGCGCGGCAACACGGCAGACAGAGCATGGAGTGGCGGCTCCTCATAGACCCTGTGCTTGCTTCTTGCCATGAGGACAACCCCACAGGAGCGCAAGTGCAGGGGTTTGGCAGTGGCAATGCGTCATCGTATAGACCCCCCCCCCCCATCTCCCTAAGCTTAGCTCAGCAGCAGGACTTAACCTTCCTGGGTGGAATCAGACTTCAACTGTCTGTATTGAAGTCAGACTCTTGCTTCATGCTGCTGACTGGGAGGGAGCATGCGGAGTGACTGAGTTTAGCACAACTGAGGGATAGGAAGAATGTTTGATGGTGATGGCTGCCAACCTGCCTTCCTTCCCTCCTGGCATTAGTGTTTCAAAACTGAAAAACCTGTTTGGTCGGAGTCAACAGTGAGAGCATATGGCCTCCATCACACCAGCAATTGAGTGCATTCTTGCCATGCCTGGTGTGCAGATTTGCAGCATGGTACTCACATGATGCTGTGCCTGTCCTGCTGACACTCCGCCTCTTCCCCAGCCTTTCCTAGAACGCTAAAAGTCTGGATTATTTTCCATAAATGCATCAAATGCGCCCTAAGCCTCTGTGTAGTTTTAAAGGAACTGGGGGCTTGAATGGATTGCATCAGGTCCTGGTAGGGAAAAGCGATCTCTCCCAGCAGCCGGCTCCAAGCCTCAATATAAAATCCAAACCTTGCATCCAAGGCTCAAAAGCCTTTTTAAAAATCATACAACGCCTGAATCTCTGCAGGGACAGGATTAGACTCCCTCATTGCCCCCCCAAAGAGCCACACTAAATGTTTGTTCCATTTTTGCCCAGGAGAAAGGCAGTCTGGTTAATGTACTCATCTGCCAGGACCTGACTGGAAGGAGAATGAGAAGGCACGGGGTGGAGTGGAGTGGAGTGAAAGAGCACCGGAACGAAGGATGTTAGGAGCGAAAGAGCAGCTATTCAGGTGAAAGGGATCATAAGCTTGACACACTTTTGCATCAGAGGTAAAAAAAACTGGAGGCAAACCAGGTGTGGGGGGGGATTAGGTGTGATGAAGCTCTATGTTTTGGCAATGCCCAGTAGTTACCCCTCTTTGGGAGGAGGTCATTATATGGAGAACACTCCTTAGCATTTACTTATCTACATGCTCTTTTACATTATCCACCTGCTTCCTGGAAGTTAACACACAGTCAATGTAAATTGATTCTCTGTGCCCTTTTGACAGCTAAAAGACTGATATTACAACATCGCAAAGATAAATGCTCACCTCCTATAATGCAATGGATTGAGAACTTTACAACGCTTTCAGTGTTTGAATGGGTGGTGTATAGACGCCACCTGCGAATGGATTACTTATTTGGATATTTGGGCTGCTTTTGTTGAAGTTTATGTATCATTCTTGGAAACCTATTTTCATGTATATATGTGCACACAAACACACAAATACACATATAAACACACAGACATTTCATATGTATGCACTGAAATTGATATATTCAAATCTAAGTAGCCACATTTTTTATTCTTTTATATATATATATATATATATATATATAAATTTTTTTTAAAAAAGAGAGTTAGCGCTGAGCTGAAGCAAATGGGCATGAATACCACGATGTGTGCATAGCATGATCATCAGATTGTGCACACCATGATCCTTCTGTCAAAGCATTTTCATATCTCTCTCTCTCTCTCTCTCTCTCTCATCTTTCCCAGTGTATCAATGTGGCTGAGTTTATTACCTTGGAACCTTCTTATACCCTCCAGGCCAACTGTAATTCCGAGGCGAGAAGGAACAGCTGAGACTCCTTATATTTTGCACAGATAAAAGCCCAGTTCCTCAATGGCTTTGCTGGTTTGAACTGCACAACATGACTGCTATAATGATGATTTTAAAAGTCTAGGAAGATAGCAGTTGTCCTTGCGTGGTTACTCAAGTGAAAAGCATGTCCTGATTCAACTCCCAGCTACTGTCAGCTATAGAGGTTGGTTTCTTTCTAACATGCATTCAGAATTAATTTGAAGAGTATGGACACTTGTTGTTACTCGCTGATGAGCAAGCCTGAGTGCTGGTGATATCACACGATTGACAGGCTGGGTGTTCAATTTATCCAGAAAGGGCTGCTTATGCTGCAGCAGAGGCTGATATATCGTAGCATTTGACACTGATCGTGATGAGTGGTGTGCAATGTCAACATAAGAGATGAGAAGTTAAAACTGCATTCTAAAGAGGAAGACTGCAGAGACTGATGGAGAGAAAGGCCATGCCTGGCTTGAATTATATTACTGTAAAAGGTGATGGTGGAAAAGACTTGCTGTTTAATAGCATGCTCTGCTTCCCTTTTGGGTAAAGCCTAGTTTGACAATAGGAATAATGATGACTTCACTCTTGGATTAGGAGGAAATGCACCAGGATATAGGAAATGGAAGGCTGTCAAATTTCTTCCAGTAATGTATCATGTCTTGAAGAAAGATGGCTTTCGAATCACCTTCACCTTCCATGTTTCGCCACCCCAGCTTGTCCCAGTACAAGGACATATTGCATCCGTGGCACAGGATATTGGCAACCTCCATAAATCAAGAAGATATTGGGATGAAATAAGCAGCCACAGAAATGCGCTCTTGCTAGTCTAAAGAGTTTAAAAACCGTGAGGCCACCTCTCCTCATTGCCATAATGGTAAAAATCTGAAGATCAGCTTTACAATCTGCTCTTTTTTTCCCCACCCCGCCCTTATGAATTCTAACCAGTGGAGGGTATGTCAACATTTTGTTTTGACAGTTTTTGCAACAATTAGAAAAGAGGCACAAATTGCCTCTTGAAATTCTCCACTCTATTTGTGGGCAGAGAAACTGGGTGGGGTGGGGTGGGGGACAATTTAACTGAATTTCTCCAGGGGGAGGAGAAATTCTCATCAGCTGCTCACCATTGGAAGGGTTGTAGCACAGCTTCTCTCTCTTTTTTTCCTAAGTGGTTTGAGAGTTTTTGTACTGCCACTGGAAGTGGCAACATCATCCAGTTGTGTTGGCAGGCTGGGCCCCATTTGGAATCCACCAGAATGCAGGTTTGAGAGGGGCAGTGATGTGTCAAGCTCCAGGGAAGAGGTGGAGCTAGTGTCGTGACAAAATCTGTCCTCCAACTTTCTGAGGGTTTTCTTCCCTCATTAAATAAGCTTCCATTGCTCTGCTCCATTTTCAGGGTGTTTTATCATTTATTTTGTGGTGATTTCGAGCTTACCTAATCACTGTGAGGCAGATGAGTGTGCTGTGTGTGTGTTTTCTTTCTACTACACATCTCTCCATTGTTCTGCAGCCTCCTGGGCTGCCTGTGCTTCCTGATCTGAAAAAAAACCCAGTGAGAGAAATTACTTCATGATGTCTTCCCTTGGGCTTTAATTGAAGTGTGGGAAGCTGACGAAGTTACAGGCTGCCAAAGAGATGATTGTACAATGAAAGGCCGGACTCTTGTGCACACTCCTCAGCCACCTAGGCTGACCAGATAAAATCCAGGTCAGGCCTCATGTAACTTTAACAGTTGTAGAGAAAAGGGAATTTCAGCCAGTGTCATTTGTATGCAATTAGTTCCTGGTGAAATTCCCTCTTCATCACAACAGTTAAAGTTGCAGGGGCCCTGACTTCTTTTGTATATGGTCACTCTAGTAGGGTGACCATATTTTGGAAACTAAAAAGGAGGACAACATGGCCAGTCCCCAAGGGGGCGTGCCCACCAACATGGCTGGCCCCCAAGGGTTATATGTCTGATTTCACAGCACACAATTAAGACAAACCTGTTCTACATAACATCTTAATGGTAAAATCACTGAAATAAAGAACAATGTATCTGAAATTAACTTCACTCACTCCTATTTTTGTAGCTTTTGCTGTACTTTAAGGCTTTTGCTACACTCTGTGCAATACAGTCTCCCTTTCTCTCAAATATCTTTTCTGACTGCAACTCCTTCACTGGATGACCATAGTCTCACGTTTTTAAACATTTAACACTCTTTCCCCATCACCTGGAACAAACTGGACCAAAGGCTTGTTGAAATCACTTCTCACTAGCACCTCTTAGCTTGTTTCAACTTCTCGTTTATCAGTGAGAAACTAATCTAAAAATGAGTCATTATATTTCTGGTTCATTAGCCATGTAAACAAGCCCATGGTCAGTAAACAAGCCCATGGTCAGTAGCAATTCAAAGAAAGGCCAGAACAGATGCCAGTTAACACAATGCTAGACAAGGATCTTTCCGTCCTTTTATCCAAATATCTCCTGAATTTACACTGCAGAGAACAGAAATCCCAATCAGGGACTAAGGGAAACTGCCCAAAGAAACCTCAGAAATAAGTCTCATTGATTTAAATAAAGCTTACTCCCAGATAAATGAATATAGGATTGCAGCCTCTTCACATCTACTCTAGCAAACACAAGCCCTTCCTGTCAAGGAGAACTATGCACTCACCAGAACCTGACATCGTGGATCATGCAACCAACAGGAGCTCTCCAGAAAGATGCTTTCAGAGCCTAGGAAATCCAGACACTTTCAAACAAGTCAAGCCAAGCTATGCTATGCTGGGACAGAACAATTCTGAGACAAGACAATACTTTGCAATCGACTAGACATAACATTTATAAACAAAAAAAGAAAAACACAACTAACTCATTGACATAACAATACCTAATCACAAAAATGTTGCAGAAAAGGAAGAGGAAAAGAGAGAAAAATATACACCACAGGCTATGAAAATTAAATAACTGTGGCAGGAGGGAAAAGTTACAATTATTCCGTTAGTCACAGCAGTCACTAGCATCACATCATATATTTTTTACAGAAAACCTTCAGAAACTAGGCCTTCCAAAACATGTCCACACCAACATCCAGAAAGCAGTCCTTCTTAAAACATGCTCAAGTCAGGAAATTTCTGAACAGTAAAAGACAGCATGACTTGGCAAAGCCAGTCATGTTCATCGAGAAAAACCACCAAGAAAAGAGACCAGATACAAAAGAAGGGAGGAATCCAGATTTGCCATGGGTGGCTCTCGGAATGCCTGTTTCAGCCACTTCCAGAAGTGGCTGAAATAGGCCTTCCGAGGCCTGTCCATGGCAAATCTGGATTCCTAATGCCTCATCGCCATAGCGACAGTGCACTAGGACCCTGGATTTGCCATGGGTGGCCCTCAGAATGCCTGTTTCAGCCCCTTCCGAAAGTGACTGAAACAGGCCTTCTGAGGCCAGCCCTCAGCAGATCCTTCACCCTAGTGCTTTGTCGGCATGGCAACAAGGCACAAGGACCCCGGATCTGCAGAGAGCAGGCCTCGGAAGGCCCGTTTCAGGAAGTGCCCCAAATGGGCTTTTTGGGGGGCTAAATTTCCGGATTTGCCACCCGAAAATGGGATTTCCACCCGGATCAGGATTTCCCTGCAATTTCCCTGACATGTCCGGACAAATCCGGGTGGATGGGCACCCTACACTCTAGTATAGTGCATACACCTTTAACTGTTGTGATGAAGAGGGAATTTCACCAGGAACTAATTGCATACAAATGAGACTGGCTGAAATTCCCTTTTCTCTACAACTGTTAAAGTTACATGAGCCCTGACCTGGATTTTATCTGGTCAGCCTACAGCCATCTTCTAAGACCCCCTCTAGATGGATTCCGTTTGACGCCTGTTCCTCCGATTATGCGCATCTTCTCGGAAGCACTTTATTGTAAATGCTTGTATGCAGGAGGTAATTGAGCACTCAACAGGTGACCTTACCTGTTGTTTCAAATGTGCTTTACAAGTAGTTAATGCGGAGAATCGCTTGTTCACATATTCAAAATGCGCTTTAACGGCCGGAGCAAAATAAAACTCGCTATTTAACGCGCATTCGATAATGCGCATAATCGGAGAGAAAACGCGCCTCTACGCCCGATTTGCGCTCCATTGTTGTAGAGGTAAATTTTTTTAATGCGCCTTGAAAGAGCTTTAAATGCCTCTTGTAGAGGCAGCCTCTGTAAGGTAAGTGCAAGAAACCTGGATCCAACCCATGATAATTTCTTTAAAATTTACTTCTTCTTTGCATTTCTTTTTGAAAGAAATATTTTTCACAGAGAGAAGAAAGATGGTGCTCTGATGCCCATAAAGGGGGCCAATTTATCAGGAATAACTATGAGCTTTTCTACACACAGTATTGTGATCGTGATTCCTTACTCACTGTTGTTTATGGGTTCTTTAGATAATGTCATGAACCTCCAGAATTTTTTAGCGTAGGGAAAATGGAGTATTATTTCTGAAAATGAAAGCACTGTTAGTGTATTGTGCTATTTTGCTATAGCACAGTGTTTCCTAGAGGTTATATAGTGGGAAAACAAGAAAGGAAAAGTTCCGCATGTAGTGCTTGGATCTCAATTCTGCAACAAAACTGAAAGTAGATAAAGCGATTAACAGCCTCATGTAGCAAAGCTCTAAAACTCTGGCCCAAAACATATCTTCAGTGACAGATTAATTGAATGTAACTACTACAGTAGTAAGTAATTGTCAGCATTTTTGTCAACTATTAAAAATCCAATTCCCAGCATCTGTCATTGTGACGCCACAGCCTCAAACACCAGGCTTAGACGCACACACTATAGCAGAGGGAAAAGGTACTGAGGTTTTGAAAAGGTTCTTCTGTGACTATACTGGTCTGAAGGTTTAATGTAATGTGTTTTCTTCTGAACTAATAGAGCAGGTGACAAAGCCAAGCTGACACATGGTTTGTGGTAAAAGAAAATGTTTATTGTTGTTTACAGTTCTTAGTTCCTTCAAATTCATTTTTAAACCTGCCTATTCTTAATAATTCTAGTAATCTTAATAATAATCCTATATCCTTAAAATCTTATATTTATTTACTCTTCACACACTCCTGACAAGAACACACAGCTAAACACATCTATCTTCAGCCTAACCACCCTCAACCCAACCTACTGAGAAACCACTCCCTCACCCCATATATACTCCTCTCCCTCCCTTTTCCAGCATCACCAGCCACACCCACTCAGTCCAACATTCTGCACTCTCCAAACACACTGACCCAGACATACCTAAGGAGACAGAAATGTGGGGTATCGCCACAGTCATACTCCAGCATCACACTCCAGTGTCACATCAAGGAACAGAATCCAGGGTGCTTATGAGCAGATGAAAAGATGGAGCTCTTATTAATTACAGGACTGACTCAGTTTCCATTGATTTCTATGAGACAAACTAAATGGACAGGAGTAGGTAAAGTTGTTCAGGGGAGAGCAAGAAATTGGGGAAACCAGGGGGAGGGAGAAGGTTATGTTTCCTCCCCACATTATTGGTGTCACTGAGCATGGGTCCCCTGCCACATGCCATTCTCTCCTATGGGGAAAAGGGAAATGCTACGCCACTTTCATGGGTGAAAAATGTTATCTGTTTGGAGAGTTTTGTCCAAAGCTTCTCTACGTTGTAGAAATACTTATAGCAGTGGCAGGGACTGAAGCCAGTTATCATATAATCCATTTACTGGACAAAAATAAATTCATGTCGACACATCTGGTAAAGGAGAAATTCGGTTGAGGGAACCAATAAGGCAAATTGGGTGTCTCTGGAACCCAGAGAGAGAGAGAGAGAGAGAGAGAGAGAGCTGAAGCTTGGGTGTCAGTGGGGACAATTGATCCAAGTGAAAGCAGGCATTCCTGAGGGACTTGCTTCTCAGTTTCTGAGGTCAGTGGAGCTGTAAATCCACTCTGGGTTTGAGTCAGAACCAGTCAGAACTCTAAAGGAGCTATCCAAGGGTCTGAACCCAATCCTCCAAATACCCTGTGGGATAGCTCCCTTAGAGGTCGGACTGGTTCTGACTGAAACCAGAGCAGATGCATAGCCCCACTGACATCAGAGTCACCAGCCTCCATTGCAAGGAAATCACCAGTTGATGCAACATCCTTGTTCCTCTCTGTTGTTCCAAGAAGCCAAGTGATGTTTGATGAAAAGAGAGTGGGTGAATGAATGGGTGTGCAGTTCTGAGAAAAGGTAGAGATTCTACTTATGGCTGGTTGGAACTGCTAGCTGCTACAGTCACCTGGAAGCTTCTTGCCATGTGAAGCCTCATTCTCAGGTTCCTGCATGCGTCAGAGTGCTCTTTTATACTACAAATGCATCTCCTCCACTGTCTTTAACATGATAAGTGATCAGATGTTTACACACAAAAATCTCAGGAGAGAATTTAAATTTTAAAATACACTTATAGTCTCAGCTATGAAATCAATCTAAAATTGTTCTAAGCATATGAGATTACATTTAGCACAAGAATGCTAGCAAGACGAATTAGGAGAAAACACTCGATGTACTTTTTCTTTCTAGAGAACCAGATGGGGACATGATCCTAATGAACTTTGCATTTTTTTAAAGTCTTTATTGTATATCTTCTGTTAAAGAAGAGCTGGAATATATAGTATCCATTTCCAATCATCCAGAAATACCCACTGCCTTTTCTCATGCTTCTCATTCAACCCAGCTACTTTCTGTAAATATTGGGAAAGTCTGGTTATCATAAATCCCAAATTCAAAGATGCATACCACAAAGTTGCCCTGATCATTCGGATGGGATTTTTGGACTATAGTGATGACCCTCTTTCCTTCCAGTGCTTCATATACAGGTTGAAGAGAAAGGAGGGGAAAAAGCAGATTGTGTCTTACCGCTGAAGAAGACTGTACAACATGATATAAGCAACACTTTACCTTGAAATGGAGTTTCCGTTCCCACTCCTCTTATTCCTTAAACAGGTATACCAGAAGAGAGGGAGTGGGCTGGGTGGGGGCTAGGACAATTCTAACATTGGCCAGGGTGAGCTGAGTCCACTGGAATGATCATGCAAAAATGCATAAAAGTTGTAGTCAAGGCTAATGGATAAAGAAGAGGGATAGATGCATCCCATTTTCTAGGAGCCAACAACTGAACCACTATCTTGCTCGCTGTCTCTCGGGAACAGAGCTTTATTGTGAAGGGAGGAGCTGAGCTGAGCCTCTGGGTAAAGGGGGAGGGGGAAGGAGATGGAGTTGAGGTTGAGAGCAAAGAGACCAAACTCTGAACAATGACCTTCTAGTTCTTCTACCATTCTATCAGATTCACACATTGTGCCTTTAAGAGTTCTGCCTGAAACCCAGAGTGGATTCACATCCTCTGCCTAAAAGGAAGTAATTCTTCACATAGTGCATAGTTAAACTATGGAATTCACTACCATAAGATGTAACGCTGCCCTGAGATCCTAGAGATATAGGGCAGGATACAAATGTATGTATAAATGAATGAATGAATGAATGAATGAATGAATAACGATGGCCACCAATTTAGATGGCTTTAAAAGGGGAGGTGATTAATGGCTACTAGTCCTGATAGCTCTATGCTACCACCTGTATCAGAGGCAGTATGCCTATGTATACCAGTTGGGAGAGTGCGTTTGCACCATTGTTCTGCTTGTGGTTTCCTGTGGGCAGCTGGTTGACTACTGTGTGAACAGAATGCTGGAGTAGATGGACACTTGGGTCCCCTCTACAAGGATTCGCTTTTGCGCCTGGTTAGGTGATTATGCGCATAATCGCTGAAGCGCATTTACGCCTAATACCTCTGCACGAGAGGCGGCGAGAGGCGGCGAAGCGCATTAAGGGATGACCAAAATGCGCTTTACAAGTAGTTAATGCGCATAAGCGCTTGTTCACATAGGCAAAATGCGCTTTAACGGCTGGAGCAAAATAAAACTCGCTGTTTAACGCGCATTTGATAATGCGCATAATCGGAGAGATAACGTGCCTCTACGCCCGATTTGCGCTCTGTTCTTGTAGAGGTAAATTTTTTAAAGCGCCTTGAAAGAGCATTAAACCTCTCTTGTAGAGGCAGCCTTGGTCTGATCCAGCAAGGTTCTTCTTACGTTCTTATGCTCTTACAGATCCCTCCAGATGTTTTGACTACAACTTCCATCAGCCCCAGATAGCATGGCCAATGATCAGAGATGATAGGAGCTGCAGTCAAAATCTTCTAGAGGATACCAAGTTGGTGCAGATGCACAATGGTGTTTTAAACCTATGAATTGGGGCTAATTTCCTCCTGATCGTGAGTTATGTGATTCCTACCCCCGCCTTTAGTAGAATTAAAATGAATACCATCTCTTCTTCCTTCCTTCCTGGGAATAGAAAGGATTCCCCATATTGCTCGTAATTTGCAATGTTGTCCCTTACTCTTTAGTGTAAGAAATAGCCGTGTATTATTCTTCATGTTGGGTACCGTCCGCTTTTGTGCAACTATCACCTTATCTGCTGGGCCAATGAGACCGGTAATGGAAACTCTGGCCAAACAGATTCGCTTCTTGATCAATAGTTATTTACTTCTGAGAGGTCAGAGCTTGGCTAATATAGCTGAATAATTTTATTGATAGATACCATAACAATGAAAAATAAAGTTTAAAATGGAAGATGAATACGGCACTTTCTTCAGAACCGAATATTATTATTATTTGGGAATTTTAATAGCTGCTTGAGTGTCGAAAGGGCAGACAACAAAAGCATTGAATAATTGTCCTAGGTCCATAATCAGACTTTCATTATTGACCTCTGCTAATATTCTACTGTAAGTGTCTGCTAAATTGGTTCCTTGGGGCTTGAAATATACAGTGATGTTATGAGTTCCTATCGTAAATTGCCACGCAGAGAAGCCGTGAGCCTCCTGAAATAGTGTCGGCCCTAGTTTGATCAATACTCAATTCTGTGCCGTGCAATAGGCAACTGTTTCCATAGAAACATTGATGTCACAGAGGTTGAACAGTGGCTGTTACAACAAATCATTTCCTTTGAGCAGTTGTAATTGACTATATGTACAGTTGGCTGTCACCAGAGACTATTTACATCAAGCCAGTAACAGAGCTGCATTAGTTATTCCAGGACTAAGAGGGTTAGCTCTTCCTTTGGTGACCTTACAAATACTTAGGAGGATGTTGCTATGGCAACCAGAGATACAGCAGGCTGAGCAATAATGCAGCCCCGGGATGTGGCAGCATCCTTTTTGGAACACGAGAAGCGTTTTTAATGAAGTTTATTTTGCCATTGCATCACATAAAAAAAGGTTGTGTTAAATAACTCCCCTGCCCACCTGTGCCGAGGTCAGATTTGGCAAGAAACAGGCAACCATTGGGAGGTTGTGTTGAAAATGTACCATACAGGCAAACTCCATATTCTAGTAAGTCAAGGTGTTACAGGAATATTACTGAGTGAATACAATGGTGGTCATCTTCAAACATTGTGTATGGACATTTAAGTTTAAAGCAGCCTTGTCCTATCTGGCATCCTCCAGATTTTTAGACTACAACTTCCATCAGCCCCAGTCAGTATGACCAATGGCTAGCAATGATGGGAATTGAAATACAAATCATCTGGAGGGCACCAGGTAGGGGAAGGCTGTATCAAGAAAAAAGTATAAATAAAAGGGCTGCCCTTTCTTTGCCCCCCCCCCCCCAGGTGTTCCTGCAAAACGGAAACGGGTACCAAAGAGTTGCTGGAAAGGGAACATTTCTCCAATCAGTTTGTATAACAAAAGTGCTATGTTAGATAGTGATTTACTGCAAGGACCTGGGTCTTTAAGGTGGATACAATGAGATCTCGCCTCTAGGCTGCAATTTGTATTTTGTATCATGGTATGTTAGGAGTGAGCTCAAACTACTCACTTTCTTCCCCGCACAAATTGTTGATTCCTGAAAAAACACCTCCTCTTTTGTGACAATTTTTTTTTTTTACACATCTTGAGGAGTTTGTGCCTATTTGTTTACATTGCCCAGTTTTGAAAGCTGAACACAGGGCCTGATCAGACAACACACTAAGCCATGGTTAGGCCACTAACCCTTTTGCAGAAAGTGGTTAGTGAGCATCTACACACTGTAAGGACTAAGCCATTCAGACGATCTGTTCAAGCCAAGTTCCAAGATGTTAAACTTAACAGTGAATGTCAACTCTGAGGCCTCACACCGAATTCCGACTCTAAATTTTTTGGATGGCTTTTAAAGGAGATTGGATAAATTCCTGGAGAAATTTATCAATGGCTACCAGTCTTGATGGATATGTGCTACCTGTAGTATCAGAGGCCGTAAGCTTATACACACCAGTTGCTGGGGAACATGGGCAGGAGGGTGCTTTTGCACTGTGTCCTGCTTGTGGGTCCCTGGTTGATAGCTGGTTGGCCACTGTTTGAACAGAGTGCTGGACTAGATGGACCCTTGTTCTGATCCAGCAGGGCTCTTCTTATGTTCTTACTTCCAGTGATAGGCACACTTAGCAGTGGGAGGCAGTGTGCATTTTCCCCCTGGCTGGGAGCCTTTTTACACAAGTCATTTATTGTGCACTCATGATTCCTCACTCACAATAGTTTGTGGGTGTTTTACATATCATCCTCCAGGACGTCTTTGCAACCATTTCTGTAGCTTTATTTTTTTTGATCCAGGAAAGTCTGGTATTACCTGGAAATGGCGGGATCAAACCCTATTGTGCCTAGTCCGGACTAGGCACCTTTGTGCCTAGTCCGGAAACTTCAACTAGTTCAAAATATGGCAGCCAGGTTGGTCACTGGTACATCTAGGAGTGACCATATTACGCCAGCTTTAAAATCGCTCCACTGGCTGCCAATTAGTTTCCGGGCGAAGTATAAAGTGTTGGTCATTACCTTTAAAGCCCTACATGGTTTGGGTCCAGGTTACCTGCGGGATCGCCTTCTCCCGTACAATTCGCCCCGCACGCTCAGGTCCTCTGGGAAGAACTTACTGCGGTCGGCCAAGACTAGGCTGACAACCGTTACCCAGAGGACCTTCTCTTCTGCCGCTCCCAGACTGTGGAATGACCTGCCGGAGGAGACTCGTCAACTTAACAGTCTTTTAGAATTTAAGAAAGCTATAAAGACTGTTCTCTTCCGGCAGGCATATCCAGTGTAATTTTTAGAATGTTTTAAAGATGTTTTAGGATGTTTTAATGCAGTTTTAATAATAATTGTCATGTTTTTAATTAGTTTTATGTATTTTATCATGTTGTTGTTCCCCGCCTCGATCCAGATGGAGAGGCGGGTAAGAAATAAATTGTTGTTGTTGTTATTATTATTATTATTATTATTGTAGTTGTGCAATTTTGCTATATCAAAGCGCCACCTAATAGTTGTGTAATGGAACATATGGAAAGACAGAGAAAGAAAACCCTGGGGGAAAACATGTGTAAAGGAGCTGATGTTAATCCCACAAAGAATCCAGAAAAAGAAGCCTCAATAAAGTGGCCGGTTAAAAGCTTCATGTAGAAAAGCCCCAAGAAAAGCCTCAAAAAGCCTCAAATCTCCAGCAACAGTGCTGTCTATCTGCTTAGTGGCAGGAGGGGTGGCACAGGGACAGATTCAGTTCTTCCTTGCTCCTGTCTGAACAAACACAGCATACATTTGTGCACACAGTTCCTTGTGTAACATGAGATGTACACAGAAGTTGGCCTTTTGTGTGCACATCTGGCCCTAGAAAGATCAGAGGTACAAAATGAAATATCTTCAAATAAAGCGGCATTTCAAACGCTAATTCTATAGACAGTTCTTAGTTCTTACAGTTTCAACATTATCATCATGTACTTGATATGAATTGTGCTGATATGTTCTAAAGTTATATAGTTCTGTATATAGTTATGATACATTGCATTTTAATCACTTTCTGATCATCAATTTTACTTTCAATGTTTGAACTTGGAGGTTGTGCTTGTTAGCCAACACCCTCCTCCCCTTGTAGGTGCAAACATTGTGTTTGAATTCATTTATGGCATTTATTTTGGGGGCCCTTTTGTACTATGGATGTCCTAAGCTACTTTCCCCCATGTTTCAACTCTCCAAGACCCCCTCTAGATGGATTCCGTTTGACACCTGGTTAGCCGATTATGCGCATATTCGCTGAAGCGCTTTATCGTAACTGCTTGTATGCAGGAGGTAATTGAGCACTCAACTGGTGACCTTACCGGTTGTTTCAAATGCGCTTTACAAGTAGTTTATGTGGAGAATCGCTTGTTCACATAGTCAAAATGCGCTTTAACGGCAGGAGCAAAATAAAACTCGCTATTTAACGTGCATTCGATAATGCGCATAATCGGAGAGAAAACTCGCCTCTACGCCCGATTTGCACTCTGTTCTTGTAGAGGTAAATTTTTTAATGCGCCTTGAAAGAGCTTTAAATGCCTCTTGTAGAGGCAGCCCCAGTTTCATCAGAGCATTCATATATATTTCTTGATGTAGGTAGGACAATTAATTTATGTTCTCAACAATAAATTTGTTAATTACTTTTTAATACACGTAATTGTAGTTTTACTTAACTTACATTATTTTATGCATTCACAAAATAAAAAGCACACCAGAAATGTCAAAATGTGCTACCTCCAGTATCTGAGGCAGTAAGCCTGTGTGCACCAGTTGCTGGGGAACACGGGTGGTAGGGAGCTGTTGCACCATGTCCTGCTTTGTTGGTCCCTGGTCAACAGCTGATTAGCCACTGAGCGAACAGAGTGCTGCACTAGATAGACCCTCGGTCTGATCCAATATGGCACTTCTTATGTTCATGTATGTTCAAAATGATTCATATATGCCATATATATATATATATATATATATATGGCTAAAGATGTAATCTAAGAATAACATATGTTCTAAATATGGCTTATATTCATTAATGTTCTGAAAATATAACATTTATCTTTATCAGATAACAACTGACCAAATATTTAATTGTGTATAAAATGCAAAATAAAATTGGATCAAAGTTTAAGATAAGTGGTTGTATCCAATTTTAGTTCAATTTAGAGTAGATCCATTGAAATAAATGGGACTTGTTAGACTAACATTGGATACAACCAAATAAAATATGGATTATAGAATTCTAAGGCTGCAATCCTGTGCATACTTAACTAGGAGTAATCCCATTGAATTCATATATAAGACATATATAAGATTCCATTGCTAATGTTAGAAACCACATATTGAAAGACAGCTACCATATATATATATATATATATATATATATATCATACAGTGAAAAAAAACTCCAAATGTCATATGTCAAGCATTAAGTATTGAATATCAAATATCAAGCATATTGTCTATGAAAGCTTATGCCATAATGCATTTCTTAGTCTTTAAGGGGCCACAAGACTAGGCTGACCATATGAAAAGGAGGACAGGGTTCATGTAACTTTAACAGTTGTAGAGAAAAGGGAATTTCAGCAGGTGCCATTTGTATGCAATTAGTAGGGATGTGCACTGGATCGGACCCGATCCACGATCCGAGTCCGGTCCAGTGGGAAATCGGATAAATTATCCGATTTCCGATCCAACAGCTGGATCCGCCGATCCAGTCCGAAACGATCCGAAAAGGGTCCGAACCAGTTCGGCGGATCGGCGGATCGGCGGGCGCCCACTGGCGCCCACCGCCGCTTCCATTGGCGGGCGCCAGCGGGCGCCCGCTGATGAAAGTGGACAGCAGGGGGGGAGGAGGGGGGCCCTTACCTTCCCGGCCCGTCCGCTCCCGTCCGGCGCCGGCGGCTACCAGCGGGCTCCGCAGCCTGCTCCAGGGTGGCGCGCCGGGTGATGTCATCACCCGGCGCGCTACTCGAGAGCAGGCCGCGGAGCCCGCTGGTAGTAGCCGCTGGCGCCGGACGGGAGCGGACGGGCCGGGAAGGTAAGCAGGGGGTGCGTGGAGGGGAGGAGGGGGCGCGCGGAGGGGGGGAGGGGGGCCCTTACCTTTCCGGCCCGTCCGCTCCCGTCCGGCGCCGGCGGCTACTACCAGCGGGCTCCGCGGCCTGCTCCAGGGTGGCGCGCCGGGTGATCACCCGGCGCACTACTCAAGAGCAAGCCGCAAAGCCGGCTGGCGGTAGCCGCCGGCGCCGGACGGGAGCGAACGGCCCTAAAAGGTAAGCAGTGGTGGGGAAGGGGGGCTTATCCCCCCCCGGAGCCGTCCGCTTCTATCCGTGGGCGCCCGCGGGCGCCAGCGGATGGAAGCGGACGGCCCCAGGGGGGGTAGGGAGCGCGAGGGAGGGGGCTTACCTGCCGGGGCCGTCCACAGCGGACGGCCCCGGGGGGGGGAGGGAGTTAGGCCCCCCCTCACCCACCCGCCGCCATTTTTTCCTCATAGACTTGCATTGCAATGCAAGTCTATGGGGAAAAAATGGCGGCCAATCCAAAAATTTCTGATTTTTGGATCGGGATCGTACTCGATCCGGTCCGGGGGGGCTCCGATTTTGTCCGAACCGATCCGTGACAAAATTGGAGGTCCCGATCCGGGTCCCAATCCGATCCGGGGGGTCTGTGCACACCCCTAGCAATTAGTTCCTAGTGAAATCCCCTCTTCATCACAACAGTTAAAGTTGCAGGCACTATACTAGAGTGACCATATACAAAAGAAGGCAGGGACCCTGCAACTTTAACAGTTGTGATGAAGAAGGAATTTCACCAGGAACTAATTGCAAACAAATGACACTGGCTGAAATTCCCTTTTCTCTACAACTGCTAAAGTTACATGAGCCCTGTCCTCCTTTTCATATGGTCAGCCTACACAAGACTCTTTGTTGGTTTTGCTGTATTGCTGTACTTGGGATATATTCAATAGATATCCCAAGTACAGCATCTATAAGAGTGCATGAGGACTGTGTGGAGGATAATGTCATTTCAGCAATCCTACAGTTGCTGCTGCTGTTTTTCCTTGTTAAAATAGGCTAGGGAATCTTTACAGGGTAAGCAAAAGATCTGAGATACGACTTTGTTTTGTATCCTGAATGAAAACACAAGAATGTAACTTATAGACCTCATTCACACATAACACTAACTCATGGTTCATTTAAACCATGAGTCATTGAATTCTGATCGTTGTGATGTGTCAACCCAGCTGTGCTAACAAACCATAGTTTGTTGTTAGGTAATGAACTCTGGGCTCTTCAAGCCATGGGTTGTCATTACATGTGAACCCAGAACTGTGAATTGTTTATTGGTTGTTTCACAAGGCTACAGAGATTGCAGGCAAGAGCAGCTGCTCTATATGCCAGTATTACAGTGCCACAAAGGCATTTGGAATACAGGGAGGGAGTGGGTAAAGGTAGAGGGAAACAACCAACCCATAGATTGAGAAAACAAAACCATGGCTTGCTCAATTGTCTCCCAGATAAACTCTGGGTAGGGCAACAAACCATGGTTTAACCATAGATTAAATAAACCATGAGTAAGCATCATGTGATCCAGGTAATAGTTTTCCTGCAATAAACAATCAGCCCATCTTGCAAAGACAATGGAAAGAACCAACTGTAAATTACTATAAACAGATATTTGGGCAATGTTAATTGCAAGTCTGAAATGCATATTGCCTGTTTAACCTTTCCTGCATGGACAGAAAGCTAGCAAAATGTCAAGACATGTTACCTGAGGAAACACTGTTATGTGAAAGAAGAGGAAAGGCTATTTACACCCTGCACATTAGACCTGTTTATGTAGGCTGGGAATTGGAATGGAGAGATCATTATGACAAAAAGGCAGATTAATTAAGATTGGTCAGCTCCGAAAGTCATGCCAACTACACAGCAATCAGAGATTTACTGTTGTGGAGAAAGGCAGCCATGCTTGAGGAGAGAAGCTTTGAATTATGAACTCCTGTGCTGTATTTATCACCTCAGACTGTCTCTAAGAGTGAAATGAAACACCTGCAGCTCTTCTGAAAGATTGGAATCTCACCAGGAATGCCACTGAACATGGAATTTATGTACTATCACTTTTTATACAATTAGGGTGCAATTCTGTGCTCACATACCTGGGAGTAAGCCCAATTGAATTCAATGGGACTTACTTCTCAGTAAACGTTTATAAGATTGCACTATAAATAAGTTACCCACGGAAAACTGGGACCAGTTGAAAAGTCAGTTTGTAAGACTTGCGATAGACATGCTCACGTTGTGTTAAAGGCCACCTGTCCAATCTGTGAATATAAGAACATAAGACCAGCCATGCTGGATCAGACCAAAAGTCTGTCTTGTCCAACATTCTGTTCATACAATGGCCAACCAGCAGCCCATGGGAAGCTCATGAGTAGGACCTGGGTGCAATAGCACCCTCCTGCATGTGTTCCCCAGCAACTGGTATAACAGAGTTGTACCGGCTCCGATACTGGAGGCAGCATTTATCTATCATGACTAGTAGACATTGATAGCCTTCTCCCCCCGTTAATCTGTCTAATCCCCCTTTAAAGCCATCCAAGTTGAATGCTTCACTGATTTCATCCTCCATCTCAAGATCATAGCATGTCCAGGGCTGCGTGTTCGTTTAAATTAATATCTTTGAATTTGTTATTAACTGTTACTTATTTTAAATTCAAAGAATTAATTTTCTTTGAATTTAAAATAAGTAACAGTAAATAATAACACATTCCCTTCCCTTCCTGTCTTTACAATGGAATCACCTCTTTGTCTTTTCATCTCTACGGCAACAGTTTGCTGTTCAGATGTCCCGATCATGCCTGCTCCTCACAGCCATTCTGTCCCAATGATCAGGTAGGCTCCTCATCTTGGCCTCCTGCTCACAAACTCATCCAAAATCTCCATTCTCCGAAGCCACCAGCTTCCTTCCTTCCTTCCCTCTTCTCTTCCCCCAACTGCCTTTTCAATCACCCTCCTCCCCACCTTCCATGTCTTGTTTCCATGACTCTCCCCTTGTCAACACTCTGCCCCCCTGACAATGATCCCATGACACACTGCTCTATGAGTTAATGTTTCATTTTCTCAGGTTGGTCTTTACAGGATTAAGATCCCAAACAAAGATTACAGCATATTTGGAAGGGACATAGGAAGATACCAATTTCGTTCTGTCAATGAAGGGAAATTGGGAGTGCTACAGGTAGCAGTCCTTGGGTTTCTCTACATAAGATTGTTAATCCACTGTATGTACTTTTGGTTTTCTCACAGAATTGAAATTTGAGCACTGCACAAGAAGCTACATTTCCTACGTTTCTGCTACATAACCTCTAGGTGGCACTGTGGTGTAGAACAATAATGCAAATACACAAGAGGAAATTGTGCTTTCTTTCACTTTCACAATTAAATGCCACATTTCCCCTGCTCTAAAAATAGTCACCGCAACTGCTGGTTAGACACAGAAGAGAAACTGGAGGGTGACAACTTTATGTAAAGAACCCATAACAACCCTGAGTAGGAAAGATGAGTGCACAATAAATGCCTCATGTAGAAAAGCCTCTTGTTAGCAAAGCCATGTAGGCATTGTTATGGATATGTGTTTTGATAGACTTTTGTCATATCCCCCCAACAAATGAGTGGCTTAACTGTGTTATGATGTACAATCATAATGCTCCAACCTGCTTTGATGCTGTGCTTCTGAATTGTGAGTGATGTGCAATTAAGCCAATTGCAAATACCATGTGTAACAAAGATTCAACCTCCATAGTGCTGCTCAAAAAGACTTTAAGTTGGATCCAGACTAAGTCATACTTAGAGTAGATCTATGGAAATAATGGTCATGACTAACTTAAGTCATTTCAATGAATCTACTCTAAGTATGACTCAGTCTGGATACAACCCTGGGCTTTTGAATGGGGAATGATGATTCAGGAACTGTGAATGTTGCATATCTGCTTTTACCAAAAAGAGCCCTGGAAAATGTGAAGTCTGTTTTGAGGAAGGTGAAAATATTCACGAAAATAAATTCAAAGCTGTATTACAGTGCAGCACTTTGCTCATCTGGTATTGCTTTTTAAAAAACCCAGAATTATATTCCTTTTAGCCCAAAATCCAGAGGTCAGCGAGAGAACACTCATATTAGAAAAATATAGATGTTTCCCCAGAGATGTTCTTATCTTTAACCATCTTGCTCTTCAAGATAACTGAAGATCTCAAGGCCTCTTTGGTTTCACAAACGTAGTTTCAATCATGTATCAAGTATATTCTGAGTGTGTAATCACAGTTACTGGATTGCAGTAAATTGCATGGAATGGAGCGTTCAGTGTGTGGACTGTGGCTCCCTTTCATTATATATGTTATACAATGTGTATGGTGTCATGTTTTGCATAGGTGCCCTCTCTGTGGGGTGTGGAGCACACAGCAAAGCAAAGCAAAAACAAAAAAATAAAAAATAAAAAATAGCAAATGTACCTCTTGAGTGAATGCAGAAAGCTGGGCGTATCTAGAAGGGAAAAGTGAGACATTTCTGGCTGTACTTTGAGTTGGTTGATTAGCAGAGAAAGGGTATGATAAAAATAATAAATTGGATCCAGACTCAATCATGCTTAAAATAAACCCATTGAAATCAATGGAGCTTAAGGTAGTCAGTGTTATTGACTACCCAATGTTATTTTGAATGAAAATTCAATGACGAAATGGCAGAGATTTCTGATTTCTAGTGCAACCATAATTCTGTTCCCTCTTCAGTTTGTAGAAAGGAAGAAGGACTCTCATAAAAAGATAACAGGGTGTTGTTGGCATGTAATAAAACCTGTGTCATAATGAAGGCAAATGCAGAACAAAATGGAATGGCACTCCTTAATTGCTGCACACTCAATATTTTCCCTATACCTTTCCACACAGGTTTTGTAAGTAGCTTTGTGTTTATATAATTGGCGCATACTATCTCTTTCCCCAGTCCACAACATTAGGATGCTGCCTTATACCGCTGGTCCATCAAACTTGGTATTGTCTGTATAGTAGCTGGTAGGGGCTTCCCCAGGGTTCAGGTGGGGGCCTTCCCAGCCTTACGTGGAGATGGCAGGGACTGAATCTGGGACATCCTGTATGTAAAGCAGGTGCTCTGCTCCACAATGAGCTGCCTGGACATGCAGGTCATCTTCATAGGTCCTCCTCTGAATCACTCACCACCTGAACTGGCAGGAAAGAGGGCCTTTTCAGTTGTGGCACTAGTCTGGAATTCTTATCTAACGGAAGCTTTCCCCTGCACCTGATGTCCTTCGTCTGGTGTCCTTTCAACAGCTGGTGAAGATCTTTTCACTATGATGGATTAAAAAATAAAATGGCCTTTTTATCCTGGGTTGACTCTACAAGAGAGGTTTAAAGCTCTTTCAAGGCTGATTAAAATTTTTACCTCTACAAGAGAGGAGCACAAATTGGGGGCTGAGGCGCTTTAAACTTCAGATTATGCGCATTATCGAATGCGCGTTAAACTGTGAGTTTTAATTTGCGGCGGCAGTTAAAGCACCTTACCGCCATGTAAACGTGATTCTCCGCATGTCAACAAGTTTAAAGTGCGTTTCGGTCGTCCCGTAATGCGCTTCGCCGCCTCTCGTACAGAGGTATTAGGAGTAAATGCGCTTCTGCGAATATGCGCATAATCGGGCAGCCAGGCACCAAAGCGAATCCTTCTAGAGGGGGTCCTGGTTATTTTATTTATTGTTCATTTCTGTATTATCATTGCTTTTAGATTGCATTGTTACTTTGGGCTTTTCTACAGGAGGCTGTTAATCCGCTGCATCTGCTTTCGGTTTCGTCGCAGAATTGAGATCTGAGCACTACAGCAGGACCATTTCTTTTTCTGCTTTTCTGCTACATAACCTGTGTGTGGCAATCTGGTATAGTCGAATAGTGCAAATTCTCAAGTGGAAATAGTATTTTCTTTCATTTGCTTTTAAAGAACTTGGCATTTCCCCTGCTCTAAATAAATTTGCGGAAAGTGCTGTTTACAAACAGAAGTGAAACTGGAGGGTCACGTCATTGTGTAGAGAAACTTTAAACAACCGTGAGTAGGTAATGAATGACGAGTGCGCAACAAATGCCTTGTGTAGAAAAGCTCTTTGTGAGCCACCCTGCAAACGTTATACAATGAAAAGTGACATAAAAAAATAAAGAAATTAAATAATTGTCCACAGTACCCAATAAGTGTATCCATTATTTATCTGCTAACATTTGTCTTCCTATTCTTAAAGCTAGACTGTCTTCAAACATCCAAACAGAAATTTATACTCATTACTGGCTGATCTTTCTTTCTTTCTTTCTTTCTTTCTTTCTTTCTTTCTTTCTTTCTTTCTGCCTGCCTGCCTGCCTGCCTGCCTGCCTGCCTGCCTGCCTGCCTGCCTGCCTGCCTGCCTGCCTGCCTGCCTCTTCCCTTCCCTGGCAAACAAACAAAGAACAAATTAGCTATCTGAGTGTCAGTGAAGGGCTTGCCAGCTCCCCCTTTCACTCCCACTATTGAAAACCCATTAAAATTGTGGCTAGTCAGCTAATCCAAAATAAAACACCTGTTTGCCAGATAGACACAGCTGGACTGTGTGCATATCATTGGATCCATCTGCAAAACATATGCCATCTTCAGTACCCATTGCTAAGCTGCTTGCTTCTGGGTGTTCAGGGAGAAGGATTCAATATACAGAGACTGAGATCCAAAACAGCATACAATGAATTCTACATGATACCCAAGCGGGCTTTAGTGCTAGGTAGTCAGCAGTGGGGGTGGGGATGGCTGAACCATCCTAGAATTCCTTGAGCCTAGGACAGCACTTGTGATGGTGTAAACAGAATCCATCTGATCTCTTTTACAAGCATGCTTCAGCCAGGAAAGGGCTGTAGCTGAATGGCAGAGCTCAGGCATTATGTGCTGAAAGCGCAGAAATGATTTGGATTAGGGTGTGACCAGATGTCCCACTTTAGGCTGAACAGTCCTCTATTTGAAGAGCTGCCTGAGGGCAGTCCTCGACTTGAAGGTATCCGCTATTTGACGAGCTGCCCAGCCCAAGTCTGGTTTAAAGTTGAAGACTCATCAGAAGGGAGACCCTAGAAGGGGCCTTGAAGTCCCCCATCAACAGTGAGCAGCTGGACAGCAGACTGAGCAGGCACACCGGACACCTGGTCTCAGTCTTTCCCATGATGGTCATTTGGATCGTATTTATTTTAAAATTATAATAATTATTTCTAAATTTGTATCTATACATATTAATTAGCAATAGCATATGATGTGCAAATTGACGCCTTCTTTTTTTGGTGAGGTGAAAAATGGCCACCCTATGTGAGGAATTTTTCCTCTGCTAAGGGCTGCATTTGTTAACAGGTAATTTTGATGGGATTATTTAGTAATGATGCGTTCTTTTAGAAAGGCAATTAGCAGAGAAAACAAAACAAAAGGCAAAACAGAATAAGCATTTACCAGTCCCACATGCACGCAGACTACCTTAGAATAACAAAAGGAGACCACACTCTTTTTCAATGAAGGAAAGAAAACAATTTTACTCTCATGTATTCCTGCATATACAATGTAGGTCCAGAGTAGAGTTTCCAAAGGGTTTGTTCAGTCTACTTTGTGCTCCATTACGCAGGCAGGAGTGAGTGAGCAAACATATATGCTCCCAGCAATGGAGCCAGTAGTGAGAGGGAAAAGGGCAAAAATGGGTGGGCCATGCCTTCTCTCTCTCTCTCTCTCTCTCTCTCTCTCTCTCTCTCTCTCTCTCTCTGTTGCTCTCCCTCCTTGCCCAGTGGGCTCCTAGGGGAGAGACAGATTACTTTAGCTGGAGGTCTGAACTGATCCCATGCAGAGGGCTTTTGAAATTAGGATTAGGCCAAGGGTTGCAGTTTGCCCACCCCTGCGCCTAGCATGTGGCTAAACTGACCTTAGGTTGGCAAAATGTTGTACCTGAGACCTTAGATTAAGAATATGGTTCTATTCACATGATTACAGAGGGAGGGTGGGTAGGGGAACTATGGAGCTGGGAGGGGTAGGAAAACCAAGACACACGCATCCCTCACACGACAAGCAACCATGTGGCGCACCATGGTTTACTTACTCCTCCCCGTTCCACAACTTCTCCCACTGCTGTGGATGCTTACCTCTGCAGCTGTCGCAGCAGAAATTATGTTGCACTGGTTGCTCCATACATCACTATGCAATGGTGAGCATAGAGTCTGGCTGCCGGACATTGCAGGCACTCTAGGTGGCCATCTCTATGCTTGGTTGCATTTATCAATGGAGTGCACAGATTTAACTACAGAACTTCCATCACATGACACTGTAAGCCATCCCAGGGCCCCTTATCCCCACTGCAGAGGGTGGGAACTTTACCAATTGTGGGCAACCCACTGTGGCTTAGCATTACATCTGAACCCACCAATTGACTTTGAAGATTATTCATTAAATCTCTTTTAAAACATTTTCTCCCTTAATTTTTTTTTTCATGAACCAGATCAACACTTTGGAATCTTCCCAGATTGAACCATGTGGGTCATTTTTACATGATGAATTCATTAATGCTTCCCTTTCTTTTAATACAGATGTTTTAATGTTTCACTACTTTCCCCCGTTCACCCCCTTCCTCCCTTGGAAAGTTGTTACTCTCCAAAATGTCTGGAATTATGGGACTGAGTTTGTAAGAGAACTTTCTAAACTATTTTCAAAGACTGCTGCATTTTCACCCCCTAGAGTGACCATATGGAAAGGAGGACAGGGCTCCTGTTTCTTTAACATTTGTACTGAAAGGGGAATTTCAGCAGGTGTCACTTGTATGCATGCAGCACTGTTAAAGTTCCCTCTTCATCACAACAGTTAAAGCTGCAGGAGCTATACTAGAGTGACCAGGTACAAAAGAGGGCAGGGCTCCTGCAGCTTTAACTGTTGTGATGAAGAGGGAATTTCACCAGGTGCTGCATGCATACAAATAACATCTGCTGAAATTCCCCTTTCATTAAAACTGTTAAAGATACAGGAGCCTTGCACTCCTTTTCATATGGTCACCCTACCACTGGAGGACTGCACCCCTTGCCTCCCAGGGTGAACATCATGGCAAGGGGAAAACCAGTCTAGACCCTCCTCCCATCAGCCAGAAAAGGAGGAGCTATTCCAATGCTTGCTTTCCTCTTTCTTCCTCAGCCCTCTTTCTTCCCTTTTCTGTCATCTCTTCTATTGTGAGCCTGCAGGCAGGGACTTCTCTTTTAGTATCTGCACTGTGCTTAGAAAACTCTAGGTGCTTTATAAGTATTTAATAATTACAGTCATTAATAATATACCTATAAGCTGAACCTAGAAATTCTGGAAGCCTTAACTGCCAAGTTAGACCTACTAATCAATCACATCTCTTATCCATATAAAAATATTTCGTTTCCAATATAAACATTAGCGCTAAATAAGATATGAAGGATAGGGGCAATATGTCATTTCAATTCTGTTTGACCTCTGCCATTTTAATATTGTCTTTAATATTTAATATTGTCTTTGAATTTAGGTTCTGTACCTCTTCTGTGTAATTTTTAGCACCAACTCAAATTGTCACTGTAGTAAATCTCACCCTCTATCACAGAATATGAAAAGCAGTTTATAGGACAGTGCCAATAAGTGTGAGCCAAAGAGGGGGGTAGGGTGACCACATGAAAAGGAGGACAGGGCTCCTGTATCTTTAACAGTTGCGTAGAAAAGGGAATTTCTGCAGATGTCATTTGTATTCATGAAGCACCTGGTGAAATTCCCTCTTCATCACAACAGTTCATCTGTAGGAGTCCTGCCCTCTTTTGTATCTGGTCACTCTAGTATAGCTCCTGCAGCCCTGTCCTACTTTCCATATGGTCACCCGAAATTGACGTTGATAAAAAAGGTGGAATCCACCCCCGGGAAGGGGGGGGGGGACAAAAGAGAACACAAATTTGAATAAAATATGCTTCTTTGTATGAATAGAAGCAAATAGAGAAATAATGACTATAATTAAATAGAAACACAACAGGTGATCTGTGTGCCTTGCTAGTGGCCTGGTTTGGACGACATGATAATCAATGGGGGGCAGGGGAACAATCATCAGTTGTGTTGCTTATTGTGTCGTGTTGAGGGCAACGCACACACAACTGACAGTACACTATTTTGGGCACTTAAACAACCGAGAAAAACAATGGGCTTGCACGTTGTTTATCCCGAATTCTGTTGTTTAAAGTTTCTTGTGGAGGGAATCCCCCTCTCTCCATGTACTATTCCATTTGGTCATAGAGTTCGCCGGCTGGAGCAGCCAAAAAAACTCCGGCTGCTCCGATACAACTGGCAGAACTTGCGGTGCATGCTGGGATACAGCCGGAGGACTGAGGGAGGTGGGAGGGAGGAGACGCAGCAGTCCAGAAGGATGCTAGAACTTTTAGCCATGCAATGGGGGGAGGGGCAACATGTCATGTGGTGGGTGCCGCTGCGCCACCGCCAAAATAACGCACGGTCAGTATGCTATTTCCCCCTCCGTTGCCTAAAGTGTAGTCCGAATTCACCCAGTGCCTGCCATCCAGTTGCTCACGGTTGATGGGCTACTTCAAGGCCCAGCTCTTCCTCTTTATGGTTCTTTATCTTTAAACTGGACTTTGCCTGGATGGCCCTTCAACTAGAGGACAACGTCAAACAGAGGACTGTCCTCCAGCATTCTGCTCATATGGCGGCTGTGTTCGGACATTACAATAGGCCATGATGGTTTAATAAGCTACTCACAATAGCATATTTTTTAAATAGCCCATGTTCCTCCACCACAGTATTAAGCTACTGTGTGTAATTTCCTTCTAGCTCTGCTATGGGGAGTGATTTTCATCAAGACTGAGGCTGGAAAGGGAGAGGGTCAAACCTCCCTTACCTCCATGCTGTGGTGGAATGAAAATGGAGTGGGGGGAGCTCCCCCAGGATGACACATTTTTTAAAGCCCAGACAATAGTTCTTAACCATGCAGTAAAGTTAACACCTAGTTTGACCCTAACGGTGTATACTCTACTCTACTCCAACTGCCGTTGCTCTTGGGCTTGCAGAGCTCAAGGGAATCACACTTTGGTTTCTGAGACTGGCCAGGGGGTAATGGAGGGCCAGACCCAATTGCTATGCCTTCAAAAGCCTCATCAGCCTAAGTGACTTCACTATCCCAACTGTGCACCATCCTATCTCCTTTCTCTAAGGTTGCCTCTACAAGAGGCATTTAAAGCTCTTTCAAGGCACATTAAAATTTTGACCTCTACAAGAGCGGAGCGCAAATCGGGGGTTGAGGCGCATTTTCTCTCTGATTATGCGCATTATTGAATGCGCATTAAATAGCGAGTTTTCATTTACCGTGGCCGTTAAAGCGCATTATGCCAATGTGAACAAGTGATTCTCCGCATTAAACACCTCTAAAGCGCATTTTGTACAACTGGTAAGGCAACCTGTTATGCGCTTAACCGCCTCCCGTGTACAGTGATTTGCCATACAAGCACTTGCGAGAAGATGCGCATAATCGGACAACCAGGCGCCAAACCAAATCCTTCTAGAGGGGACCTAATAAAGGGCCTCCTGGCAAGTAAAAAAGAAAGAACAACATCCAAACCTTATCCTAGACAGAAGACAACATATTCCAGTTGTATTAAAAGAGAGAATAAGTGGCTGTTATGTTGCTCCTCGTCCTTCCTCAAATGTGACATTTGAGCTAAACAGGATGCCTCCACAGGCATTTAAAAAAAAGGGGGGGAGAACCAGACTTACGGGTGAATTTATAGCTGGCTATGCTCTGAGAACTCGTATCTTCAAAAGATGTCTGCTTAGGGAAGAAGAAGAAAAAGGAAGGAAATAAGAAAGAATCCAAAACATAAGGAACCGCTTACAATTGCTGCATCCATAAGTTGCCATTTGTGAGCAATATATGCAAACGATAGGGCTACAAGGATTTGGTTCTATGGAAAAAAAGCTTAAACTGCCATCCCAGCGTTTATTACCTGAATCACCTCCGGGAGGCTGATAAACACCTGTGATCTGCTGGGTAATTCAGGAACGGAAGCTATTCTTGACTAGGCCTGCTTTCTCCCTCCCCCCCTCCCTTCCTCCCCATCACCCGCTTTTAAATTGCTGTGGTATAATAAACGGTGCATGCACTGAATTTGAACATGTGCTGAATATTCTGAGGCGAGTCAAAGTGACTGTTGTCAGCTTAAAGCCCTCAATGAAAGCTAATAGCAGGGAGACAGCACAGTTTAGTACCTCAATATGGTGTAGTAAGAGATAGTAGGTAAGCCCGAAAGACAATAGAAACCTGTAGGACCCGGAAAGCAATTTACGGTGCAACATGATGCATATTTACTGAGAAGTAAGTCACGCTGTGTTCAGTGGCGCTTACTCCCTAGTAAGGATTGTTTTGGATTGCAATCTAAGGCATTTGTTTTGAAAGAGTAAACAGAGCTGGGTTTTGAATATATATATATATATATATATATATATATATATACTACATGATCATTTGAGTAGTAATTTTCTTGAAAGTAATACTTAAATATATTCATCATCATTTAGGTTTTAGACACACCGTTAAATATTATTGATCATTTGCAGTTATGTGCATCCATGTGTTCCTATATTAAGCCTCAAAGTAACAGTAACATGAAAAAGGTAGACGGTGCAGTGCAAAACGGCACTTGAGTTTCTAATTACTAGGGTTGTTTTAAAAAGTTTTTTTTAAAAAAATAAAGCCACAAGCAAATTGCAGGCTTCCAGTTTATAGTGTTGCAAACGTCCAAGCTTCTAGTCATGAATATGGTAATTTATATTTGGTTTTACTCCCTCTCAAGGTGTCTTGTTAAAAACATTTTATCGGTGATCTTAAAATTCAGTAAATTTGATTCCCTTGGCACCTTAGAGATAGTTAAAATTCTTCAAAGGAAAAAAAAGAGGGAGAAAGATGCCAACAATAAATATCTGGCAAATATAAAGAATATATGCACATTTTCCTCAAGTGAGCGATATATTTATCTAATCACAATTCTCTATTTTGTTATTGTTTTCCACAAACGATGACATTGCAGTTCAACACGGAAGTGTATACTGATATTTCCTTCTGGAAATTCCATGTGTAGATTTGACAGCTTTGCTCCCATGCAGCCATATTTATGTGGGCACCTGGAAGTGGTTACATGCCCGCTCTGGCTTGCCGTGTTGTTTTGGACAACCAGGTGTAAATGGTCTCTATTTGGAGCAATTAAAATTCTAACATTCGCCTCTCCTGACATGCAATTACTGGAGCTCTGCTGTTTCCACTAATTGCTCTTGCTGAGGACATTGGTGAGAAGCCAATGATTTTGATGGGTAACGGATTATCATTTTTACCCTGCTACCTGCGGAAAAAAAAATCATTTGCAAAATCCCATGTGTAATTAGCACGGCTCATGATTAATTGTCCTGCAAAATTAGCTTCACAGTTGCTTTTATTTTACTGCTTCAAATATTAATTAATGTTAACTCCTTTCCTTCATTTTCGGCTTTTGAATATTCAGCATGGCTTTGAAAAATTAGTTAGGGGTCTCAGTTGTATTAGCATGCCGGGGCTTTGATTTCAGAATAAGTATTCTGATTTAGAAGATCACACTCAGGTCATAAATAATTTTTATAAGAGGACAAACAAAGCATCAAAGCATCACGGGAAGGCATTCATGCACTAACCGAAAGTAAATTGCCTCTGTAATGATTCATTCCCCTGGTGCTTTTGGGGAAATATCAGCACATATGCAAGCCACTTCATTGTGTGAGGCAAAACAATTCCTAGTTGACCAGCAATCAATGACTATGTTTCCCAATCTTTTACTACAGGACAGTGGGCAAAGAATAGTGCAGTAGTATCCTTTTAGTAGGAACTCCTCCTCTCCTTGCTGTGCCAACTCCCTGCGTTCTGTGATCAGTAGGCTGTTAAGTTTGATGACACAAACTCAAAAATAGCAAGTGCCTGTATTTTAACGCCATCTGCCTTAGTGTTCGCTTAACTATTATGCTTAAACCTGTGCTTATGATACACTAGTAGGAGTTACACTCCACTGTTACCTATAAAGCAATTTATAGCTCGCTCGTGACTGGCCACTCACAGAAGTTCGCATATCATTTTGATGATGTCGTGAGCCTCCTGTACTTCTTCTGCTCCCTCCCCAGTTATTCCATTAAAAAAACAACCCTTGAATATCCCAATTCTTCTGAAATATCTTGGGATTTCCTCCCATGTGCAGCCGAAGTTGCACTACAAAACACCCACTAGAGGGTGCTGCCCCCATTCAATACCATGAGCAGAGGAGGTTTTCAATTACAGACTGCATGGTGGCCCCACTACCCCATTGTAATTCTGCTCATTACAATTGCGCAAGAGAAGCAAGAAGCAAAGCACTGGTAAGCGAACACAATTTCCCTTTAATCTAAAGAAGCCCTAAGATGATTGAGTGTGTAACAGAAAAAACAGTTGGGACCCACTGAAAAAGAGCTCTTCCAAAGTGTTTTCAATGTTCGCTCACAAACTCTGCAAGACGTAAGGAGAGACCTGCTGGAAAAGATGAAAGGTTTTCGTAGTCAGCATCCCGTTTTCTTCAGTAGCCAGGCAGATTCTCTCAGAGAGCAGACAAACAGGGCATAGGAGCAAGGTCCCCTCCTACAGTCATTCCCCAGCAACTGGTATTCAGAGGCATATCACATCAGAACCTGGAGCAGGCATAGAGCAGGAGTGTTAGAATCAAGTTGGTGCCCAAACCCAGCTCTCCAGGGTTTCCCAGGTAGCCTAGGCTGACCATATGAAAAGGAGGACAGGGCTCCTGTATCTTTAACAGTTGCAGAGAAAAGGGAATTTCAGCAGGCGTCATTTGTATGCAATTAGTACCTGGTGAAATCCTCTCTTCATCACAACAATTAAAGTTGCAGGCACTATACTAGAGTCACCAGATACACAAGAGGGCAGGGCCCCTGCAGCTTTAACTGTTGTAATGTAGAGGGAATTTCACCAGGTACAAATTGCATACAAATGACACGGGCAGTTTTCTCTACAACTGTTAAAGTTACATGAGCCCTGTCCTCCTTTTCATATGGTCAGCCTAAGGTAGCCACACCCCCTTCCCTGGCTCCACCTCCATCCCCCAACTTTTTTGGTGTCTTTCCCAGTTTTTGCACATTTTTTTTTTGGCTCATTCTAAAAGGTTGAAATTAGCACTGCACCAAATTGTCCTATTTATTTTCGACCATTTGTTGAGAAGGGAGGGATGAAAAGAAATTACACCTAAAAATTGAGGGAAGGGGTGAGCATTTTGGAGAATTTTCTCAGTGCATAGGGTTTTGGGGCTTAACTTACTCTAATGAGGCGGCTGTGTGTGTGTGCTCTTTGATTTGCAACTTAAATCCCCTTTTCCTGTGCTTTTTGGGTCCTCCCCGGCTGCTTGTGCTTTCTAAAAAGCCCCCCTAAGGACATAGGAGGCTCTTATGAAATTGTTTTGACTCCAAAATTACCCTGAAGAAGGACAACACTGTGTCCGAAACGCATTGGTACCTTCATTTTTACAATCACTTTTTATTAAATCTTTCCCTGGTTCCACCCCCTTGCCTTTGGCTTTTTTTTACTCCCTAAAGGACGTCACCATATTTTTCTCCTTTTGGGGTTTCCAGTACTGCAGCTTACTGAGTGTCCAAAAGCCGAGTGAGCTTTTTGTGCTTTCTTTTTTTTTATTTTGGTCACTGTTAAAAGAACACCTCATTACAGTAAGGTAAGCCTTAAAGTCCTGCACACTGAGAAATTTCTTTGAAATTCTCACAACCTCTTCAAAGGAAGCAGAGAAACAAGTGCCTCTTTCCCAGGGAAACGAAGAGACTGTGAAAGACTAAGGGCTTGTCTATACACCCTATACAGTATACCTGGTCGTAGCTGGGCAGTGGCGCTGCGTTGTTTTTACGATGCAGCCGCCAACTCGAAGCCATATCAGGCTTTTTCGAAGTGTCATTTTACTGCGACTTTTTCAATTGCTCCGATGCAAATCCACTTGGCGACACCTCTGTGTCTTCCCATCCACCCATCATAGCTTTCTCCCCTGCTGAGGGTTACTCTTCATCATGCAAGCTCAGGCTGGGTGATGGGAGATCATACAGCATGAAAATTAGGGGTGGTGCTGGGGAGCTACCAGGCTCCCAGCAAGCTGCCAGGCACCCAGCAAGCGGCAACACATCCTCGAAGTGACAGCGAGCTTCTGCTCTCTGTTAAAAAGTGGCAAAGGTTTTAGGAACATTCATCCCAGATTGTGGAATGACCTGCTGGAGGAGACTTGTCAACTTAACAGTCTTTTAGAATTTAAGAAAGCCATAAAGACTGTTCTCTTCCGGTGGGCATATCCAGTGGAATTTTAGAATGTTTTTAGGATGTTTTTAGGATGTTTTAATGCAGTTTTAATAATGTGTGTTATGTTTTAATCAGTTTTATGTATTTTATTATATTGTTGTTCCCCGCCTCGATCTAAACGGAGAGGCGGGTAAGAAATAAATTATTATTCTTCTTCTTCTTCTTCTTCTTCTTATTATTATTATTATTATTATTATTATTATTATTATCCTGCCCTCCCCTGCTAAATCCGATGTATGTGATTCTCTCCCCCACTGCCGTGGGAAAAAGATGAGGCTCCAGCTGACAACGGCTTCCGTTATTTCTTTTGTACCGGGTTCAGTGCTGAAACTTCTGAGTGCCCAGCCCAGCCCCTGGAGGAGCAGGCGGACCTATGATGTGTACATGATGCCAGACCATCACAGAATGCCTTTCCCTCTCCATTCGGTAAAACCTCCAGGTTTTCAGCATATTTTTCCCATATCCGAAACTATGTTCCGTTAGATTAAAGAGAATCTTTCCTCTTTTGGGGTGGGGAGTGGGGGGAGGAGAGGGGAAAGTTTAGCAGAGCTGCCAGCTTCTTTCCTTCTCAAGACCACACCTTCCAGTCTGAAATTATTTATTTATTGCATTTATATACTGCCTCATAGCTGAACATTAAAAAAACGTTACACAAAATTTTAAAATTGGCAAGAACGGAGTTGTTTTTCTGGACTGGAGAGCCGCACTCACTCCTGCCGTGTAGCTCTGGCTGCCTCTACAAGAGAGGTTTAAAGCTCTTTCAAGGCGCTTAAATTTTTTTACCTCTACAAGAATGGAGCGCAAATCGGGCGTAGAGGCGCGTTATCTCTCCGATTATGCGCATTATCGAATGCGCGTTAAATCGAGAGTTTTATTTTGCTCTGGCTGTTAAAGCGCATTTTGACTATGTGAACAAGCGCTTATGCGCATTAACTACTTGTAAAGCGCATTTTGGTCATCCGTTAATGCGCTTCGCCGCCTCTTGCCGCCTCTCGTGCAGAGGTATTAGGTGTAAATGCGCTTCAGCGATTATGCGCATAATCGCCTAACCGGGCGCAAAAGCGAATCCTTGTAGAGGGGACCTCTATTTCTGCTGTTTTGCAACAGCGATGCTGCAGGGTTTGGGGGGAATCAGGAGGCAAAGTGGCATCATAAGCACATAAGCACATAAGAAGAGCCCTGCTGGATCAGACGGAGGGTCCATCTAGTCCAGAACTCTGTTCTCACAGCGGCCAGCCAGCTGTCGACCAGGGACCAACAAAGCAGGACATGGTGCAACAGCACCCTACCACCCATGTTCCCCAGCAACTAGTGCATATATGCTTACTGCCTCAGGTACTGGAGGTAGCACATAGCCATCATATATAGACATGGCCCAGAAGGGGATTTGGCACAGCATTTGCTGAAATACCTCTCCTACTGCTTAATTACTGGCAGTAAGAGCTTTAAGTTAAACTATGAGCCGATCTACATACGAGGGACGTTTTATAAGGGTTATGAAAACTCTTTGGGCCCCATGACGCATTCCCTATAACGCTGTATATCTGAGGTTTTTTAAAACTCACTTCAGCTATATACAACGGTTTCACTTTTAATAAATCGTTTTAAGTAAAATAATGTGTCCTTCCTTACTGTTTGTGATTCATGGGGGCAGTGCTTCCTTTACTAGTGCCCAAATGCTTAGTCGTTGATTGGTGGGGAAGAAAGAGGAAGTGGGTGAGTGAACTACAACACCCACAATTCTTAGCCCTATACTTGCTACGGAATGACAGAGGAACTAAGAAGGAAGTGGGTGACTGAACTACAACCCCCACGCCTTGCCCTAAACTCATTGTAAAAATGAAAGAGAAAGAGACAGGGCAGAACAGTGTGTGACCGCACACACTGCTTTAAAGACTGAAGACTGTTCTCCTGTAACGTGAGTACTCAGTAATGTGGCCTAAGACGTTTTAGAATGCACCTATTTGGAACGTTTTAAAATACTTTTTAAAACGTTCCAAAGGACTGTGTAGATCGGCTCTATATTGGCATATTATTATTATTATTATTATTATTATTATTATTATTATTGCATATGGCCTCACCCACCCCTGGAATGTGCCCACCCCCCCAAACTTCTCCAAATTTGAATCCAACCCTTAGGCTGAAAGAGGTTCAAACTCCTGGAATAGAGGCAGCATGACTCGGAGCCACTGATACCTTGTCCTCTGTGAATTTGTCTAATCTCCGCCTAAAGCTATGGAAGTGAGTGGCCGTTGCTACATCTTGTGCCAGTGAATTCCCAACATGAATCATGTGCTGTCTATACAGGCCTGGAGCTCTTGGGACCTCATTTGCCCATTGGCTGTAGTTGGCGCATAATATCACAGAATGGAATCGGCTGGGTATCATTAGGGTTCATGCGGCTTTCTGGCTAACAAGAAAAGACGTGTGCTGCATTTGGGTCTTTAGATGTTGGAACGTTTAAAATGTTTTGCATAGAATGGTGCTTCTTTCTTTGCTTGTTCGGTTTTCCCAGTACCAAACTATATATGTAGGCAGTGCAAGAAAACATTAGATATACCTGCGAGCATATCTAATAATAACACAAAAATGCTGCCTGGATCTAAATCTTTCTTCTTCCACATTAAGCACGTATTACGAGAATTGAAAGAGTTTCAGAAATGATTATGTGCCCCTTCAGACTTAATCACATCCTGATTATGATAGTCCCTCTTAGATAAACTAACTCTGAATATTGGTGTTGTGACTAGAGACAATACTATTATTAGCTAAAGAGAGAGTGAGAGAGTCATTCTTAAGTATTAGTATCATTATTGTGTTTTTAAAATATGCATGGTGTGGAGACATTTTTCTCCCTCTATCATAATATGAGAACCCAGGGTCTTCCCATGAAACTGATTGATGGGAGAATCAGGACAGATAAAAGAAAGCACTTGTTCACACAGGGCTTAGCTAAACTATGGAATTTGCTACCACAAAATGTAGTAATGGCTAACAATTTGGATGGCTTTAAAAGCAGTTAGACAAATTCCTGGATAAGGAGGCTATCAATGGCTACTAGTCCTGATGACTATATACTACCTCCAGTATCAGAGGCAGTAAGCCTAAATACACCAGTTGCTGGGGAGCATGGGTGAGAGGTTGCTGTTGCACCCATGTCCTGCTTGTGGGTTCCTGGTCAACAGCTAGTCAGCCACTGTGTGAAGAGAATGCTGGTCTAGATGGACCATTGGTTTGATCCTGCATGACTCTTCTTATGTTCTTATGTTTAAGAACTGATAATTTGTAGAAGATGCTGTGAAAAATCTAGTTCCTTGCAAGTCAGCAGGAAAATTCCTGGGAATAAGGCAAAGAGAAGATGTCTGTCTGTCTGTCTGTCAATCTGTCTGCACCATAGTTCTAAGACCATAAAACCTAGACACATGAAACTTGGGTTGCCTCTACAAGAGGCATTTAAAGCTCTTTCAAGGCGCATTAAAAAAGTTACCTCTACAAGAACGGAGCGCAAATCGGGCGTAGAGGCGCTTTTTCTCTCCGATTATGCGCATTATCGAATGCGCGTTAAATAGCGAGTTTTATTTTGCTCCGGCCGTTAAAGCGCATTTTGACTATGTGAACAAGCGATTCTCTGCATTAACTACTTGTAAAGCGCATTTGAAACAACTGGTAAGGTCACCCGTTGAGTGCTCAATTACCTCCTGCATACAAGCATTTACGATAAAGTGCTTCAGCGAATATGCGCATAATCGGCTAACCAGGCGTAAAGCCGAATTCTTGTAGATGAGGCCTTGGCATGCATATTAAGTGGACCCTTGGGGTGTGCACCTTGAGGTCATTAGTCAGTTAATTTAAATTAATTTAAATATGTCCATGTGTTTGATACCTCCAGTACCACCTTCGGTCAGGCAGTTGTCCCTAACCAATGGAAAGCTTTGCAGTCAATACAGTTTGAAGTGACGAGGGAGAGGCAGAGTTATACAGTTGCTGCCCCTTCAGGGGAATGGAGTGGGGAGACCCTTACGACAAGGGGCTGTAGGAGTGTACCATGGCAGGGGCCATGCCTAGGAGTGTGAGCAGTTGTGGCTTTACTCAGATGTGTTGGGCACAATGTGTCCAACTCTAACACCTGCTTAACTTTTGCTTGAAGGCTTTACTGTATAAATCTAAAGGTTATTCCAATCTGTGTGAAACTGGGTCTATTTGCTAGTAAGAATATAAGAAGAGCTCCTAAGGATAATTCCAAAGGCTTATCTTTTATGGCTTCCTGTTTCCCACAGTGGCCAACCAATACCCAAAGGAAGCTCTCAAGCAGCAAAAGCAAGGCAGTAGATAACTGTAGTGGGCAGCCACAACTCCTTATTGCTCAGATGAGAGAGCACACGCTTGATCTGGAAGCTTTTATAGTGGGAAGTAGGCCTTACCATAAATTGTGCTCAAGCTTGTTGCTAGTCAAGAAGGTCTGTGTATAACTCCATTTTAGCTAGGATGACCATATTTTGGAAACCAAAAAGAACAACATGGTCGGCCTCCAAGGAGGCGTTCCCACCAACATGTCCACCCCCTTGGGCACCAAGGGGGGGGGGTGCCCACCTGAAAATAGCCTTGGTCACATGTTTGATTTTACAGCACACAATTAAGACAAATCTGTTCTACATAGCCACTTAATGTTAAAATCACTGAAATAACAAGTGAGACATCCAATGTATCTGAAATTCACTTCATTCACTCCTACTTTTGTAGCTTTTGTTGTACTTTGTTGCTATACTCTGTGTGATACATTCTCCCCTTACCTCAGATATCTTTTCTGATTGTATCCTCACTCCGTTGCAAGCTGCTGTTTAACAGGGCTTGCTGCTGGCTGGCTGGCTTTTTTATTTTTAAAGTTCAATATATTTTTGAAACTTGTGTATGATTGTCACAAGTTTCTCTACTCTAACATTAGAGTGGGTGTTGTGGGCGGCAGACACTACTTCGGCCATTCACACTTCTCACTTATATACATTAGCTACTCAAGGCTTGTGCGTTGGCACCACTTTTCACACCCAGAGTTTGAACTCCTGTCTACTTCCTGCACAAACACATGACTGCTTTGACTGACCTCTCCTTTCCCACATTTTGATCTATGGACACCTTGCCTCTGCTGAGCTCCAGGTGCCTTACTGCCCACCAAATCTGCAGCAGGAAAGGTGCCATGCTCGCCTAGCACTTCTTAGCTAAAAACTCAATATCCCCTTGATGCCAAGGGCTGAAACTGCTCAAGGTGCAAGACCCCAAAGAGAAGGTTTGAAAACCTGAGTTTGAAGGGTACGGCTCTAGTGTTTTGTTTCGTTTTTTAAAAATAATTTAAAACCTCAATTTTTTTAAAAATTGCTAAAACTCAACAGATGAACAGATCTGCTTGGCACTTGGCATGGCTAAAGCCCTATTTAAGAGCTATCATGATGCCAAGTTTTATCTCCTTATCTTTAAAAATGATGGTTTTCTAAAAAAAATAATTTTAAAACCACATTTTTTAAAAAAAAATCCAAAAAATCAATGGATGAATGGATCTGCTTCAAACTTGGCATGACTAAAGACCTACTTAAGATGTATCAAAGTGCCAAGTTCCATCTCCTTATCTTTAAAAATGACATTTTTTAAAAATAATAAATTTAAAACCTCAAACTTTAAAAAAATCCCTAAAAGTCAACGGATAAGCAGATCTGCTTCAACTTTGGCATGGTTAAAGCTCTACCAAAGGGCTATCATAGGGCCATGTTTCACCCCTTTATCTTTAAAAATGACAGATCTGTAAGCATTTTTGTCAATTCCCATTCACTGTAAAGTAGAGCTGCCCTTTGGGTGGAGGGAGGATGGGAAATATCCAGATTTTTCTTCAAATTTCATAATTCCCCCACCCCTCCTGGATTTTTTTGCCAAAAATCCTGACTTGTCCTGGTTTTTCCTGACATATGGTCACCCTAATTGACTGTGGCATACAAGAGCTGAATCCTATCCTGACATCTCCAGTCTTGATTTCTGACATTATGTGAGACATTCAAAATATCACACTAAAGCCCTACACACAAGGGTTGCCAACTGAGCAGGACTTCCTCCTGTGACTTTAACAACAGCTTGAGAACAGCATTAGAAACATTTTATAGTGTGGAGATGGACCTTATCACTGCCAATATCTGCAGATCAAATGGCTGTTATATGCACTGGAGCAGAGGTTGGTAAAAAAAAAAGTTGGCCACCTTATAACTATTAGGAAGAAATTTTGAAATGACATTCTTTTTCTATTCTTATTTCTACTTAGTGTAATTATACTCTTGAATGGTGGGGCTTCTGCCAAAAACAAGTTTTAAAAACCACAACAACCACATAATTTACACATCCATCAAATATACAAAGTTAAACTCACTAATCTCGGCAAGACTTTCAGTACAATTCAAAAGTCTGATTAACTTCTCCCTAATAAATACATTTGCCTGGATGGAGAGTCCATTGAATTTGTTCCAGGTAGCTGGTTGGCAATGGCTAGCAACAACACCTGCAGTTATTCCTTGCTCTTGAGCAGAGAATATCAAAGACTGGGTTTGCACAACATGGTGATCCACACTCAGTTGAATTGTGGGTTGTTTGTTGAACCATGGCTTAGCATTTTGTCTGAACCCAGGACACAGCTTGTTAACCACACAATGGCCCCATTCAAAAGACACCTTCAAGCCGTGGTTGAAGGTGTCTTCTGAATAGGGCCAATGTGGCTTATTTTTCTTGAACAAGCTGCCTTGAAAACCCATGGTTTGTTGTTGGGTTATTCAGGGTGGCTAACAACCCATGCTGCATGGGTAACAAGCCACCCTGAGGAAAATATCCTGGGTTCACACAACATGCTAATCCGCGATTCAACAAACAACCCACACTGAACCACTGAATGTGGATTAGCGTGTTGGGTGAACAGCCCCAAAGACTGGAAGGTTCAGTACAATGAATCTCTATGGAAAGATCAAGCAACTTGTGATTCCTCCCCCCTCTCCTCTGCAATGGTTATCTCCTCTCCCTGGACTCCACATCACCTTGATAGTGGGTTATTGCACCATCAGCATTTTAGCTGATGCTTATATACTTTGTGAAGAATAAATTAATCCAAATCCAAATTGATTCTATTAAAAATGTTGACATTATATTTACCACAGTATTAAAGCATTGTTGGCTCGCTACTCAATAACGTCAAGATAAAGCAACTTTGAGGTTACGCTGCGTAGGACACAGGCCCTGTAAGCACTTTGTGCATAATATATTTCTTCTATTATGTTAATTCCCCCCCCCCCCAGAATAATACATCATTTTTAACCCCCACCCCACCCCCATGCATCTACACTTGTAGAGGATTAGCCTGCTTCATCATTACACACACACACACACACACACACACACACACACACACACACATATATATATATATATATGTTCTTCATGTCTCAGGTTGCCAAAGTAAATAGAAATCAATGAAAGTAGCCAAAGTGCTGAAGTCATTTCAATACGCGAGGAGCTCATTAATTTAAATCTTACACCTGACATTGTTAAGGGCTAGTTAAAGGCAAGGTCTGTATGCTGCTAACTTCCAGAACTGAACCACCAGCACTATGGCTGCTGCTAGTGTGTTTTTGCATTGGCATTGACATTTGTAGGAAATACCTTAGGCTGCAGCTTTATGTACATATGTTTTGTACAGACATTAATAGAGAAAACAGCTTATTTACAGGAGCCAAAAGTTAGGTGCCAAACATCCAACATCCAACTTCTGTACCAAGGAATACCAAACCCCATCATCAGATTGAGCGTTTTCACAGATGGTGCTTCAATCAGGTTGTGCTTCCATCAGTTTACCCCAATGCAAGGGTAAAATATGAAGCACAATACTCAGGCCGCAATCCTATGCACACACTACATGGCGAGTAAGTCCCATTGATGGCGATGGCACTTCCCATTTGTCAATTTCTCTTTCTCATTTTGTCCTGCATAAACCACACCACACATCGCATTTCCAGATCACAGTCATAGCGTGGGAGGAGTGTGAAGACTTCGTTCAGTGTTCAGGTTATAAAATATTATGTTACATGATTATTTGCTGCTATTCGCTGCTTCCTGGAAAACAGCAGCAGATGGGGGGGGGGAATCCAGAGGGGAAATGGCATGGAGAAAGTGTTACCCCTCCCTACACTAGCTGATTTTGGTAAATAATAATAATAATAATAATAATAATAATAATAGACACAGGCAATCCCAAGTATGGGATTCAAAGATGCCTTTAAAGTAAGGTGGAGTTTGACCCTAATATGGTTAAAGAATAGCAGGGAGCAAAAGAAACAAAATCTAGTGCCCCCCTTAAATTTTCTTTAGAGCACATGGCCCAAAACTTTTTTTTTAAAGGGCTGGGCTAAACATAGGCGTGCGCAGCACATATCATTAGGGTGTGCACCCAGGGATTTTTTTAAGGCGAACATTTATTGAATACTCAATCATAAAGGATATTATTTTTATCCATTTATTTATTAGACACTGTAGATGCTGTAGACACTGATGCCCTGCTCTGCATTTGGCTTGCCTGATCGTGGTAGAGCCCAGCATTGGTGGGGCGTGGTGGTGACAATGGCTAGAGGAGAGGCTTACGAGGCGATATTAGCCTTCAGGGTCTTTCCTCCTGGCCTCTTTGAAGTGTGGCTCCCAGCAGAGTGGCTCCCAGCAGAGTGATTCCTTTTCACTCCTACTGCCAGAAACAATCGGCCTCCTGATCCCTACTTGATGGCCCCCTCAATTCAGCGCTTATTGCTGGAGACATTAGGGTATGCCTGGGCACACCTGGCACACTCCTTGTGCACGCCTAGGGGGCTAAACATTCTTGGGTGAACGCTAAGAATTCCTCTAACCTTAAGCTCAGTTCGCCCTTGAACTCTGAGACATTTTTAAAAGTTTGCGCAAGACTTCGTCAGCATTTTGTGTGCATTTCTCCTAATGCATGCATCTTGTATGCATTTCCCCTAATATACATATCTTTCAAGCAATTTTTCTAATGTAATGTGTTTTTGAACCTTATTTTCCCCAATATATACATTTTTGTAAGCGAACTCCATTGAAAAATTAGGAGAAGTGAGAATTTCAAAGGATAGCTAAGGTTTGGCTCACATAGTGGTTCGAAAATGTGAAATTAGGTCAGTTTACATAAAAATGCAACTGAATGAATTCCGCAGCCACCCACCCACCCCGCTTGGTCTACACCTGGTGGAGGAGGACCAGTGCTGTCATGGGAAAATGGCAGCAAAACCTGCAGATTTCTCAAATCCTGCCCCCCTGGCAATGATACTACTTTCTCCTTTGAGACAGCCATCAGCTTTGAACAGTGACCGGGTTCTTTTAATTTTTGTATTGCTAAGATCTAGTTTTGGCACTCTATCAAAATAAATCAGTAAAATACTTCTATAAAAGTAATAAGTAATAATGATGCTGCACGTTAAAATAATTTGCAGATGCTGGAATACACCCCTCCTCCTTTCCCAGCGATAAGACGGCATTTGCAGATGGGCTATGTAAAAATATTCTCCTCCAGCTGAAAGATGTTCCATGGGGAAAACATCAAAAAGCGCTCCTGCTGTTTCCAAAAATACCCAAATATGTGCCATGCCTGTGGGCAATTTAAAATGGGATGATGTACAAAGAAGCAGAGGCGGATACACAGGAAACTAGAAAAGCTTGCATTATCTTTATCTAAGTGAAATAAATGTGCCATCATATGGGAAAGTAATTGGAGGGGTGTGTCAGCTCAGCTGATGTCAGACAGATGTCCATAAATTGGAGTCAGCATTTGTGATGAATGGTTGTTAATAGTACATTTGGAATATGCCAACTTGTCTCTTTCACCTTTTCCCGTAAGTGGCTTTATGTTTGCATAATGAATTGGAAACGTCCGTTTGCTGCATAGGAATTGTGTTGATGATGGATCAGACGCAGGGCCCTCTAGTACAGCATTTGGTGTCTAAGTGGACAGCCATGTGCCTCTAGCAGGGCGTGAAAGTGATGGCTCTCCCTTGTGGATTCTTCCCAGCGACTAGTATTTAAAGATATACTGCCTCCATTTGGTTATCATGAGTCATAGCCACTGATTGACCTGGCATCCATGGATTTGTCTAATCTTCTTTAAAAATAAAAAGCCATATAACCAAGACAAGTGGAAATATAGCTGAGTTGGGGAATCTGTGGCTCTCCAGATGTTGGATTCCAATTCCCATCAGCCCCAGCCAGCATGCCCACTCTAACCCACCACCTTTGCTTGTTCCTCGGCCATTCTGTTTTCATCCATTTTAACCATGTATTGTAAGTTTGTTCTATTGGCATTAACCTTAAGGGTGAAGCCAAGAAGAAAGTATGTGTGGGGGTTCAAAACACAATTGCACCCAGTGGGCTTTAAGGATGCAACATCTTTAGAACTTGGGTGGAAAATGGAATGGAATCCCGCATTCAAAAGTGCTAAGAAGATGCCCTCCTCTGTATTACTTCCATGACAAAAGTGCATTTAACATCGACAAAAGAGAGGGCCTTATCTGTGGTGGCACCCTAAATGCTCTCCCATGAAAGATCTGCCTGGCACCAATGCTGTACACTTTTCAGATCCAGGTGAAAACTTTTCTATTTGAACAGGCACTTTAAAATAAACTTTCAATTTTAAAATATTTTTATATTTAAGCTTGCATTTTGTTCACTCAGCAGTACAAAACTCCCGGCTTGCAGTCCGAATTTGACCCACAGAGCCTTCTTGGGTTCCTCCAGGGGGCAAGCCTTGGAATTCCACCTAGAGAAATCCCCACTGTTATCTCCCCACTGACTCAGCCCAGGGACCAATCACAAGCTTGCAATAAATCACTCAAGTGGAGAAGCTCTAAGCCTGCTTCCCATCCAAAGTGTTTGGACCCACTGCCAACATCCTTTTGCACAACAGTAAGCCCTGGAGATGTGTGAGGATCTACTCACTGGGTCCCTCACCAAAGCTGATCAAGAGCATCAGTTGTGAAATGATGATCATCTTTGGGGGATAAAGGATCCCTGAAATCAGCCCTCCCCCTGCAAACTGGCAGTGAAAATAATCTGTTTGATGGCACTGCTGGGGCTGGAGGGAGGCCAATCTCACCTGACGAGCTTTTCTGCATGATCCAGGTACGAGGGACCCATACACAAAAACCTCAGGTTCATTCCACGTTTGCCTGTGGGTGCTTTTAGGGATGGATGGATCAGTCCATTTTGCTTTCTCCTGCATTCAGAATGTTTCAAAAATCATAGTTGACTTCTTCACCTTCTCTCTCCCTCTAAGTGACCTCCTAAATGAGGGGGTAATATTTTTTTCCTTTTTTAAAAACAAAGCATTTTCAGACCCACTTAGCGCAATTTCACACAAGGGGCCTTTGCAGGCAGTGACATCTTTGGGAACAGGGGAGTGGAAGAAAGAAGCACCAATGATATTGGGTTGAATCCAGATGTAGTCATGCTTAGAGTAGGCCCATTGAAATCAATGGGGCAAATCAGCCATGACTAACCTAAGTCCCATTGATTTCAACATGATTTCTACTTTAAACATGTCAGGATCCAATCCATTGCATCTATAATAGGACTGGCTTCCCAGCACCTTGTTTCCTTCGTGCTGTTTTCTACCTGTCAAAGCTGCGTGGCAGGCTGAAATTAGGCTGACCATCTGAAAAGGAGGACAGGGCTCATGTAACTTTAAGAGTTGTAGAGGAAAGGGAATTTCAGCCAGTGTCATTTGTATGCAATTAGTTCCTGGTGAAACCCCCTCTTCATCACAACAGTTAAAGGTGCAGGCACTATACTAGAGTGACCATATACAAAAGAAGGCAGGGCCCCTGCAACTTTAACTGTTGCGATGAAGAGGGAATTTCATCAGGAACTAATTGCATACAAATGACACTGGCTGAAATTCCCTTTTCTCTACAACTCTTAAAGTTACATGAGCCCTGTCCTCCTTTTCAGATGGTCAGCCTAGCTGAAATGGCAGTGTTACTTCCCTCAACATTGGAACCACTGTGATGAAGAAAGCTGGCCTGGCTGAATTCCTGCCTCTCATGCAGGTGTTAAAGGCACAGACGGCAGTATCCAACTATGTCATTCCGCTAGCACAAATGACAGTATGTTAGCAGAAACTAGGTTCATAGGCCTGCGCGGCACATTTCATTATGGTGTGCACCCAGGGATATATTTTTTTAGGCGATCATTTATTGAATATTCAGTCATAAAGGACATTATTTTTATTAATTAATTTATTAAACACTATAGACACTGATGTCCTGCTCCACATTGGGCTTGCCTTGCCACAGAGGGCTGTTGCAGGTGTTTGTGGGGGGGGGGGGAATGAGGTGCTCCTCAAGCCCCAGCATTGGAGGGGCTTTGTGGTGACACTGGTTGGAGGAGGGGTTTACAAGGCCCCTCCTCCTGGCCTCTTTGAAGCATGGCTCCCAGCAGAGAGGCTCATAGCAGAGTGATTCCTTTTCACTCCTGCTGCCAGGTGCAAAGGTGCACTGACAGGGGCGGCAGCAGTGAGCAGCCGGAGGTCAGCTGGAGGACCATTCCCACTGCATTTGGATCCCTGTCAGGATCGCTACTCAATTTGGTACTTTTTGCTTGAGACATTAGGGTGTGCCTGGGCACACCTAGACACCCCTTGCGCATGCCTATGACTAGGTTTCTGAACCATGCACAAGAGCAAAAGCCAATTAAAGTTATTTTTGGGCAAACACAGTTGCACAAACATTTGTGCAACTGATTGCGCATTATGCTTGTACAATTGCTTCTGTATACATAACGTTCAACACTTGAACAATGGAAAGAATCAGTGGAACTCCACTAGCGCTGAGTTTGTGGAAAGACAGCATTGCCCAGATCCTCTTTTGGGGGTGGGGGAAGACAGAAGGCAGCTATTAAAGGCTTAATGTCCCTGTCAGGAAACATTACAGCACTCCTAAATTGCACGCATATGTGTAAGTTCTGTGCATTGAAATCAAGTGCATGACTCTGCGCATGCTTAGCATTGGACCTAAGGTTCAGTCCTTCTGTGCACTGAGGATTCTGTGCACTGAGAATTAAAACGGAGGTTTTAATCCGGTCCTGGATTTTTATTGTTGATTGTTTAAAATTGTTTAAATACACGTGTGTCTGCGTATGTACTGTATGTTTATATGTTTGTATGCAAATGGTTGTTACATGACACATATTGTCTATTTAATGGTTTTGTAAACTGCCCTGAGAGTTTCGGCTATTGGGCGGTATAGAAATGTAATAAAAGAATGAATGAATGAATTCAGCTGCTAATTTATTAAGATGCAAAGACAGAATCACATGATTTAATATGAATCTTCTTTTAGGATTTTAAATCTAGAAGATGGGCTTGGCTTAAAAGGTTTAAACAGACAAAAGTTGGCAGATCTGCAGGATCACTACATAAGAGGACCAAGCGAACATCTCTTCCTCCCTCCCTCCCTCCCTCCCCACCTGCCTCCAGGACAGCGATAAATCCTTCTTCTTGCCTTGTAAAACTGATTTAGCGTATCTAAATGGCTTTGCCCACTGATTGGTACAAGAGACTAGATGGACAGATGGAAATTCTTTTAAGTCATAAATACCACTAATTCTGTGATGTTGCAGAAGTTCAAATAGAGGCAATGGGGTGTTAATACCTGCAGAAGTGCATTCCATCCTATCTAGTTGGCTTGATGCATCCACTTCATATCAGTTTGTTTGGCCAGACGGATGTTTGACCTTTGCTTCCAGATGTGGAATGAACAGAGCGCTCAGCACTTGGCTAGAATGCATGAAATGACAAATTTGTCTATGCTTTCTGACTGCCCCCCTCCCCTAAAAGTGGAGGCTTAACCTTACAAAGAGATTTCTGAAGTTTCATGCATCTGTTTCATCTCTGTAAATTTCCCCAGTATTGCCTCTCTTATTCCCCATAGACAAGACCACTCGGATCCCCTGCTTATAGAAGAGTTTTCTAAGTCATCAGTTTCTAGAAGGGTAGCCAGCCATATTAGTCTCTAAAAACGAGAAATACTGTTGTGGCACCAGACTAAGACATTTATTATGGCAGAAGCTTTCATGGACTGTAGCCCACTTCATCATATGCATGGAGCATTATCCTAGGCAGCAGATACACACACATATACTGGGGCATTTATTTATTAAATTGATATATTGCTCAGTCCATTAAAAATATGAGTAGTGAGCAATACAAACAACACAATAAAATATGATACAATACAATTAAGCCAACCCTAAAAAACAGTCTTGAAAATATTTAGTGAGCTAAGAAAGAAATAGAATGCAAAAAGTACAGACAGTGGCAATCCTATTTTTATCTCTTGGTTTTTCTCCATTTTCTCTGTTGATTTTGTGCAGTCTCTCTCTCCCCCCATTTGAAAAGGTTTTAGAATGGCAGGAAGAGTTTTAAGCTTAAAATATGGCTGGTATTCTTGGTATTGTTGCCATTTTTGGCCCCACACTTTTTCCTGTGGCCCCACCCATCACTGGAATGTGCCCTCCCCAGTTTTATGTATTTTATATCATTTGCTTTTAATGTTGTTTCCTGCCTCAATCCAGAGAGAGAGGTGGATAAGAAATAATAATAATAATAATAATAATAATAATAATAATAATTTCTCTGAAATAGAATTTGACACATGGGCTTAAACAGGTTCTGCACCCCTGCTCTATATAAACCAAACTGAAGTCCTCAAAGCCTTTATACATTATCCTGGATAAATTGTTACAATGGACAGAGCTTGATTACTCTTTGGGTATTTTGTTACTGTTACAGCCTCCATGTGAATGATAAGATCCATTTTTATTTCCTTGTTTGTTTTAAAGAAACCAAAGTCAAGTGTACAGAAATCTTAAGATTTAATGAGGTAGGACAGACTTAACTGAATGTTATGGGAGCTTTAAAGAATCTAGCAATGTTAGGAAGCATAACTAGAACTGGGAAGCCAATTACACAAGAGGCAGTTAAAGTATTACGGAGTGTAATCTAAACCAGATTTACATATCCATAATAACCTCCCAGAAAAAGTCCCAGGAATTAAAATCATTACCCACAATCTAATGGGTCAAAATGTGTTGTGTTTAACTGGTGGGCCTTGATGGAGATGCATGCGCTCTTACGTATCCATCACATTTAATGGGGATTGGATGAGCCTAAAAATGAATGTATAATTCAAAATCAAGACTAGGTGATTCATTTAGGTCGAGGCAGCCTTCAAAAGCTTCCTATGAAGGCTTGGGGATGTATTTGTTTAGTTGTTTTGAGTTCTACGGGAGATGCTAATCTAGTAAATGCCAGGCTTAATTATCAGTGGAATAAATGTTCCTTCATTCGTTGAGAGCCAACGCTTATTTCTTATAAAGGTGGAGAGAAGGCAGGCAAGCTCCTGCTCTTCCTTTAGGGGCTGAAGGTTAATATGTGATAGCTCATAACATCTTTATTATAATGCATTTATAATGATTTACTGGAATCATTCTATGGCTAAGTATCTATGGCAATGTCATTGCCTAGTTCTGGCACAGGATAAAGTGTCATATCCTTGGGTAGCTGTAGGGATAATAAGGCTTCAGCTGGTAGCTCCAGATAATTTTACAAACTGTAATAAGGGTTAGGGCAACTGCATTCATGTCAATTAAGCTATTAATAATGCCCATATTGACTGTCATTCCCAGATCATCCAACCTCACGTACATACATTACTATTGCTTGCTAAGGCTACACATAAATGAGGTAACAACTTTTCTGTGCTCTAATATCCGGCTAACAGCCAGTATCTTTTATATCTTTTAAAAAATGGAACAGCAATACATCTACTGTGCTTTGATTTTAAAAACATAATTTATTTAAATTATGGCATACACAGTAGTGCAGCTAGCTAATTTTAGAGCCTGGGACTAAATGATCTTAGGGCCTGAATTACTTAAATTGTGAAGTACACAGCTAATATTTCTCTTCTCTTCCCACAACTGCCATTCCATGCTTTGCAACTAACATTACTGTTATGTTAGAATACCAGTGCCAGCCCTTAAAAAAAGAAAGAAAAGAAAACAACTCTGAGCATTCTAAACTCACTTAAATCATAGCACCATCATGACTACAGTAATAAAATGGAGTTTGTTCCTGCTTCCCTCATCATTTGCTTCTCTCTGAGTGATCTAGGGGGTAGGGTGTGGAAAGGAGGACAGGGCTCCTGTATCTTTAGCGGTTGTATAGAAAAGGGAATTTCAGCAGGTGTCATTGTATGCATGCAGCACCTGGTGAAATTCCCTCTTCATCACAACAGTGAAAGCTACACTAGCTATGCTAGAGTGACCAGATACAAAAGATGGCAGGGCTCTAGTAGCTTAAAGTGTTGAAGAGGGAATTTCACCAGGTGCTGCATGCATACAATGATACCTGCTGAAATTCTCTTTTCTATACAACCGCTAAAGATACAGGAGCCCTGTCTTCCTTTCCATATAGTCACCCTACCAAGCGATTGTATGCAAGATTAGTCCAAGTTAGGTCCCATTTGTTTTAATGGAACTAGTGCAAGTAGGACTAATATTGGATACAACCCAGGGTCTCCAACTTTACCACTTTGTGCCTTTAACAAAGGAACATCAGTGGGTGCAACTTTGCTCTGTTTACATCCTGTTGCATTTATGCCTGTAACGCAACTATTAAAGCCATAGGAGCAGTGCTAAGAAAAGAATTTGGCCACCCTACTTATAGCCTTACAAGTAGACATCCATCAGGGAGTATTAATGGTCGCTTTTGATGTTATTTCTAGAAGACACAGGTATATATCCTGCTTCCTAGGCTGTAAACATATTTAAAAAGACAACATGATCATGTATTCTGTTGCTTTAAGTGAAGCTTCGCCACAACCAAATGTTGCTGGATTGTGCAAAAATAATAGAATGTACCATAAAATCTATAATACATTAGTAGCCACTTGTGATTTAAAGGGACATGCTTCCAAATCTGTTAGTCCTTAAGGCAGCAATCCTATACCCACTAATCTGGGAGTAAGAGACCCATTAAACTCAATGGTACTTACTTCTGAGTAGACATTGATAGGATTACACACTCACCTGGGAGCAAATCCTAATAAACTCAGTGAGACTTCTGAGTAGTGTCACATGCATAGCATTGCGCTGCGTATTTTTGTCATTGCATTTGTGCATTGTGTTGATGCTTTTAATAATAATATGGCCCAGAATATGAAGGGGAAATTGAATGTATATTGTTGGCAATGTAGGTTTTACTAGGGATGTGCACTGGATCGGACCCGATCCACGATCCGAGTCCGGTCCAGTGGGAAATCGGATAAATTATCCGATTTCCGATCCAACAGCTGGCTCCGCCGATCCAGTCCGAACCGATCCGAAAAGGCTCCAAACCGGTTCGGCGGATCGGCGGATCGGCGGGCGCCCACTGGCGCCCACCGCCGCTTCCATTGGCGGGCGCCAGCGGGCGCCCGCCGATGAAAGTGGACAGTGGGGGGGGGAGGAGGGGGGTGCTTACCTTTCCGGCCCGTCCGCTCCCGTCCGGCGCCAGCGGCTACTACCAGCGGGCTCCGCGGCCTGCTCCAGGGTGGCGCGCTGGGTGATGTCATCACCCGGCGCGCTACTCGAGAGCAGGCCGCGGAGCCCGCTGGTTGTAGCCGCCGGCGCCGGACGGCAGCGGATGGGCCGGCAAGGTAAGCAGGGAGCGCGCGGAGGGGAGGAGGGGGTGCGCGGAGGGGAGGAGGGGCGCCCTTACCTTTCCGGCCCGTCCGCTCCCATCCGGCGCCGGCGGCTACTACCAGCGGGCTCCGCGGCATGCTCCAGGGTGGCGCGCCGGGTGATCACCCGACGCTCTACTCGAGAGAAAGCCGCAAAGCCGGCTGGCGGTAGCCGCCGGCGCCGGATGGTAGGGAACAACCCGGAAAGGTGAGGAGGGGGCGCGCGGAGGGGAAGGGGGGTGCTTACCTTTTAGGGCTGTTCGCTCCCGTCCGGCGCCGGCGGCTACTACCAGCGGGCTCCGCGGCCTGCTCCAGGTGGCGCGCCGGGTGATTACCCGGCGCCCTACTCTAGAGCAAGCCGCAAAGCCGGCTGGCGGTAGCCGCTGGCGCCGGACGGGAGCGAACAGCCCTAAAAGGTAAGCAGTGATGGGGAAGGGGGCTTACCCCCCCCGGAGCCGTCCGCTTCTATCCGTGGGCGCCCGTGGGCGCCAGCGGATGGAAGCGGACGGCCCCAGGGGGGGTAGGGAGCGCGGGGGAGGGGCTTACCTGCCTGGGCAGTCCCCAGTGGACGGCCCCGGGGGGGGAGGGAGTTAGGCCCCCCCTCACCCACCCGCCACCATTTTTTCCTCATAGACTTGCATTGCAATGCAAGTCTATGGGGAAAAAATGGCGGCCGATCCAAAAATTTACGATTTTTGGATCGGGATCAGACTCGATCCGGTCTGGGGGGCCTCCGATTTTGTCCGAACCGATCCATGACAAAATTGGAGGTCCCGATCCAGGTCCCGATCTGATCCGGGGGGTCCGTGCACACCCCTAGGTTTTACGTTCATATTGCAGATGAACGTATGGAAAAGCTGATTTCATATCCTTGTAGGATATAATCTAGATTTAGTGCAAATTGGAGTTTTACAGCATAATCAATCTAGGGTGACCAGATAAAATCCAGGTCAGGGCTCATGTAACTTTAACAGTTGTAGAGAAAAGGGAATTTCAGCCAGTGTCATTTGTATGCAATTAGTTCCTGGTGAAATTCCCTCTTCATCACAACTGTTAAAGTTGCAGGGGCCCTGCCTTCTTTTGTATCTGGTCACTCTAGTATAGTGCATGCAACTTTAACTGTTGTGATGAAGAGGGAATTTCACCAGGAACTAATTGCATACAAATGACACTGGCTGAAATTCCCTTTTCTCTACAACTGTTAAAGTTACATCAGCCCTGATCTGGATTTTATCTGGTCAGCCTAAATCAATCCCATTCATGTTTTCTCAGAAGTAGGTCCTACTCTGTTCAGAGTGGCTTACTCTCAAGTAACTATGCACAGATTGCCATCATAGCCCCTGAAGCTATATGCACCTGTGGCTACTACACACATTACATTTTGAATGTGCACCTAATATTTTCAAAGTATACTCCTCAAAATGTAGTGTATGAATGAGACAAACAGGATTGATTCTTGTTGGGATTTCCACTTGGTGACAACTAGGGTTGTGCACGCCAAAAAAATCATTTTTTATCGTTAGCGTCATTTCAGACTAAAAAAAATATAGTCTTCATTCATATTGTAGGTGATCCGTATCGTCTTCAAGATAATTATCGTTAAAAAATGATATTTTTGGCAGAAAGAAAAAATGCCTATAACTTCTGTATTTTAAAAGTTAGAGGCTTGAAACTTGGTCACAGTGCTTCTGGGGTATGCCTAAGTATGTGTATGAAATTTGAGATCGATCCCTCCAACCCTCAATTTTATATTAATTTTTTAAAGATCGTTTCCATTCTGACAGATCAGAATGACAGCTCGCCAGACCTGTCAGAACGGAAACAATCTTTAAAAAATTTATATAAAATTGAGGGTTGGAGGGATCGATCTCAAATTTCATACACATACTTAGGCATACTCCAGAAGCACTGTGACCAAGTTTCAAGCCTCTAATTTTTAAAATACAGAAGTTATAGGTATATTTATATGACAGTCCAATAAAACGATAAAATCGCCCGAAATTTATCATCTCTGATGATTATTGTATGTTTTTCTATCATATCGTTATCGTAACTCATATGCATGATAAAGAGCATATCATATCATTATCGTAAATTCTAACGATACGATACACATCCCTAGTGACAACCCCACTGTAGTGTGTGAAATAGTCCTGAATGTAGTGGTGGGCAAGACGGGATCCCCCAGTCTCTGATGCCCCCTGACCTGTGGGATTAGCTGGAGAAGAACAAGGGCCTATAGGGGGCACCATGTCATCCAGTCTATAGTACTGTGTTGGGATGAGTTTAATCCATCTAAAACTAGGGTGAACATATGAAAAGGAGGACAGGGCTCCTGTATCTTTGGCTGCCTCTACATGAGAGGTTTAAAGCTCTTTCAAGTCTCATTAAATTATTTACCTCTACATGAGTGGAGCACAAATCGGGAGTTGAGGCGCGTTATCTATTCGATTATGCGCATTATCGAATGCGCGTTAAATAGCGAGTTTTATTTTGCTGTGGCCCGTTAAAGCGCATTTTGACTATGTAAACAAGCATGTCTCCGCATTAACTACTACTAAAGCACATTTCAAACAACCGGTAAGGCCACCAGTTGTGCGCTCAATTACCTCCCACGTACAGTCATTTACCATAAAGCGCTTCTGAGAAGATGCGCATAATTGGAGAACCAGGCGTCAAACCGAATTCTTGTAGAGGGTTTTTTTAACAGTTGTAGAGAAAAGGGAATTTCAGCAGGTGTCATTTGTATGCATGCAGCACCTGGTGAAATTCCCTCTTCGTTGAACAGTGCTTGAAAGGTTTTTTTAACCCCCAAACTGCCAAATTTGGTGGTATAGTGGTGAGAAAAAATAAAAATAAAAATGGCACTTTGCTGCTGAATATTGGTAGCAAACATCTATGGATTTAGCTTGAAATCAAATTAAATTAGCCTGTTCAGACAACATGCTAAGCCATGGTTAGGCAGCTAACCCTTTTTCAGCAAATGGTTAGTGAGCGTATTTAAATTGTGGTTATATATAGCCACTGTGTTTAGGAATGGTTCACACAACACGCTAAGTCATGGTCCACATGACATGCTAAACCATAATGTTTAGCTCAAAATGCTTAACCACTGTGGCTTAGCGTGTCATCTGAACAGGGTCTCTTTTAAGCCTCTAGTGTGGTTTGCCACCCAAATTCAGAGACAAACTGCCAATTTTTGTTTTACTGCCCCCATATAAATGGTGTGGCAGCAGCAGGAGTGTGGCTCTTTTCATATGGTCAGCCTATGAGTCAAAGAACTAGCAACCTACCCAAAAGAATGAGTACATGGCCGAGGTGTGGTCCCAGCCCTAACACACTAAACAATTCATTTGAATTCACAGTTTTCAGCACCAACAGAAACCTATTTCACAGCAATTCCAGCTGCTAGTAAGAAAAAGTATTAATTAAAAACAGTGGGAGGATTAGGATACCTTGGGAGGTTCCAAGAAAGGTGTTTCAGGGCATATTGGTGCCTATGGGCAAGAAGTTGCTTATCTTGACTATATTGTCATGGCTCTTAGGGAAAACAACATACTTTTTCTTCTTAATGATGACAATTAGTTTTCCTTTCCAAGAAGGAAAACATAAAGAGAAGTGGTTTATTAGCATCTAAAAGTGCTTTCTGCTCATTTTTCCACTGCTTGAATAGTTGCTTGAAGGATTGGATATATGCCTGCAAAAATTATGTAAAACTTGGATCACATGTTTGTTTGTTTTTAATATCAGGTCATTAGGGGGTGTTCTTGCTTTTCTTAAAAAATATTCAGCTGAAAATCCGTTGATGTGATGGGTTGCTCTATAGACGGGAAGCCCTTACTAAATGTCAAAACTATTATTGAAATGGCCTCTGTATTAATCACTTAGGAACAGTTCAGTTGATTAATAGTTCCTTGTTTTTGTTCCTCAACAAGTATTTTCTTGAATGAAGTATATGATACCTCACATTTAATTTCATATGGATCACTGCAGAATGGAAGTGAATGTTTCCACAGAAAGTGCATGTTGGATGCAGTAAAACAGAAAGGGTTTCCTAACCCCTGTGGCAATCATAAGAGGTCTCTTCCTGTGATCACTATAGCTCAGTGGCTGCAAGGCACAAAATGAAGATTGTAAAAATGTCACATAAAGAAAAAATGCAGAGTGGATTCGTTTTGCGATGCCCATAATTCAGTAATGCCTTTAAGTAGCTAGAAGAAATATAATAAATGTTTTTCCACAACATTGATCATACTGTATCACAGGAAATATTAGTGTGCAGGGAGCCATGATTATGCTGGTAGTAATTCTCAGAGTAGAAAACTACGAGGAGGTAGGACCCTTTGTAGGCTGAACTTTTATTAGCTGCCATTATTTAAGAATGTCCCTAAGACACTGTCCGAGAGCTAAATATTTTTGTGAAAACTCAGACCATCACTGGTCAGTAAATCAGAAACCCTGATGTTGTGTGTGTGTGTGTGTGTGTGTGTGTGTGTATGTATTCCTCCTCTGCTCTGCTCTGTGAAACACAGAAAACCAGCCAATTGACCATTTTTTTTAAACGACAGAAAGCTTGTAAAACAAATTCTTCTTTACTCTGGATTGGGCCAGGCAGGTTTATTGTGCATGATCCCATCCAAACATTGCCTGTAAGCATAAAATATCTCTATAACTTTAATGGATTATTTGATTGGACAATATAATAAAATACATGGTTATATGAAGGTTATGAAAAACAACAACACCCAGATGACGAGGAGTTTCTTATTTATCTTACTGAAGAAATCGTCTGAAGTCACATGAGCAGACATATGAAGTCTGAAGAAGAAAATATGAGTATTGATTCCTGACTCTTCCAGTCTTCTTGAACTCCTTGAGCTGGGACATTGGCACTGCTGACAGGGATGAGAAACTCATTGGCCAGGAGGATCACAGGAGAGGATTAAATGGAAGAAGGAAAGGCTTGTTTGAATAACAGTCACCTGTCCATCAGACGAAGAAGGGACATAAATCTGATCCAGAGGATATTTCCCCCAGTTCAAAGAGAGAGGGGAAAAAAGAGCAACATCAAAGTCCCTGTGGTAATTCAAAGACCTCCATCACAAAATCTAAGAAGGTAGAAAGGAATTACAACTTGTTTATAATTTCTCAATTACAACAATATTGATACATTGGGAGTAACTCACATTGAAAAGGGAGGGGCTTACTTTTGAAGTAAGCAATGGCCTTAATGAGCATCTCTGTATAAGCATGAAATGTTTTATTTTTAAAGACAACTGTTAAAGTGTCCACCTTTATTTGGTGAAAGCTTACATATTATGTACGGCTGAGTCAAAATGTTTCCCTCCAAGTTCACCACTCTTTTCTGCAGTTCTCAAAAATGCTGACAGCTTTCTAAACATTACTGAAAAGACTTCTGCACCTTTCCATCTACCTCCGCTGTAAATATGTCACCCAGGGTAATTCACAGCAAGCCTTCACAAAGTATATAAAACAGTAAATAGCAATGGGGGAAAATCTAAATAGCAGATAGGAAAAAGCAACTATCAATAATATAAGAAGATAATAAACACCTTTGCAGCAAAAATTTCAGCCGCAGGCTACTGATTAAGCTCAATGAAACAAACAAAGGTTCATTTGAAACTGGATTTGTATTTTTCAGATTGTTTTTAAGGTGGTTTCTTTCTTTTCTTTAAAGTAGTCTTAAATCCACCAAATAAACAGTGATGGAATTGAAACCAATGTAACATGTGCTACAGCCTTATAATACCAATATCTAATCATTCATATACTTTATATGATTTCAGTACAACTTTGGGGGGTGGCGTGGGAAATGGTCCAAATATTTCAGACTTGCAAAGGTAAGATGATGTTCTGTCTGGCAGGAAAATAACTATATCCAGAGAGATGCTTTCACCTCTCTTTGAAGCAACTGGAACCAGCAGGATGCTTGGCTATAGGTATCATCCTTGCCAGCCAATAATAGTTGAAATCATATATGGCCCCTTAAAAGGAGATCCGACTGCACCATCCTGTAGGATTCTTCAGATGGATGTATAATTAATTAATTAATTGGGTTGGAAAAGCTGGTTGTTGCTTTAGTGTTGTTAAAGGGAAAGCTGTCAATAAATAAATGTTGCTATAAATAAAATGAAATGATGGTTATAAATTGCAATTTTTTTGTAACCCCCCCCACTTTGTTTAACTGAAACGTCCTTTTCCACTTTTAGATTTTCTTATGCAGCCATCTTTTTGTTGGTCTCACCAATAATCTCTTGTCTAAACTGCAAGGTTGGAGCTCAATTTGATGGGAAACAGCTGTTGCCAAAAGCAGCAGTCAGCATTTTTTTCCTCTTTTTTCTCTCCACCAGTAATATCTAGTAATACAAAATAAATGACACAAGGTCACTGCTGGAGGCCTTCCTTGCTCCGCCCCAGTTTATTGGCTGCTGCTTGTGCAGCTGGGGAGACTCACAGCATGGTGATGTTACCGCTGGAGATTCCCCACCAGGCTGGTTGATTGCAGAATAGCTATACTTGACTCACCCAATTTCAGACAGGCATCTGTACCAGCCTTCCCTAACCTGCTGCTCTCCAGGTGTTTTGAA